>JAPDPK010000001.1:16110357-17463571 GCA_031772115.1 Heritiera littoralis | reverse complement strand
AATATAGAGTGAATATGATGTGAGGATTCTATTTAAAGGTTTCATGCATTTGCATTAGGACAGTATAAGTCTAATTCCTGCACTTATATAAATGACTTACTGAGCCGTGGTTTTGCTCACCCCCTCAATTTCATATCTTTTCAGACTACTTGGTTTGAACTTCGCCAGGAGGGTTTTTTAAGTGGGACTCGGAGACGGTATCTAGGCTCGATACTTGTCCCTGTCCCTGAAACTACTTGGTTGCTTTTGAGGTATGCACTCTTGGGCAAACGCTTTTATTTCAGGGGACAGATTTCTATATGGTACTATAGGATGGGATGTAAACTAAGTAAATGAATAGTCGATATAATGTTTTAAATGTTATATGATAAGTATGCGGTGATTAGTTATAGACTATAATTGATTTCTCCTTGTCTCGAGGAGCAAATTTAAATCATAATTGAATTAAGGAATGAATGGAAATAGATAGTGACTACACTGACACCGAATACAAACTGTAAAATGAAAAAGAAAAATTTAGTTCGCAAATTTGTAAGAAAGAAAAAGTATGAGCTATCAAGTAAGCGTCGCGGCCTTTGGGTCGTGACACAAAGTGTTAGTTTACTAAACACTAAAATGCTAATTTTCTTGCTATTTAAACAACATTTTGCAGTATATACCAAATATTGCAATATTATTTTTTCAATAATTTAATTCCCAAATCTTTTGTCAACAATCGCTTTGCATGTAAAATATCAAACGGTTCTTAGTGTTTGTTTACTATTCATTATAATAAACTTTTAAAATTACATATTTATTCATATATTATTTTAATACCTAATTATTAAAATTACATATCTGTAAAAAATTTTAATTTGGTATTAGGATGATACAATTTGTTTGCTAAGCTTTTTATTTTTTTTGGCCTGCTAAGTTTTTTATTTATTGTTCACAAGCATGTTCATTTAATATTTATGAACATATATTTGTAAACGTGTTTATTTATATATTTGCGAACATATTTGTCTAATGTTTCCGAATATATATTTATAAATATATTTATTTAATATTTTGAACATATATTTATAAGCATATTCGTTTAATACTAATATGGACGAAATTATCCAACAAAAATAATAGTAAAAAATAAACAAAAGAATATTAATATAATAACTTTCACTTGTTTCAGATCCATTTGGATCCTGGTGGATTCGATTAAGGGAGTGCAATGAGTTTGGGAGGAAAAAGACAAAAAAAATTTTAAGATAAATTTACTTTTTTATTCTCATTTTATAATTTTTTATTATTTTATTTAAAAACACATATTTTTAATAATTATTTTATATATATTTTTTTGGTGTAAATTATTTTATATATTTCAATCTTATCAAAATTAATCTCATTGTTCATCTAAATTAATCCTTACTCTCTCTATTGATGTGGTATGATTTTCTTTCCGTTGCCCCCAATATAAAGTTATTTTTCTTTATTGGACAAAAAGGACAATTCCTTGTAGAATTGGTAGTTCGAGATATTATTGGACACAAGTCATCACTACAACTTTTTCTCTTTATTTGTTGTAGTCTTTAAGTGTTTAATTTATTACTTTAATTCCTTTTTTTATAACTTTCGATTTTTATATTTAAAGAATTTTCTCTAAAAGATTTTGATTTGTAGATCTAATTTTTATAATTTTTTTTGTGTTTATTAGTGTTTAAGTTTTTTTAAAAAATTATTTTTGAAAATTTTTGCTTTATACTATAATTTTATCACTTTTTTGAATTTTATATTATTTTGTAATATTTTTAGTATTTTATTCTAATTTTTTTGAATCAAATTTTTTGGGTATTTGATCTGAATTTTTTAAAAACTTTAATACATATTTTTGAATTTTTTTACATGAATATTTGGTTTAATTACTTAAAACAATTCCTTGAATTTTAATTTTTGTCCTCTCTCTGCTTTTCATAACTTTTGTTTCTTTTTTTATTTTAACTTTAGAAAAATAATAAGTATTTATAAAAGAAAAAATTGTGAATATTTGATTTAAGTATTTTCAAATTTTTTTAATTGAATTTTTAATTGTCTCTCTTTTTTATATAGTAAGTTCTTTTTTTCTTTTATATTTTACATTTTAACATTAAAAAAATTAAAAATAGATATTTTTATTTTAATTAAAAAAATCAGATACGAAACTAAAAACTATCACATAGCTAAATTTATTTTTAATATTTTAATTTTATGAAAAAATTAAAACTAATTATAAATTAAAAAATACCTTTAATAGGATAATGAAGTATCATGTGGCAACCACTCACACATTAAGGAATAACTTTTATACCTATCAATATTTTAATCCATGTTGTGCCATGGTTTTTATCAAGCAAAAATAATATATAAATTGTAAAAAGAATATAAAAAAAAGAAAATATAAAGAAAGGGACACATGGCAACTTCTAGTTAATGAGATTCTTTTTATTGTAGTTATAGATTCATTTTAAATTATATTATTTTTAATGTAAAATTTTTTAAAAAAATCAAGAATGAAATAAAAAATAGAAAAAAAAAATATAGCATGACAAATGTCATGCATTTACCCCACAAGAGGATTATTTTTATATATAGTATAGATTTAAGCATTGCTTGCCAATTAAAATACTAACCTAAGTAGCGTGAAATAGTCTTTAATATGAATACACGTGTTTACACAGGCATATCAATATTTTTAATAGGTTTAATAGTGATAAGTCTCTAAAATATATGCTTTTTAGAGTATTTTATTGCATCAATTTTGATTTAATCTTGGAATTTTAATTCAATTTCTTCCTAATTTGATTAAATTGTTTTCATGTGTAGGAAATTCAAGAATAATGAGGAAATTGAGAAAATGGCAAGAAAATCAAGGAAAAATGGTTGGATTTGGTGTTTAACCCTAAAATCCATAGACTTAACCTTCTCCAAATCCCAAATCCCATTCTTACCAACTTATCACTAAATTATTTTTTTAGCCAAAACCATTTTAGAAATTCTTTAACCCTTACCCCACTATGATCCACTTAAACCTATCCCACTCACATAAAGCCCAAGCATTAATATAGCCTATTTTAAATACCAAAATCCACAAGCCTAAAACATTTCAATTCTAAAACTACCTTGATGTCTTGACCTTTTCTCATACAAACCCAAGTCAATCATCTATGGACTTATTTTTATGAAGAAGCCCAAAAGAGAAGACAGCCCATGGAGATTATTTGTCAAAGCCTTTTTGAAGCAACCCTAACTCATAAAAAGAATGAAGCTGCCGCAAGTGAAGGAGGAGGGAGATAGCTCGTGACAGGAGATGGTCTCCTTCAACCTTTCCTGCAATATTTTTCTTTACTGTTTTTCTAGTATAGGCGTGGGAGAGGGCGGTTGAGTGACAGCAGCCAAGTTCTCCCTTTATTTTCTGTCAGTGTTGTTTTCTTTATTTTGCTTTTCAGTGTTGTTTTCTTTAATTCAAGTTTAGCTTAGGTTTTCTTAGCCGTAGGTGGAGAGGGGGCTGGTGACAGCAGCTCAAAATCTTCTCACCATTGCTGCAGTTTTTATTTGTTTCTCTTAGACAACGTTAGGTTTTCAGTTTGGATTTTAATTAGTTTATTTAAATGTTTTAAATCTCTAGCTTTATTTCTCATTTTACATTCAAGAAAATTTAAGTTCTGCTTCTTCACTTTCGTGCTTTGCTCTTTCTCATTTACTGTTTTATTGTTTCCGTTTATTTCATGTTTTAACTACTTAAAGTGTGTTTAAAATTCAAGGTCTAATTTAGTTTAGTTGTTGTAAGTGTTCAAATTTCCTGTGTGTTCCTATTCTGCTGGTCTTTACTTGGTGAAGCTGGTGCACGTGAAGGGCGTGGCATGGCGTGGCTGTAAGGGCAAGCATGATGAAGGTCACGTTTTTCTTTTTCTTTACTGACTTATTTATTGTTTCATCAGTTTAACGTTTTACATAGGTTATTAATTGTGTAGTTTAAATATATATGTTATAATAGTTTAGATATTAATTAGTTTATTAGTTCATTAATTCATTAGTTTTTTTTTGTTTAAGTAGAATTAGTTTTAGGTATTTAGTTATAAATTATGCTTGGGTAATTTAACTCACATCATCAACTTAATTTTACATTTATTTATATCTTGCCATAGCTCTAATCCTTGCCTCATCTCTAAGTTCTTTTAACAAGTCTAAGTTTGCCATGAGCTGTGCTTCATTTTCTCTGATGACTTTATTGGATGTCCTAAGTGTGTGGACCCGGATTTCAAATGGGATTACTGCCTTTGTTTTAAAAGCAAGAGAAAATGGCGACTCTCCCGTAATTAAGTAGGTTGTAGTTCTGATCGACCAAAGTATGCCTAGTAATTTCTCTACCTAAGTGTTAGCTATGTCATCCAACTTTTTCTTGAGAGTGTTAAAATTTTCCTATTAGCAGACTTTACTTGACCATTAGTCTGGGGATGCAACATAGATCCATGGCAAAGTTTAATATGTAAATTTTCGCAGAAAGTTGAAACATTCTTACCAACCAATTGGGGACAATTGTCAATGACTAAGGTTTAAGGAAGACTAAACCTACAAATAATGTTTTGCCAAATAAATTTTTCTACCATTGCTTGAGTTATGGTAGCCATTACTTCTGCCTCTATCCACTTGGTGATGTACTCATAGGCAACTATTACGAACCTCTTCCTAGCTTTGGTGATCAGGAAAAGACCCAAAATATCTAATCCCCCAATTGGATGAATGGTTAAGATGCAGTTATACTAGTTAAGTTCTCTGGCAAACGTCTGCTTACTTGGGTAAGCCTTTGGCATGCATCACATCTTCTCACCATGTCTACAACATCTTTTTTCAACAAAGGCCAGTAGACTCCATGTCTCAGTGCTTTGTGGGCTAAGGCCCTACCTCCCAAGTGTTGACCGCATATCCCTTCATGTATTTCTCTAAGTGCATACTCTGCCTCACCTAGGCCTAAGCACTTCAAATAAGGTAAGGAAAAAGATTTCTTGCATAGCTTGTCATCGATTATAACATACCTAAAGGCTCTTTTCCTGATTTTTGCTTCTTCTTCCCTGCTCATGTTTGCTGAACCATTCTCTAGGTACCTTAGGATTGGAGCTCGCCAATCATCATCAGTGAGCTCAAGTATTTGTTGAGAACTTGGTGTTTTTTAGGTTTGCCGATATTCTACCATCACTCCATCTGCTTCGAGATTCTCCCCTATAACCATTCTTGACAGTCTGTTTGCTTTGGAATTCTCATTTCTAGGGATTTGTTATAGCTATATACTTTCAAATTGTCCCTAAAGTTCAGAGACCATTCTATGGTACTGGAGTAAAGTGGGGTCTTTCACCTCATATTCCCCCAAAACCTACTTAGCAACCAACTGAGTCTGTAAATATCAACAAATGAGGTAACTTTATTTTTTTGGCGAGCTCTATCCCCCCTACCAATGCTTTATATTCAACAGCATTGATAGTAATAGGGAACCTAAACTGCATACAGTATCAGATTTCTTCTTTTTCTAGTCCCATAAGGATTACCCCTACTCCAGCACCTTCCCTACTTGATGAACCGTCAACATACAACTCACATTGTTGGCTCCCCAAGCTATGCTTGCTTGATTTCCTTTCATTGAAAACCATTGCTACCATGACAAAGAATTGAAAGTTGAAAAAGCATAAGAAAATAATCAACTGGAAAATAGAAAAGGAAAATTAGAATTTAAAAGATCAATAATATAAGTTTAAGTGCAAAAAACAAATCCATTTTTATTTTCTTTCCTTTTATTTTTCTTACTGCTCAAACACAACCATAATTTTTTTTGTAACTACATGTATTCTCATTTATCTTACGATTTGAGATTAATCCTGTTCAGATTAGGAGTGGTAAACGATAAATTCCTTTCAATAATAATGACTTCAAAATTTGAATTATATCCAAATATATGAGAAATTTGAAACCTGAATCCAATCCAATATTCCCATCACTTGTGTCTTGCTCTAATGATAAGATCGAAAACCAACAAGATAAATGAAGCCTGTAGGTTTCTTTCACCTAAAAGAAAAAATAGAGAATGAATAATAATCCAACAGTTAAAAGGAAGTTCCTATGATTGAACATTTTAATTAATTATGCTATTTGATTATAGATATGATCATGCCTTCTTCATACATACATACATATATATATATATGTACACAAATTGATGAAAGGTCCTTTTCACATTTTTCTTGATTGGTAAGAAAAGCAAACACTAATGAAGGAAAACAAAAGAGTTAAAAGATGAATGGGAGCTACCATAAGAAATTTCAATAATTGAATAATTTATCCAATTGTTCTATGCAGTCATTTCTGATTCATTAAGAATCCAATCAAATACAATGAAAATTTATATGTACTTGGAAGCAGTGCTCTTAAATCACTCCTTATCATTTTGTCATGTCTGAAGCAATAGAAATAATCTGATTTTTTTTTAAACAACAACAACAACAACAATATTATTATTATTATTATTATTGATGAAGGTCTCTTGTATTTAGTAAAGATGTTGCGATTCGAACTTTAAACTTAAAGAATTTGCACATCTTATTAAAAATACAGACATGATCATTTGAATCAAACCTAAGGTTAAGGTTGATATAGTTTTCTTTTTGGATGATGTTGGGTTTGGCATCGCCTTGAAACCATCTTGCTATAAATGCACCATAATCTAACACCACAATCCATTTTATGATGAACAAATAGACCATGTACACTGTATGCAATTCAAACATTCTTTTATTTTGTTTGTTGCTGATTAATTATGATATGATCAAAATCAGAAAACCAGTAGTTTATTCAAAAACTAAACAGTTTTCTTGGAAGAACTTCAAGAACATGTTGAATCATTTTGAAATACCCAAAATGGTAATTTTCACCAGGATAAAACATCTCATTTAAGTCTAAAAGGCAAAACATCAAATTGTTTGTTTTGAAAAAGAGTATATTCTGATAATTCATACAAACAAAGCATTAGAGTCAGCCACAAGCCAAGGGGAAGGGGGAAAAAACAAAGAAAGTTCAGTAGCACTTAACATAAATTGTTTTAGAAAAGAGGGTTTTATATGCTTTTAATAAGGGAATACATAAATGTGCAAAACAATAACATTATCCTTACATTCTATGCAGAAATATATTCTTGCACTATGGACTGATTCCCAACATCTAACAAGATAAGAGAGTGTGAACTTTGCTTGGATCAATTTTTCTTAACCTTGTAAAATAATTGACTGTGAAATTCTAGTATTCATGTCATTCAAAACTTTTTATATGTTCTTCATGAATGCATAAATGAAATGACATTCCTGCTCTCTAACAAGGCAAACTCTGTTTTTAGGGTTTTTGAGGGATGCTAGTCATCATGATCTAATCTACACTATAATGATCTTGATGAAACTTTATTCAAACCTACGTAACAATCATTCACTTTCGACTTTGAAACTAACTTCTAGGAATAACAAAAGTATGTCTAGATTGTATATTAATTGTTTTGATTGAAAGAAGACGGACTCCAACCTAACTCTTTGATCATGGAATATGCAGCTACCTTTGATCTACATTTTTTTATTTTGAATTAATGTTGATCTTAATGCCATTAAAGATTTGTTTTCTTTTAATAAATGAAAAGCAAATTAATGACCCCTTGATTTGAACTCAAAAGACATGATAATCTCACTCTCACATTAGCTATGTTACCACTGACATTTCAAGTCAATCGGACTCTACATATATATATATGTGTGTGTGTGTGTGTATCCAAACAATGTTAATATTCGTAGACTCAAAAATATTCATAAAATAACATTGTTAGCAAAGATTTTCAAATCATGGGGGTGGTTATTTTACTAGGATCATATTAACATATAGCAAGCTGCCTAGCTCAACTAGTGAGTTCACCCAAACACTTCAAACAAAATATGGGTTCCTCGTTGAACTCTGGGGAGGTGCAACTGCGGTCGCTGGACCAGAAGGATTCCCGTAGAACTGAGAGAGCAAAGTGGTTGAATAATTCACCTGAGCCTCCTAGTTTATGGCAGGAACTTGTTAGTGCTGTTAAAGGAAGTGTCTTTCCTCATGGAAGAAAGCACTCTTCATTGGCCAAAGGGAGACATGCCATGTCATTCCTCCAAGGTTTATTTCTAGTTCTCAGTTAGGGTAGGACTTACAAGGTTTCAAAATTTAAAGATGATTTAATGGTGGGTTTGACCCTTGCAAGCCTTAGCATTCCTCAGGTATAGATTGCTCATATGTCTCTTATATGTTTCTCTGTCTTACTATGCATATTTCTGTTCTTTTCTTTTTCACTCACTTTGCATTTTGCAGAGTATTGGATATGCCAAATTAGCGAAACTTGATCCTCAATATGGCCTATGTGAGTTTTTGAATACAAACTTTTTGTAATGCCTGATGTTTCAGGAGAATAAGATATAAAGAATTTTGCAAACTTTCTATGTAATTGAGAAAAAAATAGAAGCTAAATTTGTATTTTGGGTTTGTTTCATCTGGACACAAGCGTCGTCCCACCTCTTGTTTATGCGTTAATGGGGAGTTCAAGGGAGATAGCTATTGGACCGGTAGCTGTGATTTCAATGCTGCTATCTTCCATGGTTCCAAACATGGTGTATCCTGCAGCTGACCCCATTGGGTACAGAAGGCTAGTGTTCACCGTGACATTCTTTGTTGGAACTTTCCAAGCCATATTTGGATTGTTTAGGTAGTGAATGTTAGGTTGGGTTTCCTTCCCATGTGGAGCCCACTCAATATTTCATTAAGGGCTTTATGGTCTTTGCACATGGGTTGTGTTTTAAGGGTTTTTAACCCCTTCATGAAGTTGGTGGTAGCATACTTTTGAGAGTAAAAAAGTGAGCATCCAAAAGAGAGAAAAAGAAAAGAAAAAGGGAAAGTTTGTGGAAGCTGAAAAGTTTGATAGAGTTGATCGAGGTCCAGTTGTTGCCCATTGAGATGAAATTTTTGTTAGCACGTTCATGACATTGAGTTCTTCGTGTTGAATGGTGGAGATCGGGTTTCGAGCTTCCTATCTACAATTTTGTAGATGGTGTTATTGTGTCATCTTTTGGGTGAGATCTCTCCTATCTTCCTTTTTCTTGTAAGATTGTTAACCAAGAATTATTGTTCTTGAGATATTATGCTTGTATACCTCTAGTTTTAGCTAGAGAGAACTTTGTATTCCTATTATTGTTGATAGTGGAGATTGTTTTGGTGCCCGTAGGGCCGTGGTTTTTACTCCTTGCTTGAAGAGGTTTTTCACGTTAAATCGCTTGTGTCCTTGTGCTTGTGCTTGTGGTTGTGGTGATTTATTTGTCTCTTGATATTATTTAGGATTGCTTTATTTGATAATTTCCTGCTAGGTTCACACAAGAGAGGGATAATTTAATTTTTCGCTGCATTACGTATCTGTCAGATAATTATTTTACCGTGTTTTATCCCAACAAACTGGTATCAGAGCATTGTTTATTGTTGATTTAGGCCTTGTGTTGAGCATGGAAGTTAATACAAGTATAATGGTTAATTTGAATGGTTTGAATTATCACATATGGAGAGGTAAAATGGAAAATCTGCTGTACATGAAAGATTATTATTTACCTGTGTTTAGTACTGAAAAGCCTGAGAATAAAACTGAGGCAGAATGGAATTTATGCCATAGACAGGTGTGTGGGTACATCAGACAGTGGGTAGATGATAATGTTTTGAACCAGATCAGTGGAGAGACACACGCACGCACATTGTGGAACAAGCTGGAGCAGTTGTATGCTTGTAAAACTAGAAACAATAAATTGTTTTTGATCAAGCAGTTGATGAGTTTGAAATATCAGGATGGGGCTTTTATGACAGATCACTTAAACACATATCAGGGGATTATTAATCAGTTGGCTGGTATGAATATCAAGTTTGAAGATGAGGTATAGGGCTTATGGCTTCTTGGTACATTGTCGGACTATTGGGAGACTTTTAGAACGTCGTTGTCTAACTCAGCCCCAGATGGTGTCATCAGTATGGATTTGGCTAAGAACAGTCTGTTGAATGAAGAGATTAGAAGAAACTCGTAGGGTTCCTCTTTATAGTCAGAGGTCTTAGACACAACCAATAGGGGGAGGAGTAAGAGTAAAGGTTCGAAGAACAAAGGTAGAAGCAAGAGTAAGTCCAACAAGTTTGCTAATGTTGAGTGTTATCACTACGGTCTAAAAGGACATACAAAGAAGTATTGTCAACAACTAAAAAGAGAAAATAAGAAGGACAAGGGTAAGGAGAAAACAAATTCAGATGATAGTGATGTTGATAAAGTTGCCGTTGTTACAGATGACTTCCTTATTCTTTGTGATGATGATGTTGTTAATCTTACTTGCCATGAGACTAGTGGGTAATTGACAGTGGTGCCTTAATTCATGCTACATCTCGAAGAGAGTATTTCTCATCTTACATATTTGGTGATTTTGGGAGTGTTAGGGTGAGTAATAATGGCTCTGCTAAAGCCATTGGTATAGGAAATGTGTGCTTGGAGACTAGTAATGGTACAACACTAGTTCTAAAAAATGTGACGCATATTCCTGATATCCATATGAATTTGATTTCTACAAAGAAACTTGATGATGAAGGCTTTTGCAGCACCTTTAGTGATGGTAAATGGAAGCTCACTAAAGGTTCTATGGTTATGGCTAGGGGCTCGAAGTGCTCCTCTTTGTAAATGATGCAGGCTAAGATATGTGATTCCGCTATCAATGCTGTGGATAGTGATGGTGCGACTGAGTTGTGGCATAATTAGCTTAGTTATATGAGTGAAAAGGGTTTGACGATTTTGGCCAAGAAAAATCTTCTTCCTGGAATGAAGATTGTGTCCTTGAAGAGGTGTGCTCACTGTTTGGTAGGGAAGTAGACCAGAGTCTCCTTCAAGTCATACCCTTTTACAAGAAAATCAGGTATTCTTGATTTGGTATATTCTGATGTTTGTGGACCTATGAAAGTGAAAAAACTTGGTGGTTCTTTTTATTTTGTGACTTTCGTAGATGATCATTCAAGGAAGATATAGGTTTATACCTTGAAAACAAAAGATCAAGTGTTAGATGTGTTCAAACAATTTCATGCTTTAGTTGAAAGGCAAACAGGCTTGAAATTGAAATGCATTAGGACAAATAATGAGGGAGATTATTCTGGACCTTTTGATGCGTACTGCAGGCAATATGGTATTCAGCATCAAAGGACACCTCCGAAGACTCCTCAATTGAATGGGTTAGTTGAGAGGATGAACAAGACACTGGTAGAAAGGGTGAGATGTTTGCTTTCACAAGCAAAGTTACCAAAGTCCTTTTGGGGTGAGGCTTTGAGTACTGTTGTTTATGTTTTGAATCCACACCATGTGTTCCATTGAATTTTGATATGCCTGATAAAGTTTGGTTTGGCAAAATGTTTCCTATGATCACTTGCGCACCTTTGGTTGTAAAGCCTTTGTGCACATTCCCAAAGAAGAGAGGTCTAAGCTTGATGCTAAGGCAAGACAGTGTGTTCCTTGGTTATGGCCATGATGAGTTTGGCTACAAGTTTTATGATCCAGTGTTGAAGAAACTTGTAAGGAGCCAAGATGTTGTTTTCATGGAAGACCAAACCATTGAAGATATTCAGAAGTTTGAAACAATAGTTCCTCAAAGTAATGATGATTTGATTGATTTAGATCCAGTTCCACTGATACATGTGCCAACAGAAGCTAAAGATGTTCAGAATAACCAACCGGATACAAATAATGTTGGTACTGGTTCTACACATGTTGATTTGGGTGATAATGTTGATGAGCAGGCACCAGTTTCAGAGGTTACACAAGAGGATTTATTAGATATTCCACTCAGGAGGTCTACTAGGGATAGACAACCTTCCACGAGGTATTCTCCTAATGAGTATGTGTTACTGACTGACGAGGGAAAACCCGAATGCTATGAAGAGGCCATGGAAGATGAACTCAAGAAAAATTGGATTAATGCCATGCATGATGAGATGAATTCATTGCATGAGAATAACACTTTTGAGCTAGTAAAGCTACCTAAGGGAAAGAAAGCTTTGAAGAACATATGGATATACATAGTGAAGCAAGAAGAACATACTTCACAGCCACGTTACAAAGCCAGATTAGTTGTCAAGGAATTAAGCTAGATTAGTTGTCAAGGGATTTAGCCAGAAGAAAGGTATTGACTTTGATGAAATCTTTTCTCCAGTTGTTAAGATGTCATCCATTCGTGTTGTTCTGGGTTTAGTAGCTAGTCTTGATTTGGAGGTTGAGCAGATGGATGTCAAAACTGCTTTTCTCCATGGTGATGTGGATAAAGAAATTTACATGGAGCAACCAGAGGGTTTCGAAGTTAAAGGCAAAACAGATTATGTGTGTAAGCTAAACAAAAGCCTTTATGGGTTGAAGCAAGCACCGAGGCAATGGTACAAGAAGTTTGAGTCTGTTATGGAAAAACAAGGCTACAAGAAAACTACTTCTGACCATTGTGTTTTTGTACAGAAATTCTCTGATGGTGACTTTATCATTTTATTGCTTTATGTGGATGATATGTTGATTGTTGGCAAGATTGCTTCAAGGATTGATTTGGTAAAGAAGTAGTTGAGCAAATCTTTTGCTACGAAGGACTTGGGGCCAGCAAAACAGATTCTTGGGATTCGAATTTATCAAGATAGCACAGCCAAGAAGTTGTATTAGTCATAGAAGCAATATATTGAAAAGGTGTTTGAGAGGTTCAACATTGATTATGCTAAAGTGGCTAGTTCTCCTCTTGCTACTCACTTTAAGCTAAGTTCTAAGCAGTGCCCTTCTACAGATAAGGAGAAGGAAGATATGAGAAGAGTTCCGTATGCTTCAGTAGTAGGAAGTTTGATGTATGCTATGGTGTGTACTAGGCCAGATATAGCTCATGTAGTTGGTGTTGTTAGCCGTTTTCTGTCAAATCCAGGTAGAGAGCATTTAGGATGTAGTGAAGTGGATTATGAGATATCTCAAAGGCACTTCCAACTTGAATCTCACTTTTGGAAGTGGAAAACCAGTGCTTGTTGGCTACACTAATTCTGATATGGCAGGAGATGTGGATTCCCGAAAGTCCACTTCGAGTTATTTGAATACTTTTACAGGTGGTGCTATATCTCGGCAATCGAGGCTACAAAAATGTGTAGCACTTTCTACTACAGAGGCGAAGTTTATTGCAGCAACGGAAGCTAGTAAGGAGTTGTTGTGGATGAAAAAGGTCATGCAAGAGCTTGGTTCCAAGCAGCAAAGGTATGTGGTATTTTGTGATAATCAAAGCGCAATTCACCTCAATAAGAATTCCACTTTTCATGCAATATCAAAGCACATTGATGTGAGGTATCATTGGTTAAGAGATGCTCTTAATAACAACTTGTTTGAACTTGAGAAGATTCACACTGATCACAATGGCTCTGATATGTTAACTAAGGCACTATCGAAGGATAAGCTTGAAGTTTGTCGGTTGATCGCCGGGATGGCAGTTCCCTCCACATAGTCGGAAAGGAAGAGATTTGTTGGGTTGGGTTTCCTTCCCATGTGGAGCCCACTCAATATTTCATTAAGGGCTTTATGGTCCTTGCACATGGGTTGTGTTTTAAGGGTTTTAACCCATTCATGAAGTTGGCGGCAGCATACTTTTGAGAGTAAAAAAGTGAGCAGCCAAAAGAGAGAAAAAGAAAAGAAAAAGGGAAAGTTTGTGGAAGTTGAAAAGTTTGATTGAGTTGATCGAGGTCTAGTTGTTGTTCGATTGAGCTGAAATTTTTGTCAGCACGTTCATGATATTGAGTTCTTCATGTTGAACGGTGAAGATCGAGTTTCGAGCTTCCTATTTACAGTGTTGTAGAAGGTGTTGTTGTATCATCTTTTGGGTGAAATCTCTCCTATCTTACTTTTTCTTGTAAAATTGTTAACCAAGAATTATTGTTCTTGAGATATTGTGCTTGTATACCTCTAGTTTTAGTTAGAGAGAACTTTGTATTCTCATTATTATTGATAGTGGAGATTGTTTTGGCGTCCGTAAGGCCGTTGTTTTTACTCCTCACTTGAAGAGGTTTTTCACATTAAATCGCTTGTGTTCTTGTGCTTGTGATTGTGGTTGTGGTGATTTATTTGTCTCTTGATATTATTTGGGATTACTCTATTTTATAATTTCCTACTAGGTTCACACAAGAGAGGGATAATTTGATTTTTCGCTGCATTACATATTTGTCATATAATTGTTTTACCGTGTTTTATCCCAACAGTGAATCCTTTTGAAGTGGAATTTATATTTTCCTTTGATCAACGCACACGTTCCTCTCTGAAAAACAGTTCGCTATCGGATACACACACAGATTGGGCTTCCTGGTAGATTTTCTTTCACATGCTGCGATTGTTGGATTCATGGCGGTGCAGCCATTGTCATAGGCCTTCAGCAACTGAAAGGACTGTTTGGAGTGAGTCACTTCACAACTAAAACCGACGTGGTATCAGTCTTGGGCAAGGTTTTCCAGTCAGTTCAACATGAAGTTGTACTGAACCGATGTGTTTGCAGTTTGGAATGTTTTGCTACCGGATGTTCATTTTCTGGTTGTCTATCAGAACTGTTAACAGTCTTATCTCACCCTTTCTGCCTTGCTTGAGCAGTGGTATCCTCTGAATTTCGTCCTAGGTTTTTTATTCCTGGTATTCCTTCTGGTCGCCAGCTTTATTGTAAGTAATCAAATTCTTGCTTCCCATTTTGGTAATCTTTTCTGTTTGATTAATAATCTCATTTTAGGGAAGAAGAAACAAAAAAACTCTTCTGGTTCCCAGCAACCTCTCCTCTTTTATCAGTTATACCAAGAAATGATGGCCATGAGGTTCATGAACCTTGCGGGATCTCTAACTTCTTGTTATGTAGCAACTGGTAAGCTTAAGCCAATAAATCAATTAATGTCATAGTCATGTATATCTATGCATGCCAAATTCAAATCGTTTTGGATATGTATTGGCAGGTTCATTTTCTAGGACAGCTGTGAATTTCAGCGCAGGCTGCCATATAGTTATGGCCATTGCTGTGTTATTGTCATGGAGTTGCTTACCAGGCTCTTGTATTACACTCCCATTGCCATCCTTGCTTCCATCATTCTGTCTGCACTTCCTGGACTTATTGACATCAAGGAAGCTTTCTCTATCTGGAAGATTGACAAATTAGACTTCCTAGCTTGCATGGGTGCCTTCCTCAGAGTCTTGTTCGCATCCGTGGAGATTGGTCTTCTAGCTGCGGTAATTTCTTAACATTCCCTTTTATGTCTTTAAGAGGAGAACCTAGGTGCAACTGTAAAGATTGTTTTTTTGTGACTTGAAGGTAACAAGTTCAAACAGAAGCAATTTCTCTGTTAATGCAGTAGGAAGGCTGTGCATTTACCTATGATATTTAGGGAAAGATCTTATACCTAAGAAAGAAACCTAATCTGCAGCAATCAGATAACTTCTTATAAATTTGTTACCTGCTGGAAACATGTGAATATTATCAATTTATCATGCTACGATATTTCAAACTTTCAATGCTCAAAATTGTAACAATTTAGAACTCGTGACTTGTGGGTTCCATGTCATAATTGAGCTCGATAATTCAGCTAGCCTCCATCAAATAGCATACTGATCAGCAGAAGCTCTGACACACCTTTTGGACAAATAGTTTTCCATGACTTGTGGCCAACCCCTTTGCATTGTGGCTTGTTGTCCACTAGCATCTATCGCTTTCGCCTGCTATTTGAGTGAGTAGATCATAATTGCATCCGGACTCATGCTTATAAAAGATAAATGAATTGGATGTTTTTGAAAAAAAAAATAACTATAACAGTCCGCACTAACACAGTTCTGATGAAGTACTAATGAATTTGTACAAATTGGTTTTGTGCTACTTATAAAGTTCACCCTGTTCGAATGTTACAGCTGCGTGTAAAATTGAGACAGCTAGGAATTCTTCATTATTGGGAAACTTTCCGTAAGTTGCAGTAACTATCTCATTTGCAAAGATATTGCTGAATTCTATTCGACCAGCCGTTGAACTGAATGGAAGACTTCCCAGAACAGATATCCTTTGTGAAATTGATCAATATCCCTTGACCACTAAAACTCCAAGCATGATCTTGACACTTCGCATAAACTCTGGCTTACTTTGCTTTGCTAATGCCAATTTTCTCAGAGAAAGGTATGCGTAACTGCAATTCACAAGATAGAAAAGGTGGCTTCCTTTGAGTTAACATTAACAATAATATTGCCATCCTGTTCCAGAATAATGAGGTGGGTGGCAGAAGAAGAGAATGGAACAGAAGAAACTGCAAAAGACATAGTTCAAATCTTAATCCTCGACATGTCCAGTAAGTTTAATCATCTTACAGGTTGAAATCATGTCCAGTGACTGTAGACTAAGTACCTCTCCTTTGTGACAGGTGTGATGAACATTGACACTTCTGGAATCCTGGCACTCGAAGAACTGCACAGCAAGCTGGTTTCCCTCGACATAAAAGTAAGCTTATCGCCAAGCGATTGTGATCTTTGTCAGCATTCCTGAGCAATACAATTTCTAACACTTTCAGGAGATTTGCTTAGATTTACTACATGTTTTTGCAGTTGGCAATGGTGAATCTAAAGTGGCAAGTAATCCACAAGCTAAAGCTAGCAAAATTTGTGGAGAAGATTGGAGCAGAGTGGATTTTCCTCGCTGGTGGTGAAGCTGTAGATGCAAGCCTTGCTTCTAAACTAGCAACCACCAGCAACTACTAATGGCTTCATATACTAGTATGTATATGTAGCTAGGTTTCAATTTCGAACTCAGTTCTTGATTAATTAGTTTTAATCAAGAACTTTATTCAAAAGAATTGAATAAAGCTTGCCAATATATGCTAATAATGTAGCCTTCTGTGCATCAATGGCTACTTTAATTTGTATTGGTTTGATCAGGGAAGCTAGAAGCTGCATTTATCTATTTGCAGCTAGGCCTGCATGATGCTTAATACATCATGTGGAAGGAGTTGTATAATATCCATGGCTTGCTTTTTTTTTTTTTTTTTAATAAATCGCATGAAACATAATATGATTTGAGCTTCTCGTATTTAAAGGAAAAAATGACTTTTAATATATTTGTAAACCTATGTTTGCCCCTAATTTATTTTTGAATAATATGATGTATTTCTGGCATCGATATGGTGTATTAATGATTTTACTATTATCAAAATGTTTTTCATAAAAATCAATTTTGATTGATAAATAAAAAAGCCTCCCTTTTTATTAATTGAATATTAGATTAAATTTTCGGAGTGTTTTTTTTTAATTACTCATTTTGTGAAATCGGCACGTAATTTTTATTTTTTAAAAATAATAGTAATGATTAAATCAAATGCATTGTTTTATTAATTCACTTGAGACACATGGTTGAATTAAAAAATAAAATAAACTTGTAAAATTATTTTTTTAATAATTGTAAAATCATTTTGCTTAAATGCATTAGAACAAATAAAAAAAACAATGGTTGCATTAATTATTCAAATCATTAGATGATTCAATTATTATCAAATTCAAATCCTATGAATTAAAATTTTGATCAATCTAAATAAAATGTGAATTTTTATATTTCTTAAAAGAATTAAATCTAAGCATTATTTTCAAATGAACTGATAATAGAATTTTTAAATTTCACAAGCAAAAAAATGTATCATTTTATTAATTTTATATGTGAAATTTAAAAACTTTATAACCAATGTTAATATAATTATTTTATATAAAATTTGTAATAAATATGTGCGATGAAATTAGTTCCAATCCATTATGGAAAAAGATAATAAAGAAAAAAGCAGCTTAGCCTTGCGGAAGTCTGGCCTTGCTTCCGCAAGGTTCAATGCCATGGGGAAATCATTTTCTATGCCGTAACCAAAAAAAAAAATACTTTCCATACCGTCTATGGTTCCAAAATTTTCGATTATTCTTTTTTTTATTACAAAAATAATATTAAATAACTGAAAATAAAATATTTAAATTTAAATTCAAAACTTATAATATGCCACAATTTATTTTTAATCACTAGACTTTGCCAGCAAAGAGGTCATCATTGGTAAAAGAGTTGAACGAGGATTTTCTATTGGGAATGAAAGCTTAGAGTTGGTTTAAATGACTGCATGGTAAGTGGTGCAAAGAAAGTGAGAAATGTATCATTATATTAATTCGATCTGTGAAATAGCTTTCACTGACGATGCAATAATCAATTTAAAGTAATAGTTTTGTTTTTTTGAAGAGAATAGTTAAAACGAAAATTTTTTTATGGTTGTAATGATTGTGTTGAGAAATTTTAATTGTTCTGTTTTTTAAATAAGGTTGTGTTTAACGATATGGTTGCAATAAAATTGGATTGTATATAAAATTGTTTTTATCTTTATTTATTGAAAAATAAAAAAAAGGAAGATTATGATTTATGTATTTCGCGGGACATTGTCGTTTGACACCAAGGCAGCAAAAGAATCCAGCAACTAAACACAAGTTTGGTGTCATGAGTTAATCATGTATAGGGTCATGACCGAGTAGAAGGACCTTGGGAAAAATAAAATCCATGTATTAAGAAAATAGAATCAAGGAGAATTTAAAAAAGTGTCACCGTTTCAAACATTTTAATGGTTACTGGTAGCATAGCTATAAAAGCTCTTTAGCTCTCTAAGAGGGGTGAGCAATCAGCGGAATGTTGGGCTGCCTCACTGTTTAAGGTATGTGCAAACACACACATCTAGAGCTACCCTCCTTGGCCCGACGATGGTGTGTAAGAACCAACTCCTTTTGTAATCTTTTGTAAACTCTCTACTATTAATAAAACAATTTTTTTTACGGGAACACTTGTGGTTATGATGTGTGAATTCTTTATGTCCCACTATATCGTGGCGTGCCCCATAATAACTAGTTGTTTGATTGTTGATTGCTCAGATAGTTGTGATATCTTGGCTGACTTGTGTGAACGAGACCATTCAAGTGCCACACGGCCAATCACTTTAGTTAGAAAAAAGCCTTGTCCATGACACGTGGTATCAGAGTTTGGTTAATTGCACTAGCGAGCGAAAAGAAAATGGTGATGACTCGAGGAGGGTCAGACGATAGAATGAGAATTGAGGAGCTCGAGGCTGCAGTGGCCGCCTTGAAAGCTCACATGGTTAGTAATGACAGATTGGGGGAAATTGAAGCAACCTAGTGAGAGCTATTTGAGTCATTAGCTAACTTGGGTAAAGAGACTAGAGATGCATTGCGAATTATTCAGAAAGAGTTCGAGGAACTCAAGGCTCAAATTAGTGTGCTTCAACTAGCTGTGGGCAGGGTTGGTGCTAGCACAGTAGATAGGGGAAAAGAGCTAAGGTGTCGAAACCGTGCCGTTATGAGGAAGCAAGGGATGCCAAAGAACTTGAGAATTTCTTGTTTGACATCGAACAATACTTTCGAGTGGTGCGCATAGAGTCGGAGGAAGAAAAGGTCGCAATGGCCTTGATGTATCTTGCTTGAGATGCCAAGTTATGGTGGCATTCAAAATTTGCAGGTGAGGAGTGCCCCATCAAAACATGGAGCGATCTAAAGCAAGAACTGAAAAACCAATTCTTCCCCAAAAATGTTGAATACTTGGCTTGGAGAAAGCTACGAGAATTGGTGCAAACAGGAACGGTGCGAGAGTTTGTTAGGAGCTTTTCTACCATGATGTTGGATATTAGGGACATGTTCGAAAAGGACAAGATGTTCTATTTCCTTGAGGGACTTAAGCCTTGGGCTAGAATAGAAATCCAAAGGCAGAAGGTACAAGACATAGCCACAGCAATGGCTGCCACCGAACGCCTCAACGATTACAATGACAGCTCAAGCAAGCGCAAAAACTCTCCATCAGTAGGCAGTAACTCCAACTATGGAAACGGAGGAAAGGCGGCCAGGGTGGATAGACCCTCAAGTGGGGGAGTAGACAGGAGACCACCAGGTAGAGATGCCCCTCCATCTAAGAAAAACAACGATCCAACATTCAAGCCCAGACAACCATTAGCTTGCTTCCTATGCCAGGGACCGCATTGAGTGGCCGAGTGTCCCTATAGAGGTGCCCTCAATGCACTAAGGACTTCCACCCAATAAGCTCCCCAATTGCCGCCTGTGGCCGAAGAGACTGTGGAAGAACCCGCGAGAATGGGTTCAATCTGATTCCTGAACGCCTTTCATTCACAGTTGAGTCAAATGAAGAAAGAGCCTGAGAAGGGCTTGATGTACGTGAAGGTAATGCTTAATGGGAAATCTACAAGGGCAATGGTCGACACGGGGGCAACCGATACCTTTATCCCACCCGAGGAGGCCAAGAGGTGTGATCTAAAAGTTAGTAAGGATTGTGGGCAGATGAAAGCAGTCAATTCATCAACCTTTGCCATTTGTGGAAGTTCTAAGAACGTGATGACCAAACTTGGACCATAGGAAGGAGGCATCAACTTCACTGTTTCCCCCATGGACGATTTTGATGTTGTCTTGGGATTAGATTTCATGATGCTGGCTCAGGCGATCCTGATTCCAGCTGCCAGTTGCCTATTGTTCTTGGGGGAACGCCCATGTGTAGTGCCGGCCACGATCCTCCCTAGAAGCGGGAAGATAATTTTAGCCTTGCAGTTTAAGAAAGGAGTAAAAAGAGGGGAGCCCTCCTATGTAGCCATGCCGATTTGCAAAGAGGGGGCCGAATCAGAGTTTGTGCCAGAGGGGATAAGGTAGGTACTAGAAGAGTTCAAGGGGGTAATGCCTAACCAACTACCAAAGGTCCTACCACCACGAAGGCAGATAGATCATGAAATCGAACTCCTCCCCATAGTAAAGCCTCCTGCAAAAGGACCTTACTGCATGGCTCCTCCAGAGTTAGCGAAGTTGAGAAAATAGTTGGATGAGCTATTACAAGCCGGTTTTATCAAACCTTCCAAAGCACCGTTTGGTGCACCGATGTTGTTCCAAAAGAAGTAAGATGGGAGCTTATGGTTATGTGTGGATTATAGAGCCTTGAACAAGGTGACGGTGAGGAACAAATATCCAATCCCCCTAATAACGGACCTCTTTGATCAGTTAAGCCAGGCCAAGTATTTCTCTAAACTTGACCTAAGGTCCGGGTATCATCAAGTCAGAATCATCGAAGGAGACGAGCCAAAGACTACTTGTGTAACTCGATATGGTGCATTTGAATTCTTAGTCATACCTTTTGGACTAACCAATGCTCCTGCCACTTTTTCTACGTTGATGAACCAGGTATTTCATGACTACCTTGATAAATTTGTGGTCATCTATTTGGACGACATCTTGGTCTTTAGCTCTACCTTAGAGGAACATCAAGATCATTTGAGACGAGTCTTCAAAAGGCTTCAAGACCACCAGTTGTATGTAAAAAGGAAGAAGTGCTGCTTCGCTCAGACCCGAGTCCATTTCCTAGGCCATGTGGTGGAATAAGGGCAGATTCGGATGGATATGGAGAAAGTCAAGGCAATTAAGGAGTGGCATGCCCCGAAAAATGTTAAGGAACTTCGCTCATTTCTTAGACTGGCCAACTATTATCAAAGATTTGTGGAAGGATACTCCCGTAGAGTAACAGCCCTCACGAAATTGTTGAAGAAAGACAAGAAGTGGGACTGGTAAGGTGAATGCCACAAGGCGTTTGAGGATTTGAAGCAAACTTTAACCGAAGACCCTGTATTAGTCCTCCTAGACCTTGGAAAACACTTTGAAGTACAAACAGATGCTTCAGATTTTGCCATTGGGGGAGTGCTCTTGCAAGAAAGACACCCGGTTGCTTTCGAAAGTCGTAAGTTAAATGAGGCCGAAAGAAGATACACAGCACAAGAGAAGGAACTCTTAGCCGTAATCCATTGTTTTAGGGCCTGGCGACATTATTTACTTGGATCAAAATTTGTCGTCAAGACAGACAATACGACTGTTAGCCATTTCCTCACTCAACCGAAACTCACAGCTAAACAGGCAAGGTGGCAAGAATTTCTTGTAGAGTTTGATTTTTATTTGAATACAAAGCGAGGAGTACCAATCAGGTAGCCGATGCACTAAGTCGACGAGCGGATTAGCAGCACTTAGAAGAATTGCCGTAATGTCAGCTACCAAGGTGACCACAAAGATTCGTAAGCTAATTGAAGAAAATCTGAATAAAGATCCCCAAGCTAAGTCCCTAATGAAGATGGTAGAAGAAGGGAAGTCGAAGTATTTCTGGTGTGAGAATGGGGCCTTGTTAACAAGAGGTCCAAGATTATTTGTCCTAAGAGCAGGAAACCTGAGACAGATGCTAATGCGGGAATGTCATGATACTCCTTGGGCAGGCCATCTGGGTTGGCAACGCACCTTTGCTCTGTTAAAGCAAGGATATTATTGGCCGCATATGAGACAAGATGTGATGGACTACACCAAGACATGCCTTATCTGCCAGCAAGACAAAGTGGAAAGAAAGAAACAAGCTGGCTTACTCGAACCATTGCCAGTGCCAACAAGACCTTGGGAAAGCATCTCTCTAGATTTCATAGCTGGGCTCCCTAAAGTTGGCGATCTTGGGTCCATCCTTATAGTCATTGATCGATTTTCAAAATATGCCACATTCATCCCAGCCTAAAAGTACTGTACAGCGAAAGACATAGCTCGTCTAATCTTCAAGCATGTGGTCAAGTACTGGGGTATTCCAGAGAGCATCAGTAGTGATAGAGATCCCAGATTCATAGGGTCATTTTGGCGAGAACTCTTCACTATCTTGGGATCTCAACTTAACATCTCCTCCAGTTATCATCCTCAAACAGATAGGCAAACAGAAAGGCAAACAGAACGCTTTAATGGGTTGTTGGAAGAGTACTTGAGACATTTTGTGCAAGCGAATCAGAAGAATTGGCCTCTGCTATTAGATGTGGCTCAACTGTGTTTTAATTCTAGAAAGAGCTCCACCACGAACAAGAGTCCTTTTGAAGTAGTTACGGGACAACAACCGAGATTGCCCCGCACTTCTCTTGAGCCATATAAAGGGAAAAGCCCTCGAGCTTTCAACTTCACCAAAGAGTGGAGACAAAACAACGAGATTGCTCAAGCTTACTTGGAAAAAAGCATCAAAGCGCATGAAGAAATGGGTGGACAAGGGTCGAAGAGCACAACAGTTTAATGTGGGTGATTTGGTATTGGTCAGACTAGTGCCTGAATAGCTTAGATTTCTACGGAAGTGAGACTGCAGATTGGTGCACAAGTATGAGGGTCTAGTGAAAATCCTTGGCAAGGTGGGATAGGCCTCCTACAAAATTGATCCCCCAAAGTGGATGAAAGTGTACCCAGTCTTCCATGTGAGCAACCTGAAGCCATATCATGCAGACCCAATAGATGCAAGCTGAAATATAACAACCAGAGCCGCCATCAGCATGAAGCCCCCTTCAGAACGCCGAGTAGAGGAAATCTTGGCTAATAGACAATCTGTAGTGTCAAGAAGACCGATCCAAGAATACCTTGTGAAGTGGGAAGGACTAGGACCAGAAGAAGTCAGTTGGGAGAGAGAGCACGACCTTAGAGCCTTCAAGCAGAAGATCAAGGAGTTCCAGGCAACCAAGTCAACGAGGACGTCGACAGATTAAGTAGAGGAAGATGTCATGAGCCAACTATGTACAGGGCCATGACGGGGTATAAGGGCCTTGGGGAAAATAGAATCTATGTATTAGGAAAATAGAATCCAGGGGAATTTAGAAAAGTGTCCCCGTTTCAAACATTTTAATGGTTACTAATAGCATAGCTATAAAAGCTCTTTAACTCTTTAGGAGGGGTGAGCAGTTGGCGGAATGTTGGGCTGCCTCATTGTTTAAGGTATGTGCAAGCACACCCATCTAGGGCTGCTCTCCTTGACCCCGACGATGATGTAGAAGAACCAACTCCTTTTGTAATCTTTTGTAAACTCTCTACTATTAATAAAACAATTTTTTTCTACGGGAACACTTGTGGTTGTGATGTGTGAATTTTTTATGCCTCGCTATATCGTGGCGTGCCCCATAATAACTAGTTGCTTGATTGTTGATTGTTTAGATAGTTGTGATATTTTGGCTGATTTGTGTGGATGAAACTATTCAAATACTGTGTGGCCAATTGTTTTAGTGAAAAAAAGCCTTCTCCGTGACATTTGGGCTGTATTTGCCGGGAAAAGAAACGAGACGAGACGAGGGAGGAAAAAATGGGGGCAGAAGAAGAACAAAAGCAAGAAAACGAGCAACAAAGGACCAATCCAATCACGAAATCCCAATTCCTCGCTTGGAAACGCCAAAAGGTCTCTCTTTATTTCAATCCCTCCCTATTTTTCCCATATATATCGTTGATTTTTTTTCTCATGATTTATATGGAATTAGGGTTTCACACAGTTGTCACATTCTTATTAAATTTTCAGTTACTTTCCCATAAATCGCATGTATGCATGAAAATTAATAGAACTAAGCAATGAATTGTTTCAATTTACCGTTAAAATCTTTTTGGTGGCCAGAGTCTTAAGAAAATAAAGGCTCAATTCTCTTAATTTTTGTATTGTTTGTCTGATTGTATAAATCAGCTTTTTTAATTTGTAATTCATGTGATTTTCAGGATGAAGATGCATCAGCTAAGAAAGCTGAAGCAGCTAGGAAACGTGCCGATGATATAGCAGCCGGGACGGTGCAAATGAATGGACGAGAGCTTTTCTTGCATGAACCTTGGGTGTTTGATAACTCTCAATATTAAGGTTAGTTTCGAGGAAAGACCATGTAATGTTGATTTGAGCAGGGCATACTGTTTAAAGGCTCTGCCCCTCTAGTTTCAAGTCTTGTGGCTCTGTTTCTTCAAGAGAAGGAAAATTGGTCCTAGGGCTAGAAACAAGTATTTCTGGTTCTCGGTTTCAGCGTTGATAGTGTATCTTATGTCATTTTACCTTTTTCCCTTTGTTTAGTGTGCTTTGTTAGTACTTAAACCTGCGGGATCAGTTGATTATTGCCATTTTGTTCGATTAATTCTTTTTGATACTTTTTTTTCCGATACAGCTTTTGATTGCCAAGTTCGTTATAGACTTTTGTTTGTGACATTGTATTTTGGATTGTCATTCCTAGCCTTATGAAGTAAATCATGACAAATGATCTTAATGCATTCGAAGGAATTTATTGTTACAACTTTCCTCTGCTAATTCAGCAAGCCAGTAGCTTAGTTTCCTGAATTCATACTTGAAATGTGGAATGGATTTTTGCAAGCATATCTGAGGCTATTTAACTGGAATCAGATGTCTAACAGATCTAAGCTCCATATTTTAGTTTCAAAGAAATCTCATTTCAATTTCTTGTTCAGGTAAGGTATGAAGGTGTCCTTACACATACAAAGCAGGTGTTAGATGATGAGGTTAGAGTATCAGGATTGAGCTGATTGGCAGCTAGCAGGTGCTGCTAGAAATAAGAGGTGATGAAATATAGGCTGTTCTAGGATTTAGGGAAAGAATGGTGTTGAAATATAGGTGGCTTTAGGATTCAGGGCAAGAAAGAAAAGGTGTTGAAATATATTTTCTATAAACTGTACCTGTTTTCACCCACTCCTATTGGAATTCTTCCTCTCAAATGCTAATTACTGAAGCAGAACAATCCAAGGAATTAATCGGAAACATTATGTCATGTGCTTATAGCAGTTGGTGGTACAATTGTTTATAAAAACTTGGATTGTAGAGCTTGTCTGCTTTTCAGAAGAGAGTATGCACTTAACTGCAATGGTTTAGTGGTACCGTAATGTGATTAAGAGTATTCTACATATTAATATGAGAAGCTTGTTATACTCATTGTCTGTTGTTTCTGGGTCTTGAGGTGTAGCCAGCTACGGAGCTACCCAGCCTTCAAAATGCTGCTAGCTTGATGGCTTGTTAAATTTCTTTTTCAATATTGTAGCTACTAAGTTAGCAAGATTGCTTTATGTCCAGGCAAAGCCAAACTAGAGGGCAAAAGGTATGGTGGAATGGCTAGACAAAGCAGCTCTTGAATGTGAGCAAAATGAAATTGGGGAATGTGATAGGGTTCATGTCCTTGACTAAGTATTCGAAACTTGTAACCTGAAATAAGAAAGCTTAAATAAGAAGTTGGATGCTAGTAGTGGATATACTATTTGACCATGAAACTTATGTTTTCTCTGTACATTTAGATAAAGTCATTGAGAATGAGGAGTTGAACCCCCAAATCTTTGAGTTATCCATGCAAATATGCCTTATGCTAAATGCCTCCCTAAGGCAGTAGTCTCGGTATGCATATATAAAATTATGAAAATATGGCAGGATCGTGTAGGGAAACATCATTTCCCTGCAGTGTCTCCTGCAATCAATTAATAAAGGAGTTTTGTTATTATAACATTGTTTCGCTGATTTTTGTTGGCTGATATGAAAATTATCATGTTCTAATGGTTAAAGGATTTGGAGAATTTAAAATTTTGGATTTCTTTTGGAGTTTTTATGTGATCTTTATAGCTTAGTACTACAGTCACGCTATATATTCTTATTAACTATAGTCTGTAAATTCATATTACATGTAACAATGTTTCTTTTAAGATGTTCTTTTCTTGTTATCATGTGGATTGTAGCTTGGCTTCATTAAAGGATTTGACATCGCCTTTCAAATGTTATGGATTTACAGGAAGAACACTCAAGAGAGAGAATCATGTCATATGTAGGAATAACATCACTTTCAAGGACTTTTTATTCATAACTGGTTGTCTCTAACAGGACATTTTAAACCAAAACAAAGATAATCAGAACCTAAATCGATCCCTGAAATAATGATTGCCTTGTAACCTAAAACCCTCATCTATGCATTCGAAACACTTAGTGAACAGAAGCCCTAAACCGAAACAAGCTGAAACCAACACCACCTTCCCTTGCCTTATCCCATTTTTAACACAACCCCAGCAGAACATTAACGAGCTTTTTGGAGCCTCTTCCGCCTTCTTCTTACCATCTGAACTGCCCATCAAGACCAGAGTTGTTAGGGCCTTAATGATCTGCTTCAATCAAGGCATATATATCGCAATACGCACAATCAGTTAATTGCAATTAGTATTCAATACCAGAAAGTATGAAAAATATGTATCAGATCCAGGTATATATATCTTGCTTGATTATGTTGCAGTCAAGCTACGTATGTCTTGTTTGAGGATTAAATTTTAATTAATGACAGGAAGATTTCAATCAAGTTCTCAGCTGGATTTCCCTGTTAGAGAGATTAAAGCAGGCTAGGGTTAGGGTTTGGAGGACTGACCCAAGTTTCTTCTCCAGCATTTGCCTCTCTTCACGAAGCAGAAGGATTTCAAATCGGAGCTCCTGCAAAAAACGAAGGGGATTTTGAGTTAAAACCTCCATCTTTTCTTGCTTCGGGCTTAAGTAACTAATTATTTGGGTACAAATATTACTTCCATCTAGATGTGGCAAAAATTAGCCCGACCCCGAAAACTGATTCGAATCGGCTCTAGACCGAATCGGGACCAGCCCGAATTGACCAAAAAAGTAAAAGGTCCTTAACCGAAAAAGTTCGAAACCGAAAAAATCGAAAAAACCCAAAACCAAAAAAACACGAACTTAACATAACTCGAGCCCAATACAATCCGAGACCGATCCGACCCGAAACCCGTAAAAAACCGAATTTATAATCCGAGAAAACCCGAATTATAATTATATAATTATTATTTTAAAATAAATAAATAATTGATACATTTATTTAATTAAAAAGTTTAAAATTTTGAAAACAATTATTATTTATTATACAATTTTATTAATTATGTATTACCAGCAAAATAAATATTGAATCTTTTTAATTAAATTAATTTAAAACACCATAATATATGATATCAAATAATCTTTAATATTATACTTAATGCATTTATAAGAATAAATATATTATTAATTTAACATTTGATTTTATTGTAAAAATCATTTTAACATTTTATTATTTTTATTTTACAATAAAATTTTAATTTTAATACAATAATAAATCAAATATATAAAAAAATTATATAATTTCAATATTTGTTTGAAACTTTGAATTTGATATTTTGGGCAACACATTAAAAATATTTTTAATAAAATTAAATTTAAACTATATTTTCTTAAAGTTTCAAGTATAGAAAGATATTAAATTTAGATTAAAAAAAATCCCAATCTTAAAATTAAAATTCAAGTTTTTAAGATTAGAAAAAGTTAAGTAATTAAATTTAACAATACAAGTACAATTTTTTTTATAAGCTTGGGCATCATTAAAAGAGAAAATTATAAATCAAGCTAGTGGTAATTTTATTTTTAGCGTTAAAACAAAAGACATTAATAATTCAAGCTATTGGTAATTAATTATTTATTATATTATAATAATCTTATACATGAATAAACCAATTTGGTATCTTATAATAATGATTTATATATTATATTATAATAATCTTTTAAGAATAAATTATGTAATCTCTTAGTGTGTAAGTATTATTTTGATAGAATTAAGTATTTATTAAAAATAATTTATTTATTATCTATTAAATGTAAAATTAAAGTGTGGATATAAATAATAATTCTAATAGTAAATTAAAGTGTAATTTAATAATATATTATAGTAGTATTACTGTGTAAGTGGTAATTTTAATAAAATTTGTTTTTTATACTTTATTAATATTATTATTAATTATATTTAAATAACTCGCATTATATTAATTAATTTAGTAATATCTATTATTTAACATTTTAATTAGATATTCAATCAATTGATGTATATCTAATATTATTATGTTAATGTGAACATGAAAAAATTAGTACTCAATTGGTATATAACTGTATATGATATGATTATATCAAATGTTATTATTTATAATAATATCAATTGGTGTATATAACTTGTTTAATTTGACGTTCTAAATTTTTAATGAGATATTTGATTAATTAATATGTATGAGTACGATTATATTTAATATAATAATATTATATTATGATTTATGTACAAATCAAAAACAAAATAAATATAAAATTGAGGTAATTAATTGACCAATTATTCATAATATTAAGTATTTTTTTAATGTATACCATAATCTTATTCAACATTATAATTGAACAATTAATTAACTAGTTATGCGGTTAGATTTAATTTAATTACTAATTATGTTGGTATTTAAAAGACAAAATAAATGTAAAAAAATTCTTAAAAACTTAAAATTTTATTAAAAATATAATATAATTATTAAAAAAGCTAATAAAACAAAGTAAAAAAAAAAAGAAATTTATTGAACTAAGAGTGTCTAAATTCCGATGGCCCAATGTTGACCTAAAAAAATACAATAACCCAATAAGTTATTGTTAAGAGTATAAATTTTTATATAATTATTAATATATAATTATATATTTTATAACACATGTGAATATCATAGGAAATTAAAAAATAAATAATAATTGTCAGGTAATAAAAATATTAAAATGTAAAAATTTATATTTATATAAATATTTATTAAATTTTAACTTAATTTATCATTTCTATTATATTTTTATTTAACTATATAAAATTAAATTAATTATTACATTTAAAGTTATAAAAATACTTATAATTTATAAAATTTTAAAATAATTTGACTAAGCCCGTCCGATTAAAACCGGACCGAACCCGAAACTGAAAATAATCGAAATTGAAAATACCAAAAACTGAAAATATCCGAAACCGAAAAAACTCGAGACCGAGAAAACCCGAGACCGAAAAAACCCTTAATCGAAATAATGCGAACCCGAATATAACCCAGACCAAACCCACCCAAGCCCGCTCGTTTGCCACCTTTACTTCCATCCTATCTTGCAAGCTGGTAAACCAGTTAGGCAGAAATAATGAAACCCAAAATGAAAATAATTAGAAGTAAATTAACATGTCAGAAAAATTAGAAAATAGCTTAGATGAAAAGTAAAAAAAAAAGGGTAATTATTAGTATATTTGGTAGGCTAGGGAGATAACCGGTTCATTATAATTGCTAGTTCTGGGTTAACATGGGAAGCTGGTTCAAGATCCTGTTTCACGCATGGCACCATGCAAAGCCATAAGCCAAAGAATTATACTGATTTTGATTTAAGGAACACTATGAATTAAGAGTTAAGGAATGAATCAATTAATAAACCACACCACCTCATCTTCATCATCGAATCTCCATCATCTTCATCAATTTCATTATCACTGCACGTATTTTTTTTATCAAACCAATACAAAAATAAATAGATAAATAAATAAGTCTAAGGAGAACTAAAAAGGGTTTGTTTTAAAACATGAAAAAAGAAATGAAAATATAGTTTCTTTGAACTTCTTAACAATTTGAATGAAGTTATACATACATACATACATACATAAATTCTTCTACCTGCTTGAGTTTGAATCTGAAATATCACTAGGGATCAAAGCATTCTCATGAGGCCTAGAGACAAAGGAATTACATGAAATTAAAAAACAATAATAAAAAATTGAGAAATAATAAAAGTGAATTAACATATAGAAGAATTAAATTTTCTTTTTTCGAAAGCATAATATATATACACACATATAACATAAACTTTTCAATATTCCTTCTTTTTGTTGGATAAACAGCACTCAATATACCTATTCGTGGGATGCTCGGATGGCAAAGAGAGCAAGTTAAGGTCAGGCAAGACAGAGGGCCTGCGCCTGTGATTTGGCCACTGCTGCCCTTGACCAGGCCTCTCCTCCTCAGTCACCAATCGCTTAGCCACGAGTAAAAAGAGAATGTATAAACCTAATTAGAAGACAGAGAGGCTTGTCTGAGTAGTGAGTGAGGCATAACTGGAGAAAGGCGGCCTGCTTTTATAGGAGAACTCAACGTTGGGTTCTGGCAAGGATTTGCTTTGCATGGCAAGTTTCACATGCGATTTGTCCATTTTGCCACTTTTGCTTGGGGCCACTGAAGAACTTTGAAGTCAAAATGGTGGAATTCTCTTTAAGCCCTGAAGGGTATTTTGGACAGACTATCAATTTTAAAAACACTATGCTATTTTAATTTTGAGATATTTTAAACTGATCTGCAAAGTTATAAGTTTTTTCCTCTAGGAAGAAGAAAATAAATAAATAAATAAATAAATAAAATTGTGTGGTATCACAGCAGCTTCAACAAACTAGTCAAAGGCGCCATCAACTCCAACAAACTTGTGCACTGCAGTAGCTTCAACAAATCGATGCACAGCAGCAACTAACTGATAGTGGAGGAGGATGATCTGTTAGCTATAGTGCTTACTTAATAAGACGTTAAGGAATTTGTTATTTTATTATTTTTCTTTTACCTTCCAGTAGCTTCTAGCTATAAAACCTTCATGTATATAAATCGTGATGTACAACAGATTCAATATCATCAATGAAGAAGTTTTTTCTCCTTTCATGCTTCACACGATAAATGTAACATGGCATCAGAGCACGCGTAATTTGCTGCGTTTTTCCTCTGTTTTCTCTGTCATTTTCCCATTTGCCAATCATCCTCTCTAATGGCAAATCATCCGACGACCACCCAAACGGCAACTCCTACTCAACGACCTGAAGATAATCCTTCTAGTCCTTACTATCTACACTCCAATGAGAATTCTTCTCTTGTATTGGTTTCTTCCCCACTCACCGGATCAAATTATCATTCATGGTATAGAGCCATGAAAATGGCCCTTCTCTCCAAAAACAAACTGAAGTTTGTTGATGGTTCCATACTTGTTCCATCCTCTGATAATCCTCTTTATCCAGCATGGGAGCATTGCAATACCATGGTTTTATCTTGGTTGATCCACTCATTGAGTCCTTCTATCACTCAAAGTGTGATTTGGTTCGATTATGCAATTGATGTTTGGCGTGATCTCCGAGATAGATTTGCTCAGGGTGATTCATTTCACATTGCTGAGCTACAGGAAGATCTTTATGCCTTTCGACAGAGAACATTTTCGGTTACAGAATACTTTACTCACCTCAAGATCTTATGGGATGAGTTGGCTAACCTCAGACCAATTCCATCATGCACATGCGAATCAAAATGTTCTTGTGATCTAATTCCTACTATTCGTGGCTATCAGCAATCTGATTGTGTGATCAGATTTTTACGGGGTCTCAATGATAATTTTTCCACAGTTCGATCGCAGATTATGCTCATTGATCCATTACCATCCATCAATAAAGTTTTTGCTCTTGTCATCCAGCATGAAAGGCAGGTTGGCACAGGTGTTTTACAACAATCCACTGAACCTGTTGCTTTTTTTAACAAGAGCAATTCTACCCTCTCTCGAGCAAATCAATCTAGTTCCAAAGGAAGACCTCAATGCTCTTATTGTGGCATGTTAGGCCATACGATTGATAAATGTTTTAAGAAACATGGATTTCCACCGGGATATAAATCCAGAAGAAGGGTACCAGCTGTTAATCAGGTTAAAGGGGTGGTTCAAAAGCTTCCTGAGAATAGTGCTCAAAGTGCCTCTAGTTCTGCTGTATTGAATCAGCCACATGCATCTGATCAGTTTGTTTTCACTCCTGAACAATACAACAAGCTTTTAAGTTTGATTCAATCCGCTCCACCTGATCCTTCTTCATCCACCATTAACAATGTCACTACTGTTTCTTCTTCACTCTATAACATGGCAGGTACTCAATTTTCTTCCATCAATCCTACCTGGATAATTGATACATGAGCTACCGATCATGTTATATGTTCTTTAAATTTCTATTCTAGCTATAAACCTGTTGCAAACATGTTTATTAGATTACCAAATAATCAGAAGGTCAATGTTTCTCATATAGGTACTGTACATATTTCTTCTATTTTGGTTCTTGAAAACGTTCTTCATGTTCCTTCCTTCTATTTCAACTTGTTATCTGTCAGTAAATTAACTTCTACAAACAATTTTGCCTTAATTTTTCACTCTAATACTTGTTTGCTTCAGGACCTTTCCAGCAAGAGGATGATTGGTTTGGCTAAGGAAATTGATGGATTGTATCAGTTGATATATTCTTCACCATTTCAAAGTTCTGCTTCTTGTCATTCTATGATTACTTCTTCTGATAACCTTTGGCACTTTCGATTTGGTCATGCTTCCAATTCTAGAATAAAATTGTTAAGATCCATTGATCCATCTATACATGTTACTAATGATGGCAGCCCTTGTGAAATTTGTCATTTAGCTAAACAAAGAAAATTACCATTTCTTGTTAGTACTTCTTCTACTACTTTTTGCTTTGAATTAATACATATGGATATTTGGGGACTTACTCTTATCCCTTCTCTTTCTGGTCATTTCTATTTCCTTACCATTGTTGATGATTTTAGCAGAGGAACATGGATTTTCCTAATGAAATCTAAAGCTGAGGTTCGACATTTGGTTCCATCTTTTTATACTTTTATTCAAAACCAATTTCATAAAAACATTAAGTCCATTCGCACTGATCAAGGCAATGAATTCAGGTTGCTTGATTTTTATGCTTCCAAAGGCATTATACACCAATCTTCCTGTGTTTCTATCCCTGAACAGAATAGCACTGTTGAACGAAAACACCAACATATACTTAATGTTGCCCGTGCCCTTCGCTTTCAAGCCAATCTTCCACTTTCCTTTTGGAGTGAATGTGTTTCTTATGCAGCTTATTTGATAAACCGGGTCCCTACCCCAATTCTACACAATAAAACCCCATTTGAAATTCTGTTTCAAGCTCCTCCAAAGTTTCATAACCTTAGAGTATTTGGTTGCCTATGCTTTGCTTCCACATTACCTACTAATCGGACCAAATTTGATCCTCGCGCTCGAAAATGCATTTTCATAGGATTTACCAATGGAATCAAGGGCTACAAACTATATGATCTTAACAATCACCAAATTTTTCATTCTAGAAATGTTGTCTTTTATGAGACTCTCTTTCCCTTCCAATCACAGCCGCTCCCCAATCCCATTTTACCAACTGCTTCTTTTAATCATTCTCCTGAGCATTCTGTTTCTGGTTCCTCCACCCCACCTTCACCCCTCCATTCTTCTCCTTATTCTTCTACATCCCATTCTTCTGATTCTGTTCCTCTACGTAGATCTACTATTGACAGACACCTCCCATCATATCTTCATGATTACAACTATGAATTTCCTGGACACACCAATTCTTCTCTTGCTGCATGTCACACTTCCCCTCATTCTTTATCCAAGGTATTCTCTTTTTCTCACATTGCTTCTCATCATAAACTTTATTCTCTTACAATTGATTCCTTTGTTGAACCTACTTCTTATAAGCAAGCTGTTCAGTATGAATGTTGGCGAGATGCAATGCAATTAGAACTTCAGGCCCTTGAAGATAACTCTACTTGGGTGCTTACTGACTTACCTCCAGGGAAACAAGCCATAGGTTGCAAGTGGGTGTTTAAAGTGAACTCAAAAGTGATGGCACCCTTGAACGTTATAAGGCCCGTCTTGTGGCTAAAGGCTATACACAGCAGGAAGGTATTGATTACCTTGATACATTTGCTCCTGTTGCTAAAATTAGTACAGTTTGTGTTCTTCTTGCTGTAGTTGCAGCCAAGGATTGGTTTTTGGAACAACTTGACATTAATAATGCCTTTCTTCATGGGGAGTTAACTGAGGAAGTTTATATGAAGATTCCTCCTGGTTATGTGACTTCTAAGCCTCATCAAGTTTGTCGTCTACTTAAGTCTTTATATGGACTCAAGCAGGCTAGTCAACAATGGAATGCTAAGCTCACAACATCTTTGCTCAACATGGTTTTTCCCAAGCTTCATCTGATTCTTCTCTATTCATTCGACACACAGACTCTTCCTTTCTTGCTTTATTAGTGTACGTCGACGACATTATTCTTGCTGGGGATAATTTTGCTAAAATCACTTCTGTTAAGCAGCTTTTACACAGTCTCTTCAAAATAAAAGACTTGGGATCTCTTCGATATTTTTTGGGTTTGGAGATTGCACGATCTTTTGCTGGTATCAACATTTCTCAACGCAAATATGCCTTGGACATTCTTTCTGAGACTGGATTTCTTCATTGCAAACCATCTAAATCTCCCATGCAACCTAATACCAAACTCTCAAAAGGTGATAGTCCTACTTTAAAGGATGTTACTTGTTACAGACGATTGGTGGGAAAACTCTTGTATTTAACCTCTACTCGACCTGATATTGCCTATGCAATCCAACAACTCTCTCAATATCTTGATCATCCTACTCAGAATCATCTTCATGCTGCACACAGAGTCCTACGATATGTTAAGGCTGCACCTGGTTAGGGTTTATTCTTCTCTGCTAAGTCTGATTTTCGGTTGAAGGCTTTTTCTGATTCAGATTGGGCGACTTGCTCAGATACTAGGCGCTCTATTACTGGTTATTGTATTTTTCTTGGACCTTCTCTGATAACTTGGAAGTCTAAGAAGCAAACTACAATATCTCGTTCCTCTTCAGAAGCTGAGTATCGTGCCTTGGCTACAACCACTTGTGAAATCCAATGGTTACTGTATCTTCTCCATGACATCCATATTCCTCATCCATCACCAGCATTGCTCTTTTGTGACAACCAGTCTGCTCTTCACATTGCCAAAAATCCTATTTTCCATGAACGTACCAAACATATTGAAATTGATTGTCACATTGTCAGACAATAATTTCTTGCTGGGATCATCCATCTTCTTCCTATTTCATCACAACAGCAGCTTGCAGATTTGTTTACCAAGGCCTCTCATCCTACTATCTTTCACTCTTTTTTGTTCAAGCTGGGCATCCACAACTTGTATCCTCCAACTTGCGGGGGGGTATCACAGCAGCTTTAACAAACTAGTCAAAGGCGCCAGCAACTCCAACAAACTTGTGCACTGTAGCAGCTTCAACAAATCGATGCACAGCAGCAACTAACTGATAGTGGAGGAGGATGATCTGTTAGCTATAGTGCTTACTTAATAAGATGTTAAGGAATTTGTTATTTTATTATTTTTCTTTTACCTTCCAGTAGCTTCTAGCTATAAAAACTTCATGTATATAAATCGTGATGTACAACAGATTCAATATCATCAATGAAGAAGTTTTTTCTCCTTTCATGCTTCACACGATAAATGTAACATGTGGTAAAAACATTTCAAAATATCATTATTAAACTTTTAAACGAAAATAATTTTAGAGCATCTGGTGCTTTTTATTCTTTATTCCTACAATTATTTTTTAGAGATCGATGATCGATCTTTTTTTCAAAAAGCGTTATTAATTTATACAAACTATTATTTTCATTTATATTCTGTTCTTAAATTTGCACGTGTTTGTAAAGATCGTTCATATAATTTATTTAACTTATACTGTATTGAAAACTTGCTTTCTTTCAACATTAAAAAGAAGAAAACTTGCTTTCTTGATTCTCTTATAATAAAATATTTAATAATTAACTAAATTTATAACCAAAGAAAATAATTAACTAAATGAAAGACGGAACAAACGACGCGTGGAGAAAGCATTTATCATATTCAAACTTTGACCTTTTAAAATCTATTATGTTGTTATAGGTGTCGGGAACATTTTTTTTTTTGAAAGTTAAAAAACTTTATTTAATTGGACTAGTAAATGTCCAAGTTCTTACATCTTTTATCCAAGCAGTTCACTTGGCACCTAACGTCCTAGTAGTTACAATTTTTATAAAATACTTCCAAAAGCTAACAAAGCTGTAAACTTCCTGGGAAAAGACTAACGTGGAATAGAAAGAAAATAATTGTAAAGCAACATTATAACAAACATCTGGTCGGCAAAAAATTCTGTTTAGTGAGCATTTGGTTTTGAATTTGAGGCTCCCCAGGAATGAATACCATCGCAGCGTTCTGGAGTCCAGCATCAAAGGAACAACATGATCAAAAATCAAACCCAGATATTTTAACAAATAGTTTAATTTCTTCTCAACCTGCCCAGAAGATGGCAAAATGCAGCACATTGTATGACAGAGGAGCTTTGCGAGAACCATGGAGTAAGCAATTGCAGTAAACCTTCATGATCATTTGAACAGCAAGAATCAAAGACAACATCGACAAATAATTGCAATTGGATTAAAATTCCTCTATCACCTGCACAATAGGCATGAGAAAAGGCATCTATATGCAGCCCGCTGAGGAACTATGCTAAAACCATGGAGTTGGGGTCCAACTTGTTGTGCGTTGTCTATTCCAGCATTCCTCTCGTTCTTCCCATTTTTCTATTATTCAAAAACATCAGCCTTAACTTTACTAATATCGCCAAATTGCTTGATATTTAGAACAAAATGACTCTCAGTGTTGAAACAGCTAATGTTCCAATTGAAACTCCTTCCGATGTTAATCTCCTTTCCCATAGGATGAACTGAACCTTGACTTGTTTCCTCAGAACAATAGTTAAAAAGATTGACTAGAAAGCTAAGTTGCATAATTAATACAACACAAAGACTAGTGTCAGTTAACTCCAAACTTCAGTCCTTAGTATCTATACAGTTTCTATTTCAATAAGAGGTGGACTTTTCAACAATACCAGAATACACATTAAATCATCGACCAATACCTTACATTTGGAAACAGAGCCCTTCCCACCAATACTTTACTGATCTCGACAAATACTTCTTGCCATATCTTCTATTTCTGCTTCCATCAAGCTTCTTATAATATCCTTTTCATCAGCTGTCGTTGAGAGGCCCAATAGCTAAGCCACATCCAAGGTTGCTTGTGCTTCTCTTCTTAGTGTCCTGTTTCTATTTCTGATGTCATCATCTGTGATTTCCTCCTCAATGCAACTCGGTATGTCTGAATAATAATCTAGCATTTTATTTTCTTTTTTCCTTGAAAAATTTATCTTCTTCCTATTCTTTGGCCCCTTCTTTTTGACTGAGGTTGAGTTCTTCTTTTCTGGATTATCTTCAGCAGTTTGAATAGCTGAAATAGATATGAATCGTTTGTTCCTTTTGATATTCTGTGCTGCTACTTGAGAGTTGTCTTCTTGAGTATCTGCAGGTTGTTGAATTAGTTGATCACCGGTTGGGGCAGAATTTTTATTGTCGAATTGAAACAGCCACAAGGCTTTGTTTTCCTCATTTGGCATCTCGGGGTCATAAGCTGAGCTCATTCCTGTCATCGGATCTGTATCGTTTAATGGAGAATCCGGTTCCTCTACCATAGTCCTTTTTACCTCAGCACACAAAATTTCGTCAACATATTTTAAATCAAAATTCCCTCCATTTTCTTTTTCTCTGTTCAAGAAAACCACCGTTTCTTCGTACACTTGCTGACAACTCTTCTCGGAAGTAGCGGCCTTACCACTTCCCAAGGATGGATCATGATCATTCACATCTTGCAAGATTAGATTTTCATTATGCACATAATAATTTGCATGAGTAGTAACCTCCGTCGGGTTTGAATCAAATTCGGAAGCGGGAAGATTTGATTTTTTTTAGCAAAGACTGGAAGCTGGTTCAATATGCAAACAGGGTTATCTTCTACTTCTAAATTTATACTGAATTCGGTATCCTGCACCCTGATTTCCATTGTATTTTTGACTGGCAATTTTGTGTTAACAGCAACTAAAATCCTTGCAAATTCTAAACACTGTTTATTTACAAAACAGTCGTCAGTTTGAATGAACTTACCTACGTGGTTACCAATATGTTTGAAGGCTACTTCATTCTAGGCATGCAAAGGTAGTCTTCTTATTTTGATCCATGAAAGTCTCTCATCACTGATTAGCTCCTAGGACCATGGTTTTATCCAATAGAACCAATCTTCAATCCATGAATTTCCTTCCGCTAGCAGCTTCTGCACTGAATCCTTTCTTTTGAAGCTGTTCAAAAACCAACTTCCACCCATCCGATAGAATGAAGAGGGTGAGTATTCCTCCATGATCAGACGATTTTGAAGAACCTGAATTGCAAGGGAGGAGCGTACTGATGCCACTACCGAGGCTTCAAGCCATTTCAAGTCTTGAACAGGGATATCTATCACACCCTGTTCACCATCTGAAGCGGATTGGTTACAGCCAAATTTTGATGGATCCCTAATGTTTCTTTTGTCAGTTTTATAGAAGTGTCTGTTGCTGGAGTCATTCACATCATTTCCTTTTGGAGTTGCATCTCTTGATGGAGGCCGCTCATCACTTCTCGTCTGAAAGACACCATTTATTGGAGAATCAAGTCGTCTCCATTGAATGGAGTTTTCATTGTATCTAGCAAAGTTGACATTTAGCCGATGGTCAAGAAGCCAAGCACCATTGAGCTTCTCTATTGCATTGTTTGCTTCACACCATGTTGAAAACCTGACAAAATCGTACTTCCTTCCTGATTTGCTTCTCCTCTGTTGAATGAAAACATCCATTACACTACCATGATGTTGAAAGATCTGTTTAAGCCATCTCCCATGGATGTTGGGTGGAATATTGTTGACAAAAACAAAGAAAGTTTGGGAAGCCATTTCTTTTCTCGAATCTCACTCAAAGCATTGATGTCCAAATAATAGGTGTCGGGAACATTAACTACGTAGTTGTCTTTTTTTAATAATGATTGCGTAAACATAATACAACATTAAGGCTTTGCTTGGTAGAAAGGATGAAAAGGGGTGAGGATTGAAAATTTATTAATCTAATGGTTAAGCTACAAAATAGAAAAGTTGTTATAAAATCTAACCATTAGATTAATAAATTTTCTATCCTCACCCCTTTCCTTCCTTCCTATCAAGTAAAGCCTAAAACTTTTTACATGTTGACCGTTAAAATCAGTTAGAAGTACAATTTACCTTAAAATCAATTAGAAGTACAACTTTTAATCATTTTTATATTTAGAAAGTTTATTTTTGTCGTTTTGAGTATTTATTATTAGATTATGAAATAATCTAAATCATTTTCTATATAAAAAAGAATAAATTACACTCGTGGTCTCTATAATCTGGGTTATATAACAAATTGATCCTTATACTTTAAAACATATAAAATTGGTCCTTAACATTATATTGTTATAACATATAAGTCTTTTCGTAACTTAAATTATTATTTTTGTTGTTAAATGCCAGCTGGGCTACATGTGGACCACACTTGTGTCCAGTCAACTCTCTTAAAATGCTAATATGGAATTTGAAAAAAAATATCATTTTAAAAGGTTGGTTAGCTCGTATTCGTCTCGTGGTGGTTTAGGGGTTTTGTTTTCACCTATTTGCACTCTCCATTACTTTATTTCCAGAAAGAAATAAAAAAAATGATGAATTGCTACCCAACTGTGAGCGAGGAATATAAGAAGCCATTGAAAAGGCTAAGAGGAAGCTCAAAGGTCTCATCGTTGAGAAGAACTGTGCTCTACTCATGCTCCGTTTAGCATGGCACTCCGCTGGAACTTTTGATGTTAAGACCAAGACTAGAGGTTCATGGTTTCGACCATGAAGCATGCTAAGGAGCTCACACATGTTGCTAACAACAGTCTCGATATTGCCGTCAAGCTTCTAGAGCCAATCAAGGAGCACTTCCTTATTCTCTCTTAGGCTGACTTTTATCAACATGCCGATGTTGTCGCAGTTGAGATCACTGGTGGACCTGAAATTCCCTTCCATCCTATAAGAGAGGACAAGCCTAACCCACCACCTGAGGGCTATCTTCCCAATGCCACCCAAGGAGTCGATCACTTCAGGCAGGTCTTTGGTCACCAAATGGGTCTAAGCAACCAAGACATTATCACTCTTTTTGGTGGCCACACACTAGGAAGGTGCCACAAGGAGCGGTCTGGATTTGAAGGACCATGGACTACCAACCCTCTCATCTTTGACAACTCTTACTTCAAGGAGCTCTTGTTTGAGTTTTCCATCCATTGGTCAATAAATATGCTGCTGATGAGGATGCCTTTTTCGTTGATAACACTAAAGCTCACATAAAGCTTTTTGAGCTAGGATTTGCTGATGCATAAGCTGATGGTTGCAAAACAGGATGAAGCCGACAACATTTGCCTCCACTAATGAAGTCGACAACAAGATGATGCATAAGCTCACCTAAAGGTTGAGTACTTTGGCTTATGGCTGAAGTGAGTTTGGGATTCTAAAGTAATCTCAAAAGGATTATAGTTTTTTTTTTTTTTGCTAAATTGGGTTCAATATGTGGCTTGATTCAAGTTTGAACTATTTTGGATTTCTTGTTGATATTCGATTGAAGAAACCTTTTTAAATAAAACACCAAGGACATTGCCAGTAGCATAATGATTTGTCTATAAGTAAGTAAAAAAAAATAGAAAGAAAAAATAATAAAAATAAACAACAGGAAAAATAGAAGAAAGATAGAGTTTAAGATAAGAAAAAAGCACTTTTGCTTTTAATTAAATAAATAAAATAATAATAAATAAATTGAAGTATAAATTAAAACTAAAAAGCTAAAGAAAAATAAATAATGTTTGAGGTTTATGATTAGAAAAATAAATTTGAAGAGAGAGAAAATAAAATAAGAAGCAAATTAAATTGAATAAAGGACATTAAAATTTTTAAGATAAAAATCTACTTACATTACTTTATATTAAAATAATTGCAAAATAAAAAAATTCAAAATAAAAGAATGATTTTTATCTTAAAGAATAAAAGAATGATTTGTATGTGCAGATAACCTAAGTAGCCAAATGTTTTTTTAGTCAAACCCTAAAAGAAAACAAAAGAAAATAGGTGAGGTAAGTCAAATGCCAGTTAAGCAGTTATATCTTTCACGTGTAACCAAGTTGATTTTTAACATTTGACATAACAGTTTCAATAACGAAATGATAATTTCGTTATGATAATATAACTTTAGGGACTAATTTGATACATTTTAAAGTTTAAAGATCAATTTGTTTTATGGCTTAAACTACAAGGATCACGTGTGCAATTTACTCAAAAAAAATGGTAACTACAATCCTTCCACTGTAAATGAACAAAAGATTGTAATCCCAACTTTATTTTAGCTTAAATTTGAAAATATTCCTTTTATAAATCTTTGTTATTGCTAGTTTTATTGCTTAGCTAGGTATTTGTTATCAGTAGTATTATTTGAATCTTCATTCCCTCCCTTCCCACTGCACTTGAATGACTAAACTGCCCATGTAAACCATAATCCGAATTTTGTCTAAGCTAAGGCCTTATTCCAACGAGGTTTTAACTGCCAAACAACACTCACCATTTGCATGCAAACAATGCAATTAATTACTCAAGGGTTGTGGCTTAGTTGGCAACGCTAGCTCAGTTGGTAACGCAGGCTGAGTTTGTGGGAAGAGCGCTTGAGTTCGACTCTCACTAAACACATCTTTGGAAAGAGGTGAAAAGTCTTAACTTTGACTAAACCCCGAACAAGATTAGTCTCAGACCGTTCGAACGGATGAGAATACATGTGATTTACACAAAAAAAAAACCAATGCAATTAATTTCTTGTCTGTTATTCCACCGAACTGGTGTCAGGTTTCTCACTCTGTAATTAAAGGTAGTAGAGAATCCTTGTCTGGTTTTGCATTTCTAACGTTTGCCTTTCTATATATGGTAAAGAAATTAAAGCTTTCTAGGTGTTCAGGTGAAATTGTGTGGGTTCCAATGACTTGGAGTGGAGGGACAAATATTAACTGAGTTGTCTAAAATTTTGAACCAATCTAAGATTAATGACTGATTAGTAGGCTAAGAACTTACTAATTATTGTGGACCTCCCAATTTATATATATATATAGGATAATTATTACATACATTGACAGTGGAGTTTTTTTATTCCACAAGCAGCGTTAGGATCATGACATGTGTCCTATAAAAATATTAAAATAAATAAAATAGAACATGTGTCACGATCTTAACGTTGCTTGTGGAGTAAAAAAACTCCACTGTCAGTGTATATAATAATTATCCATATATATATAATATGAAAATCAAACTAGTTTTTTAATTCATTTTGGTTCATAAGATGTACAAGAGAAGAGAAGAGACTCGAACCTACTTCCTCCTAAAGAATGATAACAACCATTAATCTTGTTGAAAATAAAATTAATTAATTTTAGGCAAGTCAAACCCTTGTGGTTTAATTTTTTTTATTTTTTTATTTATCTTTTACCATTTACTCTTATTTATTTAATTTATTGAAAAAATTTTACACGCATAGGTTTTTGAATTTGCAACCTTAAGGTTGCATCACATATTGAGTAATGTTATGCCATGAAAGCTAATACTCAATTAACAATTTTGGTTTAAATTTTAATTTTAATTGATGGGTAAAAACTGGTTATTTTGAGGGAGGTAATAAATTAATACTATTTTTTAGGGCAAAAGATAGGAATTAAGCCTAAGGTTTATTATTGATTACCTCTCTTTTTTTTTGTTATAAGGAAAATATTTCATAATTGGAGATGGGTGCAGTTATTTGGATTTTTGAACTTAAAATTTATAATATACCACAACTCTTCTTGAACCACTTGATTAGGAAGTTGTTGACTTATTATTGATTACATTCACTCTCATTTTTCTGGCCATTAATTTACTTTAGGTAGAGAAAAGAGTTTGGTCCACTAATTTATAATTGTATATACTGTAGCCGTTATAATAATTTCCTTGATTTTAGATTTTAATAGAAGAGTTTGAAACAAGCCTTCGGAAAGTGTGCCCATATGGATAAATGGCTTAAGAAGCAGGAATAATAAAAAATAATAATTTTTTAATTTGATAAATGATAATTGAGGGTTGGAAAATTGAGATGAAGTTATTTGAGTTCGAAGTCAAATTTTTTAAGTTATCACAATTTTTGTTTTAATCATTGGGTCAATAGATTGTTGATAATAAACTATAAAAATTAAGTTACATTTTTGGAAGAGAAATTAAGATTGTTAACAACATTACCATTGCACTAGTAATGTGTACGATTTTCATTATTTGAATGAGGGAAGCTAGAATTAACATTGTTTGAATGAATGTGTCAAGATGGAGAAATTATACAGTCATCATCTAATTAAAAGTAAATTTAGTTCAACTAATTTTTTTCTTCAAATTAATATATCATTTCTTAATTAGAAAATTTTGTCTTAATGATAAAGAAGAAATTAAATACCGAAAATCGTACGAAAAGCAAGATTACATCATAGAGAACACAACATATTAAGATTTATATTTTTCAAAAAACTAAAATTAAGAACTATATTTCATCAGTACCATGCATGTTAAATTAAAGACCAAAGATGTAAAAGAAGCAGCATTCAGCTCTGTAAATCGACCTGTTCACTTAATCCAATCTTGGAGCACATGCACCTGTCAACCACCAGCGAATGGCCTCTATCTGATATTCACACACATAAAATCAAGCAAACGATAAATAAATTTCTTCAAATAAATATATACGTAACAATATTTTTTTTATAAATTTTTTAATTTGTTATCGTACAATCTAATTATCAAATTGCTTGCAAGTTATTTCCCTCAATTATTATTTCGTCGTTTGCATTATATTGAATTTATGAAATTAAAACATCAAATTTTATCAATGAAAACTTCGTCCACTACTGATTTATTAATATTATATACACAAGCACTCAGAAATTAAGAATAAAAATGGGGAAGGATTTAATTAGATAACTGATTGAATAATTTACCGTTGGTTTCTTCAGGATTGCTTGAATTCTTTGCTGCATCGCCTCAAGATGTCTCAACAAATCCTGAAAATTGCATGAAGTGCAAATTGAGCCATTATGAATCAGAAGCAGCCAATTAATTAAGCTATTGGAAAGGTTCAATCTATGAACAAATTTATCTCCAAGGATAAATAGAAAATAGGGACATCTTTCAGTAGTGTTAGTTTCCTCGATAAATTTTTTTCACATTTATATAAATATATATATATATATTTATATATATATTCGAGGAGAAAGAGAATCGAAAGATCTAATGTTTTGATAAAAAGATACATGCATCAATTTTCTACCAAATAAAATGCTTGAATGCAAAATTAAATGTTAATTTAATTTCTCATTAGTAACAGATAGACATGTGATAATCTATATTATAATAAGTAGTTAATTTTAAAAAAAAATAATTTTTGGTATCTTAAATGTAAAATAGAATACTGTACAGGAGAGAAATTATTGTTATTTTCACCTCTTGATCGTCATCTTCATCTTCCTCCTCCCTGTATGCATGTCAACAAAATTATTTAAGAAGATTTATGTCAACTAACTCAACAAAATGAGAAGAAAACTAAAGTGAAGGGAGGGGAAGAAAGATCCGATCTTTCTCATATATGGAATACAAAGAAAGTTTTATCTGCTCGACCATGAATCGTGAAGATCATCTGGGCGGGAAACACTCTTGAACCTAAAGACACCAAGAAACATGCAATTAAAAGCTGTTGGGGTTTGCCTTGAATCCCACATCGAAAGTATAGGAGAAGTTATAAGGGCTATTCCCTTATAAATAAAGTGTTAGGCTTGATTTGTAAAATATCCCAAAGAGTTATAGAGTTTAGGCTCTTATAAAAGGGTGTAATTGGGCTCTTTGGGTAGTTGGGTTGGGCTTGTAAGGAGTTTACAATTTTTCTCTTCTAAAAATTGCACGGTTGTAATTGTTTGATTGTTATTAAATTGGTTGGGTGGTTGTAGGCCAAATTGGTTGGGCCAAACCACATTTAAAATTATTGTGTTTGTTTTTGCTTTCCTCTGTTTTTGTGGGTGTTTGGTTTGAGGGATATTTTTCCCAACAAGTGGTATCAAGAGCTGAAGGTTCGTGATCCTATGGGAGGAGGAAAGCTATGAAGATAAAGATGAAAGTTATGAAGATGAAAGCTATGTTTGAAGATGAAGATGATGACGATGATGATGATGATGAGGACCATGATGATTCGTAAAGAAGATGACCATGATGAGTTTGATGATGATGATTGGAGGAAGTTGATGAGGATGATGGTGATGATGATGGTAGAGTTATTCTTCAGTTTGAGAATTGTTTGTATGTTGTCAAATAGTTTGTGGAGTTTGGGGATTCAAGTCAAGGGAGGATTTGTTGGGGTTTGCCTTGAATCCCACATCGAAAGTATAGGAGAAGTTATAAGGGCTCTCCCCTTTTAAATAATGTGTTAGGCTTGGTTTGTAAAGTGTCCCAAAGAGTTGTAGACACCGATAGAATAGCTAGAGTTTGGGCTATTAAAGGTTGTAGTTGGGCTTTGTGATCTTTGTTAGGAGTTTGCAATTTTTCTCTCTAAAAATTGTATAGTTGGGTGGGAAAAATATCCCTCAAACCAAACACTCACAAAAACAGAAGAAAGCAAAAACAAACACAATAACTTTAATGTGGTTTGGCCCAACCAATTTGGCTTACAACCACCCAACCAATCTAATAACCAATCAAACAACTACAACTGTGCAATTTTTAGAAGAGAAAAATTGCAAACTCCTTACAAACCCAACCGTGCAATTTTTAGAGAGAAAAATTGCAAACTCCTTACAAACCCAACCGTGCAATTTTTAGAGAGAAAAATTGCAATCTCCTAACAAAACCCAACCATGCAATTTTTAGAGAGAAAAATTGCAAACTCCTAACAAAGATCCCAAAGCCCAACTACACCCTTTAATAGCCTAAACCCTAGCTATTCTATCGGTGTCTACAACTCTTTGAGATACTTTACAAACCAAGCCTAACACATTATTTATAAGGGGAGAGCCCTTATAACTTCTCCTATACTTTCGATGTGGGATTCAAGGCAAACCCCAACAAATCCTTCCTTGACTTGAATCCCCAAACTCCCCAAACTACTCAACAACATGCAAACCATCCTCAAACTAAAGAGTAACTCCACCATTGTCATCACTATCATGCTCGTCATCTTCTTCCAATCATCATCATCATCAAACTCATCATGGTCATCTTCTTCCAAATCATCGTGATCCTCATCATCATCGTCATCATCATCATCATCATCATCATCATCATCATCATCATCATCATCATCATCATCATCTTTATCTTCATCTTCATCTTCATCTTCATCTTCATCTTCACCTTCATCTTCATCAAACATAACATAGCTTTCATCCTCATCTTTATCTTTATCTTTATCTTCATAGCTTTCCTCCTCTCACAGGATCACGAACCTTCAGCTTTGATACCACTTGTTGGAAAAAATATCCCTCAAACCAAACACCCACAAAAACAGAAGAAAGCAAAAACAAACACAATAACTTTAATGTGGTTTGGCCCAACCAATTTGGCTTGCAACCACCCAACCAATCTAATAACCAATCAAACAACTACAACAATGCAATTTTTAGAGAGAAAAATTGCAAACTCCTAACAAAACCCAACCATGCGATTTTTAGAGAGAAAAATTGCAAACTCCTAACAAAGATCCCAAAGCCCAACTACACCCTTTAATAGCCCAAACCCTAGCTATTCTATCGGTGTTTACAACTCTTTGAGATACTTTACAAACCAAGCCTAACACATTATTTATAATAGGAGAGCCCTTATAACTTCTCCTATACTTTCGATGTGGGATTCAAGGCAAACCCCAACAAATCCTCCCTTCTTGTTTGAGATTCCTTTATTTGATGGTAAAAGTAATTTTATGTTATGGCAAAGTACGATTCAGGATCTTCTAGTGCAACAAGGTCTAGATTTGGCATTAGAAGAAAATAAGCCAGATGGAATGTTTGATAAGGATTGGGTTAGAATTCAAAAGAGGGCTGTGAGTACAATTAGATTGGCACTTGCTCCAGAGATTAAGTATAATGTATTGAGTGAGACGACACCAACCGAATTGTGGAAGAAGCTGGGAGACATCTATGTGTCAAAATAGCTGACGAATAGATTGTGTTTGAAGATGGATTTGTATTCTCTGAAGATGGATGAAGGTACGAGTCTCCATGATCACTTAAATGAATTTAATATATTAGTTTCACAATTATTAGCTATTGATTCTAAAGAGTTGAAAGAAGAAGAGAAGGCATTGCTGTTGTTGTCATCTTTGCCCAAGTCCTATAGACTGTTAGTTCAAACTTTATTGATAGGTAAAACTACTTTGATGTTGGATGATGTGATTGCTGTGCTGCTTGAGAATGAAAGATTTATGGCCAAAGAAAATTTTTCATCTGCAAGAGGTGTACTAGCTGCTGTGGAAGGTTCTACTCGAGGGAGGACTAATGAGAGACATGGTGGATCAAGAGGGAGATCAAGATCAAGATTTAGAGATTATAGTGAGGTGGAATGTTATTATTGTGGAGAGAAAGGTCATATTCAAGCATGCTGCAAGATATTAAGAGAGGATATGGCTGCATTCAAGAAGGCTCAACAAAAGAGTGATGATGGAAAGAAAAATGAGACGTGTTGTTTTGACTGATTCAGATGATGATGTATTGGCAACTTGTTTAGATGGGTCTCATACTTGTGAGAAAAGTTGGGTTTTGGATTCAGCTGCATTGATGCATATTTGCAATGATAAAGATCAGTTTGATGAATTGAAAGAGGTTGAAAGTTTAGGCAATATTGCCGTTGGGAATGGTAATCGAGTGAAGATTGAAGGTATTGGGAGTGTTCAACTCAAGCTTCATGATGGTGGTGTCAAGACTCTTCGTAATGTGAGGTATGTACCCAGTTTTAGCTACAATTTGATTTCTTTGGGCGAGTTAGTTTCACGTGGGTACACATATGTTGGTAATAATGATTGTTGCAAAGTATACAAGAATGGTGGTTTAGTTTTGCAAGGAAAGAGGAATGAGAAACAATTATATTTGCTTGATGATGTGAATGGTAGAGTTGTTTCCAAGAGTAAGAAAATTCAGAGGCATGTTAGTTTTTCAGATGTTGTTGAGCTGTTTGGGGAGTTTAGGGATTCAAGTCAAGGGAGGATTTGTTGGGGTTTGCCTTGAATCCCACATCGAAAGTATAGGAGAAGTTATAAGGGTTATTCCCTTATAAATAAAGTGTTAGGCTTGATTTGTAAAATATCCCAGAGAGTTATAGAGTTTAGGCTCTTATAAAAAGGTGTAGTTGGGCCCTTTGGGTAGTTGGGTTGGGCTTGTAAGGAGTTTACAATTTTTCTCTTCTAAAAATTGCACGGTTGTAATTGTTTGATTGTTATTAAATTGGTTGGGTGGTTGTAGGCCAAATTGGTTGGGCCAAACCTGATGGAGATCCAAGCTCACAAAGCTCAAGTCATGTTCGTGATGATCGTGATCCTTTGAGTATCCATGGAAGTCCAATTACAAGAGCTAAATCAAAGATAATGCAACAAGCCTTGGCTGGTTTCATTGATATTGCTAGAGAGAAAGCCCAACAAAGCTTGAGCATGGAGGATGATAAATTCTTCTACAACATGGTCCAAGCCCAAGTTCAACCTTCTTGAAGACACACAAGTATTGGGCCGAAATGAAAATTAGGCTAGATGCATATTTTATTTAGTTAAGTATTATTGGGCTGAACATTGTCTTAATTTAATTTAAGCCCAATTCCTTTTTAAATAATATATTTTGTAGGACTTCTATTACTTGTTCTGCAAGTTAGGAGAGTAGGATTCCTATTACTTGTTCTGCAAGATTGCTATTTCCTATTCTGCAAGTTAGGAAAGTAGGATTCCTATTACTTGTGCTGCAAGTTATTTATTTGCCTATAAATAGTTATGTAACCCTTTGGGGAGAACACAATTGATTTTAGTAATAAAATTGAGAGACTTCTTCTCTTTGGTTCTCTTGAGAACTCTTGAACTTATCAAGGTCTTCCTTGTGGCGTTCTTCTACCTTCCACCAATATATACCATAGGTTCTTGCTTTTCTAAGCAACGGGTCTTGGTCCAATACCATAGGTTCTTGTGTTTCTACACAACGGGTCTTGGTTTTATCTCTAATTTTTGTTTTCTTTTGATGCGTTTTTAACTTGTTCTTGTTTTTCTTCAAGTGTTCTTCATGTTCTTCATTGAACCTCATCTTCTTTCGGTGAGGTTCATATCATTTGGTATCAGAGCTTAGGTTCAATTCATGGGAGTATCGTTTTTGTTTTTTTTCTTTTTCTTTCTTTGTCTTCTTGTCTTGGACAAACTTTGATCTTGAATCCTTTTCCAAGCCACCACTAATATTGTTTGTTCCTCAAACCTATTGTCTTTACTTAGCCACCAAGTAAACCCTATCTTGTTCTTCAAGCAACCAAATCCCAAAGGTTTTCTTGCTCACCAAGAAACCTTCAAAAGCTCTACATTACATAAAGACTACTTGTTTCACAAGCCACCGTTCCCTCTCATTCCTTGCCACACAAGCTGCTACCAAAATTAGCTTGTTTTTGTCAAAAAGTTACCTTGTTCCCCAAGTAAACCTCTTCTTATTATTTAGACTTTTTTTTTCTTCATTGTTCGTTTACTTTAGTAAAATATAAAAAAGAGAAAAAAAGAGAAAAAAAAAGAAAAGAAAAAAAAAAGAGAAAAGAAGAATCAATTCAAGAGGGGATTTATTACATCGTGTGTAGCAAGTGCAACATCAAAGGTAATTCGTGGAGGTGTGCTTCATCAAAATCTTGAGGTAGTCATTCTTTCTTGAGTTTTGAGAGTTCTTATTTGCCTAATTTGAAAATTCATTGCTGCCATTCTACCCTACTGTCTAAAATTACCTTTTTGACCCTACCACATAAAAGGACAAAACTACCCCACCTTTGGCTAAACCTTACCCTAATTAAACACTCATATTTTCTTCAAGGTTTAGTTTCATTGGAGTCTTCTTAGGTCTTATTGAGTCTTGCTAAGTCTTGTTGAGTCTTCATTGTTTTGTTTTCCCTTGATTAAAATCTTGTGCTCATCTTGTTTATTGTTGGTTGATAGTTGAATTCCATAAGCTGATTTTTGATTGAGTCTTGAGTTCAATATAGAACCTATAGAGAAAAGTTGTGTGAGGGAAAAAGGCAAGAGTGTGTGAGTAACATTAGTAGAGAAAAGCCATATTAAAATTGTGTGAAACACGAGTGTGTGTTACATTCTTGTGTGTATTGAGTGTAAACACGTGAGGTCATACTTGTGAGGTCCTTTTCTTTTACTAACGTTTCTTGTAGGATAAAATCATGTCTTCTAATAGTGAAAAGCTTGATTTGAGTAAGATTGAGATCATGTTCTTAGCCATGCAACAACAACTTTCGAGGATAGAGTCGAAGTTGGTTAAATATGATAAGTTGGAGCAACATGACGTTGCCCTAGCTAAGGTAAACCAAGATAATACTTCTTATGCCTGTGATAATGTTGCTCATAATAAATTGGATAGCAACTACGAAGAAGATTTTGATGATGATTCTGTGCTGCCATTAGAGGATGATGAGGATAGTATGGAATTACCCGAGGATGGAAAGGAATCTATAGCATGTCAAACTTTAAGTCTGCTACTGAAAGATGAGGATCAATTGAGATTAAAAGAGAGTGAGAAAAGAATAGTGAGTGAAGATGAGGTTAAGCAAAAAGAGAAAACAATCAAGATTGAGTGTGATGCTTCAAGCATAGGTATCGAAGTTGTTTTAATGCAAGAGAAGCCCCCCATTGCTTTCTTCAGTGAGAAGTTAAGTGGAGCTGGCCTTAACTATCCCATGTACAATAAAGAGATGTATGCATTAGTGAGGACCTTGGAAACATGGCAACACTATTTATGGCCCAAGGAATTTGTCATCCACACTGATCATGAGTCCTTGAAGCACTTGAAAGGACAAAGCAAGTTGAACAAGCGTCATGCCAAGTGGATGGAGTTCATTGAAACATTTCCATATGTGATCAAATATAAACAAGGTAAAGAAAATGTCGTGGCTGATGCATTATCTCGAAGGTATACTCTAATCACTACTCTTAATGCAAAACTACTTGGATTTGAGTATATTAAAGACTTGTATGCTACTGATGAGGATTTTGAAAATGTGTTCATTGCATGTGAGAAAACTGGTTTTGGAAAGTTTTATAGGCATGATGGATTCTTATTTAGGGAAAATAGATTATGTGTGCCTAGGAGTTCTTTAAGAGAATTACTTGTTAGAGAAGCCCATAGTGGTGGATTAATGGGACATTTTGGAGTAAAGAAAACTTTAGATATATTGCATGATCACTTCTTTTGGCCTAACATGAAAAGAGATGTTGAAAAATTGTGTGAAAGATGTGTCACTTGTAAACAAGCTAAGTCTAGAGTTATGAATCATGGTCTTTATACTCCATTACCTATTCCTACTGCTCCTTGGACTGACATTTCTATGGACTTTGTTTTCGGGTTACCAAGAACAAAGAGAGGTAGAGATTCTGTTTTTGTTGTTGTTGACAGGTTCTCTAAGATGGCTCACTTCATTGCTTGTCACAAGACAGATGATGCAAGTAACATTGCCGATTTATTCTTCAAGGAAATTGTTCGTCTACATGGAGTTCCGAGAACCATTGTTTCTGACCGTGATGTGAAGTTCCTTAGCTACTTTTGGAAAACATTATGGGAAAAGTTAGGAACAAAGCTATTGTTTTCAACTACTTGTCATCCACAAACCGATGGTCAAACTGAAGTAGTCAATCATACTTTGTCTACTTTGTTGAGATACATTATTCAAAAGAATTTGAAGATTTGGGAAGATTGTTTGCCTTATGTGGAGTTTGCTTACAATAGAAGTGTGCATTCTACTACTAGTTATTCTCCATTTGAAGTTGCCTATGGTTTTAATCCACTCACTCTATTGGATCTTTTACCACTACCTATTGAGGAGAGAGCTAGTTTGGATGGGCAAAAGAAAGCTAATTTTGTTAAGAAACTACATGAGAAGGTACGTCAAAACATTAAGAAGAGGACTGAGCAATATGCTACTCAAGCCAACAAGCATCGCAAGAAAGTTGTCTTTGAACCTGGTGATTGGGTTTGGGTACATATGCGTAAAGAGAGATTTCTTGCTCAACGTCGCACCGACTTGCAACCTCGAGGAGATGGACCATTCCAAGTGATTGAGAAGATCAATGACAATGCTTATAAATTAGATCTTCCAGGTGAGTATAATGTTAGTGCTACATTTAATGTTTCTGATCTTTCTAACTTTGATATTGATGTAGGTGATTCTGATTTGAGGACAAATCCTTTCGAGGAGAGGGGGAATGATGGAGATCCAAGCTCACAAAGCTCAAGTCATGTTCGTGATGATCGTGATCCTTTGAGTATCCATGGAAGTCCAATTACAAGAGCTAAATCAAAGATAATGCAACAAGCCTTGGCTGGTTTCATTGATATTGCTAGAGAGAAAGCCCAACAAAGCTTGAGCATGGAGGATGATAAAGTCTTCTACAACATGGTCCAAGCCCAAGTTCAACCTTCTTGAAGACACACAAGTATTGGGCCGAAATGAAAATTAGGCTAGATGCATATTTTATTTAGTTAAGTATTATTGGGCTGAACATTGTCTTAATTTAATTTAAGCCCAATTCCTTTTTAAATAATATATTTTGTAGGACTTCTATTACTTGTTCTGCAAGTTAGGAGAGTAGGATTCCTATTACTTGTTCTGCAAGTTTGCTATTTCCTATTCTGCAAGTTAGGAAAGTAGGATTCCTATTACTTGTGCTTCAAGTTATTTATTTGCCTATAAATAGTTATGTAACCCTTTGGGGAGAACACAATTGATTTTAGTAATAAAATTGAGAGACTTCTTCTCTTTGGTTCTCTTGAGAACTCTTGAACTTATCAAGGTCTTCCTTGTGGCGTTCTTCTACCTTCCACCAATATATACCATAGGTTCTTGCTTTTCTAAGCAACGGGTCTTGGTCCAATACCATAGGTTCTTGTGTTTCTACACAACGGGTCTTGGTTTTATCTCTAATTTTTGTTTTCTTTTGCTGCGTTTTTAACTTGTTCTTGTTTTTCTTCAAGTGTTCTTCATGTTCTTCATTGAACCTCATCTTCTTTCGGTGAGGTTCATATCAAAACCACATTTAAAATTATTGTGTTTGTTTTTGCTTTCCTCTGTTTTTGTGGGTGTTTGGTTTAAGGGATATTTTTCCCAACAAAAGCGTCATGGTAACTTAAACAGGAAGAAGATTTAGATGATTTTACTAAAATTAAACTAAACCTCTTTCTCGGTGGTAGGCTTGGCAAATGGAGATAAGTGAATGTTTGGCAGCTTCGTTACTCACTTTTTCCTTTCCGTCGAAAAGAAGGCAAAGGAACAAGAATTAGACAAGGAGGAGACAGAAGCTTCACTTCAATATAAGAGAAATTGATTTTATATATATAGACGGATCACAGACATATGCTACTTATTTTAATTTTGGGCCAAATAATAATAATAATAATAATAATTTTCAAAAAAGGTATATTTTGCAAAATTTACTAATAATTGATGAAACTTTAGGATTATATATGATTTAAAATTAACCAAGCACCACAACTTTCTCTCAGGAAATAATCCAACTTTGTATACACATGGAAGGTTTAAATCCTATCAATTACTTAAAAAGTGGAATGAACTGGAAAATAAATCGCTATTTATTTGAAATGTGATATGAATATGATAATGATAGTCTTTTTTCAATTTGTTCAATAAGAATTTAAATTCGATCTTTCGGAACCTGAATCTTATATTGCAGTCCATTTTTCATATATATATATATTCATTATTAAGTTTCAATTAAAATAATTAACTTTAATCTTGACTGTCAATTCAATTTTTTTAATTATTGGAGTTAGGAGATAATATTGTTTGATTTTAAATTCAAACCTTAATACATATCACAATTCTTCCTTAACTATTGAATTGAGAGGTTATTGGTTTTTACAATATGCATACTTTTTTTTTTGAAATTTGCAATATGCATACTATTTAAAAGGAGCTATTATTTTTCAATAACAAAGTTGAAGATCTTTGAACGAATTTAGAAAAATCATCTATAGAAACAAAAAATTTTAAATAAATAATGGAAGGATGCATGCCTTGTACATTAATAAATAATTACAATACACAATTAATCAATAATTTGACAGCAATAAAAAAACTCAAAATAATTATTCCTAAAATGTTTTTTTTTCCTATAAAACATTTTTGACAATAAGGCTTGAATAAGTGTGGTGGTATGTTACAAGTAACCCCAATCAATTCACAGAGTAATTATTGTAATGCCGCAATATCATACTAAAATATTGTAAAGATTTAATATAATATATGAGTGGAGATTTGAATCCATAATTATGAAATGTTTTCTATGAGACAACCAAAACCATAAATCTTTTGAGCTAAAATGGATAATACCTAGTAAGTTAATTAAATACGGATCTCCACAATTGTAACAATTTGATGTTCATGAAATTTAGTAGGTGTGCCCTAACCTTTTCATATGACAGGATTGTCTATGGGATACACCTTTATATACGTACGCTAACAGAATTATTGAAGTAAAAAATTTAAGCTTTGAAAAGCATTTTATGCACGTGGAGGGAAACAAAATTTTGTATAAATGCTTCGACAAAATCTGATTATGATTTTGAGTATTAATTCAAATGATAATAGTTTACCTTTATTTATTAATAAAGGAGTTTTACATGCTTAAAATTTAAATTTTAGTACTTATATTCCTCTTACCTCAAATCAAAGATCTATCTTCATTGTGTGTGTGTATATATATATATATAAAAGTTGGATTGTGACATGAATAAAGATTTTGACATTCTAGGATGCGATTTCATTATCATTTTTAGCAGACCCTAGCTTGAAGAGTGAAGTTAACAATCAACACTTAGCTTAATACTATTGCCTCTCTTTAAAAAGGATTAATTTCAAGATTCGAATCTCCGTCCCTTTTACCTCCAATGAAACAAAAAAAAAAAGCTTGGAGAGCATAGTTTCCTAAGGGTATAAAAAATTGAAAGCTTTTGTCTTTTTTTTCTTTAACAAAAAAATGGTTGTTGTGAGAGTTATATCATTAAATGTCTAAATTTATTGTAGTGAGTATTGTTATGCCTCAAATGACAAATACGCAGAAGCAATGTCATAATAACAATACCCACAACAATCAACAGCAATATCTCAAGCCAATAATAATAATAAATCAAGTTACCAAGCCACAAATAATACGCAGGTAATAAAATGTAAATAAAACGACACCAAAATTTAACGTGAAAAACTCTCCAGTGTAGAGAGAAAAACCATGGGGCAAACCAAATAAAAATCCACTATGAGAAACAAGCAAATTACAAAGTTTCAATACCCTAGGCTTTTTGCCCAAAGCTCAGGGTTCCAACAATTGGCCTAAAAACAATAAAGTTTACCTTTTTGGATTCACCAAGATAATCTACCCAAAGAATACCCAATTTTTATACAAGCTTATCTCTCCCCTTGCTCTTTCTATGGAACAAGAAAAAATATCACGAAGCCTAAAGCTTATTTTTTCTCCCTTGTGTCGCCTCTCAAAAAAGAAAAAAACTTCTCTCACAAATTTACAAATTGTTTATGCAACACTTTATATAAAGAAAAAACAAATCCCTAATTGACTCCAAGTAGGACTCTAATAACTAATGTGGGCTGGACCTCACACATCTAACAATCTCCCTTTCCAGCCCCATTAGGAGGAGATCCATCACCACAACCTGTCACTTAGAGTTCACCTTGGCTAAAGTGTTCATCCAGCCCAATCATTGCATAACTCAAGTTTATCTCTAGGAAGTGTCTTTGTCAACATATCAGCTATATTCTTATTTGTGTGAATCTTTTTCAACTGCATCTGTTGCTCGTCAATCACTGAGTGCAACCAATGGTACCGAACATTAATGTGCTTCATCCTGGCATGGTACATGGTGTTCCTACTCAAATCCAAAGCACTTTGGCTGTCACAAAATATCACATACTCTTTCTGACTTAACCCCAATTCAAGAAGAAATCTCTTCATCCAAAGCATTTCTTTGCCTGCTTCAATTGCTGCAATATACTCAGTCTTTGTAGTAGACAAGGCAACACAGTTTTGCAGTTTAGATTGCCAAGATACAGCTCCCCCTGCAAAAGTAAATATGTACCTAAAGTAGATTTCCTACCATCAAGATCACCTGCTATGTTTGCATCAATAAACCCTTCAAGAACTGGTTCTGTAGTCCCAAACTCAAACACATCTTAGAAGTACCCCTCAAATATCTGAAGATCCACTTCACCGCTTCCCAATAAGCCTTTCCTGGATTGAAAAGAAATCTGCTCACTATACCAACTACACAAGCAATATCAGGCCATGTGCAAACCATAAGATACATCAAAGAACCAACTGCAGATGAGTAAGGAACAGTAGACATAGCATCCTTTTCTTCCTTTGTCACTGGACAAGACTTCTTACTCAAGTAAAAATTATTAGCAAGAGGCGTGCTAACTGACTTAGCATTCTGCATGTTGAATCTCGCTAGCACTTGTTTAACATACTTTTCCTGTGACAACCACAACTTTCCAACTTTCCTATCACGAATGATATCCATACCCAAATATGCTTTGCTGGACCTAAATCCTTCATGTCAAAGGACTTAGACAATGCCTCCTTCAACCTGCGAATCATACCAACATCTTGCCCTATAATCAGCATATCATCAACATATAACAAGAGAATAATGAAGTCACCATCTGGGAATTTTCTCACATACACACAAGGGTCTGCTACCGTTCTTTTATAGTTTTGGCTTACCATAAAAGAATCAAACTTCTTATACCATTGCCTAAGAGCTTGTTTCAAGCCATACAAGCTCCTTTTCAATTTGCAAACCATGTGCTCCTTCCCTTTCACTTCAAAACCCTCGGGCTAATCCATATAAATCTCCTCTTGCAAATCACCATGCAAGAATGCAGTCTTCACATCAAGTTGCTCAAGCTCAAGATTCAAACTAGCTACTAATCCTAATACCACTCGAATGGAACTCATCTTCACAACATGAGAAAAAATCTCATCAAAACTAATGCTTGGGTTTTAACTAAAGCCTTTTACCACCAATTGAGCTTTATATCTCACTAGCTTGTCACCATCCTTTTTCAGCTTGAACACCTATTTGTTCTTCAATGGTCTTCTCCCTTTCGGAAACTCAACAAGGTCATAAGTGCCATTTTTCTGCAATGAATTCATTTCCTCTTTCATTGCTTTTAACCAGCACTCCCTATCTGGAGTATCATGTATATCTTGGAAGCTCTTTGGCTCCCCTTCACTTGTGACCAAAATATACTCTGAACTAGGATACCTAGTAGATGGACGATGCTCCCTAATAGATCTTTTAATCTAATACTCTACACTCCTTTGTATCGAGGCTAGCTCCCTCTGCTCATCACTCCCTGGTTGAGATTGTTGCTCCCCCTGCTCAAAACCCATTGCATCTAGCTGTGCAATGTCATTATCGACATCTATCCCATCACCAACTGTGGTTGGCTCATCTGTATCCCCAAGTTCTGTATCTTGTGCAGTTCCATCATCTGTGGCACCTTTAAATGGAATCCCTATAGGTGTTAAGTCATCATACTCAACCATAACTCATGTAGTCTTTCCATTTTTCTCAAAGTCTGTGATGAACTCATTTTCATGGAAGACCACATCCCTGCTTCTAACTGTCTTTTTCTTCTCTGGATCCCATAGCCTGTAACCATATTCCTCATCACCATACCCAACAAAAACACATGGAGTAGCCTTGCTATCCAGCTTTGACCTCTGCTCCTTTGGCACATGCACGAATGCTACACAACTAAAGACCTTCAAATGTGAGTATGAAACTTTCTTACCTGTCCATACCCTTTATGGAATGTCAAAGCCCAATGACACTGATGGTGATCTATTAAGTAAATAGCAGGCTGTGTTAATTGCTTCACCCCAGAATGCTTTTGGCAATTTTGCCATCCTCAACATGTATCTGACTCTCTCTATAATGGTGCGATTCATCCTTTCAGCTTAACCATTATGTTATGGTCTCCCAGGTTTTGTCCTCTCATGCTTAATCCCATGCTTTGAACAATAGGCTTCAAAGTCTTTCAATGTGTACTCACCTTCATTATCTGTACGAATACACTTTAAAGACAATCTTGTTATCCTTTCCACCATGGCATGAAATTTCTAAAAGTACTTGTTAGCTTTAAATTGACATATGTATTTTGAAATGACAAAAACTTAAGTGATCTTTTATGTTTTGATTAATATTGTAAATTTGCTTTATCACATATGATTTTCTCAAACCATTTTAAGTCTAAGTCATGATTTAATGATATATTCTTATTGGTCTTAATACTTTATAAAATGGTTTTGAATATTTTCATTAAGTAATGTTTTCAAGAATATATTTGAACACAACCTTAGAAAATTACTTAATGAGTTTTTGGACAATGTTTTCAATTGAGAAAGTCAAGAAAAACTCTCACAAAATTCTAGAATATTTTGGGATAAATTAAAATCAAAGTCTACATCATTTTTAACCCAAAATGGTCTAGAAAAGTGCAGGAAATGCTTTCTGGAAGCATGGGATCGATCTCCTAAGGGAATGGATTGATCCCTTCATGGCAGAATGCATTGGAAGGTATTCTGGAAAATACGAATTGATCCCCTGTAGCAAAGGATCAATCCCTTTTCACGAAAATAGTGCCCAACGGCAAGTTTCTATGAGATACAACGGCTACATTCAGTTTTGGCTCCTACCAACGTTCATAAACCATCCAAGGAACTATAAATAGAGGCTTGAAAGCTCAAGGAAGGTAGGGGAATAGCTGAGCAACATTTTTCATCATCTTCTTCATCTTCCTCAAGCCTCAACAACAATTTAAGTGCTATAAAATCTTCATCTTCCATCACTCTCTTATTCCTTGTATAGCATAGCACAAATATTGTATAGGCTTTTCTTTGTGCTTAATCTTTGTAATCATTTGCCTACCTAGAGGCCTTTTTGGTTACACCTATTGTAAACACAAACATACCTTGTAAAGGGGAGGTTTCTCTTAAGACTTAGAAAAAGAGGGAGGTTTCTCTTTAGCCTTAGAAAAAGAGGGAGGTTTCTCTTTAGCCTAGAAAAAGATAGAGGTTTCTTTTGAGCCTAGAAAAAGAGAGAGGTTTCTCTTGAGCCTTGAAAAAGATGGATTGTAAAGAAAAATTCAAGTTAGTCAATTTGGGGAAAATCCTTGGGAGCATCTCAAGGTAGAGGACGTAGGCAATGTTGCCGAACCTCTATAAATCGCTTGCGTACATTTCTCTTTCCCTTCTCTCTTTACTTATTTGCATTTATATTGTGATTGTTAAATTGAATTTATATTGCATACTTTAGTAGCCTAGAGAACTTAGAAAACTTCAATATAGGCTAAAAGAATCGAAAAACGAACATAAGGTTAGCTAAGAACCGATTCACCCGCTCTCGGTTTAGTCTATAGAGCCAACAATTGGTATCAGAGTTTGGGCTCAAGATTGATTTAGATTAACATCTATCGAGTAAAATGATCATAAATGGCTCACTTGAATGTAGGCACACCCCTAGGAGAAGAGGGACACTCATTAGTTAGACCTCCACTCTTCAATGGAGAGAATTACTCATATTGGAAAATTAGGATGATGTTGTTTGTGCAATCAAATGACTATGAAGTGTGGAGAGTAATAGTAAATGGTCCTAAAATCCCAATGAAGAAAGTTGATGGAAAAGATGTCCCTAAAGGTGACGATGAGTGGGACACAAATGACATGAGATTGGCACAATTGAATGCTAAGGCTATGCACACTCTCTTTTGTGCGTTAGGTTCCAATGAATATAATAGAGTCTCCTTATGTGAGAATGTCAAGCAAATATGGGACAAATTAGCCATTACACATGAAGGGACCAATCAAGTTAATGAAACCAAAGTAGGCATGCTCACACATGATTATGAACTTTTTAGGATGAAAGAAGATGAGTCCATGAGTGATATGTTTACTAGGTTTAAAGACATAATCAATGGACTTAAGGCTTTAGGCAAGACCTATTCTAATGTAGAAATGGTTAAGAAAATTTTGAATAGCTTGCCAAAATCTTGGGAGGCAAAGGTAACTGCAGTAAAAGAGTCTAAGGATCCTAATACCTTGTCTCTAGATGAACTTATGGGCTCCCTACTTACATATGAAATGAAATTAAAAAGAAATGAAGAGCCTTCTAAGAAAGTAGGGGTAGCACTTAAGTCTTCCACTCATGAGATCATTGAAGATGATTGTGATGAAAGTGGAAATGAGGAAGAAAAGGAGATGGCAATGTTTGCCAAAAGATTTAATAGGTTCATGAGAATAAAAGAGAGAGAAAATAATATGAGACATCAAAGAGGAGAGTCAAGTAGAAGAGAAAAAGACCTCTTAGTGTGTTATGAATGTAATGAACCGGGTCACACTAAGCTAGATTGCCCCTTACTTAGGAAAGAAAAGGATATGAAACCTAGGAAGAAAGCATTTGTGGCTGCATGGAGCGATAATTATAGCTCCGATGAGGAAAACATAGATGATGAGGTAGCTTACTCATGCTTTATGGCTATTAGTGATGATGAGGCTAGTTGTAGTTCTAGTGAAGATAAAATTTATACATTTGATGAACTACAAAATACCTTTAATGAATTAGCAAATGAATTTCAATGCATGAACTCTAAATAGAAGAAAATCATTGCTAAATTAAAAACAGAGAATGAAATGTTATTAAGTGCTAAGCTAGAATTAGAAAAGAAATTAGAAGAAACAAATCTAGAAATTGATGAAGTAAATAAAAAGAACTTAAATTTGCATAATTCATTTTCTAGATTCTACATGGGTCAACAAAAGCTAGATCATATGTTAGAGACCCAAAGAGCTTTCTTTGACAAAGATGGGTTAGGCTATAATGCAAAACAAAAAGAAACTCATCTTAAGAATTTCCTAGTGAGCAAAAATTCTATGCATGATACATCTCTTATATGCTCACTATGCAATAGGATAGGCCACACCTCTCAAGCATGCACATATAGAAAAACCACATTTAAAGGAAGAGTAGTTAGAAAAATGTGGGTGGCAAAGCATGCTATAAACAATGATGATTTGAGTTTGAAATGGATCCCTAAAGGATAAAAAATTGTTTGCACTAACTCTCATGGACCCAAGAAAATTTGGGTACCAAGGCATGTTTGAATTTGTTTGATGTAGGAGTGTTAGAGCATGGGAATACAATGAAACAATGCAGTTCAAATGCTTTACACATCTCCAAGGAGTTTGCTTGTGTCAATGAGAAAAAGGAAAAGCTTAGAATCCATCCTTGGCAAGGTCACAACAATTCCTTAAAGAATAGCTAATGGTGGATCCAACAAATCATGGCAAAGCACTCTCAAGCAAAGGAGTTTTGTAAGCTTAATTCCTTACTTCTTAAATTTTTATTTGATTGAATTATTTGTGCCTTGATGATATGGTTGTTGATGATCTTTGATGCTTTATGAGTTGAATGAATCAATAATAGGCATGATAAATGATCTTTGATTGTTTGATGGATAGTTCTTGAGGCATTGAATGATTGAATGAAAAACATGTTTAAATGATTTTGAAATGATCTTCTGTGATTTGTGCAAGTATGATATGTTTACATGTTCTAAAATATCAAATATGTCATACATGCAAAATGCCATGTTATGAGCATCAATGAGAAATATGCATGTTAGAAATCATGGCATAATGTTCACAAGATGTGATTCATTGATATATGTGCTTAAAATCTATGTGAACATGTTTATTTTGGCATATTTATGTTTTCAAACTTATTAGTTTAGCAAAAATATGCATAACTATTAAAATGATCTCATTTGTAAGTAAAAATGCATTTATTGGTGACAATCCTTCCAAAATTGCAAAATCTATTATTAAATGGTTTTTCATTTTTACAAGTCCAAAATCATGTTACACATGTTTAAACTTTTACTTGGACTTAAAATACTCAAAAACAAAATTTTGGCACCTCACAAGTTTAATTTTCTGTAAAAAATCTTCAGAAATTGGATGAAGGATCGATCCCTCCACATAAAGAATCGATCCCCTTGGACAAAATGCAGAAAATCTGCATTCTGGAATTGAAGGATCTTTCCCCTTACTCTTGGGATCGATTCCTCTAGGCAAAATGTGCCTATTTCTGCACTTTTAAGCAAAAACTGAGAGGTTTTCTTAATTTTCTTGATACCTTCTTCCTTCTCAACTTAAAATTCATTAGCTTAACCTCGTTTTAATGATCTTTTCAATTTGAATTATCATTTTTCATTGGTATCATGCCTCAACTTCAAAAATTGGTATTATTTTCGACAATCAATATCTTTTTCATTGAGCTCATATGTGCAAAATCATTTTTCTTGTTAAAAACACTCATGATTTGCATAAATCTTAAAATAATCTTGAAATATATTTTCAATAAATGCTTAAATATAATTTTCAAGAATTATTTCAATGATTTGTGTGTATATTTGAGAATTTGATGAACTTATGCATAATAGACATTTTTCATACTTTAGTTCATCTTAGTCAAGCATGCTTATAGAATTATGTCTCTTAGCTTGACACAACTATTCCACACTAGGTTTCATGGTAACTAAACATCTAGTGGAATATGAATAATTAAAGGTCAATACATATACTTGAATGATAAAATGATCATAACTTGACCTTAAAATCCAAACATGACTTAGGTGAATGAAATACATGAAATACAAAAAGCTTTACCTAAAGTCATAATTATCATTGGTCTACAATTTGTTATGATAAATGGATCCTAAATGATCAAATGTATGAAAATTTCTCATCCATGAACTTAGATTTTTCTTATGGCCAAATTATTAAAGAACATGGGCTTTAATGACAATACCAACATTCAAAGATAAATGCAAACTTGAACAAATGCACTTTGATTGATATACATGCATTGAATCTTGATTGTTTTGATGTTGAACTTACATGCTTGCTTGAGTTGAATCAATAATCATGCCTATGAGATGAGAATAATTGTTTTCATGATATTATATGCTTGACCTCACTCATAGATTATGGACTTTATTATTAAAATATATTTAAACATAACATTGATTCACTTAGGTAAAGCCATTTTAGTTAAAATAGCATATACCCTCTAGAACTTTAAATGTTATAACTAACTAGGGATATTGCTTTGAATTGATTAAAATGGTAATTTTGAATCTTTCCTTGCTCATAATTGGTCAAGATCTTGAATTGGAAAATGAGCATAGGATTTTGTGTTTTTATGGAAGAAAATGTGTGTGCTTGAATGACTCAAATTCTTGAATCTTCTATATGATTAAATTTGTGCATATGAATATGGATTAATACTTTATGATAGTATGCTAATGTTTAATTAATCCATATCCATGTTTAATGGTGTGTGTGATTGTATGCTTACATGCTTGACATGATTATTCACTAAGCACACCACACATAACAATTAGCATCATGCAAAATGTCTAAGTCAACCAGTGGTAACAATTGGTATAAGCTTTAAATTGACAATTCTTCTTTTGCTCTTTAGATTAAAATGACAAATAGAGAAGAATACATTTACGACACTTTTGCATGAGACACTTGTGCGCTAGAATTTGTGGTTCATTGATATATGTATTAATTCTATACACATTATCTCTTAAAAATGATTTATGAGCTCATGCATATAATATGTCATCTAACTTTAGCTCATAATCATGATATATTGTTATGCACCTTAGTTGGACCTTAGAGAACAATGGACATACTTAGGTGTGAAATCCCCAACATATTTGTAAAGTTTTGTAAGCTGAAATAGTCAAATAAATATGAGGATGTTGACATGGGAATGATATATGGGACATATGTGAAATAAATGAAATTGATAATCAATTAGTCAAAGAAATTAATATCAGAATTTTATGTAGTTAAATGAGATGTGACTGACCAATGGAAGAAAGAAGACCAATTAAGATGGTCAATTAGTCAAAAGGGTCAATGAGATGGTTAATGGTTGAGATGAGTATGGAATAAATGTGTAACTAATGCAAACAAGCTAGTCATCATCTTCTCCAAGTCGGCAGCAACACCCTCATCCCTTCCCTCTCGTTCCTCTTCCATTTTCCTCTAAGTCTCCATTGTACTCACCTTGACAAACTCCCATGTTCAATCACCAAATCAATAAACTTTAGTAACAACAAGTGATCCTCATCACTTGCTCTGCTCATGCCTTTAAAAAGAAAGGCTGAATCAAAGTGATTAAGGAGATCTAAATTGCTGAAATTTTGGTGATTAGCAAAGGTAAGAGAAGAAATCAATTTAGTCGATTTAATTCATGGTTTGGAGTTGAGTTGCGTTGGTAGAGTATGGCTAAGTAGATTTCTTAAAGGTTTCAATTAATATGATGTTTACAGCTTTGAAGAAGTGAAGGCAAGGGATTGGTGCAATCAAGCGATCACGCGTTTCGGAATTAATTGGGGTAAGGAATTTTTGTAACGGACGTATGGTGACTATGTCCGCATGTTTTTAATTGCTTTGGAGAGTAGTAAAAGCTGATTTGATGTGTGGAATGGTAAATTTCGGGTTTTACTCTTACTTACCAAAATGCTAGGAGTAGCTGACTGCCTTAAGTAGCAGCCGACTGCCTTAAGTAGCAGCCGACTGCCTTAAGTAGAAGCTGACTGCTTAGAGACAGATGAGACGTAAACTTTTCCGAAATCAACTCAAACCAGTCGACTGCCCTATATAGCGGTCGACTGCTATTTTCCCAGAAAACGCTCTGTTTTGACCCATTCGATTGCTAAGGATGCCAGTTGACTACTTTTATCCCAAAAGTATTCTATTTCAAAACCAACCGACTGCCTAGGGAGCCAATCGATTGCCCTGTTTTCAGAAACATTCTGTTTGCGAAAACAGCCGACTACCAAGGAGCCAGTCGACTGCCTTTTTCTTGGAAGCATTCTGTTTCAAAACCAGTCTACTGCCTTATGTGTTTTTCAAAAAAAAAAACATTTGAATTTCAAAAAAAAAAAGGAAAAGAAATTCAATAAAGCAAAATATGGTGTAGCAGCCGACTGCCCATTTGGAAAAAAGGTTTTGAAAACCTATTTCAAGAAAGTATAATTGTACTTGCTAAAGTTATATGAATAATGTTTTGGAGACTGTGAACACCTTTAATGATCATGCACATTATTTGTACTTGTACTTGACTGAGGAGCCTTAGTCCGGTCCTCAGACCCACAGTAAGGCACCTAACTAGTGAGCACTGTGGGCTATAGACAATGGCCATATGTCTCTTACTTGTTTCGGCTTTGGGGAGGATCTCTGGCCTATACGTGGGTACGCCACTTATTTGATATCTTTCAGGATTATCCCCTACGAGTTATATTTGTGATATCCTTATTAGATCTCTCATAGATTATCCGTTATGGGATATATTTACTGTTTTTTTATGAGAATTACTTGGTGCATGATTCTATTGAAAATTAATTGTCTCTCATATATTTGAAAGAATTTGAAAGCATGTGAAAGTATTTGAAGTTAATTGTATTTGTACATGTGATTTCATGTGATTTGAGATCCGTGAAAGTATTTGAAAGAGATGATTTTACTTGTATTTGATATTTGCGGGAAAAATATATGGTATATGCTTTATAATAGTTTTACATGACATTATAAAGCCAAGCAGGAAAATTGCATATAGTGACATAGTACGCTCTTTTACATATGTTTCTTACTGAGCGTTAACTCACTCTGTAGACACCTAATTTTGTCCAAATTGATAATACAATTGCTAAAGATTTTTAGATCAAATTTTTTGGGCCAATTAAGCTTTCGAAGTCCAAATTAGGATATATGGGCTTTAAGGCCCAAAGAAAAATGGGCTGAGTTTGATTTTTTTTAATTTTAATTTTATTTATTTTTCTATTTATTGTTGTTATTACTATTATTATTTTCTTTTCCTTATTATTATTATTATTTTCTTTTCTCTTCTCTTTATTATTATTATTATTATTATTATTATTATTATTATTATTAACTGTTTTTATTATTATTATTATTATTATTATTATTATTATTATTATTATTATTATTATTATTATTTGTCTCATTTCTCAGTCACATTTAATAGGAGTAGACCTTCCCATCGCCGGCTGCACTTTTAAGCCAAAAGGAGGCCGGCGACCGCCGATCCCTCAACTCCCCTCCCTAGGTCTCAGCTGCCACCCAAAATTCAGCTTCCCCATGTATCGATCCCATTCCTGACACTGCCTTGGAGGACTGGAAAACAATAGGAAGAACCTAGATTGGTTCTAATCCAGTGGATCAAAGGATGATCCTAAATTCGTTTAAAAGGACTAGATTTCTTCAGACATTTTTTTGGAAAAAAAAACTCTGAAAACACTAAAAAAAAGAGATCTACCAAAACTCCACCACCCTCCTTGCGCTAGCTCCACCACCGAGAAGCCATCACCGTCTCTGAACCATCGTCCATTATTCTAGCCTACCCAAAAACCAGCCTCAACCATTCGGCCACCACCACTAAAACCCCCAGACACCATCACCAAAGCCACAAAAACCTCAAACCCGAGACCCTTAGGATCCTAGATCTGGAAACCCTAGATCCCAAAAACCCCGAACCCTAGATCTAAGACCTAAATCCCCATCACCTGCAAAAAAAAAAAACGAACCAAACAACAGCAACCAAAAATCACAACCAGATCCAACACCAGATTTAAAAACAAACAAAAAAATAATAAAAACGGGGAAAGGGCTTTGGCCTAAGTCAGATCTATAGGGCTAGAGGGATTTTTAGGAAGATTGGAGGCTAGATTCGGCTAAAGGAAGAAGAGAGGAGTGTTTTTAGGCCTTTGGGAAGACCACCGGTGACCGTCGTATGGTGGCGCACGGCGGTCGACAGTCGTTTGGCAAGGCTGAAGGGAAGGCCGAGAGGATTTGGGAAGGTTTTGGTATTTTTTTTTGGTTGAAAATCAGCAGAAATGAAGGATAACAAAAAAATGGGGTGATTTCTTGACTAATCCATAGGTGAGAAGAGTTTACTAAATGTTACCAGAGTATTGGGATATTGAGTATGATTTTTCAATAATTTAAATTTTTATTAAAAATGAAAATAAATAATTTATTTTTTTTATAAAAAAACAAAGAAAAATAAATAATGAAATTTAATAATTAAACAATGTTCCAATGATGGGATGTCATGAAACTTACAAGCAGTGATTTCTTGACTGATCCCTAGGTGAGAGGAATTAGCTAAATGTTACCAGAGTATTGGAATATTTAGCTAAATTTTTCAATATCAAGAGTTTCATTAATAAAATCAAAATAAATAAAATTTCTTTTAAGTTTCATATGCATCATATGTTTTTATCAATACTACATGTGTACACGATCAATTATAAAATAGTGTGAGCCGCACCAAAGATGAGATTCTATAGAACTCACAAGTAGTGATTCTTAAGAAATCTCTAGGTGAGGAAAATTATTTCAAATGTTACCAGAATATTGGGATATTTGATTTAATTTTTCAATAAATGGTGTTCATGTTGATTTTCATAATGAAATTTTTTAAAAACATATATAATAGTAATTTTTTAAGCAAATGCACAAAATTTTTTTATATATAATAAATGAATTAAACTTAAGCTCAAACCATTTTATTAAAAAAAAGGATAACACATGATTACTATGGTACCGTTTTTTAACGGGCGTCGTGGGGGTGCTAATCCTTCCCCACGCTTAACCGTACTCTCGAACCCGCTTTTGTTTTTGTGGACCCAAACTTGTCTTTTTAATAAAACTTAATAATTTTGAGATTTTGTTAAAAAGATAAATATTTTTAGGTGACCAATCACACCTAGTCAAAAAAAGATTGGTGGCGACTCCCTTTGTTTTTAAATGTTTTCAAAATCGTCGAGCGCGAAATCGTTACGACATCTTGGCGACTCCGCTGAGGATTTTTTTTTTGAGAGTCGAACCATTAACTAATCACGTGTTATCCTACGTTTTAATTTAATGGTCTTAATTGATATTTAAGTTGTATTTCCTTAACTTCTAATAATTTGATTTGCATTAATGTCTTATTCATGTTATTTATTATTTTGTATATATTATTCCCATTAAATTGTGAGGCATCTAGGATAGGGGTTATGGTTTGGTGAATATTTGATGTGTTCCCTCATACACACACTCGCACTTGCATTTGCATAACATGAGCCCCACACCCGGGTTCCGTCCTTCTTAGGAGGGAGTAGAGTACCTTTGCTCTCGTGAGGTAATAACCTCCGCAATGGCAAGTGAAATACTCCCACTCAAGTTATTGCCTTACTAGTCCAGTGTGGATGCCAGTGAGGAATAATTTGGGAACCTTTTTGACCTTTTAGAAATCTACACCCAGCATATAAAGAGCCTTAAAGGACCAGCCTTAGATAGAGCCATGTTCGATTTTTGTAGAAATTATCTCGAAATTAGGACACATGAGGGAACATGTCCAACTCTTTTTTTTTCATATTTATAATAAAGGTACAATCGATTTTGATTTGAATTGTATATAATTTAAGTCTTTGATTTTTTCTAAAAAAAAGAATTTTTGTAAAATAAAAATGAAAAAATATATTTTCTTTATAAAAGATCTTGTAAAAAAAACCACTTATTTTTGAAAAAATAAAGATGTGTGATAAAAACAATAGAATAAATATGTGACTTTCTTTTAAAAATGCAAATAATTCTTCATTTTTTTAAGGAGGGAATTTTTTTTTTTGTAAATATAGGTTCATAAAAATAAGAACTAATAAAAATACATTCTTCAAAACAAGAAGAAGAAAATAGGGTTATGTATATTTGGTTACAAGATGTTTTTATATTTACAAAAGTAAAAAAAAAAAGGGAGGGTTTAATTTCTTTCACTTTAAAAAAAAATGGGGTTTAATTTCTTTCACTTTCTTTTCTTTAAAAGGAAAATATGAAATGATAAAAAATGCACAAACTTTTCTTTTTATAATTAAAAAAATAAAATAATTTGTTAAAAAAATAGTTGAGAAAAATAAGATTTTTGTCTTTTTTATTAAAAATAATAAGAAGAAATTCAATTAAGTTTTCTTTATTAAAAATTTCTTTATTCTTTATTATTCTTGAAAAAATTTTTTAAGATAAAGGCATAGGAAACAAAAGTAAAAGAGATTTGAGTGGGAAATGAATTAATCTTTCTTAAAAAAAAGAGTTAGAAAAAAAATGAGAAAAAAATGAAAAATAGTTCTTCTTTTCTTTTTAAAGTCAAAATATTGAAGAAAAAAGATGAATAAATTTTTTTTATAGAATTTTCAAAGAATAGTTTGACATGTAAAATATTTTTGGCTGTCTAGGAAGTTTAATGAAAATGGTAAAATGCTTGTGAAAAATAATTGAAAAATGGTTTGAAAATAAAAACAAAAATTGTTTTTAATCTTCTTATTGCAAGAAATTTTTTGAATAAAGGTAAACAAAAAATCAACAAAAGTTTTCCTTGAATTTGTTTGGTATATAATTTCAAGAATAATTTGATATTGAAAAAATATGCAAAAGAAATAAATTTTTTGGTACAATAAAAGTCTCGTAGGAAATGTGAAAATGGTTCTGTGCAAATGGTCAGGTAAAAGGAAAATTAAGTAAAAAATGTATGGTGAAAAAGGAAAAAATGTTTTAAGAAGAAAAATAAGAAAACTTTTAGGTTTAGTTAGGAGTTATATTTGACTTTTTTTCTCTCTTGGCAAAAAAAAAAATTTGTTATTGTTTAGGCATTGTTTATACAGAAACCCAATTTCTTAAACATTTTTACATTTCACATCATTTTTAATTTATGTCGTCTAGTTTATTTGTCATCATCGCATACATGGTGTCCATACATTCATTAACATGTCATGTTTATTTTATCATCATGCAGGTTAAGTAAAAAAAAAAGGAAAAAGAAGAGGTCAAATCTTCATCATATTTGCAATGGGCACAAGCTACATTTCATGCAAACATTCGTTGTATTCCATCCCATTGTATCATATCTCATGCATTTCACATCTCATTTTCTAACTCATTTTTCACATGTTTCAGATCAAATTTTCCAAGTTGATATGTGAAATTGTCAAACAGGAGGGAATTTTCAACAAAAAATGTTGTATATTTTTACTTCATTATGCCATTAATTGTTGTAAATAGATTTTTTGAAAATATAGTAGAAGTCTATAAAGAACACGTATACATTCTTTTCTTCTTTTACGATATGATTAGGATGATTGATTTCTCTTATACACTCTTTGGTTTTGTTTGTCATGTACACTTTTATTAGGGGAAAAAATTGTATTTGACATATATAAATGGCATTGATTGATTCTTTTTATAAAGAAGTCGCATTTTTTATTGATTCAAATAAAGCCTCACATGGCTAAACCAAATGATCAAGGAAGTTGAACAAAATGACAAAATAAAGAAACTTTGAAGAGAGTTTTGAAAAATTGGTGATCATTATTAGAAAAAATCATCCCATCAATATCTTCTCCAATTGTTTCCATGCCCTAAATCTCTTATAAAGCCTTCATGCATTTGAGGAGGATAAGTGCAAACTTCATGATCCATGTTTACCAGGTCACAATATGCCATCAAAGTGTAATGACCTTTACCTAGGCAATGAACAATGAAACGATCAATTTGATAAAATTCATTTTTGGATTCCTTGAAAAATCAAGCATGATACTCTTTTAAAATTTGAATTTTGGTAATTTGATATGTGTCAAAACTATGTTAGAGATTCATACTTGTCAAAATTACCCAAATCTGTTTGAAAAACCATAGACCATGAAATTCGTTGAGCCGCTTCTTAATCTTTGATTCATTCTTGTGACACAAACCAAAATTGAGGAGGATGAAGTACCACGCCCTTCACTTGCCCAAATAATGCAATACCTTTTTCCCTCTCTCGATAAAAACACTATGAGAAACCTAAAGCTAAATAAGCCAATTCCAACAGTTTTCACTGGATTGTAGGCATTTACTATATTAGAGAAGTCAAATAGAGCATCATGTAGCCATGTTTTGTTGCCGCATGAGTTGAAAAAAAAAAGGAAAAGAAAAAAAGAAGAAAAGAGAGAAAAAAATGAAAAAAAAAAATTAATTGTGACATCATGCACACAAGACATTCGAATGATTCCAAACAACAAAAAAAAGAGAGAGAGAAAGAAGAAGAAGAAGAACGAGAAGAATAAGAAGAAGAAGAAAACACCAAAATATGAAAATATCCAAGAAATTCAATCCAGAAAATCCAAAAAAGAAAGACAAAATGTTTGACCTTTTTGACTCAAGAAAATTTTCGTCAATTTAAGTGACTATGTTTGAAATGACAAATGGCCATCTTTCATCATCCTTTTCACAACTCTAAAATTTATCCATTTGCTACCCTCTTTGAGCCTTATAAATTCTTTCTAAATGAACCTTAACCAAGGATTACCCTCTACATTGGAGGCATATATAGAAAAAGACCTTTTCCAAAAGTATGAATGACCAGCCCCAATTCTAGATCAAAAAGGTTTATCATATTGAGGGGCAAATGTGAGATGGATTGTACTTACAAAATTTTGGTCTCACTCCATTAAAAATATGCAAAAGAAAAAGATAAGTTGCAAAAAAAATAAAGAAGAGAAATTGCAAGAAAGAAAAGAAAAAAAGAGAAGATGAAATAAAGGAGTTGCAAAATAAGAAATAAGAGGACAAATGAATTGAAGAAGTCTTCACATCATATTAAACGATCCTTGATTTGATCACCCTTAAACACATTTTTGGCCCTTATTATCCATTCTTTCAGAACCCCGAAACCCAGCCTACATTACGTACCTTGAAAAGTCCATTTCGATCAAATGTGGATGCTTAAACTGAAGAGATTTTTCCTTGATGAATTATCATAACCAATGGGGCACTTAGCTCATTTTTAAGCCAAGATTATCCTTCAAGAATCTTTACAACCAATTTTAGATGTATTTTGAATTCTTAAGTGCATGATGGAACAATCACAAAAACAAAAGAAAAAAAATATGAATAAGGCTTTAAAGTGAAAACCCCGAGAGGGGCAGTCTAGAGCAAGAGCGAAAACCTTTTGAGGTCATTCATGGTATTGTCAAGGTCTAACAAGAAGTGAAATTATGAAATAATTTTGATGCAACCCATAAGCATCCAAAACTCCTAAAAGAATCAAGAATGGCCATTTTGATGATCCATTGAAGGGACTAATATAGAACTTTGTCCCCTCCCAAAATAACATGCCAAAAATTTGAGCCCATCGTAGCTAGTCTTGACAACTATCAAATTACATAATTTGAAAATTAAAAAAGTGTCAAATTTTGTCTGCATTTCAAGATAAACCATTTTGCAAAACCATTATTTGCAAGGAATTCATTATTTTTTGAAGAACTTGTGTTTTATTTATGAGCCTAAATGAAGGAACATTCATCTCTTTTTCTACCAAGTTGTAAGCCTTACTTGCCAAACCAAAATATTGATGTGTGAAAACCACCTGATCCATTTGATGAGGATAAATTACTATCCCCTCCATATCCACCTAAATAGTGATCACCAATCTTCAAGAAACTCAAATGTCATAATTCTTTGTTGTATTTGTGTTTAACTTTCTTTGCTCATAGTTTGTGGGGCAATCTTGTACAATTAAAAAGTTTTGAGCTGGATAGATATTTTTCAAAAATGAAAACCGTTTATCTTTTGAATATGAAAATGGGAAGGATGCTTGAGGCAATTTTGTTTGAAAATTTTTCAATTGCTACTCAAATTTTGATAGTGTTTTAGGCAAAATGAGAGTGAATTCAACAATTATTGTGCGGTAGGGATATTTTATGTCATTTTGGGGCAACCGTGATTGAGGAAGTTTTGATGGTGTTTCCAAAAGAAAATAAAAAGAATTTGATAATTATGGTGGGGCAAAGAACTTCTTGTGCCTTCTTGGGGCAATTCTTATTAAGAAAAATTTTGATGGTATTTTAAAATAATAATAAAAAGGAATGTGATGATTAGGGCAACTCCTGAACAAGAATAGGACTTCACGGAATAAAGAATTTTGCTGACAAAGGGATCAAGTAGAAAATTCTTGGATCACTGTGTTTGAATCTTTATAATGCAAATTGGCATTTTCATGACATGTGATTTTGCATTTAGACAAAAGTTGTTTGCATTGGCATCACAATAGCTGATCATTCATTGAAAAAAAAAATTGCATTTGCATCTTCAATCATTGCATTTGTCAATGTTGATTAAAAAAAAAAGAGAGAGAAATGGAGGATAGGAGTTTTGTGAATGAGAAAATGAAAATAGAGAAAAGGAAAAGAAAAGTTTGTGTGAAAGAGAGGAGGAAATAAATAATAAACAAGTTTCTTTTTGAAAATGACAAGAATATGAAGATGTAGCTTGAAAAGCAAAAAAAAAAAATTCTTGTTTAGAGAAAGGAAAGAAAAAGCAAGAAGAACAAAAGTCAAACAAAAAAGAGAAAATGAGATGAGTTTAATGGAATTTTAGGAATATGAGAGATAAAATGGAAAGTTTCAAAATTTTGAGAAGCAAAAAAAAAAAGACAACTTGAGATGAGATAGTAAAGAATTGATAAAGGAAATTGCAAAATCAAAGAATCTTCAAAAAATAATTACAATCTTGATATTAGATAAAAGTTTAGGCCCAGTAAAGTTGGCACCCAAGATGAAAATTTAAGCCCAACGTAGCTGGCACCTAGAGGAGGTTTAAGCCCAGTAAAGTTAGCACCCAAAATGAAAATTTAAGCCCAACGTAGTTGGCACCTAGATGAGGTTAAGCCCAATGTAGTTGGCACCATTGTGTGATATTAAGCTCAGCGAAATCGGCACATTATGAGATGAAATTGTTAAGCCCAGTAAAGTTGGCACCCAAGATGAAAATTTAAGCACAACGTAGCTGGCACCTAGATGAGGTTTAAGCCCGATGTAGTTGGCACCATTGTGTGGTTTAAGCCCAGCGAAATTGGCACATTATGAGATGAAATTGTTAAGCCTAGTAAAGTTGGCACCCAAGATGAAAATTTAAGCCCAACGTAACTGGCACCTAGATGAGGTTTAAGCCCGATGTAGTTGGCACCGTTGTGTGGTATTAAGCCCAGCAAAATCGGCACATTATGAGATGAAATTGTTAAGCCAAGTAAAGTTGGCACCTAAGATGAAAATTTAAGCCCAACGTAACTAGCACCTAGATGAGGTTCAAGCCCGATGTAGTTAGCACCGTTGTGTGGTATTAAGCCCAACGAAATCAGCACATTATGAGATGAAATTGTTAAGCCCAATGTAGCTGGCACCTAGCTGAGGTTTAAGCCCGATGTAGTTGTCACGGTTGTGTGGTATTAAGCCTAACAAAATCGACACATTATGTGATGAAAATTTTCGAACAAAATTTCAAATGTCAATCTCTAAATTTCAATTTTTGGATGTGAATCTCTAAGTTAAAATTTCGGATGTGAATCTCCGAATCAAATCTTTGGGTGTGAATCTCCAAATCAAAGTTAAAATTTTGGATATGAATCTCCGAATCAAATCTTTGGATGTGAATCCCCAAATCAAAATTTCAAAATTCTGGATGTGAATCTCCAAGTTAAAATTCCGGATGTGAATCTCCAAATCTCGATATAAAATTTTGGATGTGAATCTCTGAAACAAATATTAGGATATGAATCTCCGAAACAAACCTTCGAATGTGAATTCTCGAGATAGAATTTTCGGATGTGAATTCCCGAAACCAACCTTCGGATGCGAATGCCCGAACAAAATTTCTAAAAGTGAATTCCTAGATGAAATTTTCTAGACTTTCGGATGTGAATTCCCGAACAAATTTCTAGATGAAATTTTCTAAATTCTCGAATGTGAATTCCCGAAACCAACTTTTGGATGTGAATCCCCGAAACAAACTTTTCGGATGTGAATTCCTGAAATAAATTATCCAGATATGAATACCTGGACTTTCAGGTGTGAAGCCTAGAAATGGACTTTCGGATGTGAATTCCCAAAACAAATATTCGGATGTGGATTCCAAAGATAAATTTTCGGATGTGACTTCCCAAAACAAAATTTTCGGATGTGAATTCTCGAAACAAATTTTCGGATGTGACTTCCCGAAACAAAATTTTGGATGTGAATCTCCAAGTTAAATTTTCGGATGTGAATTCCCAAAACCAATATTTGGATGTGAACGCCCAAACAATTTTCTAGATGAGAATTCCTAGATTTTCGGATGTGAATTCCCGAACAGATTTCTAGAAGTGAATTCCTAGATTTTCGGATGTGAATTTCTGAAACCAATATTCAGATGTGAATGCCCAAACAATTTTCTAGATGAGAATTCCTAGATTTTCGAGATGTGAATTCCCGAACAGATTTCTAGAAAGTGAATTCCTAGATTTTCAGATGTGAATCTCCGAAACAAAATTTTGGATGTGAATTCCTATACTTTCATATGTGAATCCCCAAAACAGATCTTTGGATGTGAATTCCCAAAACAAATTTTCTAGATGTGAATTCCTAGATCTTCGGATGTGAAACCTCTCAATCTTAGGTATGTTCTAAAATTTAAAGTTTCAATGCCTCTGTTGTAAAAGGAGCACATTTCAGAAAAAAATTTTAAAGTTTCAATGCCTCTGTTGTAAGAGGAGCATATTCCATGAAGGAATTTAAAGTTTCATTGCCTCTGCTGCAAGAGAAGCACATTTTAGGAAGGAATTTAAAGTTTCATTGCCTCTGTTGTAAGAGGAGCACATTTCAAAAAAAATTTAAAGTTTCATTGCCTTTGCTACAAGAGGAGCACATTTCAGAAAAAATTTTAAAGTTTCATTGCCTCTGCTGCAAGAGGAACACATTCCAAGAAGAATTTTCAAAGTCCCAATGCCTCTATTGAGGAGGAGCACAAGTTATTTTTCAAGTCCCAATGCCTCTATTGAGGAAGAGCACAGGTTATTTTTCCAAGCCCCTATTGAGAGGGCACACTTTTCAATGCCTCCATTATGGGTGGAGCATTTTTCAAAAAAAAATTTTTTTTTAAGTTTCATTGCCTCTATTACAAGAGGAACTTTTTCAAAAAAAAAAACTTAAAGTTTCATTGCCTTTGTTGCAAGAAGAGCTTTTTCAAAAAAAAAAAAAGATTAAGTCTTGAGTCGAATAAAATTGTTGTCTGTTGTCTATTGTCTTTGTTCTATTCCTGATTCTCAGCAATGAGCAAAAAGGGGCAATTGTAGACACCCAATTTTATCCAAATCGATAATACAATTGCTAAAGATTTTCAGATCAAATTTTTTGGGCCAATTAATCTTTCGCAGTCGAAATTAGGATATATGGGCTTTAAGGCCCAAAGAAAAATGGGCTTAGTTTGATTTCTTTAATTTTAATTTTATTTATTTTTCTATTTTTTATTATTATTACATTATTATTTTCTTTTTATTATTATTATTATTATTATTATTATTATTATTATTATTATTTTCTTTTCTCTTCTCTTTATTATTATTATTATTATTATTATTATTATTATTATTATTATTATTATTATTATTATTATTATTATTATTATTATTATTATTAACTGTTTTATTATTATTATCTGTCTCATTTCTCAGTCACATTTAATGGGAGTAGACCTTCCCATCGCTAGCTGCACTTTTAAGCCAAAAGGATGCCGCCAACTGCCGATCCCTCAACTCCCCTCCCTAGGTCTCGGCTGCTACCCAAAATTCAGCTTCCCCATGTATCAATCCTATTCCTGACACTGCCTTGGAGGACTGGGAAATAATAGGAAGAACCTAGATTGGTTCTAATCCACTGGATCAAAGGATGATCCTGAATTCGTTTAAAAGGACTAAATTTCTTCAGACATTTTTTTTGGAAAAAAAACTCTGAAAACACTAAAAAAAAAGAGATCTACCGAAACTCCACCACCCTCCCTGCGCCAGCTCCACCACCGAGAAGCCATCACCATCTCTGAACCATCATCCATTATTCTCTCTTACCCAAAAACCAGCCCTCAACCATTCGGCCACCACCACCGAAACCCTCAGACACCATCACCAAAGCCACAAAAACCCTAAACCCGAGACCTTTAGAATTCTAGATCTGGAAACCCTAGATCCCGAAAACCCCGAATCCTAGATCTAAGACCTAAATCCCCTTCACATGCAAAAAAAAAATAAAGCAAACCAAACAACAGCAACCAAAAATCACAACCAAATCCAACACTAGATTTAAAAAGAAACAAAAATAATAATAAAAACGGGGAAAGGGCTTCGGCCTAAGTCAGATCTATAGGGCTAGAAGGATTTTTAGGAAGATCGGAGGCTAGATTCGGCTAGAGGAAGAAGAGAGGAGTGTTTTTAAGCCTTCGGGAAGACCTCCGGCGACCAGCATATGGTGGCGCACGGCGGCCGACAGTCATTCGGCAAGGCGAAAGGGAAGGTCGAGAGGATTTGGGAAGGTTTTGGTATTTTTTTTGGTTGAAAATCGGTAGAAATGAAGGATAACAAAAAAATGGGGCTTTTTAAATAAGGTCAAAACGCAGCGTTTTGAAGCCAGAGGATCCGCGCGCCGCTCCGACCCGACCCGAGATTATCGCAACCCGACCGCCAACCCGACTCCACCTTCTGCTCGTGACCCATGTGTCGACTCGGGCTTTAGTCCACCTAATCCAGCTCGTTTTGGCCTACTTCGGCCGAACAGCTTCAACCCATTCCAAGTGGCTATTGGGCTCGACTGTTGGGCTCTTTGTACGAGGTTTTCTTTGGGCCCAAGCCCAATCTGTTTGGTATATATTTTTTTCCCTCTTTTATTTAATTATTTATATTTATTTATTTATTTATTTTGTTAAATAATTTATTTTGTGTGTTTTAATATACTCTCATAATAAAAAAAAATAAGTTTTTAAAAGAAAATAGAAAAAGGAAATCAATAATAAAATTTAAATTTAATTGAATTTTTTTCCGATGATGGGATGTCATGAAACTCACAAGTAGTGATTTCTTGACTAATCCTTAGGTGAGAAGAGTCTACTAAATGTTACCAGAGTATTGGGATATTTAGTATGATTTTTCAATAATTTAAATTTTTATTAAAAATGAAAATAAATAATTTATTTTTTATAAAAAAACAAAGAAAAATAAATAATGAAATTTAAGAATTAAACAATGTTCCGATGATGGGATGTCATGAAACTCACAAGTAGTGATTTCTTGATTGATCCTTAGGTGAGATGAATTAGCTAAACGTTACCAGAGTATTGGGATATTTAGCTAAAATTTTCAATATCAAGAGTTTCATTAATAAAATCAAAATAAATAAAATTTCTTTTAAGTTTCATATGCATCATACGATTTTATCAATACTACATGTGTACACGATCAATTATAAAATAGCGTGAGCCCCACCGAAGATGAGATTCTATAGAACTCACAAGTAGTAATTCTTAAAAAATCTCTAGGTGAGGAAAATTATTTCAAATGTTACCAGAGTATTGGTATATTTGATTTAATTTTTCAATAAATGGTGTTCATGTTGATTTTCATAATGAAATTTTTTAAAAACATATATAATAGTAATTTTTTAAGCAAATGCACGAATTTTTTTTATATATAATAAATGAATTAAACTTAAGCTAAGACCTTTTTATTAAAACAAAAAGGATAACACATGATTATTATGGTACCATTTTTTAACGGGCGTCGTGGGGGTGCTAATCCTTCCCCACACGTAACCGTATTCCCAAACTTGTTTTTGTTTTCGTAAACCCAAACTTGTCTTTTTAATAAAACTTAATAATTTAGAGATTTTGTTAAAAAAATAAATATTTTTAGGTGACCAATCACACCTAGTCAAAAAAAGATTGGTGGCAACTCCCTTTGTTTTTAGATGTTTTCAAAATCATCGAGCGCGAAACCGTTACGACACACTCCTTTACAACTATTTTTTATACAGATTACTTGAAGTAAATCCCACTCCAGATAGAGGAGTTTGCCTTGGGATTTTAGTGTACCTTCGAGATACGGTTCCCAATAACTATCGAAGGTATACTCATGTATTGTGTGCCCTAGACTATTGTACAGTACAATACCAAAATAATGTATATGAGTTGTTTTGGAGATATAAGATATGTAAGTATTTGAGATCCTGGTGTATTTGGTTTATGTGTATACATGAAAATCATATTTCATGAGAACTTTAATACCATATTTTAAGTAATAAAGCATAAAGTATGAGAGGAAAGGATGACGTTGACGAACTAGTCTAAGTAAACATTATGTGAAAAAAAAAGGTGGTATTTGGATAGTGACGAGGATGTCACATTAGGTGCTTGATAGAATTGAAATAAGAAAGTTATAGGACTTAGTAGATAATTTATAAACAACTTGCTTAATTGCTTACCAATTGGGAATTTCTTGGAAAATTATTTATAAACAATTGGTATAGGATCATAAGCCAAGTCCTCTGCATGCCTAAACATCTCATTTTTTAAGGACACTGACTTATTTATTTGTGCTACGAGTCCCATGTACTAACATGTTTCTTGTTGGACGAAGCATATTTTCTTGATTCTCACATTAATTAAGCCATATTTTTAGAGGGAGCATAATTTTTCCTTCTTTTTGCTATGACAAAAAGGGGGAGAAATAATGTGGCTTGAAAACTTCTTTTGAAAACCATGCTTTATTTGAGATGGAGTATTTTATCAAAGAATTTTCAAAGCAAATTTACTTTAAGTTTTGTCATATCAAAAAGAGAGAGATTGTTAGCTTTAAATTGACATATGTATTTTAAAATGACAAAAACTTAAGTGATCTTTTATGTTTTGATTCATATTGTAAATTTGCTTTATCACACATGATTTTCTCAAACCATTTTAAGTCTAAGATCATGATTTAATAATATATTCTTATTGGCCTTAATACTTTATAAAATGGTTTTGAATATTTTCATTAAGTAATGTTTTCAAGAATATATTTGAACGCAACCTTAGAAAATTACTTAATGAGTTTTTTGACCATGTTTTCAATTGAGAAAGTCAAGAAAAACTCCCACAAAATTTTAGAATGTTTTAGGATAAATTAAAATCAAAGTCTACATCATTTCTAACCCAAAATGGTCTAGAAAAGTGTAGGAAATGCTCTCTAGAAGCATAGGATTGATCCCCTAAGGGAAGGGATCGATCCCTTCATGGCAGAATGCATTGGAAGGCATTCTGAAAAATATGGATCGATCCCCTATGGCAAAGGATCGATCCCTTTTCACGAAAACAGTGCCTAATGGCTAGTTTCTGTGAGATACAATGACTACATTCAGTTTTGGCTCCTACCAACATTCATAAACCATCCAAGGGACTATAAATAGAGGCTTGGAAGCTCAAGGAAGGTAGGGGAATAGCTGAGCAACATTTTTCATCATCTTCTTCATCTTCCTCAAGCCTCAACAACAATTGAAATGCTACAAAGTCTTCATCTTGCATCACTCTCTTATTCCTTGTATAGCATAGCACAAATATTGTATAGGCTTTTCTTTGTACTTAATCTTTGTAACCATTTGCCTACCTAAAGGCCTTCTTTGGTTACACCCATTGTAAACACAAACACACCTTGTAAATAGGAGTTCTCCTAAGCCTTAGAAAAAGATGGAGGTTTCTCTTTAGCCTTTGAAAAAAAGGGAGGTTTCTCTTGAGCTTTAAAAAAGAGGGATTGTAAAGACAAATTCAAGTTAGTGACTTTGGGGAAAATCCTTGGGAGCATCTCAAGGTAGAGGACATAGGCAAGGTTGCCGAACCTCTATAAATCACTTTCGTACATTTCTCTTTCCCTTCTCTCTTTACTTATTTGCATTTATATTGTGATTGTTAAATTGAATTTATATTGCATACTTGAGTAGCCTAGAGAACTTAGAAAACTTCAATATAGGCTAGAGAATTTAAAAGAATCGAAAAACGAACATAAGGTTAGCTAAGAACCGATTCACCCCCTCTCGGTTTAGCCTATAGAGCCAACAATACTGTAGTACTTGGCTTTTGTTTCTCAACATATACATCCATGTTTTTCATGAAGCATCATCAATAAAAGTAACAAAAATTTCTATTGCCAATCCATGACTCTACCTCTATGGGACCACATACATCAGAATGAATCAATTCAAGTTTATTTTTTTTTTTTTAGAAATCTTCTTAAAATAAACTCTATGATGCTTACCAAATAAACAATAATCACATGAGTTAAGAGAAATACCTTTGGCTAAGGGAATGAGGGACTGCCTCGCCAAAACCTTTAATCCTTTCTCAGTCATGTGTGCTAGCCTTTTGTGCCACAAATTTGCTGAAGCATCATCCTTAACGGCATTTATCTGATTGCCTATCAACTTCATCCAAGTCTTGTACATGGTGCAACACAACTTTCCTCTTGCAACTACCAAAGACCTTTTGAGAAGCTTCCAAGGCCCTTTTTTCTGCTGACTCTCGTATCCTTACTTATCAAGGACATTTATTGCAAGCAAGTTCATCCTCAGATCTAGAATGTGTCTAACATCCCTCAAAATCAATGTACAACCAGTGCTTGTTTGTAACACTATATCACCAATCCTAGCAATCTGCGACATACTCTTATTTCCCATCTTGGTATAACCAAAATCACCTACTCTGTAGGTTGTAAACAACTCCTTATTGGGAACACAATGATATGATGCTTCGGTGTCAACTATCCACTCAATGCTAGAATCCCCTACATGGTTACACTCACCATGTGTACAAATCAAAGAAACCGTTTCACTATCAAAATTCACCATTGTAACATTTTCATCATCTGAGTTATTCTTACTTTTCTCATCTTTCCGCTCTTTCTTCAAGATCCTGCAGTTCCACTTTATGTGACCAAGTTTGCCACAATGAAAGCACTTCACCCTATCTCTGGACTTATGTATATTCTTGGATTTATTGTGACCTGTAGAATCCTGACCTTTGTCTTTAGTTTTGCCCCTGTTCTCTGTGACAAGTGCTTCATTCTCAGAGTTTGTCTCCTTTAGCCTTGCTTTTTTATTAAACATATTGTCTTTTACTATCTCCAAGGTCATCGTGCCGTTAGGAGTTGAATTAAGAACAGTCACAACTAATGTCTCCCAGCTATCTGGCAATGAGCCCAAATGAAACAATGCTTTCATCTCATCATCCATTTGCAGTTTCATAGTGGTCATCCAATTAAACAAATCTTGAAAGTCACTCAAATGCTCAAAGATAGATCTTCTCTCCTTATACTGTAAAGTAGCAAGCTTCTTAACAAGCATAACTTTATTCAAGGCGGTCTTTCTCTCATATAATGATGCTAACTTTTCCTAAACATGGGAAGCACTTGTCTCCTACGCAACATAGTGAAAAACACTAATGTCTACCCATCTTCTAATGGTTCCCAAAGTCTTCCTATCTAACTTTTTCCAGTCATCATCTTTCATATCATTGGCTTAGCAGAATCACCTAATATCGACTCATACAGATCTTTGCAATATGGATGATCTTCCATCATTGGCTTCCAAATTGAATAATTTGAAGCTGTCAATTTTATCATGGATCCTGTATCTCCCTCCACGATCCCGAAGCACTAACCCGATCTCTTGATACCAGTTGTTGGGCCTCAAACGACAAATACGCGAAAGCAATGTCACAATAACAATACCCACAACAATCAATAGCAATGTCCCAAGCCAATAATAATAATAAATCAAGTTACCAAGCCACAAATAATACGCAGGCAATAAAACGTAAATAAAATGACACCAAAATTTAACGGGAAAAACTCTCCAGTATAGAGAAAAAAACCACTGGGCAAACCGAATAAAAATCCACTATGAAAAATAAGCAAATTACAAAGTTTCAATACCCTAGGCTTTTTGCCCAAAGCTCAGGATTCCAACAATTGGTCTAAAAACAATAAAATTTACCTCTTTGGATTCACTAAGATAATTTAGCTAAAGAATACTCAATTGTTATACAAGCTTATCTCTTCCCTTGCTCTCTCTATGTAATAAGAAAAAAATATCACCAAGCCTAAAACTTACTTTTTTTTCCTTGTGTCGCCTCTAAAAAAAAAACTTCTCTCACAAATTTACAAATTGTTTATATAGCACTTTATAGAGAGAAAAAACAAATCCCTAATTGACTCCAAGTAAAACTCTAAAACTAATGTGAGCTGGATCTCACACGTCTAACAAGTATAATCTTATTTGATTATATATAATATATTTACTGTTTTCACTCAAAGCAGCATTTGCTGCCAATGCTACGAAATTTAGGAGAATTGCCCTTCCGATATGGAGCAAATTAGAATCAATACCTCCATAGTAATTATACCAATATCCTCATCTCTGATTCTAATGGAGACCTAAAGATTCTTGACTATATGGTAAAAATGTTGAATAGCTAGCTGTATTTTCTACAGCTTCTTGATGACAAAACCTTCTTTTCTAAGTCATGGAATAGATCCATGAATAGGAAATCACTTAAATTGCCAGATTTCAACATCAGGTTCAAATATAAAAACCCATATCAAATTTCTGGAGTCCATGGATAATGAAAATATCATCCAGAAAATAACAAGTCTTTTCTAAGATTCATCAGAGAAATTAGAAGTCTCTGTAATTCTAGACATCAATTAGCGAACTTCTAGAATTCCAGTGTCCTCCGCTAATCAAACCCGATAATCTGTCATTGTCCTCATCCCTGTAAAATTGAAGGTAAATAATCAAATCCTTTAGAGCAATTCACTATTTCCAAGGATTATATAGGATGTAGATTTAGCATAATTTTACTGACTGTATATTGTCCGGTTTTGAAATTAATGTTGGGAGACCGGTAGGATCCTGACAGGTTAGACCTTTTATATTTAGCCGAAACAATTAAGGCCAGTTTAGTTGGGTTGAGAAAGCAATTACCAGGCAGCTAATTGTTAGCAAACAGCCTCAAATGGGGATCGATTGGCAGTCCAATCCCCTCAAATATCGGATCATAGACTGAATTTCTGATTGGCCTGAAATCATAGAACTTTCAAGTTAGGATTTCAAGGGTGAAGAGAAATTTACGCAGGCTTTCAGGATAAACAAACTAAATCTGTAAAACAACCTTAATCTGTAAAACAACCTTGGATGAAAAAGGGTGCCCATGTTAGAACTAGAGGCTTCATTCTGTAGAGATAAAGCCCTGTTCAATTGCTCAGCACTGGATTCTGGTGGCACAGTGGATTCTCTCTGTGATATTGATCAAATCCAGAAAGAATTAGCTTGAAACCATTTTAATTCTAACAGACAAAAACAGAAAATAGAGCCGAATACTTTTTGAGTAGATGCAGAAGTCCATACCCTGAACCGCTTGAAAGATGATGATGATTCTCCCAATTCAAATCTGCTCCTTGAATGGCCTCGTCCTTCGGAAATTTCTTTCTAAATCAATTCAAAAACAAGATTCAGAAGTAGAGAAAATTAACAAAGTAATTTTTATTTAACTATTGATGAGATGATACCTCCTTGTAGCTGCTCAGTGATGTCTCCATTTGATGAGGAGCTGATGTACAGCCAGTTTCCTGACAACATGGTTGTAAGCTATTCATTATTGAATGTTAAAGAATATTTTTTCTAGGAAATCTTGTTATTGAGAAAGGTGTTTGTACTTGCTGAAGCAATGGGTCGTAGACTAAGCTTGACAGGGAATTCCCAGAGCTAGGATATGTAGCAATTGGCCTAGCAGTTTGATTCAGCAGTCCTTGTTGTTGCACATTTTGTAGCCTATAAGTGAAGTTAAATCTAAATTAGATAGCAAAAGGAATCCTGGTGTAAACAGCTGCTTCTTATCCTTTACAGATATTGGTCTAAAGTTAGTCTCTCAATAAAGAAAAGAGAGTAGTCAAAATTACCTGCGCAGAAAAGAATTTTCAGGCTGCTCGGAATCATGAAGCTCTGGATTTGGTAGATAAAGCATCATTGAGAATGGATTAGTTGCTTGCTGATGAGCTGATAATTGATGGGAACTGAAAGTCAAATAAAGAAGGATTATGAGTAAACTTGAAACATAAGCAAAATTAAAATTTCATATGCCATTTGAACAACAATCTATGTTGGCTCCAGCTTGACACTTAAGCAACTGTTAGGGAAAAAAGGGTACCCTGAACGCATCAGAGATTCTTGTAGCATGGGGTTGGAGCATTGTGTACCACCAAATAGATTTATGCCACTTAAATCTTGGAAGCTGAATTCCCCAGTAAAAAATGTTAGAGGTTGAGGGAGGGGTGAGAAGGCAGAAAATTAAGCAAATAAAACAACTTTATATGGTAGAAAGTACCCGGAAAGCATGGAGGCTTCGGAATATGGTAAATCTGATACGTCAAGCGGATTAATTTGATGATGACAAGGCAGCATTGAGTTCCTAAATTCAGCAAAAGAAGGTGAATTGTATCCTCACTTTTCTTGTAGCCTTGCTTCATTGGCAAAAATATTAGAAACAAAGACATTAGTTACCTCAAAGACACGGAGGATTCAGGGAACATGGAGCTAAAAGTTTGTGAATTATATGCTCCAGGTGCCATTGGGACTTGATTATGTAGATCGGAGAAATACTGAGGCCTAAAATTGAAAGACAAAAGTAAAAATTAAACAACAGCTGCTTCTCACAACTTCGCAATTCCATTTTGCATGATACGCTGCAAACGCATTAAATGCTTAGCTCTCAGCATAGAATGCTGGAGCAGTGAGTCAGATGCATTTGGCTCTAAGTGCTGGAGCAGTGTTGATGTGTATTATGCATATGTATATAGTTATCCTGGTTTGATCTAGCAAATACCTTAAAGGTGTTGAAGATCTTGTTAGCATGAAGTTGTAACACTGCTGATCAGAACGGTTTGTTGGTTTGAATTGATTAAATTGTGACCTGAAATCCAAAGAAACAACAGTAGGAACATGCATACTTGTGCATATATACCTCTACTTCTATTTTCTTATTCCTAACAAGAAGATTGATGTTGGATCAATTCAATACCCTGATGAAGCCAGAGGATTATAAAGCTCATTAGAGATCCATGTGGGTGCTTGCTGATTGATTTCTGTAGATCCTCCATTCGGTAATCCGATACCCATCTGCTCATCACATACTTCGATCCAGTCAAAAAATGCATATAATGGCACTCCAGTCATATCTATATGATTCTTGACTTAAGTAAACAATATTATTACTCACAGAGTTTTGAGGGAACAAATTTGAGTAGAGAAGTGCTTGCTGATTGTCACTGAAAGTCTCGTTTCCATTGTTGTGTTCAAACTGATCAGCAAACAATGTCTTGCCTGGTTCTAGCCGTCGAGGCCTACATTAATGTCAGAAACATGTTCTGTTTTAGCACAAATATACTTGAAGACCGGAAAAACAAAGTCATCACACGTTTAAGAGAAAAAATCAACGTACAGTAGAAGCCCGGCTTGGAGGCTGCTTCCAATGTGACCATTGAGCTGATTTGGTTGAACTGAATTGACATCAGGCTCTGAGTAAAATGATTGAGCGCCATAACTTGCACTTAGTGGGATCTTCTCTGCCTATTCAAATAAGAGAGACACGGATTGTCTGTTATTATTCATCATGTGTTACAAGCTGCATTCTGAAACTGCCTGTGATGTCCGTAAGCGGAGATAAATTAACTAGAATGTACTGTAAATTGTTTAAATCTGATTGGCACGGATTGTAGGTATACCAGAGCCATAGGGAATGACTGTGTTGCCTCCATTATAAGAGGACTAAAGGGGGATGATGCTGTTTGTTGTGCATCCGTGCCATCACCCACACCAAGTGAAGAATCGCTGCCTTCAAACCCTGAATATGCTGGCTGCATGATGTTCTTGTCAGCACTGCCAGGTGATGACACCAACTCTACTTTCTCCTATTGAAAAATACGACAATTTATGTCAACAAACAAATGAGAGGATAATCTTCACATGCCAAGTTTGCTCATTAACAGAGAATTTGAGGGCGGTATGAAAGATATTAAGTTGTGATAGGGTGATGTTTCGGGAATAGGTGGATAAGTTGGGAGCACTAACATGCGATGTTCCACGTCCAACAGTGTCAAGATTGGCAATCATATGATCCAGCTGAGGCCGATAATCTCTTGCTGATGGCGGGTGAAGTTCCACTTCCGCATCCTCCTGTTCATTTTAAACGAAGCTTTGTTTGATGCATGGACTAACATGATATTTTACTGCAGGCAAAGCAAGAAGAAAAGTAAATGGAGATGTACTGCTGCTTTCTGCTTCTGTGATGCTTCTTTCAATGAAGGATCACCAGGTGATACCCCTAATGGAGCAAGTTTTGGACCATTTTTTCCCGAGGGAGACTCGAGCATTTCATTCTTCTGATCAGATGCTGGGAGTTTCTGCTCGGAATTTGGCCCCACAATCCCCTAAATTGAACATTACGAAAAGGTTAGCTTAAATTGATGAAAGATTATGAGGTGATTACTGTTAAATGTGTCACCATAAGGGAGCTTTAGTTCTTATACCTTTGAGGAATTCTCAGGTTTTTCATTGTCATGATATTTTTCCACCTCATTGCGGTTGTCAAGTAACTCAACCTCTGAACTAGCTGCTTTGGAACCCCTCTCCATCTCAAGATAAATAAAGCTAGTATGCAAATTAAATTTATGCCTGCAAAAACAAATTACTTCACAATCAAAACGTAAGCATTATTTGAAAATCAACTTCAAATACAAGGGGCAGAGTAATATTATATGTAAGGATGCTTCTTCAATCGAATCGGTAAATAAATCAAATTATCCAAAATGAATTAATTTATTATATTATTTAATTTTCTTTAATCAAACGAAATTTATAAATTTTGAAAATTGAATTAATCGAATTTTATTTGGTTAATAAAATACATTTATGTTAAATAATATATTAAACTCCCTTTATTTTGGTTACAAAACTTCTAATTTTTTATATTTGAAATAAATTAAATAAAATTATTCAACAAAAAATTCAAAAATATCAAAGTATTAACTTAAACACTATAATAACATTAAATTTAAAACATCATCCATATTCCAAGCATTAAACATATCTTTAACTTTTATATATTTTTAGTTTTAATCTTTAGGTTTTTTATATTTCAATTAACCAAAGATTAAAATTATTCTTTCAAAATCAATTTCAATAATCGATCAAAATTAATTCAACGATCGATTGACTAACTGAATTAAATCAATTCGATCAATCAAGTCAGTTAAAATAAAAATATAAACATTTCTAGTCATATAGGTTAAAATCAAATTAATAAAAAGATTATTTAAAAAAATAAAAGCTTTGATATGATAAGCAATTAAATATTTCAAAGAATAAAGCTAAAATTATTGTGAGACATTATGTTTTTTCTTTTGTTTGGATATATTTCAATTAATAGCCAAATTTCATTAATATTTTACATTTTCCATCTCAGCAAAGGAGGGAATAATATGACTTATTAAAGCCCAGCAAGGATTGAATTTCGTGGCAGGAACCCCAGCCCCAGGGCCAGCTATGCCTTTCCTTCGAAACACCTCTCTTTGATTCACAAAAAGAAAGACCATTATTAATGATTTTGTCTATAACGTTAATTTGCTAATAATAATAATAAGGAAGCAAAGATTCCCTACCCATTCCCATTGCCCAACACAAGTTGAACTGTGAAGAAAAAGGGTTTGGAAGTTCAGACTCTATTCTCTCTTTTATGTGGATATGTATGAATAATTGAATATACAGTTAATCTGAAACTCTTAAGATTTCTGATTACTGCTTTTGCATCATTTAAGGCTTCTATTCCAATAACAAAATACCACAAAATATATACATATATAGTATCTTTTAACTTTTTACTAAGCCAAATTCATTAGAGCTGGCAATAGCTAGCAAGAAAGAGAATAGGATCAATACAATCCAAAGAGAGAAAATAAAAAAACAAACAAAATGAGAACAAGATACAGCACCCAAACAAAAATATGACTATATATAATCCTATTCATTCATTTTTATTTTAGTTATGTCGGACACGCGTCAAATATGTATAATTAAAACGAACGTTTTGGTATAAGGCTTCAAAAATTAATGACAAAGACAATTTCTTTTGACTCATTATTTTCTTCACTTGAGATTTTTTTTTTAAAACAGATAAAAATTAACTCTAAAATTCCTTTAATGTAAATGTTACATTCTTTTTAAATGACCTCACAAAAAGATTTTTTTAACAAAATTCTAACTTTATCAGCTATCAATCGTACCAATGTTGGACCCGTGACACTTGTTTTTAGATTTGAGCAATATAATGGTAATTTTTTACAATGTAATAGGATTATTTCTTTTATATATGTGGATTTAAATTATATTACATTAAGTTATATTTAATTTTCCTTCCGATGAGAGAGGGAGAATCTAACTCAAAATCAAAATAGGAATAATTAGAGTTGAGGATTAAAGACAATATTTAACAATTTCAAAAGCACAAATATATATATATATATATATAGATAGATAGATAGATAGATAGATAGATAGATAGATAGATAAATAGATAGATAGATAGATAGAGAGACAGAGAGAGATATACATGATGTAAATCGAAAAAAGAATATTGGAGATGAAAATGCACCATAATCAAATAATGTTTGAAACTAGTGGATTTAGCCTATGCAGAAGGAAAGCTGGAAAGAGCCCATTACCTGCAGGGCGATGGACTCCTTTGTTGATAAAGGAGAGTAGAAAGCCGACCAAACAGTTGGGTTACAGAAGGGTAAAATGAGGAAGCATACAAGATGTGTATATATATAAGGTATGGAAGGGAAGGAAAAGAAAGGAAAGGAATAACACACAAGCTTTTGTGGGTTTGAAATAAAAAGTTGGAAGATTATATAGGGGAAAAAATCCTTGTATGTCACAAAGTTAAAATATGGTTAAATCATTGGTTTAAGGTAAGTTTAAAAGCACCAATATTACATTATGAATCTAAAAACTTCATTAAGGGTGCATCAAGTAATTTCTTATTATGAATTAGTTTTTATACACTAACAGTAAATATTTTTAATTCCACAAACATAGTCAAAAAATTTCCACACATTCCACTTCTTTTTCTAATTAATTAATTTTAATATTATTTAAAAGATATACATCATTCTCTTAACCAATTCGTTTATAAAATGTAAAGATTTTATTGACGGTGTATCATAAATTTTTCCTACATATAATAGTAAAATCCTAACTTTGAAGTTAACCATTATGTTTCAATTGTAGGTGTTCCCTACTGATATATTAATCTACTTAAATTAAGCAAGTTATTATCAACTTTTTCCTTTTCATGAATTAATTTTCATTTTTTTAAAATAGAACTTAGCAATAATCTTATGATTTAGTCCTAAAATGCTGGGTTTATTAGTTTTTATTTATCTTATTTGAATACAAAAGCTAATATTCTCATTCCTATGAAGCTAAAATGACATTGTTATCTCTGGGCAAGAATTTGTTCTTATAATTTAATGGATGAAGTTTCTTTTCTATAACGGATAATGTAAATTAAGTTTCGATGAATATCAGGTGATGAGAAAAGCACAGAAGGTGGGATTCATGGACAAAGCTCAGACGTTGTTATAAAACTGAAGATTCTTCTCTGGCTTTGCGACGCTGTTCTTGCGCTGATTGGCTCACTATCTATTGTTCCATTCATGCAAATGCTTCTGGCTTTGTCAGACAATACCAAAACTTGCCATAAAGCCAACCACAATAAATGACAGGTCCATCCATGGTGGCATTAATTTTCAGTGTATGAAATCTTATCGAGATGCTGTAACTGTAAACTAAAATCTGAAAACCATGGGCGACAAGAAATAGTCAAACTATGAAAGAAAAAAATGAAAAAACACCAGATAAAATTATACAAATAGATATTATTCATTTAAATCAACGAATATAATTTTTTTAGGGTTGATATTTGAATACACACCCTGTTAACTATATCACTTATGTTACATTTTTTTTCGTACAGAGGAATATCACTGATGTTACATTTGTCTCTAAAGAGTATACAAATATGTAATTAATTTCAATTAACTCTATTTCCCCTTTTACCTTTTATGAATAAAAAAAATTAACAATTAATCAAGACTTAACCTAGCTATAACAGTTTTTATATTTTTTTTAAAAAGATTAGATCTAATATTTGAATTTCTCTTATCTTTTGTACCTCCGTGTGAATAAAAAAAATTAGGTACTTAAAATTTCATTTTATATAAAACATATTTTTTTGAGTTTATATATGATGCACTGACAGTGTATAGTTTTTATACACTGACAGTGTATAGTTTGTATACACTGTCAATGCATCAGAGGTTGACACCTCATCAATAGGCCCTTATGGGCAAATAAAAAAATTTATTTATATTTGCATATAAGGGTCTAATGATGAGGTGTCAACCTCTGATGGATTGACAGTGTATACAAACTATACACTGTCAGTGCATCATATATAAATCCTATTTTTTTTCCTTTTGACTAATATAGTTAGTCCAACAAGTTATGCAGCATAAACATCCAATAGAATCACGACACATGCATGCCAAAAAATACATGTCATTTTTGTTTTTTTAATTTTTTATTTTTAACCTAAAAAATAAAATTAGGGAGAGAGAATGGTGGAGAGGAAAGAAGGAAGAGAGAGAGAGGGGAGGGTGGGCAATGGCAATAAGGGCAACATCAACTGTTGACTTTGACATATTTAAGATTTTGATAGGGTTAATGTGTAATTTAGCCCCTGAACTATACCACTTTTTTCACTTTGGTACCTAAAGAAAATTTTTTGTTACTATATATCATACATGAACTTCACTTCCGTCAGCCACTTTATCCCAAAAGTTAACGCCGTTTCACTAATGCTGACGTGGCACTGCATGTCCAATAAGATGTTGACACGTGGCGCTACGTCAGTTTTTTTCTTTAAAAAATGTTTTAAAATATTAAAAAATACCTAAAAATATTTAAAAAATAGTTAAAAATATTTAAAATTTTATGTAAAATTTTTAAAATATGTAAAAATATTTTAAAAAATATAAAATATTTAAAAATACATAATAATATTTAAAAATATGAAAAAAATATTTAAAAATATGTAAAAACATTGAAAAATATGGAAAAAATATTTTAAAATAGTTAAAAATATTTAAAAATACATAATAATATTTAAAAATATGTAAAAATATTGAAAAATATGGAAAAAAATATTTTAAAATAGTTAAAAATATTTAAAATTTTATGTAAAATGTTTAAAATATGTAAATATATTGAAAAAATATTTAAAAATACATAATAATATTTAAAAATGTAAACAAATATTTAAAAATTTGTAAAAATATTTAAAAATATAGAAAAAAATATTTAAAAATAGTTAAATTAGTTATAAATAAGTTAGATTTATTTTTAATAAGATTTTTATTAAGAAAACAGAAAAAGTTGACGTGGCATTGCACACGTGGCGCACTACGTCAGTATTATTTTTTTCTTTAAAAAATGTTTAAAAAATATTAAAAAATACCTAAAATATTAAAAATAGTTAAAAATATTTAAAAATTTATGTAAAATATTTAAAACATGTAAAAATATTATAAAAAAATTTATGTAAAATTTATGTAACCCACAAGAAGAAATAGCCATTTAACACGAGAAACCCATTCACAATCACTCTGTTCAGCAATACACCAAAATCAGCCAAAAAAAAACTACATTCATCGAACATATTCAAGCCAGAATCCCAGCAACCAGAAGAAACATAGTTTATAAACACAGAGAAAACCCAGTTAACCCAGAAAACCCAGGTATAAAAATCCTAGCAAAAATCCAAATTCAAGCCAGAAAAACACAACCACACCGAACCCAAAACCCAACAACAATCAACCCAAAAAAACCATTCAACCTGATATTCACCAGAAACATTCAAACCCAAAACCAACCACAATATTCAAAATAAATACACAAATAGTTGAGGTTTTAACTTTACTTGGTTTAAGAGTGAAGGAAGATTGAATGTAATGGAGACGAAAGGACGTGAAGTACGGGGGTTTCTTTTGAGAAGGTTGTAACTTTTGTGAAAGAAAGGAGAAGCTGATGTGGATATGTTGACATGGCATTGTATGTCCAATATTAAAAAATACGTAAAAATATTAAAAAATAGTGAAAAGGGTAAAAAAATATGTAAAAATTTTTTAACTATTCGTAAAAATATTTTTAACTATTTTTAAATATTTTTTCCATATTTTTAAATATTTTTACAAATTTTTAAATATTTTTTTACATATTTTTAAATATTATTATGTATTTCTAAATATCTTTTCATATTTTTTAAAATATTTTTACATATTTTAAACATTTTACATAATTTTTTAAATATTTTTAACTATTTTCAAATATTTTTTCCATATATTTTTTTATATTTTTACCTATTTTTAAATATTTTTACATATTTTTAAATATTAGTATGTATTTTTAAATATTTTTTCATATTTTAAACATTTTACATAAATTTTTAAATATTTTTAACTATTTTTTCCATATTTTTCAATATTTTTACCTATTTTTAAATATTTTTTTACATATTTTTAAATATTATTATGTATTTTTAAATATATTTTCAATATATTTACATATTTTAAACATTTTCCAGTAATTTTTAAATATTTTTAACTATTTTAAAATATTTTTTCCATATTTTTCAATATTTTTACATATTTCAAAATATTTGTTTACATATTTTTAAATATTATTATGTATTTTTAAATATTTTTTCATATTTTTTAAAATATTTTTACATATTTTAAACATTTTACATAAATTTTTAAATATTTTTAACTATTTTAAAATATTTTTTTCCATATTTTTCAATATTTTTACATATTTTTAAATATTTTTTTTCATATTTTTAAATATTTTTAACTATTTTTCAATATGTTTTCCATATTTTTCAATATTTTTACATATTTTTAAATATTTTTTTCATATTTTTAAATATTATTATGTATTTTTAAATATTTTATATTTTTTAAAATATTTTTACATATTTTAAAAATTTTACATAAATTTTTAAATATTTTTAACTATTTTTTTAATATTTTTAGGTATTTTTTAATATTTTTAAATATTTTTTAAAGAAAAAAAAACTTACGTAATGCCACGTGTCAACATCTTATTGGACCTGCAATGCCATGTCAGCATTATTGACACGACGTTAACTTTTGGGGTAAAGTGGCGGACGGAAGTGAAGTTCATGTATGAAAATGACAAAAAATTTTCTTTAGGTACTCAAGTGAAAAAAGTGGTATAGTTCAGAGGCTAAATTACACATTAACCCATTTTAATATAACTTATTTTGAACTAAAGAAGAATATAATTTTAATTATAAGTATGAATTTTTTATTTTGCTAAGCCAAAATTTTATAGATATGAAAGTATTACTTGTATAAATTTTGTATGATCATGCTTATGAATGAAAAGTCAAACACTCATGATCTTAAGTGATAGATTATCTTTGCATAAAATATTATCATGCAAACGAATTCCAATAAAGTAAGTTTACTAGTGTCGGTAATGATACAATTTGCATACGTATCGATACGATATGTTTAAATATTGACGAGACTAGATGATGTATCGATATCCTATCCTAATCACGAAACAGAAGCCTCATTTTTAGTTCAGGTGCCGATACAGTTAAGATTAGCATTGATTGATACATGTATGTTATATTGTGTAGGATTTCTTCATGAAGTATTCAATACACAAATGGAATGAATTGATACCCCTTAAGTCTAGCCAATCCCAACAGACGAATTTCTTAGTCTACTAACGGGAAGAATCTTGAATTTACAATGCGACAGCCAAAAACTGAAGCTAGTTAAGGAAGAAACTAAAAGTTGAACAAGAGAGAGCCAAAATTCTAAATCATAGTTATACCTGTATCCAAGCTTCATCCAAGAAGAAAAGAAAAAAAAAAGACAAAGGGATCATAGTCTTTATCACTTGTCTTAAATTTAATTCCTTCGGTGAGCTGAATTGTTCTTATTCAACCTTGTAGAGGCATTAGTACATCACTTGTAAACCCATTCCAAATTTGTAAAAGTAATGAGTACCCTAGAGAGCTGACTTTGTGAGGTTTGGGTAGATCTAAGGTTTACTCCTTAAGCCATAAAAAATGAGAGTCTGTAAGGTTCGCTTCTTAAGTCAGAAAAAAGAGTACTTGTAAAGGTTGTTTCCTTGAGACTTGAAAAGAAAATGTGTCCTTGACTCTAAGAAAAAATAAAAGTTTTCTTGAGCCTGCAAAAGGGAGAATGTTATAATTCCTCTCTAATAATGAATTTGACAAAAATTCTTTGGAATGTTTCAAGATAGAGGACGTAGATTAAGTGCCAAACTTTTATAAAACAAATTGTGTATTGTCTTTCTTCCCTGCACTTTTACTTCATTTTATCATTATATCTGTTGTTTGCTTAAGTATACATTAGTTAGTGTAGGAGGTACTTGAACTAGGAAGCAAAATTAATTTTTTATTTCAATTTTTTATTTTTTTGAAGAGTCAGTTTTTATTATCCGATTTAATTGCTAAATACCTTCAATCTTTTGTACAAAATAGATATAAACACGTAACTTTTAATTTCATTGTAAAAGTTCATAAATTTTTTATTTTAATGTAAATAAATCTCCAATCTTAAAAAATTATGCAATTAAATAAAATAAATAAGAGGTTAAGGTCTTATAAGCCCTCAACCTTTTATTTTTTATTTTTTTGGTTCATAGGAGATATAAGAGAGAGTGGAGAATCGAACTTTAGACCTAATCCTTCCTAAAGAGGGGTAACAACCGCTAGGTTAAGCCTTAATTGTTTCCTCAATCTTTTATTTTACTGTAAAAATTTATAACAGATTTCGACTTCATTGTATTATTTTGAAATATTAGGGGTTTATACAGTAAAATTAAATATTGAGAACTCATTTTCATTTTGTACAAAAGATTGAGGATATATTTAGCTATTAAACCATTTTATTTTAATATTTAATCAGATGATGAGACAATACATAACCATCATGATATGAGTTGATGACATGTTTACTTAAGTCTCCCGTGACATTAAAGTGCTCATTATTGGTTTTGAAAAGTCAAATTATTATTTTGATAGCCATGTTATTCAAAACTCAAAAGGGGTGAATTTTGAGGGGCAACATATGTATTTAACATATTTATTTAACTATTTTCATATTATTTAATCAATGCATTTCAACAAATCCTTATCCTCGATTAAGTTACTAATTGCGACATGTTAACAAGTGCTTATAAGCATTTATTAACCATACCTAATTAATAATACTGAAAATTAAAAGGGAAGATTTTATGTCTGCAGTCTGCAAATAGCAGTTAATTTTAAGCATCATTTTGGTATCTTAAAGCAATCTGGAATGACGATTCTCACAAAATCCTATATAATCTAACCAGATTTGGGATAATCCCTTTCAGGTTCGCTTTCCCTAGTTCAAGTCAACATTTGACAACGCCTGTTGTTAGAACAGTAACACTCGCAAATGCTTCTTTTCACCTTTTTGTCTTTTTTATTTGGAAAACACTGTGAGATTAATATAAATGTACTCCAGGTAGCATGACTCCCTTATTTTTAACCAACAATTTTTTCTCAGTATTTGTTAGCTATAACAATTGAATAACTAACAAGTGGTTGGAAGAAGTAGAAGTGGACTTCTTCTCCAGGTACTTAGATAAGGTTCGAGTCCTGAAGTCTTTACTGTTGGGAGGGCTTTACCGTTTATCACTCTCGGCCCGAACAAGATTAATCTCAAACCGTAAAACGAATGAAGATACCTATACTTATACCAAAAAAAAAAAGCTATAACAATTGAATAAAGCAATAAAGCACACTTTACCAAATATATAAAACATCATGTATTTTATATAGACCTACTCAAGAATCAGGTTATCCACCCAAGCCAAGCTCGAAAGCTTATATTTTTGGTCGGGTTTAGATAAAATATTAAATTCACTAAAATGGGCACGGGCAAACAAAATAGACTCGATCCAAATTTGAGTTAGGCCTTGGTCTCGCATTTAAAAGTTTTGGCCCAACTTAGCAAGACAATATTTATATTTATGTTTAAATATCCCAATATGTCTTTACATAAACTCATTAAATATGCCAAAATCAATTAAACTAAACAAAATTGAGTCTAGTCAATAAAGCCTATTAAATATGCCAACTCATTAATAATTAAAGAAACCCATATTATATGGTCCAATTAAAAAAACCAACTTAATAATAGAATCAAAATTATTTTTTTGAAAAAAAGTTGATTTATTTTGGTGGACTTGGAGGAGTTTGGGCTTTTTTGTTATTTTAAAAATGAGCCTAGGCAAAAAATGCAGGATCGAATATCGTGTAAAACTGAGTTTAGACATACATAAAATTTGTTAATATCATGTCCAGACCTAATCCAAATCCTACTCAACTTGACCCATGATCATGTTTTTTGATGCAACAACCTTGCAATATTTTTTCCCTTCACAGTTTGATAGGAGTATCCATATTCAGTTTTAATCAAATTAGCATATTGAATCAATTTAATTCGATTAATCAATAATTCCTCATTAATTTAATTTTGGCAAGTTATCAAAAATTATTTTGAAGTAATTTTAGTTTTCGATAAATTTCATTTAAAAATCGAATTAATTGATATGGAAATCGAACTAACCAAATCAACTTTGTACTCTATCATGTTCGAATTTTATTAACTTGAAATCTTTTTGCTCTTTATGTTTTGTGGAAAAAGACAAGGGATTAATAAGATGCTTAATTAAATATAGGTAAACTGACTAATAAGTGAGCCTTAAATCAGAGTTAAAAAAAAAAACCTCAAACTCAATTATGAGTAGATTTGGCATATATAAAATTAATTGGTGTTCATGACATCAAAAATCGTGTTCATGTCATGCAAAATGTGAAAATTTTGTGTCAAAATTTGTATCGACATACCAATTATAAAACTTATTTTTTTTAATTTTTATCATATTCATGTACTACTTTTATTAACTTTTAGTCCGTGTCACCTTCGTTTTTTTTTTATTTTGTTTTGTTTTCATGTTAGTGTTATCATGTCATGTTTAAGATTATCAGGTACACTTATAGGCAATAGAATGGTAAAATTAAAATTATAAAGGATTTATATATGATGCACTGACAATGTATAGTTTCTATACACCGTCAATGTACCAGAAGTTGACACCTCATCAATAGGCCCTTATATGCAAATATAAATAAATTTTTTTAATTTGCCCATAAGGGCCTATTGATTAGGTGTCAACTTCTAATGCATTGACAGTGTATAAAAACTATACACTGTTAGTGCATCATATACAAACTTAATTATAAATATGTTTTTTTATATTATTAAAATATTCCAAGAAAATTAATTTCTAATTAAACTTAAATATATTATTACGTACATAATAGTATTTTTTTTTTACTGGGATTGAGCTGAGAATGGAATAAAAATCACTCCTCAGGCCTGCCCCAAATAAGCATGGGCGGTTACTCGTGCCCAAACCATTGAGCTCAAAGGAACGTAAGCTTTCTAAAAAGGAGAGCAATAAATCATCAACTATCCATATTTACCTCATTAAAAAATAAGCTTAATAATCAAATAAGTCTTCAACCTTTAGCTCAAAATAAAATTCAGCCCTCAACGTTTTATCGCGTGACATTCAGTCCATAAACTTTTATTTCGATAGAAATAAACCCTCAAACTTTTAAAATTATGCAATTAAATCCAAATCTGTTAAATGACACTAACTGTCGTTAATATATCTAACGTGAAAGCTAACGTGGATAGCTTAATTGGCTACTACATGACATGCCACATGTGCAATACTAACAGTAGTTAGTGTAATTTAACAGATTTGAATTTAATTACATAATTTTAAAAAGTTGAGGGTTTATTTTCACTAAAATAAAAGTTTATGGATTGAATTTCAGGCGATAAAATATTAGGGGCTGAATTCTATTTTGAACTAAAGATTGAAAGCTTATTTGACTATTAAGTCTAAAAAAATATCTCACATATTGGTAGTAAAATTTTAAAAATTGAAAACAGGAGAAAAAAGATTGTACGATTGAAACAATAAAAAAATATTATTTGAATATATTTTTGTATTCAAGTCATGTCACCTAAATTTAACAACGATTGCGATAATAAATGAATGTTACTTTTAGTAAAGTCATTATTTTGCATGATTTGAACGATGACAATACATTTGAGCGTAATTTAATTATTTTATACAATTTTATTAAACAAACATTTCTGGATTTTTTTAATTCTTTTTTCTTCAAATTGATTCTATAATCCTTTATGTTACCTTAATGAATGAATTTTCTTTTTGAATTACATATCTAGAAATTGTGATATTCAAAATAGATTAATTAAAAAAAATGGTGTGTGCGATGGTACATTTACATAGGATATGCTTCTATGCGAAGGAAGGTCGGCCTAGGCTTTAAATATTACAACAGGAATTAAGGTGAAGTTGATTTAGGTTAGCACATCAAGGGCATGGAGCCGGGGCTTTGCGTCATTGCGCATTGAGCCGACGAACTCCGTTCTCATCATTTGACCCTTCATTGTCTGCTAACTGACCATGTGAACTACAGTTCCCTGGAATTTCCATCTGCCGATGATCATCTGGCATCATTTCTGGCAGTTCACCTACCATTCCATGCTGCTAATTCCAACACGCATAATTAGATGATAAGTAGAAGTACACTGTTCATTAAGAAGCTTTTCACATGATCTATAAGAAATTAATGAAACTTAGCAATGAGAAGGAAACCTGAACATGAGTATATAAGGTCGGTGGCTGCAGGTGGCTGGACTGTAGCCCTGTAGAAGCAAAAGGCTGAGGCCATGGTGGGAAAGTTTCGGCATTTGGATTTGAGACATGAAACTGATCTCCTATGCTGTGCGGATCCACGTTTGAGATGCTTCCTTGCAACAATGGATCGTAGACAGTGGATGAAAGATCCCTAAAATTTATTACAAGATAATTAGACGTTGATGAACAAAAATATCTTGGGATTTTTGTTTTACTTTCTTGTGGGATTTGCAAATTGCAATCTCATTAATGCTTAGTTCTTTTTAAACAATTCTAGCTCTACTGATGCCAAAGCCAATTCAAAGATGAAACTCTTGTTAAAGATGCTGTCAAATAAAAACAAGACTAGCAGAAGTGGAACTAAAAATGGCACTGTACCTGAGCGGATTTAGAGCTGCTGAAGCATCAAAGATGTGTGATTGGTTCTGACCACTATCAGGCAGCCAATTGACAACATCATTCTCGAAGGATGGAGGCAGTCCTTGCTGTCAATCCAATAGAATTCATAATTTTCACAATGTCGATTTCAAATCTGAAATTGTAAGTCACCAAGGTTTTCATTTGTTTTTACCGCTATAAAAATTTACCTGTATGGATGATGGATCATAAGAAGATAAATGGTTGCTCAATATGCATTCCTGTGAACCAATGGTATGGAGATTTCATATAAAAAACAGGAAGAAGAAATTATATTGAAGGTAAAAAAATTATAATAAAGGGAAATTCCAACCTTTCTTTGCACAACATTTGCTAATGTTTCAACAAGATGTTTCTCACAGGATTCAAGCTCCTCCATGGGTATGAACCTAAGAGGATCAGGTTCGTATGCCCTGTATTTGAAAAATCAGCAACTTAGCCCAAACTTGATATGTTTATCTTCTTCGGTTTTATTTTTAGTTGTAGTTTTTTTTTTTTTACTCTTAAATACCTTAACTGTTCCTCTGCCAGCTGAAGCTGTTGCTGTAACCTTATAATTTCCTGTTGGATTTCCTATAATGAAACATTAACAAACATAAATTAAAAAAAAAAAAAAAGAAGAAAGCACATATTAAGGTTATAAGAGACTGTTTTGGGATACCTTAAATTCAGAGCTAAAAGATGTCGGACTGTTTTGGGCACAAATCCATCAAAAAAGAGACAAAAACTTCTCTACATTAGATAAATTTAATAAAAAAATTCATACAAAAAAAAAGTGATGGAAATTATCTCAAAGATAGAGAGAAAAAAGCAGACTAACTTGGCAAGTTGAAGAGCAATATCATTTTCATTTCTTAGCTGCTGCAAAATCCTAAGCAAATACTGCATAAATACAGACTTCATAATTTTCATTTTCACGGAACATATTATCTTTCTCCATGAATTTGCTTCCTTTTTTTCCCTTATTAAGTTTTTTTTCTTGAAAAGCACATTCAGAAAAAGCTATATTATAAGGTGAGTCATTTTTTTACCTCTTTGTTTTGGATGTCACTGCAACAAAAACATGAATAGGTAAATCTCTAGAAAGAACACTAACTATAACAAAAAGAAAAATTGAAAGAGTGAATTACAAGTTTTAAGGAAAAATTAAACAGAAAAAAAAGAGTTTGAGAACATACGGATGTCTGATTTGTTCAGGGAAAATTAGAGCACTGCAACAGATAAATTAATTGAGAAATTACCAAATCAACATTTCAAATGGAATAGCTAATATAACCAGCAGAATAACCTTCAGACTGTAAAATGGTTAAGTAAGAGCATTACTGTTCTCTTTCTCGATCAGGGAGATTAATGTAACGCGTAAGGACATCCTCGATCCTGCAGGCTTTGATGGAAAAGGTTAAAGACTTAAATTTTCCTTGGGGGAAAAAATTCTACAAGCTTATAGTTTCAACAAAATTTGAATAATGGAATACATAAAAGATGGGCAACCTGAGCTACTACTTTTTATCCCATATATTTTTTAAGAAGAGAAGAGGTTGAATAGTGTAGTCAAAGGTCATAGTTACGGGCTTTTACATTTAAAAGCTTGTGAAATAACAGTGCTAATTAACTGAATTTATTGGAGCATAATGTAAGAAATCTTAATCGATTTATCTAATGTGTCAACACCGAAAATAACACATCATAGATTATAAATGCAGAACAGGATACTAACCTCCAACCATTGATTTCGAAAATATTGAGCTGCGATAAAATTACGTGCCTTTCGTATTTGATCTTCTAATCTTAAGCAAACTCACTAATGGTGTGTTTTTCAGAATGCTCAGATTAGGGACCCAATACCTTATATTTTTCTTTATATACGTCTTCCCATTAAAAACGTAATTCAATTAGTGGGTAGCTATCACTTGTAGATATGGATAAATAATTTAAAATTTGTTAGATAAAGATAATAAAATATAAGACCACAATAGAAAGTTTTAAGAGGTTATGAAACTAACCTCAAGTCTTTTATTTCATATAAAACACTACTGACTAAGTAGTTAACTTATGTGGGGAACTTACATTCTCCCACTTGGTCCGTATATTTTATTATACTTGTTGTTCCATCCATAATCTATGAATCCTTATGCTTAAATCAAAGAAACAAAATACATGAATCATGGCGACAAGTCCTCTAAGAATGAGTAATATCTTCCATGTATTACAATATATTTCATCTCTTCAATATCAGCCTATATGTGATAACATAACTTAATGAATAAACCTTATGTTTATTCTAGGTCCAAAATTTTATTGTTATTCTCAATAACCAATATGTGCCCCAAATATTGAGAAAACAAAACAAATGAATAAGAGTTTCATTACAAATAAAAGTTGTCCATACAACTAATTCACAAGATGGAACCAAGTCCCATTCGCACTACATGATCCTTAAAACTTTTTGGTGGCATGCCTTTTGTTAAAGGATCTGCTATCATCAATTCAGTGCTAGCGTGCTCAATGACCACTATGTTCTCTTTAACACGTTCTCTTATGGCTAAATACTTAATGTCGATATGTTTACTTCGACTACCACTTTTGTTGTTTTTAGCCAAGAAAACCGCAGCTGAATTGTCACAATATATTCTTAATGGCTTTGAAATGGAATCCACAATTCTAAGCCCGGATATGAAACTCTTCAACCATACTGTTGGATTATGCCCTTAGAACCATTCATTAAATGATTGACTTTGGCATTTTTATGTATCATGACATTTTTTATTTATAGTTCATTATTATATTTGTCTTATAACTGCGTAATATAATCTTATATGATAATGTCCTTAGAATAGTAATAACACACTATTCTTAAAATATCCCTAGTCAAGTATTATTGTGAACAAGGATAACAATGATACGATAAGACTAGTATGTGGTTGACTGATGACCATTGTCATGGATATAGGATATCAAGTCATCACATAGGTACATGTTAGAGAACTATGTACTGGATCGACCCTCCATGAGAACGCTACATGGATTGTTATATGAGTGTCATAAGCGATTCTCATAGTGATGATGGTGTATGTGATCCTTTGACTTGAGATCATCAGAGATCCCAACATAGAGAATTGCATACTTTAATGCTGCTAGATGTCATTCGTAATAGGATGGACTATAAAGGTAGTAATTGGGTATGCCTCGATCTATGTAGAGGGATGTAGAGTGATCAAGATAGGATTTATCCCTCTTATATAACAAGAGTGATGTCTTGGGCCCTTTGATAGAGTGAGACTAAAATGCATGGCCGTGCTCAAATAAGTCAATATGAGATATTAATTTTATTTGTTTAATTAGTCTACTCAGGAATCAAGAAACGCTGATTAGACTATACAAGTGTGACACATTCCATGACTTGTGTCTAATCAAGACATCAAAGGATAAAGGGATTAGACTACACAGTAACATCTATCACGAGTAAGGTTATGTCGAGTCATTGACATTCTCGTTACATGGGTAGCAATGATGTGTTGCTAGATACCGCTCATTGCCTATGACAATTTTGTCATTGCCATTGTTTTGAGAACCTATTGGGTCGCACACTTAGAACGAATCAATGAGGAGCTTAATTAATCCTATTCTGAATTGGATTAAGGATATAACTAATCCTATTCTGAATTGGATTAGGGATATAACTAATCCTATTCTAAGTAGGATTAGAGTTCTGTTTGGCAGTAAATTTTAGGGTAAAATTTACTGCCTATAAAAGGATGTTTTCTGAAACATAGCCGCACAACAATTAGAAAACAGAAAAGTATTCTTTTAATCGAAGCTAGCAGTTCGGTTGAAAGAATCAAAAACGCTCCTTAAGGCATCTGATCGTGAGACGTTCAAGAGTCGTGAGATCCGTTCGTGTGGATACCATAGAGGCAGGAACGAAAAGTTGCTGCTTGTGATTCGACCAAAGACAGAAAAAGCAGAGAAAACGTTAGGTAAAATCTCGAAACCCTAATCAGGCAACCCTCCGAATCAATCCTGGTGGAGGCCGAATGATTTAAATTCCGCTGCATGTTTGTTTCGGTTTCCTTCACATACACCATGTGAGGTAGCCTCAAAACAAGAAACGAACTCAGCCTCTATGGTAGAAGTAGCAACTAAAGACTGCTTTGCACTCCTCCAAGATATGGCTCCGCCAGCAAGCATGAAAACATATCCAGATGTTGATTTTCGTGAATCAACACATCCAGCGAAGTCTAAATCTGAATAACCAACTACCTCCAGGTTGTCAGTTCGTCTATACATAAGCATGTAATCTTTGGTCCCTTGAAGGTACCTCATTACTTTCTTTGCAGCTCTCCAGTGGTCCATACCCGGATTACTCTGATATCTTCCTAACATTCGGACTACAAATGCAATGTCAGGTCTTGTGCAAACCTGAGCATACATTAGGCTTCCAACAGCTGAAGCATATGGAATGTTTTGCATTTGTTCCCTTTCAAGTTCATATTTCGGGCACTGGTTCAAATTGAACTTGTCACCCTTTACTATTGGTGCTACACTTGGTGAGCAATCTTTCATCCAAAATCTCTCAAGAACTTTATTGATACAGGTCTCTTGAGACAGTCCTAGGATACCTTGAGGTCTGTCTCTATGGATCTTAATGCCAATGACATAAGATGCCTCACCCATATCCTTCATATCAAATTTTTTTAGAGAGAAATTGCTTCACCTCATGCAGCAACCCTTTATCATTGGTTGCAAGTAAGATATCATCCACATATAAGACAAGGAAACAAATTTTACTCCCACTAACCTTGTGATATATGCATTGATCCATGATGTTCTCTACAAAACCGAATGAAGAGATGACATCATGGAATTTTAAATACCACTGACGGGAGGCTTGTTTCAATCCATATATGGATTTCTTGAGCTTGCATACCAAATGCTCACCATTACTAGAGGAGAATCCTTCCGGTTGTTTCATATAAACCTCCTCCTCTAGGTCTCCATTCAAGAATGCAGTTTTCACATCCATTTGATGCAGTTCCAAGTCAAAATGAGCAACCAATCCCATAACAACACGAAGAGAATCTTTCTTTGATACAGGGGAAAAAGTCTCTGTGTAATCGATTCCTTCCTTTTGAGTGAATCCTTTAGCTACGAGTAATGCCTTATATCTATCAGTGTTGCCTAATGAGTCCTTCTTTGTTTTAAAGACTCATTTACATCCAATGGCCTTTGCACCATTAGGCAACTCAACAAGATCCCAGACTCTATTAGATGCCATAGAATTCAACTAATCTTTCATGGCATTGTACCATAATTCAAATTTACTGCAACTCATGGCTTGTAAAAATGTTTCAGGGTCATCTTCGGCTCCAAAATTATAGTCAAACTCTTGTAGATACACAACATAATCACTAGGTATTGATGATTTCTTCATTCTAGTTGATCTTCTTAATGTTGTGTCAGCATCCTCCTGTGGAGTATGTTGCACAACTGGTTGCTCAACAGTCTCTGGTAATTGTTGAACAACTAGATCTACTGGATTGTCATCATCAACTTGTGAAGCTTCAATGATTGGTTGTTCAACATCCATTTGAACTTGAGGGAAGTTATGAACAACAACTAATTTGTCACTTAAAATGAGAGCCTGAATATCTGAACGATCCTTCTTAGAAACTACATTTCGAGATTGATCACTTCCACTAATCAAGTCATTTTCAAGAAATTTTGCATTTCTTGATTCCACAATTCTAGTGACATGTGATGGACAATAAAATCTGTAACCCTTAGACTTTTCAGCATATCCAATGAAATACCCACTTATAGTCCTTGGGTCCAATTTCTTTTCTTGTGGATTATAAACTCTTACTTCAGACGGGCATCCCCAAACGCGTATATGTCGCAAACTCGGTTTCCAACCTTTCCACAATTCAAAAGGTGTTTTTGGAACAGCTTTAGTTGGAACCCGGTTTAATATATACACTGCTTTTTTAAGAGCTTCGGTCCACAAGGATTTAGGAAGCTTGGAGTTGCTAAGCATACTCTGCACCATGTCCATCAAGGTTTGGTTTCTTCTTTCTGCTACACCATTCTGGTCTGGAGATCCAAGCATAGTGTATTGGGCTTGAATCCCATGCTCTTCAAGAAACCTTGCAAATGGACCAGGCGCTTGTCCATCCTCAGTGTATCTACCATAGTATTCTCTACCTCTATCTGATCTCACGATCTTAATTTGCTTTCCATATTGTTTCTCTACTTCTGCTTTGAAAACTTTAAAAGCATCTAATGCTTCGTTCTTATTATGAAGCAACTAGAGATACATGTATCGTGAATAATCATCTATGAATGAGATGAAGTATTTCTGACCATATGAGTCCATATCCGGACTACAAATGTCCGTATGTCTGATCTCTAATATGTCTGAACTCCTCTTGGCACCTTTCTTTGTCTTGTTGGTCTGCTTTCCCTTTATGCAGTCCATACAAGTATCAAAGTCAGTAAAATCCAAAGTACTAAGTACTCCATCATTCACTAACCTTTTAATTCTCTCTATGGAGATATGTCCTAATCTCCGATGCCACAACATAGAGGACTTTTCATTCATAACACATCGTTTAATACCAATATTGTCTTGGACGTGCATTATACTATTTGAAATACTATTTTGTAAATGAATTCGAAATAAACCATCAATCAACATCTCATTTCCAACAACACTAGATTTATAAAGCAAGCGGAAAGTATTTTCATAAAATTCAAAAGAAAATCCAAGTGGTATAAGTCTTGAAACTGAAATTAAATTTCTGGAGTAACAAGGAATATAAAAGGTTCTTTCCAAATTCAAAACAAAACCAATATCTAAAACTAATCTGCACATCCCTACTGCTTCCACTTGAGAACGCATCTTGTTTCCTAAATAGATGCATTGCTCACTGGCCATTGGTTTCCTTTGGTTTAGAAAACCCTGCAAGGTATTTGAAACATGGATTGTAGAACCAGAATCTATCCACCAAGTGTTATGACAAACATCGACCATATTAGATTCATAACAAACAAGTGAGATTGGATTACCTTTCTTTTCAAGCCAAGCCTTATATTTGTTGCAGTCCTTCTTCATGTGTCCCTTCTTTTTACAGAAAAAACACTTGGACTCTTTCTTCTCAGTCTGGATAGGTATTTTACCCTTTCCCTTTTGTTTGGCTTGAGCTTTATTCTTTCCTTGTGTTGCCATATGTGCACTTTCACCCATTTCCATTAGCAACCTCCCTTCCTCTTGAACACACATGGTCAGGAGTTCATTTATTGACCATTTTTGCTTATGTGTGTTGTAAGAAATTTTGAAAGGTCCATATTATTGTGGAAGAGAATTCAGAATAAAGTGCACAAGGAAAGATTCAGACATCTCAACCTCAAAAGACTTTAACTGAGCCGCAATGTCCCTCATTTGCATGATGTGCTCACACACATCTCTAACACTAGTGAGCTTCATAGATGATAACTATGTCATTAGGGTGCTAGCTAGTGCCTTATCCGAAGACTCAAACTGCTCATCAATAGCCTTCAGCAATTCCTTGACATTTTTACACTTAGGGATTGAACCACGAATACTAGCCGATATACGTGTCCTTATGAACATCATACTTAAGCGATTAGATCGCTCCCATCGTTCATATAGGGCAATCGCACCTTGAGAGCTAGTTTCATTAGGTACAGGTGGTTCATCCTTCCTAATGGCATAATCAATGTCCATGCATCCTAATTGGAGAAGAACTCTCTCCTTCCATACCTTATAGTTATCAGCACTTAAATAGGGAACATCACACTTATCATCAGAAAAATTCAGAGGTTGTATAACTGCAAATAAATCAAATATTCATGCTTATGTTACAAAATTGAGGCAAATAAACATATATCATGCTTTACCAATGTAAATCATGCGCTAAAATATGAATCAAACAACATATAAAACTGCCTGTGGGTGAAGTTCTAATTTAAACAGATTCATATATATAACTTTATGATGAAACTATCAAATTACATTCCTTTTCTTAATTCCTGTGGGTAAACTAAGAAAAATAATTTGTTACTTCATCCTAATTAATCACACAAATATAACAAAAATTCCTGTAGGACAAAATTTATTATATTAAATATGATTAATTACAATTAATGTCATTTTTCTATATGTGACCGAATATACTTGATATATAATTTAACTTAATCAAGGATGTTGTGGCTATTCCTTGATCAAGAAAAATTATATAGATCACATGACATCAAATTTTATGCATAAATAATAATTTTCTGATCATGTACACAGCCAGCATATTATAAACAGATAATATTATATACATACATTCATTACTTACACAAAATTCAAGCATATAAAAATATATCATGAACTAAATAATGATATAAACTTAATTCTTTTATGATTAATTAATAATCAAGCTCCTTAAATTCTTGTGCAAAATTAATTTAGTTGTTTATAAACAACAACAACAAGCTAAACTAAATGCATCATCAAAACAGAAGAAAAGGACAAAAGGAAAGTTGTGTTTTCAATTGTCCAGTAAATTGCAAATACAAATTAAGCCAAGAACATATAAATTTAGCTTTCTCAATTGAAATTGGCTTTCACACAAATTTATATATTTATATATATAAAACCTTTCCTAAGCAATTATGTTAGAAAATAGGACGGCTTCAGTGGGTCATGATAATTATTTTCCCATCCGACATTCATGCTTGGGCTTCAGCTTAAACATTGACATTTGTCGATACATAAGGGATTTTACACAGACCAAAAACTAGCAAAGAAAAATTCTTTTAATTATCATGTCAAAACTTTGCGTTCATGACAGTTATTTACACTCTAGCTCCAAGATCACAAAATTAGTACAGATGAAGTTAGAACAACATGTTCAAGAATCGTAAAGATATATAAATATATTTGACTTCAAAATTACTTAGAACAATTTTATACTTGCTGAAACAAGATCAAGGCAGAGGTTAACAGGCTCTGATACCAACTGTAAGAAATCTTAATCGATTTATCTAATGTGTCAACATCGAAAATAACACATCATAGATTATAAATGCGGAACAGGATACTAACCTCCAGCCATTGATTTCGAAAATATTGAGCTGCGATAAAATTGCGTGCCTTTCGTATTTGATCTTCTAATCTTAAGCAAACTCACTAATGGTGTGTTTTTCAGAATGCTCAGATTAGGGACCCAATACCTTATATTTTTCTTTATATACGTTTTCCCATTAAAAACGTAATTCAATTAGTGGGTAGCTATCACTTGTAGATATGGATAAATAATTTAAAATTTATTAGATAAAGATAATAAAATATAGGACCACAATAGGAAGTTTTAAGAGGTTATAAAACTAACCTCAAGTCTTTTATTTCCTATAAAACACTACTGACTAAGTAGTTAACTTATGTGGGGAACTTACACATAACACAAGGGTCATAGTTACATGCTTTTAACATTTAAAAGGTTGTGAAATAACGGTGCTAATTAACTGAATTTATTGGAACATAAGACATCAATTCTTTCTTGCATGCACGTAGCCTTAAGTGGACTGGGTTTTTTTTAAGGCTTAATAGCCAAATAAGCCCTCAACCTTTAGCCCAAAATGGAATTCAGCCCTCAACGTTTTATCGCATGAAATTCAGTCCATAAACTTTTATTTTAGTGGAAATAGACCAAATCTGTTAAATAAACTAACTGCCGTTAGTTTTGCATACGTGGCATGCCACATGGCAGCTAACTAAGCTATCCACGTCAGCTGCCACGTATGCAAAACTAACGGCAATTAATGTCATTTAACAGTTTTTGACTTAATTGCATAATTGTAAAAAGTTGAGAGTTTATTTCCACTTAAATAAAAGTTTATGGACTGAATTTCATGATATAAAACGTTGAGGACTGAATTCCATTTTGGGCTAAAGATTGAGGGCTTATTTGGCTATTAAGCCTTTTTTTAACAAGGAAAATATTAAATAATTGGAGGTAAAGATAGACTTGTTTGAATTTTTTTTAACAATTCATCTTTAACTACTCGATCAAAAGGTTGTTGACTGGGCTGGGATTATTTTCAATACTAATACCTAATTTTATTGTCTTGAAAAGCATATATATGTGAGAGAGAGAGAGAGAGAGAGAGAGAGAGAGATTTTGTCTCTAAACAGTAATCAAGGTTCTCATGGATTTGAAAACTACGAGCAATTCAGGCATTCATTAATTTTTTTTTAAATAATTAATGGAGGAAAAGAGATATTCCTTATGGCGCGTAGTTTATAGTTTTTAAAAATCTAGAACATCTAATTTAACAAATAACTTGTTATTGATCATTTTTTTTCCGAATTACTTGATAATAGTTTTTCATGAATGTTTTGGAAATCAATCCGAATACCAATATTCTTGCAGAATAATCATTTTCAAGGAAATCTAGTGAAGTATATATAATTGATATTAAATAAACAAAAATATGTGGAACATGAAAACAGGAAGAAATGGTAATTAAGCTAGCTAGCCAACATATCTGGTAACAAAAGGGAAAATGCTAAAGAAATTAAATAGCTCATGGCAGAATATATAAAGAAATGAGAAAGGGTTAATTAAGCATTGCAAAAAGCAAGAAAATAACTAATAATAATTTGGATAATTAAAATGCTAGTAATTAATCTGTTGCACACCTTCTCCTGCCAGAAAAATGGCTGATCCGGCCTGAAGTAGAGAACATGATAAGAGCAATATCAATGTCGCAAAGGATCGAAAGTTCATAAGCCTTCTTAATCAATCCATTCCTACGCTTCGAAAAGGTAACTTGCCGATTGGTATTGTTTTCTATTCTTTTAATCTCCAGTTTAACACGTCCCATCTCTTGATCTCCTATCACCTATATATTCTACATGCTAAAATGGAATTTTTTTTTTGAAAACTTTGAAATAAAAAAACCCTAATTTTATTATTTTTAGAACAAGAAAATCTAAGAGATCATGAATTGCTATTTGGCTATATATTGTGAATGCATGGACGAGAGATGCCTGAAAAGAAGGGTGTGGTTAGATGTGTGAGAGAGAGAGAGGGAGGGGGAAATGGTTAAAAATGGGTGGGAGAGGAGAGATTTAAGAGTGAGATATTGAAGGATTTATAGAGGGAAGAGGTCACAGATTGAAAGGAGATTATTAATTCATTGGTTGATTAAACGGTGGCACATTTTTTTTTCTTTTGATTCGTTTGATTCCTTTGCATTGATTCCTTAATGTTTGAGGATGTAGGTGAATAAGAATTTGGTAGGTATAATAGTCTTTAATCACCTTTAAGGAGAGGTGAGGAGCTTTAACTGTGATAAAATTTCGAACAGAATTAATCTCAAACTATTAAAACGAATAAAAATACATGTAGTTTACACCAAAAATAATAATCTTTAAAGGTCCCACTTTATTTTATACATATATAAATCACACGTACCAATTTTCATATCATGTGTTTAGTCCTAAAATCAATTTCCTTGTACAATTCGCACTATAATATAAGAAAAAAATTGTTGGGAAAAATATCCCTCAAACTAAACACCCACAAAACAGAGGAAAGCAAAAAACAAACACAATAATTTTTAATGTGGTTTGGCCCAACCAATTTGGCCTACAACCACCCAACCAATCTAATAATCAATCAAACAATTACAACCGTGCAATTTTTAAAAGAGAAAAATTGCAAACTCCTTACAAACCCAACCCAACTACCCAAAGAGCCAACTACACCATTTTATAAGAGCCCAAACTCTATAACTCTGATATAGCTTTACATGACACTTTATTGGGAAATAGCTTTTATAACTTCTCATATACTTTCGATGTGGGATTCAAGGCAAACCCCAACAAATCCTCCCTTGACTTGAATCCCCAAACTCCCCAAACAGGTCAACAACATCTAAAAAACTAACATGCCTCTTAATCTTCTTACTCTTGGAAACAACTCTACCAGCCACATCATCAAGCAAATATAGTTGTTTCTCATTCCTCTTTCCTTGCAAAACTAAACCACCATTCTTGTATACTTTGCAACAATCATTATTACCAACATATGTGTTCCCATGTGAAGCTAACTCACCTAAAGAAATCAAATTGTAGCTAAAACTGGGTACATACCTCACATTACGAAGAGTCTTGACACAACCATCATAAAGCTTGAGTTGAACACTCCCAATACCTTCAATCTTCACTCGATTACCATTCCCAACCGCAATATTGCCTAAACTTTCAACCTTTTTCAATTCATCAAACCGATCTTTATCATTGCAAATATGCATCGATGTAGCTGAATCCAAAACCCAACTTTTCTCACAAGTATGAGACCCATCTAAACAAGTTGCCAATGCATCATCATCTGAATCAGTCAAAACAACACATGTCTCATTCTTCTTTCCATCATCACTCTTTTGTTGAGCCTTCTTGAATGCAGCCATATCCTCTCTTAATGTCTTGCAGCGTGCTTGAATATGACCATTCTCTCCACAATAATAACATTCCACCTCACTATTATCTCTGAATCTTGATCTTGATCTCCCTCTTGATCCACCATGTCTCTCATTAGTCCTCCCTCGAGTAGAACCTTCCACAGCAGCTAGTACACCTCTCGCAGATGAAGAATCTTCTTTGCCCATAAATCTTTCATTCTCACGCAGCATAGCAATCACATCATCCAACGTCAAAGTAGTTTTACCTACCAATAAAGTCTGAACTAACGGTCTATAGGACTTGGGCAAAGATGACAACAACAGCAATGCCTTCTCTTCTTCTTTCAACTCTTTAGAATCAAAAACTAATAATTGTGAAACTAATCTATTAAATTCATTTAAGTGATCATGGAGACTCTTACCTTCATCCATCTTCAAAGAATACAAATCCATCTTCAAACATAATCTATTCGTCAGCGATTTTGATGCATAGATGTCTCCCAGCTTCTTTCACAATCCGGTTGGTGTCGTCTCAGTCAATACATTATACTTAATCTCTGGAACAAGTGCCAATCTAATTGTGCTCACAGCCCTCTTCTAAATTCCAACCCAATCTGTGTAAGGCATTCCATCTGGCTTATTTTCTTCTAATGCCAAATCTAAACCTTGTTGCACTAGAAGATCCTGAATCGTACTTTGCCATAACATAAAATTACTTTTACCATCAAATAAAGGAATTTCAAACTTAGGCATACCTCCAGACATAGCTTCAGCCATAGCTTTCCTCCTTTCGCAGGATCACGAACCTTCAGCTCTGATACCACTTGTTGATAAAAATATCCCTCAAACTAAACACCCACAAAACAGAGGAAAGCAAAAAACGAACACAATAATTTTTAATGTGGTTTGACCCAACCAATTTGGCCTACAACCACCCAATCAAACAATTACAATCGTGCAATTTTTAGAAGAGAAAAATTGCAAACTCCTTACAAATCCAACCCAACTACCCAAAGAGCCCAACTACACCCTTTTATAAGAGCCCAAACTCTATAACTCTCTGGGATATTTTACAAACCAAGTCTGACACTTTATTTATAAGGGAATAGCCCTTATAACTTCTCATATGCTTTCGATGTGGGATTCAAGGTAAACTCCAACAAAAATTAGGTTAATTGTGTCAATGTATATATAGATATATATTGCATGTAACTATATGTATAACCGATCGTAAAAATTCTTGTATTAATTAAGATGATTGCTCAAATAACTTAATTACTTTTATATGAGAATCCAAAAGTTTATGTGAAAGTCCAATATTATTTTATAGAAGTCAGCGAATTCTTTGTTTATATATATATATATATATATATATATATATATATATATATATATAATGCAATTATATAAATTAATGCAATTTCATGTAAGGTTTTTCTTAAAACTTAGTACAGTTTAAATAAATATTAATTAAAGATTGATAATACTGATAATTCATTTATATATATCAGCACCAAGTCTTTCAGAAATGAAGTTGAAATTTTTTTACTCAGATTTTGCTATCGAGAGTCTTGTTTGGAAAGGTTTTGCTCCTCTCAAAGTGGAGCTTTTTTGTTGAAATGTTTTGCACAATTCTATCCGTCATTGAAAGTTCTCCAAAGTAGAGGATGCTTGAACAATAATCTGAACAAGTGTGTCTTTTGTAACAAAAGTGAAACTATAGATCATCTTTTCATTCACCGTGAGTTTGCCTGGAAGATTTGGAGCAAATGCTGCTATTGATTAAACGGTGGCACATTTTTTTTCTTTTGGTTCGTTTTATTCCTTTGCATTGATTCCTTAATGTTTGAGGATGTGGGTGAATAGGAATTTTGTAGGTATAAAAAATAGTCTTTAAAGGTCCCACTATCTATATATATATATATATATATATATATATATATATATATATATATATATATATATATCACGTACCATTCTTCATATCATGGGTTTAGTCCTAAAATCAATCTCCTAATGCGTACTATAATGTAAGAAACCAAATTTAGGTTGTGTTAATGTATATAGGTCATGTTTGGTGTATAAGATGAGGATAGGATAAGATAATATAAGATTATGGATAGGATAAGATTAGATTATATCATTCTATTTTATTTTTGGTGTGTACAAGGATTAAGAATAGGATAGGATAATTTTTTTATGTCTTTCACAATATTTGTTATGTGTAAAATTAAAAATAGTATAAAATGATTTTTTAAAGTACTCTTTTTTAAAGTAACATAATTTAAATTTTTAATTTTTTTATTATAAATATAATCGAAATATTAAAAATTAAATATTATTTATAATACTATAATTAATAATCCAATAAATTAGCTGATTTTTTAATAAAAAATTACTTCTAGAAAATTTATATTACTTTTTCAAAAAAATTATTTTGTTAAGAAATGAATTTTTATAAAAAAAACATTTTCTGTATTTTTATTTTTTTCCTTTTGTTTTTATTTCTTTTATATGATTTAAATTTAAAATAATTTTTTATTGTAAATTAAAAATATTTTTTAGAAAATTGAGTTTTTCTTGGAAATAAGTTTATTTTTTTAATTACATTAAAATTTTCAAAACACTGTTCTTAAATATTTTTCTTTATTTTTATGGTTTCTTTATCTTCTTTCTTTTTTCTTTGTCAATTATAAGGAAATATAGAAAACAAAAAAAAAAGAAAAATACAAGTTAAATTTAATACTTCATTTTTGATGAATTAAAAAATATATAATTTCTAATAATTTATGATTAATAGTCATTTTTCTTTCATTTTTTTTCAGGCAAAAAGAAAAAAATTAAGAAAGAAAAAATAAAAATTTAAATGTAAGAAAAAAACTAGTTAAAAAATAATTTTTATGTTTGAAAATTTATTTCTAAAAAATAATTTTAAAAAAATGTGTACAAGAAAATATTATTTTATCAAAATTATTGTTTTTCTTTAATCAAAAACAAGAAAAAAATGAAAAAGAAGGAAAAATGAAAAAGAAGGAAAAAAATTATATTAACTAATTAAAGATCCTTACTATTTTATTAAATGTTTAAGTTAATTTTTAAATATAAATATTAAGGATAAAATAATAAAATATGAGTATTTATTTCTAATCCTATGGAATTAAGAATAATCCTTACTTTTTGGAGAGAATTGAATTACCCTATACTAGGAGGATGACTAATCCTCCTCGCAATCCAATCCTCCCTTTAATGTGTGTACCAAACATAAGATAGTATAATTATCATCATATCTTATCCATCATCCTATGTAACAAACATGACCATATAGATATATATTACATGTAACTATATGTATAACTGATCAAAAAAATTCTTGTATTAATTAAGATGATTGCTCAAATAACTTAATTACTTTTATATGAGAATCCAAAAGTTTACGTGAAAGTCCAATATTATTTTATAGAAGTCAGCGAATTCCTTTTTTATATACTCATTTATATAATCAACACTAATTCTTTCATAAATGGGGTTGAAACTTTTATTACTCGGATTTTGCTTCTTCGTTTTTTTGATAAGCCAACGTTTATTGAATTGAGAAAAAGCATCTTGGAGTTAAAACTCTATGAGCGAAAGAACAACTTAATGAACATCACGCAGTAACCGTATCAGCAAAGCATTAAAATTACAAAAATAATAGCTTAGAACTTGCAACATCACAAGTGATACTAATCAGGAGTATTAAATTCAGCACCAGGCCATGAAAAATCTTACACTCACCCCACATACTTTAGTAAGCGCAAAGTTCAGTCACCCAATCAAAGATGTACTTTCACTTCCACTCCATTTTGAATTCAACTTACTTTATGAACATATCTTCAAGCCATTACCGAAGCATCTCATTGTGATCAGGACCACAACACGCGACGCTCCATATAATCAATTCAGTTGCACCAAAGACATGAGCACTTACTCTTCCATGGAGAAAACCATTCTATTTTTCACTTAACATGGGAGCTATCAATTTCTTGCAACAACCCCATCTTTGCAACTTTCAAATAAGGCTCAAGACTTTTATCCCACCAAATCAACTTAACCTTTGTTTCACAAGGACTATGAATGTTAGCAAAACAGAGATAACCTAATAACCATTATATATCAGCTGAATATTCATCTCACAACATAGAACACATTCACACCAGTTATTTTGCTGAAGTGAGGAAACAAGAAAGCAGAGCTAATTTTAGGCCAAAGCATCCTTGTTAAGATATCACTCCATGATCATTTAATCAACCTAGATGCCTCACTGATTGTTGCCAAAACTCTGAGTTCCTCCACCACATAGCCAATACCACTATTTTTTAGCAGAATTTAAACTCATCGAAATGATCATCTTAAACATAGCAAAAAAGAAAACAATAAGAACTTTTAAAACTCTAAAGAGCTTGCTGATAATTAAATAGGAACTCTGTAAAACCTTATTGTAGATTTCCATAACAAAAAGGTCTATGTCCTTCATAGTTAGATGCCCATTCAAGCGTCGCGTAACACAGAAGAGAGCAGATTTAAATTTGATCTCTAGCTTCCAGAGTTATTAGCTCCTCAACAATTTGCTCATCACTAAGATTTGTTTTGAACCCCATCAATTTACCAACTTCCTAAGTCTCCCTGGCCATCTTTTCAAGCACTTTTCTTCTGCTGATGAAGTCCCCGTCTGACAGGGACTCATTGGCAGCCCTCTCTTTGCTTAAGCATGATTTTTTAAGTTGCTTCCTTCTTAAATTTTTTTCTTGCCCTTTCGAGAAACTTTAAAAACGAGAGAGTCATCAATATCCTCTAAGGATTTAAATTTTCTGATACCAGGAATGAAAGACTTACTCGAAAGTGGCCCGTTTCTCCTACTACAAGCATGAGACAGAATAGCATGGCTGTCTTTCTTGTCATTGTGTACTATGTTATCTGTTCCCATCTTTTGGTCTTTCTCTTTGTCCTTTGGATCCAACCCCATACAATACTCTTCCTCACTTTTCCTGTCCTCATTGTGAAATACAGCAGTGGCCTTTATGCATGTGTCTTTATCATCCCCATTATCAAGGCACACCAAGCTCTCAATAGAGTTGGCAACCATTTCCACACTACTCGAGAATGGATCAGACCCGGGAGTAGCATCTTATTTCAGTTTAGCATTGTTGACCTGAGTGTCCTCTGTCTTGATATCTGTTCTCCCGCTTGTAATATTAGCATTGATCCCTTGGTCATATCCACACCTTCATCAGGAGTTGATTGCATCTTGTTGTGGGTCTCTGGTTATTGAATATTGAACATTGAGAGAAAATCAACTATATTGATCGAAGAGAAGTAAAAGAAACTTGTACATTGCTCAGTCTTTACATGAATATATACAAGCTGAAAATTAACTATCATAACTAACTAAACGGCTACTGGTAACTAACAAACTTAACTAACTAACTTGGTTATACTAGAATACATGAGATACACCTAAGCCTTCTTGCTTCTGTTCTGTATAAGTTGTTGATGATCGAGAGCATCATCTGGTTCAGCTTCTGTTACCCCTCCCCCCCGGAAGCTGGAGCATACAAATTTTGTATGCCCAGCTTGGAGATAAGAAGTGAGAAGGTAGAAGTAGAGTGTGGTTTGGTAAAGACATCTACCAACTGATCAGTAGTTGAAACATGAAGTAAATGAATGAGACCAGATTGAAGCTTCTGTCGGACAACATGGCAATCAATTTCAATGTGTTTTGTTCTCTCATGGAAGACAGGATTTTTTGCTATATGTATGGCAGATTTGTTGTCACAAAAAACAGCAGCTGGTTGAGGATGAGAGATCTGTAAGTCTGATAGAAGATACTTGAGCCATTGCAATTCACAAGTGACTGCTGCAATAGCTTTGTACTCAGCTTTTGAAGAGGATCTGGATACCATAGCTTGCTTCTTGGATTTCCAAGAAATTAGTGAGGGACCAAGGAAGACGCAATATCCAGTGACAGATTTTCTTGAGATAGGACAAGTTGCCCAGTCAGAGTCAGAAAAGGCCTTGAGATGAAGATCAGAAGCAGCTGGGAAAAATAATCCTTGGCCTGGTGAACCCTTGAGATAGCAAAGGACTCTATGGACAGCAATTAAATGCTTTTGAGTAGGTTTGTCGATAAATTCTGATAAGTATTGAACAGCAAAGCTGATGTCTGGTCTTGTTGAAGTAAGATATAATAATCTGCCAATGAGTCTTCTAAACTGAGTAGCATCTGTTAACAAAGGAGCATCATCTGGTTCAGCTTCCTTATGAGACACAACCATCGGGAATGAGACAGGTTTAGAACCAAGAAAACCAGTGTCTTGGAGAATGTCAAGTGAGTATTTTCTCTGACACAAGTTAATGCCCTTGGATGATTGGGCTACTTCAAGGCCAAGGAAGAATTTGAGGGTGCCTAGATCTTTAATGCTGAATGCCTTATCTAAATATGCCTTCATGGTAGAGATGGAGTCCAAATTATTACTTGCAAGTATGACATCATCTACATATATGAGTAAGGCAATGAAGGTAGTCTCATCATGTTTTATAAACAAGGAAGGATCAGCATCAGCATGGTGAAAACCTTACTGCAACAATGCTTCTATCAGTTTGGCATACCATTGCCTGCTGGCTTGTTTTAACCCATACAATGATTTCTTCAACTTGCAAACCTTGTTTGGAGTATTAATGGAAAAGCCAGGAGGGAGATCCATGTACACTTCTTCTAAGAGATCTCCATGTAAGAAAGCATTATTAATGTCCAATTGATGTAAATGCCAGTCCTTTGCAGCTGCAATGGCAAGTAGGGTCCGGATAGTTGTCATTTTAGCTACTGGAGAAAAGGTGTCAAGATAGTCTAGGCTAGGTTGTTGTGTGTAACCTTTAGCCACTAATCTAGATTTAAACCTCTCAATGGAGCCATCTGCTTTATGCTTTATTTTGTATACCCACTTGCATCCAATGGTCTATTTTGAGCTAGGCAAGTCCACTAAGTCCCAAGTATCATTCTTCTGTAGTGCTTCAATTTCAGCTTCCATGGCAGCCTTCCAACATTCATGTATAAGTGCTTGATTGTATGTTTTTGGTTCATGGATAGGTGTTATAGAAACAGAAAATGCTTTATGATTATTTGACAGTTTATGATAGGACAGAACTTTTGATAGAGAATGAGAAGTACCTGAAGTTTGCTGTGGAGGAAAAACTATTGTTTGGAGATTGATATATGCATCATGTGAGGCTGTAGCACAATTATAATCTTGCGAGTATCTAGGTGGATTTCTGGTTCGATGTGATTTTCTTGTACATGGCAAAGAAGATGTACTTGGATTACAAATAGAAGGAATGGACTGAACATCAACAGAAGATGGATTGGGAGTAAAGAATGAAGATTCATGATTTTGAGGAGTATGATCATTTGTGAATATGTCCTGGAACTCAGGATTATGAATAGGTAAAGGAAACATAAAGTTATTTGAAGAATCTAAATCTGATCTGGACAAAAGAAATGAGAATGTGTTTTCATAAAAAGTGACATCTCGAGAGACAAAAATACTTTTGGAGTTCAAATCATATAGCTTATATCCCTTTTGACCAACTGGAAATCCTAAAAAAAAATCCATTTTCTAGCCCTTTGTTCAAACTTTGTCCTAGGATGAGCAAGAGTGGATGCAAAACAAAGGCAACCAAAGACTTTTAAGTGAGTGAAGATTGGTTTTCTTTTGAAAAGTAATTCAAATGGAGTTTTATTATTGATGATAGGAGAAGGAATTTTATTAATTATGTGGACAGCATGAAGTATGCAATCAGACCAAAATTTTTCTGGAATACCAGACTGAAATTGTAGACACCTTGCAACATTTAAAATATGTTAGTGCTTTCTTTCCACAACACTATTCTGTTCTAGTGTTTGTGTGCAAGATGTGTGATGTATGATACCCTTTGAAGCAAAAAATGAGATCATGTTGAATTCTTGACCATTGTCAGATCTGATGCATTTTATTTTTGTTGAAAATTGAGTCTCAATCAGATTATAAAATTGTTCTATAATAGATCTTATTTCAGACTTGTCTTTCATAAGATATGTCCAGGTTGCTCTAATACCATATTGAATATTGAACATTGAGAGAAAATCAACTATATTGATTGAAGAGAAGTAAAAAGAAACTTGTACATTGCACAGTCTTTAAATGAATATATACAAGCTGAAAATTAACTATCATAACTAACTAAACGGCTACTGGTAACTAACAAACTTAACTAACTAACTTGGTTATACTAGAATACATGAGATTCAGCTAAGCCTTCTTGCTTCTGTTCTGTATAAGTTGCTGATGATCGAAAGCATCATCTGGTTCAGCTTCTGTTACTGGTTTTGAAACTTCATCGTCCATAGGTTCAACAGACCTTGAGCTTTCCTAGCTGCTACCACAATCATCACTTGTCATGAGAGATTTGGAGTGACATAGTGGATAACCATCAACTCCTTCTACCATCTCTGAAACTCTGACTAGAAAAGTTTTTCGTCCACACTCCAAGTTGATGATTTTCTCAATTCTATCTAATTGGTTCGTCATTATTTGAATCATCCCTTTACTAAAATCATTGAAGCTCAAAGTATTGTTGTCCACTGAAATAAATTCTCCTTATAGCCCAGCTATAATTTTTGAAGTGCTTAGATTCCAAACATGAAGAGGGACTCCATGAATCGATAGCCAAGTGATTCTATAATTGTGATCAATATCCTCTGACCAATGGCAAATGTCTGAAAACCAATCCTTAAGCCAATCCCATCTAAGGTTCTTCAGTTTTAACATGGTTTCTTCATCTTCAAAGATAATTAGAAACAGTTTCTCTGAAATCCATTTAGTAGCCAAAGTATACTCCCTTGCTTCTCGAAGATATCCATTAAAAAATCAACTTTCAAATCCTCCCTGGCTAAACCCACCATGCACCTTTCCAGATAATGTAGCGCATCGTTGTCGACCATCGCTGGACACGCTTTCCTGCTTTCTTCCTTATTTGGCGGAGGTGATCTCCCGTTTTCACCTTGGATTCCTCCAAGTTTAGAGCAAGAAATATGTTTGACCTCATGCTACCATTGTGACCTTGGTAGAACTACATTGCTGACCAAACTTCCTTGAAGGGTGACTCTCCTCCAATATGTAGATCTTGCATTAAACTTAACAAGGTTAACCTCTATCTTGAAGTTCATCAACCAGACTCCATTTAGGTTAGCAACTGCATTTCTTGCTTCTTGAATGTTGACGAAATGAACAAACCCAAATTTTCTACCCCTTACTCGGATTTTGCTATCGAGAGTCTTATCTGGAAAGGTTTCGCTTCTCCCAAAGTGGAGCTTTTTTGTTGAAATGTTTTGCACAATTCTATCCCTGTCATTGAAAGTTCTCCAAAGTAGAGGATGCCTGAACAATACTTTGAACAAGTGTGTCTTTTGTAATGAAAGTGAAACCATAGATCATCTTTTCATTCACTGTGTGTTTCCTTAGAAGATTTGGAGCAAATGCTGCTATTGGTGAAACATTTCACGAGTTGCTTCAAGTACTATCATCTTCTTGTATCAATCTTGGAGTACTCCCAATGCTAACAAAATTCAAAAAATTGTCTAGAGTGTTTTGTTTTACGTGGTTATTAGGTTTATATGGCTTGCATCGAATGACAAAGTTTTCAACAATAAAGAAAATTTTGAGGAACAGATTTATCAATTAGTCTCTTTAAGAGTTAGTTGGTGGTTAAAAGCCAAATTTCTTGAGCTTGATATTGTTCTCGAGCCCAAGCTTTGATACCAATTGTTGGCTCTACCGAGAGGGGGTGAATCGGTTTTTCTACTTATTTTCCTAACTCTTAATGCACAATTAAAACTAAATAAACAACAATGAAATAAGTGCAGTAAAAAAGAGTAAGGGAAAGAGAAGCAAACACAAGTTTATAGAGGTTCGGTCAATCTCTTGCCTACGTCCTCTCTCCTTGAACTTCTTGTCAAGGTTTTGATTCAGCTCTTCCTTGAGAATCCTTACAAACCACTTGAAGGTGTGGCAAGACCTCTTACAATGTTTCTTGAGAACTTAGAATTCTCCTTCTAAGCCTCTCCCCTTGTATTACTACCCACACTCTACAATAGCAGGCCTTACAAGGAAAGCTCACCCCTTTGAATAACAGAATTTTCAGTAAATGGGTGAGGAACAACAAGAAATCTCACAAATGGAGTTACACAATGAAGATTTTCATATTTGATTTTCTCTCTTGAAGCTTGAAGATTTTTGAGTGCTTGTTCTACCTCCAAACGTCATAAATGCCTCTATTTATAATCCACCAAACGGTTGGAACGGTTGGTGAAGCATTTAATACAAATCTTCCCGTTGAAACCCTCAAAAATTAGCCATCGGAGTCAGATTTCGAGCGAAGGGATCGATCCCTTTTCTGGGGGGATCGATCCCTTTTCTGGGGGAATGCATTCCTAGCCTTTTCTAGGCCTCTTCCAAGTAATCTGCCATTTAGGGATTGATCCCTTTCCTGGGGGGATCGATCCCTTTTCTCCAAGATGCCTTCCTGCACCTATTTTGCTGCAAATTGATACACATTGATGGCTTTTGTGATTCTAAGTCAGTTCAAAACCTTCTAACACTTTCCTAAGAATATTTACTGACTTTTTCAATTGAGATCACAATCCAAAAACTTTGTTTAAAATATTTTCTGTCATTGAGTTCATTCAAAGCAAATTTACTTTTGTAGTAGAATCATTTTTAAGCTTACTTGAGTTTTGTCATTTCAAAATACTTGTCAATTTAAAGCTAACAGATATGCTGAACCTTACTTTTAACCTCTAAGATATCACAATTCCATCATGATGTAAAGGGGTAAGAAGCAACATTTTCTGATCTTCCCCCTCTGCATAGTGTTTGGAAGGTTAATGTGGATGGATCGACTATCGAAAAACCTGATTCAGCGAGTATTGGCAGGGTCATCTGTGATTGCTATGGTCACGTCATCCTCATCTTCTCAATGAACATTGGAGTAGCTAATTCAAATATGGATGAATTGATGGCTGTCATTGAAGTTCTATCTATCATTGTTTACTCCAAAGCTTCCCTTCTCCCTTGTATCATCATTGAGAGTGACTCTTAGGTAGTGGTTTCCTGGCCCAACAACATAAAGGAGAGTCCTTGGAGATACAAACAACTTGATTAACAAATTTTTTAATTCTTTGTTCAGATTTAAGAGAGATCTCATTTGTTCATGTTTTCAGGGAAGCAATTTTTTTGCTAATTACCTAGCTAAATCTGGAGTCTACAAAATTTTTTATTTGATTACTTGGATGTAATCTCTTTTCTATAATAAAAATTTTACTTTTCAATACATAAATATATATATATATATATATATATATATACACACACACACACACACACACACGATCATCTTACTCAAAAACTAGTATCTTACAAAATTATTTATCGACTAAAAGTTATTGAAAAGCAAGTAGCTAAAGGGAACATATATATAATATGTATTTAAAAGTGCTGTCTTTGTGTACCTAAGTTCTAAGACATAATATCTCTTACCAACAAGTAGATAGAAGAAGTAGAAGTAGATTTTTTTTCCATGCATTTGGATATGATTCGAATCGTAGAGTCTCTATTATTGGGAGGAACTTAATGTTTACAGAAACTTTTACAATAAGTTTATAAATTTTGACCTTACTATAAGGCCAATGAACAATAGCCATTGGATTAATAATAATTAATCTAAACCGTTTGTTAAGTTTTAAAGCTAAAAGAAAATTTAAACTTGATAACTGTTAAACAAGTTTTCAAAATTATCATTATATCTTAAATATTAATAAAAAATATAAAAATGTATTAAATATCAATCCGATTTGAATGAAACAATGTCTATCAAAAGAACACATAGCACTTTTGATGATGGAGCTGGGAGACTCGGAAGACCCATTTTTGTTTCAAGGTCTGAGTTTCATGAAGGATCCAAAATAGAAAAGGGATGTGCAGTTTGAGAAATACTAGATCATGCTGAGTTTAGCTAACAAATGATTATACAATGGAAAGGGAGATAAGAAAAAAGCTTTAATCAGTAGCCAAAGAACCAATTAAGAAAATGAAACAAATGGTGCTACTTTCTTGAAGAGTACTGAACTTTGACTTTTTTTTAATGAATAAAAAATGATAAGTAGTACAATATTGATGAGGAATTGAGGATGGGACTGATGGGTTAAAAATTGTGTGTTGTCGGTGGCCTCAATAGAGGTGGCAAAAATTGGCCCGAGCCCGAAAACCCGCCCGAATCCGCCCGAGACCGAACCGGGACCAGCCCGAATTGACCAAAAAAGTCAAAGGCCCGTAACCGAAAAAGCCTGTAACCGAAAAAGCCCGGAACCGAAAAAACTCGAAACCGAAAAAGCTCGAAACCGAAAAAGCTCGAACCCGACATAACCCGAGCCCGATACGATCCGAAACCGAGACCGACCCGAACCGAAAACCGAAAAAACCGAATTTATAACCCGAGAAAACCCGAATTATAATTATATAATTATTATTTAAAAATAAATAAATAATTGATACACTTTTTTAATTAAAAAGTTTAAAATTTTGAAAACAATTATTATTTATTATACAATTTTATCAATTATATATTACCAGCATAATAAATATTGAATCTTTTTAATTAAATTAAATTAATTTAAAACACCATAATATATGATATAATATATGATATCAAATAATCTTTAATATTATCCTTACTGCATTTATAATAATAAATATATTATTAATTTGACATTTGATTTTATTATAAAAATCATTTTAACATTTTATTATTTTTATTTATAATAAAATTTTAATTTTAATTTTAATACAACAATAAATCAAATATATAAAAATTATATAATTTCAATATTTGTTTGAAACTTTGAATTTGATATTTTGTGCAACACATTAAAAATATTTTTAATAAAATTAAATTTAAACTATATTTTCTTAAAGTTTCAAGTATAGAAAGATATTGAATTTAGATTAAAAAAAACCTAATCTTTAAATTAAAATTCAAAGTTTTTAAAATTAGAAAAAGTTAAGTAATTAAATTAAACAATACAAGTACAATTTTTTTATACTTGGGTATCATTAAAAGAGAAAATTATAGTGGTAATTTTATTTTTAGCCTTAAAACAAAAGATATTAAAAAATCAAGCTAGTGATAATTAATTATTTATTATATTATAATAATCTTATACATGAATAAACTAATTTGGTATCTTATAATAATGATTTGTATATTATATTATAATAATCTTTTAAGAATAAATTATGTAATCTCTTAGTGTGTAAGTATTATTTTGATAGAATTAAGTATTTACTAAAAATAATTCATTTATTATCTATTAAATGTAAAATTAAAGTGTGGATAAAAATAATAATTCTAATAGTAAATTAAAGTGTAATTTAATAATATATTAAAGTTGTATTACTATGTAAGTGGTAATTTTAATCAAATTTATTTTTTATACTTTGTTAATATTATTATTAATTATATTTAAATAACTAGCATTATATTAATTAATTTAGTAATATCTATTATTTAACATTTTAATTAGATATTCAATCAATTGGTGTATATCTAATATTATTATGTTAATCTAATATTATTATGTTAATGTGAATATGAAAAAAAATTAATACTCAACTTGTAATAGTTTTTTTGATAGGAAATAAAATACATAATATAGTTAATAAATAACGCCTTATCATAATGATTTGTATGTTATTATAACTTTAAAAATAATATCTTATCATGTGATATATAATCAACTATACAAGCTCTTAATTATATAAAATAGATTATTAATATGTTTATCTTATCATAATGATTTGTATGTTACATTATAATAATCTCTTACCATGTAATATAGAATAAATTAAACAATCTCTCATAGCATATTATAGTTTTAATTTCAGACATTTTTCATTCCAATTTCTTATCATGCTTTTAGAATATACTCTTGTGTTTAATTTCAAACATTTAATCTCTTATGATGTATTCATGTAATTTAGTTTAACTTGATCAATTAATAATCAGAATATTGGATGATTAAATAGATATTGACCTTCTCAACTACTTTTTTAGTCAAAAAAGTATTTTTTTAATTTATTATAATGAGTTACAAATAAAATAATAAACATAATATACTATATATATATTAAGATTTACATTATAATAAAATGTCATAAATGTTAAATTATCAATATCTTAAGAATTGTATCTTAACATATTATGAAATTTCTATTAATTTAATTTTAGTACTTTATATCTAAAATTTTAAAATCTTATTATCTTAAGAATAAATTATTATTATTATTATTCAGTAAACTATTTTTTTGGCCAACAATGTTTCATTAAATTTTAAATTGCAAGTTGTGTTAAAATAAAAATAAAATTTACAACAAATATAACAAATTCTCAATCTAGCTCACGTGGTTAAACATATAACAATAAATATAAGAGGTCATGGTTCAAATCTTTGTACAAGCATATAATTTTGATTACTTTCATATAATTGATGAACAAGTTCAGGTACCATATACTACTTGATCAAAAGTTAATCGAGTATAGCGTACCATAAGGGTACTACCCGAATCCGATACGGGTAATAAGAACACTATCCGAACTCATAATTATTCGTTTATAGAGTCGAGTAGTGTCCGGTACCTGATTATATATTACCCATTTACATCATTATATCAAATGGTTTTTTTTTGTACATTATATCGAATGTTATTATTTATAATATAATGTCAATTGATATATATATAACTTGTTTAATTTAACGTTTTAAATTTTTAATGAGATATTTGATTAATTAATGTGTTTGAGTATGATTATATTTAATAAAAATAATGTTATATTATGATTTATGTATAAACTAAAAACAAAATAAATATAAAATTGAGATAATTAATTGACCAATTATTCATAATATTAATTATTTTTTTAATGTATACTATAATTTTATTCAATATTATAATTGAAGAATTAGTTAACTAGTTATACGGTTAAATTTAATTTAATAACTTAAATTTAATTTAATAACTAATTGGCATTTAAAAGACAAAATAAATGTAAAAAAGATTCTTAAAATTTTAAAATTTTATTAAAAATATAATATAATTATTAAAAAAGCTGATTAAACAAAGTAAAAAAAAAAAAGAAATTTATTGAACTAAGGGTATCTAAATTCCAATGACCCAATATTGACCTAAAAAAAAAACAATGACTCAATAAGTTATTGTTAAGAATATAAAGCTATTTATATAAATGTTTAATTGTTTAGTGTGATTTATTTATAATTTGTTAGTTATTTATTTGTATAACTAATACTTTTGGATTTTCACTTTCTTTTAGTTTTATTATATATATTTGGCTCATTTAAAAAATAAATTTTTATATAATTATTAATATATAATTATATATTTTATAACAAATGTAAATATCATAGGAAATTTAAAAAAATAAATAATAATTATCAAGTAATAAAAACATTAAAATGTAAAAATTTATATTTATATAAATTTAGTCAAAACAACAAAAGAAATTAAAAATAATGAATAATAATATTTTATTTATGAGAGTTTCGTGTGAAATGAGATCTGTTTGATTGTCATTTTTCAATTCCCTCCAAACATGCTTTTCCCATGTTACAAAAAAATTTCAAATTCTTTGGGAATATACCTTTTCCCTCCCTTGAGAATCACATGAAAAAACTTCCAAAGCAAACTTTGAAATATCTTTATCTCAATATACTGTCATGCAATGTAGATATGATAATTAAAAAAAATGAATGTGACATTGGATCAAATTTTGATAAAAATTAGAAAAAAAATTGTGTTTGGTATATCAATATAAATTTTAATACAATAATTTTTATATTTTATATGATACAAATATATTTGATGCAATACGAATACAAAATATATATATATATATATATATATATATATATATATATATATATACGAATTATTAAGTCTAATATAATGTAATGTCTATTATAATCATTTTAATTATAATCGAAATTCAAAGATAATTTTTTTATTACAAAAAAAATATTAAATAACTGAAGATAGGGGTAGAGGTGATTATTGGGTCGAGGTTGAACCGGTCTGCTTCAACAAAATAATTTTTTTTTAAAAAAAGCAGCCTGCCACTGCGCATGCAGTGGTAGGCATGTAGGCAGTAGCCTTTGTATTGTAGGCTACTGCCTATGTTGATGGGCAACGGCTTGAACGTTGCCCATCAACTTTGTAAGGGAGGGAACGTTTCCCTCCCTTTTTTTTTTAAATTTATTTTTAAAAATTTTTAAAATTATTTTAAATTTTCATTTTTCTTCTATAAATATTAATTTATTTTATTTTATTTTTTTAAATTTTTTTTTCATATTTTGTCTTAAATCTAAACGCTTATCCACTCTTATTCTTTTAATACTCACTTATACTTTCTCAATAATCACTCAAACTCTCTCAAATTCACTTAAATTCTCTTATTTCAAATTTATAATATTATCATTTTATTCTCTAAATTTCATTTTTTTTATCATAATAATTTTATTATAATATCATATTCATAATATAATTTTATTTTATTATAACAATAGTTTTATTACATAATTTTATAGTAATTTATTTTTACATTATTGTTACATTAATTAAATAAATTATAATAACTTTATAATAAATTGTTGTTAAATTAAACTATTAACATTATTTATTATAAAAATAAATTTGTTAGATTAAATTATAAAAATATATTAATATATATTATTTTTATTAAAATAAATTAATATAAATTTTAAAAAAATAAAAAATTTAAATTAAAAAAGGACCGAACCGATCCATGAACCGGGCCGGTTCGCAAGTAAAAATAATGCGAACCGGCCCAGCTCGGACCAGTCCACTACCGGTTCGGACCGGTTTAAGTTGTTAGTCAGCCGGAACCGGTGAGAACCGGCCCGGTCCGGCCCACTAACAGCTCTAGATAAGGGTGTTGGATTCAAACTCAAGACTTATAATATGCGACAACTTATCTTTAACCACTAGGCCAAGAGGTTGTTGGCAATTCAAAGATGATTTTTAGTAGTTGGAGTTTGTGGACAAAAAAATTAATTAGTACAGAAATACAGATGCTTCCAAGGCAAAAGTTTACAATAGCAAGAGTGCTTTCATTTCTTGCAAATGCAATGCAAGATTTAAAACTTTTTCAATGTCTTTTACGTCTTCGAGTATTTTACTTGTAATTCTTTTTACGATAATTAATCAATTATAATTAAAAATTATGTACTGGTCCATCATTTACAAGTGCGAACTTTATGTATTATTTTGATAGATCTCACGTGACTTTAAATTTTGATTAATTAATTATAATGTAATAATTATAGATGATATGTTCTCTTTTGTTATTGTAGATAACTATATTCTTCATTAGTCCACTCCCAATGTTTTCAAAATCATCCCAACCAAATTTCTCAATATATATATATATATATATATTATACAATTCTCATTTATTAAATTTTAACTTTAATTTAGCATTTTTATTATATTTTTATTTAACTATATAAAATTAAATTAATTATTACATTCAAAATTATAAAATATTTATAATTTATAAAATTTTAAAATAATTTGACTAAGCCCGCTAAGCCCGCCCGATTAAAACCGGACCGAACCCGAAACCGGACCGAAACCGAGAAAACCCGCAACTGAAAAAATCCGAAACCGAGAAAACCCGCAACCGAGAAAACCCGAGATCGAAAAAACCCGCAACCGAGAAAATCCGAAACCGAAAAAACCCGCAACCGAAAAAATCCGTAACCGAGAAAACCCGTAACCGAAAAAGCCCGTAACCGAAAAACCCGGACCGAAACCCGCCCGAACCCGCCCGTTTGCCACCTCTAGGCCTCAAATAGCAGAAGCTAGGCTCAAAAAATACATGGACAATCAAATATCCGAAAAAGGTGTTCAATTGTTTATGTATTTCTTATAAAACAGCAAGTTTGAAATAAATAAGCAGTTGACTGTCTTCTATAAGAAGTTGACTGTTCATTTATTTCCAGCTTCTTGTTTAAAAAAAAATACATGGGCAATTGAATTTTTTTTTATTTTGGCATTCGATTGGTCATGTATGAAAAAATAAGTCTAATTAATTGCAAAATCAATAAGATTTATCTTAAAATAAATGAAAATAAGTGTAAAAATACTAGACTAAACATAAAAATTATTATAATTAAATTAAAATTTATGAGATTCATTATAAAATAAATGAGAATAAGTGTAAAATTACTAGAATAAGAATAAATTAAACGTAAAATTTATAAGATTCATCATAAAATGAATAAGTATAAATACACTAAAATAAGCATAAAAATTATGATAATTAAACGTAAAATTTTGAAATTCATTGTAAAAGTTATGAGATTCCTCGTAAAAGTTATGAGATTCCTTATAAAATTTATGATATTCTTCGTAAAATTTATGAGATTTCTCGTAAAATTTATGACATTTATCGTAAAATTTATGAGATTTATCATAAAATTAATGATAGTTATTGTAAAATTTATAAGATTCATCGTAAAATTCATTAGATTCATGGTAACATTGATGACAGTAAGCATAAAAATACTAGGAAAAACATAAATATATAATAATTAATTGTATTTATGAGATTCATTGTAAAATTGATAAGAGTAAGCTTAAAAACACTAAATAAAGTATAAAAATATGATAACTAATCGTAAAATTGATGAGAGTAAGTGTAAAAAATCAGAAAAAAAACATAAATCTATAATAATTAATCGTAAAATTAATGTGATTTATCGTAAAATTGACAAGAATAAGTGTAAAAATACTATAAAATGCATAATTCTATGATAGTTAACCGTAAAATTAATGTGATTCATCATAAAATTGGTGAGAACAAGCGTAAAAACATTATAAAAAGCATAAATTTATGATAACTAACCATAAAATTTATAAAAATAAGTGTAAAAGACATTAAAAATTAACAAGGCAATCGAATGCTCGTGTATGGCATTTGAATGCCCCTTTAAAATTTAATGCCAGAATGCTTCTGGCATCAGGACAATCAACTTCTCTTATAAAAGCAATCAACTACCCTGAAGCCAGAAGCATTTTGACTTAAAAAGAAATTTGAGCATTCGAATGTCATACACGGGAGTTTAACTACCCTAAGGTACGCCCCTTTTTTAGGAGATGAACCCTAAATACTCTCTCGAAAAAAAATCTCTTTTTAATTTTCTCCATCTAAATTAGCATGAACTACCCTTATTATAATGTATAATCTAAGGTAAAAAAAAAAACTATAAATGTTAATATATTAGACAATTTGCCTTCATACTTTGAAGGGTTATAAAAATATAATTTTGAATTAAAATCTAATTTAAATATTTTACTACCTTTTTAAAGGATAAAAATGTAATTTATATTGTACTTCATTAAATTAAAGTTTATCTGTTGATCTGTTAAATCATTATTTACATTTTTTTAAAAATTTTATTATTTGTTCAATTTCTCATGAGATATTGAAAATCTCATGAGATCTTGAAAATCTCATGAGATCTTGTGACCTTACAATATGGTCAATATTTTTGCGACCTTGCTGTAGATAAACCTTATTGTTTATTACCCCCAGATCAAATAGGATTAGTCTCGGACCATAAAACGGATAAGAATATCTGTGGTTACACAAAAAAAAAAAAGAAAAAGACATTGTATCTATAACCAAAAAATAAATAAATATCACATATGTTTACATAAGCTATCACCTTAGGACATCTGTAACCAAAAAATAAATAAATAAGCTATCACCTTAGGACTAGTTTAGATGAGGGGTAAAAATGGTTTCGGTGAGATTGAAAATGATAAAAAAATGTTTAAAGATATCTTTTTTTAATAAAATAATAAAAAAAATTTAAAATTAAGGTTCAAGATGTAATTTTACTTCCAAATTTTTTTCGTCTTATAGTTAAAAAGGTAAACGAGCTTTAGCTCACTAGGCTGCACCAATAAGCCAAGCTGGCCCTTAGTGTCCAATAACCCAATTCCAATATGTCTTTCTTCAATAATCACTTGTATGTTTTGCATATTCACAATGAACAAGTCGACTTTACAAATAGTAGATACCAATATTCACAATGAACAAGTCGACTTTGCAAATAGTAGATACCAAGGGAGTCCATGGCCAATATTTCCAAGTTGCCAACATCTTCACTGGAATATTCATACAATTGAAAAGCCAATAACTATATATATATATATATAGTGTAATTAAATAAATGCTTGTCGTGAGCTGGAATTTTTGGACTTACCCAACATTCCTACTATAGATACCTAATTTTATCCAGACTCGTAAATTTTATTATGGTAAGTTTGATACTAATCAATTTTTAAAGTTTGTTAAAATTTAAACATTTTTTTATTAAACTCAATTAAATTCATTTTAGATTTGAATGGATAAGTGATTGATGTTCATTTAAATTGGAGTAATTAAAGTCCTATATTTATCAATTTTAAATTTAAGCTTAATTGATGAGGTCCAATCCAAAGCCCAATAAAATATGTGAGCTTAAAAGCCCAGCGCCAAAAGGGTTAAGTCTTTGTTGATTTTCTTCTTAACTCAGCAAATTAATTAATGAAAAATAGAATAAAAAAAGATAAAAAAAGACAAAAAAGGAAAATAAAAAAAAACAAAAATAGAAGTAGTTGGTGCCATACTCCTACCACCTGAAGCTCTGTTCCCAAAACCTCCTTCAGTCCTTTCTTTCACCATTAGCTGTCATAGCAAGCTAACAATTCATCTTCCCTAAATGACTGAAACGTAAAGACAAAATCCTAAGGATTAAACAAATTCCCTAAATGACTGAAACGCAAAGACAAAATCCTAAGGATTAAACAAATTACTGGATCAAAGGACGATCCTAATTGGCTTTGAAAGAAATGTTTTTGCAAAACATAATGGAAGATTTCGCTCAGTTCCTAAACTAGCAACATCCACCACCCAGAAACCAAACCCAAGCCTAAACCGAGAGCCACCAACAACATTGTCCATTGTTGAACCTCACTTAGAAATCTCACAAATTCACAAAAGACCGACACAAGCTCCTTTTAGCCTCACTCCTCTCCACCTCCACCCAAAATCACCAATACTGACTCCAATCCCCACCAGAATCGAGACCCTTGACCCCTTCATCACTCTCAAAACATCTTCCATTCACCACCATGAACCACCATTCCTCCGCCCCTGTTCCAGTCTCTACCACCTACCCTTCACCGAAAAGTACCACTCCACAGCCCTATTCTAAACCAAACCGGAGACCACCCGAAAACCCAACGATCATCATCTTCATCGAAGGCCCTTGTAACCCCAAACTTCATCATCATCCCCTCCAAACCTAGAACCCAGAAACTAAATCCCCATTATGGCAACAAAAAACCCATCACCGTAAGCCACCACTTTTCACCACCACAAAACCCACCAACTGGTCGAACACATACCCCGAACCCGACCTATACAGCACCCGAAAACACACAAAAAAAAAGAATCATCAAAACAGCCACCATTTCTCATCCAACAGCACAACCAAAAATCAAAATCTAAACACATACCTCAAACCCGAGACTCCTCAAAAACCAGATTTCAAAATCGAAACCCAAAAACCCAAATTTCAAACCAAAAAAAAAGATCAATACACTAAAGCCTGCAAAAAAACACAAAACCAAGAACCACAATAAGACCCAACAGCTTGAAGTGGGTTCGGAGCCATTGATAGAAAAGAAACAAAAAACAACAAAAAAAAAAGAAAAAGTGAAGATGGTTTCGAAGAGGTCAGATTTGTGAGGTTAAGAAGTTTTTTTGGAGAATCGAAGGTCGATTTCAGTTACACGAGGGAGAGAGAAGCATTTCTACGGTTTTTGAAGACTCAGCAGACCCCGGAGCACGACGGCGCACGGTTGCCGGCCCACGGTGGCGTTTGGAGGAGGTTGAGAGAGTTTTTTGGGATTTTTGAAAGTTTTGGGAAACCGGCAGAAATGAAAAACTGAAAAAAAAAATGGACCTTTTATAAAGCACCAAAACGATGCGTTATGGAGCTAACGACCCGTGTGCTGCCCCGACCGGATTCAAGATCCGCACGCCCACTTGCGACCCGCTCCTCAGCCCAGCAGATTCAGCCCGTCCGTGTGAGCCCTTTAGTGTTTGGGCTTGATTTTTGGGCTGTTTTAAAAAGATTTCTTTTGGTTCTAAGCCTAAATCAGCTGGGGTACACTCTTACCTCTCCTACTTACATTTTTTTTGTATGTCTTTAATTATTTATTTTATGTATCTTTACATATTTCCATGATAAATATATATAATTTCTGTAGGATTTATAATTAATAATAATATTAAGCATAATTAATTGCATGAAATTAGTTTTAATAATAAAATTAGGTATCTCTTTTAAAAATAATAATAAAAATTTCGTATTAGGCAAATTGATAGGTTGTAAAGTATGTAATAGAAAATATAAACTTAAACAAATATGATCTTCAATAATGAGATTTTGTAAAATTCGCATGTAGCGATTTCTCGAAAATCTCTGGGTGAGAGAAATTCTCCAATTATTACCAAAGTATTGGAAGTTTTGGAGTAATTTTTGAATACGTAGATTCACTTTTATAATAATAATAATAATAATAATAATAATAATAATAATAATAATAATAATAATAATAATAATGAACAATTTTCATAGAATAAAATAATTGAAAATAAATAGAGATAAAAAATGATAAATTAATAAATAAACAATATAACAAATTAGAGATCAAATGAGCATGTAATGTATATTTATATAATTTGCATTGATTTTATTCCCGATGATGGGATGTTATGGAAATCACAAGTAGTGATTCTTAATTGATCCCTACGTGAGAAGAGTCTACTAAATATTACAAGTGTATTGGGGTATTTAGTATGATTTTTCAATAATTTAAATTGTTGTTAAAAATAAAAATGAATAGGTTTTTTTAATTTAATAATAAAGTTTAAATTTATGTAAATTTGCTTGATGATGTGATGTTATAAAAATCATAAGTAGTGATTCCTAACTGATCCTTAGGTGAGAAGAGTCCACTAAATATTACTAGCGTATTGGAGTATTTAGTACGATTTTTCGATAATTTAAATTTTTATTAAAAATGAAAATAAAATAAGGTTTTTTTAAAAAAATTAATAATAAAATTTAAATTTAAGTAAACAATTTTAAATTTAAGTAAACATGTCACAAGCAGTGATTCCTAACCGATCCTTAGGTGAGAGGAGTTAACTAAATATTATCAGAGTATTGGGATATTCAGTCTAACTTTTTGATAACGCGAATATTTATAAAAAAAATAATAAATAAAGTTTTTTTAAAAAAATTAAAGTCATATGCATCATGAATTCTTTGCATGTATCATGTGCATTCATGAATTATTGCAAAAATAATGTTAGTTTTTCCAAGGACGAGAATCTATAGAAATCGCACGTAGCGATTCTTAAGAAATCTCTAGGTAAGAATATTATTTCAAATATTACCAAAAGTATTGAAGTATTTGATTTAATTTTTCAATACAAAAAGGTTCACATTCACTTTTGAAAAATAAAATTTAGCTTTTTAAAGTAAGTAAAAATTAATTTTGATAAAAAATGCTTTGAAAAAGTGCAACAAAAAATTATTTTTAAATATCAAATTAAGACCATTTTATTGAAACTAAAGGATAACACTTGATTAAGATGGTAACGTTTTTAAACAGGCGCTGTGGGGGTGTTAATCCTTCTCCACGCGTAACTGTACTCCCTAACTTGATTTTTGTTTTCGCAGACTAAAAATTATCATTTTAATAAAACTTAATTGTTCTTAAGTTTTTGTTGAAAAGATAAGTGTGTGTTTAGTTAATGAAAATAAAGTTATTTTCTATTTTCATTTTCATAGAAAATAGAAAACATGAAAGAAAACATGTTTTTTTAAAGAAATGGAAAATAAAATTTTAGAAAATGAAAATGGGCTAGATTTAGAAAACAAAAAAATGATGTTTTCATCTTTTCTAATGAAAATTACTTGAGAGAATTGGAAAAGGGGAAAACACTGGCTTTTAAAAATTTTTAAACTTTCACTTAAAGGTCTTAGGTTCAAAATGTCATAGATGCAAAATTATCTTTTTTATTAGGGTTTTTCTATTTATTTTTCTTTTGCCAAGTTATCCCTGCTCTGTTGTTGGCTGCATTCCTCCTCTTTGTTTAATTTCTTCTGCCATTGGTTGCATTCCTCCTCTCTTGCTCACTCTGCCGTTGGCTGCATTGTCCATCGATTAGGTTCTTTTCTGCTAACTTTTCTCATTCTTTTTTTGTCTGCTTTATAATTGAACATTTTATTTATGTTGTTTGTGTATGTGTTGATTGCTTTCCCCTTTAAACTCAACTACTCTTAATCTATATTCCACATGAATTGTTCCAAGCCCTTGCTCAGCCCCTGGACTGTGTCTGTACCAGTCACATTTCCGCATTGAAACTATGTCCGTCTCACGCATGCCCTGTTTTGTCTCAATCAGTCTTCATTCCATAATGTGAGGCACTTAGCAAATTTCATCCAAAAGTTCTATGCACATAGGTATTATATTGCTTACACAACTGATAAAAGTAGAATCTTTAGAAAATGCACCAGCAAGGTGTCATCTTAGCCTTTCTTGTTGGCTCAGGGTAGTGTAGGTCTCCTCAATGTGTCGTGTGAGGAGTGAAATTCCATAATGTGATTCACTTGAGGCAGCATAATAGAATGTCACAGTGAGTTGTGCAAACTTTGGAAGTGCATAACCTCCAAATGCAGCACTGGCGCCCGAAAACATTAGCAGCAGAGGAATCTGTCAACAAAGAAGATAAAAGAATTCAATTAAGTTCTAGAAGATACAAAGGGAAAAAGTGTTAGTGAATTGTCACAGATTGAAGGAGTTGAAAATGCAATTATAACATAGAAAAGGTATAACCCAGTTGCAAAAGGGAGCCACTTTGGTCCCTTAATGCGATTCTGAAGGAATAGGATCCCTGAAAATAGAAAATCATAAGAGGCATCCACACAAAATCCAAAATCTTATGAAGGCAAAGGAGTACAAATTATAACCGTGTTGAAACCATGTACTGCACTAAGCATTCCCCCGATACCAGAGCCAGCCACTGCAGTGGCATCATGTATTTCTTAATTTATTATATATTAAATTGTTTGTTTTATCTTAATATATTTTATTAATGTGTTTAAGATTTCTTTCGGTTGAGGATGATTTTGATTGTTGGTGGGTGAACATGCACTAATTTTCTCACCATCTAATTTTTTTCTTTTAAATTTGCCTTTTGAACTGACAAAGGAGGTGTTTCACTGTTTTGATAATCTATGGTTTTGGGTCGATTTCTTTTTTATTTTTGGTTGCTCCTATCATTTGTTTGAAGATCTTCAAGCTCTGGATCTTTACTAGTTTTAGTAGAGTGAGTGAGAGAAAGAAATAGAGAAATCCCAGATTTTTTAAGTTAAAAGCTTCAGAATTTAGAGGTTTAAAAAGGCTTTTGGTTGACTGTATTATCATTCAATTATCAAAAGAAATGGAGAGCATAGAGTAGTATTGGTTCCCATGCCTCTCAAGTTTCAACATGCTAAACGAGGTTTGAGCAGTGTTGATTTCTGACAAAATGGACATAAGATTAATAGTAATAATAGTAACCTGACAAAATTTTATATTACTAGTAAAAAATTGGTAAACTTGTCAGGTTACTAGTAAAAATTTTGTCAAGTTACTAGTAAAAAATTTTAGACTTGTCAGGTTACGATTGCAGATTTACTAGCATGTTGAAATTTACTAGCATGTTGAAATTTTATATTACGATTATTGAAATTTTAGACTTGTCAGATTACGATTGCAGATTTACTAGCATGTTGAAATTTTGTCAGGTTACTAGTAAAAAAATCTATAAAAAGTTTTATATTACATTAATAGTAATAATATAGTCACGATTGCAGATTTACGATTGAAATTTTGACAAGTTTACATATTAATAGTAAAAATTTTGTCAGGTTAGTAGTAAAAAATTTTTTCAGGGATTTCATTTCAATCAGGATATTCAACACCTCTCATTGACTTCTATATTACTATTAGTTACTGCTTCTAGCTTCAATGAAAGTGGACATAAGATACAATTTAATACTTGGAAATTTGAGTTTTAATTACCCTAAATTTGTATTATTTCTATTATGCCCCTATGGACTTTTAATAGCATGACAGTTTTTATTATTGATATATGGTATTGATTGCTTTATTAATGATTGACTTGTCCTCTAAATAGTATTTAGATGGGAGGAAAAGGTAAAGAAGTTGATGCGAAAGATTGACCAAAGGAAAAAAAGGCAACATTTATTCATCTCTTAATTAGAAAAGTAAGAGAAGGAAAGTTGCAATTGTCTACGTTTAAAAAAGAAGTGTGGTTAGAAATCAACAATGATTTGAATGATATTATTGGAGTTGATTATGGTGTTGAAAGATTGAAGGGTAAGTTCAATCGATTGCATACCACTTATCGTCATTTTTCTGAATTAATTGGACATACTGGAGTTAAATGGGATGTGACGTCCAATATTGTGAATGCCACACAAACAATTTGGGAAGACTTTTTTAAGTTAAAATTAATTTATATTTCTTTTTTGTTCTATAGATTATTAATCTATGTTTATTAATCTTATGTGTTTGTTGTTTTGTTATGCAGAAACATAAAGATTTCAAAAAATTCAAAAAACGAGACTTTATAAGTAGGCACCAGCCTAGAGGGAAAGAGGAATTATTTAATATGAGGCATTCTTCTATTTGTAATGTGATTGAACGAAGTATCGGAGTGCTTAAAAAAAGATTTGCCATATTGAGGGATATGCCTAACTATCCTCTTAGAAAACAACATTATATACCGAAAGCATGTTGTACTGTGCATAATTTCATTAGGATGGAAGCTGAAAAAAATGAATTATTTGAAGAGGGTGAAAGAGAATACATGCAGGAATTTGATAACACAGAAGCAACTTCTGCCAGTTCAAGCAACGAGCAAATTACATTTGATATGTCACAAACAGTTGAAATGGCTCAAGTTAAAGAAAAGATTGCAACATCTTTACGGAATAATTATAGACAAAATTGATATTTCAAAAACCCATAACTATTGGTTTGGAGGTGTTGTTAGTTGTTTGGAACTAAAATACATTTTAATAATTTGAATTATTATGTTTATTTCATTTATAATTTATTTTTATTACTTGGTTACATTTTACTTTGTTTTCAAAAGTTATAATTTAATTTAATTTTTTAGTTATTGTTTTTCATATTTATTGTTTTGAAAATATAGATACCAAACGCATTTTCTATATTTTCATTTTCAAAAACACGTTTTCATTTTCATGTACTAAACAAGTTTTCCAAAATTCAAAAAATAGAAAATGAAAACTTGTTTTCAAAAAAAGAAAATAGAAAATGAAAACAGAAAATATTTTCATGAACCAAACGAAGCCTAAGATTCTTAGCTGGCCAATCACACCTAATAAAAAAGGTTGGTGGCAACTCCCTGTTTTTAAATGTTTTCAAAATCGTTGAGCGGTCAAGTCCTTGGACGAAATCGTTACAACAGCTTAGTGACTCCACGGGGGAACTTTTTGAGGGTCAAGCCATTTATTAGTCATGTGTTATCCTAAGTTTTAATTTAATGGACTTAACTAATATTTAAATTTAACTTCGTTAATTTTAAATAATTTGTTGCATTTGTGCTTTAGTTATTACGTTTATTTTATAGCATTCTTTATTTTGTATATATTATTCTTAATAAATTGTTGTGGCATGTAGGATAAGGATTATAATGTGATAAATGTTTAATGTGTTCCCTTGTACATACACTTGCACATGCATTTCATAACATGAACCCTATACTCAGGTTCGTCCTTTTTAGGAGGGAGTAGAGTACTTTTGCTGTTGTGAGGTAATAACCTCCGCAATGGCAAGCGAAATACTCCTACTCAAATTATTTCCTTACTAGTCGGAGTGGACATCAGTGAGGAATAGTTTGGGAACCTTTAGATCCTTAAAACCAAGCCCAACATATAGAGAGCCTTAAAGTCCAACGTTAGGTAGAGCTATGCTCGATTTTTGTAAAAATTATCCCAAAATTAAGACACATAAGGGAATATTTTTACTACCTTTTCTTCATATCATTACTCTAATAATTTTTCAAATCCATGCTTTCAAAAAATCAAGAGGTATTTAAAAAAAAAAACGTCTTTCTCAAAATAAAATTTTATAATTTTACAATTTTAAAGAAAAATCAAAGATTTATCTGGTTCTTCTTCTTTCTCGAAAATAACATGGAAATATCCCTTCGTACTTTAATACTATTTAAAAATAATAATAATATTTTTTTTGAAACTAATGCATAGACAGAAAAAATTTTGATAAAAATAAAAAGTAAGTACATTTCACATTCCTTCAAAAATAAATTTAGAAAAAAAAAGAGGTTAAAGAAAATAAATTTTGGTGTGAAAATAAGAAATGGATTTTCTTTTTTTTAAAAAAAGAAAGGAAAAAAATCTATTCCTTAAAGAAAAAAAGAAATCATCAAACTCTAAAATTAAAAAATTAAAAAAAAAATTCATTCATTGAACTTAAATAAGAGAAATTTTTTATTCTTTTATTCTTAAATTTCAGCATGGTGTATTTCATTACATTAATGCATTCACATCAAATAATAAGGAGGGTATTTGTCTTTTTGGGTTAAAGGAGGTCAAAGACATGGGAGATCAATTGGAAGCTAAACTTACTACTTTAGAGAATAATTAAGAGGAGTTTGGACATGATATACAGGAGATAAAGGGGAAGCCAGCTAAGATAATGAAGATGCTTGAAAGTTTTCGAAAGACTAAAGTGGTTCATCCTCAAGGGTCATTGTCATTTCCAAGACAACTACACGTTGAATCATCAGCAAATGGAGACCAATCAACTTTTCGTGAAATGGCTTACCAGGGGCACTCTGATGCTTTCAACAGTCCAGACAATGATCCTGTGGTAGAAGAGGCTATGAAAAGGGTGAACAAGGTAATGGAAGAACTTAAGGGCCTCACAACTAAAGCAGAACCTTGTGGCCTCAAATAATCCATACCAATTAGGCCACTACAGAACCTTAACCCTCAGCCCAATTCTTTTCGGCCACCTATCCAAGCATCCCAAACTAGACCTCCTACTTTTGTACAACCTCCACGAATTGGTCCACAGCCAAACTTTTATCCTCGACCTACTACTTTTCGACCACATATTCAAGCATTTGAAACATGATCTCCTAGTTTCACCCAACCTCAACATACATGTGCATTTGTGAACCCATATGCTCACGCCAATTCTATTTTGGCCAAAAACAATCCAAGAAGATGAAGCACACACAGCTTGACCCTTTACCCATAACATATGGCAAACTTTTTCCCTATCTGCTTGAAAGGCACCTTGTTGCCCCTATGGTCTTAAAACCCTTGGAGCCTCCATACCCAAAATGGTATAACCCAAATGCAAGATGTGAGTACCATGCAGGAAATATTAGGCATTCCATCGAAGATTGTAAGGCTTTCAAGTATCGAGTGAAGGGACTTATTGATGCAAAGCTACTTGATATATGAAAGGTTTTTAGCTAGGAATCTGCAAAGCTTGATTAGAGTTTAGAGGGTGAAAAGGGCAGCTGTTGTTGTGAAATTTCTTTTTGAAAGACTTTGAATGTTAGGGCATTAGAATAGTAGGGAGTTTAGTAAGGAATTTTTGAATCTTGTAAACAATTCCTTTATGAATATGAATGTTACAAGATTTTATATAAGTTTGCATTCACTTCATTCATATGTGCATATTACGATTTTGACAGAAGAATAATAAGGCTAACAATAACTGTTTCCTTAAAAAAAAAACAGATGATCAAAACAAATAAATGATCAAATGACAATTTTCAGTTTATAATTTTTTCTTTTGGTGTGTAACTTGTGATACTATGAAATAATAACAAGGTTGAAATTTCTTTAATTTATATTCAGATATACAATCTCCATATAATAAAAGCTTCATATTAGCATGGCAAGCATGACATCTAATTTAAGGTTATGACAGATTTGGTGTAAAGATAGCTTGAACATTGAAAAGCTTTGGAGATAGTTTTGGACCATGGAAGAGATAGAAACGATTCGGATGGAAAGGATGGAAAAAGGGCAACAAGAGATAAGAGAACAATTTTCGCAGATGGCAAGTCTGTTGGAAAAGTTGAACAATGGAAAAGAAACAATGGGAGGACTAATTGCTCGAAAGGGACATCAATTGCGAAATGCTGAGGATTCTTTTTGTCCAATTAACATTGGCTCACAAGGAACCCAATCATCTCAAGAGCCACAAGCAATTCCCACCAAAGGTTATGTATGCCCCAATATGTCATCTGTAGTCGACCCTAGTCAATTCCAGGGGCATGTAACTTCTACAATGAAACCCCTCAAACCAATCCATGTTGCCAATTTAGGTAGTCACAAAGATCAAAAGACGCCACAAGTGGAAGAAGGATCAAATTCCGAACTGAAGATAAAGCTTATAGAAGAAAGGCTTCAGATTGTTGAAGGAATGGATTTTCATGGTTCTTTGGATGCAACTAAGTTATGCTTAGTACCTAGTGTGGTCATTCCTCTAAAGTTTAAGACCTCAGAATTTGAAAAGTACGATGGGACTGCGTGTCCAAAAGCCCATATCACTATGTATTGCAAAAAGATGGCAGCACATGTGCATGATGACAAGCTGTTGATTCATGTTTTCCAAGATAGCCTTAAAGGATCTGCTGCTAGATGGTATACACAATTGGACAGGGATGATGTTCACTTATGGGAAGATTTGGCAAAGGCATTTGTTACCCAATATAAGCATATTGTAGACCTAACCCCGGATCGTTTATCTTTGCAAACCATGGAAAAGAAAGCTACTGAAGACTTTAGGGAATATGCCCAGAGATGGAAGAATGTTACTACCCAGGTCCAGCCTCCCCTCACAGAAAAAAGAGATCGCAGCTCTATTTCTTTGTACCCTTCAAGCACCATACTATGACAAGATGATTGGGAATGTTATTAAGAATTTTGCCGACATGGTGGCCTCCAGAGAGATGATTGAGAACACAATCAAGAGAGGCAAGATCAAGATAGGTGACATTGCTGATAACAGGCTAGAAAGAATGGAAGAAGAAGTGCAAGTTGTGACATTTGAGGGGCAATTTCCCAGAAACTCTACTCTACATCATCCCTATTTGCCTCACCCATCGTACTATCCAACCTTGAATAATGTTTCTCGTGATCCTTATCTTTATCCAGCAATCCCACAACCAGGATTCCAAGCAAACTCTTACTCCCTAGTAGTTGCTCACTCACCCACCTTTATGACTAATCCTATAGCTTGACTTGTCCAACAACCAATAAACAACAAAAAGAGACCAAGAAGCAACCAAGGAAAAATCCCAATTCTAATCTTTGATCTTTTGTCTTTTTTGATGAAAAACCAATATCTGACTCCTATACCTTTGAGCACGGCCCCAAATCCATTGGCTAAGAGCTATGATCCAAATAGCATATATGACTATCACATGGGGGCAATTGGGCACTCCACAAAAAAATGCAGGTAGTTGAAGGAAATGGTTAAAGAGCTCATCAATGGTGGAATCTTGACTCTGGAACTTATGGAACATTGGAAGTCCACTTTGGTGTAAAGTTAGGTCATTTCAAGATTTCAAAGTTTGTATTTTGTTGGAAAATGCTTTGTCATTTCCATTGGCCTAGGTGACAGTTGTATGAGCATAATTTTTGCATAATTTATTTTCCAGTGGCATATGAGAAGAATGTTTCTTTTCTTCACATTAATGATAAAAATGATTCTAAGAAAATTAGTGATTACTATCAAAGATGAATGTCTTAAATCGTTCCAGGATCATATCTCAATAAAACCTAAGTCATTCTAGAGCCAAAAGGCTAAATTGGGGCATAAGATTTTGAAAGTCAGATTTGTTTCCCATTTGAACATGACAGGGCTTTATTGTTAATGATTTTCGAAGAAACGACTTATTTGCGAAACCTTTTGAGAATTATTTGAAAATCAATTTATGACAATCTCAAAGATTTTGGATATTGGTGGTCTGACATTTGGCAAGATCATTTTGAAATTTTGAAATACATTTCCACCCAGATTCATATACAAATCCCAGACTCTTCAATCCTGTACTCCCGATATACCTTTCGCCCATGTTTTGGGGCAAGATTGCAAAAAAAAAAAGAGAGAGAACCAAAGTTGAGGATTTTCCATCATTGTCCATCTGCATGACACCATTGGGTTGTGTATCACCTTTTCCTTAGATGAATATTTGGTATGTGGAGTCAAGTTCTGTCATATTAAAGTGTTGCACTACAAGGAAATCAAAAAAGAAAAGAAAAAAGAAAAGATGAAATTGATTGTTATACCATGCAAACATGATATTCAAATGATTTCAAAAGCCAAAGGAAAAAACTTATCCTAAAAATTGCATTTCAATGGAAGCATCATAATTTGAAATGATGAATGGCCGTCTTTCACATTCCATTCACAAATATAAAAATTATCCTTTTGCTACCCTTTTTGAGCCTAATAATTTCTTTCACAATAAACCTTTTCCAAAGATCACCTTCTACACCGGGGGGGCGTGTGCAAAAAATATCTCTCCAAAGAAATGAATGATTCAACCTTTTTTTGATTAAATAAGGTTTACTATGTTGTGGGACAATATGGAGCAAATTAGATGTGAGTCAAAGAAAAAGGAAAAAAAGAAAGAAAGGATTAAAAAAAAAAAGAAAGAAGAAGGGATACATGGAAAAGTACAAAAAAGAAAGGTGCTTCAAAGAATGAAAAGGATAAAAAAAAAGAAAAAAGAAAGAAGAAGGGATATAGGAAAAGTACAAAAAAAAGGTGCATCGAAGAATGAAAATGATGGATGTCCATATGAGAAGAAATGATCATTGGATTGATCACCTTCAAACACATTTTTGGGCCTGTTTATCCAATCTTTCAAAACCCTGAACCATGGCCTACATTACATATTTTAAAATCCATTTTGATCGAATATGGGTTCTTGTATCAAAGAGCTCTTCTTTGGAAAATTCTCACTATTATTTGGTTTGAATGAAATCTGAATTCTTGAATGCATGGTAAAACAATTGAAAAAAAAAAGAGAAAAGAAAACAAAAGAAAGAGTAAAGCTCTAAAGTGAAAACCCCAAAAGAGGCAATCTACAGCAAAAGTGAAAACCTTTTGAGGTCTTTCATGTCATTGTCAAGGTTAAACAAGAAGTGACATAATGAAATAATTTCATTGAGACCCATGAGTATCCATGACCCTTAAGAGAACCAAGAATATCCACTTGATGATCCATTGAAGGAATTGATATAAAACTTTGAACCTTCTCTCCATTCCCAAATAACTCAGCAAAAGCCTGAGCCCATTACAGCTAGTATTGACAACTATCAAAATACATAATTTGAAAATTAAAAAAGTGTCAAATTTTGTCTGAATTTCAAGATAAACCTTTTTGCAAAACCATGATTTGCAAGGAATTCATTATTTTTGAAAAAAAAACTTGTATTTCATTTGTGAGCCCAAATTAAGGAACATTCATCCCCCTCTTCACCAAGTTGTGAGCTTTTTCTTGTAAACCAGGATATTGATGGGTGAAACTGTGATAACCGCAAATTTCTGAATTTTTATATTACTTATTTGAAAATTTAATTTTAAATGCGAAAGATAAATTACAGTAAATAAAGGAATTATTTACAAGATGCAATATTGTTGGAAATTTCATAAATAATGAAGTTAAGGAATTGATAAATTATATGGAGGAAATTAATTTGGATAAATGAAAATCCAAATTAAACAAGAAAATGAGAAAGAAAATATATATATTGTACATACAATATATATTGTATTATTTCATTATATAAATATATATAAATGTTTTTCTATTTTAAAGTATATATGTATACATAATATATATATATATATTAGATATATATTTGTAATATATAATATATATACATATTTTTGTATATAATACATATATATACTACTATACTATATATAAAATTATATATAATATAATATATACAGTATAATATGTATATAATAAAATTAAAACAAAAAAAGAAATAGGAAGGAATCGGGACAGAGCCCGATCCCTTCCCAGCCAGAGGCCGCCGGCAGCAGAGCTACCGCCGCCGACGATGGGAAAAGAGAGGAAGGGAGGAGATGATGCCGGCGAAGTGAAGCGAGGAGGCCGGTGAAGGAAAGATGAAGCGAAACGAACGGAAAAGAGGTAGAAACCGGCGGAAGGCGAGAGGAAAAAAGGAAAGAAGATCTGGCGGTGTCGGCAGAATTGGCCACCGCCACTGCCACCGAAGCATCGCCGGAGGGAGAGGAAGAGGATGGAGGCCACCCGAGGCGCGGTGAAGAGGCGAAAGGAACCGAAGGTAAACCGAGTCGATCTGTCGCTGTGCCGTCGATCTAGGCCTAACGGAGACCACCAGCAGACTAGCCGTGCCGTCGGCCAGCTGTGGAGCCGCCGAACCGCCTGAGAACCGGACGCCGGCGAGGAACCGGCGATGAGGGGATCTGACCGGTCTGAACCGGTCCGGCCAGGAAAAGAAAAGAGGAAAAAAGAGAAAAGAAAAAGGAAAAAGAAAAAGAAAAGAAAAGAAAGAAAGAGAAGAAAGAAAAGATAAGAAAAGAGAAAAAGTGAAATTTTCGGGAATCGGGAATTTCGAAAATTACAGGAGATCTCGAGAATTCGGAAACCCGGGAATTACGGAAATCGGTAAGAAATCCCGAAAAGTGCTAAAATATTTAAATAATTTATTTATTTAAATAATTATGGAAAAAATTCTAAATTTTAGAATTTAATTTCCAGAAAATTCCCTCGATGACCGAGCCGATGGAATCGGGCGAGGTGAACACGGGCGCGACGAACGAGGCGGTCGCCGACCCGAAAACAGGTAAGGGATGCATGTGCAGCACTGTAAGGATATTCAGTCTGCTTGTTTTTAATTATGAAATATTTTATGAAAATATTGTGGTTTGGTTGGAAATTTGTGATGATGTACTGGCTGGAATTATAAACTGTATTTTTCATGCAGGAGGCTAGCAATTGGCAGCCGTTATACTGCCGAAAAATTATCGAAAATTATCGAAAATTTCTAAAAATTTTCATAAAATCATAATAAATGATTTTATTTCACGAGAAACGATTTCCAACCACGAAAATCGAAAATATGATTATTTTTCATAAAACATGAATATAACGAAATTCATTTTAAAATATTCATGTTTTCGAAATTGGTGATAATGAGATCACCAAAAGTTCTTTCGATATATGAATTATATGTGAGATGAAATGGAAAATGAAAAAGGGATAAAGAGAATATTTTATAAAAGTTTTCTAAATATTCTCTCGATATATGAATTATGCGTAATATGAAATGAAAGATGAAAAAGGGAAAAAGTGAATATTTTATAAATATTTTCTTAAATATTCACTTGATTTATTATATAACCTTTATGGTTTTAATTATGAAATGATTATTTTTATAAATTCCATAAAGGTTTCCAAATGATGAAAAATACGGTTTTGAGACTAGATGGCATCCTATCATGCTGATATGTGATATGTAACATGTAATATGTGATATGTGATATGTAGTCCCGGCCAACACCTGATCAGTGATCCGTTGAGGACCATTATAGACTATGGCCATAGATCTGACATGATGATTTTATACCCTTCGGGGTCTATAGCATGATACGAGTAACGACCCAGTGGACGGGCTAGGCGTGCCTCAGTCTCCATATATGAAAATGTTTTATATGATATGTGATATGTGAAATGTAAATGTTTTACATGATATGTGACAAGTTAAATGAAAGAGATTTACAGCATTTTACAAAATGCTTATTTCAGTACTGATTTTAGTACTACGAGATGATTTTCATATGACATGTGATATGAACATGTAATATGTTTTCAAAAGAAAAAAAAAGGAGTTTATAAGTCTAATATTCTTACTATGATTTTAAATTGAATATTAGACTATATGTGACATAAATATGTGATTTGTTTTAAAAAGAAAAGAGGAGGAAAATAAATCTAATATTCTTATTTTAAACTTTAAATTGAATATTAGATTTAAATGATTTATACGTTATACGAAAAGGAATTTATAGCTTATTTTGCTATTTAAAGTACTTTACTAATTATGATTATACAGTAAAATATGAAATAAGTTTAAATGAGAATGATGATGATTTAACTAATATTTTTTTCAAAGAATATATTAATATTAGTTACTTTATTTAAATGCTTTATTTCATAGAAGCATTATTTTGAAAGGAATATGAAACTGATATGAAATAAAGAAAAAAAAGAAAAGGATTTAAATTTCAAACGAAAAGAAATTTATTACTCTCTACAGTTGCTTCTAGGTTTCGGGACAAGATAGGTATTTCAAAATACCTACCTTACTCCATCCGGATCCCTAGCCGACTGTAGTATCATTCCTACATGCGAGCCTAGAGCCCATAGGAAAAATGAAAAAGTTTTTCAGCATATAGATAGCTGAATATCAAGTATGCATATAATTCCCTTACTGAGCCGTGGTTTGCTCACCCCTTAATATTAACATTTCAGGTTTTTCGAGGACTAAGACATTTGACATACGAGCATCTCGGCTACGCATTTGGGGACGATGCGACAGCTTGATTTATTACATAAGGTACGATCATTTATTTTCTATATTTAGACTTATCTACAGTACTACTTCCTTATGAATTAAGATAGGGGATGTAATTAGGGCTGTAAACGAACCGAACACAAACGAACAAACTGATGTTTGTGTTCGTTCGTTTGTTTTTTAGTGCCGTTCGTGTTCGTTAAGGAGTGCATTCGTATTCGTTCGTTTGTTTAATAGAGATTGTTCGTTAATGTTCGCGAACAGTTCACGAACATGTAAACGAACGCGTTCGCGAACATGTAAACGAACGCGTTCACGAACACGTAAATGAATGCGTTTGCGAACACATGTTCATGAACAAGTATTCATAAGAACAAACTAAATATTAAATATTAAAAATCTTACATAAAGATTAAATTTCACATGCAAATTGAAATCATCTAATACAAAATCTTAAATACAACTTAAGTCAACAATGTTTTATTAAAATTGATAATTATTATTTTAAGTACAATTTATATTATACACATATACATATATTAAAGTATCATATATATGTGTGTGTATACACAAATATGTCTAACATATATATATGTAAATGGTCAATGGATAAGATCATATGAATGAAATCTTAATTTATTATGAGACTTTTATTAATTTTATTTCAATACATTATGTTTTAAATTTTAAAAAAATAATTATTTTAAGTATAATTAACTAATTTAATTTTATTAATTTTTTAAACCAACAAAGTTATATTGTATAAATATATTTAAAAATTAGGTACTAATTTTTTAGGTTAATGTCTTAAAAATAGGGTGTGTGTGTGTGTGTGTGTGTATATATATATATATATATTATATAACTTATATAATATAAGTAATTTTAGTATTTTAATAAATAACAAACAAACAATAAACGAACATAAACGAACGAACAATAAATGACACTTTAAACGAACGAACTACAATCGAACGAACGACAAACGAACAATAAATGACACTTTAAACAAACGAACAATAAACGAACATAAACGAGCCTGTTCGCGAACAAAAATGAACAAACCATATCTCTGTTCATGTTCGTTTCGTTTAACAAACGAACACTAAAATATTGTTCGTGTTCATTCGTTAAGCTTAGGGGTTGTTTGGTATCGTTGTCAGTTTTATGTTTTATGTTTTATGTTTTTGAAAATTTTATTTTTGTTTTGTTTAGAAATTTTGAAAACAGAAAATATGTTTGGTGAATTAATGTTGTTTTATAATTTTAAAAACTGAAAACATAAAACATGTTTGGCATCTAATAAGTTGAAACATATAAATATTATTTGATATCATTTATTTTTAATTTTATAATATCTTAATGTTGAACATTAAATATTTTTTATTAAAATTATATAATTTCAATATATTATTAATAATATGCTACTTTATTCTTCATTAAAAGTTAATTGGAGGACGATATATTTTTTGATTACATGAGAAAATAAACAAAGCAAAGTTAAATCATGATTCCACAAGGAAAAGCAACTCTCTGTGCATCTGCCTCAAACTAGCTGCAGAGACAAAGAGGGAGATCGACCAGCTTCTCAAAATCCCGAACCAAATCGCATGCCCCTTTAGCTGGCAAATCTGCACAGAAATTACTCTTCCTGTACGAGTGCTTAAGTTTTACATTCCCATCACAAGAAAGCATTTTTCTGATATCTGCTATAATACAGCCATGCAGATGAACTAGAACATCTGCGTTTTTGACAAAATCTATCACCACCATAGCTATAATTGAAGGACGATATCGAACACTATGATAAAAGACGATATGGGTTGAAGGAAATATGAAGAAATTAAAAGTTAATTGAAGGAAAAGTGAAGAACTCAGAGAGAAATGAAGAAGCTGCAAGAAGAAGCAACGGGAAAAAGAAACAAGAAAGAAAAAGATGTGCTAGGGACAGGGTTTTGTTTTAGCCAAAAAAAAAGAATAAATATGCTGCTGGAAGGATTTGAAGGTGAGATTTCATTAAAGAGTTACTGTTCATTCCGTGTTTTGTGAGAAAACATGTTTCCAAATGTTTTGGAAATTATACGAAACATAAAAAATGTGTTTTCAATAATTTTGGAATTTTTGTTGTCAATTTTTAAAATTATAAAACAAAATCAGCTCATCAAACACACTTTGTGTTTTTTGTTACAGAATTTAGAAAACAAAAACATAAAACATAAAACAAAATTGAAACCAAACAAGCCCTTAATAAACGAACAAAAACCGAACGAATTCACGAACGGTTTGTCGAACGTTCTGTTCGTTTACACCCCTAGATGTAATTCATATTATAATTTAATATGAAATTGTGTATATATAAAAGAAGAGTAAAGTATCGCAAACAGCCCAACCATATAAGATGTATAGAATAAGATGAAAAATAGGGTCACGGGCTGTGACAGAAACCACCCAATCCACTTAATAAAGATAAATTTTCATTCCCTCCATACAAATGTTAATAATGGTTACCAACTTTCAAGGGACTCAAATATCACATATTTTGTTGAATTGATAATTCTTTGTTGTATTTATGTTTAACTTTCTTTGATCATAGTTATGTAAGACAATCTTATAAAATTAAAAAGCTTTAGGTAGATATTTTTGAAAAATGAAAATCATTGATCTTTTCAATATGAAAATGAAAGGAGATTTGGGGCAATTTTGTTCTAATTTTTTTATTGCTGATTAAATAGGGAAATTTGATAATTATTATGGGGCAAGGAATTTCTTATGCCATTTTAGGGCAATTTTTGTTAGATAAAATTTTGATTGTAAAATGGATTCTTATGGTGTTTCAAAATGTAATAGTAAATGAAAATGTGATAATTGTCTTGGGGCAACCTTTGTTGCACAAGTAAACAATGACTTCAAGTGATAAGACAAATATTTTAGGGTAAGATAGATGAGAAATTGGAAATGAAAAGGTTTTGGTCAACAAAAAGAGAAAATCGAAAGAAAATTTTGGATAATTGCATTTGCATCTTTACAGTGCACATATGCATGAAACATTTGCATTTACATCTTGATAGAATTCATTTGCATTTGCATCATGATAAAAGTTGTCTGTATCTACATCATAATAGTTGGCTATTCATCAACATCATTGATAAAGAAATTTGCATTGGCATTGTTGATATTGCATTTGTATTTATATCAATGATCATTGCATCTGCCAAACATTGAAAAAAAGTGAATATAGGAGTTTTTGGATTGAAAAAAAAATTAATTAAAAAGAGAGGAAAATTTCGTTTAAAAAAAAGGGTAGAAGAAATAAAAGGAAATTTCTTGTTGAAAATACTAAGGTAATGAAAATGTAGTTTGAAAAGAAAAGAAGAGATTTATTTTTAAACACATAAAAGAAAAGGCAAGAAGAAGATTTTGGAAAATGGGAAAGTCAAATAAAGAAGAAGAAAAGAAAAAATGAGAAGAGGTAAATAGAATATTTGAGAAGATGAAAAATAATTAAGAGAGTTTTCAGATTTGGAACATTTGAAGAATGCTTGAAACGAAAAATTAAGAGCTTAGTCAATGATTCTTGAGTTTTAAGTTTCTGAGGAAAAGAAATTCCAATTATAAAGGAATATTAGTCTTAAAAAAAAGGGGTGTTTGTGAGCATGAGATGAGAATTCAAGCCCAATGTAACTGGCACTGTTTTGAGGTCTTAAGCCCAGTAAAGTTGGCACCAGATAATAGTTTAAGTGCAACGTAGCTAGCACAGTTGTGTGGTCTTAAGCCCAATGAAATTGGCACTTTAGGAGATGAAATTTTTAAGCCCAACATGGCTGGCACCATTGTGAGGTTTTAAGCTAATCAAAGTTGGTAGTAGATAAGAGTTTAAAAGCTGACACCAAAATGAGAATTTAAGCTCAATGTACCTAGCATCGTTGTATGGTTGTAAGCCTAGTAAAATTGGCACTTTAAGAAATGAGATTTTTAAGCCCAACATAGTTGGCACCATTGTGTGATCTTAAGCCCAGCGAAGTTGGCACTTTGAGGGATTAGATTTTTCAAGCCCAGTTTAATTGGCACCCAATTTATTAAACCTAATTGAGTGGATGCATAATTTCCAAAATAAGGAAAAGGGTTTCAAAGTTATAAGGTACAAGATTGAGTCTCATGCATATATATGTACATATAAATTATCATGCAGCATCATAATTGAAAATTTTCAAGCAAATGTTAAGATTAATACATGTTTCTCAAGCTAAAGGCTCGACACCATCCAATCAAGATTTTAAAGGTTACGCAACTTTTCTCAAAATAAGAAAGTCAAGTTTACTCATTCAGTTTGATTATGACATTTATGAATCCAAATAAGATTGAAGAACGATTTTCAAAAGATAAGCAAATTCAAGTCCTCCAGGCAAAATTCTAAGTTCTCCAAGCAAAAATTTCAAACTTTTCAGATATAATTCTAGGACCTTCGGGGCACAAATTTCAAATTCTCTGAGTATTATTCCAAGAGCTTCAAGCACAATTTTAAGACTTTCGGGCACAATTCTAAGACCTCCAGGCACAATTCTAAGACCTCCGAGTTCCAGGCACAATTTTAAGACCTCTGGGCGCAATTCTAAGACCTCCGGGCACAAATTATAAGTCCTCCCGGCACAATTCTAAGACCTCCAGGCACAAATTTTAAACTCTTCAAGAAAAATTTCAAGACATCCGGGCACAAATTCCACGTCCTCCAGGCACAAATTTTAAACTCTTTAGGAAAAATTTCAAAACCTCCGGGCACAAATCTTAAACTCTTCAGGTATAATTCTAAGACCTTCAGGCACAAATCTTAAACTTTTCAGGTAAATTCTAAGTCCTTCAGGCACAAATTCTAAGTCCACCAGGCACAAATTTCAAATCTTTCAGATATAAATTTCAAGTCCTCTGGGCACAAATTTCAAATCCTTCAGACACAGTTTCAAGTCCTCCGGGCAAAATTCCAAATCCAACTTCAAACTCTCCAAGTAAATTCTAAGTCCTCCAGACACAAATTTCAAATCCTCCGGGCACAAATTTCAAGTCCTTCAGGCATAAATTTAAAAATCTTAAGTCCTCCGGGCATAATTCTAAGTCCTCCGGGCATAACTTTCAAGTCTTTCGGGCAAAAGTTTCAAAATCTCAAAAAAAAAATTATAAGTCCTCCGAGCACTGATTTAAACCCTCCAGGCATAAAATCTCAAGCCCTCCATGCACAAATTTCAAATCTTTCAAATACAAATTTTAAGTCCTTCAGGTAAATTGCAAGTACAAAACCTTAAGTCCTTCGGGCACTAGCCTTAAGTCCTCCCAGCACAATTACTAAATCCTCTAGGTATAATTTTTAAATCATTAATTTATCAAGTTTAAGTTTCAAAAGTATAGAGGCTCTAGTGAGAGGAGGATTATTTGATGTTTCTCAAACTATGAAGAGCCTTTACTAAGAAAATATTGTTAAGTTTAATTTTTAAAAAAAAAAACAACTCAAACAAGAAAATACAAAAAAAATAGAAAAAGAAAAGCAAAAACTACAAGAAAGAAGTAAGTCATAAGCCGGACAAAATTATTCTCGATTATCTTTGCCCTATTCCTGATTCTCAGCAATGTGCAAAAAGAGGCAACTGTAGACACCTAATTTGTCCAGGTTCGTAAATTTTATTATGGTAAGTTCGATACTAATCAATTTTTGAAGTTTGTTAAAATTTGTTGGACATTTTTGTTTTTAAACTCGATTAAATTCATTTTAGATTTGAATGGATAAGTGATTGATGTTCATTTAAATTGGAGTAATTAAAGTTCCATATTTATCAATTTTAAATTTGAGCTTAATTGATGAGGTTCAATCCAAAGTCCAATAAAATATGTGGGCTTGAAAGCCCAGCTCCAAATGGGTTAAGTCTTTGTTGATTTTCTTCCTAACTCAGCAAATTAATTAACGAAAAATAGAATAAATAAAATAAAACAGAAAAAAAAGGAAAATTAAAAAAAACAAAAATAGAAGTAGTTGGTGCCATGCACGGCACTAACTCTTGCCACCTGAAGCCCTGTTCCCAAAACCTCCCTCAGTCCTTTCTTTCACCATCAACTGCCATAGTAAGCTGACGATTCATCTTCCCTAAATGACTGAAACGCAAAGACAAAATCCTAAGGATTAAACAAAGTGCTGGATCAAAGGACGATCTTAATTAGCTTTAAAAGAAATGTTTCTGCAAAACGAAATGGGGGATTTCGCTCGATTCCTAAACTAGCAACAACCACCACCCAGAAACCAAACCCAAGCCTAAACCGAGAGCCACCAACACCACTGTCCATTGCTGAACCTCACTCAGAAATCTCACAAATTCACAAACGACCGGCACAAGCTCCTTTCAACCTTACTCCTCTCCACTTCCATCACCCGAAATCACCAATACTGACTCTAATCCCCACCAGAACTGAAACCCTTGACCCCTTCATCACTCTGAAAACATCTTCCATTCACCACCGTGAACCACCATTCCACCGCTCCAATTCCAGTCTCTACCACCTACCCTTCACCGAAAAGCACCACTCCACAGCCCCATTCTAAACCAAACCAGAGACTACCCGAAAACCCAACGATCACCAACTTCACTAAAGGCCCTTATAACCACAAACTTCATCATCATCCCCTCCAAACCTAGAACCCAAAAACTAAATCCCCGTTATGGCAACTAAAAACCCATCACCGCAAGCCACCGCTTTTCACTACCACAGCCTAATCACCACCACCACAAAACCCACCAGCTGGTCGAACACATACCCCTAACCCAACCTATACAACACCCAAAAACACACAAAACCAAAAAAAGAATCATCAAAACAGCCACCATTTCTCATCCAACAGCACAACCAAAAATCGAAACCTAAACACATACCTCAAACCCGAGACCCCTCAAAAACTAGATTTCAAAACCAAAACCCAAAAACCCAAATTTCAAACAAAAAAAATCAATAATCCAAACCCTAAGATCAATACACTAAAGCCTGCAAAAAACACAAAACCAAGAGCCACAACAAGGCCTAGCAGCTTGAAGTGGGTTTGGAGCCATCGACAGAAAAGAAACAAAAAAAAGGTGAAAAAGTGAAGATGGCTTCGGAGAGGTCAAATCTGTGGGGTTAGGAAGGTTTTTTTGGAGGATCGAAGGTCGATTTCGGTTAGACAAGGAAGAGAGAAGCATTTATACAGTTTTGGAAGACTTAGCGGACGCCGGAGCACGGCGGCCCACAGTGGCCGGCCCATGGTGGTGTTTGGAGAAGGTTGAGAGAGTTTTTTGGGATTTTTGAAATTTTTTTTTAGAAACCGGTAGAAATGAAAAACTGAAAAAAAAATGAACCTTTTATAAAGCACCAAAACGATGCGTTTTGGAGCTAACGATCTGCGTGCTGCCCCGACTCGGATCCAAGATTTGTGCACCCACTCGCTACCCGCTCCTCAGCCTAGTAGATCCAACCCGTCCGTGTGAGCCCTTTAGTGTTTGGGTTTGATTTTTAGGCTGTTTTAGAAAGATTTCTTTGGGTTCTAAGCCCAAATCAGGTGGGGTACACTTTTACCTCTCCTACTTACTTTTTTTTTATATGTCTTTAATTATTTATTTTATCTATCTTAACATATTTCCATGATAAATATATATATATATAAAATTTCTGTAGGATTTATAATTAATAATAATATTAAGCATAATTAATTGCATGAAATTAGTTTTAATAATAAAATTAGGTATCTCTTTTAAAAATAATAATAAAAATTTCGTACTAGGCAAATTGATAGGTTGCAAAGTATGCAATAGAAAATATAAACTTAAAGAAACACGATCCTTGATGATAAGATTTTGTAAAATTCACAAGTAGCAATTTCTCAAAAATCTCTGGATGGGAGAAATTCTCCAATTACTACCAATGTATTGGAATTTTTGGAGTAATTTTTCAATACGTAGATTCACGTTTATAATAATAATAATAATAATAATAATAATAATAATGATGATGATGATGATGATGATGAACAATTTTCATAGAATAAAATAATTGAAAATAAATAGAGATAAAAATGATAAATTAATAAATAAACAATATAACAAATTAGAGATCAAATGAGCATGTAATGTATATTTATATAATTTGCATTGATTTTATTCTCGATGATGGGATGTTATGAAAATCACAAGTAGTGATTCCTAACTGATCCCTAGGTGAGAATAGTCTACTAAATATTACCAGCGTATGGGGGTATTTAGTATGATTTTTCAATAATTTAAATTTTTGTTAAAAATTAAAATGAATAGGTTTTTTTAATTTAATAATAAAGTTTAAATTTATGTAAATTTGCTCGATGATGGGATGTTATGGAAATCACAAGTAGTGAATCCTAACTGATCCTTAGGTGAGAAGAGTCCACTAAATATTACCAGCATATTGGCGTAGTTAGTGCGATTTTTTGATAATTTAATTTTTTATTAAAAATGAAAATTAAAATAAGGTCTTTTTTTAAAAAAATTAATAATAAAATTTAAATTTAAGTAAATTTAAATTTAAGTAAACAATTGTAAATAGAAGTAAACATGAGTTCAATGATGGGATGTCACGTAAATCACAAGTAGTGATTTCTAACTGATCCCTAGATGAAAGGAGTTAACTAAATATTATCATAGTATTGGGATATTCAGTCTAACTTTTTGATAACGCGAATATTTATAAAAAAATAATAAATAAAGTTTTTTTAAAAAAATAAAAGTCATATGCATCATGAATTCTTTGCATGTATCATGTGCATTCATGAATTATTACAAAAATAATGTGAGCTTTTCCAAGGACGAGAATCTATAGAGATTGCAAGTAGCGATTCTTAAGAAATATCTAGGTGAGAATGTTATTTCAAATATTACTAAAAGCTTTGAAGTATTTGATTTAATTTTTCAATACAAAAAGGTTCACATTCACTTTTGAAAAATAAAATTTAGCTTTTTAAAGTACGTAAAAAATGATTTTGATAAAAAATACTTTGAAAAAGCGCAACAAAAAATTATTTTTAAATATCAAATTAATACCATTTTATTGAAACTAAAGGATAATACTTGATTAAGATGGTATCGTTTTTAAATTGGCGTTGTGAGAGTACTAATCCTTCCCCACGCATAACTGTACTCCTGAATTTGATTTTTGTTTTCGTAGATCAAAAATTATATTTTTAATAAAACTTAATTGTTCTTAAAGTTTTGTTAAAAAGATAAGATTCTTAGGTAATCAATCACACTTAATAAAAAAAATTAATGACAACTTCTTATTTTTAAATATTTTAAAATTGTCGAATGATCAAGTCTCAGGCCAAATTCGTTAAACACCTACTTACTTCAATTTGCGGCGGCACGTTTCCGACGTTCATGTTATCGAGTCAGTACTGCTGATTTGGTGCTGCATGCGCCCTGTGAATGTGATGGTCAGAGGTTCCTACCAGTTGCTCGAGATAATATATAGTTTGATATATGTATACTTTTGTATGCAGTCCAAGTTTACATTTAAAGTTTTTTCGATTCATAAAAAATACAAAATAAAAATGAAAATTTTGAATCTTCGGATTAATCTCTATTAAAAAAAGTAACAACGTTAGATTAAAACCTGTTTCTTAAATTTACTTTCATAATTTACCACAACGTACGTGGTAAAGAAGAAATGACAGTCAAAGCAGGGTCTCCATAAACTCTACACACGTTTTTTTTTTTGATAATTAATTCGCTGTATCTTTTTGCAATATCAGGATGATGAATTTTTACTAGTCCTGTAAATTACTGGAGAAAAATAAAAATAAAAACCTAGTAAGCAGGGGCAGACGGTAGTGTACCTTAGGGGAGGCCATGGCCCCCCAAAAAATTTTAAAAATTCTTTTGTATGTATTATAAGGGGCTGCTCTTAATCTATGATTGGTAGGCATTGGCCCCCCTAATATTTTTGCAAAATTCATGTATTTAATTATATGTATAATATATTAAATTAAATAAATTTAAATTGGTCCCTCAAAAAATAAAAAAATAAAATTCTATTGATATTTATTTATTTTTTTACTTACCAATCTTTTTAACAAATATTTAAAATTAATTGGGTTGTCACAAATATTATGTCACAATTATGTGAACTTAAAAAACCCAATTAAACTTTCAATCAACTTAAAAAACAAATAAACCTAGAATATTTTATAACTCATCAACCACTCAACATAACTTCTTCTATTTTATTTTTTTCCCATATACTTTGCACTTTTACTTATAATTTTGCGCATCATTCTCTCAAAAGCAAGACTATCAAAATTATCAAGGTTTGTATGTTAACTTTTTTAATATATGTTTATTATTTACATAATTTTATCGTTATATGAATGAGCAGTGTTAAATTTTTTATATTTAATCAAATTTTTGAGGTAACTGTTTCTTAATTTCTATTAAAAATAAATTAAAACTAAAGGTGAAACAAATAAATTAAGTGGGATGATAACGGCAATTCTTATGCCCTGTTTGCCGCCTGAGAAAATTGCTTAGACTCTCTCTTTCACCATGAAATTGGGGAAGAAAATGGGTATTTTTTTATTTTCCATTTGTTAGAAGAATTGGAAAATTTTAGGGTGTACTCAAATTAGATAGTTAATTCATAAAACTTTAGCTTCGATTCATGGATTGCAATTAAAATATTAATAGAAGTCAATTTTTTTACACGCATGAGGACAATGAGGGCTTTTGTTAATGGAAATTAAAAGCTCTTCCTATATAGATGTTTGCGTAAAGATTAGAGAAATAACTATAGAAAAATAATTATAATTTATTGTGCCTTGTTCTAACAGAGACAGAAAAATAAAAAAATACTTGACAGATTGATTAGACTTGTTTTAACTCTTGCAGTATCTATTGCAACTAGTGAGCGAGCATTTTCAGCTATGAAGATCGTCGAAACAAGACTAAGAAATAAGATGGAAGATGAATTTCTTGCAGACAATTTGGTTGTCAACGTTGAAAGAGAGATTGTTGAGATGTTTAGTTCAGTCTCAATTCTCAAAGATTTTGTTTCTTTAAAAGAACGTCGCTCACATTTTTAGATAAAATTATTTATTTGATGTATTTTCTTTCTTTATACTTTTCTATATTATTATTAAAATTTATAATTTCTTGCATATATGTTTTATGTTATTAATACATAAAGATAGAACTCAACTATATATATATATATATATATATATATATAGTTTTACATTTTTAATTGGCCCCCCAAAAATCAAAGGTCAAGATCCGCCACTGCTAGTAAGGGAGAGATATTTGAGTTCAAAAAGGTTTGGTTTAATACCGCTGGCGGGACACTCTTTAATGCTGTTTAAGGGAATTTTATGGGTTTTCTATTCACACCCTATTTTTGACTAGACACACCCTAAATTTTTTTTTTCCTTTGTTGCCCTTATTGTTTCCGGCAGCTTATTGTTTTCTATTCACACCCTGTTGTTTCCGGCAGCTTGGCAAAGATTTTCCGTTGAGCAAGCTGCCTGGGCAGCCAAAAAAAGGGAAAAAAAAAGCTCCCGGAAGTCACTTCGGGGAGCTTGCTGCAGCAGCTGCATGCTGTTCGCAGCAGCTTGCTGTCGCGGATGCATGCTGCTGGCAGCATTTTGCTGTCGCGGCAGCATGCTACCGCAGAAGCTTGATGCTCGCGGCAGCATGCTGCCGCAGCAGCATACAACTGCTGCCAGCAGCAATTCTAGCTCACCGGAAAAAAAATGTTGGAGAGAGAGAGATTTAGGGTGTGCAATAAGGGTAATAAAGGAATAAAAAAATTTTTAAGGTGTGTCTAGTCCAATTTAAGATGTGAATAGACAAACTCTTAATAAAATAAAAGATTGAGTGGAGTGCCTTCCCTAAAACCCCATAATAAAGTATTATGCTCTCAGTTAGGCCCAACGAAGAAGAAATGGACTTCTCATCTCAATGGCCCAGCACAAGTAATTAATGTCGTTTTCAGACCAAGGCTAGGCTCTTTTACTTTCCCATATTAAGTTTTCTATAATTTACCTTTGAAGACAGTGTATAAGTAGGATTATTATACCATGCATTTACTGTGAAATTTTTTTAATTTCATAAGTCAAGTTGACAAGATGCACATATATTTTAAAAAATATTTAAAATAAAAATTAATTAAAAAAAGCGAAACATTTAATAATTTTTGTAATCTTGTCGAATTAAAAAAGTCAGTCAAATATATGAGAAAACAATCCTTATAAATACTATATACATTTATATTTACACTAGAATGGAATCCAATGGTGTTGTGTTGGAAATTTTTTATGCCTTTTTGGAGCCAAGAGGAGCGGATTGTGTACAGGGTTCTTGAGGGTATGTTTAGCTGAAATCTGATAGGATCCTTCAAATGAAGGGATGTAACTGATGTTATAATTTTCATGGAATGAAAACAAATATTGGCTGAGAGAATAAAAATTAAAACACAATCAGCGTAGTGCTCAAGCAGTAACTAACCTTGTGGACTCTCATGACATCTATTATTTAATTACTACTTAATGTAACAGTCTAATGCCTCAAATTCAACCTACTCCAAGCAAGCATATGTCGGTGAAATTTAATATATATTAGTCATGGTTAAAGACATGTATCCTTTGTATCTATTCTCCGGAAATGAGGAATGGTAAAAGTTATTGTTGGATAGGATTTGCGAATCTCAAATTTGTCAACCTGGTCGGCCTGAAATTCATTTCTTGTAGCAGAATTCCGGTGTTTTAGGAGGCAATCGGGCAAAGGTTTCTCAGGATCTTATAGTATTCTTGGGAAAAATTTCTAATCCTGCCTGCTTTTCAACTTCTTGTTACCTATTTACAATAAATATTTTTGATAACGTACAAATCTTGATCTGCCTCTTAACCTGTCTCTCGATCTGCTTCTTAACTTGTCTCCAAAAACTCTGCAAGTCCGATGCTTAAGTCAGACAGAATCTAAGCAGGATTTCAATAAGTCAATAGAGATTATGGTTTTAAAATGATACCTGTGACCTATTTATAGAAGTAATACAGCGCGTAATTACGGTTAAGTCCCATAGCTTAAATGATAACCTAATGGATCTTTCATGGCCCTTCTTAGTCCTCTTTCCTCTTGGGCTTAGACTACTATTAGGCCCAATGTTCTTCAGCACGACTTATATCAAGGTCCAATGACCTTTAGTAAGACTCTCATCACAACCTTTGTCTTTCTTGTTTTCTATATAAAATTGCGAAGAACAACCAACGAATAAATATATATATATATATATATATATATATATATATATATATATATATATATAAGAGATAGTAAAATATATATAAAAGAGATAGTAAAAAAAAAGATTTACATTTCAAATATTAAAATTTGAACTTTAGATTTATTAAAAGCCTCTTTTAAAAGAATAGTATGAATCATTTGAATTAAAATTTGAATTCAGAACAAATAAAAAGTTGACTCATTAAGTTTAATATGTACAATTATATATTTTTGTTAATAAATTTATTTGATTTAATTCAATAAATTTTTATATGAATGTAATACTTTATAATTATAATTTTACTTATAATTTTATTAAAAAGAAAAGAAAAAAATCGAAAAAAAAAATTGTGAAGGGCCGCTTTCCATAGCCGTGCTCTTCAAGTTATCCAATAAGTCCGCAACAAATTAATTACACACTATTCAATCGATGATGTAAAATTTATGCACCATGGTCTTCACATAGGATATAGTTGTGGGAGCTTGGTTTGGTTCTTTCAACGAGTCAAACGGGAAAATTTTAGGAAAACTAAAAGTAATCGACAATAGGGCGGTCTGATTTCTACATTAATTAAAAGAAATTTAAGCAATATGAGGAGACCCCTGTGACACTTCTTTTTTTTTGGACTAAACCCCTGTGACACTCTTAAAATACCGATATGATTTGAAAAAGATGGATATATATACCAACTACCAACTTAGTTAATAATTTAATTTCATTTGTTATTTATCCTGCATTGAAATGAATTAAATATTATCTTAGTTAATAAATTCCAAAATCAAATCTTGCTAGCTTTATCTGTTTATCATTAAACCAATAAGTAAACCTAATTTGCAGCTGTGTTTAGTCAAATTTGGCCAAACATTGCCAACTTCAATTTGTTTTCTCATATTCTTTCTTGTTGGTAAATGATGAGTTACGTGAACAGGGAAAAATTTAGAAAAAGAAACACTCATAACCCTCATCCTCATGCAAATAAGTACAACCGAATAGAGAAATAGTGTGGTGGAGATGTAATTGAGTCAAAACAATTTTTTTCGACTTCAAATTTCATTTGAAATTTGGTCGATCTCAAATAAATTTTAAATTTTTAATGTGATTTTAATTCGATATCAAAACTGAATTACTCAACATCAACATCACTCTATTAAATTGATTTATATACCAAGAAAAAAAAAACGAGTTCAATTTTAATGCTCAACTTCAATCTTGATTATTTGTGTTCAAATTCGAATTTAAATTGAGATTTTGTACAAATATTTTACAAACATTAAAAGTAAAATAATATAAATATATATATTAAAATAAAATTGCTCGATTAGATTCGAACTACTCGAGTCAATAAAATATTAAGATACTCGAATTCAGTTTATTCAATAATTCATAGTACTCGAGTTTGAACTTGACTCGATAGTAATCAAACTAAATTTAAGTTTAGTCCAAATCAAACTCGGGTATCTTACTAGCATAGTTATTTTCATTTACACTCCTACCGTATTAAACAAATATATGGTTTTCGCATAACAACCCACACGATTCCCAATTTGCTCACGTTACCACAAACTCTCCAAGTAAAATGAAATGCAAAGAATATTTTTAAAGATTATATTGCAAGTGAAATAAAACTTTACAATCCTCTTATTATTATTACTAATTTCTTTTTATTTACATGACGGAGCAAGCATTAGGGTTCTCATCACTGAACAGGTTTGTATAGCGGTCGTCCACGGTGGAATCAGTGATGGTGGCAGTGTCAGGAACCTTCCTGACATGATTGGCAGGTGCCTTCTTGTCATAAGCTTGAGACACGTAAGGATTCGCCACCAGAGTGTACGGCACATACGGCCACAACTCCACCTTCTTCTTCGTCGACTGCGCCGCGGCCAGAACTTTCTTTGGCTCAACGTGACCTGTCACGGTTGCCTTCTGTTGCTTCAAGTCCACGTCCACAGACTTAGCCCCTACAAATAAAAATGGAAAAATTGAAGAATTCCAAGCAAAGCATAAAAGAAAATGTTACTATCATCGGACTAAGCATTTTTGTTCATCAATAATATGATATAGTGATAATCTGGTATACTACCTTTTACTCCGGAGAGGACTTTCTTGACCTTACGAGCACAACCTTCACAGTCCATCCTGATTTTGAGAGCTACAGTTTGAGTTTGCTTCTTCTTTTTCTTCTTCACGCTGCTAAGCAAATCAGAGATGTACTCCAAGGTGCCTTCGACTCCCATTTTGGGTTAACTTTGAGAAGGAAGAGTGTATGTCAGATAAGAAATTGCTGGCTGATTTAAATGCAAAAGAGCTCAAGAGGAGGGCAAAGTAAGGAAGGGTTTGATTTTTGAAGGATTTTGATCCAAAGAAGTAATGATCATATGTATTTAATGCGAGATAGCTCTGTCTTAGGCTGAAGAAAATGACTACTACTCCACACAACTCTCGGTCATCTTGGCTAAGCTTGTATGGGTTTATATATAGTTACTAAAGTAAACGGGTCTTTTTAAAAAAAAATAGCAGTGATTAAGTTAACAAAAGTATCTTAATTATTAAGGTGAACTTTAATTCAATTTTACTATTAAGATATTGGAAAGTGGGTAGTCCCCCAGAAACTCCAGGAAACTTCCTTGGGACACAGCAGATTATTCTCTCCCCCTTCAATCTTGTTCTCTTTAACCTTCACCTGTCATGCATTTAGTTGATTTTTTTTTATATATAGGATCAAATTCTTGATGCAAAACCTCTTCTTCTATAGGCCATATCTGGTTATTTTCTTGGAGAAAAGGGCGGTTGAAGCTTTAAAGGTGGATTAAAACGGGTTTAAGTTTTGTAAATGTTTGATTTTTCTCCATCATGTGTGATTGATTAATGATTAATTTGGATGAACATCCGATAAAATTGAAAAAATAAAATGATTATTGGGGAGTCAAATTTTTTAATAAAATAATAAAAAATTAATATTAAAAATACAAAAATAATTTTATTTATTTTTTTTGTGATTTTTTTATTATTTAACGAAAGACTCCACACTGAAAATGCAAAGAAAGTGATGCGGTAAAATTTTGCCCCGTGGAACGAGACACTATTTGAGCGTTCTGTTTTTCAACAAAATTAATTGCATGAATGTTCAATCATTGACTACACTGATAATCAGGAATCTGCCACGTATGAGAAGATCCGGAGTGACAAGTGGATGCAGAAGATTCCAAAGTGGATGATCCATGGCCACGTGGTAGAGAAATTACGTAACGGATGGGTTAGGCTTTTTTTTTTTTTGGTTACAGGATGGGTTAGGCTTTGAGCCTCTATGTTGAAACTTAAAAGTAGCGTAGGTCAGTGGCGATTGTCCGCTTATGAAATTGCTTGGTTGATTGGGTTTCGATTGGGCGGTGGGTGTAGAGAAAAAATGTACACGAAATGCGAAAACACAAAGAAAGAATAAACAAAGCTGACGATAGTGAAATTTTTAAACCTATTACTCAAAATCTACATTACTCAAAATCAGTTGTGATGCATGGCTTAGCTGCCTGATTAAGAGATATAATTGCCCTCTATCATTATCCCTATCCTATCCTATTTCAGTGAGAAAACCATAGCTACGCAATCAAGTTCTTGAAAGTTAGTTCTGATCTCCCAAGGTCACTAAATTATTATGGGCTTGTCGTCAATTCTACGAATTCATTTGATTCGGTTGAAGTTTTTATAAAAAGTATTGTTTACATAGAGTTATTCTACAATTACGTTAAGTCAAATTAATGTTTGATAAATTTAATAAAATTTAATATTTAAATGTCATCCATGATTATCACAAAATAGAATTAAAATTTCAATTTTTTTTGCCAAATTTTTAATGTTTAATTGTATAAATATCAGTTCATTAAATTTTATTTTAAGTAATTAAGACATAAACATTTCAAAATAACAAAATCAAATACATTTTTGTTAAGTCTCTTTAATTGCCGTTAAGTTTTAATTGCTATGCAATGGTAATTACCGTTAACGAATTTAAAGGATACGTTTAGGTTTTAATTACTTAAAATAAAATTTAATGGATCGATTTTCATACAATTAAATGTTAAGAACTTAATTTTATTTTGTGATAAACGTTATGGACATATATAGATATTAAACCATTTAATAAAAAAGTGTTACAGAATTTAAAATCATCAATTATTCGAACTTCTGCTTCTACGGTGGATAAACTCTTTCATAAATAGAGCCAGACACGCACTTAACCTATTAACCAGCAGCATATATGCATCTTGCAAGGATGCTTTCCGCACTTAATGGTGCAAAATTTTGTTTATGTATTTTAAACATCCCTTGGTAGTTTTCCTTGCGCTGAGAAGATCGGACAGGGCTTGTCCCACATAACACATGCCACCACCAAAGACTCTAGAGGCCCAGAAACCAGAACTTTTGTAAGAAGAATCAGCTGTATATGCCTGGCAATCCCTGATGCCATGCCCGGGTTATCAACAAAGTTTCCATCGCCATTGCCGTCACTGTTTACTATCGTATAACTGGAATATCATGAGTTTTAAGGCTCTCTCCACCAAACCAATTTAGGTGAACTGTCAAATACTTAAATTAGAGTATGTTCTTACGTTATTATGTTGAATACAAGTGTTAAATAAACCTGAACCAAGGTAGGTGTTATCAACATTAATCTTGTTGTACAAAAACCTTAATCATATATTAATGATGCAGTGGCTTTCTCAGATTTTAAGAGATGGGATTTTAATGGAAAAGACAAATGAATGAAAATAAGTACACGATCCGATGAAGCCAAAACAAGTTCCATTTTTTCCCATTTTTCTCCAATAATTGAGAACTGATGGCCTTTCATTTTGGTACGTGGAATGAGGAACGACAAGGACCCGCACTGCAAAAAACACATCAATCATAATCTATAAAAGAACTCCATAATTGCCCACAAATTGCAGCGACTTGGTATGGTTTATAGTGCTATTGACTTGGCTCTAAGCAGATACTAAAGAAGGACAAGTTTTGTGTTTCCATCTACCTAAAATCCAACTTAACCATTTGTCTTTATAAATTTATTTTCTTGGCTCAGACAATTTTATGCGGTAAGAACAATAGCTCAGACAAGTTGAAGTTAACATGCAACTATAAAAATTCAAAGTTTCTTTTCTTTTGTCTGATTATTACTCTGTTCTGGTTACCAAAGAAGAGAAGTACTGGGGTTTCTGGTAACGTCCCATGGTGGAACCGAATCTCTATTATTTGACAGCATTTCAAGTTTATCAAGCTCAATCTTCTTCTAATTTCCGGATTTAATTTTTATACAAAGTTATATACTTTGGATTATACAAAATCAGCTTTTTGGGGTAAGTTTCATGTCAACATCCAGAGGGCCCCATCTAATTTGGACAAGAAACAGTCAGTCAATTAACATACCCACACTTGAGGTAATAAAACTATACGAAAAAGACGAAAGGATAACATGAATTAAAATTTTGATAAAAATTTGTCTTTATCCTAAACTTAAAATTATAATTTGTTAACCCAGTGGTTATTACTTTTCCTTAAAAAAAATCTAAGGTTCGATTTTCTCCTTTCCCTCCTGTACCTCCTATGAATAAAAATAAATAATTTGTTGGCCCCAAAAAAATTATAATTTCTTGTATTTTGTAAAAGTTCTCCCCATTTGGATGGTATTAGACCGCATTTGCAGACAAACATGCTCTCGTACTATTATTAAATATTTTATTCGAAACAAAATATCATACAAGATATTAGATGGAACTTTCCCTATCATGGATTAGATTTGCTAAATTGAAAACTTATCTTCGTTTTTTTTTTTATTTTAATACAACTTTAGGCCTCCAACCTCAACTAAAACCCAGACAAAGACAGAGATGGATTGGATGACAGGAACGTCACAGTAATTACGTGTGGACTCCGGCATCAGTAAAAACAAATACTAATGAAAGCAAACATAAGCCGAAAGTAGATTTACCAAGACAAAATATTGCTCTTACCACCAACCCACTCCTTAAAATAACGAAAAAAAAGGACAATGTTCGCAATTTTGGAAAGCTGACAAGAATTGGGAGGATTTACAAGAGAGAAATAATAACGGTTTAAAGTAAAGACCTTAGCAGCAGCAGTAGCAATGAACTGAGTCGGCAGAGCAGAGTGGGAATTTGCAGTGGTGAAGCTGCTGAAGGTTTTGCGGACGCCCTTTCTGCGACTGCTGGAGCAACTGCTGGTGTATTATTGGCGCTCTGTCGCTCATTGGTTGGCAATGGTATTGGCGATTCACCGCTGGGAGGTGGCGTGAAATGCACGCTTGATCTGTCACTCAAATCTTGACCTGCCAATTCAGGTTGGGATTACTTCAGTACATAATGTAGTTAAGAAACAACATTTGCTTTTGCCTATTGAAAGCTTAAGAGGTAAAACTGAAGTGTAGAGAAACTCTAATGTTGCTTCTCACCATAAAATATTATCAATACATGATTATTCAGGAAATATAGTTAAATAAAATATTAAAATACAGGAATCATGAAAAGCTATGCTTTCCAATGCTCATGTCTAATTAAGCTAACTGCAACCTTAAAAATGTAACATTATACAGATGTATATACATTTACAGATATGTATCCACAATTTAAGTCCATTACTTAGCACCATCAATTTCTTAGATGAAGGGAAAATGTGGGACCGTTGTTACTGATATAACATTTACAATGTGAATGTCTGACATGAACCCTATTTCAACTTAATTTTTTAATAACACCTCTAATATGAATTGTCAGTTCAATATTGTCCAAGACAGAGATACGTTAATAACCTTTTTGCAGAAAATGGCAAACACCATAAATATAAAGTTTTAGTAGTAGTTGTAGTACGCCACCATTTTTCCAAATAGTAAATTAAATACGTATAAAAGGGGCATACTCATCAACAAGACAACAAACATTAGAAGAACAATGAAGTGTACGATCCTGGCGGAACTCTTTTGATCTAACGCTAACGAACAATCCCCTGCAATCATTTCCTTATCCTGCAGAGATTGGAGTAGGGATTGGTACAAGGTTCACAAGCAAGAAAGGATACAAGGACAGAGAATTGATCAGGAACTTATTCATCAATCACTAGATGAGGAAAAGCGTGTATTGCTCAACAAGAGGCTGCTTTACTTGTTACAAGTTCTTTGGTGTCTTTAAAACTACAAGGGAGGGAAAGCAGATTTCTCTTCCAGAATATGATTGACGAAATCTCACTAATTTCCTCTCCTATGTCATGCCTAGAACTAAAAAATTCTTCATTCTAGACATGTATGCCAAAGATAAACAAGAAGCCTTTCATAAAGACACATGAAATAGGTAATAGAAAGAGTGGAAAAGATCTAATCTGTTACTTACAGTTGGAATGTGACCAACCCAACTTCAGGTTTTCTCGATCAAAAACTATGCGATGACCTGTCATGAAGTTTTCTGCAACACATTTGTATATCCAGTGTCATTAAAAACACACACACAGAGGCATGAAGATAGCTATGACATAAAGAAATTAGGTGCATATAGTAGACTCACGTCCAATGACACCAAAGTCATCGTTTCCCCGTAATATGGTTAAACAGAATTCTTTGAAGCCCTGCACAACAATGTCAAGACAATTTATGTTTCCTTCGAAAGATAGAATGTTAGAACCAGCCTAGACCCTGAGTATGCTAGGAAACCGAAAATCTGACAGATACTAATAAATGAATGGAAGCAACAGAAATTAGTTGAATTTGTCAATAATGTCAAAGGAGATTTTAGAGAACAACCACCCTGACAACAATAAAACAAATGTGGAAGTAAGAAAAAAAATGTTTTCAAAATGTAAGCAGTACTAGGAAGGGTCTAGGAAATTCTGTTACTCTTAAACTTTGTCATTCTGCATCGAAAGAAGGTTATGTGAGTTTTCTTTTCCCACCATAATGATCATTAGAAAGAAGCACAAAGTCAGAAAGGGGACATACCCCTCGTACAAGGAATAGTAACAGAATTTGACACATGCACGATTTATGTCAAACAAATCTATGCAAGCAGCTTGTACTGTTCAGCTAAATTCATATTGACATCTGATTTAACTTATTCTGCAAACTATACTCTTTTAAACAGTCTCACACATTTAACTTCACATTAATATAAACAAGAAAAGGAGACTAACCTCAATTCCAGTATAGGAATAAATATGGTTATGAATTTCAAAGCTTTGGTTCATAGCAAATTTAAGTCTCATGCTAGGAATTTTGAAAGGCTTCTGTGAACTGCTCCAAGGAAAGAAACAGCAGACAATCAGTAAAAAGAATACGAAAAAGGCCACCAAACCTCTCAAACACTGTCTAACATCCAACCTGACATTATAACAGTACTTCCAAAGATCTTGGTTGCTAATCCTTCTGGCATTTACTTGTTTATCAAACTGTAACAAAAGGAAAAAAAATATCAGGCCATAAAAAAAAATAAAAACAATAATTCCTATAATAACAATAAGGACAAAAAGATGCACCTCCAAAACAACTTTATCATAGATTTCAGGAGGAAGATACGTGAAAGATGTGCCACTGTCCACCAGCGCTAGGAATCCAGATCTCTCAAGACAAGAGTTCCCAATACATAATTGCTCCACTCGTACAAAGTATGCTTCACTGAAACAATTATTGACAAGAAAATTGCTGAACATTCACAGTTTCACCACCAATAAATAGCAGCAAAGCATAACACTAGATTAACAAAGGCCTTAGCTAATAAAGGGTAAATTCAGTGCACAAGGCCCACACATTGTGAGGTCTGAAGAGAATCATATGTACACAGCCTTCTCACCGCATTACCAAAGAGACTGTTTTCATGACTTGAACCCATGACCTTCAGGTCACAAACGAGCAACATTTCTCGTTACACCAAGGCCTTAGCTAATAAAAAAAAACAAAAAGAACATTTAGAAGGGTCACATAGATTGCATACTATTTTCCTCCTATTGGTAAGAATGGCGTAGTTTGTTGGGAGGCAAGCCCTTTATCACCAAAATAAATTCTTCCAGAGCCATTCTCATCAAAACAAATTGAGAAGGAATTCTGAATCAATCCTGCCTTTGCCAGCAAACTTGGAACTGAAAAGTTCCCAGGTCCCAATCCCATTAGACCATCAGGTGCAGCTCCATCCAGATAGCCACCAGTCTGCTTCCTTCCACAGCTGAATTGAAATAAAGTGAAAAAAGGAGAAAGCAACGTCATTAACAGAAGCATGAGCCAGAAACAAATTTGGCCACATCAAATCACATGTCTTTGGCCAGAAAAAAGAAAATATCAAATGACATCAAGAACAATCAAAACACACCCAACTATGACTGAAGCTTGTACTGAACTCTCCGCTGCATGGTCAGTAAATGACTTCAAATGTAATTTATCTTCAACCAGATATCCAGAACTTGAGGTATTATCTGAGTCATATTCAATAATGTAAGGGCAGGGATCATTTGGCCCTTTGCAGTATGAACTTGACTCACATAACTGATGGCTGCAGGACAGATTTTTGCTACTGCTTGACAAAGAAGGGGTATACTCGCTCAGATCTTTATCCTGCACAATAGATGCCCCATGTATGTGGGAGCACCTGCCAATCAATCATCGGAATTAAAATGCTAAACCGCAAACCAGCTACCAATTCTTAGCTTAACTAGTCCACAGCTATCGAAGCAATCACATTAACTATCCCACTAATGTGTAGTCCAAAAGAAATATTACTACTTTTCCGGTCAAAGTTTCACCCCTCCCACCCCCACCCCCCTTTCTCCCCCCCACAGCACAGAAAACAAAACTAAAACACCCACCATCTTATGGTTAATAGGTAGAATGTTCTGTTAACTTAAGCAGATTAATCCCAAATTCATTTACCAAATTGTTTCATCCTTAACCGAGCTTATATGCTTGCTTATCCAATCTTTCCATAACCAATGTTTTGAATAACAATGAAGTTAAAAGTCACACTCTGTTTTGTAACCAAAAAAAATCACCGTTCTCCTATCTACCCTACCATACCACCACCACCAACTCATAGTTAAATTGATTTTAAAAAGAAAAATAACTATTATTTGCTTTAGAAATGAATCTTTGGCAGTCATGACAAAACCTCATATGTATATTCGATAGGACCCAACCGGTAATCATAATACAAATACCCAATTCATTGGCCAATGAGAAGCAAGAACCCCAAACATGTAAAGCAGTTGAAAAGCTGAAACAATAGCAAAACAGCCTTAGGAATCATTAGTGAGTCAACATTCCAAAATAAAGAGTCAGTAAGTAAACTTAAATCAGAACAGAAAATAAGATGAATAAAAGTCAATATTGAGTAATTAAGCAAAGAAGTAATAGTAGAAAAATGGGAGTAGATTGTTAGATTACCAAGGAATTATAGTAACTGGCAGACAAAGGAGCGCATTGTATGCAATCACATGGGACCCACAGCAGATCGCTCCCCGCATCCAATGCTACCAGGAATGAAACATTCGGTGTCCCTATGTCTATCCATGTGTAATGTAACCTGAATTTTCTCCAACCAAGAAAAAAAAGAAATATATAATTATTAGCTAATAGTATTTAGTAAAAAAATTAAATCATCTGTTTTTCACAAATCAAAAAATAAAAAAACGAACAAGTGAAATTCCTCGATTTTTAATAACAATCATAGGACTTCTGTTTTTCCTTTATTTCTAATAAAGAAATACGAAGCAAATCATTAACTGAAAACTAGAAATCAAAGTAAACTGAAAAAATAAAGAAGGTGGAACTTTTCCACTTCTTTTTCTTTCTACTTTTCTCCAGAGCCAAACGGAAAATAGGTTCAATAAACAAAGAAAGAAAGAGAAAACTTCAAAAAGCTAACCAGTCAAACTCGTTTCCGAAAAAGAGGGTTTCGCTTCCTCGAGAAGGAAACAGCAAGGGATGCTGCGAGCCGAGTTTCATCCTCTGCCTCTTCAAATCGTTCCCGACAAGCAACTCCAAGTACTCCAAGCTATCCCTCTTCGGCAAAGAAACGACACCGTTATCGGCATTGCCATTCCGAGCAGTCCAAAGCATCTTCGCCTCGTCGGAGAACCTGTGAATCAACTTCGACGAAAATGTGACCGCCGCCGAACTTCCAAATAAAAGCCAAATGCATAGAACCAAAATCACCGCCTTTTTCTCCATAGGACACCTTTTTTTTCTGTTGCGAGCTTCTGAGGCTTCGTTTTTGAGTTTTGCACTCAAGTGTTAAGTAGCTGGTTTGGTTATTCACTTATTAGGAAGGCGGAGAAGGGTGCGTAGTGCGCACAGACTAGGAAGCTAGTACGCCGACGTTTTGGAGGATACTTTCACGTGAAAGGCCAAGGGCTGTTTTATAAGAAAAGCAGGATTGGGGAATTTGAATAACATCTCCATTTTTGATAGAAGAGGATCCAACGAAGGAGGGACACGTGGGTAGTCAGGTTGAATACGTGTCGAAAAATGAGAATGGACGGTTGGTGGCGGCACGTGGGGTTCTTTTATTTGTGTTAATCTGCTTTTTAGAAAGAAGACAAGAAAAAATGATGCAAATACGACTTATGAACCTCGACCTTCGTTTTTATAGTTTGTCGCATGACTTTGTTTGTTTAATTGCTAATAAATTTATTTTTTTTGGAACATTATTAACAGTAAATAAATTAAGGTGATATCTGATTTGATTTCCATAATTTTTTATCCAATTCAATTTATGTTAGTTTTTTTATTTTTACCATCCATATTCAATTTGCATTAAAAAAATCCAATCACATAAATTCAATTTAATTCAAATTGATTATTTAGATTTTTTAGTTTAAGTAATTTTAGATTTTATCTTAATTTTAATTTGAACTTTTAAGTTTTAATCATATATATATAAATATATATATATATATATATAATATTATATATATATATATAATATCACAAGATACAAGCAACTCAATCAGGTCTTAGAATAACATGTCAAGCATGTATTTTATAATAACAAATTTAATATTTAAAAAATAAATATTTTAAATAATTATTTTTTATTTGTCATTTTTCTCTCGGTTATTTTTTAATCCAATATACCCTGGTTTTTTAATAAAAATAACTAAAATATTTAAAATAATCATTTTGCTAATTGTTTGAACAATAAATTTTTCAATATATCTAATAATTTAAAAATAAATGTTCATTATCAAATAAATTAAAATTTTGAACAATGATTTTTCAAAAACTATGGAATAAAAGCTTTTAAGCAATTCACTAAAAAAAATTACAACTCAATTTTGAAATAATGTAATATAAATGAAACATATTTATTGTTGATGTAGACTAGGTCAATTATTACTGGGCTTTTCTATAAGTCAAGTTGAAGACCATTGAGCAAAATGATAATCTAAGCCCAAGAGGAAAGAGGACTAAAAAGGCCCATAAATGATCCACTGGGTTATTATTTATGCTGTAGGGCTTAAAGGTAATTACGCGCAAAACAACTCCTATAAATGGGTCAAGGTATCATTCTTAAACCTTAAGCTCTATTTGCCTATTGAAACCCTGCCAAAACCCTGTTTGACTTAAGCATCGGAGTGCGCGCGCAAGGGTTCCCTCTAACTTTTTCCATTTTGTAGATTCGTTGGAGACAGATTAACACGAAGATCGAGGATTCGACGTTAACAAACATTTATTGTTGTTTTGGGCAACAACAATTGGCGCCGTCTGTGGGAACAAACAAAAAAGCCAAATACAAAAGATGGTGAAAAGACGAGCTAAGGGAGACAGGGTATGTAGGTTGCGAAAGGGTGCACAGGTTACGCGAAAAAAAAATGTCTGTCGCGCACAAACAGACTCTGTGGCAAACAAATAAAAATAATAAAATAATAAATATATATACACACGCAACAAAAACAGTCTGTCGCACGAAAGGTTTTAAGCGACAGACTACTATCACACCCAAGGTTTCAACGCGACAGAGCAAAATCGCACGCCCACGGCTTGCAATAGGAACTCTCTCGCAAACTAGCGAGAGGCCCACGGAATAACGTTGGGCGATAGGGTGGCTCTCGCGCCCAACATACTTGGGCGATAGGGTGGATCTCGCATGCAATAGGTCTTGGACGATAAAGTGGCTTCTGCATGAAACAAGCTGGACGAGAGATAGGCTCCCGCATAAGACAAGCATTGGGCGATATAGTGCCTCTCGCTAACGACACCCTTAGGTGAGAGAGAGGCTCTCGCTCGCACCCGACATGCTCGGTAACAGTTGCCGCAACTTACATGTAATTGCCATACCACAACTTAAAATGGTGCATTAATTAAAGAAGGGTCCCACTATTTCAATTAAAGAAGGGTCCCATTATTCTCAAATCACATGCAATTGCATGGGATTATCAGGCATTCCCATATTTAACCATTGTCGTCCCCTGCACCGCACTTCATCATCTTCACCGTTACTGCATCCCTACTCATTGTCCAAACCACAACCTGCAAGCATCGCTGCTCTCCTTGTGTAGCCATTGCTGCGCATTGTAGTTGCCATACTATCCACTACTCCCATCGTCTTCTTAGCCAAGCTTGCTGTCCGCCGCCAATTTTGGAAAGCTTTGTGGAATAGCCATACCACGATGGGTCCCAAGGCGCCTCCAAGGAAGAACCAGTTGAGAGCAGAGTAGTTTCCAAGAGGACCGAAGATCCTCTTGGGTCCAACCAGACCCCAGATAACAGATGCATCAAAGAAGACTCGGTCACTCGGACATGTCCATGGACTGTTGGGAGGAAGTAGGTGATCCTGGCATATGTTCTCGACAGTGGTCAGTAGCCACCACGCTACTGCAAGGTTGACTGTTCCGGCTATTACAGTTCCTATGCCCTGGACTACAAACATTGATCTTGGTGGAATCTTCATATAATGACCCAGCTTGAAATCATTAAGAAAGGAAACTGCCTGTGTCATGCTTATAAATCCTGGCAGTTATGATGCTGACAGGAAGAGTGAAAGCCAAAGCAATGCCTGCTGCAAAAATGAGTCCCCACCAAGGCATTTATATTTCATGTTTCAGAAAAATACATAGCACAAGAGAGAGCAGCAACGTCAACACAAGCAACAGGTAAAACCACCAGTCAGGTATATTCTTGTATTTCTTCATTAACTTTGTATGGATATCTTCTTTTCCCTTGATGGAAGCTTTCAGTTGTGCACATATCTCTTTTCCATTGAAAATAGCTACATGGGAAAGAGTAGATATAATGGCAGCAAAGCCAATACCATAAGTGAGAGAAAAGAACACGCTTAGGTTCACAAGTCCCTGCTGCTGGTATGCTGTCATTTCTATTTCAAACTTGTCATTTACAATTTGTGACACATTGTATAGTTCTCCTTTGTAATTATACAAATGCGAGGAGAAAATAGGGAAGTTTTGGGCGTTGTAGAGATTTACTCCCCAGTAGGCAATTGGAAGTATGACATACATGAACAACGCAAAGCCTACAAAGATATTAACCAGTGCGAAGAAAGGGGTGACCAGAGGGCTGCCAAGGAAGGAGGCAATCACAGACCAGTCGAGGGCAAAGGAGCCAATGCCGATCCCTTGCATTCCTGAGCCAATCTGCTGGGCTGTTACTGACTTGGGAAATGCCAAGCAGACCAGAGAAATGGCTGACAATGTGGGGAAGAGGTAGCCTGGAAACACATACCAGGAGAAGCTGCAAACAAGGGCAATCAAGAAGAATTTCCCTCGGGACATGCGGCTACTGTCTTTCTCATGCATGGCTCTGAAAAGAGAAACCTGAACCAGGCTACTCGGCCACCACATTTGCGCAGGTTCCACCACAAACTTCCTCATAATCCCCGCCCATCCGTACCCCAAAACCTGCTCGACATTAAAATTTAAGCAAACTAAAAAAAGGGGAAAAGAAAATCCAAGCATGATGTATTTTTGGAAGAGTGGAAATTTTCACCTGCGTGGTGATGACTAGAATCCAACTAGACAAAAAACTGGTCTTTCTATGATAAAAAGCCCAAATAATATTCACGATACCGATGGCATAAGCCGTGCCGTCGCCGAATGCAGCGCCGGCATTTGCAAAAATAGAGATCAGCACATGTTCTTTAACGTTAAACGGGCCGGGGATAAGCGAAAACTCCCGGTTTTCGAACCCGAGGATCTTAAACTTGGTGGTTGGTAGCACTCTCGCCAGGAACTTTCCGACCGGCAGCGAAGCCACCTGAATGGAAATCATGGTAACCTGGAGTGGCTCCGAACGGTAACTGAAAAAAGTGTTGAGGAAAGAAAGAAGACAACACGAGATGGTTCCCAAGAACCACATTCGAAATGTCCAAACTGGGAGCGTCGGTCGTCGTCGTTAGAGACGGTGAGACGGACTTCTTCCACGGAGGAGATGTCATCTTCGTTCACCGCCGCAAAGTTGTCGACGTTGTACTCTATTTCGAGGGACGACGTCATTGAAAATATGAGATTCATGGAATTGTCGAAGGAGAAGTTGAAATTTGGTTGTCAGAAGAATAAAGTGACAAGGCTTTTGCCATTGAAGATTCTTGGGTGAAGTTCTGTTTAGAAAGATTGATCTTTGAGAAGTGCCATCGTTGTCGTTCACAAATGTTCTCCGCCTGGCTCCGTTTACCGTAGTCCACAGGTTTTTCAGAAGCTTTGGCCATTTATGGAGGCTGAGAGCAATGCCAGTCAAAATGCGTTGATGACAACAGGGAATCTGAAAATGCGTCAAGCAAATGGTGGCTTGAATCAACAACGCTTATCGATATGTGATGCAGTGGCGGTGGTGTGGCTACTAAATGCAACTCTTGTCATTCCAATCTTTCATTTAAACAGTGCTTAGGCGAGATTCCAGCAAGTTTGGAGACATATTTGATGAAGAATTCTTTATACGTTCACTTAGAAATTATGTGAATGCGGTCGGAGAGCTCCCTGAAGATGTACTCTAGAGGACTTCGGTGCTTATCCAATCTTGAGGCATTGAGGTTTTCAGAACCTATAAGGACACTTGCTGATAAATGGTTGAGAGAATGTTCATGAATAGCTCCCATGCTGGAGGAAAATATGTTTAAGTGCATCTACGGTTTGAAATGGATATGGTTGCATTTTCATGCTGTGAATATAATGGCGGGGAAGAAGAGAGACATGAGATGGATATTACGCAAGAAAGAAGTTGGAGAGGAAAATTTAGGCGAAGGTGCAAATCGTATGGATGGAAAATGCCCTTTAACTCCTTTGGAGGTAGGAATGATGCTTAGGGGCATGGGTTTCGATAATAATACATCAGTATTTGTTGCAGCGGGAAATATTTACAAAGTAGAAAAATACATGGCTCTTCTCAAACAGATGTTTCCGCTTTTAGAAATGAAGAATAATGAAGAAGACAGAACAAAAGATATTTTTTAATGAATGTTGAGAACTGCATCACGTTGTCCGTGCAGGAGTTTCCTAAATGATAAAAGAAGATAAAAGCAAAAATGCTATGCGTCCTATTCAGATCTTGTAAAGATTTGGATCGATCAAAGATTCTTCCATTCATATTTATTGTCTGTACTTATATTTGTTAACAAGCTACTTAAAATGTGAAGAAACAATTTTATATTATATTTTATATATATATATATATATTCAAAAAAAACTGTGGGAAAAAGAAAGTCAAAGAAAAGACCTGAAATTGATCTTAACTCTTCTCCTCAAGAAAGCCAAGAGTATTCCGCAGATTGTATTGAGGCTGATGGAAGAGATGAACATAGGTGATAATAACATCAAAAAAAAAAAATAGATGTTCCATTGCTATACATCGCTATAAACGGAGAAGGTCCCAGCATTTCTGGTGAAATTAAGCGCGATGGAGCTTATGATATGTCAATAGTTTCTCCTGAACTAGATTCCATAGATGTCGACATTATCTTCCTAGCTAGCAAGCTAGCCTCAGACACTCACATGATGGAAGCCGACTTAAAAAAAAAAAGGATGACAAGACTATGACCTGCGGGTGGCAGGCATCTAAGCTGCAACAAGTTCCCTATGTTGAGCGATTTGAAAGAGCTAAGATCCACGCCGAAGTCTCCCGCTGAAGTCTCCTTTGGTGAGAGGTGGCTCGAGCACTTGAGAGCCAAGTCTGTCCTATGCAACGGTCGCCAGCTAGTGTAATGATTCGAGTGCAGATCTATGCGGTAGCCCCAATTGGCGAAAGGGCTCCCGCACGCGACAAGTCTCGGGCGAGAAAGGAGCTCCCGAGTGACAGGCATTGTGCAAGACAAGAGCTCCCGCACACGAGAGGCCTTTGACGAAAGGCAGGCTTCCACACACGAGGGCCTTGGGCGAAAGAGTTGTTCCCACGCGCGACAGCCCTATGGTGAATGGGTGGCCTTCCCATGCGACAGGCCCGCTCTCCCAAGTGAGAGCCCATGCGAAAGGCAATGCGAAAAGAGTTGCTCGCATATGCAACAAGGGGATGCCAATGAGTAAAAAGCCCAATCGACAGACAGTTCTAGGCGACAGAGTAGGCGTGCGACAGGCCACGTGACAGAGCAATTCACGCGACAGGCACCACCGCAACAAAAGGACTCCTGCCACGATAGGTTAATCCGCCGTATGTAAGGCGGTAGTGCAAATACACGAGGATTGAAACCCAAGCTGCATACTAGCCCAATAGGTCAAAGGTAATGGTGAGCACATTCGACGGGTTATATCGCGATAAAGCGGTTCGTCCTATGCAACAGCCATGCGAGTAAGAAAAAGTCACACAACAGGCATTCTAGGCGAGCGAACGGCTCCCGTGAGCCCAGCGTCCGGCACACAAGGCGTGAAGCAATGCTAACGAATGTAGTGTCATGTGGCGAGCACAAGACCACTGCAGCAGACACTTTCGATGAGTGAGTGGCATGTAGCGATTGCATAACCAACGCCACAGCCTAGCCTCCGTAGCAAGGCTCGCTTGAGAAAACACTTGCCAAGGTGCGAGAAGCAACCTAAATGGATAAGTAAGGAACAAGTTGAAACGTTTGGCAGAGATGCGCACATAATGCTAGATGAGCTCACCCAGGAAAGGAAAAAGTTAGACGAAGGGCTCAAAACGAACGAGCGTAAGTCCAGGGGAGCTCTATTGGAAGAGTCCCAACCAAAGACCAAAAACCTCGGGGAACACACCAAAAGCTTCCTTCGGCCCATCTGTCAATTGTCTGAGACAGAAGCTTTCAAGAACTGCTCTAGCAACCATATGGAAGTAGCTCAAGAGCCACACACTTGGCCCATTGACAACCACACATATGAAAGAGGGTTTGTCTATATAAAGGGTGTGTCGGCTTCATGAGTCCTTTAAGCAAGACAAGGATGTGCCAGCTTAAGGTGTCGAGATCAAGGTCGTGTCTCCTTTGTAAGCCCCTATACATAGCATTCTTGAGTATCAATGCAAGTGAGTGCTTGGCACAACGAAAATTGCAAACACACTCAAGCAGGGACATACGGGTGGTAACCAGATTTGAGGTACTCTCGTACGATGTTTTCGATTTTCTTGTCCACTCTAACAATTGTGATTGAATCAGGCAAGTGTCCGAGGTAGGCACTAGCCACTGTCGTGGAAGGCAACAAGCCAAGGATAGCTCGGTTCGATTGAAAACAGCTTGTGGTAAGCTCGTGAAGGTAGATTGCTGGTACCAAGGCACGACTTAGTGCACAATCCATGGTTGACAGCAGAACATCCTAGCACTCGTACTTTACAAATTTTTCAAAGACAAAGACTTGAAATGGTACTGGTGGTAAACATTTGCTATTTTTGTTTTAACATTTGCTGTAATTATATTGCTACTTACTCCATTTAATTGAAAATACTACATTATGAAACGAAAGGCCAATTATTTTTATCTGTACTATGATAATTCTCCATGTTTGATAGACATGTTGCAGGAATAGAAGAAGAAAAAACGAAAACTGGCCAAAGAGACGCGAGACGGGCACAAATAAGTCCCTAAGTAAAAAATGCGCGAGACGGGCAAAAATAAGTCCCTAAGCGAGAAGATATACAAGACGGGCACAAATAAGTCTCTAAGCGGAAAATACGCGAGACGGGCAAAAATAAGTCCCTAAGCGAGAAGATATACAAGACGGGCACAAATAAGTCCCTAAGCGAAAAGATATACAAGACGGGCACAAATAAGTCCCTAAGCGAAAAATGCGCGAGACGGCCAAAAATAAGTCCCTAAGCAAGAAAATTCAAAAGTCTCTAAGTGAAAAATACGCGAGATGGCCAAATCAAAAGTCCCTAAGCGAAAAGTGCGCAAGACGGGCAAACAAAAGTCCCTAAGCGAAAAATGCATGAGACGGGCAAATCAAAAGTCCCTAAGCGAAAAGTGCGCGAGACGGGCAAACAAAAAGTCCCTAAGCGAAAAATGCGCGAGACGGGTAAATCAAAAGTCCCTAAGCACAAAAGGGTGCAAGACGGGCAAAAATAAGTCTCTAAACGAGGTATGTTACAATTTTATCAGATTACATTTAATGTATTATGTTGGCATCTCGGATATAAATGATATTATATTCTAACAAGTCCTTAAGCGGATAGTACGCAAGACAGGACCAATACTCCAGTAAAAGTTCTTCTTTGGACACAAAAAATCGCAAAGAAAAACTTGGGGAGCACACAGTATGCAGGCTGTGAGGTATGTTATAAGGTATGTCACAATTTATCATTGGATATGTGCTGCAATTGGTTGACAAATTACATTTAACATTTTATGTTGGCATTTCAGATATAAATAATGTTATAGTCTTATCAATTCTAAAAGTCCCTAAGCAAAAATTCGTGAGACGGGCAAACAAAAAGTCCCTAAGCGAAAAATGCGCGAGATGGGCAAATTGTGAAATCCTCAAGCAATAAAGTGTATGGATAAAAGCGATACCCAAGTACGAATTCTTCTTTAAATGTAAGTACTTCATAAGAAGAGCTAGGAGCACTATAGATTAACTTCTGCATTAAAAGGAGTATCGAAACTAAGAGGCACCCATGCATATGCGTCCCGAGGTGCTATAATGTCAAGAGCTTAATCCTTAAGAAAATTAGTCTCTGGATTATCTAAATCTTCGTCCAAGCTTGTGAGAACCTCGACCATCTCGAGTCGACAAAAAGGCTTCTAAGAGCTGGTAAGATCAGATAAATCTTTACAAGTGCCTATCCTCAGAAAAGGTTCCAAATTCTCAGCATCTGGATTGAGCTTCAACCAATCAAGAGCATGCCGAGTACAAACCACATTTGATGAAACCAGATAAGAATATATGCATCCGCTTATGGCATTTCTTGACGATGTGCCCTCATGGCCTTAACCCAGATTCGGTTTTTTTCCTCTTGGCTAATAGAAGGCACTTGACAAAAGAAATGATGACACGAAGTCGTTTCTGCTACAAATAATAATGAAGTTCACTAGTTAAACCCTCAAGTGAAGATGAAAAGATTCTTGTGATAATCCCAGGAAGAGGGCAGCAAAAGAATTTGAAAAACCCATTCTTTATATACTCTTTCACAAAGTAAATCTTGTAAAAGAGTGAGGAGCAATTGATGTAGACTAGGTCAATTATTACTGGGCTTTTCTATAAGTCAAGTTGAAGACCATTGAGCAAAATGATAATCTAAGCCCAAGAGGAAAGAGGACTCAGAAGGCCCATAAATGATCCACTGGGTTATTATTTATGCTGTGGGGCTTAAAGGTAATTACGTGCAAAACAACTCCTATAAATAGGTCAAGGTATCATTCTTAAACCCTAAGCTCTATTTGCCTATTGAAACCCTGCCAAAATCCTGTTTGACTTAAGCATCGGAGTGTGCGCGCAAGGGAGAACCCCTACGCCCCTCTGACTTTTTCTATTTCGCAGATTCGTTGGAGACAGATTAACGCGAAGATCGAGGATCCGACGTCAGCAAACATTTATTGTTGTTTTGGGCAACAACAATTGTAATTATTGTTTAATATATAATTTTTTTACGCAATATATAAATTATATGAACATGTAAATAAAAATTAAAATAAATAAAATTAATCTGTGCATCACACAAGATATAAGCTCGTTGAAATATAAAATTTGAACTTTTGATATAAATAGACCGATTACAAAATAATAAACAATAAAGTATTAACTTAAAAATAAAAAAAATATTCTATTATGATTAGCATTCAAACCAATCCGTATCCAAATCAGTCTAAATAAATGCTATTTGATGACGTCACTATTCGACTTAAACCAGTTTTTCATAATTTGAACCCTCCAATTCAAATCGAGTTTTTGGTTTTTTGTTTTCTATTTTTTATCCCTAGAAGAAATTACTATGAAGTTGTGAAACTCAAAGACGTTTTAATAATTTCGTATACATGAAAAGTTCAAATCATTCATTCATTCCAAGCATATTTAAAAAGTTTTGATTTATTCATGTGTAGTAATTAGCTACCAATATTAATGTCAACAATTCAACTTATAAATTATTTGAGTTCGATTTAATAAACATTTGAACTTAATTTATTTATAATAAAATTAAGCTCAAATTCGATTATTAAGTTAAATTGAATTTGAGTAAATTAACATTTAATTTGAGAGATATGTAAATCTAATTAAAATATTTTTAATTTAAAAAATCAAATTTTATTTTTTATATACATTATAATATACCTTAAATATATAAATAATATAAATATAATGTTAATATTTATTTTTATTTAATTTATTGAATCAAAACTCAAGTGATTTAAGTAATGAAATTCAAACAAACTTGAATCATTTATTTTAAGTTTTAAGTTGGATGGAATTTGAGTATGATAAAAACTCAGTTACTTCACTATATATCTTTTTTCCTTTAATGGTAAAAAAATCTGTTGGTAAATATATTTTGAACTGTTGATTTTTTTTTTGACTTTTTTTTATATCAAAGTTACAAAAATTTAGTCAATAAAGAAACCAAGTTTGAATTTTGGCATCATAATCTGTTAGGCTTTTTTTTCTCCCACATTTTTTGAAAAAAAAATTGTATTTAATTTTTATTTAAGATTTCCAAAGAAATTGAAAGGCCAAAATAATTTAAATTCAAAAGAACGAGGAGCCGGTGTGTGTCATAAGTGGTCCTTAGTGGTCCATAAACCTCAATGCCAAACATGGTTACAGGGGACACATATATTAATATATATATATATATATATATATATATATATATATATACATACATATTAAAAGGTATACTATATTTAGCATTTTTACTTTTTGGATGTGGTGTATAAAAAATAAAAGTATGTATTTGATAATCTGATAATAGAAAGTTTAATTTCATAAGTGAATTTTCCGAATTAAAAATTTTTACAGGAAAGTTATAAGTTTTATTTTACCATAAGATCAACGTAAACATATATTATTAAACGTAAATTTAGTGTTATTAAACTTAAAATATGTTAAAAGTCTCGCAAACACATGATAATAAACATAGAATTAGAATCAATAAACATAAATATATGATAATTTTGTTACAATATATGTTTTTTTTATATGTTTACATACATATTTGATGCCTAACAACACTAAATTTATACTTAATCATGTGTGTTTTATGTTGACATTACAATAAGATTAAATTTTTTGACTTTACTACATAATTCCTCAAATTTAAAAGACTGTCAATAATCGCATGTTTCATTTTTTTAAAATATTTTTTATTTTTAATATATATTAAGAGATATGTGCCAACCTGGCTTTGCAATTTAAAAACTTTACTTGCCCTGTATCAAACTACTTCTCTAACTTATGAATTATTATATATATAATAAAATCAATTTTTTTTAAGAAACTTTTGTTTTTATTTTACTTTTCCTTTTTGAATACTTCTTTACCAAACAACTTGGAATGTTAAACGGGCTTATAGCTCAAAACGGAAACTTGAGCTCCACAGTGGTGGGCCTTGATATCTACTGGCTGTGATTTGGGCCGATTGAGTTCAAAACATTTTTTTTTCTAACAGCGTTGATAGCATTCTTTGCTTTAGTCCTTCTAAACTATGAACTACGAAGTAAATTCTATTTTTTCAATGAGGCCGTTTTATATTATAATAAAAATTATAATAGCAATATTCATCAAAAAAATTTAATTACAACCAAATTATTTTTAATATATACCAAATTTTATATTAAAAATAAAATAAAATAAAAATAATAAAAGCTGGACTAAACTTAAATGTGATATTAAGTAATGCTAAATCCCATTGAATCAAAAACTTCCTTAATTATAATAAGTAGGTTCTAATTAATCCGTCATTTCCTTTTTTTTTATTCTATGTGTTATAACATAAAAAGGTTCAATTAAAGGAATGCCAAGGAATATTTTTTTATATTCTATTTCTATGATCTATAACCTATAATAAAAAGAATCCGCTAACTGCTTTGTAAATGACACCTTTCCATATTTTTTGAGTGGATCTAGGCCACTAGCTAAAGTGTCTCATTTGTGCCTTTCAAAACTTGAGCATCAAGTAGGTCCTGAGCATCTAGTACATGTATATTTCCTTTGTATATCAAATCTTATATCTTATGTAAATATATAAAAATCAAAACTTCGTTAAATATATTTCATATGACAAATATATTTCAAATATATTTGTTATATCAAATATGTTTAAATATTTTTATAACAAATTTTAAAATGTGTTATTTATATTTAATAAAATATAAAATAAAATTCGGAATGAATTGCAAGCAAATGATCCTCTGTTCAAGCCAATGAGACCTTGGCTTAGTAGTAAGGATGAGGCTCTGAGACTTTGAGGTCTCAGATTCGAGTTTCACCAAATGTGAGTATAACTTAGTCTAGTTATTTACTAGTTTGTTTAGTTTGTTATAGTTATTTACTAGTTTACCTAATTTGAGTAATGTGATTTTCATAGTTACCTATTCATGGAATGTAATATGTTGATTGTGATTGTAACTTCTAATGAAAATGTACTACTAAAAAAATGATCCTCTGTTCATGGAGTTGAAGAACTGTCAAGATTTAGGTTTGTGTTAATGGAGGTTTCTATCCCTCAAGAAGGTTTGGTTCAATTATTAGAAGATGACGGTAGGGGTGTTAGTTATATAAGAACTGACATAAGCTAAGTAGGGTTAGTGCTCTTATGTACCCAAAAAAAAGCTTTCAAGCTTCTTTTTTTTTTTTTCATTTTTAATTACCCAATGATTTTTTTAAAGGATAATTATCTCATATACTGTCATAGAAGTTTTTTTTACTTCACAAATAAGTTTAACGATGACATATCTACTCAAAAAAAAAAATAACGATGACATATATTTTATTTTATTTAGTTTTTATTTTTTTTAATATTTTTAAAGGACATGTTGTGAAGTCAAAAAACTCCGCTAAAATGGTTTTAATGATAAAAGGATTGTTTCTTTCTTTTTTTACTTATTTTAACAATACTTAAAAATTAATATAAGAATGTTTTAAAGATTTGATGTCTTATCCATTGAAAAATGAGATTAAAAATATATTAAAATAAATTTAAATAAAGTAAATAATAATTCATCCTTTTATTAGTTTTCAAATTAATATTTGAATATTTTAAGATTCGATAATTTTATCCATTTCATTCTCTCTTTTCCTACCATTTGAAAAAAATATATTTTTTTTAATTTTAATCTAAATAGATAAGTTCATATTTATTTTTTAGGATATCTACCTAGCTCAAACTGCTTAAATGTCAAAAAGTTAAGCTCTTTTTTGGCATCAACAGTCAACACTAACCACGTGAGATATTATCTTTTTAACAAAAAATTTTGGCTTTTATAAGATTATATAAGATAAGATTAGCAAATATATTTTTATTTTTATTTATTTGATTCACATAAAAACTTAAAATTTCAAGTTATATAAATCTTTTAATTTATAAAAAATTTTATTAAATAATTTTCAATATTTTACAATATTTTTATACTAAATTTATCTTACCAATAACTTAGTGTTCGACAGTGGCGGATCTTGAGAATTGATTTTGGGGGGGGGGGGGGGGGGGGAGGGGGCAATTAATATTATATTTATCTTATTCTTTTATAAGATATAGTCTATCAACACATCACATAGATGAACACAATGATGTTCGAGTGTGCACATCCCCCATATTTATTTATATGAAAATATATACTAATAATAAAAAAATAAAGTCATAAAATTAGAAAATAAAAGTATTATAATGACAACATTAAAATTTTAAAAATGTCAAAACTTTTAATATAATAGTAAATTTACCAATTATACAATTTTTCAATGAATTATGAAAACTTTTTCGAACAATTTAATAAATAAATCAATTTTTAAATTATATTTTTTATTTGAACAAGAAAAATAGATATATATTTTTTTATAAAACTAAAGTTGAAACTTTGAAATTAAAATTTACGATTTTTTTAAACTTTTTATAAAGTGCTTTTAATCTAACTTTTTATTGAAAGAAGATTGCAAAATAACATGAAATAAAGATATGGAATAAGATGAAAAATTATATAGAGAGGAGAAATTACAATAAGTTACAAAGAAAATAAAAAAAATTAGTCTCTCCTATTTCTCATGGGGTTTGAGCTCCTTTTTACTAAAAATAAAAGAAAAGAACAAAAAAAAACATTTAGAACTTGATAAGAAATTTAAAATCTTATAAGAATGATAAAAAGTTAGTGCGGTTTTTGTCAAAATTACTGTAATTTAAATATTGTGACATTTTTAATTTTTAAAAATTTATAAATAGTTATTGGTAGGCATAATATATAGACAAATAATAATATGACTTTAACCTCTCATAAATTGTAATATATAAAATTTAATTTTGGATCAAAACATAAATAAGCAAAATTAAGCTTGTCCAAACTTTGAGGGGGTCAAACCTCTATTAGAGCATAAACTTCTTATGTTTACACATATGAGTTGTACAAATTTGGGGGGGGGGGCGGGGGCCATGGCCACCTCAAGGGGCAATGACGAGCCGCCCCTGGTGTTCGAATAACTAAGTTTAAATTGTGACATACTATAAAATTTTAATTCAAATCTAAGTAATATCAACCCTACTTTTCTATTATAAAAAAAGTTTGTCAACTGCATTTTTTATATATATAAAAAAACTCAAACTTAAATGTCACATCTGAAAATTGATTGTTAGAACCATCCAAATGACATTTCACGTTTAGCTGCCGTCATTTTAAACAGCACTTCTAAAATTCTGGAATTGTGCTTTCATTTGAACCTATCCAAACAGACCTACATCCACTAGTTTACTTGAGAAACACATTCTAAATGCTTCTCTCTTCTATTATGTTAATTTTCATGACTTCTTGATTATTTAATATATTGTTTTTTCCAAATAAAATGCTACAATATTAGAGAGTATTCTCATCAATGATTCTTACTAGTATTTTATTTGTTTACTTGGGTTACTTGAAAAGACAAAGAACTTAATAAAGTTTTAAGAGGGAAGAATTGATTTCCTGGCATTTATTTGCATGACTGATATGTGTTACTTCATTCTTTGACTGTCAAAGCAGCCTTTTGGACGCGTATCATCACATGTTTATTTTTTTTAATTATTATTTTATTTCTTGATATTTCTTCTAAATTTTGCCAATCAAAGCTTATTTTTTTTCCTGAATTATATATAAATATGACATGAGCCAATCTTGACGTTACAGATATTAGTTGTCATCTCTCTCCAACACTTCTCTCTATTTATAACCTGATTCGTAGTTATCCATTTCTCTCGCAATTTCTCTTTGTGCTTCTTGTTTTGTTACCGTGAAGCAAACCCAAAATCAAAACCCCTTAATCAGTTTGATATGCAGCCCCGGAGATATTCAACAGGATCATCATCAGATATACAGCTTGGTCTTGAAGCCTTAACCATATGTCCGAAGAAGAGCCAAACTGAAAAGCATTGCGATTCTTGCATGATGACTTCAAGCGTTGTTTCCCCATTGGTTTCTTATTCGATTGGTGATTACATTGGCATGGAGAGTTGCTTTGATCTCGGTAATTGCGAAGAGGTTTGCGGTGGTGCTGTTAATGGCGGTTTTAAGAATGATAATGAGTGTTCTGGGATTTGCAGTCAAAGTCGTGGGAAGCGAGAACAACGGTGTTGGAGGATGATGAAGAGAGAGTTTCCTCCGCCAATAACGTTGCTAGCTCGCACCGAGAATCTGCCTTCTCGTGTGCCTTGGGTGTTGAAAAGGTATTACACTAGCGATGGGCGGTTGATTCTTAGAGAGGAGAAGGTGAAACACCATGAATATCTCCGGGCTCACCGATCCAATGGTCGTTTAACATTGCAGATTGTGCCCTTGGATGACAACGATGAGGTTGATGATCACGAGATTGATCTTGAAGAAGCAAAGGTCGAAAAGGCTCGAGCCAATGTTTATGACAATGACAGCAACAATATTAACAATGCAAAGGATGATCATATGAGTAACATTGTTGAAACTTCGCTCATAGACAATAAGATTCCTGTGATTGAAGATTGCATACCGAATTGTTCAATTCCTGAGACTCCAATTGGGGATGGGATTGCAGCAAATGGAGGAAAATGCTTGAACTACAGCTCTGTAGGAGCAAGTTCCACATGTTTTCTCGGTTTGCCAGTGCCAGCAATCAGGCCAGTGCACAGTTAATTAGATGGCAAAAACTCCTCCAAACGAGTCGAAAGATGAGATGTCACTTTTATGGGATAAATTGAAATCTGTGAGGTTGGGTTAAATGCCTTTCATTTTTTCTCTTCTTTTTTTTCTCTTCTACATTTTCCCCCAATTTTTCTTGATTGATGTGATAAGAGTGAGTTGTCCTTTTCATGCCTTTATAAGGTTAGTGATGGAGGTTTCAAAGGGTATTGTCTTGTTAAGGTTTCGTTTTCATTGGTTATTGTATAATAGATTTTTTCATTTTTTAGTGATAACTTTTTTGGGGGTTTTCTTTCTTTTTTTTTTTTCCCTTCCTTTGGTTTCTCTAGCTAGCCATTCTAGCGTCTAGATTATTCCATGCCAATGCCAAATGCTGAATTCCCTTTTATGGAACTGCTATTTCCTTTTCTTTCCCCTTAATATTTGCAAAAGAAATGATATGGAATTATGGAAGGATACATATTGATGGGAAAGGGTATAATGACATATTGGCAATCATGCATCAATTTCTGGCGTTTTGCCCAGTTTTAGCTCTATCCAAATTATGTAAATTATCAATGATTACTCCATACAATCTTGCAAGGGTTAACAGTGTATGGCACCTTTTCTAAACTATTGCCGTTCTCCTTTAATTTGGACAGGGTTGCTACCTTTTTGGTTTACATATTACACTAATTTGTGACATTTATTTATTTATTTTGACATATGATGATAATCACAAGTATCATACTTTAATTTAGATAATGGTAGGGATATATATATACACTTATTAATGAATTTTAAATAGGTGCACAAGAGTATGATTGAAATTAGATGTGTAATGAGTAGAGTCAAAACGATTCAGTATCAAGTTTAAGTTAGGCTCGACTCGAAAACTCGAGACTCGAAGTTTGGGTCGAGCTCAAGCTCCACTCGATAAAATACTGGAGACGCTTGAACTCGATTCGATGGATTCAATTTGTTAATTTTTAATTATATATTATGAAGGTAAAATGATAAATTAATAATAAAATATTAAAAATATATATTAGAAAAAGCAAGATAAGGGTCGCGAGCCACTCAAGTCGAGTACTAAAAAGTTTAAATTCAGCTTGACTCGTTACTCGAGTAGCTTGAGCTCGATTCAAAAATAAATGAATCAAACTCAAGTAATTATCAAATCAAATTCGAATAACTCACGAGTATCTTGACTTGTAATAGCTAAATTTGATTGAAAAATAAGAGTTGATTATATAAAAATTCAATTTATATATAGGATCATAACTCGAAAATTAATCCGACTAATATCAAAGATTATATAGGTTTATGCAAAATTACTAGCAATATATGATTATAAAAATAAAATAGTTTCTTTTCGAAAATTTTGATAATCATTTGCACCTTTTCACCATGTCAATTAAGTTTGCACCCTCTTCTTCTATAATATCATAATAATTTCTTTGAAACTTGACTGTAGATCACAAGTGCAAAACAAAATTGAGATATACTACATTAATACTTTTTAAAAAATGAAAGCTCAAAAATCATGCAGGTATCTTAAAGAAAACAATAGATTATTACACAACCTGATCAGATATTTATTCTCCAAGCATCTGAGAGAGAAAAAGCTAGTTGGGTTCCGTGATCAAAAAGAAGAATTGTACACAGAAGGGCTTGGCATCGGCAGTCGGCAGAAGAATCGACAATCAATCAAGAGTACGGGCCCAGCCAGGCCAGACCAGGGAAACAATTTCGAAAGGGGACAAAGCTAAACTAATCATCATCATCCTGCATTTTATAGATGTGAATAATGTATCCGTGTATTAGCATAGTATGTCAGTATGTCTATGTCTGAAGTACAGCTACCTCCCAATATCTATTACTGTGTCAGTTCCCATGATTGGGCTTGCAAGGCCTCTGCCTTGGCACGTCACTGCAAAACCCTCTACAATTTCACTGTCATTTCTGGCAGCTGCCTTGTGTGTCCACCAATGTCACAGGTCAACGGTCAACCACTTTTGTTTCATACTAATAAATTTACTTACTAAACAAATTTACCATGTGCCATGATCAGTCACTAGACTCATCAATTGTTAACCATTTTACAATATTTTACTAGAATGAAGTTTAACTTTCCAGTACATTAAGTGGGAAAAATAAGTAACCTAGATCTTTTTTTTTTGGCCAAGAAGTAATTCGAATCACAAATTGTGTAGTGTTGTAGCTTAGGATGGTTCCAAGGATTCGATCCCTCTTTTTCCTCAGTGAGGAGAGGTACTTATAGAGAGGGTCCGTCCATCAGACCCTGTGGTTGATGAACACGTGATCAAATAGTAGACATTAGATGAGGTGATCTGTACAGTAGACCAACAAAGGTGGCTCGGGTTGTTTTCCCGCCAAAACGTTCACGCGTGCTCGGTCCCGAGGTCATCCTAGGTCCCGAGGCGAACGATGACAATACTGGCACCGTTGACTCAGGCAGCATGGCGAACTGATCGAGGTCAACGCTGTCACATTCACGAGTCCTTTGTCGTTATTGCTGGGAACCGACGAGCCGAAAGACTGAAGTGCCCCTGTTGGTATTGGACCCCACATCATGTAGTTTTACAATTTTCAAGGGTATCATTTATTATAAATGGATAATAATTAGAACCGTTTAGCATTGTCCAAATGAACATTAAAAGAGTTAAACCGGCCCCTTTACCAAATGAAACGAATCACTGGTTTTGCCTCTGTTATGGAAGCCAGACTTGTGAATAATCTCAATGATCATTTTTGGATGACAGCTAGCTTGCACCTTCAGTGAATATCACTTTCCATTTAGGTTCGTTTGGTTCCTTGAATTCAATTTTCAAAAGATTTTTTTTAATTTTTCAGTGTTTGGTTCACTGAAAAATTTAAAATCAACTGAAAATAAGTTACAAATCAAGGGAAAAAAAAAGGTGAATTTTTTTTGGGTGAATAAAGGTGCATAAAACAAAATTCCTCTAGAGAGGGTTACAGATCGTTTGTCCTATTAATCGTATTACATCTAATAGTCCTAGGGAAACATATTCCCAATCTATCCGCTAGTAGATAAGGTTGGAGAGAATCAGGAGGGTCATCGAGCCAAACAAAATGGTCCCTCACAGTTGCTCCCATCCTTGCAAGCACGTCTGCAACCCTATTCGCTTCCCTGAAAACATGCTTCAGCTGCACATTTGGAATTTTCTGCAACAGAGACCTGCAATCATCAATCAAAGGACAGTAAGTATGAGTATATGGAACTCCTTGCTCAACATACCTTATGACAACTTGAGAATCCACTTCAACGAGCACATTAACATAGTTTCTTTGGACAATAGATTGAAGCCCATCTCTGAGCCCCCACAGTTCTGCACAAACATTGGTTGTTTTGCCAAGGTTACGAGAGAAGCCGCCAAGCCAATTTCCATCTTGGTCTCTAATCAATCCTCCTGCTCCGGCGTCTCCTGGATTGCCTTTTGCTGACCCATCGGTATTGAGCTTGATATAGTTAACGGGAGGAGAATTCCATCTAACATCAATAATCATCATATAAGTAACACTTTCCTTCTTCCCCGATATTGCCCAGTATTCCTTGATTGCTCTGGTGACTTTGTTCCTCCAGCTATCCAAACTGTCCAACCTATTTGAAAAGATTTTCTGATTTCTGCGAGTCCAAATATTCCACAAACAAAAGGAGAAGATAACTTTCCACGGAATGGAGGGCAGAAAAGAGGGGGAGTTTGATCTAATATTAGACTTAATCCATTGCTCAATGTCCATCGAAAAGGATTCCCTGCCAGAATCTGGTATATGGAATAGCTCCCAAAGCAGTTTTGATTCCGGACAGTCCCTTAAACAATGAACAGGGGTTTCCTCAGCAGTGTAACATCTTGGACAATTAATTTGAATTTGGATTCCCCGTCTGGCCAAGTTGTCTCTGGGAGGAATTTTATTATGCTGACATAGCCACAAGAAATGTTTAATTTTAGGAATTGTAGGTGTCTTCCAGACAGATTTCCAATCTTTTTCCTCATTACTGCTTGTACCCTTTATTAAATTGTAGGCAAAATTGAGTTTGAATAACCCTGTTGTAGAGAATTTTCATGTTATTGTGTCTTCTTTATTTTCCTCCATTTGAATTGGTATTGACACAATCCTCTCTTGAATTTCTGTAGGAATACTTGCATTAACTATATGGAGATTCCAGCTTCCATCTGCCGCAATCAAATCTCTGACCTTCATATTTTCTTCTTGAGGTGTTCTAGGTCCAAACACAATTTTGTTGAAAGGTCCCATTCCCAGCCAATTATTAAACCAAAGTGAGGTCTTGTGACCTGACTTAATGATCCATCTTGTGCCCTGCTTGAGCCAAGGAGTTGCTTTATTAATACCTGTCACGACCCGTGACCACATTTTTCATCTTCTTATACACAACTTAACTGGTTGGGCTGTCTGCGATACTTCACTTGTACTGACTGTTAAACAATTGTTTCGTGACAATACCCGCCCAAACTGATGAGGTATTTCTCCTTATTATCGTCCCATTTCGAATGTACTTTTTCCTGAGAATGTTTTACCATAGGCTTCCCTTGTCATTTAGCATTAACCAGCCAAGTTTCACCATGTTAGCTTCATTAAGTTTTCTCATTTCCTTGAGTCCCAGTCCTCCTTCTTCTTTAGGTGAGGTCACAATATTCCAATTCACAAGATGGACTTTCTTATGTTCATCCGTAGATCCCCAAAGGAATTTTCTACTCAGCCTATCAATCTTATTACATGTCTTTAGAGGAAGAGGTGTCCCTTGCATATAATACATGGGAATATAGTTGATTACTGACTGAATAAGAGTAGTTCTGCCAGCGAAGGATAAAGTTCTAGTCTTCCAACCAACAAGCTTATTTTTAATCTTCTCAATAACAAAGTTGAAATTGCTATTCCTTTGTCTTTCACCAATAGGAAAGCCTAAGTATTTACCAATTTCAATAGCTAGAGACATTCTCATAATGTTGCATATAACTTCTTTCCTAGCATTATCCATATTATTGGAGAAGCAAATACTGGATTTATCAAGATTGATTGATTGTCCAGACTGCGCACAAAACTTATTAAGCACTCTAAGCATAGCATTAGTAGTTCTTTCCGTAGCCTTCCCTAATAAAAGGAGGTCATCAGCAAAGAACAGATGAGATAGTTGGGGCCCCTGTCTAGATAATTTAATTGGCTCCCAGTTGCCCCTCTCACTTTCTTCCAAAATCAATCGAGATAAATATTCCATACAAAGAATAAACAGATATGGAGATAGGGGGTCTCCTTGTCTAATCCCCCTTGTCGGTTGAATCTTCATGCTCTTTTCCCCATTAACTAAAACTGTCAAGTTAACAGAAGCAACACATGACATGATAAGTTTAATCCATTTAGGAGGGAATTTAAAGAATTCCAAGACCTCTCGAATAAAACTCCATTCCAACCTATCATAAGCTTTCTCAAGATCAATTTTTATCACCATAAATCCTTGTTTCGCTTTCTTTTTCCTAAAAGTGTGCATGATCTCTTGAGCAATTATCACATTATCTTGCGCCCGTCTTCCTTTTATAAAGCTTGCTTGTATAGGATTGATCCATCTTGGTAAGAATGGCCTAATCCTATTAACCAAGATTTTAGTAATAACTTTATAGACGGTATTACATAATCCAATTGGCCTGAACTGACTAATCGAGTTTGGGCTCTAGACCTTAGGAATAAGACAGATGAAGCTTTCATTGATAGTTTCTAGAATTCCACTTGTTTCAAAGACCTTCTCTATAAAATTAAAAAGAGAATTTCCTACAATATTCCAGCACTTTTGGTAGAAGATGGGATGTAGACCATAAGGACCAGGGGCTTTATATGGTTTCATTCCAAAAAGAGCTTTATGAACTTCTTGGGGTGTTACTTGTTTGTTGAGTGCCTCCATTTCATCTTCATTCATCTCATGTTCAAACTTGCACTCCAGAGATGACCTTCTACTACTGACTTCGTGGGAGGTTGAAAAAAGGTTTTTGAAGTGCTCTGAAATGAGCCTTTGAATCCCATTTGCGTCCTCAACCCAGTTTCCTCCTCCATCTTGAAGAGCCATGATTTTGTTATATTTTCTATGTTGGATGGTGGTGATATGATAAAACATGGTATTTCTGTCACCATCTGATATCCAATCAACTCTTGATTTCATAGCCCACAATTCTTCTTCTAGTTTTAGAAGCTGTGGATATTCCTCCATAAGAAAATCCTCCAAGTTCCGGAGCCAACTATTTGAGGATGATTCAAGCGCTCTTTGTATACCATTGAGGCGCGCTCTAGTTCTTTTCTTTTTCCAAATAATATTTCCAAACACCTGTTTATTCCAAATGGTGACAGCTTTGGTAAAATCCGGAATCGCAGTCAGAAGGGAGTGTTGTGCTTTATCCCAAGAATGTTTTACTAGTTCCATGAACTCTAGATGAGAGAACTAGATAGGCTCAAAGCGAAAAGGTCTAGCTCCAAACTTTGGTGAGACAGGATTGGTATCAAGAAGTAACGGATTATGGGCAGAATGAACTTTAGTTAGATGGAAAACTGTTGTGCTTGGCCAAATAACTTTCCATTCCCCGTTGCCCCATACTCTATCTATTCTTTCTCTAATGATCTGTCCGAAGTGGTTTTTATTAGTCCATGTAAACCTATTTCCAACAAATCCCATATCGATCATGCCACAGCTCGACATGCAGTCATTATATGCACGAGCTTTTGTTAGATTCACCGGTTTACCTCCAAGTTTGTCTACATCACAGATCATGTCATTGAAGTCCCCAAGCATGATCCAAGGGAGATTATGTGAGTGTGCGAAAGTAGAAAGATCATCCCATAATCTCCTTTTGATTTCATACTTAGGGTTGGCATAGACTGCAGACACAATCCACTTTCTAGGAGGGTAAGTTGAACAAGAATTAAGATGAGGAGGGTTAACACCATTTACCTGAACAGAGGCATGAATAACTTGAGATGACCACTGGAGAATATCCACATTGATCTCTCTGGAATGCAACAGCACCCATATTCCGCCGGAGAAGCCCTCCGCATCCACTCTGAAGACCTTATCAAAACCTAAGGAGTTGCTCATTTGTTCTGCTCTGTCTCCAGAAATTCTTGTTTCCACCACAATTGCTAGGCAGTGGTTATTGATGCGAACCAAATCCATGAAGGTGCTTCGAAAGTTAGTGCTCCAAAAAGGTGAATTTTGAAAATTGTCTTTTCCATTTGAAAAAGAGAAGATGTTTTACAAAGCTCCATCTAAGAGCAACCCCCGAAATAAAACCCTCCCAAGCTGAAACCCAACAACTGATCTTTAAACCTAATGCATTCGATTGCTATTGCCACCGATCACCTAAAAAATTATCAGTCTAGATTCTACTTAGAGTTTTCACAGAAAGACACAAGCGGCCGTCCAAAAATGCAAGAAAGAAATCAGCCATTTCAAAAAAACCCAAGGCAAAAAAATGAGATAAAATCAATGTTCTTCTTGTATTTGTAGTCAACTATAGACACCAGTGGTAATATCGATTCCTTTAGTTGGCTTGAGTAAGATCAAAAAAGCTCTCTTCTTCTCAAAACAGGAAGGTCTTTTCACTTGCATCATACTCCTTGTTTCTTCAACTTGTAAGCATATTTCACAGTTCCTAATTATGAGTTACCATCAATTTGTAAAACATAATATAAGCTGCTATACTGTTGGTGGCATTGGAGGTATACTGGTGAATTTTGAATGATTTGTTGAGAGCAAAAAAAAAAAAAGACACACAGAACACCTCCACCAGTTAATTTCATCACAACCAACAAAGAAGAAAAATCACATTACATATATATACACACACACAGAGAGAAAAGGTAGTAGGAAATTTAGAGGAGCTTTATGGATTTAGAGCCTGGGATGAACATGAGAGTTACCCTTTTTTGGTGAGAGAGAAAGAAAAAGGAAACGAAAAGGGGGTTTGGCCAATTGTTAAAGAAACAGTGGAGGAGGGGTCAAGTGCAGTCAATTTTGGAGAAGAAGAAATAAAAGGCTTTGGGTTTGATGAGAAAATTAACAAAAGAGAAATATTATTATTATTATTATTATTATTATTATTATTATTATTTCTTTAGAATATTATTATTTTATGATTAGTTAATTATGTGAATAATACTATTTTAACAGAATTATAGATTTTTCAAAAAAACAATCAAATAACAAAAAATATTTTTCGGTATATCAATTAAACAATAGAAAATATCAATTTTTTAGACAATTAATTTTCTAAAAATCATTTTTCAAAAATCATTTTTCGAAAATCATTTTCAATAAATTAAATGGAGCTTTAATTTGTTTCTTTCCTTCATATTTTCTATTTTTTTAATTTTAATTTATTTTGAAACTCCCACTATCTCGATCTGGTAACTTTTAAACTCCGTCTAATTTACATTCCATATAAAATAATTCTCTGTTGGCTTGTATTTTCTAGTCAATTACAAGCATGATCAAAGGATGGAAGAAAATTCCATAAAGGCAAGAGCTATAACTATTTAATATACTTAATATTAGTATATTTAGAAGTCATGAACACTGAAGCATTTGACTTAATCAGTAATTGTCTAGGATTTCTTTGTTCAATAAACAGGGCTCGTACTTTCTTTTCCCCATTTATTTTTAAAAGAAATAAGCATGGGTCAAGAAATGTGCCTCCGCAGCATAAGAACTTGGTTCATTGAGGCCAGAGTTATGATTGGGTGCTATCATTTATATCCTAAATTCTCTCGATATAACAATGACTATTATTTGATGATCTCATGTCAGTATGCTCAAAATTTATTTCCCATGGTATTCAATATTGGTAAACTACCTTTAACTCTTGTATTTGTTTGGTTCATGTCATCACTTTTTAAATATGACGACAAATTATGATCTAACGCATGCATTCAGATTTAGTTATTTTTCTCGTGAAATGATATATTGATGTTCTAGATGTTTGAAAATTACGAGGAGTCTCGCCTTTCTGAAGTCTTTCAAAAGAAAATAGAAACGGAAGTTTGAATTTGTCGTGCTCGAAAATTATCAAAAATAAAAAAAAAACATTGTTAATTACGCAGATATAAAGATGTGAATAATTTTCATTAATTATAATAATGGTTATTGTTTGATTCACTCAATAAATGATCTTTCCTTTTCTTCCTTTTTTTTCTTCTTTTATTTTTTCCTAATTAATGCTCTTTTATTTTTAGAGCAATATTCATTTTCTACAAAAGCATATAGAAAGAGAAATACAAATGTTAAGTATTATTCATATGCTATTTGCCACTAATAGACCTGCTCAAGGGCCGGGTTACCCGCCCAAGCTCGAAAGCCCGTTTGAAATTTGGTCAGGCTTGGACAAAAAAATTTGATGAAAAAACGGGCTTGGGCAAAATTTTTAGGCCCGTTTAAAAATCAGGTCGGGCCTCGGGCTTGACTTTCAAAACCCGGCCCCGACCCAACCGGCCCGAATTAAATATATTATATTATTTTTATATATTTATTTAGCATAATATAATTTTTTATATATAAAAAAACATTATTGATTAATAAAACATGATTATAAATATTTAATATGAAAATTGACATATAAATTTTGACAAATTAAATTAAAATTTAAAGGAAATAAATAATAAAAAATAAATAATTAAATAATTAAAAATTTTAAAAAATAAAAAAATATATTTGGGCGGGCTCGGGCTTATGGCACAAAAACGGGATCTGGCTTGGGCAAAAAAATCTGCCCAGATTACGGGCCGGGCTTGGGTATCACTTACTATTCTTATTACCTGTCATGGGCCCGGCCCGAGCTCGCCCATGACCAGGTCTAGCCACCAAGCTCAAACAAGGCGAGGATTGCGTTTGTCTAGTGCTCCATCTAGTTTTATAAAACATTTAAGAAATATATCATTGTTTCACCAAGGCCAAACTAACCTATGGACAAACAAAATCTGTGATCACAATAGTCCACAGTTAATTATCATATTACATATATATATAAATATTATTATCTAATATTCTGTATGTGAAGTTTTTAGACTTCATAAGGGTTAAAGATAGTGATACATATCCCACTTTATTTATTATCAATTTTTTAATTTTGGCTTAATACCCAAATACGCCCTCCACATTTGCCACAAAATAGAATTAAGTCCTCAACATTTAATTGCATAAAAATCAATCCTAAACGTTTCAAAATAACAAAATTAAATACATTTCTGTTAAATTCTTTAATTTTTGTTACCCTTACACATAGCACTATCAAAATGGGCTAGGCCGGGCCAAAAAACCCTTTTGGTTAAATGGGCCTAAAAATGCAAGCCTATATCCGGCCCTAAGGGCTAACTGGTTTAAATGGGCCGGCCCGTATAAGAAATTAAAAAAATTAAATTTTATATTAAAATCTCATTTTTAGTAAATAAACAAAGTAAAATTTGGAATAAATATTAAACAAACATCAAATAAATTCACATCAAATCCATCAAGTATTCAACATCATTTGAACATTACATATTAATAGTTTAACAAGCATAATATAAATTGTTTTAACAAACCTAAATACTGAAAAACATGTCTCAACAATATTAAAAATAAAAAACATGATAAATAGATCCATGTCTATCCATCTTCTCTATAGTATCAATCACATTCAATCAATTCTTTTTCAACTTTGCCATTTACAAATATAAATAAAGAACAATATAAGAACTCACAAGAATTAAACTTATGAATTGATTAAAAATTGTCAACTAATTAATAACATTACTTTCAAAACCAAGAATCCAATTTCGGATGCAAATGAAAGTTTTCACATTCTCATGATTTAGAGAACTTCAATACTTATTTAAAACACAAAAACCAATACTAAAAAAGCTCTTCGATGATATTGTTGTTATTGGAATGCTCAAGATATCACAAGCTATATTTGCAAGCTTGGAAATCTTGGCTTATGATCTTTCTATCATTGCAGCACATTTAAATTTTCAATTATGCGACCCATAATCTTTAGCTCTTTCAAATAAAGATCTAATTGAGATTTTGGTTCTTCTACTTGAATAGTTTCAAATATTTTGAAAGCCTATATCCTTGAACATTTCAAAATAAATTAATTGTCATTACAAAAGAGAATTTAAGATAAAGTATATACTTAAAAAACAAAAATGAACTTACATCACTTAAAGCAAATGTACTCTTTCCCTTCCAACTAGCATGTGTAAGAGGTTGTGAGTCATTAGGTTAGTTTAAAGTAAATTAGTAATACTAAATAGTATTAATTTTATATATTTTACTTTAATTAAAATGTTAAACATATAAATAATTTAAAAAAACAAAATTTTAATATAATTAAAAATATTAAAAAATTAAACAGGCCAGCTCATTTAAGCTCGGGCTAAATCCATTTAGGCCCGGGCCGAAATAGACCGAGCAAAAAAGCCCTCTTGCTTAAATGGGCTACAAAAATGAAGTCCAAGCCTTGAATAAATGGACCAGACCAGGCCGGGCCGGCCCAACGGGCCTTGGCCCATTTTGACAGTGCTACGTGCACAGTAATAAAACTTAATGGCGTTAGAAAGAGTTAACAAAAATGTCCTTTATTGTGTTATTTTGAAACGTTTAGGATTGATTTTTATACAATTAAATGTTGAGAGTATAATTCCATTTTGTGATAAACGTGAAGGGCATATTTTGTGACATCCTCGTCACTATCCAAATAACAACTAACTTCTTCTTCAAATAACAAATAGTTAGACTAGTTTATCAATGTCAATCTTCCTTCTTCTTCTTTGCTTTAGGCATTATTATCAAAATATAATATCTATTTTCACATGCATAAAATTTTCATATATAACATGGCTCACGTACATCAGGATCTCAAATATTTACATAACCTATTTCCCCCAAATATACACAAATGTGATATCGTACTGTACAATAGCCGAAGTACACGGCCAACTAAGAATACCTTCAAAGAATAAGTAGGAAGCGTGTCTCGAAGGTATATCAAAAGAACCTCACAAGGTGCCCCTCTATCTGGAGCGGGATTTACTTCAAGTAATTTGTATGAAAAATGTTTGTAAAGGAGTGAGTTTACGCTCAGTAAGAAACTTATGTAAAAGAGCGTATTATATCACTATATGCAGTTTTTCCTGCTTGGCTCTATAATGTCATGTAAAACCATTATAAAGCATATGTCATATATATTTCTCGCAAATATCAAATACAAGTAAATCATCTCTTTCAAATATTTCCACGGATCTCAAATTACGTGAAATCATATATGCAAATACAAATAACTTCAAATATTTTCAAATAGATGGGAGACAAATAAATTTCGAATTAGATTCATGCACCAAGTAATTCTCATAATAGATACAGCAAATATATCCCATAAGGGATAATCCATGAGAGATCTCATAAGGATACCACAAATATATCCCGTAAGGGATAATCTTGAGAGATATCAAATAAGTGGCATACCCACGCATGGGCCAAGGATCCTCCCCAAAGCCGAACAAGTAAGAGACTCATGGCCATTGTCTATAGCCCACAGTGCTCACTAGTCAGGAGCCTTACTGCTGGTTTGAGGACCAGACTAGGGCTCCTCAGTCAAGTACAAGTACAAATAATGTGCATGCTCTTTCAAGAGATTCATAGTCTCCAAAACCTTATTCATATAACCTTTATCAAATACAAATATCCTTTCTTAAAATAGGTTCTCAAAACCCTCTTTGTCAAATAGGCAGTTGACTGGTATTTAGGGCAGTCGGCTGCTATACCATATTTTGCTTTATTAAATTTCTTTTCCTTTTTGAAATTCAAATAATTTATTTTTCGAAAAACACATAGGGCAGTCGACTGGTCCCAAATAGCAGTCGACTGGTTTTGAAATAGAATGTTTCCCGAGAAGAAGCAGTCGACTGGCTCCCCAGGCAATCAACCGTTTTTGAAACAGAATGCTTCTAAAAGAAAAGCAGTCGACTGGGATCCCTAGCAGTCGACTGGTTTGAAACAGAATGCATACTGGAAAATAGCAGTCGATTGGTTTGAGTCGGTTTTGAAAATTTTTACGCTTTGATTGTCTCTAGGCAGTCGGTTGCTACTAGGAGTAGGACCCGAAATGTAACTTTTTCTGCATTTAAACCAACATGTACTTCTCTCCAAGACATTTAAAACATATAAAACATGCAGACATAGCCACCCTACGTCCGTTACATAAATTCCTTACCTCGATTGCAATTAATCCACAAGCTTGGTTGCACCAACACTTGTCCTTTTTCACTTCTTTAAAGCTGCATAATTCATAAAATCCAACCTTAATAAATACACTCCACCAACTCTATACAACTCCAAACCATCAATAAAATCAACTAAAACCACCTAACTTTCTTACCTTTGCAAATCATCAAAATTTCAGGATTTTAGATCTCCTTGCTTCCTTGGATTCAACCTTTCAAATTAAAGGCATGGCTTAAGCTAGCGACAAGGATCATTTTTTGTTTAAGAAACTTGTTGATTCGATGGAGGAGCAAGGTAGCTTGTCAAGGTGAGAAAATGGAAACTTAGAGGAAATGGAAGAAACGAGAGGGAGAGGGAAATGGTGCTGCCGACCTGGGCTGGTAAAGATGATGATGAGTCATGTTATTTCATTAAATGCTCATTTATTTCATTAATTCATCTCAGCCATTGACCATTCAATTCTTTGACCTCTTCACCATTTGACCATCAATTTCATTTATTCCATCTATATCCCCTATAACATTTAGATATCAGAAATTTACATTTATTCAATTAATCCAAGTGGAAAACTATGCAAGTATGGGAAAATTTTCAGGAAATTTGGGGATTTCACATATTTGGATATTAAGCTTTTAATATTCTAAAAGGATATTTGTCACCATCTTAAGCTTGTTTTTAGAGTTTAAAAACTATATTGACAGTATTTTAGATAATAATTCTAAATTGAAATGAAAAAAAAATTATATGAAACAATTCGATATCCGTATATATCAATTCCATTTAAATAATGTCAACTGCATAATCACATTATTAGAAAATGTCTACCATTTATTATTAAAATTATTAATGTGTCAACGTGTCTATTGAAATAAATATTTATTATTTAATTAGTATAATTTTGACTTTTTTTATAATATGATTACATGATATAAATAACTACATCATTTAATCTTTTCTCAAACAAAATTAGACATCTTTTGCTCGCTAAATTATATGTTTATCATTTTATAGGTATTGGATGGAGTTGATTGAAAGTTTGTGACCAAAGAAATAAAAAGCAAAGAAGAGGAATAGGATGTTGTCACTAAAAATTAAGGTTGTCAATAAAATCATGAAGTCAACAAAAAGAAGACAACCTCCGGAGGTTTGAATTGTAGAAAGAGCCTAAGCCGTCACAAAAGTCAACACCAGCAAGCACACGTGGGCTATTACAATGTATTAAGGAAGCACGCGTTGGTTTAATTTAGCCCCTTGTGAAGAAATTAACCGCTCTTATAGTCTTATTGCCTCTCCCTTCCCACTCCTCTTCAACTCATCAAAGGGTTTCTAGGGTAGTAACACTGATTATGGATAGTGATTAATGACCTATTTATCAGAAAAGAGTTTATATATGACACATTGACAGTGTATAGTTTTTATACACTGTCAATATGCCAGAAGTTGACACCTCATTAATGAGCAAAAAGATGTTAAACCCTTCTAAGAAATTTGAAAAAAATTTATTTGTATTTATTTTTAAGGGCTTGATATCTTTTTTAATTTGCTCATTAATGAAGTGTCAATCTCATATGCATTGACAATATATGGAGGTTATACATTGTCAGTGCATCATATATAAACTCATCAAAAAATATAAAGAAGTGAATAGGAGAAAATTCATAGTAAAATGTTACCTATAAATGGAGATAAGACCATATAAAACAGTTACTCTACATCAGCATATATTATGATTATATGACATGATTTGAATGAAACTAATATATATTGACGTAAAGTAATTGTTTCATTCAATCCTTTCTCCCTATAAGTGTAGTTTGTTGCCTACCAATCGAATTAACTAGACCCGTCCATAAAATTAACCGTTTTTAGATTAAATAAATACATAAATATATACATGCTATTCAGAATTTAGTCTAAATTGTTTATACAATTTTTTAAGAAGTTATTTTCAATAAATTTAATATTTAAATCCGAACACATATAATCATTTTCTCTTATCTTCAGACTACGATTTCTTTTAAGTTAATATACCTATAAAAGGTCAAGTGAGAAGCGGACATTAATGAATAGATTTATTTTTTGGCAAAAAGAAAATAAATATCGATGAATAGATTGATGGCATAAGATAATTAATGATATTCAAATGTAACCCACAACAATTCAAAAAAGGCTTAAGAATATATCATTGAATATATGAATTTCTAATTCTAAATGTTTGGGATCTCCATACAACAAGGGCATTTTGCCTTTGTTATTTCTATTTGTTGTTGAATTAAGATGCACGTGAAGATATAGTTGGAACGTACATGTATATGTTATAAAGACTTTTCCATGAATATAACATTTTGCTTTGAAAAAGAAATTATCAAGACGAGTTGGATTTTTTTTTCAAAAAAATAAGACACGAGAAAATAATTAAAGATCATAGTACACGTGTCAAATTTAAAATGTTGTCAGTGAACAGTGAAAGAAGAGACAGGTAGATATTGGCTTCAACAAATGGGTGTGAAAGATACAAAAAGCCAAACAAATTCAGTTGAGGGATGGTTGTCTTTGTGATTCCCTACGCTCAATTCTCCATTTCCAAGCTTATAAATTAGCCTTGCAAAGCAATCGTAAAGCCAAACTAGGAGTATATATAGCAGATGCCCCAAGTCCCATAAAGGCAGCAGTTTCTCTAAGACATGAAGAATGACTATAGTGCCCCTTAATGTAGAGAGTACTGCCAAAGATTGTCCAATAAATCAATTATGGGAAATGCTGATAAAGCCCTCAACTTTCTCCTATAAAAAGAGGTTACCAAATTGGAGAAAATTGCCCCAAGAGAGATGTGTGAAAGCTTTGTTTGTGTGAGCGGAGGGAGTGAACAGGTTACTCAGCCTCTCTTTGTAGAATCTGTTTTTCTCTTCACCAATTTCTACTAGTTAGTCAGAGAGAAAATGTATGCAAAAATAGCTTGCCAAGAAGACAGAAATGGAGTAATGTAGCTGGCACAAGTCTGAATATATAGAGTAAGATATCTCTCTCCTTTTGCTCTCTTGTTACATTTGCTATATGTCTCATTATGCACATGAGTAGTTTTTGTTTTCAAGTTTTTCCCCCTTTTGACACAAGGAATCCCATCAATAATTAACAAAACCCTTTAATCTAGACGTTTGAATTCTCAAAATATTTTAAAACTAGATCAATAAAGCAAAGAGAAAACTTACTTTTCAAATTGTAAATTTTATTTGAATCACATGTAAATGTACGTGAACGTATTATTTTTATTCTTTGTATTTCTAGGTAATTGAAAAAAATGTGATTAATTTTATAAGATATTTTTGCAATTTTTTTAAGGATATATAAATCTGTATTCCCTGTTCTTTCTACATCTAATTCTACTATTTGCTTACCATGTTTCTTGAAAGTTCATTTCTGTACCTTGTGGTATGGGCTCTATGATTATAACTTTTCCCTCTCCACTCTAAGTAGATTATTTGCGTGCTTTAGAAAAGGCAAAATCATAGAGAGGATCGGTTTCTTTTTCTTCTTTCTTTATATATATATTATATATATATATATATATATATATATATCAATTAAAGATAAGTTTTTTTTTCTCAAAATACTACAAAATTTAGAGATTTTTTTTTTCATAGAGAGATACAATGTTTTCACCAAAAAAAAAGGGGAGATACAATGAGAGAATGGTGAATCAAACTTTAGATCTTATCTTTTCTAAAGAAGAATAACAATTGCTAGATCAAACTTTGATTGTTTTAGAAATATTTTTTTTGTAAACTATACCTAGCTCGTGCAACTTAATTTGGTGAAGCAGGTCTCAGCCATGGATGCCTTGCCTGCTCCCGTCTCCCAATATTATCCCTTACTTAATAATATTATTTGGAAAAATTTTCTAGATGTTAACTGGTGCTTATATATAAAAACCAATCAATGTGATATTAGTTTATAAAAAAAAATAGTTAAGATTAGGAGTTAGTATACCTTTTTTTAGTAATTTGTAGATAAGATTTTGTAAGGTTAAAAATGAGTTATGACATCTTGTAAAGTTTGAGTTCAAATTCAAACAACTCTATCTCTATCCCCAGTTATTTAATATTTCTCTTGTAATAAAAAAAATTACTTTAACTAGTCTTCGTAAATATTGATTAATCGGATCCTTATAGAAAATGTTATATAATTATGGTATAATTAAACAAAAGAATCTTGTTATATACCAAAAAAGAAATCAGTAAATCTTCATCATTTCTTAATTATTTTTATGGATAGCTTGCTATGGAGAGTGAAGAAATATGAATTTTCCATTTGATTCCCTGAAAATGTTTTTCGAAAAATGGTTTCTACATTTTCTGGTGCTTGGTTGGTAGAAAATTGATTAGTTAACGGAAAATAATTTTTTGACCGATACAAATATTAGATCATTTTTTTGAAAATTGTCTTACACTTTTGAAGAAGGAAAGACATTTTTCGGAAAGTAATTGTCATGTGTAAGGTTATTTATCAAGTCTACTCATATTAGACCTTAGCTATGATTTTTTGAACTTTAATTTTATTTTGACTCTACATAAAATATTATTATATTAATAAAATATTTTTTATTTAATTAGATTAAAATTTTTAAATATTAAAATATTAACTTTAAAAATCTTTCAATATTTTAAGTTTAAATATTTTATTTTGCATATTATTAATCTTAAATATTTTTAATATTTCAATAATAAATAATATATTATTATTATAGTAATAAATAAATAATAATTAAATAAATAATATATTTATTATTTTAATAATTTATTAATATTTTAGTTTAAAAGAGATAATGTTTATATTTTATTTAAAAATATTTTTATATTAATATTTTAATAATAAATATAAAAAATAATACTTTTGTTATGGTTTGAATAATAAAAATACTTTCAGTATAAAATATAATTATTTTAATAGATTAAATATTTTTAATATTTAAAATAAAAATTAATATATTATTAATATTATATATTAAAATAGTAATATTACTTCATTTTTTAAAAATATTAATATAAGTAATAATAAATAGTTTTCTTTTAAATGTTTAATAATATAATATATTAATATTAAATATATTATTTTAAAATATAATTAATTTTAATATTAATAAATTAATTAATAAATAATTTTTTAATATTTTATTAGTTATGTTAATATCATTTGAAAAAAGATAATCGATTTTTAGAAAATAACCAAATAATAAAAAAAATATTTTTCATTGACTTATCAAAATAACAGAAAATTTTTAGTTTTTAAGAAAATAAAATATTTTCAGAATTTATTTTTCAAAAATAATTTTTCGTAAACTAATCGGAATTGAAATAATTAAATCAACTAATAAACGCTAGGAATCGTTGAAATGAATGTGAAATGAAGCGTGAAGAATTTATGTCATCTTATGCTAAATAAACAGCTCCGCTCTTTGTTACAGACAACAAGTAGCTTGTCCTTTTCCTACTTAACCAAACAAACCTTCCATTCTGGTTTCTATCATTTTCATTTATGTCAAATTACACACACATATATGAGAATGACTAAATCTACCTTTTTTTTTTGCTCTTCATACCCCATCCATGTCTTATATAAACTTAAAGGTTGTCACAGTTTCGTAAGAGTGATTAAATCTAAATTTAGATTCCTCATTTCTCTTTGCATAATAATTAGGTTTTACCTAGTTAATTAGTTATTCAAGTCTTAGGAATTATGTGATAACCAAATTACTATATTAAAAAAAATCATCTTCATTTAGTTCTAATCTAACCAATGAGCTTCCATTTTTTTTCTTTTCTTTTCCCCATTCGCAGGTTAAGGAGCTATTTGAATCTTGACCAGAAGTCTGTTTACCATTATTTAATCAACTAACTAGCCAGTGCCAGAGTTCAATTAAAGGAAAACAAAGGTTCATATTTCTCATAAATATTACTAAAGCATGGGATTGTTACATGAAGATGGGTTGATTTCAAGAACTAAATCCATGGTTTTATCTATCTCTAGTGTCACAGCAGGTTCATTCAGGTTTCCCTCAGCTATGCAAATCCAAAAATATCAATGCACTGCCTCTGCCTATAAACAATATCTCCAGCTACCAGGTCTCAAAACCCTAATATATGAACAAGAAAGCACCCCTCAAGCTCAGAGTCCAACTCATAATCCTCAGGTCGTCCATTCCTATACCATCCCACAGTCGTCATCACTCTCCTCCTCAGATTTCCAATCCTTGATTCGAAACTTAAGCACTCACTCTTCGTCATACTCTTCTTGGTCCTCTGGGATGGACGATATGCTCGGGACTGAAAGTGGAGTTTACATGAGCCCTAACACTTTGAAAGTGCCAGAAATGGATGACCAGAAAGCCAATGGTTACAATCATGGTGAGAGCAAGCGAGGACTGGCGATGACCGGAGAATATCCACCGCCGATTCCTTTACTGGCAAGAACGGGGAATTTACCGGGTCACATGCCTTGGATTTTGGCAAGACATTGCAGTAACGGGAGGCTCATTCTTAAAGAGGAGAAAGTGAAGCATCATGAATATTTTGAAGCCTACAGAGAAAATGGTCGCCTTATTCTCGACCTTGTGCCTTTGGATGACACTTTCAGATGTTGCCACGCGGTCTGCGAGGAAAACGATGATGACGAGGAGATAGAGCTAGAAGACCTTGAACTTTTACAAGCAGAGGAATTAGAGAAGGTTGAAGAATACGATGCAGAAACTGAAGCTGCTGATGCTGGTGAAGAGAATGACTACGTTTACCAAGGGTCTATCACGATTTCATCAGCTTTTTCAGTGCCGAAATTCTGCCATGGGAATGAAAAATTTGCAGATCCACGCAAGTGCTTGACGTATTCGGGTAGGATTATATCGGAGTCGAGTTCGACATTTTCCAATGCTGTTGAAGAAGAAGGCAATTCAGCTCCTTTGACATTCTGCAATATTTTCCCCCCGACGACTACTACACATATTGCCTGTGATGTTGCTTGTTTGGTGAAGTAGATTCAATTCTAGCAGCGAATTAAGAGACCATCCTTTTAGTTTTTATTCAGTTATGTTAATTATAGTTACTATTAGACTGTGCTTGGTACAGCTGAAAAGTAGAAAGAAAGAAAATGATGGAGAGAAAAGTGAGAGAAAAATGAATTTTTAGGTTGCTTGGTAAAACAAAAAATGAAAGGGAAAGAAAAGGTAGAAGAAATGTGTTTTTTGCTCTAAGACAAAATACAAATCTATCCAAATTGAACAGAAAAAAAGAAAGAAAAGGGAAGCATGTGAAAAAATTAATGAAAAAGACAAAATTATCCCTATTAAAATTTAAAATTTTCAACTTCTGTCTCCTCTTTTTTTTTTTTTTTCATATTTGGGAAATACTATGAAATAGTAGAGTGAAAAATGGGGAAAATTTGAATACAAAAAATGTACATCAGCGAATTGAACGTTAGTCCAGCTTTTGTTGATTGGTTCATTTCCAAGAAATGAAAATCTTCTAGCCAAAGTGGTAAAATTCTAGTAGTAAATTTTTTGGATTATTTAATATATCAGGGAAATTTTTTCCTTACCAAAAATAGCAGTGAATTTTTAGTTTTTAGAAATAGAATTACGATGATGAAATATACGACTATAGAATACTTAAAAAATGAAGTAAATGAAGATATCTGTTATTATTTTTTTTGTTTATGAAATTCAAATTTTTGGGATAATAATCTAATTTTTTTATTAAAAAGTTGTGATTTAATTTAATCTATAATAAATGTATAAGTCGTATTTAATTTATAAATTATATGTGAAAATATTCTTCTTTTTTTTTTAATATCTGGAAATATACATGATAAATGTCTAACATAAAATGTATATTTGGATGAAATTACACAAAGAAACTTGAGCTCATGTTGGCCTTTAAAAGAATTTTGGAGTCAAAAAATTTATATCAAGTTTTTTTGTATAAAAATGAGTTTTTTGTATTCAACCTATGTTATATCAAGTTTTTTGTCTAAAAATGAGTTTATTAGTATTAGACATTATTCATGATTGAGTTGAGCATTTAACATCAATTAATCATTATATAATTAATTAATAATGAATAAATTAAATAATTATCATAAATTAATTATTATTTAATTATTTATTTATTATAATTAATAATTAATAATAATGAATAAATTAATGAATTATTTTGTTTTTTTAAAAAATATTTCATTGGAAATGAAAACTCAATAAATGCAAAACAAAAAGTAATCCAAAAACAATTACACTTAATAAATATTTGTATAAGAGTAGAATGGTAAAAACATTTTATTTTTAATTTTCTTTCCTTTCACTTTTTCACTCTACCAAGCAATAAAAAGAAAGAAATGCACTTTCTATTCATTTTTCTATCTTTCATACCAAACACACCTAAAAAAAAAAAATTAAAATTTTCCATCTTTCCAATTTTTCCTCTTTCCAGTTTTCTATCTTTTCAGTTTTCTTTCCTCTCTACCAAGCAAAGCCTTAATGATTTTGTATTCTACAAAGAAAAAAAATTGTAACTTATGTTGCTATGGAGGAACTCGTTTTAACCTTAATTGGATGCTACTAGTTTTTAGTTTTTATGGAATCTCAATTTTCGTAATAAGTGAAAGACGGCAACTAATTACAAACATTAATGAAAATTAATTGGAATGCAGGCATATTAAAAAATTAGTGAGGATTTTTTTTTTGTGTAAGCACATGTATTTTCATCCGTTTTACCGTATGAGATTAATCATGTTCGGAACGGAAGTGGTAAACAGTAAAGTCCTCCCAACAGTGGGGACTCCAGGACTCGAACTCTGTCCAAATACTTGGGGAAGAAGTTCACTCCCACTAAACATACCTTTGGAGAGGAGTGAAGAGCCTTAACTGTGATTAAGCCCCGAGTAGTATTAATCTATACCGTTAAAACGAATGAGGATACTAGTGGTTTACACAAAAAAAATTAGTGAGGATTGCAATTATAAATAAGAGTACCTCGTTATAAATACGTTTAATAAGTAAAAACTAAATAATTGTATTAGAGTATAAGTTTAAATAATTGTATTAGAGTATAAGTTTTTATTTTTATAAATACATTTTTATGTTGATTTGATGCATTTAAATTTTAATTTCGAAATGAGAATAAAAAATATGATAAAGGACGGGTAACACTTAGGTTCGACACTTATGATTGTTCATTTAATCGGTTTGATTAATTTCTAACTAAATTGATTAAAACTGAATTTAATGAAATTAATTTATTTTTGTTTCAATAATCAAATAAAAATTTTTAATTTCAAAATTAATTGAACTGAATTAAATTCACCTAACCAAAATAATAAAATGTGTTTAAGTTAAATTCTTAATTTATTAATTTCTTATATTTAAAACAAACTAAATAATATCATCCAAAGAAATATTCAAATACCAAAGTATGAAGTTAAAAACTCTAATAACATTAGACTTAAAATATTATTTAAAATTTAAATATATATTTAAGTTTCGTAAAAAAATAAATGTAATAGACTGAGCACATAAAAAATGAGTGTAGCAAAAATACAAATACAACGGATATGCGGATATACAAAAAAAAATAGAATAAAAAATAAAGACATTTGTAAAAAGATAGGAGTAGTACATGTCGAAGATAAAATAAGTAAAAGTTGTTTAAGTTAGTTTGAATATATATGATATAGACTTATAAATGCTTCAATTAGGAGAGTAAATGTTATGAATGATAAAAAAAATGATGGAAGGAAATGATTCAGAAAGATATGTATGTACTAGAGTTAAAAGAACATATTGTCTTAATTAGGAAAGAGTGGAGGGGGAGAATTCATATTGGCAACTTAACTTGAGTTAATATATTTATTCATATAACCTATTTCAATTTATTAAGATAAAAATTCTAATGATGATGATTTAAGTTTCATATATTTTATTTTTATTTTGAGTTTTTTTATATTTCAATTAAATTTTAGTTAATTAATCAAAAAGAAAAAAAAAATTAAAATCATTTTTGTTAATCAATTAATTAATCGAATTAAATTTTGGTTTCATCGACTAATTGGGCTCAATCCAAATACGAAGAACACCCCATAAACATCATTATTTGTAATTTCTCTTGCATACGGGCTGGCGGGCTTGTACAAGACCCATAGACAAAAATAGGTGCTTTTGTTATAAATCAAGGCTCTAGCTGTTAATGAGAGAAAAGACCTTCTATGGGCCTGATTTGCCCAAACATTTAGTGGATAGGACCACAGAAACCTCGTACGATAAAGGAAAACAACGGCAATTTCCACTTTACACGCATTTACTTGCAAGACTGCAACAACCAGAGTCACATGGCGGAATTTCATGCAACTCACCAGGTGAGATATGATTTGCTGCTTGACTAAACAGGTCAATGTGAAAGCGCAAAAATAAAAAAAAAATCTAGACGGCTGTGATACACGTGGGCATTGTTTTGTCCGCGTGTCATTATCTCAAGCAAACTTGCATATATTTAATTTTCTGGTTCTGTATTACGTCAAGCTGCCAAACTTGAATTGTCATTACGATTGCAAACAGTTATTAGATGGATCGTGTTTGGTTAGACAGATAATTTCAATAGCTAATTTGGATGCTACTCTTTGTTGGGTATCAGGTAATTTTTTCAATTAAAGATCTGAGTAATGCACGTGAAAACTAGCGGTTTCTGGTTCAATTCTGTGAACTTTAGGAATGGGTTTTTTTTTTTAATCTTGCATTTTATTTTTTTCGTCTCCTTTCTTTTATTTAGTTGTTTGATGATATAGTGGAATAGTTAAGTTTGAGAAAATTTCTTTTGTTTAGCTGTGAAAGTTTTGGCTTTTATGATCATTTATTGGGTGTTGATTGGAGATCGATTTTGAAGAGTTGTTTAGCTTAGTTCTTTGTTTAAAGGGGGAATGCAATTGGGGAAGGGGTTATTTGGCTTTTTTTCTTTGTTTTATTTGGGAATACAATTGGGAAAGGGGCGTTTCTTTGTTGAATGTTTTCTTTATGTTCTTGTGCTTATCTGAGCAAATTTTCTTCATGTTGTAGGATTCTGGAATTTTAATTGAAGTTGTGTTGTTGTTGTTGTTGTTGTTATTGTTGTTATTTGCTTTGATCATAATGGCAAGGTGGATGATCTGAAATTGATTTTGGTGAATTCCCTACTCCAATGTTGTTGTAATTTAATTATATTGTTTTTCTTTTCCTTTTTTTTTTGGAGGGGGTGGGGTTGGGTGTTGGATTGTTGAATTAAAATTCATATTGTTCTAAGCTAACTTGAATTTCTTTATTAATTTTGTCTTGGCCAAATTTTTGGAGAAAAGAGAGAAAAAGGTGTTTGTTTTTAACTTATGTAAACCTTTTTTAGGTTACTTCCCTGTTTTCTCTTTAAAGTTTGTGAATGGTCTGAAGATGTACTGGTTGGTTTGTGGTTGATGGTGCAAAAGTAATGAATTTCTAATAATTTCTTCTTGCTTCATAGCTAGACTAATTACTTAAGTTACACAAATTGCTATTGTATATTTTTCATCAATTCTTTCATCTGTAACATTTTTGTTGAGAAATGAAAGTTAAATTACAATAGTATTGTAGTACATGGACTAATTTCATGAACTAAAAAAAGGTGGAGTACCCAGGAATTTGTTTGAATATTGCTTAATCTGAGAATTTCTTAATGGGGGCCATTCTGAGCTTGGCTGCTCCATGGAGTTCGATAAATGACTACAATGAGGTCTCACCGAGTGCAAGCTACAAGAAACTGAAGATGTCCTTGTGCTTCAATGAAGATAGCTCAAGACTGATTCCTAGTCTTCCTGATGAGTTATCAATGCAGATCCTTGCTCGACTTCCTAGAATTCACTACTTTAATTTGAGGCTGGTATCGCAGAAGTGGAAGGCAACTGTTATGAGCCCTCAACTGTTTAAATTGAGAAAGGAACTTGGAATGACAGAGGAGTGGTTATATGTGCTAACTAAAGTTGAAGAGGAAAAACTTCTATGGCATGCTTTGGACCCTTTGTCAAGGAAATGGCAGAGGCTGCCATCAATTCCTAATGTCATTTGCGAAGAAGAATCTAGGAAGAGTTCATGGAACATGGGGGGATATAGCATTAAAATTGCTGAATTTATTAAAGGCTGGCTTGGGCATAAGGATGGATCAAATCACATGCAATATTGTGGTTGTGCCATTGCTGCTGTTGATGGAAGTCTGTATGTGCTAGGGGGATTTTCAGGAGATTCTACCATGAGAAATGTCTGGCGATTCGATCCAATTCTAAATGCGTGGACTGAAGTGACTTCCATGTCAATTGGTAGGGCCTACTGTAAGACAAGCATTTTAGATAATAAGCTATATGTTGTTGGTGGGTTTAGTCAAGGCCGAGGCAGATTGACTCCTCTTCAGTCTGCTGAAGTTTTTGATCCCCACACTGGTACATGGTCCCAAGTTCCAAGTATGCCATGCTCAAGAGCTAATATGTTACCTCTTGCCTTATTGGCTGGTAACATGAAGCCCATTGCAACTGGGATGACTTCATACATGGGAAGGTTATATGTAGCTCAGAGTTTATATTCATGGCCCTTCATTTTTGATGCTGGGGGTGAGATTTATGATCCTGAAACAAATTCATGGGCTGATATGCCAAGTGGCATGGGGGAAGGATGGCCTGCAAAGCAGGCAGGTTCAAAGTTGAGTGTTGTGATAGATGGTGAATTATATGCCTGTGATCCTTCCGGCTCTTTGAATAGTAGTCAAATCAAGGTGTATGATCAAAAAGAAGATGCTTGGAAAGTTGTCATAGGAAATGCCCCTATTAATGATTGTGCTAATACAGAATCTCCATATTTACTTGCTGGATTTCATGGAAGGCTTCATGTCATCACGAAAGATACCAATAAGGACATTGCTGTTCTACAGGCTGATCCCCAGGATAATTTCAGTCCTTTGCTATCAAGCTCAACTTCTCTTTCAGGTGGTTCCTTACACAAATTTCCTGATTCGCTGGCTGAATCCGACACAGTAATCTGGAAAGTTATTGCCACCAGAGATTTTGGCTCTGTTGAACTTGTTAGCTGTCAGGTTCTTGACATATAGGTATATCAAGCAATATGTAAAGGCGCAACTCTAAGATGCTCATTGCTTGGAATCTATAGAGGTGACTTCAGGGAATTCAGCAAAATTTACAATCTCTGTGAATTATTCAAAAATTATATATCTACCCTGTCCAGAAGATCTTCATCAAGTTTGTCATTTGTTCGTGGCTCATTGTTGGCCATTTCATCAGATGTCCTTAGCTTCTACGGATGTGGTGATGCATACAAAGATCCACATACCTTTCAATATGTAAAAGATAGTATTATAGCAATTTAAAGGAGAATAATATATGATATCACTTATCAGTATATCCTCTTGATTAGGATTTGAGCATTAGTGATTTAGTTTACATGTTCAACATTCGTTCAGTATGAAAGTTCAACTTATTATTATCTCTGTAATGCATATTTATGACAAACTTCACAAAAATGAAATTAAATAAAGGGGATATATAGCAAAGTTTACTGCTTCATCGCTAATTGATTTGCAGTCTTTCTTTGCGATCTTTTACTTTTGTGGTTTTCTATTTAAGCAGGTGCAGCACTTTGTATCTGTACCACGTAGCTGCTTATGCATGCCTGCTCAATAGGGCTTCTTTGCTTTGAATTTACGGGTTATTCAAAGGGTGACGAAAACTTCAAATGGTTATTTCTTTCTCTTTTTTGGATAAACAATAATATAGTTAAGATTCAAGAGCTACAAAATTGTTGATATGGTCATATTGGGTTTATAGTTTTACCACTTTTAATTAGACTATCAGAAACAAATTGTATAAAAGCAAAAGGAAATATCAAACAGGATGCAAGGTTTTTACATTATGGATCAATTTCTAATTTGTAATTTATAGTGAAAATGAATTTTATTAGAGGAACAGCTTGCTAGAAAACTAGAAGTTAAATAAAGTTAAATCAAATCACTTCTATCAATTTGATAGGTTCTTGATTTAGATCAAACAGTGCAACGAACACTCCTCTGCGTTACAATTTCTTTCTTTTCTCCACTCATCAAGCTTAGTGTTGACACCTAATTTTGTCCCATTTTTGTTATTATTATTATTTATATATATATTTGTATTTGTGTTTATTATTATTATTTGTTCTATTATTATTATTATTATTAGAATTATTATTATATTTGTATTTATTTTTATTTTTATTTTTATTATTTGTTTTGTTATTATTTATATTATTATTATTATTATCTATTATTATTTATGTTATTATTATTATTTTTATTTTTATTTTATGTTTTTGGTCTAATCTGCCATCAGTCCCCTGTCACCCATCCATCACCAGCGCTGGCTAGCTCTCCTGCCATAGCCTCCCTCCCGAGGCTGTCCATCAACCCTGTCCTTCACATCCCACCTATACCAGTCCCCCTACAAAAACCCTCCTCAATCCTCGGCTCGGGGGGGGGGGGGGGGGGTCATTTTTTATTTTTCTTCTTCTTGCTCGAGATCACCACCAGTTGAACCCACAGCCAAGCAACCCGGAAAACCCCCCTCGACCTCTGTCGAAAACCCCAAACCAGCAGCCCCATTCCGCTCTCTGAACCCGAGACCCATTGTCGACCCCCCCTTTTACCGAACCGCCATCGCAACCATCAATCCCTCAACCCCACAGCCACCAACCATCAACACCCAAAACAAACCCTCTAACCCAGATCTGGAAACCCTAGAGCCCTACCACCTGCAAAAAAGGAAAACGAGCCAAACATCAACAACCACAGACACTTCCCAAACCATCAAACAACCAAAAAAACAAAAACAAAAAAATAAAAAAGGGAGGAAATCTTTTCGACCTAGTCAGATCTACAGGGTTAGGAGGTCTTTAGAGTGAATCGGAGGTCGGAATCGAGCTGAGGGAGTGGAGAGCTTCCGGAAAGTGGTTTCCTTTTTGTTTTTCAACCACCGACAGTGGCAGCTGGTGGCGGCGCACGGTGATCCGCGGTGGCCGAAAATCGCCCCCGTCGAGAGTCTTCAAAGACTCTAAATTTTCTTTTTAGAAGAGGTGGAAAAAGAAGAATTAAAAAAAGAGTGGATTTTATAGCTGAAAAAAGAAAAAAGGAAGAAGATCCGCGTGTGGACCCGACCCAATCCGGGTCTGCGCGCCTGACCCGTGGGGAGCAGGTTCGCGTGCCACAGTGGAGCCGACCCAACCCGTTTCTCCTCACCCGCGTTCGACCCCGTCCCGCTTTAGAGGAAAAGACCTGCGCGACCCGCGACCCACTTTGGACCCGCTCCGACCCGCTCCGCTTCAGCCCCTCCTGCCTAGGCCCAATCTCACGTGGATCATATTTTTGGGCTGTCAATCGGGCCAAGTTCAAAGGGCTCCCTTGGGTTTTCTAAAACCCAAACCATTAGGGTATATTTCTTTTAATTTTAGTAAATTTTTTCTTAATGTTTAGTTATTATTATTATTATTATTATTATTGTTGTTGTTGTTGTTGTTGTTGTTGTTATTGTTATTGTTATGGTTATTATTATTATTATTATTATTATTATTATTATTATCATTATCATTATTAATGCATGTTGTAAAATAAAAGTTTTTGAAAAATTTTCTTTTATTTGTATTTTCATTAATTATTATTGATTAGAAAATGTATGAAAAAAAATATAAAAAAAAAGAAAAAATAAACAATGAAATTTAATAATTTAACAAATTGCCCGATGATGGGATGTTATGAAACTCACAAGTAGTGATTTCTTAACTGAAGAGTCGTACTAAATGTTACCAGAGTATTGGGATACTTAGTATGATTTTTCAATAATTTAAATTTTTATTAAAAATAAAAATAAATAAGTTTTAAAAGAAAATACAAAAACGAAAATAAAATGAAATTCGTCCGATGATGGGATGTCATGAAACTCACAAGTAGTGATTTCTTGACCGATCCCTAGGTGAGAGGAATTCACTAAGTGTTACCAAAGTATTGGGATACTTAGTGCAATTTTTCAATAATAAAAATTTCTATTTAAAATAAATAAAGAAATATTTATATAAAAAATTTTAAAAATTCATTTGCATCATTCATTATCTATTTGCATTATATGCATTCATAATAATTTTCGAAGCGAGTGTGAATCTTCCGATGATGAGATTCTATAGAACTCACAAGTAGTGATTCTTCAGAAATCTCTAGGTGAGGAAAATTATTCCAAATGTTACCAGAGTATTAGGATATTTGATTTAATTTTTCAATACAAAAAAGTTCACATTCACTTTTGAAAAATAAAATTTAACTTTTTAAAATAGAACAAAATAAATTTACAAGTAAAAAATAATTTTGAATAAAAAGATTGCAATAAAATAAGAATTATTTTTAAATGTTAAATTAAGACCATTTTATTAAAACCAAAGGATAACACATGATTACAATGGTACCGTTTTTTAACGGGCGTCGTGGGGGTGCCGATCATTCCCCACGTGTAACCGTACTTCCGGACCCGATTTTGTTTTCGCAGACCAAAAATTATCTTTTTAATAAAACTTAATTAATTTTGAGATTTTGTTAAAAAGATAAATATTTTAGGTGACCAATCACACCTAGTCAAAAAAATTAGTAGCGACTCCTTTTGTTTTTTAATGTTTTCAAAATCGTCGAGCGCGAAATTGTTACAACAGCTTGGCGACTCCACTGGGGACTTTTTGAGGGTCAAGCCATTCATTAATCATGTGTTATCCAAAGTTTTAATTTAATAGTCTTGATTGATATTTAAACTTAATTCACATGGATTTTGAAAATAATTTTGTTTGCATTTGCTTTTTATGTTTTATATTTTGTATATACGTTATTGCTAATAAATTGTGGGGCATCTAGGATAGGGGTTTTGATTTGATGGATATTTGACATGTTCCCTCATGCACACACTTGCACGTCCATTTGCATAACATGAACTCTATACCCGATTCTGTCCTCCTTAGGAGGGAGTAAAGTACCTATGCTCTCGTGAGGTAATCACCTCCGCAATGGCAAGTGAAATACTCTCACTCAAATTGGTTCCTTACTAGTCCAGTGTGGATGCCAGTAAGGAATAATTTGAGAACCTTTTTAACCTTTTAGAGACCTAAACCAGCATATAGAGAACCTTAAAGTCCAATCTTAGGTAGAGCCATGTCCAATTTTTGTAGAAATTATCCCAAAATTAGGACACGAGGGAACACTATTTGACCCATTTTCTCATTTCTATAATAAAGGTACTATAGATTTTGGTTTGAATGATATATAATTTAAGTCCTTTTTTTTAAAAAAAAAAGAATTTCTGTAAAATTAAATTAAAAAAATATTTTTGGAAAAGATCTTGTAAAAAAGGAAATCCACTTACTTTTGAAAAAATAAAGATGTGATGAAAATGATAGAATAAATGTGTAATTTTTCTTTTAAAAATGTGAATAATTCTTCTTTCTTTTATAAAAGAGGAAATTTTTTATTTTTTGAAAATAAGTCCTTAAAAATAGGAACTAATAAAAATGTTTTCCAAAGTAAGAAGGAAAAAGAGGTTTATGTTTATTTAGTTACAAGATGTTTTATATCTACAAAAGCAAAAGAAAAAAAAATCTTTCATTTTTTTTCTTTAAAATAAAAATATATAATGAAAAAAAACACATAAAATTTTCTTTTTATAATAAAAAATGAAATAATTTGTTAAAAATGGTTTAGAAAAATAAGATTTTTGTCTTTTCACAAAAAAAATAAGAAGAGGAAATTCAATTAGGTTTCTTAATTCAAAAGAATTCTTTATTTTTTATTATTCTTGAAAAAAAAAATTCGTGAGATAAAGGCATAAAAAGAAAAGTAAAAGGAATTGAATAGGAAATGAATTAATCTTTTTTGGAAAAAGAGCTAGAATAAAATGAGAGAATGAATGAAAATTTTTTTTCTTTTTTTTTAAGTCAAAATAAATACTGAGGAAAAAGGGATGAATAAAAAAAAATTTTTTGTATAAAATTTTAAAAGAATAGTTTGACATGTAAAATATTTTTGGTTGTACAAGAAGTTTAATAAAAATGCAAAAACGCTTGGGACAAATAATTTAAAAAAAAAAGTTAAAAAAAAGTTTGAAAATAAAAATAAAAATTGTTTTTAATCTTCTCATTGCAAGAAATTTTTTGAATAAAGGTAAACAAAAAGTCAACAAAAGTTTTTCTTGAATTTGTTTGGTATATAATTTCAAGAATAATTTGATATTGAAAAAAATGCAAAAGAAATAAATTTTTGGGTACAATAAAAGTCTCGTAGAAAATGTGAAAATGGTTATGTGCAAATGGTCGAGTAAAAGGAAAATTAAGAAAAAATGTCTGGTGAAAAATGAAAAAATGTTTTAATAAAAAAAAATAAGAAGAATTTTTGGGTTTAGTTAGGATTATATTTGACTTTTTCTCTTGGCAAAAAAAAATTGTTATTGTTTAGGCGTTGTTTATACAGAAACCCAGTTTCTTAAGCATTTTTGCATTTCACATTATTTTACTTCATGTCATCTAGTTCATTTGTCATCATCGCATACATGATGTCCACACATTCATTAACATGTTGTGTTTATTTTATCATCATGCAAGTCAAGTTAAAAAAAAAAAGAAAGAGAAAAAAAAAGAGGTCAGAGCTTCATCATATTTGCAATGGGCATACATTACATATCATGCAAGCATGTTTTTTTAGTCCATTCCATTGTATCATATCTCATGCATTTCACATTGCATTTTAGGATGGAAGAAATTCCTTCTGATTTTTATGAAAAAAGGAAACTTTTTGGAACATTTTGTGGGGCATAAAATGATTCTTTGATTTTTTTTAACTTGTAATTTCTACATATTTCATATTTGATTTTCCAAGTTGATATGTAAAGTTGTCAGACATGAGGGAATTTTCAACAAAATTTTTTGTGTATTTTTACTTCGTTATACCATTAATTGTTGGAAATAGATTTTTTTGTAAATGTAATAGAAGTCTATAAGGAACACATATACATTCTTTTCTTCTTTTACGATATGATTAGGATGATTGATCTCTCTTATACACTCTTTGGTTTTATTTGTCATGTACATTTTTATTAGGAGAAAAATTGTATTTGATATATATAAATGGCATGGACTGATTCTTTTTATAAAGAAGTCGCATTTTTTATTTGATTCAAATAAAGTCTCACATGACTAAACCAAATGATCAAAGAAGTTGAACAAAATGACAAAATAAAGAAAGATTGAAGAGAGTTTTGAAAAATTGGTGATCATTATCAGAAAAATTCATCCACTACCTTCTCCAATTGTTTCCATGCCCCAAATTCTTAAAAGGCCTTCAGGCATTTGAGGGGCAAAAACTTGAACTCAAATGATCCATTTTCATCCAATCACAATATGCCATTACAGTGTAATGACCTTAACCCGGGCAATGAACAATGAAACAATCAATTTGATAAAATTCTTTTTTGGATTCCTTGAATAATCAAGCATGACACTCTTTTAAATTTGAATTTTGGTAATTTGATATGTGTCAAAACTATGCCAGAAATTCATACTTGTCAGAATTGCCCAATTTTGTTTGAAAATCCACAAACCATGAGATTCCTTAGGCCATTTTTGAATCTTTGATTCATTCATGTGACTGAAACCAAGATTGAGGAGGACAAAGTACCATACCTTTAACTTGCCCAAATAATGCAATACCTTTTTCCTCTCTCGGTAAAAATACCATGAGTAACCCAAAGTTAAATACGCCAATTCCAATAGTTTTTACTACTTGTGGGCATTTTGTAGCAATGCTTTGTTGCCGCATGAGTTGTGAAAAAAAAAAAGCAAAACAAAACAAAACAAAAAAAAGAAAAAAAGAGAAAAAATAAAACAAAAACAAAAAAGAAAAATTAATTGTGACATCATGCACACAAGACATTCGAATGATTCCAAACAACAAAAGAGAGAGAGAGAGAGAGAGAGAGAGAGAGAGAAGAAGAAGAAGAAGAAGAAGAAGCCAAAATATGAAAATGTCCAAGAAATTCAATCTAGAAAATCCAAAAAAGAAAGACAAAATGTTTGACCTTTTTTGACTTAAGGAAATTTTTGTCAATTTAAGTGATCATGCTTGAAATGACAAATGGCCATCTTTCATCATCTTTTTCACTAATATGAAATTTATCCATTTGCTACCCTCTTTGAGCCTTAAAAATTCTTTCTAAATAAACCTTAACCAAGGATCACCTTCCACATTGGGGGGCACATATAGAAAAAGACCTTTTCCAAGGGTATGAATGGACAGCCCTAAGTGTAGATTGAAAAGGTTTATCATATTGAGAGGCAAACACGAAATGAATTAGCTTTACAAAATTTTGGTGTCAATCCATTTAAAGCGAAAAATGCAAACGAAAAAAGGAGAAAAAAGAAATTGCAAAAAAAAAGGAAAAAGAAAAAATAGAGAAGATGAAATGAAGGAGTGGCGAAATAGAAATAAGAGGACAAATTTCTTGAATAAGTCTTCATGTCATATTAAATGATCCTTGGTTGATCACCCTTAAACACATTTTTTGACCTTATTATCCATTCTTTCAGAACCTCGAAACCTGGCCTATATTACGTACCTTGAAAAGTCCATTTCGATCAAACGTGGATACTTAAACTGAAGAGATTTTTTTTCCTTGATGAATTATCATAACCAAGGGGGCATTTGGCTCATCTCTAAGCCAGGATTATCTTTCAAGAATCTTCATAACCAAATTTGGATGAATTTTGAATTCTTAAGTGCATGATGGAACAATTACACAAAAAAAAGGCAAAAAAAAAAAGAGAATAGGGCTTTAGGGTGAAAACCCCAAAAATGGCAGTTTAGAGCACAAGTGAAAACCTTTTGATGTCATTCATAGTATTGTCAAGGTCTAACAAGAAGTGACTTTATGAAATAATTTCAATGAGACCCATGACCATCCATAACCCTTAAGAGAACCAAGAATGTCCATTTTGATGGTCCATTAAAGGGATTGATATAAAATTTTGAACCTTCTCTCCATTCCCAAATAACTCAACAAAAGCCTAAGCCCATTATGACTAAGTCTTGACAAATACTAAAATACATAATTTGAAAATTAAAAGAGTGTTAAATTTTGTCTACATTTCAAGATAAACCATTTCGCAAAACCATGATTTTCAAGGAATTCACTATTTTTGAAAAACTTGTGTTTTATTTGTTAGCCTAGATGAGGGAACATTCATCTCATTTTCTATCAAGTTGTAAGCCTTTCTTGCCAAACCAAAACATTGATGTGTGAAACCACCTGATCCATTTGATGAGAACAAATTACCTTCCCCCCACACCCACCTAAATAGTGATCACCAATCTTCAAGAAACTCAAATGATAATTCTTTGTTGCATTTGTGTTTAACTTTCTTTGATCATTGTTGTGTGGGGCAATCTTGTGAAATTGAAAAGTTTTGGCTAGATAGATATTTTTCAAAAAGGAAAACTGTTTATCTTTTGAATATGAAAATGGGAAGGATGCTTGAGGCAATTTTGTTTGAAAATTTTTTGATTGCTAATCAAATTTTGATAGTATTTCAAGCAAAAATGAGAGAGAATTCAACAATTATTGTGAGGTAGAGATTTTTTTTTATGCCATTCGGGGGCAACTGTGATTAAGGAAGTTTTGATGGTATCTCCAAAAGAAAACAAAAAGGATTTGATAAGTATTGTGGGGCAAAGAATTTCTTGTGCAGTTTTGGGGCAATTCTTGTTAGAAAAAGATTTTGATTATAAAATGAATTCTTATGGTGTTTCAAAATGTAATTGTAAATGAAAATGTGATAATTGTTTGGGGGCGTCCTTTGTTGCACAGTAAAAAATGGCTTCAAGTGGTGAGACAAATACTTTAAGATAAGGTAGATGAGAGATCAGAAATGAAAAAGTTCTCATCAACAAGAAGAGAAAATTGAAAGAAAATTTTGGATAATTGCATTTACATCTTTACAGTGCACATTCGCATGAAACATTTGCATTTGCATCTTGATAGAATTCATTTGCATTTGCATCATGATAGAAGTCGTCTGTATTTGCATCGTAATAGTTGGTTATTCCTTGATAAAGAAATTTACATTCGTATTGTTGATATTGCATTTGCATTAGTGATCATTGCATCAGCCAAACATTGAAAAAAGATGAATATAGGAGATTTTGGATTGAAAAAAATTGATTAAAAAGAGAGGAAAATTTGTTCAAAAAAAGAAGAAAATAAAAGAGAGAAAAAAGAAAGAAAAAAAAGGAGAGAATTCTTGAAAGTTTAAATTTGAATTGAAGCTCTTCAAACAAATTTCTAGATAAGATTAAACACATCAATGTTAAAACGAGATAAATGAGATTTTCGGATGAGAAATTCTCGATATAAATTATCCATATAAGAATTCCTGGATGTTCGGACGTGAATCCTCGAAACAAATTATCCAGACGTGAATACCTGGACTTTCAGGTGTGAATCCATGAAATGGAATTTCGGATGTAAATTCCCGAACAAATTTTTCATATGTGAATACCTAAACTTTCGGATGTGAATTCTCGAAACAAACACTCAGATGTGAATTCCTGAGACAAAATTTTCTAGATGTGAATTCCTAGATCTTCAAATGTGAAATCTTTAAAAGAGGAGTACTTTCCAAGAAGAATTTTAAAGTTTCATTGCCTCTGCTGCAAGAGGAGCATATTTTCAGGAAAAAATTTAAAGTGTCATTGCCTCTGCTGCAAGAGAAGCACATTTTTAGGAAAGAATTTAAAGTTTCATTGCCTCTGCTGCAAGAGGAGCACATTTTCAGGAGGAATTTTAAGGTTTCATGGCCTCTGTTGCAAGAGGAGCACATTTCAAAAAAAATTGAAAAAAAAATTAAATTTAAAGTTTCAATACCTCTGCTGCAAGAGGAGCACATTTCAAAAAAAAAAAGAAGTTAAAGTTTCACCGCCTCTGCTGTAAGAGAAGCTTTTTCAGAAAAGGACTTTAAAGTTTCATAGCCTCTATTGCAAAAGGAGCTTTTTCGGATGTGAATTCCTGAAACCAACAATCGGACGAGAAATTCCCGATATAAATTATCCAGATGAGAATTCCTGAACGTTTAGGTGTGAATCCCTAAATTAAAATTCTGGATGTGAATCTCCAAGTTAAAATTTCGGATGAGAATCTCCGAAACAAATCAAATCTTTGGATGTGAATCTCCAAGTTGAAATTTTGGGTGTGAATCCCCAAGTTAAATTTTTGGATGTGAATCTCCAAGTTAGACTTTCGGAAGCGAATTCCTGAAATGAAATTTTAGATCTTCGGATGTGAATTCCCAAGACCAATTTCCAGATGCGAATTCCCGTAATGAAATTTCTTGAAGTGAGTTCATAGATCTTCGGATATGAATCCTTGAAACCAAGATTCGAATGTGAATACCCAAACAAATTTCTAGAAGTGAATTTTGTTGGCTCTATAGGCTATACAGAGGGGGGTGAATCGGTTCTCAGTTAATCTTATGCCTGTTTTTCGATTCTTCTAAATTCTCTAGCATATTTGAGTGTTTTCTAAGTTCTCTAAGCTAGGCAATTATACAATATAAATTCAATACAATAAACACAAATATAATTACAAGTAAGTAAAGAGAGTAGGGAAAGAGAAATGTACGCAAGCGATTTATAGAGGTTCGGCAACCTTGCCTACGTCCTTTACCTTGAGACGCTCCTAAGGATTTTCCCCAGATTCACTATCTTTGAATTTGTATTACACTCTCTCTTTTCTAGGCTAAAGAGAAACCTCTATCTTTTTCTAGGCTCAAGAGAAACCTCTCTCTTTTTCTTAGGCTAAAGAGAAACCTCCCTCTTTTTCTAAGGCTAAAGAAAAACCTCTCTCTTTTTCTACGGCTAAAGAGAAACGTCCCCTTTTTACAAGGATTGATTTGGTTTACAAATAATGTAATCAAAGAAAGGCCTCCAGATAGGCAAGTGATTATAATGTTTAAGTTCAAGGAAAAAGCCTATACAAGATTTGTGCTACTCTATACAAAGAATATGAGAATGATGGAAGATGAAGACTTTGTAGCTCTTGATTTGTTGTTGAGGCTTGAGGAAAATGAAGAAGATGATGAATAGAATTTCTGAGCAGTTCCTCTTGCTTTCTTTAGCTTCTAAGCCTCTATTTATAGTCCCTTGGATGTATTCTAGCCGTTGGGTGGAGCCAAAACTTGAATATGACCGTTGTCTCACAAAAACTAGCTGTTAAAGGCTATTTTCGGGCAAAGGGATCGATCCCTTCCCATAGGGGATCGATCCCTTCATTCCAGATCCGGTTATTCTGGGCTGAAGGACCTTTTCTTGCGTTGGGGTGCTTACTGCCAAAAGGGAATCGATCCCTTCCCTTAGGGGATCGATCCCATGCCTCCAGAAAGCCTATTTCCTGCACTTTTGAGTTAGAAATTATGTGACCTTTGATCCTAATCCAACCCAAAACATTTTGACATTTTTGTGGGAGTTTTTCTTGACTTTCTCTAATGAAAACATGGTCCAAAAATTCATCAAGTAATTTTCTAAAATATTCAAGATATTTTATAAAGTATTAAGACCAATAAGAATATGTAATTAAATCATGGTCTTAATGTTTGATATGATCACTTGAAAATGGATTGAGAAAATCATGTGTGATAAAGCAAATTTACAATATGAATTAAAACATTAAAGCTTACTTAAGTTTTTGTCATTTCAAAATATATATGGCAATTTAAAGCTAACAATCTCCTCCTTTTTGATATGACAAAACTTAATGTAAATTTGCTTTGAAAATTCTTTGATAAAATACTTCCCCTCAAATAAAGCAGGATTTTACAAAGCTCTCCCTTAATATTGAAAATGAATTTTCAAACTATTTCTATTTCTCCCCCATTATCTCTCCCCCTTAATATCTCTCCCTTTTAATATCTATCTCTCCCCCTTTTTGTCATAGCAAAAAGAAGGAAAAATAATAAAAAATATGGTCCCCCTAAAATCATGGCTATGTGAGAAGAGATAAAAGAATATGCTCCATCCAACAAGAAACACGTTAGTACATGGAACTCATAGCACAAATAAGTAAGTCAATTGTTCATAAAGAGTATGAAATATTCATGCAAATAACATGACTTATGATCCTATACCAATTGTTTATAAATAATTTTGCAAGAAGTTCACAATTGGTAAGAAATGAAGCAAGTTGAGTATAAATATCTACTAAGGTCTATGACTTGCTTATTTGAATCCTATTAAGCACCTAAGTACATCAATTGTTCTCTTAAGTCCAACTAAGATGCATGGCAAAACATCATGATTATGAGCTAAAATTAGATGACATATCATATGCATGAGCTCATAAATCATGTTCAAGCAAGAGTGTGCATAGAATCAAAACATATAGCAATTAACTTCAAATTCTAGCACACAAGAGTTTCATACAGAAATATCCTAAGAGAATTCTTCTCTATTTGTCATTTCAAACTAAAGAGCATGAGAAGAATTGTCAATTTAAAGCTCATACCAATTGGCAATTTAGATTTGGCTTACCAATTATTGAAAATATGGTTGCCAATGATATTAATTGTTATTTCAATCTAAATACCAATTCTTACTAATGGTTGACTTTGTCATTTTGCATGAATCTAATATTTATGTGTAGTGTGTTCATGTCAAGAAAATAATCATTCTAAATATGCAAGAACACAATCACACATCATCAAATATGCATATGGATCAATTAAACATTAGCACACTATCATAAAGTATTAATCCATATTCATACTCACAAATTTATACCATATGGAAGATTCAAAAATCAAGGTATTCAAGCAAACACATTTTCTTCCATGGTTTCAAGCACAAAAATTCTACGCTCATTTGCAATTCAAGTCCTTAAGCAATTATGAGCAAGGAAAGATTCAAATAATAAATGCATGGATATTAATCAAGGTACATATGTTCAAGTTTGCATTTATCTTTGAATGTTGGTGTTGTCATTAAAGCTCAAGTTCTTTAATAATTTGGCCATAAGAAAAATTTAAGTACATGGATGATAAAGTTTCATGCTCCATTTACCATCACAAATTATAGGCCAATGACCATTACTAATTGTTGAATTTACATTTGAAATCAATCCACTAGATGTATAATTATCATGAAGCCTAGTGTGGAATAGATGATTCAAGCTAAGAGATTTAATCCTATAAGCATGCTTAACTAAGATGAACAAAAGGAATGAAGAATATTAATTATGCACAAGTTCATCAAATTCTCAAATATATCTATAAATTCTTGAAATATTTCTCAAAATTATGTTTAAGCATTCATTGAAAGTATATTTCAAGATTATTTCAAGATTTATGTAATTCAGGACCATCTTTAATGAGAAAACTGGTTTTGCACTTGTGAGCTCAAGAAAAATGATATTGATTGTTGAAACTGATACCATTTGTTGGAAATGATACAAATTGATGGAGTTGAGGCATGATATCAATGAAAAATGAATTTTCATAGTTTAAAGATCATCAAAAAGAAGTTAAAACAATGAATTTTAAGTTGAGAAGAAATAAGATATCAAGAAGGTGAAAAATCCTTCTCAAATTCGGTTGAAAAAGTGCAGAAAAGCCATTTTGGCTTGGGGGGGATCGATCCCTTAACTCCAAAATGCAGATTTCCTGCATTCTGCTCAAGGGGGATCGATCCTGCTTGTTGAGGGATCGATCCCTCATCCTATTTCTGCAGTTTTTGACAGAAAATCCAACCTTTGAAGTACCAAAACTTCGTTTTTGTGTATTTTAAGTCCAAGTAAGGGTTTAAACATTTGTAAAACATGATTTTGGACTTGTATGAATGAAAAACATGAATGAAAAACCATTTTACAAAATATTTTGCAATTTTGGAAGAATTTACACAATAAAATGCATTTTTGGCCTCAAAAGATGTCATTTTGAGAGTTAAGCATATTTTGACAAAACTAAAGCATTGGAAACCACAAATATGTCAAAAAAAACTTGTTCACATACGTTTTAAGCACATATATCATCAAATCATACATCTTGTGAACAACATGCCATGATTTCCAACATACAAGTTCTTCATTATTGCTCATGACATGGCATTTTGCATATATGACATATTTGGCAATTTGAAGCAAGTAAATACATTATCAACACATAGAAAACTTGCTCAAAATGCAGAAATCCAATAATCATTTTAAAATCATAAATCATGCCTTTCATTCATTGTATCAAAAACTATTCATCAAGCACTCAAAAATCATTTATCATGTCTTTTGTTCAATCATTCAACTCACAAAGATTATCAACCACATTTCTCATCAAAGCACAAATAATTTAATCAAATAAAAATTTAGAAAGGAATTAAGCTTACAAAACTCCTTTGCTTGAGAGTGCTTTGCCTTGATGTGTTGGATCCACCATTAGCCATTCTTTGAGAAATTGTTGTCACCTTGCTAAGGATGGATTCCCAAGCTTTTCTCTTTCTCATTGGCGCAAGCAAACTCCATGAGGATGTGTTGAGCCTTTAAACTCCATTGTATTCCCATGCTCTAACACTCCTAGATCAAACACTTTCAAGTATGCTTTGGTACCCAAATTTTCTTGGGTCCATGAGAGTTAGTGCAAATAATTTTTGATCCTTTTGGGATCCATTTCAAGCACAATTCATCATTATTCATAGCATGCTTTGGCACCCATATTTTTCTAACAACTCTTACTCTAAATGTGATTTTTCTGTATGTGCATGCTTGTGAAGAGTGTCCTATTCTATTGCATAGTGAGCATGTAAGAGATAAATCATGCATAGTATTTTTGCTCACAAGGAAATTCTTTAGATGAGTTTCTTTTTGTATTGCATTATAACCTAACCCATCTTTATCAAAGAAAGCTCTTTGGGTCTCAAGCATGTGATCTAGCTTTTATTGACCCATATAAAACCTAGTAAATGAGTTATGCAAATTTGTATTCCTTTTATTTAACTCATTTATTTCTAAGTTGGCCTCTTCTAGTTTCTTCTCTAATTCTAGCTTAACATTGGTAAAGGTTTCCTTTTCTATTTTCAAATTAGCAATGATTTTCTTATATTTAGAATTCATGCATTGAAATTCATTTGCTAATTCATTAAAAGCATTTTGTAACTCATCAAATGTAAAATCATTATTTTCACTAGAACTAGAGCTAGCCTCATCGTCACTAATAGCCATAAAGCATGAGTAGGCTACCTCATTATCTATGTTTTCCTCATCAGAGCTATCACTATCGCTTCATGCAGCCACAAATGCTTTCTTCCTAGGTTTCTTATCCTTTTCTTTCTTAAGTAAGGGGCAATCTAACTTAGTATAACCCGGTTCATTACATTCATAACACACTAAAGGGTCCTTTTCTCTTCTACTTGACTCCCCTCTTTGATGTCTCCTATTATTTTCTTTTTCTTTCATTCTCATGAACCTATTAAATCTTTTGGCAAACATTGCCATTTCCTTCTCTTCCTCATTTCCACTCTCATCACTATCATCTTCAAGGACCTCATGAGTGGAAGACTTAAGTGCTACCCCTACTTTCTTTGAAGGCACTTCATTTCTTTTCATTTTCATTTCTTATGTAAGTAGGGAGCCCATAAGCTCATCTAGAGACAAGGTATTTGGATCCTTAGACTCTTCTATTGCGGTTACCTTTACCTCCCATGACTTAGGCAAGCTATTCAAAATTTTCTTTACCATTTCAACATTGGAATAAGTCTTGCCTAGAGCTTTAAGTCCATTAATTATATCATTAAACCTAGTGAACATTTCGCTAATGGACTCATTTTCTTTCATCTTAAATAGCTAATAATCATGTGTGAGCATTCCTACTTTGGTCTCTCTAACTTGATTTGTCCCTTCATGTGTGATGGCTAGTTTATCCCATATTTGTTTAGCATTCTCACATAAGGATACTCTATTATACTCATTGGGACCTAAAGCACAAAAGAGGGTGTGCATAGCCTTGGCATTCAATTGTGCCAATCTCATGTCATTGGTGTCCCACTCATCTTCACTCTTAGGGACATCTTTTCCATCTACTTTCTTTATTGGGATTCTAGGGCCATTAACAATTACTCTCCACATTTCATAGTCATTGGATTGCACAAATAACATCATCCTAATTTTCTAATAGGAGTAATTCTCACCTTTGAAGAGTGGAGGTCTAACTAATGAGTGTCCCTTTTCTCCTAGGGGTGTGCCTACATTCAAGTGAGCCATTTAAGATCGTTTTGCTCGATAGAGGTTAGTCTAAATCAATCTCGAGCCCAAGCTCTAATACCAATTGTTGGCTCTATAGGCTATACCGAGAGGGGAGGTGAATTGGTTCTTAGTTAACCTTATGCCCGTTTTTCGATTCTTCTAAATTCTCTAGCATATTTGAGTGTTTTCTAAGTTCTCTAAGCTAGGCAATTATACAATATAAATTCAATACAATAAACACAAATATAATTGCAAGTAAGTAAAGAGAGTAGGGAAAGAGAAATGTAAGCAAGCGATTTATAGAGGTTCGGCAACCTTGCCTACGTCCTCTACCTTGAGACGCTCCCAAGGATTTTCCCCAAATTCACTATCTTTGAATTTGTATTACACTCCCTCTTTTTCTAGGCTAAAGAGAAACCTCTCTCTTTTTCTAGACGCAAGAGAAACCTCTCTCTTTTTCTTAGGCTAAAGAGAAACCTCCCTCTTTTTCTAAGGCTAAAGAAAAACCTCCCTCTTTTTCTAAGGCTAAAGAGAAACCTTCCCTTTTTACAAGGATTGATTTGGTTTACAAATAATGTAATCAAAGAAAGGCCTCTAGATAGGCAAGTGATTATAATGTTTAAGTTCAAGGAAAAAGCCTATACAAGATTTGTGCTACTCTATACTACAAAGAATATGAGAATGATGGAAGATGAAGACTTTGTAGCTCTTGATTTGTTGTTGAGGCTTGAGGAAAATGAAGAAGATGATGAATAGAATTTCTGAGCAGTTCCTCTTGCTTTCTTTAAACCTCCCTCTTTTTCTAAGGCTAAAGAAAAACCTCCCTCTTTTTCTAAGGCTAAAGAGAAACCTTCCCTTTTTACAAGGATTGATTTGGTTTACAAATAATGTAATCAAAGAAAGGCCTCTAGATAGGCAAGTGATTATAATGTTTAAGTTCAAGGAAAAAGCCTATACAAGATTTGTGCTACTCTATTCAAAGAATATGAGAATGATGGAAGATGAAGACTTTGTAGCTCTTGATTTGTTGTTGAGGCTTGAGGAAAATGAAGAAGATGATGAATAGAATTTCTGAGCAGTTCCTCTTGCTTTCTTTAGCTTCTAAGCCTCTATTTATAGTCCCTTGGATGTATTCTAACCGTTGGGTGGAGCCAAAACTTGAATATGACCATTGTCTCACAAAAACTAGCCGTCACAAGCTATTTTCGGGCAAAGGGATTGATCCCTTCCCATAGGGGATCGATCCCTTCATTCCAGATCCGATTATTCTGGGCTGAAGAACCTTTTCTTGCGTTGGGGTGCTTACTGCCAAAAGGGGATCGATCCCATGCCTCCAGAAAGCCTATTTCCTGCACTTTTGGGTTAGAAATGATGTGACCTTTGATCCTAATCCAACCCAAAACATTTTGACATTTTTGTGGGAGTTTTTCTTGACTTTCTCTAATGAAAACATGGTCCAAAAATTTCATCAAGTAATTTTCTAAAATGTTGGCTCTATAGGCTATACCGAGAGGGGGTGAATCGGTTTTTCGCTAACCTTAAGTTCGTTTTTCGGTTCCTCTAAATTCTCTAGCTTAGATTGATATTTTCTAAGTTCTCTAAGCTAGGCAAACATGCAATCCAAGTTCAATGCAATAAACACAATATAATCACAAGTAAATAAAAAGTAGGGAGAGAGAGATTTACACAATCGATTTATAGAGGTTCGGCTACCTTGCCTACGTCCTCTACCTTGAGACGCTCCCAAGGACTTTCCCAAATTCACTAACTTGAATTTGTGTTACACTCCCTCTTTTCAAGGCTCAAGAGAAACCTCTCTCTTTTTCTAGGCTCAAGAGAAACCTCTCTCTTTTTCTAGGCTCAAGAGAAACCTCCCTCTTTTTCAAGGCTTAAGAGAAACCTCCCTCTTTTTCTAAGGCTAAAGAGAAACCTCCCCTTTACAAGGAATGATTGTGTTTACAAGAGATGTAATCAAGAAAGACCTCTATGTAGGTAAATGATTACAGAAATTAAGCACAATGAAATCCTATACAAGATTTGTGAATGATAGAAGACGAGGACTTTGTAGCTCTTGATTTGTTGTTTGAGGCTTGAGGATTTGAGGAATATGAGATTTTGAGTGGCTGAGTGGTTCCCTTTTCTTCCTTTAGCTTCTAAGCCTCTATTTATAGTCCATTGGATGGTTTGTGGACGTTGGTTGGAGCCAAAACAGAAACTAGCCATTGTATCTCACAAAAACTAGCCGTTGGAGACTTTCTGGTGTAAAGGGATCGATCCTTTCATCAAAGGGATCGATCCTTTTCTTCAATCTAGCCTTCTGGGGCATTCTGTCAAAAAGGGATCGATCCATTTCCCTATGAGATCGATCCTTTTCTATAGGGCATTTTTCCTGTACTTTTGGGTTAGAAATGATATGGCTTTTGATTTTAATTCAACCCAAAATATTTATAAGCTTTAAGGGAGTTTTTCTTGACTTTCTCAAATGAAAATATTGTCCAAAAACTTATAAGTAATTTTCTAAACTTATGTTCAATAATTCTTGAGAAAATTACTTAATATTGAAAACCATTTTATAAAGTATTAAGACCCATAAGAATATATTATTAAATCATGGTCTTAATGTTTGATATGAACACTTAAAAATGGATTGAGAAAATCATGTGTGATAAGGCAAATTTACAATATGAATTAAAACATTAAGGCTTACTTAAGTTTTTGTCATTTCAAAATATATATGGCAATTTAAAGCTAACATAAAATATTCAAGACATTTTATAAAGTATTAAGACCAATAAGAATATGTAATTAAATCATGGTCTTAATGTTTGATATGATCACTTGAAAATGGATTGAGAAAATCATGTGTGATAAGGCAAATTTACAATATGAATTAAAACATTAAAGCTTACTTAAGTTTTTGTCATTTCAAAATATATATGGCAATTTAAAGCTAACAAATTCCTAGATTGTTGGATGTGAATTCCCAAAACCAATCTTCGGATGTGAATTCCTGAAACCAACATTCGGATGTGAATTCCCGAACAAATTTCTAGAAGTGAATACCTAGACTTTCGAATGCGAATTTCCGAAATGAAATTTTAGATTTTCGGATGTGAATTCCCGAAACAAAATTTCTAGAAGTGAATTCCTAGATTTTCGGATGTGAATCCCTGAAACAGAATCTTCGGATGTGAATTCTTGAAATGAAATTTTCTACAAGTGAATTCTTAGATTTTCGGACGTGAATTCCCGAAATAGAAATTTTCTAAACGAGAATCCTTAAATTATTAGAAGTGAATTCCCGATTTAAGTTTAAGTTCAAAAAAGAAGAAAAAAGAAAAAAAAAAGAAAAAAAAAGAAAAAAAAGAAGAAAAGAAGAAAATTAAAGTTTCATCGCCTCTGCTGCAAGAGGAGCACATTTTTTTAAAAAAAAAAGAATTTTAAAGTTTCATCGCCTCTGCTGCAAAAGGAGCACATTTCAGAAAAAAAAAAAAGAGCATTTAAAGTTTCATCGCCTCTGTTGCAAGAGGAGCACATTTCAAGAAAAAAAAAGAAAGAAGAATTTTAAAGTTTCATCGCCTATGCTGTAAGAGGAGCACGTTTTACGAAGAATTTCAAAGTTTCAATGCCTCTGTTGTAAGAGGAGCACTTTTACAAGAAGAATTTAAAAAAAAAAGAGGAGAAAAATTAAAAAAAAAAGAGAAGAAAAAGAAAAAAAAAGAAGAAGAAAGAGAAGAAAAGGAGAGGAGTGAGTCATAAGCCGGACAAAATTGCTGTCTTTTGTCTTTGCTCTATTCCTGATTCTCAGCAATAAGCAAAGAGGGGCAGCTGTTGACACCTAATTTTGTCCCATTTTTGTTATTATTATTATTTATATATATATTTGTATTTGTTTTTATTATTATTATTTGTTCTATTATTATTATTATTAGTATTATTATTATATTTGTATTTATTTGTATTTATTGTTATTTTTATTTTTATTATTTGTTTTGTTATTATTTATATTATTATTATCTATTATTATTTATGTTATTATTATTATTTTTATTTTTATTTTATGTTTTTGGTCTAATCTGCCATCAGTCCCCTGTCACCCATCCATCACCAGCGCCGGCTAGCTCTCCTACCATAACCAGCCACCCTTGCCATAGCCTCCCTCCCGAGGCTGTCCATCAACCCTGTCCTTCACATCCCATCTATACTAGTCCCCCTACAAAAACCCTCCTCAATCCTCGGCTCTGGGGGGGGGGCATTTTTTATTTTTCTTATTCTTGCTCGAGATCACCACCAGTTGAACCCACATCCAAGCAACTCGAAAAACCCCCCTCGGCCTCTGTCGAAAACCCCAAACTAGCAGCCCCATTCCGCTCTCTGAACCCGAGACCCATTGTCGACCCCCCCTTTTACCGAACCACCATCGCAACCATCAATCCCTCAACCCCACGGCCACCAACCATCAACACCCAAAACAAACCCTCTAACCCAGATCTAGAAACCTAGAGCCCTACCACCTGCAAAAAAGGAAAACGAGCCAAACAACAACAACCATAGACACTTCCCAAACCATCAAACAACCAAAAAAACAAAAACAAAAAAAATAAAAAAAGGGAGGAAATCTTTTCGGCCTAGTCAGATCTACAGGGTTAGGAGGTCTATAGAGTGAATCGGAGGTCAGAATCGAGCTCAGGGAGTGAAGAGCTTTCGGAAAGTGGTTTCCTTTTTTGTTTTTAAACCACCGACAGCGGCGGCCGGCGGCGGCGCACGGCGATCCGCGGTGGCCGGAAATCGCCCCCGTCGAGAGTCTTCAAAGACTTTAAAAAATTTTTTTTAGAAGTGGAAAATGAAGAATAAAAAAAAGAGTGGATTTTATAGCTAAAAAAAGAAGAAGATCCGCGTGTGGACCAGACCCAATTCGGGTCCGCGCGCCTGACCCGTGGGGAGCAGGTCCGCATGCCACAACGAAGCCGACCCGACCCATTTCTCCTCACCCGCGTTCGACCCCGTCCCGCTTTAGAGGAAAAGACCTGCGCGACCCGCGACCCGCTTTGGACCCGTTCCGACCCGCTTTGCTTCAGCCCCTCCTGCCTAGGCCTAATATCATGTGGATCAGATTTTTGGGCTATCAATCGAGCCAAGTTCAAAGGGCTCCCTTGGGTTTTCTAAAACCCAAACCATTAGGGTATATTTTTTTTAATTTTAGTAAATTTTTTCTTAATGTTTAGTTATTATGATTTTTTTATTATTATTATTATTAGTTATTATTATTATTATTATTATTATTATTATTATTATTATTATTATTATTATTATTATTATTATTATTATTATTATTATTATTACTGTGTTTTTATTATTGTTGTTATTGTTGTTGTTATTATTATTATTATTATTATTATTATTATTATTATTATTATTATTATTATTATTATTATTATCATTATTAATGCATGTTGTAAAATAAAAGTTTTTGAAAAATTTTCTTTTATTTGTATTTTCATTAATTATTATTGATTAGAAAATGTATGAAAAAAATATAAAAAAAACAAGAAAAAATAAACAATGAAATTTAATAATTTAACAAATTGCCCGATGATGGGAAGTTATGAAACTCACAAGTAGTGATTTCTTAACTGATCCCTAGGTGAGAAGAGTCGTACTAAATGTTACCAGAGTATTGGGATACTTAGTATGATTTTTCAATAATTTAAATTTTTATTAAAAATAAAAATAAATAAGTTTTAAAAGAAAATACAAAAACGAAAATAAAATGAAATTCGTCCGATGATGGGATGTCATGAAACTCACAAGTAGTGATTTCTTGACTGATCCCTAGGTGAGAGGAATTCACTAAGTGTTACCAGAGTATTGAGATACTTAGTGCAATTTTTCAATAATAAAAACTTCTATTTAAAATAAATAAAAAAATATTTATATAAAAAAATTAAAAAATTCATTTGCATCATTCATTATCTGTTTGCATCATATGCATTCATAATAATTTTCGAAGCGAGTGTGAATCTTCCGATGATGAGATTCTATAGAACTCACAAGTAGTGATTCTTAAGAAATCTCTAGGTGAGGAAAATTATTCCAAATGTTACCAGAGTATTGGGATATTTGATTTAATTTTTCAATACAAAAAAGTTCACATTCACTTTTGAAAAATAAAATTTAACTTTTTAAAATAGAACAAAATAAATTTACAAATAAAAAATGATTTTGAATAAAAAGTTTGCAATAAAATAAGAATTATTTTTAAATGTTAAATTAAGACCATTTTATTAAAACCAAAGGATAACACATGATTACAATGGTACCGTTTTTTAACGGGCATCGTGGGGGTGCTAATCTTTCCCCACGCGTAACCGTACTCCCAGACCCAAGTTTGTTTTCACAGATCAAAAATTATCTTTTTAATAAAACTTAATTAATTTTGAGATTTTGTTAAAAAGATAAATATTTTAGGTGACCAATCACACCTAGTCAAAAAAATTGGCGGCGACTCCTTTTGTTTTTTAATATTTTCAAAATCGTCGAGCGCGAAATCGTTACGACACTTAGCAAAAGAAGTCATCATTAATCATGGGTGTATTAATTCAAATAGTTATGTTTCTACTTTTAAGGTGTGAGAGTTTTGCAGATCTAATGTTTGAGATTCATTCAAATTGCAGATCTAAATTTTCGTCTTTTTCATATCATAAGATGAGGGAGTTATGCAAATCTAAAATCATCGCTTCAATATTTACGTTCTACCTTTCCAGGTCAGTGACTTTCATCGTACCAAAAATAATTATAAATAACCATGATTGTTGTTTAATCTGTAGAACTTTTACTTTCTCATGGTTGCACCATGTTGGATGTCTCAAATAAAGGAATTAGTAGATTCATGTATCTTATCATCTCAATTAAATGTAATTTGTACTTCACACTTATGCTCTTGCCCTGATCTTAACTAAGTGAAGAATTGATCGTGGTTAAAGAAATAGTTTATAAACTTAAGAGCGGTTGTAGTCTCATGAAACCTAATTCCAACACAGTAATTAAATATACTAAATCCTCCAAGATTTATCACAAAGTTATATCTTTTTCCACAGAATTTTAAGCCGCTCTTAAAATGCTTTCTGATGAAATGTTTACCTTATATATCAGCAACCTTACACTGATTATATTAATAACTCTTTGAACAAGAAGAAACATGTACCAACTGTTGAATCCCAAAGTTATATACAGGAAAAGGAGAACAATTGGGGCATTATATAAGTAGGAGATGGAAATTATAGTGATTCTGAAGCATCAGCTTTTTCTTATTATATTATTATTCTTGAGTCTTTTATCACTTCCGATAATATTAGCATCTATTCTTATGGTGTTTTAGATAACTAAATCTTTAGTGCCAGAATGCTGTCAAATCAGTTCAAAGTGAGCTCCATTAATTCTTTTAGTGCATTGCCAATCTAGAAAGACAAGGCAGTCGGGCACTTGGGAAATCAGACAGTTGAAGCTACTTCGATCAGACAACTTACTGTCTTTGGGAAAACTTTAAATTTCCTGGTTGGAACATGCAGCTGCTACATGAATATTCTTTTGAGTCTAGAAAGACTCGACATTTATAGGTAATAGTTGTTTTCTGTGTTAAAGAGGAAGAACTAGGTGCAATATTCATTGGTAGAAAAACAAAGAAGAAATATATGGTTACTAATTTTTTTACTTTTGATGTTGAAATTCAGAGTCAGAAGCTCATGAGTCATGACCTATGGCAGGTCTACATTGTACTTTTCCCTAATTTCAGCCCAGATCATGGATCATGTGTAACTCTTTTCATGGTTTGTGTATGAAAGACAAGAATCCACTTCTAGTTTCTAGCCAATGCTATTGTCATTTTAATTGTTTTTTCTTTGTGCGTGTTGAATTTTTGTTTAAAGGCTAAAGCAAGAATCTAGGTCATATTCTCTTGGTTATGCTAGTGAAACATTATTATTGGAAGTATATTCTCATGATTTTCATAATTCCACTGAGTCTTCTTTTTTCTTAGTGGTGGACCTCTCTGCTTTTTACAGCTAGCAAATGCAAAACATTGTCTATTGTAATATCTGAAAATCTCATCAGTGATTTCATTACCAATTTGTGCATAATTACAAATTAGAGTGCGCTTTCTGCTGCTTACCTGCAAGCTGTTGATGGTATGTAAAGCCATAAACTAATCTGTTTAGTAATGGAGAGTTATCATTAGTTTATTAGTGCAAGACTAAGCTGGTTGAAGCTTGAATTGCTAGTGGAATTTCCAAAATATTGAAAAGTAACAAGTTAAAACAATGATTAGCTGGTTTGGCAAGCGGCTATTTCGAATTCTCAGCCTTCATGGGAAATCTTTTGACAATTGTAAGAATTTGCTTGTAGAACAATATATGATTGGAAAATCGGGTGGTGGAATCAAAACCAACATGGAAGATATAGGATTTGGCATTAAACTTCTTCCATCTAATTAATTTGAAAGCAAAATTCCCTTATCTTTCCTTTGTTGGGGTGGGGAGGATTTAGGATTTCTATCTTGCCAGAGATCTAATTAGTCAGCCTTTGGTTCACAACTGGCATGCTGATCAAGATGTAGTTAGTTCTGATTTTAATTATACATAATCTGAATGGAAGTTGATTGCTTTCAGGCTGTGCTTTCTGCCCTTTTTGGCTCTGCCATTGACAGAATCAAGCAGAATTGGTCACAATCTTGGACGGCAGGATTTGGCCTGGCTAGCTGGTCTTGGAAATTTTCTTTGTCATTCATCATATTGTTAATACACTTTGATCCACAAAGTGACGTGGGATTGTAGGCGTGGCTGCCATTTCAAACTTCTCCAAAAGAATCTGTCAACCAAGCATCTGCACAAGTCTTGTCTAGACATTAAAAAAGTAAATATTGGATGAACATGAAATGGTGTTAGATTCTCCATTATGCAACTTATTTCTTAATGATAGTGATTCTTCATTCTTCTATTATTAGTTTAACCATCTGCTTTTGGAGTATGATTCTGTTTTCCTGGAAGAATCAAATGTACAGTTGTCTTCATGAATTTATCTTGCCCCTCAATCGCTGCATAATTTACATGAAATTGTTATGTTCTATGCCTTAAAATCAGGCAGTGAATCAACATGAATATTTGCGCACTGTTGGTGGCCCTGGTAAGCACGTCAGCCAAGGCTTGCTCATAAATAATTGCTAATGTTCCAATGTCACCATCAGAAAGAGCCAATTAATAATAATGATAATAAAATAATAATAATAATAATAATAATAATAATAATAATAAGTTCTAATGTCCCCACTATTTTTGTTTGAATGGTGAAATTTCTTGATAGTTCTTACTTTTCACAATGGTGGAAAGTTCTGCACAAATATCAGACTTGGGATTTGTCAGTGCTCAACTTGCAAATCTAGAACTCAGAAACAAGCAATTATCTGATTAGACTGTACTAATAATGTAAGAAAACGTGATTTCCACTCATTTCCAACTTTGCCTAAGCTGTTGGGTCAACTTTTTAAGGTGATCTCAAGAATTTTTCACATCTCCATTTAACTGTTCAACTTTTGTGCTGTCCAATGTTTCTAAAATGCCCTTCGATTCAATAACTAAGTCAAAATAATTGAATTTTAGTTAAAGGTTAAAACATGTCATCCCATTCAAACAGATTATTTTAGTATTTACCAGATTAATGAATAGATTACATTTGTTTTCATTTAATGGAGTATGACTAAGTGGGGCTATTTAGGATGACAATGTGAAAGTGTCACTTTCTATATCATTAGATTTTTCTGTTAGATTCAGGTAAAAATCTCACTTGAAATGTTCAAACTGGGTGGTTTCATTCTTCTCTTTCTACACCAAGTTGCAAAGGTTCTTCTCCCTCTTCATTCTCTGACCTGTTTATCCTACATTTCTGATCAGTCCCAGCTCTTAGGTTGATGTCAAACCACTGAAAATACTGTTTTTTTTTTCTTGGAGTCTGAAGTTTCCTCAATTTTCAAGGGATTATTATTTGCAGGTATTATTGACAGTTTCTTTTGTAATGTTGGTTTTCCTTCACAAGGAGCAAACTTTCAGTCGTTTGTTTAACATCTTCTGCACAGAAAAAGAAAGGCTTTATAGTGAACAGCTATTTCAATCTGATTGAGAAAACAGCTGGTTTTTCTGGAGATTAGCATGAGAGTTTAGGTGGAATATTGGTGAGAGATTAAATCATGGCTGGAGAAGACTTAGTTGAGCTCAAATTCAGGCTTGCAGATGGAACTGACATTGGTCCAAGCAAGTACAGTTCAGCAACAACCGTGGCAACTCTTAAAGAGAAAATACTTGCTCAGTGGCCTAAAGGTTACGTAACTTTTTCATTTTCACCTGCAGTTTAATTGTATGCATCATGAATTTTGTGCTTTTAGCCCTTTTCCCATTACTGTATTTTGTATGTAAAGTGTCTTTGTCTTGTTATTCAATGTTTCAAAATCAAAGTTCTCTGCATCAAGAGTCAAGCTGATGTTTAATTTCTTCATGCTTGCAACTTAGTTGAGTTCATGAAGAGTCTTTGGTTCTACTCTTTTCCAACTTCCATGATTAACCTCAGGTACTTGGTGACAAAAATGGGTGATGGATTGTTTTTTTTTCTTTAACCTTTTGTGATCTTGGATCCCTGCCGCAAGAACTCAAAGGCACATGAACTTAGATCAATAACGTACTGATTTCTTGGACAATAAAGCATCACTGATTTATTTTGTTGGATTCCTATTTGTGATCTAAAGAGGAAAGTCAGTCTAAAAGCTTATCAGAAACATTATTCTTATTTTCCTGGGGCCGATAAATTAAAGCACAACCTCACTCTCACTTATTTCACTTCTCATTCATGTCCTTCAATTTTGCTTTTCTATAATGAACACAAGCAAAGTTTTTAGCACATTGAGGTAGTATGCTGCTTTTAATCCTTACATCTGGATTGCTGTATTGTTTTGTTGTTACAACCGGCTTCTGTGTCTGTTTCTCAGACAAAGAAAATTGCCCAAAGACGATACAGGATGTGAAGCTAATCAATGCTGGAAAGATACTTGAAAACAACAAGACACTTGCTGATTCCAGACTCCCGGTTGGTGAACTCCCAGGAGGTGTGATCACAATGCTTGTCGTTCTGCGTCTTCCTTTGTCAGACAAAAACGATGGTAATCCACAGCTTATGCATTTGATTCATTACATATGGAAGGGATTTGAGGGCTAATGCACATTATGCATTTCTTAACCATCAAAACCATTATGCATTTTTTAATCTTGTTACAATTAACCATCCAAATCACCAATACTGGATGCTGCTTTCCATATGAACATTAATTTCTCAGGAGTAAATAGCAGTAGCAGTCAAGATATTCATCTTTTCTTTCTTCAATATATTTTCAGCAGCTAACCATTACAATTGAAGCCTATTGTGAACAAAAGTTCAATTTCATATGATCCATGTTTGTTTTCCTATTCTGTCTCTCATTGAATCTGTAGCCATGCTCCTGTCTGTCTGTCTGCATGCTATAGCTCTTTTCTGGAAAAATAGGGTTCTATGCATGCACTTTAGTACTATATTTGCATTATGAAGTTTGTTTCATGTACTAACTCCCCACATTTTGTCCACAGAGAAACAACAGAATGATTCTCCAAAGAAAAGCAGCTGTTCTTGCACAATCTTGTAGCTGCCTAAGGAGATTTGCTGATGCTTATTCTACTTATGCCGGTTCCTTCAACAATATTTGTTGAGATTGCAATCTTTCAACATTACACATGTTTCAGGATTACCAATGCTGGTGGCGGCAAAAGTATAAAAAAACTTGTGTGGTTTATTTTACCGGACAACCTTGCATTTCCATTGTTGCTTGTGACAGAAAGGCCCAAAAAAGGGGAACACTGTTGAATTTGAAGCTTAGTTGATGATGGATCGACAAAAAGATTAAAAGACAAATTTATAGGAGAAATTATTGACTTCATTGTTTTTAGCAGACTGCCCTTGAAAATGTAAATTCTTTCTCACTTGCATGGCAATGGATGACCACATGATTGATCGTCTAAGTTTAGCTTTTGTATTTTACTAACAAATGCTTTAAGAATACTCGTTAAAATTATTATTTAAAGCAGGTAATCAACAAACAACAGAGCCACAAATGGAGGTGATGCAGAATAATAGAAGCAGAGACGAAAGCAAAGGTGTGGGACACAAGGGTTGAATTGTTACTTCTAGTAATGAAATAAAAATGATTCTGTCAATCAAAGAATTTGTTTCACTATACAACAGAAGAATTACATCACTAGGACCAGGGGAAAATGGTCAAGTGTTACATCTACGTCTATGACTTATGATACTATTAACCCGTGACAAAGACCGGGAAATATATGTTTATCTACATGAAATGAAATACAGCTGCATTGCTTTTTGACATTGTGTAACCAAGCTTGAAAAACTTGAACCCTGCAACAGCTCAATAGCCCGTGAATTCACAGGAAATGTGATAATTTAATGACAGAAAGCAGGCATTAATTAACCCTGTAAAGTGGTCATTTCTGGGACATGGCAAACAGGACATCCGGCGCCAAGGTTGTTCTTGTGGCTCAGGAATGGTCCCCTACGAGGAATGAGTCAAGCTTTGCGATTTCCTGGATGCCCGAATATTCTTGAGAGTCATCATGAGTTTCTGTCTCTCTCCTTCAACCTCTGCAAATTGAAGGCTTAGCTGAGAGTATCGCTCATGCATCTCTTTTAGTTCAGTCTCTACAGCTCCATATCTTCCCTTTATCTCCAACATGTCTTTGATTAGCTCATTGATGTCCCTGAAACTTCTGAACACTGCTTCCTCATCATTGTGTTGCTTCAAGAAAGAGCTGGATCACAAGAGAATATTATGTCAAATTCTTCGATATTTCATTTGCTCAGCTAGAGTTTTAACTACCCTTGTCCTAATGTTCCTCGCCCCAAACAGCAATGCAGAATAAATTTTGGATTTTCAGCACCCACTTGTCAACATATCATGAGTCAACAGGCTCGAAAAGGGAGAAATGATAAATACTAGTGAAAGAGGGTTGATAATTTGGTGGGGATTCCACCTAAGAGAGGATATACCAAGCAAATTCCTATGAGATCTTTCCCCAGTCAATGTTTTCTTTTAGCTCATTGGATACATTATACATGACTGCAAATGGTTTTAAAATTTTTTTGAAAGGGAAAAAAAAGGTAAATTAAATGTGTATGAAGATGCATCCTCTGAATATATACAGGCAATAACTGTGGACCAGTAACTGGTTTAATTGCCACACCCATCTTACTGGAACATCAGGTGAAGGACAACCAAACAGGTCGCTTCTCATCCTTGTGACCAAACAAAACTTGGCCAAAGCCAGAATCTGTTGACACAAAATGAGTCGCACAACGTAGACAAACAGGTATATACCAGAATGCCACACCAGAAATTTCAAAGGGAGACCCATCCTCTCTATTAATTCATAGTAACTTAGTGATTGGCATGTGTTATAGCCAACAATTTTAGCACAGAAATAACATATGTATGAGAATATGACCACAGCCAAGTTGGAAGTGAAAAAATTAACTTGAAGTTAGCTTACAGAGGTTGCAAACGGCAACAATATAACAGCTGCTAATCCCCGTATAAATTGAACCCAGAAGGTGGATGTAGATCATGATAGAGTTATGTAACAAATTATTTTTCACATAAGCCAATTATATTAGTTGGAAACTAGGTTGACAAAGAGATGCTTAAGTCACAGAATAAACTTTAATGGTTATACATTTCCTCTTATATCTGTAAACCTCATTCGTGGATGCAACACTAGGGATTTGATATGCAGTAGGCTTAGATTTTTAAACATGGAAGACGGCAAATTTCTTTTCAAGGCCTAAACCATAAAAGCCCCTTAGGCCAAAGCAAATTGCTTCCCCTAAGCACAAGCTTCTCACAAGGGAGAGACTTCATCAAAATATTTTGTCGGTTAAGTTTGAGAAAGAATCAGAAAAGCAGTCTAGTGTTCTTTTCTAGAATTAGCATACCTCTGAAAAAGGATGCTTGATTTCTTCTTAGTTTGCAATGCAGCAGCAAGCTCAAGTTCCAGTGCAAGTACCCTTTCTAATGCATTTCCACTTTCTGAATATTCATTAAACAAAGGGAATATGCTTCCCAGTTCTTCATTCACCTGTGCATACGCAAAAATTGAGAGACTTGTTGAACTTTTATTAAAATTTTATGGAAGTAAGAGGTTCATATTGATTCACCTTATGTAACTGCATTAATTCTAGCTGTAAATCTGGAAACTTGGGGTCAAAATGATGAGCATCTTTTGAAAGAACCAGATTCTCATTTTTCATCCTTTCCAGCTACAAGCAAAAAAAGAAGCCACAATTGTAATGAAGTTCACTAATGAGAGAAAGTTACACAACATTCCCTCATGCTCAACAATACAAGAAGAAATTGTGACTGACTTCAGGTCAGATTCTCGCTAACTTGCACCTTACAGGCTTACACAATATACATACCTCACGGTTTAGGTGGTCCATGCTAGATCTTAAACTTTGGGCTTTAGAAGGATCATTGACTAAAGTTAGATGTTTTGCATCACTGTTCAGCAAGTTCTCTTGGTTGACAAGTGCAAGACTTTGAACTCCACTTACATCATTAGATACAAGAATATCCTGATAAACAATTAACAAATCATCATTATGAAAATTTTCAATATGTAAATAGAAAGGTCTTCACACAGCAGAGGAAGGATAAATGAAACATTTTCTTCGAAGAAATCTTCATCAAAGATTCTAGCAAAAGGAAATAGAATAAATTTGAAATAAACTTTTTTTACCCGTTAGCGTAAAGTATCACTTATCTGCCCAGCACAAAAAATGCAAGATAGCTTATCAAAAGAACTGAAAGGCAGACCTTAAGATTAACACTTAATTGAAGAAGCCAAGCAGCTGGCAAAAACTAGACTACCAGGGAGATAGCATTACTGATACTTAAAGTTAATTTATGTCAGAGCTTATATGCATGTTTGTTCATAATCTAAATTTCTCTAAGATTATGTTTGAAAATTTTCTTACCATGAAGCTAAAAGAACTTGAATGGAAGATTATGGGCTGATTTTGAAGGACATTAAGTGGAGTCTACTTCTCAGAACATTACAAATGATGACACAGGTAGAACATGCAATAAATTTATCTGATACTTTGCGTTTCTATCTACCATAATAACTCGTCAATTGCATGGACCTCAGACAGATTCAAATCATCAAGGAACCAAATTGTTATATGAACATGTTTAGAATGCACTTGATTCATATTCTATCTGAAAGAAATGAACATCGCGGCTCCTTAAAAATTAATGGCCCATGCACATATTTATACATTTCCTTGTCTTTTCCCTCTTAACTTTGAGATTCACACAACTCTTTGAATATCATGATTGGTATAAATTATCCAAAAAAATCCCCACAGCAGTCCCAATCAAGAGCATATAGATGGAGCATTATCAGATGGAAGAGAAACAGCTTATTGACCCAAAAAACAGAATATTATGTAAAATAGGAGAAAAATTACTGAATAGATCATACAATTATTTAAATAATCACTCAGAATAGATAGAATCTATGTAAAATATAATGTAATATTTATTCTTAAGACCAAATGCATTTTCAGTTTTTTTCTTACAAAAGAAGATAAGAACACTAAGCATTTACAATAAGTTGATGATCAAAGTACTAAAGTCTCAAAAATTATAAAATTAAATCTAAACACAAAACAAATAGATGCAACACAACAGAAACAACAGAATCATATGCTACATAAAATTTTAGTATTACAATTCATTCATTCAAAAACAGTGAATTACTAATTGAACCAGAAATAGTTAGAGAAGATATTTCAAGCAAAATGATAAAAGTTACCTGCTCAGGTGGCAAATTTGTTAGTGCACTTGTACAGTCTTCATCAATGGGAACTAAACATGGATGTTCTGCTTCTTTGGAGTTTGCTGAAGTATCCAGGTCCAAATAGTTAAGATCTACATCCCTGCTTGAAACATTATTGACAACCAGCTCATCAGAGATGCCACCATCTTTCGGATTGTCATTTCTTTCCCTCTCGACATTCATGGTTGATGTAGAGATCTCAAGCAATTCTTTCACTATGCTAAGTTCAACTGAGATTCTAGATTTTTCCTCATTGCATTCTTGCAGAGAAGCTTCAAGTTTCTGTTTTTCTTCCTTACAGCATTCAAGGCTTATCATTGAGCAATCCAATTCAGCCTTCATCAGGTCATAAGCCCTCATTTTTTCACGCTTGTCTGAAATCAACGATTGTAACTCGTCCTCCAATTCTAATATCTTCACTCCTAGCTCTTCATTTCTCTTTAAATGAGAAGCTTCAGATATCTTTCTATTCTCAATGTCATCAATGGCATCTTGTAACTTCCATAGCATTTCCTCACTATGCATTTTGGAGACAGCCAACTGGTGTTTTAGTTCTTGTAACCGTGTTTCATACTGTTCTTTGATAAATGCAATTCTTAAGGACTCTTGCATAGCAGTTGGTGGTGCTTCAGATTCCCTCTTCTCACGAGCCTGGGTGGACTCCACATCAGCCTTGTCTTTGAGCTCCATCAAATGAATGGACAAGTTTTTGAACTCTTCAGTCTTCAAAATCTGTTCAGAAAGCCTTTGAGAAAGCTCATTACACTGATTCTGCAGTAGCAGCACTTCATCATTATGCCCTTCCAGTAAGTTTATTTGAGTGCTCTGTTCATCCAATTTTGCTTCAAGTACTAAGACATTAAGTTCCAGTTGTTCCTTCAATACCATCAGATTATCAATCTCTTCTCGGGAACCAGCTAGTAAGTGCTTCAGCCTTTCAACTTCAAAAGCATGCTGATTTTTATCCTCAGAGTAACCAAACTCAATTTTTTCAAACCTACTTTTGTAGTCCTGGAGCTCAGCTATTACAAAGCTATTTTTATTGAGAAGTACCTGATTTTCAGCCATGGAAGCTTCTAACTCTGATTTTAGGGAGTCAAGAGTCACTGATAATCTTCCATTTTCTTCAATGCACTGTGCTTCACGAGCAAGACAACCATTAAGCATGCTCTCAACATCAAGATGCTTCTTTTGAAGCTCCACAAGGTGCCTTTCGGAGATGGAAAGTCGATGAACAAGGTCAGTGGTCCAGGTTTCATACTGAGTTCTTAAGAAAATGAGGTTAACATCTGCAGCCATTAAAAATTCATGCATTTCAGACAACTGAGATTCCAGAAAAGTAACAGTGGAAGATTCTTCGCGAGCATTGTTGAGGCACTGCTCAGACTTCTGCAGAAGACTGCAAAGTCTAGATTTCTCTAATTCTACATCTGATAACATTTGCTTGAGATAGACCAGTTCAGATTTCTGCTGATCAAAGTGCAATAACTGATTGTGCTTCTCATTCATTTGGGAAGTAAGATCTGTAACCATACCCTCCAATTTATAATTGAAACTTCTTTCAGTTTGCAGCTCATCATGCACAGAACGCAAACTTTCTTTCAAATCATTAAGCTCCAAAGCAAGCTTGGATGACTCCTCAGATTTATCCTGTAAAGATTGTATCAACACTTTGTTTTCTTCCATAAGTTCAGCCACAGTCAACTTACTACTTGCAAGTTCTTCATTGACAGACTCTAAAACCAAGAGTTCTTCAGCAATCTCCCTGTTCTTAGAAGTAAGATGTTGCACCTCAGCTTCAAAATGCTCAAGATCAGATAAAATATCTCTCTGCTGCTGTGAATAGATTTCTTCAACTTCAGAGCCAACCTTTAGCTTTTCAGCAACAGCTTCAATTTCTGACTGAAGCTTTTGTACCACTACATTGGATAAATCTATTTTATCAACTATGGATCGTACATCACATTTGAACTTCTGTTTCATTAGCACCATGTCTGATTCTACCACACTTAAAGAAACCTGAGCCTTATCTCTTTCACCCGTCAGATCTTTCTTTTCCTTCAAGAGATAAAGAAATTTTTCATGTGCATTATTCTGGACCTCTTCTAACCGCAGCATGACAGATGTCAAGTCCTTGGACTCAATATCGTGAACAACCAAGTCGCTTGAGAGGGACGGTTCATCAGTAAATTTTCCATAGGATGACAATAAGTTCAGCAACCTGTTTCGCAGAAAGTCAACATTATTCTGCACATTTTTCCTTACAATAAGGAATTCATCAAACTCAGTTTTGATCATTCTCAACTCTTCCTGCAAAGAAGAGTTATTGTTTTGAAGATTACTGTTTTCCAGGGTTTGCTCCTTCAATAAATTAGCCAACTCTGTTTTCTCCATGACGCAGGCATCATATTTGCTCTTGTAACTTTTGTACTCCATCAGGTGGCACTCCAATTCAGTTATCTTCTCAGAGAGAAGATGATTTTGATGGGTGGCATTTTCTACATTTGCTTCCAGAGTTTGTTTTTGCAGAGCCATGTCATTATACTTGGCAATGCAAGTAGCCTTGTACTCGTTAAGAGAATGAACATCATTCATAGCTGTTTGCAGCTTTTGCATCAACAACTCCTTGGACTCATCAATATCAGCACTTGCTTCAAGCAAAGTTTCTTGTAGAGTCTTTGAAAACAGATCCAAGTATACAGTTTGGTAATGCATTTCACAAATTTCTTCTTCAACATTCTGATTGAGGCTTTTCTTTAAATGGAGGGATCTATTTTTGTCCTCTAAAAGAATATCTCCATCCAACTGCTGTTTCTTCACCCCTACATACTGGTTCTGACAATGCAAGGGATTGGTGGGTTGAAATTTTTCTGAATCCAGTCCATGATTCTGCACCATCTCCGAGTATCCTTGGGAGTTTGGTTGTGAAGAATCTACAAAAGCTTTCCGGATGAGATTCTCATTTGTCTCAAACACAGACATAACCTGGGAAGAAAGCAGCTCTAGATCCTTTTGCAGCTGGCCCACCGCAATTGAATAATTAAGACGTGCCCTTTTGAGTGCTGCTTCTGCAGTAACAGCCCTTCTTTCCAGTTCCTTGCTTAGAGATTCCAAATCTTGTTTTTCTTCAGCAAATCTCAAGATCTGTTCATTCGTATCTTGGCGCATAGTCTCCATCTCAGCTTTAGCGGATTGCACCCTATACAAGCAAGTAGAATGATCATTTCTGAGACTCTGAAGTTCTCCCAGCATCTGTCTTTGGTTTTCCTCGAGCTCCTGAACAAGAGCTTCATAGTAGCACTCCATCTGATCCATTTTCTTTGCAAGGCTTTCCCGCTCAGCTTTTGATTCATCCAACTCTCTCAGAAGTTCAAAGATTTTGCCTTTCATTGCACTAGTAGCACCCAATGAATCAGGTTCGTGTGACATAAGACCAGGCACACTAATGCATGGAACCGTGCCTAGTTCTGGTTGATAAAGCTCTGCATCAAAACTAGTTTCTGGTATAAAAGGCTCACCATTAGTTAAACCCATTTCTCTGATACCCTTCATGTTGCATCTATCAGATGGAACCGATCTAAGAATAGATATTTCTTTTTGAGTTCCTCGTTTGAGATCTTGCAGAATGCCAAGCAATGCCTCCAATTCTGCGTGAGGGAATCTATGGTCTCTTTCATAATAATTCAAACAGGTCTTGTTTTGAAGTGTCCTTATCTTATCCTCCATAACTAAAAGCCCGTTTGACAATATGACTTCTAAATCTTGAAATAAGTGATCCTGATCTCTCTTAATAGCTTCTTTGTTGGTCAAAGGAGGGCATAGTTTAGAACTAGTCACCCGCTCAAGGTCATCTTTCAACTTTGAACAGTCTGATTTTAAAGCAGAAACCTCCATTGCCAACCTTTCTCCTGAAGAAATTTCAGTGACAAGTAGCTCAGCAAACTTCTCTGTTTCAGCACCTAGTTGACTAGCATGATTTTGTAACAAGCTCACTTCCATCTTAAGCTCCTGAATAGTTGACTCCGCCACTTCCAAGCATCCTCTAAGTCTGCTATTCTCTTCATAAGCAACAGTTAAGTCATTATCCGCAGAATAGTCTGAACTCCATCCATGAACCCAATCGTTAGTCCCGTGTGCCAAAAACCGATGATCAGAGGGATCCCCTTTCTCTTGCCGAGGGCTGTGACCAAGTCCTGCCAAATCACCAGAGACTGTACTCTTCAGGCTGTCAATTTCATGAGTGCTGGATGTATCATGCTTCTCTGCACATAAACTTTCAGAATTATTTGAAGAGCTATCAAACCCAATAGCTGAGTCTCCATAGTCTGCATTCAAGTCAACATCTTCTTCAAGAAAAGGGTGTTCTTTAGATTTTTCTTTAAATCTAACCCTTGCATTGACCTATATACAGAAGAAAAGGTGACAGATTAGTTTATCTTCTATTGTAGAAGACAACAGGAAAGCACTAGCTGCTCATTCATAATAAACCTTGGAACAACTAAAAGCCTACAATATAGATTTTCACACAACTTAAACAACCAAATTTTAACCCAAAACGTAGAAAAACCTGAACAGATGTAAAAATTATATTTAACAGATAAATTCAAGTACTTTTTGCATATTGATATTGTCGCATGGGACTGCTAAGGAGCTTTACATTATGAATTTTACTCGCCTTCACACTCATTTAACCATCTTGACTTTTCAGTATCATCTTTACATTAGCTCATAACCCACAGCCTCTTCAACGGTTTCTATAGCAAAGCCATAAAAATCCATGCAAATTTTAATGGCATTCTTAGTAATAACAAGCCCAATTTAAAAATTATCTTTGTGATATTAATAAAATAAAATAAAAGGCAAACCCAATGCACAAAGCTCCCAGATTTCTAAAGAGGATCATATGTACACAATCTTCCCTCCGCATTAAGGAGAGGATGTTTCCATGATTTGAAAACGTAACTTCTAAATCACAAAGGAACAACCTTTACCGTTGTACCAAGGTTCACCCTCTTATCTCCGTGATATTAATATTATTCTAAATTAAACCAAGGAATAGATGCCAATAGTTCTCTTCAATAAGTGATCTCATAGACCTTAAAATCACTAATTTTCTCAAAAGGAATATATGTTGCAATCTGTATTCCTCAATAAATGAAGAACTGTCAAAGAAAAGAACTATGACCTTATGCATCCATAGCAAAGAATGTGTATTTGCTAATATGCATAAAGAGCTTAATATAAAAGTATGAAACAACAGCAAAGAACCTTAACTACAATAGAACACGTACAGTAAAATCTAGGAATCCAAAAGAACCAAAGGACTGAACCTTATCCATATGACTGTTGACAATCTCCTCAGAAACTAATACTTTTCCAGAAGAAGACTGCTCAGGGCTATTTTGGTCTGGCCCCACCTGCAATCCCCTCTCTCTCAGTTCTCGTTGCTGTTCAAACTCCCTGAGACCAAGCATAATTACAGATAAGCAATTTAAAATTAGCCAAAGCAAGCAGTTTACATGTTTTCAGTAAATACCTGAAACCAGTTTTAGAGGTTAGCAGTTGCAGAGTGACCTGTCATTGAATACAAATTGACCATTAGTTAGGCATTAGACAACAGAAATCTCTCGTAACAGAGAAGAAACTTCAACAAGAAGTAGGAAAGAGTAACACAATTTTTAGAGAAAGCTACACGTAAACATTCTAGCCTCTAACTATACATATGAGCCAAGAAATTCAACAAGCAATAAAAATTGCCCCAAGAATGTTTTGAGAAATTCAAAAGTCCTCACATGTAACATAGCTCCAGAATCACAGCCAAGAAGAGGCAATGGAACAACAGAAGGCTTTGATGCATCAGCATAATCAGCAAGGTTGATGGTAGCCTCACCAAGAAGGCTGGACCGCGAGGAACCCTGATGCCAAACAGATTAAGGTGGAAAGACAGTTAAACTCAGTTAAAACAAGATGGAAGGAAAAATCTGGTCTGACTGTGACTAGAGGTGTGGAATAAACCGTCTATAGATCAAAGGAATCTGCAATTCACATTTAGATCATACTAAGGGAGTGTGTGGTCAAAATTTTGCATCTGGGGGTGTAAGAGTTAGGATCTAACCATTGCCACAACAAGCTTATAGAGTTTTTCATCGAATTGTTTAGTTTTGATGTCTTGGAGAAGCCTCGTAGTCTCATAGATTGGATCAGCCCATTTGCATGTTCCATTTCTCACATTTGCTTTGCTTGTCTTTGCAATTGCTTTTCCGGAATCAGCAGGAATGAAGGATATATATAGTTTATCCCATCCACTTTGTGGAATCTGAAATGTTCAGAAAAAGTACACATAGTATGCAGTCATTGCAGCAATCAAGATGAAAGATGCATCACAATATGTTTTTTTGTGATGAAAGGACTAACAATCACATATTAGATGAGCAATATATATAGTAGGAAACTACAGAATGCCTTTAGCACAGATCAGATGAAACAATGGAAAAGATTCATGTAGATGATTCAACCAGTTTAGGATTTAGTTAACTAAAGTTAAACCATCACATTCTTCTCCGGTTATGGTTGATAAGATTAACTCAATGCTGAAACTGGCATGCAGCAAAAGTTTACAAATTAGCATGAAACAGAAGTTTAAGCACAGATCAGATATAATGGATGAAAAGGATTCACTTGGATGATTCGAGTTTAGGATTGATAATGTTAAACCTTCTAATTTTTCTGCCAGTATTATGAATGGTTAATATGAATCATCAAAATAAAAAGAGGCATTAACTTAAAGGATTTACATAATTACCAATTAAAGCACCAAATTCTAATTTCCAGCATATGGATGGACATTACAATAAATTGCTTGCTTTGTTTTCTCTCATTACATGGATGTTATCATATAGATAATACACCATGGCCCAAATGCAGGACTGAAGATGATCATGTGTCAATTGTGAAGTAAGAGGATTGGCACCACTCTCTCATAGCTATGATGGTACTGAATGCATAGGTCAGTATGTTATACGCTAAAGTATATAATTTGCTGTCAAGAAACAGGTTCTTGAAAAGATTAAATTCATGAAACTGCATAAAAATTAATCTTCTCAAGCACTTGACCTTCTAAAACTCCAGGACATTGAAAAATCTGTCGCTGTTCTTTGTAAACTTCCAGTTCTGATTTTCCATGGAAAATAGAATATATTTGTTTGAAGTGCCAAAAAAGTTGACCAAAAACACATTAACTGCAAACACTAGCCTAAGACTCAAAAGCAATATTTTGAGATCGAAGTACATATTTCCTGCCAAATGCAAGTAATTTACATTAAATGTAGTCACATTGTAGAATTAACATAGAAGATAATATCACATATGTGAGCATCTTAGAACATCCCTACAATAGAACTGAAGCTATACATTCAATGCATTGTGATTGGATTTCATGATTCAACTTAATAAGCTACATTTTTTGATTTGGTACACATTTGTTTTGAGATAAATTCTAATATATGGATTCATTGACCTGTAATATGATCTTACATCTAAGGACATCAGTAAGGGATTAGCTTCAAATGAAAATACATAAATAAATTATGTGCCACAAAATTTCAGAAATACAAAATGTAACTTACATGAGTAGCATGGAATTGCAACCGGAATACAACTTTTATTTTTGTCTTCTCAATCTTCCACCTATTGATCCTCGACATTACCAGCAAATCAATGAATCACCAGTTGTATGACATGACAATCTCCATTGGATTTAACTGCCCCTGCTTATAACAAAACAACCCAATAAGGACTATATCATTTCCACATTGACAGCTGAGACCAGTTAAAAGTGGTTCAAGTGCAAGTATAAAACATGCTTGAAATCCAAAGTCTATTGCAATGAGATCCCATGACTAAGTGTACTTCACCATGACAGTAACATAATTAGGAGAAAAAATGAAAAAGCAAATTAAAAAGTATTTTTCAAATCACCAAATGCACACAAGGTCAATTCAGATCAAGGTTTATATTTAGGCAACAGGAATCCAAATTAAACGCAATTCCAAAGCTAACAACTAAAAACAAAAAACAAAACCTTATACTATGCTTAGTTCAATGATCTGGTCTAGTGAGTTTGACTTCACCATTACTTCAGAAACCAACACAAGATCCAAAGAAAATAGTTAATTCCAAAATACCTCGTTCAAAGAAAGACAAAAACTCTCCCAAAGTGCCAAACCCAGAAATAAACTTCAAAATGGTTATTTGAAAATTCTGAGATCCAGTCCTTTTTTTATTTTAAAAAATAGACAGTGAGTTTCAAATTTTGTAACAATAAAGCAAAGAAGAGAAACTGCCACTGCACACGCTTAAAAGAAACAGAGAGGCAAAAAAAACCACCTTCGAAAGACAAGACAGAAAAGGAAAAAGGAATAGAGTAAAAGAGAATCCAAAACCAAATGCCACAGCCAAATGTAGGAAAAGGAATAGCACCTATAAACAAAGCTTCAAAACACCACCACTCTTTTTTTCATTCTCCTTTTCCTTTTTATTTTAAGAAAACATCAAAAAGAAAGACAAAACAAAAACCCAGATTTGCACTGGAAAAACCAAAAACCAAAACTGACCCAATTGAGAAAACGTCAAGAAATGCTCAGAAAAACAATAATCCATGTAAAAAGTTGACATTTTTTAGTCCATTTAACCACTTAAAGAGTAGAAAAAACAAATACAAAATAAAATAATGCTGAGGAGCAAGGAGGGTAGGTACCCAGTAGCGGATCTGCAGGTGCTTAAACTGGAAGAAAGAGTAGAGAAATCTTCACAGAGAAGGTTCTATTCTCGGACAAAGCCACAGTGAATAAGGGGGAAAAAAAAGCAAGTTTTAATAGAAACAGAAGAAAAAAGCTGTCTTTTTTAATATTTTGAACTGTTGGGATGGTTTGTTGCAGGGAATTTTTGTTTAGGGGGCGTAAATAAAGAAAAAAAAAAGATTAAGGTGGAATGGAGGTTTGTTTGCAGGTAAAATATCAGCTTTCAGATTTAAAGCATGGGATTTGATTTGTATTTAGTACAAAAGGGACATCCCGCCAAAGCTTGGAGTTGTTGTCTTCTGTTTGCTAATTATTATAAATTAATATGAGCAAAAAAAAATTATTATAAATTAATAAAAATTAAAATGTAATTATGAAAATCCTTATGTGGGGTATGACTCTTTTCGATTATGCCAAAATGTCCTTCCTTTTTTAGTTTTTTATTATTATATGGAATTATGGATTGGCTCAGTTTTTTTTAAAAAAAAAAATAACTTTTGATACATTATAGTAAATTTTTTTTATTTTACGAGTAAAATTAAAAACTGAATACATCTTAATTTTTTTAATATTTTTAAATAGTGTATGTCATTTTATTAATTTCATTTATAAAATTTTAAAATTTCATTAACAGTTTATTTTATTTTTTACAGATATTAAATTTTAAAATTATTAAAAATTATTTTTTAAAAAACTTATGCGAACCAATTAAATTAACTTCATATTCAATTAACTTACTTGTAGTTTTTGTATGTTTAAAAAGTTTTAATCTATTGATTTCCACTTCAGATATAGCTGGACCATTTATATTTGATTTGAATTTGATGGCTGCTTTGGGGATCAATAATTTCTTTGGACCACCATGAATTACTCAAAATGCTTATGATTTTAATCTTTTCTTCTCAATTCTTATTTTGAAAAAATTTTACCTTTTCATACCGTATCGTGTTTTCAAAATCTCAAAACCTTCTTTTTGTCACTAAACCAATTCCTCATCGACATGTCTTGTTTCTTTTTAATTCTTACAGATTTGTACTTCCGATAACTTGGCGCATAGAAACAAAACTTAAATGAGTTTTGGATTTGTCTGATAAATAATTTACTTCTGTAGCTTCACATGCACTAAATCAAGTAATTCAACAACTTTAAGTTTTGCCTTTTTTTCTTTACGAAATGTTATTATCTTTGCGACTTGAGTTGGAGATAAAAGCATAAATAATCAAGTTATTCAAGTTTTTTGTGTATTATTTAAATTTAATTAGTTTATTTTTGTAGTTGAATTCGAACCATGCAAATAATAATTTATGTTTAGTTTGAATATGTTAATTATCTTACTTAAAACAATCGTAAGGTTAATTAAAATTTTAATATATATGATTGAAAAATAACAAATTAAGTTTTCGAAATTAAATTCAAACTAATCGAAAATTTTTAATCGAATTGAATTTTAAAATTAAATTCAATTTGAAACTTATTTTTGATTTTAGAATTTGAGTCAAATTAAATTTGACATTGAATTTTTTCAACTTAATTCGTATACACCTTTAACGAGTGACAAATACGTGAAAATGGATTTATTTATTTTGCTTTAATGTTGTCAAAAGTGTAGACTTTGACATGGTCTGGAAATGAATATTGTTAGTTTTAATTTACTAATTTTTTAAGCTTATTCCATGGTTACCGACAAAGTGTTGCATAGGATTAGACAATTAGTGGCTGTCGAAAATGTAGATAGAAAGCATTGGGTATAGGCGCATGAATTGTGGCTTTGAAATTTGTCATCGCGGAGTCATCCAGCAGTAGCCTCAGTGGACCTTAGGCACATGCCTCTCTCCTGATTTAGGGCCTACGAGATTTTTGTGTAATCCAATCCAAGTCAGAAACTTCATAAAATTTTGTCCCAAACACACCTATGCTATTGCTAATATACTACCCACCACACCTTTTGTCACGTGATCGTCCCTAGGGAGCACGTGGACCCCGCCGAGTTGAAAATTAAGAGAAAAAATGGATTATGTTGTGACTTGATTGGTAATCTTACATTTCATTTCATGGGGGCCTTTTTCCCTTCGCATGAACATATCTTAAATAACAAAATAATGGTTTAATGTCTTAGTGCGAAGATGTCAAATTAATTTCTTGACCCATCCTCAACATCAACTTGGTCCATTCAAGTGAAAAATAAAAAATAAAAAAATCACCGAAAATCACAAAAAATTAATTTTTATGAGAAATTTTATTAGGATTTTCAGCTTCATTATGAAAAGTGGACAAAGAAGAAACTAATTCAGCAGGGGAATTGAGAGCAAGAAGAAAAAATGGTTGTATCAGATAAAAAATCAAATGGAAAGATAGATAAAATGATCTTTTCTTTTTGTTTCTTTTCATGGTACAAACAAGAAAGAGCAGGCCACATGCTTATAAGTTCCACACCACCCAATGACTAAACAACCAAGAAATTAAGTTAACCAAAAATCAAATACCTATGACCAACCCCATAATTAAAAGAATAAACAAAATGGTCCCCAATACAACTTTTGCCTTCCCATATTTGGTTTTTAAATAGGTTTTTCTGCAGAATCAGCGGAAGAAACCTTGGAAGAATGGGTTTTCTTAGACACCCAGAAGAAACAACCAGCAGCAGGGATTTTCTTTTCATCAAACACCTTATCATCACTCTTTGGCTTCTCCTTCTCCTTCTCCATTTTCTTCATTTTCTCCTTATGTAAAGATCGCATCACGTAAGCTTCTGCCAAACCAACGGTTGCCATCGCCCAGAAGTACTGAAATATAAAAACTTGTACTAGGAAAAATTATTTGAGATTTGGCTTAGAATATTATTTATGGAACAAGGATTCAGTTAACAAGATGTTTAGCTAGGCTGATCTTTGAGAGCGCACAATTAGGATGAAAAGAATGATTCCTTGAGGGAGCTTCAATTTGGTTGGAAATTTATAGGCCGCTGTGAGGGGAAAATGGCGAAACTTCCATGTAGGATCGTGCGGAATATGGTTTTACTTTGGCTTGAAGGCCAAGCAATCGATAGACTGCATTCATTGAACTCTTCCTTGTTTCGGTGTCGATTTGAAAACGTGTCGAATTCTGCTTGCTTTGACATGAGGGGTGGCGGCGTCAGCAAATTCGTGTAAACACTGTAACTGCTGAAGTCAGTTGGCATGCCAAAGCAAAGTGTGGCATGTTTTGTTTTCCACTTTTCCTTGGAGTGTGGGCTCCATTGATATTTTACTTATTTAAAAATCAATGAAATTAAAAATAAAAAATTATCTTATATATTGTCAGTGAAATTTTTTTAACTCCATAAGTGAGATTAAGATGATGATATGTGTCCTATTTTATTTATTTTTTATTTTTTTAATATTTTTAAAGGACACATGTCATCATCTTAACTCCGTTTGTAGAGTTAAAAAACTCCACTGACAGTAGATAGGATAATAATCCATTAAAAATTTAGGAACAAAAATTACCATTTACATTGATACTAAATCATTATGTAAAATATTTTAATTTTTGATAATTTATATATTAAAAGAATGCTTGCAAAAAATAGGTAAAATAGGATTTTTTTTGATACGTTAACAATTTTGAGTCCAATTGCTCTTTAATTTTGTTGATCAAATTTGACTTCAATTGCTTTTTTATTTTATTGATTAACTAGTTTATGACCCGTGCGATGTACAAAAATTTTGTATACTTAAAAGTAATTGTTAATAAAAATAAATTTTATTTACAATTTAATTATTTAGATGATAAAATTAAATATATATAATTAATTAATTAATTTAATCAAAGTAAGTATTTAGAAATAAATTTGTTAATATAAAACCTTATAAGAAAATATAAATAATAAAAGATGATGAATTAAATATATATAAATAATGCATTCAAATATAAGAAATACTAACAAAAAAAATTGAGTTTAACACTTAAATTAAAAACTAAAAGTTCGATCACTGAAAAAAAAAAGTTCTTTAGTTCTGAAAATTTTCAACTGATGCTGTCGGATCTATACTCTTGCAATTATGTTTACATCATATATAATTTTTATCTATTTATAGGACACAAAAAATTCAATTAATTAATAAATAAATGTGAAACCTTACTTGCGCTTACATTTTTTTTTTTTGCAGGTGTTTGAAGGAAATTGTCATCTTCTTCATATGTACATGAATTAGCAGGCATCTCTATTGATATCTTCATTGTATTTGATGAATATAAATCGTAACTTAATGACATCAAAATGCATCCTAAGTACCATGTGAAGACAGTAAGGTATCATTAGATTATAAATTATTCGATACGTAAAAATTTTTTTTTATTTAAGGCATTTTAGCTTTTCATATTTTTTATGTAATTGATGTTGTCGTATCTGTTGTCATTTGGAAAGAAAGTCTAAGAATTGATTTCGGTTTCTTAAATCATAAAGAATAATATCAACTCCAATTTATGATGTTTACTTTTTAAACTTCTTTTTTAAGAGAATCACTGAGAGAGAAAAAAAATGATGACCATCTTCTCCACTTTTTTTAACTGCTTCGTTGCATTTGAATATGTCGGTTTCTTTATGGCACTTGCCAATGCCATATGTTTCAATCGATTCCAATATTCAATGCTTTTTTGAATGCATTACTCTCATTGTTTATTTTTTTTGTAAACCACATATTTTTTCATCAGTTTTAACGGTCTGAAACTAATCCTGTTCGGGATTTAGTCACAGTTAAGGCTCTTCACCCCTTCCAAAGATGTGTTTAGTGGAGGTTGAACCCGAGAGCTCTTCCCACAAACTCAGCCTGCATTGCCAATTAACCCACAACCATTATTTCTATTGAATTATTAGATGATAAGGTAACTTTTCATTTTCCATATGAGTATTTTATCCATAGTCTAAATAAACAAAAAACAATGCTTCATATGATTGTTGTTATTATTTTTAAAGGTATTTTTGACATTACAAATTTTTTTTAGGAACTTTAGTTTTTCTTGAATATTTTTTTAAAAGAACTATAATTTAAAACAATTAAGTTAAGAAAAATATAATCTTAATATAATATTTATTTTTTAAAAAATTTATAGAAATTTTTTGTATAAATTTATTCGTTACATAAAAATTTCTACATTATAAACAAAGAAACACCCAAAAGTTTATAGTGAAAATTAATAGCCACCCTTCAAGCACTCACATATACATTTCTATAGAGCAGTAACGAAAATAAACTTGAAATTTATTAAAATAACTAAATAAATTGAGTAGTTGAAAAGCTTACCAGAATTCTTGCCGAATGATCAAATCGAACAACTGTAGAGAAAGCTGAAAAAGAAAACAAAGAAAATCATTCGAATTGTTTTATTTTGACCTGAATAAACTTTGATTTTGAGGAACCCATTAGAATTCCCATCAATTTAAAGAGGATCACCTAACAACAAAATGAAAATCATATAGTAAAAACTTCTTGCTTCAAAAATTATAAAATGTGATAAATCAAAAAATAGAAAAAATTGGTATTTATTTTGAAATGCCTTATAATTAAGATAAAAGGAAAAAGAAAGTACCTTGTAGAAGTAATCTCCTTCGCAAAAACTTGAACAAAAAAGAACATAATAATAAAATATGATAATTGAGATTCGTAAAATAGGAAATGTGCATTGAAAAAAATGTAAAAATGAAGGTATAAGAACATATTTTCATACCTTAAATCAAAATGAGGACTTGTTCTTGATGTTTCCGCTTTGGCAATGTGCAGACTTGTAATAGAGGCAACGAAATTGGAGCAGATGGATGTTGATAATCTAATGCTAAGTTGATGGTTGAATTGTTTTGGAGTGAGGATTACAAAGAGTTATTAGAACATGGATTCAAAGTGAGGATTGCAGGTTTATTAAAACATGGATGGATCGGTTCTAGAGCAGATAGAACGGTTATTAGAACGTGATTTTCATTTATTAATTAAATAATAAAGAATTTAAAATGTTTAATTTATTATTTATTTTAGATAATAAAGAATTGGATAAAGATTTGAATATAAAAGATTTGATTAGATAATAATTTTTAAAATTAATACCGATTTATTATTGATAATATAACTTTTGAATAACAAATATCTGAAAAATATTAAATAATTTAAAATAGATATTATTTAAAATAGAATATTGAATAACAAATATTTGAAAAATATTAATTTATTTAAAATAGACATTTTATAAAATATATAGATAATTTAATAAAGATTAATTAGTTTAAAAAGATAGTTTAAAAGAGAAGAAAAATTGAAAGTTAATGAGGTATTGATAAATAGTTATCCTAAACTGATAAGATTTTAAATAAATGTTTCAATTATTTTTCAAAAACGTACAATTAATTCTGCAGTTACATTAGCTATTGAAAAAAAAAAACTAATAGTAACGACTAAACTTGCTGCTAAATTTATGTTAACTATTGAGAGAGATAAAGGTCGTTATGCTAAAATTACGTTAACTGTTGAAGCAAAAAGGGAGAGAAATAGTTCTCATGTGTCAGTAAAAATAGATTAAACACATAAGCACCACATCAGCAAAAAATGATAGATAGATAATTTAATAAACATTAATTAGTTAAAAATATTAGCAATAGTTTTTGGAAAGGGGTGAGGAGCCTTAACTGTGACTAAGTTTCAACCAGGATTAGCCTCAGACCGTTAAAACGGATGAAGATACCTGTGGTTTACACAAAAAATAAATAAATATTAATTAGTTAAAAAAGATAGTTTAAAAAAGAATAAAAATTGAAAGTTAATAAGGTAATGACACGTATCACTTTTGTTTTCTGAAATATAATATATATATATATATATATATATATATATATATTAGATTTTGATTTCAATTAGTTTGCAAAATGGTCTGTACTTGACAGCTGTATTAATGCATGGAAGATAGGTCTGATATTGCATGAAACTTACTGAATGTAGCATCACACTTGTTGAAATTATATATAATGATAGAATTTAATAAAACTAAAAATATAGTAGTAAATTTCAATAAAAATAAAATACCATACGATGACAAAATTCCCTATTTAATCATAATAGATTTACAAAAATTTTACCTCAATCCCGTTGCTTTTTCACAATTGGTTAAGGTCATCAGCAATCAGGTTTGCAAAGCTATAATGGGCACCTCTGATATTTTTATCGTGAAATCATTTTTCATATCCCCACTAAATATAACGTTCGTTGAACAAATAATGCAATAAAGAATAATTAATTATCATTATGGGTTCTTATTGTTCATGGACTATTAAGAAATATCATACTAATTGACATAAATATCATTTGTCATCAGGATATCAAATATTCCTTGTCATCCACTACAATTATCATCACTCGTCAATCTATGCTTGTCATTGTCATTAGTTAATTATCTCCTTCCAACAAAAAGAAAAAGTAAAATTGTTAGAAAAAGCTTGATTATCATCATGTTTATGAAGACTTAAGGGATGCTTTGTATATATTTTATACAATTAAGTAATAATTGTTAATTAAGAATTGAGAAAGATTAATTATCATCGTTTTTATGAACACTAAGGCATGCTTCATATATATATTTTTTATACAACTAGGGTATTTTTTAAGTTTTGTTTTAAGCTAGTTCTTATCTTAAATAATCTTAATAATATACTCTCTCCTGATTCATAAGAATAGATATTGAAATCTCCAACTTCTAATCTACTTAATTCACTTGAGAAACATATTGTTTGTCTAAATTCTATGGAACTCATGATTTATAGGAATCTATTCAATATTAGGGCTGTAAACGAACCGAACACGAACGAACGAACTGATGTTTCTGTTCGTTCGTTTGTTTTTCAGTGCCGTTCGTGTTCGTTCGTTTTCGTTAAGGAGTGCGTTCGTGTTCGTTCGTTTGTTTGGTAAGGCTTGTTCGTTAATGTTCGTGAACAATTCGCGAACATGTAAACGAACGCGTTCGCGAACATATAAACGGATGCGTTCGCGAACACTTAAACGAATGCATTCGCGAACACTTAAACGAACGTGTTCGCGAATACATGTTCATGAACAAGTTGCTTAAGAACAAACTAAATATTAAATATTAAAAATCTTACATAAAGATTAAATTTCACATGTAAATTAAAATCATCTAATACAAAATCTTTAATACAACTTAAGTCAACAATGTTTTATTAAAATTGATAATTACTATTTTAAGTATAATTTATACACATATACATATATTAATGTATCATATATATGTGTGTGTATACACAAATATGTGTAACATATATATATGTAAATGATTAATGGATAGCTCATATGAATGAAATCTTAACTTATTATGAAACTTTTATTAATTTTATTTCAGTGTATTATGTTTAAAATTTTTAAAAAATAATTATTTTAAGTATAATTAACTAATTTAATTTTATAATTATATTATAATTATATTTTATTAATTTTTTAACCAACAAAGTTATACTGTATAAATATATTTAAAAATTAGGTATTAATTTTTTAAGTTAATGTCTTAAAAATAGGGTATATATTATATAACTTATATAATATAAGTAATTTTGGTATTTTAATAAATAACAAACGAACAATAAACGAACGAATAACAAACGAACAACAAATGACACTTTAAACAAACGAACAATAAATGAACATAAACGAACGAACAACGAACGAACAATAAATGACACTTTAAATGAACGAACAATAAACGAACATAAACGAGCCTGTTCACGAACAAAAACGAACGAACCATACTTCTGTTCATGTTCGGTTCGTTTAACAAACGAACACTAAAATGTTATTCGTGTTCGTTCGTTAAGCTTAATAAACGAACATAAACGAACAGAAACCGAACGAGTTCACGAACGGTTCGTCGAACGTTCTGTTCGTTTACACCCTTATTCAATATATATATATATATATATATATATATATATATATATATATATATATATATATATATATCATCTAAGCTAATACTTAATTGCATCCCTTGTGAGTTGGTGTGCTTTAAAAGCATAAGAACAAAGATTAGGTAACCAAACACGACCAAAGTACCATGATTCTTGTGACCATTAACATAAATTAATGTTAGATAAATATTAATAATCCAGATTTTTTCTTTTAACATCAGCAACAGAGTATTTAATGTTTAACGGGTAGTTTCTTGGCTTGCTAGATTCCAGTAATATCATATAATTTCTTCTGAAATCCACCTATTCAAAGTCGGTATTGAGATACCAATAGCTTGGCTAAAACATTGCAAAATAAAGGTGGAAAAACTTAGAAAAAAAAAGCACAGAAACATCTGAATTATACAATGTCTGATATATGTACAAGTTCTAGCATGAACTGACAAGATCAATCACCCCAACCTGACAGCAAGCTAAACATGATAAACATAATAAACATAAGTTTAATACAAGGCTTATTGCAAGAGGTTCAAAGAAATCCTGCAATTGATGTTACAAAATGGTTGAATTCACATTTCAGGCAGATAGGAAACTTATTCATTTACATTGATTTTCGTTTCCGTCCACACACTGTTGGGTACTGCTGACATCTAAGTGATGAAATGAAACAGTGCAGAAAGCAAGGAAAACAAAGCCCCTTACTCCAGGAAGCAATATTTTACATGTTGATAGCAATTAATGTACCCGTCAGCAGATAATTCCAGTTAACCATTGCTGTTGTCACAGCTCTTCACTTCTTTTCTCCCATGTTCCATTGTTGAAGTGTCACCGGGATGTATCTTCTTGAACACTGATGAGAAACAACCAGTAGAAGTTTTCTCTGCAGAACCAATTTCCTCTGTCTTTGCTCTTTCTTCTTCCATCCTCTTCATTTGCTCTTTATGGAGCTTCCGCATCACGTACACTTCAGCAATTTGGTATCCCGGAGTCGCCATGGCCTCGAATCTAGAAATATAGAGCTAACCAAATAATGGGTTTGTTACGGATTTTTAGGCAAATGACGAGACTGAGATGGTATTCAATTTTATAGCTCCTTTGTATCAGCTTGTGGAGCAAGCAAGCACAAAGTCGGGACTCAGGAGCTGATTACTGGTGTAATGATATATTTCATGGCGGCTTGGAATGTTTTTAGAAAAGGACAGGAAATGGGAGAGGAAACGTGCAAAGTGCTGATATTGTTGGAAGGTTGACGTTTGGCTTGGTGGACAAGGAATACTATTAGATTTGCTGTTATCCTGACTTTTTTGCTATTTTAGTTGATGCCATGCTGTTTGGATTTTTGCAATCTTGGCATCTCCTGATAAGGACATGAGAATTGGCTAAAGGTTTTCTCCACTGTTTCCTGATTCCAAAGTTACACTTCTTTAAAATTTGTTTGAAGTGCTTCTGTTGACATCTAAAATCAAGCATAATTGTAGAAAATTTGATTCCTAAACTGACTATTTCGATCTTGAGCATTGACTCAAATAGTCATGTCCTCACTTTTAAGGTATAATAGTTCTGTAACTCTAAGATTCAAACCTTAAAACCGACATTTTCCATTCACTCGAAAAGCTTTCTTTGTAAAAAACTTACAGTCCGTTTAAACAATTTATTTTTCCCGAAGTTCATTTAGCCTGATGCTGAAGTGCTAGGAACTTGAATTGGCACCTTCATTTTTCTTGCTTATTCATTAGACTAATTTTCCTCTTCACATAATCTGCATCTAAGAAATGAAACCAAATGTTCAAACAAATTTCTTATGGTTTCAAAGTGTTCTACCGTCTACGGAGCTGGTATTGATGCAATAGATTAACAAGGAAACGTGGTCAATCATTTTCTTTATTTAGTGTGCATCTATATATATATACACACATATTTGATGAAACAATGTGGTAAGATTTTGAAATTACTACTCAAAACTGTTGCTGACCAGCACAGAACATTAGGTAGACAAAGTTATTGTTGTCTTGATCTGCAAAGAAAGTGGGCAAAGGACCCTCTCTCAGCCAATTACTCAGCGAAGGATGTGAAATTCATTTATAGAAATTTTCTCAGCCTCCTGGAAGCTTGTAATATATGTTCTCTTTGACCAAATGCACTGACTCTGATATACTCTTCGCCACCAGGACCAAATCCCCTCCCTGGAACAGTCACTATATTTGTTTTCTCAAGGATTTCACTGAACACATTCCAAGAACTCAGTCCTGGAAACTGCACCCATATATAAGGTGCATTCTCGCCGCCATAAACGTTCAAGCCAAGTGATGAAAATGCATCAACAAGTATCTTGGCGTTCTCCATGTAGTAGTCAATGACATTACATAGTGCCTGGAACCAGTAATGTAGAATTTCAGTTAAGAGATAGGCCAGAAGCAAAACTTATTGTCACAGCCACAAAGTGCACAAAGTAGTGTATTTGTTGGTGCTGTAATTTTAGTGTACCTGGTAGCCATCTGTTGAAAGGCAAGCTAGGCCTCCAGCCTGGGCGATATTTGATGCGCCATTAAAGCAAGTGCACATAACACGGTCGAAATCCTTTATAACAGGGAACCCATTGGAGTACAAGAGCTCTTCAGGAACTACTGTCCAGCCAAGTCGCACACCTGTAAACCCAGCAAATTTGGAGAAGGATGAAATTTCGACAGCAACCTGCAGCACCAAATGAATAGAATTGTAAGGTTTTAGTAAACAAGCCAAACAAGCCTTCACATGAAATTTGCAGCAAATCTAGCTGACCAACCTCTTTGGCACCGGGAATTTCAAAGATTGATCTCGGGCTTTCATCTGTAATGTAAGCTGCATATGCAGAGTCATAGACTATTATTGATCCATTGGCCTTTGCAAACGCTACAAGTTGCTTTAGTTGCTGCCAAGACGCAGCATGACCGGTGGGGTTGTTTGGAGAACAAAAGAAAATGATATCTGTCCTTGGAGTTGTTGATAGGTTGGGAAAGAAGTTATTGTCAGGCCCACAGTTCATGTAGATAATGTTTCCATACTTCCCGGTTTCCTCTTCAAACTCGCCAGCTTGACCAACTATGGCACTCGAATCAATATAGGCCTGTCCCAAACTTTGATCCATCAATGTGGCGGCAAAAGGGTATGAGTGATAAAGAGCGATATCAATCACTGTCATGCTTGTAATATTTGGGGTTATGCCAAATTCAGTGCATAAAATTTTTACGTTGTGGAGTTCAAAAAAATGTTATAATATACAACTTTTCTTTTTCATTAATTGAAGCTGTTTTTGTAATTTAAATTCGTAATTTTTAAATCACAATTGAACAATTGTACCTACTTGCATTTAAAACGTAAATTGGTAGTGAATTTACAGCCCAAAAAATTATCTCAAAGCATAAATTGAAGGAAGTCAGGAACCTCATTTACCAGTAACCCATTTGGCTCATTGATTGGCACCGGTAAGCCATGTCGTTGTTGGTTTTAGAGAAAAGACAAAAAAATATGGAAGGGTAAAATTATTCTTCTACTTTCGGTTTTAAATTCTCTTGATTATTTTATTAAAAAGTAACTTTTTTTAATAATAATTTTTTTTAATCTCATTTGAGCCAATCTTATCGCAAATCCCAACTAACACCAAGTCTATAAGGTTCACCAGAACCAGAAGTAAAATTAAACCAGGAGATTTCACAGCTCATGAAAATGAACACTGAACACTACGTCTCTGCAACAAGTTAAATATGTTATCTTGCTAGAGTATGACACATGGAGAACAAGATTAGACGCAAAAGGCAGATTAGTGTGGGCTTCATTAATGAAAATGCTTACTTCACTGGTATAATTTATTAAAAAAGGGTAAATGAAAGCCCCAATAAGTTTACCGGAAAGGATGGGTCCTGTACAGCCACTGTCACATTTGAACCAAAAAGCATCTGCCAAGGGAGAAAGCCAAGATGAATTACATCAACCAGCTAAAACAGAAATCGAGGTGGCTAATCACTTGTATTCTGATGATGCAATGAGTGTGCACATTTGCTACATATATAACAAGCTTCTTACCTGAAGGCGAGAAATGTCACATTGTGCACCGTCAGATACAAAAATCTCATCAGCTTTTATACCCATATACCTGTAAATTTTTCCTGCAATAGCCTTCCTTAATGCCTGCAAAAAGTGAGGAAGATCGTTTTATATATTTCTTAACAGATTGACTCCAACAAGTACTTCTATTATATCCCCATGGGTTGAGTACATAATTTCATGATTTTGCATTCTTTGGAGACAAATGGATCATTCTGTGATGAGTAATTTCAGTGGCGCCCTAGAATTTTTCTGTTGACAAAGATGGTTTTTACACCATAACTTATTGCAATTTGATTTGCGATGATCTAAGAAGTTTCTTTTGGGATCCATATACATTGGTTCTGCCAAATATTAACTGTGATGATTGTTAGGATGCTGGCCAACCATCAAGTGCGACTCCAGCGACAAAGATTTGACATAATGCTACCATGATAAGGATGTCTCATCAAAATTAGGATCCTGTCTCGTAATTCATCTATGGCAATACAAACAATTCCTTGCTCCATCATCCTGGGCTCCATTAAGCAGTTGTTTCTACAACTCCCAGCCAATTTTCTAAGAATCCAGGCAGAACATCCAAATCTTAAAAAAGTGCTACAAATCATATTCACAGAAAGGTAGCAGTTAACATAACAGATTGATCATCACACATTGCAGTGATGAGCACATGCGCGACAGTGGTTGGCAGATGATAACAAAGAGAATCTAATGCATTATTCCTCAATCAGAAAATCTGGGTGAAATGCTCATGATACATAGGTGGTCAGAGTAATTGGCGTTTCTTGCCAGATACAGAAGTGATTAAAAACAAGAAAAGATAAACGAAAATTTCATAATACCATGTTTCCTTGTTCAGCTCCATATCCTATATAACCCTGAATTGTCGATAGGCCATGTACATGCTGCAAATTTGTAAACCAGGAAGAAAAAGAAAAAGAAAAAGAAAACAGTTTGAAAACATGAAAAAATGGGAAAGTAGTTTAAGTACCACAGCCAATTGGTCAGTACCTCAGCCATGGCTAGTGTTATGATGTCTGGTATAGGCTGTGTTGTATCTCCAATACCAAGTCTTATTAAGCTTGCATCTGGGTTCTTCTGCATGTGTTCAGACTCACGCCTGGATATCTGAGTAAGGAAATATCAAAAAGGTAAGTCCATTGGAGAGTCCGAAGAAGAAAATCAGACAAGATCTCAGGAAGTCATATTTAATAATAGTGATGCTGTAAGCACCACTCTTCTCCCAGAAATTAGCATATGATTACAAATTTGGCAAAAACAATGTAAAAACAACATAAATTTGGATGCACTCGACCTCAGGAAACAGATATCCATTTTGTAGTTTCTCCAAGTTTACATTTCGTGGGACCTTTGTGCAATGACCTGCAATGACATTGGATTCAAACTTATAAACTTTTAGTAAATTGCATTTCTCTGCTGTTCTTAAAACATATTGAAAAAATTGTACACAACATATTTTAACATGTTAAAGAATGAAATATTCAAGTTAGTCCATAAAATTTTGAGAAGAAAAAGTTTCATCAAATGAGTAGAACATGTAAGTTTGGCATGGTGCACTTACTGACTCTCTTCCTGGTATTAGGATTTGAACTGTAAATTACACAGGAAAATGGAAACAAGTGTTAGGCAAAAGAGACATTACTCATAAAAATTAATTAACTAGAAGAGCAATGGTAAGAAAAATTATATATATGCAAGGATCATTTCATTAATGCACTGATTATAAACCCGCTCCAACTTCTTTTAGGTTGTACTAGCACTGCATGATGTGTGCAAATGCCTGATAAAGGCCGACAACAATACATTTTTCTGTTTTAGATTTCGGTTCAATAGCTAATATGAAGTTTTTTGAGTATGAGATTAATGGCATTTACATTGCCTATATATACTTGACCGGTGTTTGGCAATTGGCACAGGCTCGCTGAGAACAATGCGCCATTGGGGACCATCTTAGTAGTGGATATGCAACAGAATTTGCTGCGAAGGCTCCTAGAAACAAACAAAGAATGAGATCAATCTGCTCACGCCAGCAGCCATCAGCGAACAAGATTTCTTTTCAATCTCTCTCTCTTTTCTTTTGTTTTAGTTTTAATATTGCTCTTGGAACATGACAGATATGGATACATTTAGCCATTTAGCTTCACAATTGATTGCATAAAGTATTATATATTAAATTTCCACACTACCACATCAAGCAAAGTTCATGTTTTTCCAGTGCAAAAACTTCAGCTTGGATGATTCGTAGAACTTACCTCGAATTTCAAGTCCCATTATGAACCTCATATTGGCAACGTCTCACTTTTAATCTAGAAAAAGAGAACGAAAAAGTCACACCATTGGCAGCACTGAGGAGACTTTGTGCATGGTTGCTATCAGTTTCTATTTAGCAAGAAAAAATTATTCAGCCACATGGCACCAAGTAATGCAAATTTTTACGGGACCAAAAGCAATACAACCAGGACTCCGTCTGCTGATGAGCAACTGGCTGCTAAAGGACTAGGCTGTAAACGAACCGAATATAAACGAACGAATTGATATCTCTGTTCGTTTATTTGTTTTTTAATGCCGTTCGTGTTCGTTAAGGAGTGCGTTTATGTTCATTTGTTTGTTTGGTAAAGATTGTTCGTTAATGTTCGTGAACAGCTAGCGAGGATGAAAAGGAACATGTTCGCGAACATTTAAACGAACACGTTCACGAACACATGTTCATAAATAAGTATTCATGAGAATAAACTAAATATTAAATATTAAAAATCTTACATAAAGATTAAATTTCACATGCAAATTAAAATCATCTAACACAAAATCTTAAATATAACACAACTTAAGTAAACAGTGTTTTATTAAAATTGATAATTACTATTTTAAGTACAATTTGTATTATACACATATACATATATTGGTATACATATATTAGAGTATCATATATATGTGAGTGTATATACACATATGTGTAACATATATATATATATATATATGTAAATGGTCAATGGATAAGATCATAAGAATGGGATTTTAACTTATTATGAAACTTTTATTAATTTTATTTCAGTACATTATGTTTAAAATTTTAAAAAAAAATCATTTTAAGTATAATTAACTAATTTAATTTTATAATTATTTTATTATTATATTTTATTAATTTTTTAAGCCAACAAAGTTATATTTTATAAATATGATTAAAAATTAGGTACTAATTTTTTAGGTTAATGTCTTAAAAATAGGATATATATATATTATATAACTTTTATAATATAAGTAATTTTAGTATTTTAATAGATAACAAATAAATAATAAACGAACAACAAATAATACTTTAAATGAACAAGTTATTAATGAACATAAGCGAACGAACAACAAACGAATAATAAATGATACTTAACAAACAATAAACAAACATAAACGAATGAACAACAAATGACACTTTAAACGAACTAACAATAAACGAACATAAACGAACCTGTTCGCAAACAAAAACAAACGAACTATACCTTTATTCATGTTCGGTTCGTTTAATAAACGAACACTAAAATGTTGTTCGTGTTCGTTCGTTAAGCTTAATAAATGAACATAAATGAACAGAAACAGAACGAATTCACGAACGGTTTATCGAACGTTCTGTTCGTTTACATCCCTATAAAGGACCTTAGAAGGAGCCGTGGAGCAGCTGAATTGAATTGACTTATGTTTCATTAATTTCCTAGAAGCAACTGAAGAACCCCAGATAGCTGATTTGAAAAGTGAATAAAAGAGAAAAGAAAAAATGTAAAAGTCAGATTTCTATCTCATGGATGTTTGTTGGAAATATTGGATCAAGCAAAACATTCCAAGTTCCAAGTCACGGTCACTAATTTGGAATTTGTATTTCATCTCTGAGATCGCTGGAAGAGTGATATTCCACGAAAGTGTAATGAGAATGACTCCCAAGTGTGTTTAAATTGAAGTTCAGCCACGATTAAGTATAGGGTTGAAGAAAAAATTTCCCTAGTATAGTACTTGGGAGATAACAATCTCAAGTTTTGAACGAATTCCAACAAAAGTCCAAGTAAAGCGGCGGCACTCGGTCACTTGCAGAGCAGGAGCTTTCTACCTAATCCTGTGAACATGACTTCTCCTCCGGAAACACGTTTAATCAATGCATCTTTCAAGGATAAATTTCATCTAAGCTTTTTAAGTTTGCATTTAATTTAATTTTAGCTCATTAATATAAAAATGCACACTTGGTTTCAAACTTTTTAATTTTGCTGAACAAATAAATCCTTTCATTAGTTAACCATTAAGTCAATTATTAAAAACTTAAATTTAAAACCATTTTATCTCTTAATCATTTGGAATACTTTAAATACTCAAAATAAAACAAAATGAAAAAAAAAAAGCTAAAGAGTTATTGGGTTTTGAAAAGTTTGTTTTTTTTTTCTACTTCTAATTTATTTTTGTTTATTTATTTAAAATTATTTTTTGTTTATTTTTTTTACTTTTAATTTATTTTTTTCAAATAAAATGTAAATAACTTAATTGAAAATAACATAACATAAAATGATTTATATTTAAAATTATTCAAAATCAAAATAATTTAAAATTTGAAAATTTTGAAACATTGATCGAAATTATTAAAATTTAAATTACTATAATTTTATTTTTAATAATTAATAAGATCAAATCTAATACATTTGAAAAGAAAATCATTGATTGAACAATGCTAGTGAAAAATAGTAAAAAAATTGTTGAAAAGAGTAAAAAAATAGTGGAAGATAGAGAAAAAAAAAGAAAAATGGAAAATTATTTATATTAAAAAGTTTAAAGTTTGGTAATTTTGTAATTGTTCACATTCCATTGACTTTTGTTAATGGTGTTAAGCTATATGGGATGGAGTGTCCATTTTTAATCTTAATAGACTAAAATTGAATTAGGTTCAAATCTCAAGGACTTAGGTAAAATTTATCCTTCTTTAAATCACTAGTTAACTATAATACATATGTGAACAATGTAAGTTACCAACATAAGTTAATTACTTAAAGTTTGTTTTGAAGGAAGGTAAGATGGAAAAAGGAAAAATGATATTTAGAAATATGTACTTTTTAATAAAAAAATTTTAAATTCATGGATAAAAAGGTAATTTGATTGTTAATTTCTTTTTTTGTCCCATATGCGATGAAACCAAACGAACTCTTAATTAGCAGTGTTTCATGGAAAATAAATAACTGGAGATTAGTTCTATAACTTCTTAAAATTTTCTGTTGTATGATCATATATTTTATTATTATTATCTGATAATTTTTAAAAAATTATCATCTATATTGTTTACCAATGAAATTACGTTTTTAATGGAGATACAAATGTAAATGAAATACAGGATATTATGTCCTTAATCTGAGTATTTTGAAAAACATACTATTAATGAGTTTGCTTAAGATTAGAATATCAACTACACAAGAACAAAATCTTATTGCAGCTCAATATTATCAGTTTCAATAGCTAAAATTTAGTATTTTATTCTATATTTTTGATCTATGATTTGTTATTATAATAATGCATTAGGTAAATAGATTAAGAATTGGCTAAATGATCAAAAAGATCCTCGAAAAATAATGATTTCTACAATTGAACCCCTCACTTTTTTTCACAATCAATTGAGTCCTTATATTTTATTTTTCACTTAATTAAGCCTTTTTGTTGATGGAAACCGTTAAATCCGTACAGTTCATGTGGCCAAAAAAATAACAAACCTAACGATTTCCGTTTAAATAAAGATTCAATAAAATGAAATTGGAAATATAAAAGCTAAATTAATTGCGAAAAAAAATAAGAACTCAATTACAAAATCTTCTATTATTCGAAAGCTTTTTTGACCTTTACAAATAAAGCTAGTCTTTCTAAGTTTCTTTTCCCCACGTTTCCTCAATTGATAGGATGCATTGAATCTAAATAAAAAGAAAAAAAGTCAAAGACAATGTCCAAGAGAAAATTTTTTTACCAAAAATTATTTTGGAAATATAATAACAATAATAATAATAATAATAATAATAATAATAATAATAATAATAATAATAATCCAACAATTGGATACAATTTATTTATATTTTTATTTGTACATATTGGCCTGTTCCGTCCAACTAAGGGTTTAGGCTTTAATTGTTTGATCAAACTATTTGCACATTTGAGTTTAGCACATTGAACGTAACGGATCTAATTTAGATCAGATTTGGAATAAAAGTATAATAAACAAAGCTTCGAGATATAATTAAATATTTCATTCATCGTTTTTTCATAATTCTCTTGCATTCTTTCTCTTTTTTTTAATTAATTTTTCATATTTTTCTTATACTTGAGTTTTGAAACACTTTTTGAAATTTTAATTTCCATGTCTTTTGATTATGTATTTCTTTAGTGCATGTATAAATATACATGTATGAATTTTGATTTGAATCACCACAAAATTTAAAATTTATTTACAATACTATGTTTATGACTATATATCCAATAAATGTTGAAATATCTCCATAATGTGGACTAGTTAAATATAATTAATAACATATAAATTAAATTGTTAGTATATTTTTTTAAGAAGTGTGACCTATATTATTGTTATATATATTATATAAAAATGTATTTACATTTGTTAATTCATAATGAGATGAGTTATAACACATGACATTGATAATATAGGGGGTCCTTACCCTTAGCACATAAATATGGGTGATAATATAGGGGTCCTTGCCCTTAGCACATAAATATGGGCAACAACATAGCTCATTGATGTTGTTGCATTTTTGCCAAAAGATGAACAAGCGTAGTTCACCCCTTTCTCTCCCGTTTCTCTCTTTAACTCACCATCATCTTCATTCCTCTCAACACAGAACCCAAATGGCAGACTCAAATCCTCAAGGTGTTGTAAAACAATACTACAGCAGCCTTGGGAACAATACAATGGTGGCTAGTAGCAGCTCAACTAGTGGTGGGATTCACAGTTTGGGTTCCTACAACTCAGGTCAATTTTCTTTCTTTGTTATTGTGCTAGTGGTTATCCGATGAATAAATTTATTTCTAAGAATTGGTATCAGAGCCTCTTCACCTTAAACCTCTAGCCATTTGTGAAGAATAGAAAAATTTGTACATTTTTTATTTTTTGGGTATTTTTGAATTTATTCAAAACCCAAAAAATTTATGCTTTTTTGAGCCAACATAATACTAAATACTGATTGAGGATGATATTTTATGAAAAATACCATGAAAATGAGTCAAAATAGAGTTGTATTGAGTGAGAGCGGGACGAGTTGAGTAAAAAAAAATTCGATTTTTTTGCGTTGAGACCCATCCAAGGAAGAAAATGATCGGGCACGCACCTGACAATGCAAGTGAGGCACGTTCGGGGATGACACTTGCTTGACAGGCACGTGCGTGTGTGTTACACGCGCCCAAGAGAAAAAAAAAATTGGAATTTTTAAATTCTGTTTGGCCTCCACTATTATGGTTGTTTAGGTCATTTTTTTTATTAAGTGGGCCATTTTTTTTGGACTTATTTGTTTGGGCTCATTTAATTTATTTTTTTATCTTGGGCTAATGTAATTAAATTTTAATTTTGGCTTAGTAATTAATTTTGGGCCATCATACTTATTTAATTATAAGCCTACTAATTTGTTTTCTTGGAATTAAATTTAAATGGTTATGACATAAGTGAAATTTTGGTTGAATTATTTTGGTTAAATTAGAGAGATTAATTACATATTTAATTTAATTCACTTATTTTTGAATATGTGCATAATTCATTACTATTTGCCTTGTTGTCTGATAATCTTATAATTATATTAAACTATTAATTAGAATAGTTAGTTTCTATCTGTCTAGAACTAATCATGATAATTTTCTGATATTTTTTTTTACTAAATAACGGATTATTATAAGGCAAGTTATGTGATAGTTGCAAGATACATAAATCAAGGTTTCTAAAATTGATAATTCTCTCCTTGTCAAATTGCTTATTAATTTTGGAGATGCTTGGGATGGAAAGGATCTTAATAAGATATAATATGATTTTGTTATCCTGTTGATGGCAAATCATTGTTGATTTTATATTTTATCAATTTTTGTTTATCCTTTATAAGATGCCATCATACATCCTTAATAGCTTGAATATATATATATATATATATATATATATTTCATATTTCTGTATTATATGTTAATTCTGTCTATATTATTCAAACAGCCTCATTAACCTTGGGGTGTTATTTCAACTATCTTAGATTAAGACCCTTGCGGGGTCAAATTTTGATAATTGGTTCGAGTTACTTTCTATGTTCCTTGGTGTAATGAGTCTAGGTTTGGCACTTAGGGTCGATCCACCACCCACACCCACACCCATACCCACTCCTACAAGCTCTACTGAGGAAAGAAATTATTACAACTTTTGGGAACATTCTAATCGAAATTGTTTGATGATTATGATGCACACTATTGATAAGCCAATCAGGAAAAGTGTTCCTCAAGTTGACAATACAAGAGACTTTGTAGAGGCCATTAAGAAACTGCCAAGTTTGACAAAGCTGAGATCTCAAACGATATGAGACTGTTCACCACGACCAAGTATGATGGTACTAATGTGTTAGGGAGCATATTTTGAAAATGACAAACTACTATAACAAGTTAAGGGAAAAGAAAGTTGAAGTTGGAGACCAGTTCTTAGTTTGGCGGATCCTTGAATCACTTCCTTCTCAATTTGATAACATGAAATCTAGCTACAACACTCAGAAAGAAGTTTGGGACTTAAATACCATGACTGCTATTGTCATCCAAGAGGAAGAGATCATTAAGGCTAGAAGATCTTCTCATTCTGCTTTGATGGTGACATAGGCTAGTGTTATTGGCAAGAAAATAGTTGGTAAGATAGGGCCTAGTAAAAAATTCAAGTCCTTTTTCAAAAAGAAGGTAACAAACTCTCCTTCAAAGTCAGGTTCCACCACTTCTTCTGGGTCTAAATCTCAGAACTCTGATGGGTTCAAAGGAACATTCCTTTTTGTCACAAGTATGAGCATAATATGGCCTATTGTAAGAAATTTGCTGAGTAGAAGGTGAAGAAAGGTACTTTGTTTGCATTTGTCAATTTTGAATCCAATTTGGCAGATGTGCCTTCTAACTCATAGTGGTTGGACACCGAGGTAAGTATTAATATAACTAATTGTTTACAAGCATTGACAAGCAGCCGAAGTCCAAGTGAATGAGAGATTGTGGTGAATATAGGTAATGGAGTAAGAGTCCAGGCCAAACGGATTGGAGTAGCTAGATTACTAATGTCTTCTGGCCAATTTTTGGAGTTACCAGATGTAGTATATATTCCCAATATTAGGAGAACTTGATTTTTGCATCTGTTTTGGATAGGGCTATATTTTCTTTCTAATTTGGTGATGGAAAGGTTTACTTATTTTGTGATGGTTTATATAAATTGGATTTGCATTTTGATGTTGCTCAATCTTTGACTTCTTCCTTTTCTTCCTCTAATATGCATGATGTGAATGCTATGGTTGTTGGTTCTAATTGAGGTAGAATAAACAAAAACTCTTCATTGTTATGGCATAGGCATTTGGGACATATCTCAAAATAGAGAATGCAGAGACTCATCAAAGATGGTATTATGCAAGATCTTGATTTCTCTGATATTGTCTCAAAGGGAAACTTCCTAGCAAGACTAGGAAAGAAAAGAAAGACAGATGTAGGGATGTTTTGGAACTGATTCACATCGATATTTATGGACCATTGACACCTACTGCATTAGGTAGGTGCAGGTATTTCATCACATTCATTAATGATTATTCTTGTTTTTGTTATGTCGAACTCATTTCAAGAAAAGTTTGATTCCCTTAAAGCTTTCAAAGTTTTCAAGTCCACTACAGAGCTTCAAAAGGGTAAGCTGATTAAGGCTATGAAATTAGACAGAGGTGGTGAATATTTTGGTCGATATGATGAGACTGGGCAGAATCTTGGACCTTTTACTAAGTTCTTATAGGATTGTGGTATTGATGCTCAGTATACAATACCTTGGATGCCTTAACAGAATGGAGTTGCAGAGAGAAGAAATTGCTCATTTTTGGATATGAGACGCTATATGTTGAGTAACTCTACCCTACCAGATTTCTTATGGGGTGAAGTATTAAAGACTGCAGCGTACATTCTGAATCAAGTTCCAAGTAAATCAGTTCCCAAAACTCCTTTTGAGTTGTGGTCAGGCAAGAAATTGAGCCTACGTCATTTCTACGTTTGAGGTTGTAAAGCAGAAATAAGACCATACAACCTAAAGTTGAAAAAGCTAGACAAGAAAACTATCAGTGAAAATTTTGTTGGCTACTGTGTCGGCTCAAGAGGTTTTAGATTCCATTATCCTTCCTAGACCACTAGAATCATAGCGTCTGACCATGCTTTTTATTTTGAGGATGACTTTGACAGCAGGAGTTCAGAACCTCACGAAGTTGTTCTCAAGGAGGAACGTGTTGTTGTGCCTATCCCTTACATGCCTTATTTGATGATGGAAATACCACAAGTGAATGAACCAACTGTTGATTCTGAAGTGTCCATTCCTGAACCTGCTTGTGAACCTGAAGAGATAGTTCTTGATAACAATGTTGATGATGTCCCATTAAGGAGATCATAACGGATTAGAAGACCTACAATTTCTAATGACTCTGTCATTTATCTACAAGAACATGAATGTGATGTTCATTTGTCTTCTGATCCTATTACTTATCAGGAAGTAATTAATGATTTGAACTCTTCAAGTAGGATACTTGCTATGCAGGAGGAGATGGCATCTATGTATCATAATGGCATATGGGATTTAGTTGAATTGCCATATGGGATCTAGTTAGATTCCAATGGCCAAGTAAAAAAGTTTAATGCTCGATTGGTAGCCAAAGGCTTTAAATAAAGAGAAGGTTTTGATTATAGAGAAACCTTCTCTCCAGTTTCTACTAAGGATTCCTTCAGGATCATCATGGCATTAGTAGCTCATTTTGACTTAGAGTTGCATCAAATGGATGTGAAAACTGCTTTTCTTAATGGTGATTTACTTGAGGATGTCTATACGGAGCAACCTGAAGGCTTTGTGGTCTCAGGGATGGGACGTATGGTCTATAAACTTAGGAAGTCCATCTATGGACTTAAGCAAGAACCCAGACAGCAAACAGTGGTATTTGAAGTTTGAACGTCACTTAGTTTCAAGGAAAATGCCGTTGATCAATGCATATATCTTAAGGTCAGTGGGAGTAGTTTTGTGATTTTGGTGCTCTATGTTGATGATATCTTATTAGTAGCTAATGACACTGACCTATTGATTGAGACAAAATACATGTTATCATGTCACTTTGATATGAAGGATCTAGGTGAGGCCCATTTTGTCTTGGAAATTAAGATCTTATGTGACAGAACAAGAGGCATACTTGGATTGTCTTAAAAGACCAACATTGAATGTATTTTGAATAGGTTTAATATGAGTACATGTAGTCCTACAAAGGAACCTATAGTGAAAGGTGATGTTCTTTCAAACTTCCTAATGTCCTCATAATGATGATGATAGAGCTTATATGCAAAATATACAGTATGCCTCAATTGTGGGTAGTTTAATGTACGCTCAAGTTTGTACATGTCCTGATATAGCTTTTGCTGTTAGTGTATTTAGGAGATTCATGAGCGATCCTGGAATGGAACATTGGAGGCAGCAAAGGAAGTGCTAGGATATCTTCAAGGCACTAAGGATTATGTTTTGACATTTCAGCGATCCGACAACCTGAACATAGTCGGATATTCTGGCGTTGATTTTGCAGGCTACCTAGATGATAGAAATCAACTTCTGGTTATATTTTCATGATGGTTGGAGGATTTATTTCTTGGAAAAGTGAAAAATTGACACTTACAACATCCTCAACAATAAAGGCGGAATATGTGGCATGTTATGAAGCTACATGCCAAGTTATTTGACCACAAAACTTCATCTTGGGGTTGGATCCTGTTATTTCCATTCTAAAGATGTTTTGTGATAATTCTGCAGCAGTTGTTTTCTCTTCTAATACTAAGAGTTCCTCACGCTCCAAGCATATAGATATCAAATACTTATTTGTAAGAGAGAAAGTCATGGAGTCCATTATTGATATAGAGCACATTCCTATATGGCTCATGTTAGCTGATCCACTAACTAAGGGTATAGTTGCTAGGGTGTTCAGACAACATGTCACTAATATGAGCTTATTAAAGCCTTTGTTGTATTGAGTTAGTAGGAGCCTTGTGTAATATAATCAGTTGCAATTGTTTTCTAATTGGACTCCTATATGCCATATTTTGTCATATATATTTAGTTTGTGCACATTTTGTTATCTATGGCATTTGATTGAATGAGATATTCTGTGTTCTGATCTCATGTGCTTCTTCGAAGCAATGCATCATTTTGGTTTTAAATGCATGGACCTTATGGAAATGGATAGTTGATCTTGTTTTTCATATCATTTCCATTTCACACTTCTATACTACTATTTTGGATTGAAATCTTTACGAGTTATGCATTTGTACTTTGTCGGTATGATGTATTTTGAAACTTATAAAGGCTTATTATTGTTGAAGTATTAATGAGACTACGCATTTATACCACATGGGTATAATGTGTTTAGAAAAGCTCATGACTACATGTTGATATTGTATGATATTTTTGTTAATTAACTTAACTATCCAAGTGGGAGTGTTGAAATATCTTCATAATGTGGACTAGTTAAGTATAATTAATATCATATAAATTAAATTGGTAGTATATCATGTAAGAAGTGTGACCTATATTATTGTTATATATATTATTTATAAATATATTTACATGTGTTAATCCATAATGGGATGAGTTATATAACACATGACATTGATAAAATAGGGGCTCCTTGCCCATGACACATATATATGGGCACCAGCATGGCCCATTGATGTTGTTGCATTTTTGCCAAAAAGTGAACAAGGGTAGTTCACCCATTTCTCTCTTTAACTCACCATCTTCTTCATTCCTCTCAATGTAGAACCCAAATGGCAGACTCAAATCCTCAAAATGCTGGCAAAACAACACCACAGCAGCCTCAAGAACATACAATGGTGGTTGGTAGTAGCTCAACTAGTGGTAGGATTCACGGTTTGGGTTCCTACAACTCAAGTCAGTTTTTTTTTTTTTGTTATTGTGCTAGTGGCTATTTGGTGAATAGATTTATTTCTAACAATAAATAGTTGTTTGTAGTTTTTATCGGCCTTCATTTCGTTTAACAAATTGTGAAACAATTATATGTTTACGAAACCTAAAGGCATGTCCTAATTTGTTCACGCATGACAAGGTTTCGTTTATTGCCATGTGTTAACAAATGATAAGTTAAAAAAAGATTACTCATTAATAAGTTTCTTACAATATTTTATATAATTTCAAAAAAAAATACCAAAAAAGTTATAGTTTCCCTTTAAGTATCTATTCTAATCTTTTATGTCATTCTAAAAATTACCAAAAAAGTACAATTTTTTTTTATTTTTTTTAGTTTTCATAATATTAAAAAGACTACTCTCATGTATTTTTTCGCATTTAATTTTCCTGTAATTTTGATACTCTAATAAGTTTTTCGTCCTGCTTTTTTGCAATTTCAACAAATTATAGAAAAATATGCTTTTTAATAAGTTCTTTAAAAGCAAACTATTCATAGATATAAAATTTTTTGTGGTTCCTTTTATGAAATTTTTTTTACACTTGAAAAACGAGAAGAGATGGAGAGGGAGTATTAAAAAAGAGAATATAAATATATATGTATGTGTGTGTATAGATGGATGATAACTTTAACTAAAAATAATGCCTTAAAGGTGAAAAATTAAACAAAAACATGATATAAAGTAATTTTTTTATCCCCATATTTTTCTTCTTCTTTTTCACCTATTTTTAAATTATAATTTGTAATAATTAAAAAAATATTGGTCAAACAATTTGTATTTCTTTTTAACAAAAATTATACTCCTATAGATAATATATATATATATATAATATTTATCTTATTAAAAAAATTTACCACCCACAACAACGCATGATAAATTACTATTTTCAAATAATCTTATTGAGCGTAGTTCATCCTTGATGAAATAATGTTTAATCTAGCAAAAGTGTAATTTTACTTTGCTTTGCCGCAAAAATGTAGCCGACCCAATATTGTGCGGACCTGAATAATAGATTTTAAAGCCCATTTGCTATTGCCATTGACAACTACTTGATTTGTCTCTCTCTATTATATTATTCTAAAATGACAATTTTTATATATATATATATATATATATATATATATATATATATATCTAAAAGTAAATTATTACTTTTATTTAGATATATAAGATTTATATTTGATACACTGTTGATATATAATTCCACCTTATTAATTGTTGTTTATTAAAAAGCTAAGACAAAATTTAACCTTATTATTACTTCCTTTGAGTTTCTTTCAATGACATTTTTTTTAACTACGATTGTCACATTATTAAATTATTCTTAAATATTAAATGAATTTTAGGATTTTTTGCTTTTTACTTTAATTGTTTTATTTTTATATTTATTCTTATTTTACATATATATTTTTTTTATATTTTTCAAATTACCAGATTGTTCTTTAAAAATTAAAAAATTAAGAGGATATTTTTGTTATTTGGTTAGGCTCTTTTTTATTTTTTATTCAATTTTTATTTTTAAACCTTTTAAATTAAAACAATATAGTTTAAAACGATTTTTGAGACACTTGGCACTTTAGGGTTTTTTATAGTATGTTTTGCTTAGTTTTTTGGTTTTTTTAACCCTCCTCAAATTATCAAATAGATTTGATAATTTTATGGCTAAAATATTAAAAAAGCCTTTGAACTTTGTTATTTAATTTAAATTAGCCCTTATATTTTTATTGTATTTAAATAAGTTCTTAATATTTTATTTGAGTTCAAATAAACCCTTATACTTTAATTTGTACATAGATAAGTCCTTAACCTTTAATTTATGGGTTTGCATATCACGCACTAACAGTATATAGTTTTTATACACTGTCAATGTATCAGAGATTGACACCTCATTAATTGGTAAATTAAAAAATATGTCAAACTCTTAAAAGTAAATATAAATAAAATTTTTTAATTTGCTCATAAAGATTTATTGATAAGGTGTCATTATCTGATGTATTGACAGTGTATAGAAACTATACACTATCAGTGCATCATATATAAATCCTTAATTTATATCTAAATGAGTCATTAACATAAATTAGTCTTTTATATGAGAAAGTAATCAATTTTTTCGGTTGGGTTTAAAACCTAACTTCCAACATAAAAAGGGTTGATTAGATGGAACATATTATATACTATTTAATTATGTATATTATATATTATATATTTAAAAAATGTCAAATTAATTCAGTAGGTTTAATTCATGATTTTAGATATTGATTTAATAGAATAAACTGACATATAAAAATTAATTTAAATTCGAAGGTGATTTAATCGAATCGAATTAATTAAATTTTGATTGGTTAAATCATTTTGAAACAATTTTTATACATATATAATTTTTTTATTTGAAATAAGAGCTTATTTGAGTTAAATCAAAACATAAGATTTAATTTAGATACAATAATAATATGAAAAGTTATTTAAATAAAATAACCAAATGCAAGAGGTTTTTTAATATTTTAGCTTAATTTTCTACACGACAAAAATAAAATAAAATAAAATATAAGAAAGGCACACAAGTTTCTTTAAAAAAAAAAAGGGCACACGAGTTAAAAGTGAGTAAAAATTTGACGTGAAAATGAAAAAAAAAAAAAAACTAAAATCTATCACGCTCACTCGGTCCTTCCATCTTTCCTCTCTCTCAGTATCTCACAGTTATTTTTTGGCGCCGCACAGCTTCCTTCCTCTCTCTCTCTCTCCGACTCTCACGCTCATGCCAAACTTGCTCCCGCCTAGAGCCTAGTCTCGACACCCTGGAGTTGGATCTAGGGTTTTTAAGGTTTGATATGATGTATTGGTGTTTCATGTCTTTTCTATCTGCAGTTGTGTTCTGTCTCCTTTTGGGTTTTCATTTTCTTATGTAGATTTGATTTTCTTTTTACAGTTAACTGCCTTATTTGGATTTTAACTCTAAAATGGTGGACTAGTAATTCCGTAAGCTGAATAACATATTCAGTTTAGTTTAAAAAATCTGAAGTGAAATATAAGAGAAAATCAACTTATATGCTAATACCATTTGTTTGTTTTTGAATCTTAATGCGGGGAGAATCATATTTTGCTTATTAAATGATGGAATATTAAGATTGTAACCGGCAGATTGCCCGCTTGTAGTGTCTTTTGGAAATATTTTTAGCTACTGTATCCGGTTTTTTAACAATCTGAAATTTATTTTGGCTTAAAAATGCAAGACCAATTGTGTTTTTTTTTGCAAGAACTTTCTTTATTTGTTATGCTAGTTCAATGTTCATATTTGACTTGCACAAATGTATGATACCCAAATAAACACCATATCTCCTGATTGTGTAATGTGAATAGCAACACCTATGTGCACATACTTATAGTGATTTGTTGAAGGAATATTCAGATTATATTAGTTCAATTCTAAATTTTGTTCCAGATTTTATGTTATGGTGCTGTGTTAGCGGTGTCATCCATGTTAGTGATGTTATTAGTGTCTAATTGAATTGGGCCGTGTTAAACTAATTGATTATAAATGTGCTAGCAGTGTTGTGTCACATGTAACTCTTTTATTAATCGTGTTGGGTTCGTGGATTTAGACACGTTTATTAATTCTTTTAGTGTCTGTTTTATTATTTTGTGTCTTGTTCGATGCAAGACATGACACGGTTACACAAATTGTTAGGTTTATGTGAAATACATCACTGAACTTTAAACTGATAAGTTAGTGCAGTTCTTGTGTTTGTTTTTGGCTGGATGTGGCTTTGATGTTTAAACTAGTATTCTAAAATCATCACATATATGTTGCCTTTAGTAATGTTTACTAAGCCCCTGCTGTAGATTAACTGATTGAGATTGGCAATGCGAAGTGTTCTTCTAAGATTTGGGAGTGTTAAACCATGTTTACGGTTCACATTGTTTCTTACATTCTGATTGAGTGTGTTTTTATATTGGTTTCTACGCAGGTTGAACCTGATTAGGCACAATGCATAAGGCTGATGGTTTTTAATTCTCTGAGAGCCGGTAGATACATTCATCGGTTTGGGGGTACATGCACTCTATTGCTTGGTAGTTTTTTTGTATTTGATTATCCAGTAGTTTCCAGCAGTATGAAGGAAATCAAAGTAAAAGATGCTTCTACTTTGTCTACTCTTGTAGCTGATGGAGAACCCCATATCCAGCAATCAGTGTCTGTAAGTGAGGACCATAGGTGCTCATCCATAAGTGTGAAATCTACCCCTGAAATAGAAAAGAAATATGTCCATCATGTTTATGATGCTATTGCCCCCCATTTCAGTTCTACCCGTTTTGCTAAGTGGCCAAAAGTTGCTGCTTTCTTGGAATCTTTGCCTACTGGCTCTCTTATTCTGGATGCAGGATGTGGAAATGGGAAATACCTAGGTTTAAATACCAGCTGCTATTTTATAGGATGTGATATAAGTCCTCCCCTTATCAAAATATGTGCTGATAAAGGGCATGAAGTTTTGGTTGCTGATGCTGTTAATCTTCCTTACAGAACTAATTTTGGTGATGCAGGAATCTCTATCGCTGTGTTACATCACTTAAGTACAGAGAATAGGAGAAAGAAAGCAATTGAAGAATTAGTGCGAGTTGTTAAAAAGGGTGGCCTAGTTCTAATAACCGTTTGGGCTGCAGAACAAGAGGATAAGTCATTACTTACCAAATGGACTCCACTTACTGAAAAGTATGTAGAAGAGTGGATAGGACCAGGAAGTCCTCGTGTTCGTGGCCCTTCATCCTCCACTTTAGAAAGCATTCCTGAAACTGAGGAAAATGGTTTTGGCGGGCATACAAAAGATTCTAGGGAGAGTTTGACTGAGAATATGCAACTATTAACGGGTTTAACCCCCAAAAACGATGATGGTTCATTTGGTTCTAAAGATAGAAGTAGTCAACAGGAGTATTTTGTCCCTTGGCACTTACCTTATCATCGTGCTGAAGTTAGCGGTGCTTCTGCTGGGGCTCTTGCAAATGGTTTGGCAAAGAAAGATGATAAGAAGGGTGCTGTAGTATACAACAGATATTACCATGTGTTTGGTGAAGGCGAGCTTGAGAGGTATGTAATATCTTTTTTGAAATGCCTGCAGTTCTATTTATCTATTTATTTACTGACATATTGTACAATGATTGGGCTGCACATGGGTTAAGCCTCCTCCCCCATTCAATTGACTTTCCAAATGGTGTGACCATGGCTTATGATCCTAGATATAGGATGTGATTGCTGAATAATTTTAACTAGCTAATTGGTATTTTCAAGATAATTTAATTTTACTAAGCTAACTGGACATGATATCATAACACAATAGTGGAAAGTTTTTTGAACCAGTGGCTGCCATGTTAAGTAAGTGCTCACAGTAATCAGCTGTTTTATCTTCCCCCTTGGTTCAAGTCCAAGTTGCTTACCATGAATTTAATACATGCACTGAAATTTATGTTATCCCGGTAAGAGTTAGTTGGTGTAAATGTTTTCTTTGCACCTAGGTGTTGGAAATTGTTTACGGTCAAAACTGAAAGCTGGTACTTGCGTTGGCAGAAATGTCAAAAGGATTTAGATGATATGGGTTAAGAAAAAACAGGTAGAAGCCTATGCTTTTATCATAATAAAATCAATTAGTTCCTTTGTTGCTTTTAGATTACGATATTGAGATTTGATGATTGAAATGGAAATTACCCACTGTCATATACATCTTCAGGTAAATATTTTCTGCTCATTTATTGTACATTGATTTGTGCAGGTTGGTATCTGGGATGGATAATGCTGTGATCGTTGATAAGTTTTATGACAAATCAAACTGGTGTATCATTCTTGAGAAAACAATTTAAGGATAAAGAATTGTGTTACTTAAAACGGATCCAGTGGAATTTGTTTGGAAGAAAATTGGTTGTTTTAGTGGCAGCCTCTGCACACTCTCCATGGTTGAATTGGGTTTTTTACCCATATAATCACACTGAGGTTAAAAAGTTGCTGGCTAAGGATACCTAATCTCTTAAACAGTAACAGAGGTGCTCGATCAATGTGGCAAAAGACAGATTTGAGAGATGCGGCCTAGGAGATGGATTGCCCACCTTTTCTTTACAATGTACAATGTGTTGGTACTTGCTAGGGGATGAATTTCTCTCCTGAATGAGGAACCTTAGGGAAGAACTCTATTTACAGGTTTCTGATTGTTTGAGTTTATGGTTCATCTTGGATCGAGTTTGTAACTTTGTCCTCTGTTCTCAATGCAAATTAAGAACGCATTAAAAAGATAAGAAACCTGCAACTGCTATTGCTCGTGAGTTGTCACATGTAATTCCTTCCTAACACCGGAAAGCTTAGAGGAATCATAAATTACTCCTAGTAAGTTCTTTTAATGTTTTTTTTAACTCATTTTTAAGTTTTAAGAAAGAAATAAAAATATTTAAGAGATGATAGACATTTTAAATGTTATTTAAATAATAAGAAGTTTGCACATGTTTTGAATAAAAGCAATTAGTTTTCAAACAAATATCTGGAGTTTTTTTTTATAATAATTCCTGGCTAGTTGCCATGAAATGATTAATAAGAGTTATACGTATGTAAGAAATATCAAGAGATCGAGAGAAAGATGGAAAAATAATGAAAAAGCTTCTGAGCCAAGGTGACCGGACCAGGTGGTTTATCCTGAGGGAACCGCTTGCATGGAACCTTATCTGCTAAAGTTAGTCCATTGTTTGCAGAGATGACTGATGAAATAGTTCCTGTAGCTATAAAATTGCAGGTTAGCATGTTCTATGGATCAACAGCTACCGGACTCAAATGTTTAGAGATAGACCCAACGATTCATCTCATGAATCCAAATTCTATGTACTTGATCTAGACTCTTGACAAGTTACCAACTTGGCAAACGCATACTGCTGGAGAGAAACCAAGATTTGAAGCTGCCAATCATATGCAGGATTAGAATGCAACAGCTTTTGGATTTGAGTGTAGCAATCTTAAAGGGAAAGACGAATATGCAATATCAGCAGGTAATGAGGGGAATGTATAGGATGCCAGGAGACTTCATTTGAGCAGAAAACATTTCCAGCAGAAACAAGTTTCCTGTTAACAACACCACCAAAGAGGAAGCTACTGTAAGTACTATAGTACTTATAGTTCATTGGACAAGAGTTTCAAGCATGAACAGAATAGGCTCGGATGATTAAATACTGAACTTTGTTATGATAATGAAGTACAGATTATGTTATTTGAGGTCTACATTGTAGGTTTCTCTCGAACATGTGAAAATCTGGAGTGCAATTGCTACCTATTGGTTTCTCAGGCATTGCATGTGAAGGTTATTCGAAAGGTAGGCTCTTAAACATGGTCCTTGAAGAGGTCCTCCAATTGCATTAAAGCTCTAAAAAATTATTGTCCAAGGGAAACGGACACTTGATTTTTTTACCCGTGTTTCATAAATTATTGAGTGGGAAATTTCAAAATTCATATGAGAACAAAAGAAAAAAGAGGAATAGAGGATGAACCACTTGGCGGAGGTAAATCCTCATTGTAAAACATGACAAATAATATGGTAAACAATAATAATGCGGGAGGAGGGGATCAAAATTTTGAGAACTCTCCAGAAACATCATCATTTTCAAGTTGGGACTGTGAACGTAGATTTACATGGTGTTTACAAAGAGCGTGCCTACCAATATGTTCCTGTTGCTGGAGTGATATGGTGTTTACAAAGAACATGCCTGCGAATATGTTCCTGTTGCTGGAGTGATATTCACTGCTCAGCATGATAAAAAATAAGAGTGTAAAACGGGTTAAAGCCCGCAGACCAATCCATTAAATTTGTAGGTTTTTTAAGGGCCAGATTTATTTTTTATAATTGACTTGCACGGGCTTGCAACCCTCGCAGGCCAATTCACAAGAATATGAGTCAGTCCGTGAGCTGGCCCCTTTAGGCCCTTTTTTATTTTTATATATATAATTAAATTTTTAATTATATTATTAATGAATTTTTATTTCTTATCAAAATAATACATGATATGATTCTATTGTATTGTAACAAAAAAAATAAGAATTTATATAATTTTACTTTGAAATTAAACCATGACATTATATATATATATATATATGATGTTGAGAAAAAGATGTTGGAAAATTTTAATGTTTAATAGATATTTATGTTTTTCAAGTTTGTAATTATATGTTTTAAAATATTGTAAGTGGATTGTAATTGTATTTGGATTTTAATGGTATTTTTTGAAATTTTTTTTTTATTTTTTTTTTTCACAAAAAATTACTTAGCTTGCTGGTTGGCCCGCCCTGCATGAAAAACGGATCAGATTTTTTAAATTTGGCCTGTTTAAAAATGGGCGTAAACGGACTTAACCAGTTTAAACTCGTACCAGTACGGATCAACCCGTCTTGTCTCGCCCCGCCCGTTTTACATCCCTACCAAGGAATAGCACTAGTGCCGATATTTTTCCATCTTTTTCTGCTCTTCTTCTGGCATGACTTTTTTCCTACAGGAGGGGCATGCCATGGCTTTACTAGATATTAGCACAACATTCTTTTGTTTTTTTTTTTTTACGAATCGGCCCATCCTGTCCCGCCTTGCCCTTTTTACATCCCCACCAAGGAATAGCACTGGCGTCGATATTTTTCCATTTTTTTCTGCTCTTCTTCTAACATAACTTTCTTCCTATAAGAGGGACAGGCCATGGCTTTACTAGATATTTTTCCATCTTTTTCTGCTCTTTTTCTAACATAACTTTCTTCCTATAAGAGGGACAGGCCATGGCTTTACTAGATATTAGCACAACATTCTTTTGTTGTTTTTTTTTTCTTGTCCCTCCTATATATACCTTGCGTTAATGGAAATAATTTTGACAAGTGCAACTCCATGCCTTCATAAACAAGTTTACACCTAAACTGTTCATTAGTCTAATTAAGTCGCCAGTAATATTTTTGAGAAAGGCTTTTTATCCCACTCAATATCTCCACATGTACTAAGAACAAATGCGAAGATGTAATCATCCACCTTAAAACCTTTTGCTTCCATATACATGAGCTGTAAAGCTTCTCAACATAGTCCATTCCTTGCATATCCCATGATCATAGCCTTCCAAGAAACCAAATTCCTTTTTGGCATGCTTTCAGACACCTGAGAAGCCTCTGATACAAAACTACATTTAGCATACATATGGATCAAAGCACTACCCACAAACACATTAGTTAAGGTAGGAGTTTTATTTACAATTGAGTGAATTAACTTCCCTTGTGAAATAGTTTCAAGCTTAGCACTAGCATTTAAAGTTGAAGAATAGGTAAAAGAGTTGGGTTCTACACCTTCCTCCATAATTTGCTTTAAAAAATTAAGAGCCTTAGCTTCATGCCCTAAGCTTGCACAACCAGAAATCATGGTAGCCCATGAGACAACATCCCTAAGAGGCATCTGTTGAAGGACCTTGGATGCAATATTGTACTCCCCACATTTACAGTAACACCATACTAGAGTGCTTTTATGTATATATTCAATTGGATAGATCTTTTTACTATTTGTGCATGGACTTCCCTGCCTATTAGAAAATCCCCAATTGAACCACAAGCCCTGAGTAACCTTACAAGGGTCAAGTTACTAGCAATTATAATTTGTCTCTTCATTACTCAAAAAAGACTGATGGCATCCTCAGTAAGCCTCTTCCTAGCATATCCTGCCATAATGGAAGTCAATGTAATAGTATTTCTACTCCTCATCCCATTAAACACAATCCTAGCATCCAAAATCTCCTCACATTTTGCAAACATATCCATAAGAGAAGTCTCTACCAAAACATCATTCTTGAACATCTTTTTGATTATAGAAATATGTAATTGTCTCCCTGATTTCAAAGCCCTTTCCTCTCCATAAGCCTTCAAAACATTGCTAACCATGAACTCATTAGGCCAAAAATCATCACTTAGCATTCAGGAAAACATAGAGAAAGCTTTCTTCCCACACCCTTGCTGGGAGTAAGCAGTTATCATAGTTATCCAGCAAACCACATCCTTCTCAACCATCCTTTGAAACACATGAAAAGCCCTTGGCAACTCCCCACATTGCGCATAAAAATAAACAATGGCACTATCCACAATCAAATTCCTCCAATTCCCCTTTAGAATACACCCATGAATTTGTCTCCCTAACTCAAAATCCACCCTCTTACTACACAAATTCATTACACAAACAAACATCTTCCTATTCCTTCGAACCCCACAGGAGATTGAATCCTCAAACAATCTCAAAGCTTCATCATCAAAACCCCACTTTGTTTACCCATTAATCATTGTCGTTCAACTTACAACATTTCGCCACCCATTTTATCAAACACCTTTTAAGCTTCCACTAACTTCCCAAATCTTGAAAACAAAGATATCAAATTGTTTTCAACATATGTAATTGGGTTCTTTAAACGCTTCAGAGCAACTGTGTGGACTCTTCTAACTTGTCTAACATTATAACAAGATTGAAGCAAAGTTGCCAGCTTTTCAGAGTTGACGCTTGGACTAATCGAAGGTGGTGTTATATCCATAAAACCGGCATCCGGGCTTTCATGAGAACTTGAAATATTAGTTGAATTATTGAATTCGAGTAAAAAACATGATTCCTTGGAAGAAAAGTAAGAAAATTGGGGTGAGTTTTTGGTATTTCTTGGTTTGAACTCGTTTTTGGAATTTGAATAATGAAATGATGAATTTTGAATGGTGAAGAAGAAAGGTTGTCAAAAGATTGTAATTTGTGATGAAATTACCATTAACTAAAGCATTGGCTATAGGTTTTGCTTTCTTAAAATTCTAGTGAAAAACAAAGCCAGTTTCCAAACTTTTATTTATGCAAGGGCTTTCATAAAGGTGATCAACGTTTGGCTAACAACCATTAAAAAGACCATTTCACCACTAAGCCCACTAAAAACGACATCGCTTCTATTGGCAAAACTGAGAGCTTGCAAGTTGCAACCTGGTTAAAGTATTAGCTCTTTTTGTTGATCTAAAACCTTAATCTAGAACACTGGCAGAACCTTCATAAAATTTTCTCGTTATTGATAAAATTAATTAAATTGGCGTGTGTAAGTTGTCAAGCTTGTTGTTTGTTTTTGCCTGGATTAAAATCTTCCGAGGCTACTGGTTATGGGTCTTCTTCAGCTTTGCTTTCTTTCGTTAAAAGTTCAAATTCATCTCGAATTCATTGTTTGTAAAGTTCTCAAGTAAGTTACTCTTTTTGACTTGATAATTTGCAACTACAGGTTAGTTGTAGTTTTTTTTTTTCACTGTTTTATTTCTCTTTCCCGTGTTGTGCTCATAATTAATTGGGTTAAAGCAGGAGTTTAGTGTAATAATAAGAAGCAACTGCCAAAGTGTCTTAATGCTGTTAGCTCAATTGTTTTTGTTGGTTCATTTTTATTTTCCTTGGCTCTTAGTGGGTATGTTTTGGTTTCTTGAACTTTTATCAAACAAGTTTCAAGTAAAAAAATTGGGAATTTTGGTTAGCATTATGATTTGGGAAAGCATTGTTTGTTAGGAACTTCTTTGGTGCTGGCAAAGATGTTTATGTTATTCTTTAGGCAAATTGTCTAACTAATAACTGTCATAAAATGCCAAGTTGCCCTCCATTAGGTGTTAATCAGGTAAGGCTGCAGCGAATTTTCCTTGCTGCAGTTGTTGGCGATAAAATTGTGGTGCCAAATGATTGTGATGGAAAGCAAGTTTATGGTATGGATTCTTTTGATTCATCATACCAAAGATAGGGAAAATGAGGATGAAAAAGGTAATGTTGGGGGCTTGGATGACCATAAAAAGATTAAGGTTTGTGATAGGTTAATTTAGGTTTTCTTGGTTGACAAGCCCACATCGACTGATTGGAGAAGTTTATTACTTTTAATAAGAAATGAAGTAGCATTCGGCCTCATTTATTTCAATGTTGTCAAGATTAAGCTGATGTTGAAGGTGATCTGTAATGAAGTATAAGCTTCTTCAACTTGGAAGGAAATTGAAAGAGATGGATCATTTGATTTATAATGATCTTTTCAAGCAGTATTAAGATTTTTTTTTGGTAGATTTCTTTTATTCAGGTTTTTATGAGATATGGAATTTGGGGAATTGTATGGCTGCACATGATCTATTCTAGATTATGGATTGTTTATTTGTATTTAAAATTCTTTATTTTGAGAAAATTTTTGCTGGACACCCTCCCTACTCTTAGATTTTGAGAGAGAGAATAAGGGATAAAAGCCCACCTCCTTTTATAATTCTCACTAGCTGAGCAAATCTATGTGTAATGGAGATTCTTAGGAATCAAATTCCATATATCCTTTGGATGGCACTGTTAGTCCTATGGATTAATTGTTGTGTGATATTTAATAATTGAAGCATGTCTGATGCATCCTGCTCTTGTTTTTGAGTTCATGCTATTATTATGCTGATTCTTGTTATACATATCAATGAAGATGTGCAAAGACCTAAGAACTTCTTGAATTGATCAAGAGTTCTCCATTAGAGATTAGTGAAATTGTTGCTAAACATCCTAAAGATTTTACAAAAGAATTCTTTGTGCAAATTCACACTGTAGCAAAATCATATTATGGCAATTTCTATATTGATAATTACTAATATAAATTTTTAGTGTGTGCCAATTTAAATTATATGCCTGGCAAAACAAATAAATATGGTAGGTTATAAACCTAGAAATTGAAACTCTTTCCCTATTATTGCTTTTCTTTAATTCTCTGATAATGGAAGTGTGAATCGTGTAATACTAGGCAAGTCCATGCGTTTTCTTTGCTATACTCGGCCATTGGATAACTACAGAATTACACTCCTCTCTAATAGTTAGACTCAATAGATCTTGGATCATCACTTTCCAATTTCTTGTTGAGAAGGCGACAAACAAATTAAGTCTCAAGTTTTGAGTGCAACATGGGTTGGCACGGTTGAGCTAAATAAAGGTAAAGAAACTCAACCTGGAACCAAAATCCTCCTTGACCTTTAGATTTTTTGTACCTAGCCAATGCATTTGTTGGACAGGCCTTAATAAGCCATTACTTTACCTAATCTCAAGTTGGAAGAAAAATTCACCTTGGCCTGAAACAAGAACATTTATTTCACATATTATTTTTATGCTTGGCAGAGGTTGTTGAAAATATTCCTTTATTTATTTATGACAGCTTTGACTAAGCTTCAGAATACGTGCTTGGCTTCTGTACAAGCTTATGATGCGACAGCTGAAAGCATTGAAGCAACTAATGCAGCAAAGTTGAAATTCCAAGATGTTATCAATTCTCCTTCTCTAGATGTTGCTTGCCGAAAGATAGATAGTTTCACTGAGAAAAATCAACTTGATTCAACCTTGGTGCTAATGATCACTAAAGCTTGGTTAGTTGCCAGGGAATGTAATAGGAAAAAAGAAGAGGTAACTGTTGCTGACTTCATCAGCAAAAAGCCTTCCTGCACTTTATGGTCATATGATGGGTCAGTTAGATGTAGTTCTTGTTTTATGACTCAAGGGTACTGCAGTCAAAATAACGTTATGATAATCTCATAAATTAATTGAATGATTTATCAGATTAGACGAAGAAAATTCTCTAACGGACCAAAAAATTGAATTTCTGTCAGTTTGAAAGAATTGGAAGATAAAAAGTGAAAAAGGATCGATTATCCATTTTATAAAAAGTGGAAGAAATTGGAATTAATGCTAGCATGCACAACCATATAGTCATTCATGAGAAACCTTTTCCCTCTTAGTATTCCTTATCTTTTTATGTTTTACTTTGTAAAAATGTTGCATAGAAAATTATTGATGTTTTCTAGAAGTTCTATAATTTCTTATACATTCAACTAAACAATTGATTTAAGCACCAGCAGCCAATTACTTTAGAAAATGAATGTTAAGATTAATTAGCAAGTGTTGGTATGCTGTTTTAAAATACCTTACCAACTTATTTTCTCAATTGCAGGTAAAAGACATACTGAACCACTTGTAAATGATTGCGAGACGTAATTTACGTAACCTACAGAGAGTCCTGCCAAAAGAGATTAGGATTATGAAGTATCTTCTCACAATTGAGGACCCCTAGAAGAGATTGTTTGCTCTAAATTATGCATTTACACGAGGCGAAGAACTTGGAGGGAAGGGAAGGGAAGAGCGCAAACAATCTCTATGCGTATGTTTGTTGCTCTAAATTACTTTTTGTCAAAAACTAGTATATATATCCATTTTCAGCCCAAACAGAATTAGTCTCATATCTTAAAACGAATGAGAACACTTGTGATTACACAAAAAAAAAACAAAAAACTAGTACATTTATGAATTAGGCTTTACAATGCATTAGCTCAATCTTCTAAGTCAAGGTTTCAAGCCTAGCTCTTTATAGTTTTCACCTTGTGAAAATCCTTGAGTTGCCCTTTCCAAAGGTATATGGTGGAATGATGCACAAAAATTCATGTGTAATGATGGATTGGTATTTTAATAACAAGAGAAGATCATTTTTTATATCTATCAAAGAAAATGCAATTTAAAACAAATTATAGTAATTAACGAAGCATTTCCCTCTCAATTAGCAAAAATAAAAATAAACAACATTTTGACTAAAAAGATTAACCACTAGGTTAACTTATGAGATAATTGGATGATAATCAAGCAAGTAGTTAATTATCTATGTTTTTTATTTTTACATTTTGAAAAAAAATTATGCCTTCTAATAGCGTTTTTTTTATATTTATTTCAAAAGTTTCAAATTTAAATTAACTTTCTTCAATTTGCAAAAAAAAAAATCTCATAATATTTTTCTTTTTTACTTATTTCACCCACATGCCTAGAGGTGTAAACAAATAAAACGTTCGACGAACTGTTTTTAAATATGTTCGTTTATTATTCTTAACAAACGATAACGAACAAATGTATAGTTCGTTCGTTATAGTTCGTTCGTTAATGTTCGCGAACAAACTTATTTAATGTTTGTTTAATAAACTATTTAAGTGTTAATTTATTATTTGATAATAATAAACTTTTAAATTACATATTTATATATACATTATTTTAATATGTAATTATTAAAATTACATATTTATGTGAGATATTTTAATTTAACATCATATATATTAGGGTGAATACAATTTGTTTGTATAAATTTTTTTATTTAATATTTACGAATATGTTCGTTCGTTTAACGTTCTTGAATATGTGTCTATATACATGTTCATTAATGTTTGTGAACAAGTTAAACGAACATGAATATGAACAGGAACAAACTTAAAAAAAAACCAAATACAAGTATAGTAATGTTTGTTTATGTTCGATTTATTTTTTTTCTTAGAATAAGACAATTTACAAATTATTCTTATTTTTTTTTAAAATAATATAACGCTAATTTTCTTGGAACTTGGATAATTGAATAATGCAACTGTACTTTTTTCTTTTTTTACAGAATAACACAGCTATACGTAAATCACATATGCAACATAGTTGTTAAATCAAGATATGTATCGTATATCAAAATTTTGTTTTTCAGAATCGAGTATTGAGTATCGTATCGTATCGTAAGATACGAATAAAAATTTTAATTACAAATAATATATACATGTAATATATATATATATATATATGAGTATTTGATATTTTCAATTTTTGATATGTACTAATATACAAGAACAAATATATATATATATATATATATATATATATATATGTCAATGAATACAAAATTATTTAAATAAATGGTTTGTTATTTTTTTAATATAATCTTTCATGTTTTTTATACAATAATAAAATATTAAAATAAGTTGATAAGTTACTCAAAAAAATTTATATGCTCATATTTTAATTTTCAATAATTTTAAATGGGGCAAAACTATTATTTTCATTAAAATTTTTAATTTTTTGGAGTAAAATTAATATTTTTATTAAAAATTTTAATTTATCTATATATTTTTATAAATTTTTAAAAATTCAATTGGGCAATTATTTTCACAAGATCTCAAAATTTTTTTTTCATTTGAATCTGAATAAAATAAAATAAAATTGGGATGTTAGTAATTTTGTAAGAAAAAGACTTAATTGGAGTTAAATTAGATAAAATAAATTGTATCGTATCGTATCGTATCGAGAGTATCGAGTATCATACGATATGTATCGCATATCGTATAATTCTCTTACGATTCTTAACAAAAACGATATAGCGTATAGATTCGTATCGTTTTATATATGTATCGAAATGTATCGTAAAATACGTATGGCGTATCGCGTATCGTAAACTATTAATAACTATGATATGCAAGCGAATGTCATGCGGCGTCGTATCGGATTGCGCTCTTCTCCATCGTTATACCGTCTCTGGTGGAGACTCATCGCACACCGTCCATTCCATCTCAGGCTCAGCTGAACCTCTGCTATGCTTTTCCTTTCAAAACAACGAAAGTAAATACTTTGCTGTCAATCAAACACGACTTCTTTTTAGGGATTTCAATTTTCGATTCTTTTGATGAAGACGATGAAGACTTATAATAAAATGATGTCCAAAAGAGCCAGCAACTGCGCAATTTGCGACAATTCAAATCGCCCTTCTATTTGCGCCGTTTGCGTCAATTACAGGTTCGTTAAAAAATCATCGGTAAAAACTATTGAATTTAAACTTTTAAGCTGTTGACCTTTCTGTTATTTTGGTAAACTCTTGTTTGCAGATTAAATGAGTATAATTCATTGAAAAGCCGTCGTGATTTTCTATATTCAAAACTAACCGAAGAGCTTGCCGCAAAGGTTAGATTTCTTTCACTTAATTGAAAATTTTATCTTTTTAATTCCTTTTTCGAGTTTTGTTTAATTTTCATTTGTGTTATTATCAGGGAAAAGCTGATGATCAACTGAACTGGAAAGTTAGTCAAAACGAGAAGCTAACTAACTTAAAAGAGAAGCTTCGTCGCAGGAAAGAAGAATTAGCTCAGGGTTTTGATTCTCGCTTCTTAGCTATTATTACTATTTTTTTTAATTTGTGTTTACATTTATTGGCCTTCTGCTAAATGATGCTTTATTTATAGGGAAGGCTAAGATTGAGAGAGTGTCTCAGGACTTAAAGGTTAAGAATGAAGTGCTTGAATCCGCCCTTGGCACGGTACTAACTTTGTTCCATTTGGGCTTCAATACTAGAATAGGTAGCTATCTGAAATTGTGAATGATAACTATAGGCATTGTATTATTTCTCTTTGCAGTTGGAAAAGAATCGTGTGGAACAGCTTGAGAAGGTTCTATCCCAACCTTATTTGTACACAAAACTTGGGGCATGTGAGAAGAACCTGTTTTTGATGTTTCTGTTACTTTTGAGGATTTAGATTTATGTTTATGTTGGGTTCTTTGTTTTTTTTAATCTCATAGAATGCCTTTCATAGTTTTATTTTATCTAAAATTGTAACTTATGACATCTTCTGAGTTGCAGATCACGATGATATGAGCGGTTTTAGACTGTAACCTGGAAGCTTTACAATTTGAATAAAGTATTGTGAATTTGTGATTTTGTCTTGGCCTTGCAGAAAAACTTCTCGGATCATAACCATCCGAGTTCAGCTGCCAGTTTTCCTCTTGCCACTGAGATGTCTGATATTGGAAAGAACGAAAGCCTTATCGATGAATGCGATCTTGTGGAATGTGAATTAAAAAGATCTGTATCGAATGTGAATTCTGCTACATCATCAAGCACGTTATTGGAGAGCGCACACATGCTGCCTTTGACGGTACAAAATTGCCTTTGACTTTGTTCAACTGAAACTTTTAAGATTTTAGCTTGCTAACTTTTCTGATTCACATGATTAAAATCCGTTGCGTGGTTTTTTAACCGTCATGCACCTGTATACTTTCTATTCTTTCTACTTTTCTGTCCTTTGTTGTTGTAATTGTTTGGCTGGTAAAATTCCCAGAAAAATATGACTGAAATATATTCTATAACTCAGCTTTTGCCATTCAATTGGAAGTCATTTACATGGTTGGATCATTTCTTAGATTTCTTTTTTCCAGCTTTGAAAGTAAATTTATATGCTTTTCCAATTGTTATCTCTACTTCTAGAGAAAATTGTAATTACCATGATGATATGAGTGGTTTTAGACTGTAACCTGGAAGCTTTACAATTTGAATAAAGTATTGTGAATATGTGATTTTGTCTTGCATTGCCCTTGCAGAAAAACTTCTCGGATCATAACCATCCGACTTCAGCTGCCAGTTTTCTTTTTGCCACTGAGATGTCTGCTATTGGAAATAACGAAAGCCTTATTGATGAATGGGATCTTGTGGAGCATCCAACATTTCCTCCTCCACCATCACAAACAGAGAATGTTGATGAATGGGATCTTGTGGAGCATCCAACATTTCCCCCTCCGCCATCACAAACAGAGGATGTTGAGCATTGGACTCAAGCCATGATTATTGATGCCACGAGGAGATGACAGTTTCTCGTAAGTCACATGTTGCACGGTCTCTCAAGTAATGATACATGAGCAGTATGTATCTTAGACCAATGCTTATTACCTCCCGTTATAGCTTTAAATCAAACAAAACCATGGTGACGAGAATTTCCATCATATATGTCATTCCTATAGGAGAAATCATGTATCTACCACTTGTAATGTAGAAACTTATGATTGGTTTGGTCATCTTGATTATTCTTAACTTTTCTCTTGACAAATGATTTTTTTTTGGTGTTTTGATTGATAGGTTTGGTGAGGAAGTTTTACTTGTTAAACAAATGCTGGGACGGAAGATTGACAAGGTACTATATCTTTTTTTTTGTGTAAATACAGGTTTCCTCATTCGTTTTAACAGTTTAAGATTAATCTTGTTCGGGGTTTAGTCACAGTTAAAGTTCTTCACCTTTTTCCAAAGGTACTATATCTTTAATGCTTAGCCTTGGCATCGCGTTAAGTGTAAATAGAGTTTGAGCAGTGATGTGTACCTATAGTTATATTTATAGGTAGATTGAGGCTTTCTTTTTCCTGTTGCCAATGAAAAAAAAATGGTAGAAAAAAAATTGTTTAACAAATTATATTTTGATATATTATATTCTTTTTTTTTATACATATATGATATGGGTTGTTACTTGTCATAATTTAATAGTAAAAAACGTTTCTTCTTTAAACTATTATTATTATTATTATTATTATTATTATTATTATAACTAATTTTCCCTTTAAATTAATTTTATTTAAATTAATAATCTCTTAAAAAATCATTGTCTAACTTAGGTCGGGTCATTATAAAAAATTAAAAAATTAATTTGATAACATACAAAATATAACATAATTTTTAAGAATTAAAAAAGTAATTTAATATTTTAATTTGCAAAAGATCACTGTGTATTAAACTTTTTACTTGATAATTAGAAAAGTACAAAACACATTATATAAGATATATTTATAGGAGGTTTTTAAGGAATTTATTACTTAAAATGAGATTTTGCAAGAAAATTTATTACAAAATTATTCAAGAAGTTTAAAAAATATGATATTAAAAATACATTTTTAAGACAAAATAATGATTTACAAAATAAGCATTTTAAAATCAACACTCAATTATGGGTTTTAAGAGCATAATAGTAGTAATTCAAAAGAATTTACTGTGTTATTAAGACAATAACACTGCATTGTGAGTGGAGTAAATAATAATTAGAAATTATTTGAATAAATTTAATCACTTGGAAGCGATTTCATTTATCCAATTAATACAAAATTAAAAAGGTCTCAAAATTCCCTAAGCATGCAATGTGAATTAAAACTAAAGTCTTGAACCGTTGTCCCTCATAATTAAGTTGCATAATGCTGTGGTTAAAGAACTTGGTTTGAGTTATTGAACCAACCAAAGAAAAAGGAGCTCCGGAAATTCTATAATTACTTCTTCCTCTTCTTTGGTGGCTGAACCGGCGCTTCTTCATCCTCTTCATCTTTTACAATTTCATTCTCTTCCTCATCGCCACCTTCGTTGTCTTCATCGCCATTGTCATCCTCCTCCGGCTCATCATCATCATCATCATCATTGCCATTTTCTTCTTCTTCGTCTTCTCCATTTCCCTCCACGGCTCCATTATCCTCTCCTCCTTTAGTTCCCTTCTTGGAGTTGCCGTTTGCATCATTAGGATTGTTCCCGTGATCAGCTCCTCCCTCTTCACCGTCAGATGGGTTTTTCTCATCACCTTCTCCATGTCCACCATCATAATTATCCTCTTCATCTCCCCCCCGCATCAACTGCTTCAGATTCCTGTCCATTGCCCAAATAACTTTCTTGGTTTTCACGTTGGGTTGCAATCAACAACTCAAGCAGATCCTGAAACTATTTGATCAATATAAGCTTAGGATTTTCATCTTATAACTTAATGACTAATGACTAATATGGGCCTTTGATCCATAACCAACCCAAGCCCAATAATCATCTTCATACATGATATTTATTTAGTTTTTTTTTTTTTTTTCATATATGCAAGATTAACGTGGTCCGCAATGAACGGCTTATTTTGAAAAAAAATCATTTTACTTTTTAATTTTAGGTGAAAATTTGTTATCTATAATTACAAATTACTTGAAAAATATTTTTTTACATCAAATACTATATCTTTTCAATTTCTCATATTAATAATTGATTTTTACGTAAAATTACAAAATGACGATTTAATAAAATTAAAAATATTGAAATATAATTGTTAAAATACCTGTATCTAGCATTTTTCAATTTTAAATATATTAAAAAAATTGATATGATTCAATAAAATCAAAAATGTTTATGTGTTCGTTAAAATAACTATTTTTAACATTTTTTAATTTTAAATACATGAAAAGAATGTTTTTTGTTTTCTAATAATTACTTAAAATATTTCGCTTATGGCATCAAAGTAGATTTTTAAAGAGAAGATAATAATCATGGTGGGCCCACAAAGAAAACAAAGCCCCGGAACTCAACACAACTTTACATAAACAGAATCTATGTTTCCATTTCAGTTCCGAACATGGTAATCTACCAACAACACCGCAAGTTAGCAACCAAAAAATTTTGCATAGTAAATTACAGATTTGCCCTTAACTTTTTAGGAATTAAACCGTAATTAGGAAACTTACTTGTGGTGAAAAAAGAATGGCTTGAAGCGTGGCTGAGGAGGCGAGTAGCGTAAGTAGGGTTCCCCATGCGCACGTTGGCGAACGCTGTTTAAACATCGACGTAACGTAACCCTTTTTGGACTCCATTTGTACGGCACACTGCGCAGGGCAACCTAAATAATATCAATCATATCACGTGACCGTTAGATCTGATAAACGTTATAACAACCATCAGATCTACACAGTTTTGTTTCCAAAAAAGAAATAGTATTACTACAAATAAAGCTCCAAGTTAAAAAAAAGAAGAGGGTTTTCTATAAAAAATTACTAAAATAGAATAAGACAGAGACAGGGATGTCTTCACCGAAACAGCTGACGTTAGTTAAAAAATGACAAAACAAAATATACCTGAAAAAAATCTGGGTGTCAGAAAATTTTCCGGGAAAGGTGAGGAAAATGCGAGAAACCAAGGGAAAGTTAAGAGTTGGGAAGGGAAGCACAGGAAAGAGAAGGAAATGAGAAGTTTCTAAAGAGAAGACAAAGGCAGGGACACTTGTCGAATTAGAAAAAAAGGGAAGTACTTGATTGGAAATTGAAAAGAACAGGGGGACGATATAGATAGAAGGCTTCTTTTTGCTACAAACATGTGGATTGGGTTGTTTGTTTCAATGCTAGTCCTTCGATTATGATAACACAAGGGCAGAGAAATTTTATTTTTCGTGAAAGTTAGGAGTCAATGTTAAGGTAGATGAACACATAGGGCAGGCCGGCTGAGTACAGTTGAAAAATTGAGGTGGGTGTGGAGAGAGAGAAAGTAAAAAGAGCAAGGAAAAATAATTATACCTATATTTATATTTTAAGAAAATAAACTACAGTAATAATTTGCTGTGGGTAAATTTGCTCATTTTAAATGCGCTGATACCGTTGATGTAAATAAAAGATGATGATCTTTTTATCTTTTGGTTTTTGGATCAATTAGTAAGACAAAAATGTCCATCAAGATATTTTTCGATGAGATTCTGATGCTCCACAATGCGAAAAAAAATGTTCAAATAATATGAATTTGATAAAATATGAATAATATATTTCTTATTTGACATGTTTGATAATTTTAGACATTGATTTAATCGAATAAATTGACCTATAATAATTAATTTAAATCTAAAAGTGACTTAATTAATTCGAATTAAATGAATTTTAATTGGTTAAATTGATTTAAATAAGTTTTTATTCATATATAATAATTTATTTGAAATTAGAGCTTATTTGAGTATAAATCAAATTACAATAACTTATTTGGATACAATAATAATATAAGGGTTTATTTAAATAAAGTAATAAAATTTAAGGGTTTTTTTTTAAATATTTTAGCTTTTTGTGGCTAATGGAATTTTATATTATTGGTTTTAATTTAAAAATAATATTCTATAATTATCTCTATTTTATTTTTATTTTTTGATATAAGCATTTATATTAGTGTAGTAAATAATTTTCAAAGCTTCTAATTTGCCTCCAAAAATAGACAGAAAGACTTAAGAAATCACAGTCTTTGTTAATTTATTTTTTTAGTATTTCGCCGCTTTGGGATAGGATTCTATATATATTATCATTGTTGGCTTATTCTTCTTGCGTTTCGTTATTCTCCACTTTGAGACCAAAAGAAAAAGATTTCTTCTTGGGAATATTCAAATAATAGCTATTTTTTTCTCTAAAAAAGTTAGCTAAGTTTATATTACCATTTATTTTCATTCATTTGAACTAATCAAGAAACATTTTTTTTAATAACAATTATTTGAAATTGATCTTTTGAATAAAATAACAAAATCGTTCAATCATATGAAGTTAGGTGCTAATCGAAAGACTTAAGCATGGAGGATATTAATACATATAATTTTATTGGATTATTATTTTATACATGGTACTGAAATTTTTAAACTTTATGAAAGATATGCATAATATTATCATTTATTTTTTTATTATGTTGATTTATTAATAGTTCTAACTATACTCTAATTAAAAATAAATATGTAATAATTTTTTATTTTTGTTAATAATATTTATAATTTTCACTAAGAATGCATGAGAATGAGATAGTTTTTTTTAAAGACAAATGGGTTAAGAAAATGAGAATAATTTATATTAGCATGATCCTAAAATATATGTGTTTTAGACATCAATAATATAATAACATCTCATTATTTTTTTAAAGATATTTAATAATTACTTTACACTCATCTTCACCGAATCATAATCAAGGGTCAACCCTTAGTAAATAAATTTACTTACCTTTTTATCTTAGATTAATGAAAAAAATTAAGAACTCACATAATTAACAAAGATTATTAACATTTAACAAAAAAATTAATTTGAAAAGTAACAAAAAATTAATTTGTGAATTATGAGAGGGCTCATATTTTAGAGGACTTACTAGGTTGTAATATTTCATTTGAAACTATTTTCAAAAGCATTCTGTTAGATATGGTTTCCTTTGCATTTTATAAATTAATTTTTGTTACTTTTAAATTAATTTTTGTTAGATGTTAATAGCTCTTTGTTATTTATATGAGTTTTTAATTTTTTTTCATTGATCTGAGTTAAAAAAGGTAAGTAAATTGATTTAATGAGTGTTGACTCTTTAGTAAATTAATCTAATTATAGTTGATTTGGTGAGGATGAGTGTAAGATAATTATTAAATATCTTAAAAATTTTATGTGATGTCATTATTTTATTAATACCTAAATACTCATTTTTTAGGATCATCTTAATATAAATTATTATCTTTTTTTGGTGTAAGCACAAGTATCTTCATCCATTTTACAGTCTGAAATTAATTATGTTCAGGCCGGGAGTGATAAACGGTAAAACTCTCCCAACAGTGAGGATTTAAGGACTCGTGCCCTATCCAAGCACCTGGGAAAGAAGTCTACTTCCACTCCTACCAACCATTCTCTAAAAAAATATATTGTAGTCCATCAAAATAGAAATAAAGTTAACATGGCGAAATTTCATTAGATTAGAGAAAGTATTCTTCGATTCTTTTGTTTTTTCTTTTCTTTTGGGAAGATATGCGAAAGCTAGGAAAAGCAAAAAAAAAAAACTACATATAGCTGGACCTGAAATATAGAAATGGCATTGGCATTTGTTCTCAAGATATTATTCTTTCTCAGATCTACTCCTCACGCAAGCTTTCCATTCCTCCTATCTATGCTTCTTTCTTTATTTTATTCTCTCTTCTTACATATATAAATTTGCCCTTTATTATTATTTTTTCCAATTAATTTTCCTCCGTCATGCTTAAAATATGCTATAGTGTGAGGGTCCGTCTTAGCAGTAGACTTTCACATGATTTTGCAATAAAAAATGATAATAATAATAATAATAATAAATGCTCCAAATCTAATACAAAATATATTAGATAATTTTTAAGAATTAAAAAAAGTAATTTAAGATGTTAATTTGTAAAAGATCACTATGTTTGAAACTTTTTTCTTAATAATTAGAAAAGTACAAAAGACATTATATAAGATATATTTATAGGAGGTTTTTAATGAATTTTTTAATTAAATTGAGATTTTTAAGAAAATTAAATATTATAAAATTATTGAAGAAGTTTAAAAAATATGAAATTAAAATATACATTTTTAAGATAAAATAATAATTTACAATATAAACATTTACAAATTAAAAACCTTTTTAAATCAACACTCAATTATGGGTTTTAAGAGTAAAATAATATTAATTTAAAAGAATATACTGTATTATTAAGACAGTAGGACTGCGTTGTGAGTGGAGTAAATAATAATTAAAAATTATTTGAATAAAATTTATCACTTGGAGGCCATTTCAATTATTCAATTAATACAAAATTAATATTTCATTTGGTTCATTGAAAATGATTTCTGAAAAATAATTTTTGAAAAATGCTTATATTTTTTCAAAAACTAAATATTTTCGTTGCTTGGATGAGTCAATAAAAATGTTTTCTGTTGTTTAGTTGTGTTTTTGAAAAATCTATATTCATCTTTCGAAAGATATTAGCATAATTAATAAAATATTAAAATTATTTATAATTTATTAATTTAATTATTAATATTAAAAATTATTATATTTTGAAAATAATATTTAATATTAAAATATTTATATTATTAAATATTAAAAAAATCTATTTTTTACTTATATCACTATTTTTAAATTATTTAAAGTAATATTACTATTTTAAATATATAATATTAAAAATATATTAGTATTTATTTTTGAAATATTAAAAATATTTAGCTATTAAAATAATTATATTTTATATTGAATGTATTTATTATTAAAATCATAACAACAGTATTATTTATTTATATTTATTATTGAAATATTAATATAAAAATATTTGTAAATAAATTATAAAAACATTATATCTTAAATTAAACTATTAACACATTATTAAAAATATTAACTTTTAAATCAATAAATATATTATTGATTAAATTAGTATTTATTATTTATTGTTGAAAAAATAAAATATTTACTATTAATAATATAAAGATAAAATATTTAAACTTAAATATTGAAGTTTAATGTTAATATTTGCATGTTTAAAATTTTTAATCTAATTAAAAAATATGTTATTAATTTAATAATATTTTCTGTAAGGTTAAACTAAATTTAAGTATGATAAATCATATCCCAACTCTAATATGAGTATAATTATAATCATAAGGTTAATAAATAATCCTGCACATAGACAATTATTTTATGAAAAATGTCTTCCTTTTTTAAAGCGTAAGACAAATTTTAATAAAATGATCTAATTCTCTGTTTATTAGTAAATCATTTTTTATTAACCAATCAATTTTTTACTAACTAAATATCAAAAAACGAAAAAAAAATTATTTTTCAAAAATTATTTTTAGTGAACCAAATGAAACTTAAATAGATCAAAAAATTCCCTAAACATGCAATGTGGATTATAACTGAAATCATGAACTGTTGTCCCTCATAATTAAGTTACATAAAGCTATGGTTAAAGAACTTAGTTTGGATTATTGAACCAACCAAGGAAAAAAGAACTCTCGAAAATATATAATTACTTCTTCCTCTTCTTTGGTGGCTGAATGGGCTCTTCTTCATCCTCTTCATCTTCTTCATCTTCAGGCTCTTCATCTTCTACAATTTCATTCTCTTCCTCATCGCCACCTTCATCGTCTTCATCGCCATTGTCATCCTCCTCCGGTTCATCATCATCGTCGTCGTCGTCATCACCACCATCATCATCATCATCATCATCATCTTCTCCATTTTCTTCCCCAGCGCCGTTATCCTCTCCTTCTTCAGTTCTCTTCTTGGAGTTGCCGTTTGCATCATTCGGATTGTTCCCATGATCAGCTCCTCCCTCTTCACCAACAGATGGGTTTTCCTCATCGCCTTCTCCATATCCACCATCATTATCATCCTCTTCATCTCCATCTCCCTCAGCATCAACTGCTTCAGATTCCTGCCCAAAACCCAAATAACTTTCCTCGTTTTCACCTTGGGTTGCTATCAACAGCTCAAGCAGATCCTGAAACTATTTAATCAATTTAAGCTTAGGATTTTCTTCTTCTTCTTCCTTGATGACTAATAACTAACATGTGATGGGCCTTTGACCCATAGTCATGAAAACCCAACCCAACAATCATCTTCATGCATACAAACATGATACATACATTTATATATTTATTTATTTCATTATTTCATATATGAAAGATTAGCATGGTCCGCAATGATTGGATTATCTCAATAAATTTTGAAAAGGAATTTTTTTTTATTTTCTAAAATGTACTTAAAATATTTCGTTCATGGCATCAAAGTATATTTTCTAAGATAAAAAAATAACAACACATGCTGGGCCCACAAAAAAAAAACCAAAGCCCCGGAACTCAACAGAATTTTACATAAACAGAATCTATTCCATTTCAGTTCCGAACATCGTACTCCACCAACAACAGCGCAAGTTAGCAACCAAAAGAATTGCAGCGTAGATTACTGACTAACACCTCAATTTTGAGGAATTAAACCTAATCAGGGAACTTACTTGCGGTGACAAAAGCAAAGCTTGAAGCGTAGCTGAGGAGGCGAGAAGAGTCAGTAGGGTTCCCCATGCGCACGTTAGGAAAACCTGTTTAAACATCAACTCAACATAGCCCTTTTCGGTCTCCATTTGTACGGCACACTGCGTAGGAAAAACATAAATAACATCATAAATAACATCAATCATATCACAAGACCGTTAGATCTGAAAAACGTTATAACAACCGTCAGATCTACACAGTTTTGTTCCCAGAAAAAGAACTAGTAGTCAAGTATTTACTATAAATAAAGCTCCAAGTTAAAAAAAATATAAACGAGCTTTTATACAAAATTACTAAAATAGAATAAGACAGAAAACTGGGATATGTCTTGCCGGCAACAGTTAACGTTAGGTAAAAAAAACGACAAAAAAAAAAGTATACCCGAAAAATATCTGGGTTTGTTGGAAATTTTCCGGGAAAGGCGAGGAAAAGGCAAGAAAACGAGCGAAAGTTAAGAGTTGGGAAGGGGAGAGAAGTACAGAAAGAAAAGGAAATGAGAAGTTTCTACAGAGAAGACAAAGGCAGGGGTACTTGTTGAATTAGAAAAAAAAGGGGGGTACTTGAATTTAAATTGAAAAGAACAGGGGGATGATATAGATCTAAGGCTTCTTTTTGCTACAAACAATAATAAGGTTTGGATTGGGGTGCTTGTTTCAACGCTAGCCGTTTGATTGTGATCTATGGCGTAGGAAGGAGCACAAGGGTAGAGAAATTTTGTTTTTGGAGTCAATGTTAAGGCAGATGAACACATGGGGCAGACCCGCAGTGTACGGTTGAGAATTTGAGTTAGGAGTGGAGAGAGAGAGAGTAAAAAGAGCAAGGAAAAAAAATCTATACCTATATTTATACTTTACGAAAATAAAAATAATTTAGTGTGTATAAATTTGGCAATTTTAAATACGTTGACACTGTTGATGACAAAAAGTTAATGGATCTCTTTATTTATTTATTTATTTTTATCAATTTGTAAAACAAAAATGTGAAAAGAAAATTTTTTCTATTGAGATTCTCATGCGACACAATGCAATATTTATATATAAATAATATGAATTTAATAAAATTGGAAAATTTTATTTCATATTTAACATATATACACGTGTTATGACAATCTAATTTTCATATTTATACATGTTTAATACGAAATAAATATATAAATTGTTAGATTTAATTATAGAATTTTTTGCGGCTAATGAAATTTTATATTATTGTTTTCAATTTAAAAAGTAATATTTTATAATTATCTCTATTTTATTGTTTTTTTATATAAGCATTTTTATTAGTGTATAATAGTATTCAAATTAAGTAAATAATTTTTAAAACTTCTATCTACCTTTAAAAATAAAGAGAAAGACTTAAGAAATCAAAGTCTTTGTTAGTTAATTGTTTAGTATTTGGTTGCTTTGGAATATTAGAACATTAAAAAAATAGATAGAAAGACTTAAGAAATCAAAGTCTTTCTAAATTTTTTCTTAGTATTTGGTTGCTTTGGAATAGGATTCTATATATGTATATACTATTATTGTTGGCTTTTTCTTCTTGCATTTTCTTGTTCTCCTTTTTTTTTTTCTTCAAAGATGTCTTCATGGGAATATTGGCTATTTTTTTTTATAAAATAGTTAGCTAAGTATATATTACCATTTATTTTCATTCATTTGAATTAATCAAGTAACATATTTTTATAAAAAATATTTGAAATTGATCTTTTGAATAAAGTAACAAAATCGTTCAACCACATAAAGTTAGGTGCTAATCGAATGACTTAAGCATGAAGGATATTAATACATATTATTTTATTGGATTATTGTTTTATACATGGTATTGAAATTTTTAAATTTTACGGAAAAATTTTATAATATTATCATTTATTTCTTTATCATGTTAATTTATTAATAGTTTAAATATACTCTAATTAAATATACATGTGTGGTAATTTTTTATTAAAAAATTTAAATTTTCACCAAGAATGCATGTGATAATTTTTATTTTTAAAGGCAAATTGGTCAAAAAAATATGTTGTAGTCCATGAAAGTAGAAATAAAGTTGACGTGGTGAAATTTCATTAGATTAGAGAAAGTATTCTTCCACTCTCTTTTGTTTTCTTTTGGTAAGAGATGCACAAGTGTAGGAAAAAAAAAGCTATAAATAGTTAAACATGAAATATAGAAATGTCATTGATAACTAAAGTTTGATTTAGTAATTGTTATTCATATTTAAGAAAATTTAAGTTCAAAGTTGGATTTCTTATTTTTCTTTGTACCTCTTATAAACTCAATATATATAAGATTTATATATGATGCACTGACAGTGTATAGTTTCTATACACTGTCAATGCATCAGAAATTGACACCTCATCAATAGATCTTTATGAGCAAATTAAAAAAATTTATTTATATCTACTTTTAAGAGCTTAGCATAATTTTTAATTTGTTAATTGATGATGTGTCAACCTCTGATACATTGACAATATATAAAAATTATATATTATCAGTGCATCATATATAAATATAAATATATATATATATATAGAGAGAGAGAGAAAAAAAATGGCATTGGCATTTGTTCTCAAGATATTATTCTTTCTTGGACCCACTACTCTTTTTTTTTTTGGTATATTCTTGGACCCACTACTCACCAGAGCCTTCCGTTCCTCCTATATACCGCTACGCTTGTTTCTTGTTTCTTTATTTTATTCTTACTTTTTTATATGCATATAATTTTGCCCTTTATTATTTTTTTTGTTTCCAATTAATTTTCTTCCATCATGCTTAAAAATATGTTGTAGTGTGAGGGTCCGTCTTAGCGGTATGACTTTCTCATGATTTAGTATTAAAACTGATGAAAAGAACTCTAATCTAATATATATTTATAATAAATACTTCATAATCTGTTTCAAATAGTATTATTTTGAGTCATGAACCTCATGGGGACGATTATGTTTGACTTAATTTATCCTTTATATATATAAATATATATTAATGGAGTTCAAATGGATTAAATAGAAAATTTTAGTTAATTATCAAGTTAAAATTATAATTAAATGTGTAATAAGAGATTAATCAATCTAATTAAGCGGATTAATGAAATATGGATTAAATTGAAAAAAAGTTAGGGACTAAATTGAGAATTATTGAAATATACCTACTTTGTAATTATTAGTTTGCATTTTTTTTATAATTATTCTTACCTTAACTTAGGCCAATCAAGGCCTTACAAGTGGTGGCCATGGGACAACTCCCTCCACCATGGCCGGCCACTGCCCCTCTTCCTAAATGCATTAGTTTCATTCTTAAGCACACAAAGCGCCATTCAAAAGAAACAAAAAAACGAGTTTGAAGGATCGGCCAAAGGGAACTAAGGTAAGGGATTTCATTTTTGATGTTTCAAGTAGAAGTGTAGTGTATATGGTCATGACAAAATTTGAAAATTTTGCTTAAGGGATTCGGCCAATGCTTTAAGGAAGAAGGCTTTGACAAATTTTGGTGCTATAAGTATAATATATACTTACTCTTGATCTCTTGTGATTTTATGAGGAAATTGGTGTATTGATTTTGAGGTTTGATAGTGAGATTGAGGTTTTTGGCATTTTAAGGTTGGGTTAAATTTTGGAAGATGTATACAATGGTTATTATGGCTTATTATGTTGTAGAACTTGTTATGGTATGATCATTGAGGCAACAAGGGGTTGAAGCTGGGGTTAGAAAGCTTCAGGACCATAAGGTAGCTTCAACCAACATGCAAAAATAGAGGTTCGGATGTTGATTTTTGTGGTTACAAATCATAATTAAGCTTAATTAAGGGTTTGTAGTTATTTGGGACCAAGAGAGAATAGATAGCGCTTGAAGGTTAAAAAGTTGAAATTTTCATTTAGGGTTTGACTTTTGATAAGAAATGTTGACTTGTGGTGATTTAGGATTTGAAGTGAGTTTTGAAGCCCATTTTTTATGAAAGTGAAATTTAGGTAAGTCTTCAGCAAAAGTTAACTTAGATTTGCAATGTAAATTTGCCCTTTGGGACCAATCCTCTTATCTATGCATGTTTCTTTATTTTATTCTCACTTCTTACATATATAAATTTGCCCTTTATTATTAATTTTTTGTTTCTAAATAATTTTCCTCCATCATGCTTAAAATATCTTGTATTGTGAGGGTCCATCTTAGCGGTATGACTTTAACATGATTTAGCAATAAAATGTTGAAAAAAACTATAATAATAAACTCTCCACAATCGGTTTCAAATAGTATTATTTTGAGTCACGAACCTCGTGGGGACGATCATGTTTGAACTAATTTATCCCTTTTTTTATATATATAATTGAAACCTTTGAATCAAAAGAAAAAAAGAAAAATTGAAGTGTTAAAGACTCAAATCCTTAAAATTGTAAAACTGTTACAATTTGAAGATAAATACATAATCATTTGTGTCAATATTAAAATATATACTACTCAATATATATATATATATATATATATATATATATATACACACACATTTGTACACATTTTTTGGCACAAAAAATATTTTGATAGACTTGTTTTTAATTATTAAATCAAACCAACGTTTAGGGAAATAAAAAAAATTGTAAATTCAAAGAGGCGTGTTAACAATGACTAGGTTATGTTGATAATAAGTCGCAACAAATATAAAATTATAGGATACAATTTTCTAGGATATTCATAGATATTTGGGATAATTCAGATATGTTTTAATACAAAAATGGACTCAGGATTGTGTGAAAATTGAGAGGTATATAACAAAGACTGCGATCTAGAAGAAAAACAAGAAGATTAATATTTCTTTACGATAACATTTACTTTTATATTTTAGGTATTAATTTTCAAATTTATCGTGATCTTCTGATGATATTAAACAAGAAAACAATAAAAGCGTGTCATAATTATGTTTTAATGTACTTTTATTTTTTTTGTAAGCATAAATATCATAGTCCGTTTTGAGATTAATTTTGTTCTGATCAAAAATAATAAATAATAAATCCCTTTCAATAATAAAAATTCTAAAATTTTAATCTCATTTAAGTATTTCAAAAAAAATTCGCATTCTCTTCTTTTAATCATTTATTAATGTTTTAATATACGTTTCGACCCTCAAGTCAAATAATGTTTTCAAATTCACGAAGTGAAGAAAAATTCCTCGCCTCGACCGAGGATCTTAGTTTTGTATACGTACACATGAAATGGTAAGATTATCAAAATACCACTAGGGTGTTTTATGAGTATATATAAGACTAGGTATACTGTTTGGTGCCAGAAGCTGCAGCTTTCCATGCCAGCCAGTCCAGTTGACCAATTAATTAGGATACCAAAGGGGAACGAGTAAAATGCCTACGTTGGATGTGTAGACAAATTTCAGGACGAGGAAAAGCTCCTCACACTGTTGGAATCCAAAATATTTCTAGGTCAATCTAAAAGAATGAATATATAGAATAGCCTGTGATGATTACAAATGGCCTAAGCCATGGACAAATATGCAACTATGAAGCTGAACTGGTTCCCCGCAGCAAGTACTTCAACAAGGAAATTTTATCTTAGGACAAGAGGGTTATAGTATGTCTTACTAATTAATTAGATTTGAATTAAGTAATTTTAAAAGAATCAAAAAATTTAATTTAATTGAATTAAGGTTAAGACTTTTTAGAATTTTGTTAAGAAGCATTATATAAGTTGATTTGACAAAGTCTACCCGTGTTGGGCCAGGCCCAATGGCGTCAGAAATTACCACGTGGCAAGGACTCACTGGTCCACGTGGCCTTCGGCGATAAATGCTTAATGCATCACATCTGTCGCTGGGCGACAGAGTCTTTGTTCCACGAGACCATCGGCGACAGAGGTAGAAGTGCGTGATCATATCTGTCGCCTGCAATCATAACGTGACACGTGGCACGCATATACCTACCGCAGGGCGACAGATTCCCAGTCCGTCGCCAACAGTCATATGGCGACACGTGGCGCACGGTTTCGGCTCCCGCTAGCGACAGACCCCTGACGCCACAACGTGCCACGTGGTATAAGTCTCTCGCCGGCGACAGGCTCCGGAAGCTCCCGATTTTCAAGGAACTTACGTTATATTGGGACACAAACTCTTAGCAAGATAATGTCATTATCCTTAAGCAATTAACCTAGAATGTTGGCCTATAAATAGGCCCCCAGGTACAATTTTATGGCTAATTTTTTACTATTGGCTTTTACGCTTCCCAATACTGAAGAACCTTTTGCTGACTTAAGCATCGGAGTGTTTACGCAGGGAACCACCCCTGCGTCTCTCTGACTTTTCTTGTTTTACAGAAGCTTCTTAGAGACACGTGGAGAAAGAAGACAATATCGACGTTAGCATACCTTTATTGTTGTTTTGTGTAACAACAATTGGCGCCGTATGTGGGAAACGTATAAAAAGCCAAGATTTTCTAAAATGGTGAGAACAAGATCTACAAACGTAAGGACCGGAAGTGAGGAAAACTCTGTGAGCTCCCCTGAACAATAGATTTGCCAGACAAACCAGGTGAACAGGGAGGAAGAAAGAATTACAGTGTCGGCGGCAGAATTCGAAGCTCTAAGGCGACAGATCGAAGAAACTACCCAGGCGCTGCGAACCATGGTGGATCTGTTCCAAGGAGTTCTCCCGACATTGGATCTGCCGCCTGCCGTGCAGAACTTGGTAGGAGGAACAAATAGAGGTGTCTCGTCGCAGATGTTTGGGCGACAGGAGGATAGGATAGCGGCGGACCCCTCTCGTCGGTGAGAGGTTCCCCTTGTGGAAGAGCACGACATTCATCAGGGTGCGGCAGGACAGGGGAGTGGGAGGCCTGTTGCAGGCACCCAGCGAGAGACTGAGTAAGCATTTGGCCTAGAACCTGCAACAGGGGTCAGGCGACAGGGCAGTGGAAGGCCTGTCGCAGGAACCCAGCGAGAGAATGAAGAAGCAGTAGAGTTAGAACCCGCGACAGGGGTCAGGCGACAGGTCCCACATGTAGGGCGGCAGATGGCTGGGCGACAGGACGATGACCGGGCGACAGGTTCTACCGCCCACCACCATGACTTGTCAAATTTTGATGGTGCTAACTTAGACCATGGTATTGGAGGTGCTGGAAAGAACGGGGTCGAAGATCAAAGCACTTGGGGAACCGGGTCGGAGTTTGACCCTACTTGGTGCACGCAAATGGTACGAACAAACGCACCTCAAGCTAAGGGTAAGGAAGTAGTCGGAGACCTACCTGATTCGTCTCAAGCCCGAAATCAGCTCGCTCCCCTTGTGGACATGAAGAAGATGATATAACAGGTACTGGAAGAGAAAAAGTTAGTGTCTGCAAAAAGAGAGCTAGAGGAGGAGAGTACCGTTCTACACGACCATCATGCGAAAACCTCTGCCCCCAAAGTTCAAAATGCCGCAGATGACTGCCTACACCGGAAAGATGGACCCCTACGACCATATGCAAAACTATGAGGCACTAATGTTGTTACATGGATGGGAAGACGAGATAATGTGTAGGGCCTTTTCCTTAACTCTGTCCGGACATGCGATGAAATGGTTTAATAACCTGCCTGAAGGGTCCATTATCTCTTTCGACCAACTGCGAAGTGAGTTTCCAAAGGCGTTTGCGGTAAATATTCAGAGAAGGAAGGAACCGACCTATTTGCTCACTATTAAGCAAGGAGCTAAGGAGTCATTGAAGAGTTATGTAGATCGGTTCAGAGATGCTACTTTGGAGGTGCGAGATCTGCAAGTCGGTATAGCCGTGGCAGCCATGTTATAGGGGACAAGGTCTGAGAAATTGCTAGAATCCTTGTCGCTAGATCAGCCAACAACCATCTCAGACCTGCTTTCCCGCGCACATAAGTATGTAACCCAGGAGGAAGTAATGAAAATGGTAACGATAGGAGAATCCAATGATGGAAGGAAACGAGGAAGAGAGGTCACTGAAGCATCTTCTAGCCAACCGAGAAAGTTTGAGAAAGCTCCCGCACTGAAATACAATTCCTATACCCCACTCACCGAATCTCGAGCTTCAGTGTTGGTAGCCATTGAAGGATCAGGGCTCATACAGACTCAAAAGAAGACGTCAAGGAATTTGGGCCGTGATTTAAGGTCATACTGCGATTACCACTCAGCATATGGGCACACAACTGAGAAGTGTAGGGAGTTGATGAATCAGCTAGAAAAGCTAGCACGAGAGGGAAAAATAAACTGTTTCATGTGGAGAGGTGATAGAACTAACTATCCTGCATTGAATAAAGGAAATAATTTCAGAGATAGAAGAGGTGAAAACAGAGGAACTGTTAGACGAAATTAAGGTGAAAGAAGAGATAATGACAGAAGGGTAGAAAGAAGGAATCGAGAGGAAGACAATGAACCCACAAGGCCAGCTATTAACGTGATATCAAGGGGTGAGTCGTTAGCTGGCACTTCTTCCTCATCTCGAAAGACCTACGCCCGACAGGCTTATCAAATTAATTCGGTAATGGAGGAAAAGTATGATGAAGAGCCCATCACTTTCACGCCAGCTGACAGAGGTGATGTAATGATCACTCATGATGACCCAATGGTGATTACGGCAGTAATAGCAAAACACCCAGTGAGTCGCATCCTAGTTCATAATGGGAGTTCGGTAAATTTGATTTATTGGAGTTGCTTTGAGAAAATGAACATCTCCAATGATAAATTGAAGCCAGTAACCACACCACTGTATGGCTTCTCAGGAGAAAAAGTGAAGGTGGATGGCGCAGTTCAGCTACCTGTGACATTAGAGAAAAGCTCGAAGTGTGTCACTCGACAAGCGTTGTTTATGGTGGTGAGATCAACTTCCGTGGCGTACAATATGATCCTCGGGCGGCCATTATTAAATGACATGAGAGCGGTGGTGTATCCCTGCTATTTGTTAATGAAGTTTCCGACTCCCCGCGGTGTTGGACAAGTGAGGGGAGATCAAAGGAAAGCCAGGACATGTAATATCGCATCCACCGCATGTAAAGGGATTCAGAGGAAGGAAACCCTTACGATCGAAGAAAAGCCTAAGCCAAAACCTGATGAGGAGATGGAAGCAATCCGGTTGGATGAGAAAGATGAAGAAAGAATAGTGTACGTAGGAAGCCAGTTGCCTGAAGAAGTAAAAAGGGAGATAGTCCGATGCTTAAGAGAGAATTGTGATGTGTTTGCATGGACTCCAGCCGATATGCCTGGAATAGACCCTGAAGTTATTTGCCATCGGTTGAACGTGATCTCAGGGGTAAAGCCGATAAAACAGAAGAAGAGGAATTTTGCTCCAGACAGACAACAGGCAATAAACGAAGAAATATCGAAGTTGTTGCAAGCAGGATTCATCAGGGAAGTTAATTATCCGGAGTGGTTGGCTAATGTTGTGATGGTGAAGAAAACCAACGGGAAATGGAGAATGTGTGTGGACTTCACAGATCTGAATAAAGCTTGTCCTAAGGATTCGTATCCACTACCTCGAATTGACAAGTTGGTAGACGAAACTCATGGTTATGAATTACTTAGCTTCTTGGATGCCTTTTCAAGGTACCACCAAATCGTGATGCATCCAGATGATGAGGAGAATACCTCGTTCATTACCGATGGTGGGATATATTGCTATCGAGTGATGCCGTTCGGTTTGAAAAACGCGGGTGCAACCTACCGACGTATGGTAAATAAGGTGTTCCAAGACTTGTTGGGCAACACCATGGAAGCTTATGTTGATGATATGATCATTAAAAGCCGATAGGGAGAATCACATGCTGAGAAAATGACTAAGGTATTCAATGTGCTGCGACAATACAAGATGAAGTTGAATCCCAACAAATGCTCATTCGGGGTGAGATCTGGAAAGTTTCTGGGATTCATGATTACTAACAGAGGGATAGAGGCTAATCCCGAGAAGGTTCAAGCTATTTTGGACATGAGGCCGCCTAATACAGTAAGAGAAGTCCAAAGGCTAACAGGAAGAATAGTAACCTTGAGTCGTTTCTTGTCCAAGTCAGCTGAAAGAAGTCTACCATTTTTCAAGGCGATAAAGGCAGGAAAGAACTTCAAGTGGACGGAAGAGTGCAACGATGCCTTTGAAAGGTTGAAAGACTACCTGAAAGAGTTGCCTCTGTTATCTCGGCCATGTCCCGGAGACCACCTCCTTATGTACCTCGGTGTAGGAGAGAAAGCTGTAAGTGCAGTCCTACTAAGGAAAGAAGGGGATAGAGATTGCCCGATTTATTATGTAAGCAACGTCTTACTAGATGCCGAGTCAAGATACCCCTTAGTTGAAAGAATAGCCTTATCCCTGGTGATAGCAACTCGGAAGTTACGGTCGTACTTCCAAGCTCACTCGGTGACTATCTTAACAGATCAGCCCCTCAGGCAAATACTACAGAAACCAGAACACTCCGGGCGTTTGATTAAGTGGGCTATCGAATTGAGTGAATATGACATTCACTTCCAACCTCGCCAACCAATAAAAGGACAAGCATTGGCAGATTTCATTGTAGAATGCACTGGCCGAGAGGTCCAAGAGGAAACAGAGTTAGTCTGGTGGAAATTATTTGTTGATGGAGCTCGTAACATGGACGGCAGTGGAGCTGGAATTGTGCTAATATCGCCTGAAGGGGAAACCTATGAGTATTCCCTACGTTTCGATTTCCCAAGTTCAAACAATACAGCCGAGTACGAAGCCTTGATAGCTGGGATGAGACTTGCTAAGAAACTAGGAGTCAGCAACTTAATGGCACATAGCGATTCACAATTGGTGGTAAACCAGTTCTCAGGTGAGTATGAAGCACGAGAACCCGCCTTAGTCCCTTACCTGCAGAAGGTACAATTGTTGGCACAGTCGTTCAAGCACTTCCAGCTGACTCAGATAAATCGAACAGAGAACAACCATGCAGACGCTCTTTCAAAATTGGCTTCTTCCAGAGGGGTCAAAAGGGGTATGGTCAAAGTAGAATCCCTCGCTAGACTAAGCATTGAAGAAGAAGATGTCTGTGATGTCGAAATCGGAGGCGATTGGAGAAGCCTAATCAAAGATTACATACTGGGGGGCACACTCCCCACTAACAGAGATGAAGCTCGAAGGCTGAAGTTAAAAAATGCCAGGTTTACCGTGGTGAATGGGGAACTCTATAAACGGGGATTCACAATGCCCCTGTTGAAGTGTCTAGGGCCCAAACAGGCTGAGTACACCTTAGCTGAAGTTCATGAGGGAATATGCGGTGAACATTTGGGGGCTCGAGCCTTGGTCTCGAAAATATTGCAAACGGGGTTTTATTGGCCTACACTGAGTAAGGATGCCACAGACAAAGTAAGAAGATGTAAAAAAATGTCAGAAATTCGCTCCTATAACCACCGCGCCTGTTTCGACTCTTCAGAACACACTCCAACCAACTCCATTTGCACAATGGGGACTAGATATCCTGGGGCCTTTCCCCCTAGGCTCAGGACAAAGGAAGTATTTGCTTGTGGCCACAGACTACTTCACAAAATGGATAGAGGCGGAGCCTTTGTCTACAATTTTTGAGAAGAAGGTGGAAGCAATGGTGTGGAAAAGACATAATTTGCTGATTTGGGATCCCCCACGTGATAAATACAGATCATAGGAAGCAGTTCGACTGTGACGCTTTCCGGAATTTTTGTAGTGGCCTGAAGATTCTCCTAAGAATATCTTCTGTGTCTTACCCACAGGCCAATGGGCAGGCAGAGGTGAGCAATCGAACTATACTACATAGGTTGAAGACTAGGCTGGACAAGGCAAAGGGAGCATAGGTAGATGAGCTCCCAAGTGTCCTATGGGCTTACAGAACGACAAGCAAAGTGTCAACAGGTGAAACATCGTTCAATTTGGTATATGGCACTGAAGCCCTCATCTCAGTAGAAGTTGGAGCTGAGTCACCCCGGTTGGTCCCCTACATCGAGGAACTTAATTCTCAAGGACGAAGGGAGAATCTAGACCTACTAGACGAGCTGAGAGACAAAGCAAAAATGAGGCTGGCTGCTTACAAACAGAGGGTAGCTACTTATTACAATGCACGGGTGAAGAACAGAGAAATGCAAGAAGGAGACCTGGTGTTGAGAAAGTCGGCAAGCACAAACGCCCATAAGGAGGATGGAAAGCTCCGGGCTAATTGGGAAGTACCATACAGAATCAGAAAGATGGTCGGACCTAGCACATGTACCTTGGAAACCTTGCAAGGAAAGAAGATCTCAAAAACTTGGAATGCCAACCATCTTAAGCTATATTGGCAGTAAACATTGTAATTTTTGCTTTTTGATTGTTATTATTCTTGTCTTTACTTTCCCATCTATTGCTACATTACTTTACAGATGTTATTATTTTTTTGATTCATGAATAAAGGCCAACCAATCATTCCCTATATTCTCTAACGCAATATGTGAGACAAATTATGTGTTACAGGAATTAAAATGAGGCAACAGCTGGCAAACTAAAGTCCCTAAGCGAAAAATGCGCGAGACGGGCAAAAACGAAGTCCCTAAGCGAAAAGTGCGCTAGACGGGCAAAAACAAAGTCTCTAAGCGAAAAATGCGCGAGACGGGCAAAAACAAAGTCCCTAAGTGAAAAATGCGCGAGACGGGCTAGCACAAAGTCCCTAAGCGAAAAATGCGCGAGACGGGCAAACACAAAGTCCTTAAGCACGGAAAAGTACGAGATGGGTAAAGACCAGTCCTTAAACACGAAAAATCCGTGATAAAAGCAAACCTAGAAACCCTCCAGCAACAAATAAACGCAATATCCAGGTATTACAAGGTACGTTGAAATTTTCAACAAATTATGACATTTCAGTCGTTATTCAATAAAGTCCTTAAGCGAAAAAAGCGCAAGATAGGCACAATGCTCGAGAAAAGTTCATCTTTGCACAAGAATAAAAATGCTGTGTCAAAGTAGAACTTGGGGAGCAACATGGTATAAAAGTATATAAAGTATTCACATAAACAGAAAGAAAGAGCTACAAACAGTACTTTTCACTCAAAAATTTGTACAAGTGCTGAAAGAGCTACAGAAAGAAACAATACTTTTTCATTCAAAATTAATCTGTACATAGGAGTTAACAAACAAAACAAAAAATACAAAACTCTAATCCACGGCAATGACCGAGTCAGCCGGCTGAGAAGGCGCCACATCGGCACTAGCATCTTAAGAAGCTGGAGCCTCAGCAACTGGAGGATTCGAAGCATCAGGATCCTGGGGAGCCGAAGAAGCCATCCCGGGAGAAGGAACATCACCTAATGGCCCTATCACAGTGGCAGAGTCTGGCACGGGATCAATGGCTGTAGAATCTGAAATCTGAAATTCATCGCTATCCAACCCCAGCAGTGCTTCAATAGACTCAGGCTGATCGCCCGCCTCGATAGGCTCAGAAACATCACGCACTGCTGGAGGCTCAGATCGATCAAGTGCTTCGGAAGACTCGGGCTGATGCTGTGGCTGTCGAGGAGGCCATGGACCTTCAAGATTGTCCAGCTTATCTACAGCTCCTTCCGCTAAGTAGGCCTCCGGACCTTGTGAGTCGGGCTCATATTTGGTCCAAGAAGGGGCGTCATAGTACTTGGCCTCCTCAGTAAAGAGCAATTCAGGAAAAGCCTCACTAGGTCGATGCTTCTCCAGCCAAGAACGAGCCAGATACAAACCGTACTTAATAAATCCCGTTGCGAACTCTGTTTTCTTGTCAAAGCAATGCTGGGACAACCGATATTCGCGAACGGCCTCGATCCGGGCCTCGATTTGAGCTTCTCTTTGACGATCCAGTACGTTGTGCAGCTCCTCAATAGCCTCATCTCGCTGCCTCTCCATAGCTCCCCGATCATCGACGGCCCTATTGTAGGCTTCTTGGTACCCTTGAAGGGAAACAACCTTCACCTGCTCTTCCCGGAACCTCTGCTCGAGATCAGCATATTTTTTATTCATTTCCTCCATCCTCTGGACGTAAGGACGAAGCTGGCTAACCTCGTTGGCCAGCTCCATTCTCTGCTCACGAAGCTCACGAATATCTTTGTTAGCTTGCTCCCTGAGAGCCCGGTGTCGGGCATTGACAGCTGCAAATTGTTGAGCCGACTGATAAGACGAAAAACAGAAGTAGCTCAAAAAAAAAACTTGACGGAAAAAGTTAAAAACAGGGAACTAATCATCACCAAACGAGCACAAGAACTCTTACCTTCATAGCGAGATAATCAGAATTATCCTCCGCTTCAGGGATGTTTGTGAAAAGCCCCGCCTCATCGCGAGGAAGAATGGTGCTCCAGGCCAAGCGAGATGCTATCCCGGCATCCTCGATACTGTCGTTGTCGATCACTCCGGGATAGGTCTGGAAATCCTCCCCACCGACAACGACCCCGCTATCAACCGTATAGCTCCTCGAAGTAGGGCCGACCACTTTGGGTAAGACTGGTTTTGTGGGCATTGAGGCTTCAATGATCAGCCTCTTTCTGTATTTGCACCTAGGCTGGCGAGGAGCTGACCTACACTCAGCAGCACGAGAGCCACCTTCTTGAAGGGCTGACTCACTCCTTTGAGATTCAGAGCTCTCGCGATCACTCGAACCTCGATCATGGACAAGAGGCCGCTTCCGTTTATTTCTCCCGGCCTCTTGTATAGGACGGCTGGATTCCCCAGGAGAAGGTGGAGGAGGAGTAGGAGCACGAGCTGGTCCAGATGGGGCTTTAACTTGCGACTGAGGAGGAGGAGCCGCTCGAGCAGCAGTAGCACTGGCATCCCTCCTACGGAGCAAATCCCGAAAATTCATGCCTGCACAATAAAAAAAGAAAGGATTAGCTGACCAAGTAAAACGCCATGCGCACGCATACGAGAAGTAAAAAAGGATTGGAAACCTAGAAAACCACCAAAATCCTCTAGACTATACAAGTTCAAATCCAAAGGAAAATCGACGAAAGGACTCCTAAAGGCATCGGCCTGAGCCCACTCAAGATTCTCCTCTGAAGGATCACTAGTACCCGCAACCTCAGGGGTCTCGTCCTCCGAATCTGAAGAGGACTCATCTACAAGACGGCCTACAGGGGTGGATGCTTCGGCTACTAATACCGGGGATGGCTGACTAGGACCATCATCAGATAGACGAGGAGTTGTAGGCAGGTTAGATGGGGCAGTAGAAGCTTCAAGAACGGTCCTGCTCACCCCCCAGCCGGCAGCGGCAATGTTCTCCGGGGTGAGAAGAGAAAATAAATTACGCTCCCTAGTGGAGCAGATTCGCCGAATAGGCTCGCCAAATTGGTCCCTCAAAATTTCTGTTCTGAACCTCTCCGAGCGCTGCGAGTGGTCAGAGGTATCACAATTCCATCTAGAGCGAATCCGCAGGTTACTTGGAATCTCGACAACGACCCACTTGCTCTCAAAACTGCGCAGTTTATTGGGGAGATCCGAGAAAATTTTATTATTGGGAAACTCGTCAACCGTTAACCGTTGAAGGGAGAACGTTATTAACCCTTTCAGCCTGCGAACTCTAAAAAAGGCGCTTAAAAGGGGAACCGTTGGAACAATACCTAGGTTATGACATACTATGGAAAACGCTACCAACTGAGCCCGCGCATGGGGGTGGAGTTGACACGGGACGATGTCCTTATATCTAAGAAATGCTTCACCAAACTCCGGAAGAGGGAAGCGAAAACCGAAAGACAAAGAAGCCTTATGGACGGCTACACCATTCCTAACCAAGTCAGGTGTGACCTCTCCTTGCACCGGAAGTCTATAGCCATAACCCGAAGGAAGAGGGAAACGAGTTCTAATATCTTCTAAGTCGGCATTTGTCAAAGAACACACGAGACCACCTGTTTTAAGTGTTTTACCCGGGTGTAGCAAAGACATGGCAGAAAAGAAAAAAGCAAAAAACTTCCTGGTGACAGACTCTATAGACGATAGACCCAATAAGGTGTCAGGCCTATTAAGGCGACAGACCCTCTGGGCGACAGACCTTTTGACGACAGACCTTTTGGGCGACAGACCTACTGAGCAAAACACTTGCGGAAGACCTAAAACTGTACGCGGAAGATCTAAAACTACACGCGGAAGACCTAAAACTATAAGCGGAAGACTACAACACCTGCGGGAGACCTAAATCTAGTTGCGAGAAGCAATAAACAGGCGATAGATGTATACTTACTAAGGTAAGCGAGAGACTTCTGGTGGGAGAGCGACATGCTCTTTTGGCGACAAACTCTTTTGGCGAGAGAGCTGAAAGTTTGCGACAAATGGCTGCTCAGAGGTTTTCGTGGGGTCTCTCGTCGGGTCCCAGCGGTTTATATAGCCGCGATAGGGAATGCCAAACGTCGCGCCAGGGAATGCCAAACGTCGCGCCTGATCATGTCTCTCACAAAATAGACCTTTTTTCACCTGCAAAAAATACACAAAAAAAAACAAAAAATACTATTCACAGTGGTTTAAGGCCCAAAAACACATATTTATACTCTCTTGGTTGGAGAAATCCAACCAGAGAGTGGGGAGCAATTGATATGACAAAGTCTACCCGTGTTGGGCCAGGCCCAATGGCGTCAGAAATTACCACGTGGCAAGGACTCACTGGTCCACGTGGCCTTCAGCGATAAATGCTTAATGCATCACATCTGTCGCTGGGCGACAGAGTCTCTGTTCCACGAGACCATCGGTGACAGAGGTAGAAGTGCATGATCATACCTGTCGGCTGGCGACAGACCTGTAATCATAACGCGACACGTGGCACGCATATACCTACCGCCGGGCGACAAATTCCCAGTCCGTCGCCTACAGTCATATGGAGACACGTGGCGCACGCTTTCGACTCCCGCTAGTGACAGACCCCTGACGCCACAACGTGCCACGTGGTATGAGTCTCTCGCCGGCGACAGGCTCCGGAAGCTCCCGATTTTCAAGGAACTTGTGTTATATTGGGACACAAACTCTTAGCAAGATAATGTCATTATCCTTAAGCAATTAACCTAGAATGCTAGCCTATAAATAGGCCCTCAGGTACAATTTTATGGCTAATTTTTGACTACTGGCTTTTACGCTTCCCAATATTGAAGAATCTTTTGCTGACTTAAGCATCAGAGTGTTTATGCAGGGAACCACCCCTGCGTCTCTCTGACTTTTCTTGTTTTACAGAAGCTTCTTGGAGACACGTGGAGAAAGAAGACAATATCGACGTCAGCACACCTTTATTGTTGTTTTGTGCAACAACATAAGTAATATCAAGTTTAAAAAATTGTACGTAATAGACTTGATAGCCATTTTACCTCTTAGAGTAAGCACTCACAAAACAATTTATTTTCCCCTCCCTTTACCACCAACCTTAACTTGTCCTAGGCAAAAGTCCTGTTTTTGCGTCTTACTCGCATAGATACTATTAAAAGGCTTCAAGTTCACGATAAACTGAAGACTGTTCATAGGTTGTCAAAATTTTAAAGTTGAATCTCCCCACATGAGCAATATCGCAAAAAGTATATTCTATCCCTAAAAATAATTTTGTTGCATGATTTTGGTACTTTTGGTTTCATTGTGTTCTTAATCCGCTACATCTTTTTGTGTATAATATGATAAATCGAAGCATCGTAATCTTACAAAGAGCATCTCCATTGCCTGTTAAAAAGTGGTTAACTAGTAACTGTTTAATCTTTCCACCTTTAATAGATGCCAAAAACTGAAGTTTTTTTACTTGCAAAACAAAGTCGAACATAACTTTTTCCTGCATGCATATTTGCTGCAGTACAATCTGCTGTGCTGCATTCCTAAGATCCTACATCTAGGATTAAGAATCGATAGCGAGCTTCAGTTTGAAAGCCATGATTAGCATGACAAAACCTTAGTCCTTTCACATCTGCAGGGTCCGGGTCCTTCAATTTCTAAGGCTACTAAAATTTCTCTTCGGGATAAGCCATCCATCTCAAACAGTTAATTGAAAATTTACAGCCAAGCTCTTTCACCTGCATGATCTCAGTACTCCTAACAAGTTGGAAATTCTGATCTTCACTAAAAATCTATATTTGGCATCTGTGTAATAGCTTTGGTTTTTGTCGTGAAAAGCATTATCTGCTAGCAATGTAAGAGATTAAAATAAACAATGCTCTCCGGAGTAACCTATGTTATTGATCCTCAAAAGTTTCATGTCCATCCAATCTTGAACATGAAACCATTAATTAGGCTAGTTTAATTTTTCAGCTAGCTATGAAGTAGTTTATTCTATTATCAAACATAATTCTATGCCATTCAATTCTCAAACCAGTTTCTATTTTAAGAACATTAAACCTTCGAAGAGAGAGCTTAGTCCAAAGAGAACCCCAAAGAGAGAGCTTAGTCCAAAAGACCAGTCTAGTAAGTAGGAGAATCCCTCAAACTTAAATACCCCTCTATAATTGCTTGTAGAGTCGATGTGGGATCGTAACATTGCCCATCCCTTGAGAAGCCGACGTTCACGGTAGCTCACTCTAGATGGCTTTTACTCTGGACTCTTCTCGGTACTAGGTAGTCTTTTTCTAGATCGCCCCTTCCCTCTGCTATATCGACTCTCAACGAAAACACAAATGTTAGATACTCAAGTCCAAAGAGAGAGCCTAATCCAAATGACCGGTTTAGTAGGTAAGAGAATCCCTTAAGCTTAAATACCCCTCCACAATTGCTTGTGGAATCGATGTGGGATCGTAACACATTATGTATCTCTCAGTTTTGCTAATCTCATCGATGGTTTACAAACAAAAAAAGATTTACACCTAGTGAATCGAGAAGACAACGCTAACAAAGTTCGAGCAGAAGTTCTAACTCTAAACACTGTGCAATGCAGCTGTCAATATATGTTTATGTCACTAGTGTTCATAACAGTGGCTCGAACAAAAACATTCTCAAGCGTTGTTTCTCCAAGCGTCAATTGCTGTCGAACAAGTTGGTTATCCATTCCATTGACATTGCCATGATCAACAATTTCCTTTCAGACATCGTCATCAACAGATATCTTAATGTTCCGTTCAAGTTGAAATTCCCAAGGAAGAAGAAGCAGATGATGATGATGAAGAAGAAGAAGAAGAAGAAGAAGAAGAAGAAGATGGGTTTTGCACCAATCCTCCTTCAACAGCCATCACACATTTCAGTAACTCCTCCAAACTCATAACAGTCAAAGAGTTGCCTATCTTTCCCAGCTGGCTTTGCACCTCCAAATTCAGCTGTTGCTGGTGACATCTTGCTATGTCATAAATTTCATGGCCCTAAGCCCACACTTCTTATCTATGTTGTCAGCCAAGCCCAGTTCAAGATTAGACCGCAGTTTTGTTTTGATTCTTTCAGGATTTAAGACAATAATATTTCCATTGGTACAATATAAATGGCACACAAAGACATGGGAGAGCATGCCCTAAAATTAAGTCAAATTCTCAAACTTTGTATCTGCAACAGATTCATGATCATAGTTCAAATTCATATTCATCTTTTATTGCAAATTTATTGTTTTTCCCCTTTTTTTTTTGAAGAAGTGAGAATGGAAAGAATGGCAAATTCATAGATCTTCTTAATGCTAAAATGGTCCCTAAAAATTTGGAACAAAATGCACCATGCGTTCATGCAAAGCCGGTCTGTACTCTCTAGCTATCTGCTTGCGTTTTGGACAACAGGGTGAAGGGCATTTGACAGTAATACTAAAGCCCTTTGAACAGGTGCTGATGAACTCTTATAGCCGTTTTTGGATTGTATTTGTGGCAAAGAAATCTAACCAAGATTGACAGAAGTGAAAGCTGACATTTCGATGGAATGGCGCCCTTCAGATTTGCCCGAGGACAGAATGAGAGAGAGTGACATTTGATCAGTTTGCCGAGTCCTGCTAAATGCTAATATTTGGTAGGACTTTTACCCCACCAATGCTCCAGGGCTGCCCCATAAGAAGGTGACAATCGACAAATTCAGTTTTCAGTATTATAGCTAAACAGTACCAAAAAAAAGTATTATAGCTAAAACCTTCTTTCATTAGCCCTCTGAACAGCAAAATCCAGATCCACCATTCCCAACCGCACACATGACATGAGAATATTCCCACTTCGAGGTTTTTTTTTTTTATTTTGTGTTTTTTTGTTAATGGTTACATCGGAGTGAAGAAGCCCACTTTTGGGAATCTAAGTGGCTTTGCCACTTTACATTTGCACTTTTTAGACTTTCAGGCCACGCCACATGATCAGGGAAAGAAAGAAGGAAAAATTGATAGAAAATTAAAGCAATTCCACTGGCTTCAAATCTATCCTTGTTTTCAAGCCACCAAATTTAGCATAGAATAGTATCCATGTCTCCATGAACACATCAAGGACACATGAAAAAGAATACTGAAAGGAAAAATAACAAACCCAAATGCAGAATCAAACCATACATATAATTATTGATTACTTTCTCCATGCCTGTGAACGCATCATATTGCAGCATGTAGTTTTCTTTATACTGGGTACCTTGTGGAGATATTTGTACAGCCACTTATATTCAGCACTTTTTCCCATCAAACTAGAAAAAATGAGGTTCATTTACTTATTTTTTTTGGCTTATTGATATACATTGTGAACATATAGAGGATCAGTGCAAGAGGAGAATTTATGCTGACGACTTAGTATGAAGTCATATATTAGTTCATATAGTCTAACTCAATAAAAGCATTAATGATGATGATTGTGAACATATAAATTTCATTGAAAGAAGAATTAATTAATTATATTGCTTTAAAACTAAGCACTACCATGACTTCAAGCATTAACTCAAATAGTCGTCATAAAAGTTTTTTAGGTTTGAAATTCGAGCATCAACATTTATATTTTTTAAAAAAATCAGCTCTCACAGTACTAGAATGAAGAAGAAGAAAAGAGTAATTCTCAAGCTATTTGAAGCGAATTTTGTTTGAAATTGTTCGGTGTTTGGTGAGAGAATGATGATCAGATTTGTGTAAATCCAATAGGTTCCAACAGTCCTCTTTTTTACAACTAGCAAACCTCTTTCGGCCTTAGGAGTTCATTTCCAAAACGCAATTCCAAGCAGATTTTTACTTATTAAAAAGCAAAAGGGCGAAAAAACAAGACGTCTGCAAGTGGAGAATAATACTATCCTGTGGTCTAATCAAAGACATTAATAATGAACCATGTTACATCAAATGCTTCCGTGTTTTTGCCATGCAAGCACAAAAGGTATTGCTTTGTGATAGTAACCGCAAAATTGTGCACAACTTTAACTCATATTTCAGGGTGAATCTACCTATATATTAGATATATTGCGACAGTGCAATCATGTTGGAAAGAAAAGATACTACTATACCAACGGTTGGTTTAGTTATTAAGGATTATTCATTTCATTTATAAGACTTAAATTCAACTCTTGCTGCTAGTGATTTTGTTTGATGGGCAATCATTAGTTCAATGTAAGTTCTCGTTAAAGCTTGCGACATGTTTTAGCCCTGAATTTAGGAAGCCTCTCCTCACCTATAATTTTATTCGCAAAAAAAGTACCGATATAAGGTGGCTTTAGGATAATGGTGACAAGTTGACTGTTAGTTCATATGTTCTTCTTGGTGTAATATATATTTCCAATTACTCCTTGTCTTTGGCTCCTAATAAGGCTTTGTTATTACCACTTGGGAATATCTTGGATTCAAAGAATCCTCTAGCTAAGCATGCCAAGTTCTTGGTATACTTTGGGTGTACATAGTGAAGTTTTTTTTTTGCCTATAATTAACAAATTGATGGAGCAGAAACTTGTTCATACAAAATCAAAATGCATTTATTCATCAAATTGCTTCAAAGGAGATTCATTTTACCAATTTTTTAAAGTTATCTTATGTTTGGTAACCAATAATATAGAAAAGAGACCACTTAGATTCTGGTAGGTAGAAAAAGGGAGATGCCATTAGCTGATCAGAGGAAAAAAAAAAAAAAAGGAAAGAATCCAAAACTTCCCGCCTCAAAGCATTAAAGAAAAAGTAAAGTCACTTCCTACATGACCTAATTTCCATGGTGGATGTCTTTACCTCTGTAGACACAGATTCTTTTCTCTCTCCCTCTCCATAATCTTAGCTTTATAACAAGACAAAGTACATTTAGGAACTCATTGTTCAAAAGGTGCTTTGATCAGTTGGTAATATCTTAATTATTAATGACAATGATGTTGAGATTTTTATAAAAAAAACCATCTCAGTGCTCATCTGATTAGTAGCAATCATGTAAAAAAAAGCATGCATTAACAAAAACCCACTGTCATGCAAGGCCACTTGGAAAACCTATTTTCTTTGTTTATTAAGGCAGCCTTGTGCAGATTGACACATCATTAATATCTTTCTTCACTTGAGTTTGGTAAGTAGAATCTAAACTAGAAAATACTTGATCGAATACCAAAAGCTTCATCAGGGTATAGATACAGTTAATTAAATCAAAATCTATATATCTCATCATCTAATATAGTACTTTGAAGTTTTTTGGTCAAGTATATCTTAAACAGCCCAAAATAATTAAGATATGGCTGGAAAGAAAAGTGAGAGGTATATCTTCAATAGATAAAAAGGTTAAAAAACTGACGAGAAAGAGTGAATGATAAGGGGGCCGGGAGTGCAGGACCTACTAAGAAATGGAAAGTTTCAACGTCAAGAACTTTACACGAAATGCGAATGCAATTCAGACGAGAGATTTCCCACTTTTTCTAGAGCTTTGGAGTGGGGTATAAACCCTTGTATTGCTTTCTGTTAATGGGAAGATGGGGTTTTCACCTTTTCTTACCTGAAGCTACGTGCCTCTTTAATTTTCAAAAGCATGGCCATGGATGGCAGTCCTTTTCATTGTCCGGCCACTTGGAGCAGGAAGGGCAAGGGAAAAAGGTTTTCCATTTGGCATTCAATCATCAACTACATCGCAATGTTATATGGGATGAGAAAATCCGTGTTTACAACGTATTAATGTGGGTCAATGTGTGTAAAAAGTGAGAGCATGAAAGAGTGATAGTGATGGCGGATATATGTGCAAAATTGCTGGGGTAGCCACAGCCTCCAAGAAAGAGAAAAGAATGAGCTCTTTTTTATCTAAAATTATTGTGCTAATCTTCATGATAAACCTCTGGGCTAACTAGTTTTCAATCTAACCAATGAACGCGTTTTCATATAGATTACAATCCTATCCAACTTAATATTCATCATCAACTAGTAAATATAAAATATGATTAATGTTCAATACATTGTCAATAAAATTTTTTACCCTACAAATTATGTTAAGATAATGACATATATCTTTTAAAAATATTATAAAAAATAAAAAATAAATAAAATAGGACATGTGTTATATTTTTAGCCCTGTTCATAGAGTAAAAAACTCCATTGACTATGTATTTAACAATATAATTGTATCTGTCATATATACAAATTTTTGTCAATCCAATATTTTAATCAATTCGAATAAGAATGATATTTTTTTATTATATGTTAACAGTTAAAATTTTATTATTATCGAACAAATGGTTAAACATTTTTTAGTAACTTGAAATTTGGCATTTAAATTATCTACATAAATAAAACTTAAAACTCAATTGTCGGATTAAAAAATTAAAAAATCGCATAAAAATATATGAAATAGTGCAAAACAAAATTTGTTTTACATTAATTTAAGTAAATCTCTTCTCGCGTGTGTGTATAGCTTTGATTCTTCACAAAATCGATTATATATCTAATACTGTCTTTTGAATCCGAGCAACACGTTGTAGAAAACTTAAATAAATAAATTATATAGGATCTCATATTCAATTATCAAGAAATTAATACGAAAACGTATCTGAATCATTGGAATTGATTGAGGTTAATAATCTTTCCCGTCTAAACCTTTTGAGAGAATCTTTATTTTACTCACTGATGGGATATGAGATTGAGAATTATGTTATGTTTAGACTAAGGACTATAATCTATATATATATGTATTATATTTTATTTTATTTTATTTTAACCCATTATAAAAATAAAATAAAATAAAATATTGGATCTCTACACATTGCAAAACTTATGCTAAATGAGATGATTACAAGTCCAATAACTCAGTTTTTATATGATCACTTTTAAATGGACTAAACAAATTAGATAGCTTGTAATGTACAATTAATTTATATATGTATGCCCACTTAAAAAATTTCTCAACATGTAACTTTTTAAATAATATAAACATGCTAAATACCTAAAACCAAATAAAACCAAAACATGTATAACAATTTTATTAAAGTTATTGTTATTTTTTTTAGCTAAGTTCCATGAAATTCTCATCATACCTAACTATTATTTTAAGTAGAAAAAAAATTCCAAATTGATCACTTGTTGAGATTTTCCAAAGGGAAAGACAATTAAGAAGTAAATATAGATGTGCACGAAACGATTAAAATTTAATTAACGATTATTATCTTTATTTTAAAATATTAGATTTAAAGTTTGATTCTCTGTTCTTCCAGTCGTTTCCTGTGAACCAATTGTTGACGTGCAAGCAAGGTGACCTCCCCCTTTACAAGGGTGGCTTGGGGTCTTCTCTTCTACATTACCAAAAGTTTAAGAACCTCTCACCTCATCAATACCCCTCAAGAAGGAAAGAGTTTGGACTTCTGCTAGAATCAGATCCTGAAGTTTTTCTTTTTTTATCCCTAAAATGTGTTACACACTACAATTTACCTTTTCTTCGTTTATTGCAATTATTATTTATTGATACACTTGAAATAATTAATCACAAAACTCACCATATGATTTTTAATTAATGTTTTGAATAGTAGGATGAATTTGTGAAATTTTTTAAGAATAATTAAATACATTTATAGCTAAAATATATTTTAATGGAATTAGTCTAGTTGATTTATCTAATTTTTTAAAAGATGATCTTCAATAGTTTAGAGTTTGAATTTCAGTATTTATATTCCTTCCCCCTACTCTTGAATAGTTGAATTGTGTGTTACCAAAAAAAAAAAGGATAGTTGAATTGTGATTTAAAATATATATTTAGTTTTAGTTAAATTAATTGAGAAAATGATTGCACAAAAGATTTTAGACGTCCAATTATTTACATTGCTTTCTGTTTCTGAGCTGCATTATTGTGGAAGTCATGATTTTTTTTGGCCAAAATTGTGGAAGTTATGATTAGAAATTTGGTCCCATGCGTAACCCCTTAAAAGGCAAAAGGCCCATCGCGCCAATGTCTATCCTTCCATTATTGACAAACTCTTTAACTATATATATTTTATAAAAAACAATATTTTTGATATTTTTAAAATATTATATTTTATTTTCATATTAAAATCTATATTTGATTTAGGATAATTATTTCATACACTGTCAGTGAAATATTTTTATTCAACAGAAGGTGTTACGATAGTGACATTGTCTTATTTTATTTATATTTTATTTTTTTAATTTTTGATAAGACACATGTCTCGATCTAATATTACTTGTAGAATAAAAATATTTTACTGACAGTATATGTAATAATTATTCTTTGATTTATTGCTAATATAAAACTTATAGAATTATTATTTAATTTTTTGTAAATAAATTTAAATAAATATAATCTATTTTTCTTAAATATATTTTAAATCAATACATTTTCATCTATTGCAAAATTATAAAAAAAAATTAATAGAAATTTTATATACAGCCCCAATTTTTTTTTACAACTCATTTATTAGCTTATGACAAAAAAATCCTTAAGGAAAAATACTTTATTAACCTAATCGAAATTGTTTAATCATCATTTCTTCTTTCTTTCTTCGTTCTTTCGTATTCCGACTGTCGAGCTCCACCCTGGCGGTCATTCATCGCCAATGGCAGTTATCTTCAAAAAAATAGACAATAGTTTTCATCCTATCCTCCTTTTTTATACTTTCAAACTTCGTTTTTCTTTCAAAAATGTCAAAACGCGATAGATCTAGGATTGAAGTAGCGGACTTAAGCATTAAAAGTAGGCTTGAGCATCCATTCGGTTTGCTACTGCCATCTGCACCCTACGGTGCAATTGGCACCAGCCAAATGCATTGCCCCTGCAATTGCAAGCTGGAGGTGCCAAGGTCCAATGGAAGACTGGACCCTGCAATGGGGGAAGAAATTCCCTATTTGGCCCTCTTCTGTCTTGTCCTTTTTTTTTTCAAATTTTATTTTGTTAAATTATTTTTTTGCTTAAAAATTCAAATTATTTATTTTTATTAACTCTCCCATTATTTTACTTTTAATTTTTAATTTTTATTTTAGGACTTTAATTTATATTTAAAATCATATATAAACTATTATTTTATATTTAAAATATGCAGTTATTAATTTTTTTAAAATCCTCTATTATATATCACTATATATTAAATAAAATTTTTAAAGATTTTAAAGATTATAAATGTCAAATAACAATAAAAGATATATAAAAAATAAATTTTTAAATATTTAATAATGAAAATATTATTTGATATAAAAATAATTTTAGTAAATAATTAATATTTTTATATAGCATATTTTTAGTACTTTTTAATTATTTTTTTAAATTTATAATTATAAAATATATTATAAATTATATTTTATACAAATTTTAATCTAATATCCTTAATGGTAATTTGATTCTCATTACAACTCATCTCACTGCCATCGTTGCATTAGTATCCAAAATATATATTCCACAACTGATTTTAATCTCAATGCTATAGTACCAATATCATCATTGCAGTAATTAATCTCTTCTAGGGTTCATTTGGATGGATGATGAGATTAACTCAGGTGAGATTGAAAATAACAGTAGTGATGAGATCATTAGTTACTATAGCAGTGAGATTGGGCACTGTAGCTGTAAAATTAAAATCAGTTGTGAGATATGCATTTCGATGCAAATGCAACAATGATGTTGAGATGAAATGTAGTGAGAAGAGAAAATGACTATTAATGACATTAAGTTAAAATTTATATATTATGAAATTTATAATATTTATTTGGTACTTGTGAAATAATAAATAATAAAATTTTACTCATATTATTTTATATCTAATAATATTTTTTTAATAAATGTAATATTTATTTAAAAATAATAATATATTTAGACATCTTTAAATGGATTTATTTATATTATTATTCATGTAGTTATTTATTTTAAAATTTTTATTTCTTATTTATTTGTGATTTATTTGATAATAAAATTAATTATTTATAGGCTTAATAGCTAAATACACTCTTAACATTTTGTATAAAATAGATATGAGCAATCAACCTTTAATGTTACTGTATAAACACTCAACATTTTAAAATAATGCAATTAAGTTGAAATTTGTTAAATGATACTAACTTCTGTTTGTATTACACAAGTAGCATGGCACATAGCAACTCACAAAGTTATTCACATCATTTGCCATGTAAGATGTCTAAATTACAGTTAACGTAATTTAATACATTTGAACTTAATTGCATTGTTTTATTTACAGTAAAACAAAAGTTTATGGACTTTTATAGTAAAATTAAAGGTTGAGTGCTTATATACACTTTGTTCCGGTGGCATTTTGTTCCAGTAACATGGTTGGAATGGCACCCATTGTGCCCTAGCTAGGCACCTGGCCTTAATCCATGACCTTTGCGTGTCTGTGTTTTTTAATTAGATAGAGATGAAAAGAATATCAAAAAGAACAATTGGTATTTTTTTTGGATGAAATTATTACCGATGATCGACGCGACGTTCGATTATCTGCTGAATTTGATGGTTTGGGATTGTAAACATTAAAAGGTTTGAAAAAAGATTAAAAGATTGTTAACCAAAAAAAAAAGGTTAAAAGATAAACGATTTGTATCGTAATGATTGTAAGAATATTTTAGTTTTTTGCGGAATTGTGTTTTGTAATTGACGGTAAAAATTTTTTTAATTACAATTATTTTTATTCATTTTACCAATTAATATTAATTTTATTTAAATTAAAAGTAATAAACAACAAAATTTTTTCAAATAATTACAATTCTAAAATTTAAATCATACACCACAACAAATTAATTTCCTTTGGTTTCAAGAAAATGGAAATGGACTATTACGTTCACTAACCACGGAACTCACCATCCAATCATTTTCTATCACGTGGGACCTCAGTGGAAGACAACCAATATATATTTAAGGTAAATGTGGTGAGATGCTTAGTCCAATTTACGTAATTTTCTGGTAATGTGTAATTTAAAATTTTAATATATATAATTATAAAAGTATTAAATTAAATGAATTATTTTTTAATATAGTGTAAATGAAAATTTAGACTTCACAAAAGATTAAGATGATAACACATACATTTAAAAAATTAAAAAATAATTAAAATAGATATTTTGGTCACAAATTAATCTTATTTATAAAATTTATTGATTCTATATTAAATAATAATTCAAATTAAATAATATCATTTGTATAATAATAAAGACTCAACGAGATTATATTTTTTGTTTGAAGACTTAATGTCAGATCTGAATATATAATACTCATGTAGAAAGATCTTCATCAATATTTTAGTCTTGGGACATGATTTCTTTTTTTTGATATAATCTCAAGTATTTTCGTTCGTTTTACGATTTGAGATTAATCATATTCGAGTCAGTAGTGGTAAATAATAAAAAAAAATTTAATAGTGGTAATTTTAGAATTCAAATCATGTTCAAATTTTTTTTTCTTTCAATTTTTCAACAATTTTCAAACAGCAAAGACCAAATGTCTAAAAAACTATTTTTTAAAAATGTAAAATAATCATTTTTAACTATGTGAAATTAGAATCTAAAAAAAAATTGTATTTCACTCTTCTCTTTTCATGTTTAATTTTTTTGAAATTTCTTTAATCTTTTATTTTGAGAAAATTTTTTTTATGCTCTTGGTTTTTTTTTTATTTTTTAATACATAAATCAAATTCCGAAAAAGCAATAGTTTTAAATACACAAATCAAACTTTAAGGCAACCTTTGGCTGGGAGAAATCGCAGTTTCATTCCCTTCATATTCTACTGTTAACAATATTTTTCTTTTTGTTTTTTTAGCAAAAAATTATCATTCCATGAAATGATTATTATTTTAAGAATATTGAATTGTCATTGGAACCAAAAAAGCAAAAAAAAAAAAAAGGCTAATTGTTCCCTTTAGAGATGCTAAGTTTATGATATTGAAATACTAATATCTTCAACTTTTATAAAAAAAAATTCCTATACACTAGAGTAATGATATTAAAATACTAATATATTCAAATGAACAAAAAAATACTAATGTATTCATTATTTATAAAACATTTACCCTTTTTCTGAAGTATAAAAATTCTATAAAAAGAAAAAAAAAGTGATATAAACTAGGCTAAAATATTAAAAAGCCTTTGAACTTTATCTTTTTATTTAAACAAACGTTTATACTTTTATTGCATTCAAATAAGCTCTTAAACTTGAATTTGTATGCAAATAAGCTCTTATTTCAAATAAAAGATTACATGTGAGTAAAAATCGATTCAAATCGATTTAACCTATTAAAATACGGTTAATTCAGTTTAGTTAAATCAATTTTTAATTCAAATCAATTTGTTAGATTGTTTATTCGATTAAGTTGGTATCTAAAATTACAAATCAAATTAACTGAATTAATCGATATTATTTAAATATATATAATATAAATATTTATATAATTTATTATATATAATCGGGTTTTTATGTAATAAGTTGAGTTTTAAAACTCATTTGAAAAATCAATTGATTGCTCACTCCTATAAAAAAATTAATTTATATTAAAGGTTCATTTAAGTACAAAGTAAAGGCTAAAGGCTTATTTGAGTACTCAAATTGAAGTTTAATGGCTTACTTGAATACAAATTAAAGTTTAGGGGCTTATCTGAATGCAATAAAAGTATAAGAGCTTATTTAAATAAAGTGATAAAGTTCAAGGGCTTTTTTAAATATTTTAGCTTATAAACTATCATTCTTGCCACATTACAATTTACAAAAATAAATACAAGCAAACTCTAATATGGATCAAAACTAACCAATATTAAAAAAGGGTTAATGTGTAATTTAGCCCCCGAACTATACCACTTTTTTCACTTTGGTACCTAAAGAAAATTTTTTGTCACTTTAATACATTAACTTCAATTTCGTCAGCCACTTTACCCCACATGTTAACTCCGTTTAAAAAATGCTGACTTGGCAGGAAGTAGCTAATAAGGTTATGCCATTTGTTCCTTCTTCCATGTCATTCCTTTCTTTAAATTCTAGCTCATGTATCCTTAAAAAGTTGTTTTTTTTTTATTTCCATTTCTTTTAATTTTAAATTTAGTTATTATATTATATTTATTTTATTTATTATAGGGCTTTTTAATTTTTGTTTTGTTATCAGACGACGAGAAACAAAAGGGTTAAGCAAATTGGGGATTTTTGGGAACTTGCGATTCTGTTTTTGTAATTTAGGGTTTCAGACCAAATTGGAAGGCTTTTCAGTTATTTGTCAAACGAAAATGCAAGCAAGATGTTTATTGGGTAAGTATATTCTGGATTTTTGCGAGCTTGAGGTTCGATTCAATTTAGGGTTTCATATGAAATTGGGGAAAGTGTTTCTGGGATGAAAGTGAGAATCGATTAGGGTTTGGAGGGTAGGTTTCAAGGGTTGATTTGTATTTTGGGGAGAATTTGTTAAATTTTATTCTGAAGATTGCGATTGGAGAATAAGACATTTCGAAAAAAGGTTTGTCCTTTCAGATCTATCTCTTATGTTTAAATATTCGATTATATATAATATATAATTATGTTGCTTTCATTCAGGAATGTGTTTAGGGTTGTATGTTTTCGAGTCCCAGTTTCGTTTTTCTATCTCTTTTATCACAAACAAGGACAACTGGAAACGTTTTAATATTGGTTTTTTTTGTTCTAATTTCTTTATTGCAGCAAAAGAATGGCTTGGGAAGAGTATGATTTAATTATGCATTTAGGTGGGAATTTTTTAAAACATGATAAGTTAGAATATGTGGGTGGGGATGTACATAAATGGTCCGTTGATCCTGATTATTTGTATTATGGATTGTTGACTGATATGGTTAAAGATGTTGGTTATGCCATAGTAAAAACCTTTTGTTTTCTAGAACCAGGAAACGACTTAGAAAATGGTCTTAGAGTAGTATATGATAATGCTTCCTTTGTGTCTATGATAAATCACATGACAAGTGCTGGAGAGTTACATGTTTATGTTGAACATGATGTGTCTGTAGCTGAGGTTATAGAAATGGTCCCATTATTGCCAAATGTCCCACATAATTCCCCTGACCCCAACCAAAATTTTATGCCAAATTAGACACATGAGCCAAATGAGCCAAGTGAGTCGAATGGTCCCATTATTGCCAAATGTCCATGAGACTTTGGAACCAAGATTTATCCCAAAAGAAAATTTTAAGTGCTCCACTACTGCTATTTAGGCAAGATTACCAAGGCTCTCTCTTGAATTTTTTGATAAAAGTATTTTAAAGAAATTGGTAATCAATTAGAAGTCCTTTTGAAAGTGAACACTTGCATAAAGATGAACTCAAGGGGTCGGTACGCCCGAATTTGTATTCAAATATATTTGGATAAACCATTAGTTCCAAAGATTAGAATTGGTAAACTTATCCAAACAATTCTATATGAAGGAGTTAATTTGTGTTTTGAATGTGAACTTGTTGGCCATAGGAAGAATAAATGCCCCCAAAACATGACCTGTGATATGGAGGTGAATAACTTACAGAATAATTAAAAGGAAGATGTAATAAACAAGAAGCAGTAAAAGTCAGATGAAAAATTCGATCCTTGGATGGTGGTTAACGGAAGGAATTGCAAACATGGCAAGCAAAAGCAAACGGGTAAAGAATAATCGATTTTGGATCCAAAAATAGACCTGGGAGAAAAGGGAAAAGAAAAAATGATCGACATGAATGATACTCACCAATGAATAGAGAGGCAGACTTTTTAGTATATAGGGCAGTGTTCCAAGCGTAGCCTAGAAGTAGACAACGACACTTTAAAATTAGACAGTTTAACAAGCAAGCAAGGAAACGAGAGAACCAAAGACTTAGTTGGATCCCAACTGCATAAAGACAAAAATCTTTTTACTTTTAAATCAGCAATTCCTTAAGGAGAGGAAAATAAATTCTTAACACTCACACAGAGGAAAAACACAGCAAGAAACACAAAACCAAATCCCAAGCTCAACAATGGAGATACATCAAGTAGAGTTCCAAAATCTGGAAATGATGTATCTAGTGAAAGAAGAGAAATCAATAAAAGTCATAAAGGCCCTAGAATTATTGATCAAGAGAGAAACTCAAGAGAAGAACTAGACAGAACTGAAGGTGATAAAAGCATGGATCGACCTCATAATTTCCTCGGAAAATCAAGACCCCTTACCTTTCATCACACCAATAGCTAATCAGGCACAAGTACCACCTTTAAGCTAAGAAATACAACTACCACCACTGATGAATATTGCTCTGGTGCAAGTATAACCAGACACAATAAAAAGGGTTCAAATAAGGGAAGACAACATGAAAGCTTACCTCATACAAGCACCACCCATGACCAAACCCATCAGGATTGTGTTATAGTCAGTGATGAAGGGGAACACGAACAGAAAGGAAGACTCACTAACATGCATTCCACATTGCCACCAAAGAGCCAACATGATGCTTAAGAAGCAGATGGGAGAAATCATTTGGTCTCCGAAACTAGCTAACTAGTTTCTTAGCCAGACCCTTTCTTCTACTTTCCCAATGAGGCTTATTTTTTGGAATGTGAGGAGTGCTGAAACCTTGAGTTTAAAAGAAGATTCATGGAACTCACATGCATAAACAATCCAAGCGTGACTATTATTGTCGAAACAAGAATTTTTTGAGATAAGGCGGAGCAGGACAATCAATCTTTGGGTTTTGACAATGTCTTTCGCGTGGATGTTGAAGGGTTTGCAGGTGGCATCTAGCTCTTTTGGCAATCGAGAGAAGTTAATTTACAAGTGTTGTAATGGTCGGCCCAATGTATTCATGCAACAATCCAGGTTATTGATTCTTCTCTTTTCTCCTCTTCCCCTAATTCAAATTCTAATCTAATGTTTGGATTTTATTTGCTGTGTATGCTAGTCCCAAGTTTGCGATTAGACATAGATTTGGGAAGATTTATCTTCTTTTGCAAAAACTCATAACATGCCTTGGATCATCACTGGTGATTTTAATGAAATGATAAATGACTTGAAAAAAAAAGGGATGAAGGCCTGTTAATACATATAGGGCTAGATTATTCAATGACTACATGAATGAATGTGGAATGATATACATGGGTTTTGTTGGGCATAGGTTCACTTGGACAAACAAAAACCATTTTGGTCAATTCATTAGAGAACATATTGATAGAATTTGGGGTAATGGGACTGGAGAGAGATATTCCCAAACTCAATAGTTTTCCATCTTCTCAAGATGAGCTTAGACCATACCTCGTTACTTCTTGATACAACGCCTAGAGCTCCAAGGTTTGGATGAAGACCTTTTAGATTTGAAATCGTGTGGTTCTCACCTAGATTTCAACAATGTCGTTAGGAATACTTGGGCTATGTCTAGAGATTGTCTCCTCATAGTAATAAAAAACTTTTAAGAGACTATAGTGCTATGGAACAAAAACGTATTTGGTAATGTTATGTGGAGGAAGAAAAAATATTCAAGCATGCTTAAAAGGTATTCTTAGAAGTCTTGAATCATCCTCAAATCCTTAGCTCCTTCAACTTGAGAAAAACCTCTTAGAGGAATACCATCAAGTTCTTAAATTGGAGAAAGATCTATAGGCTTTGAAGACTAGAATGGATTGGATTTTAGATGGGGATTGGAACACAAGGTTCTACCACATTTTCACTATCCAACACAGAAAGAGAAATAAAATATTGATGCTCAAAAACTCAATTGGGGTTGGATTAGTGATGAGAGCAATATCAAGAATTTGATTAAGAACCACTTCTCTTTGCCGTTCTCGTTGTCTTATGAAAAATGCAATAGAAGTTCATCTCTTGATAGTTCTTTTGGTTTCCTTTTTAGTAATGAGGAAAGAGATATAATTTGTAGGTCAATTACCCCAGTAAAAGGTTTACAAAGCCCTTTGGAGCATAATGCCTTATAAAGCCCTGCGTCCGAATGGTCTTCATCCACTATTCTTTCAGAAATGTTGGGATATTGTTGGAAAATCTGCCTTTCAGTGTGTTGGAAAATCCAGAAGAGATAAATGAAAGTTTTATATGTCTTATTCCGAAGACAAATAATCCTGAAACTATTAACCGGTTTAGACCCATTGGATTATGCAATACTGTTTACAAAATTATTACAAGGTCTTGGTTAATAAAGTTAGACCATTCTTGCCTAAGTGGATTAATCCTACACAAGTTAGTTTTTTAAAGGGAAGGAGGGCACAAGATAACTTCATCATAGCTCAAAAAGTCATTCATAACCTTAAACGGAAGAAAGGTAAACAAGGCTTCATGGTGAAAATTTTTTAAATGAATATGTAATTCTTCAATTCACATAATGAGTATGTACAGGGATTTAAAAAGAGGTTTCTAAAGATCCTACAATTTTAGGAAACTAAAAACATAGAATCCCATATAATAGGGAAACTAAAATATGAAACAAATTTGGAAAAATAACATTACTCAAATAAATAAGGAAGCAAAATAATTCTAAATCTTCAAATATTTCAACACTCCCCCTCAAGCTGGGCTAAAGATATCAATCATGCGAAGCTTGGAGTTTAATGAATCAAAGACCCTTCTTGGCAAGGCTTTGGTGAGAATATTAGCAACTTGGAGACTTGTAGGTGTGTACTGCACTTCTATGATTCCTGCTTCAATCTTCTCTTTAATGAAGTGTTGATCAATCGTAACATGTTTCATCTTGTAGTGATGTACATGATTCTTTGCAATGCTTATAGTGGATTGATTATCACAGTATATCTTCATAAGTTCTTCACTAGTGATGTGCAGTTCACTAAGAAGCCTTCTTAACCATATCCCTTCACAAATATAATGAGCCATTGCTCGGAATTAAGCCTCTACGCTACTTCTAGATACTACACTTTACTTCTTGCTCCTCCAAGTAACTAGGTTACCCCAAACATAAGTACAATATCCAGAAGTAGATCTCCAATCACTAATAAAGCCTGCCCAATTTGCATCACAGAATACTTCAACTTCTCTTAATGGAGATCTTTTAAAGAATAATCTGTTGCCTAGAGAGAACTTGAGGTATTGGAGGATTCGGTACACTACTTCCATGTGTTCTTCATTTAGCTTGTTCATGAATTGACTAACCACACTAACAGCAAACCCAATATCTGGTCGAGTATGGGACAAGTATATAAGTTTACCGACTAACCTTTGGTACATTTCTTTACCAATCGGTCCACAACCTTTCTTTGCTCCAAGTTTGGTTGAAGAATCCATTAGAGTCTCTACAGGTTTGCTTACAAGCATTCCAGTTTCTAAGAAAATCTAGGACATATTTCCGTTGTGAGACTAAAATGCCTTTCTTTGATCTAGCCACTTCCATACCTAGGAAGTACCTAAGGCTCCTAAAATCCTTGATCTCAAACTCTTTAGCCAGCCGTTGTTTGAGACTGGTCATTTCTTCAACATCATTTCCAGTCACAATAATGTCGTCAACATAAACAATAAGAATAGCAATTTTATCCTCAGGAGAATGCTTCATAAATAGAGTGTGGTCAGCTTGGCATTGATAATAACCATACCTCTTGACTGCCTTTGTGAACCGATCAAACCAAGCTAGTAGGGATTACTTGAGTCCGTATAGTGACTTCTTCAATCTACACACTTTATTGCCTGAAGTCATATTTTCAAATCCTGGAGGAATCACTATGTAGACCTCCTCTTCAAGATCACCATTCAGAAAGGCATTTTTAACTTCTGGCTGATATAATGGCCAATTAAGGTTAGCAGAGAGTGACAATAAAACCCAAACAGTGTTTAGTTTTGCAACAGGGGCAAATGTCTCTTGGTAATCAATCCCATATGACTGAGTAAAGCCTTTTGCAACTAACCGAGCTTTATACCTGCCCATGCTCCCATCTTCCTTGTATTTTATAGTAAAAATCCATTTACATCCCACTGGATTCTTTCCACATAGAAGACTTGTCAACTCTCATGTTCCATTCTTCTGAAGTGCGTGAATTTCTTCCCATATTGCTTTCTTCCAATTTGGGCTTTTTAGGGCTCCATGTACATCTTTTGGAATCTGCACATGATCAAGATTGGAAACAAATGCATATAAGGTAGGGGACAATCCCTTGTAAGAGATGTAATTGTACAAAGGATGTTTAGTGCATGATTTCACACCCTTCCTCAAGGCTATAGGTTGATCCAAATCATCGATAGAAACATCACCATATAGAAATTCAGTTTTCATTGTTACCTGTACTGGGCATTGAATTTAGGTTTGATTCTTGGGTCTGCTGTAGAGGTGTACTTGTTTCTCTCTCTATGGCCAGCTTTTCTACTTGAGTAGACACAAAGTTCTTTTGGATTAGCTAATTGTTGAATCTCATATTGTGGTAGAATTTCTGGGTTAGGCTTCTCGAATAGTGGCAGATTTTGTCCTTCAGACTGTGATGTAATTTCTTGGCTTGGATTTAAGATCTCTGGACTGATTGGATTTCGGGTCTCTGGACTGATTGGATTAATCGGAGATAAATTTAGTGTGGTTCTTGAGTTTTCAACATCCCAAAGATGACATTCCCTCATAAATTCACTCTCCCCCTTAATGGAAAATTTGGAATAAAATGGTTTTTATTCAAAAAAGGTGACATCCATGCTAAAGTAAAATTTTTGGGTGACTGGAGAGTAGGATTTGTATCCTTTTTTATTTGGAAAGTATCCTAGGAAGATGCATTTGATGGCTTTAGGATCTAATTTGCCATGGGAATGTTGATGCATATGAACAAAAGATGTACAACCAAACACTTTAAAAGGAAGAGAATGTATTACCCATGTGTGAGGATAATTTTGGAGAAAGACATTGCAAGGTGTATGGAACTTAAGGGTTCTTGAGGGCATTCTGTTATTAAGGTATGCGACTATGAGTATTGCTTCCCCCCATAAGTGTTTTGGAACATTTGGGGTAAACATGAGTGATCAAGCAACATCAAGAAAGTGTCTGTTTTTCCTTTTTGCTGTGCCATTCTGTTCGGGTGTGTCAACACAAGAACTTTGGTGAATTATCCCTTAATTTGGTAAAAAATCACCAAGAATAGAATTGAAATACTCTTTTGCATCGTCAATCTTTAAGATTTGGATTTCGGTTTGGAATTGAGTATGGATCATGTTGTTAAAGTTTTGAAAAATTTTACAAGCTTCTGATTTTTCTTTCATTAGGAACACCCAAGTGAATCTAGTATGGTTATCAATAAATGTTATGAACCAATGTAAACTTGTAATATTTTTTGTTCTAGAAGGACCCTCAATGTCACTATGTACCATAGAGAAAGGATGAGAACTTTTGTATGGTTGATTGGGGTATGAATTTCAAACATGCTTCGAAAACTGACAAACTTCACATTGGAACATACTTGGATTTTTATTTATAAATAAAGAAGGAAAAAGTTTCTGGCGATAAATAAAATTAGGGTGTCCTAAGCTATAGTGTCATAACATAATAGCACTTTCATTGTTGATAGATGAAGAAAAAGAACATGGAATAGACTGACTTGAAGTGGTAAAACAATTAGCTTTGTGAACTTGTCCCTTGGGAGAATTGTTTGGTTGAATGAGATAGATACCTAAACACATCTTAGCATTGCCAATTATTTTCGCAGAATCCAAGTCTTGAAAGAAATACATAGATTTGTCAAATTTGACATAACACTTAAAATTTTTGGTTAATTGAGATAATAAGTTACAATTGAGATTAAGAACTAATAAAATTGAATTGATAGCCAAGTCCTTTGTGACCACCATAGAACCGGTTCCAACACCTTTAAAATTGATCCATCTGCAATCTTTACTGTCCAGTTCTCATTACAAGGTTTAAATGTAGTGAAAAGTGTGGGATTACCAGTCATATCGTCTGAAGGTCTTAAGTCAACAATCCATGGAATTGATTCCTGTTTCTTTGTATTGACAGCACTTAGGAAATTACCTTTGTGCGACAACCATGCAATTCCAATAGCTGCATTTGTAGGGGCTAATTGGGGTTGACCGAATAATTTTTGCAGTAATTCCAGTTGTTCCTTGCTGAATAGAGATGGTTCGATAAAATAACCTTGTGCTGGTTTGTTATTGGCTAAAACCATATTTCCTTTGCTTTCAGAAGTTCCGCCACTTGCCATAGACATGACTCCTAGGTGTTAAATACTTGTTCTCTGGTATCCATTCCAGTGAGATTTTAAGATGAATTTTTGACAAAGATTTCAAGCTCTGATGCCATGAAAATTTTCTGAATGAATATGTAATTCTTCAATTCACATAATGAGTATGTATAGGGATTTAAATAGAGGTTTCTGAAGATCCTACAATTTTAGGAAACTAATAACATAGAATCCCATATAATAGGGAAACTAAAATAGGAAACAAATCAGGAAAATAACACTAATCAAATAATTAAGGAAGTAGAATAATTCTAAATCTTCAAATATTTCAACACATGGTGTTAAAAATTAACTTGGAGAAAGCTTATGACAAGTTGGAATGGGACTTCATTCGGGAAGTTCTTGAATTTTTCAAGTTTCCATCATCTTGGATAAAGCTAATCATGTATTATATCTCGACTGTCAATATGACAATTCTTGTTAATGGTGAGAAGAATTCTAGAATTCAGCCTACTAAGGGTATAGGACAAGGAGATCCTCTGTCTCTATACGTTTTTATTTTATGTATGGAATATCTTTCCTGAAAAATTCTGAAGGAATGTGAGAACATAGATGGGAACCAATCAGGATTGCAAGGGGTGCACCTCTTCTTTCACACCTCTTCTTTGCGGATGATCTCCTCATCATAGGCAAGGCAACGTAAAGGACTAGAAGATCAATACAAAGACTTCTCATCCTCTTCTGTGCCAAATCTAGACAAACTATTAACTTGGAAAAGTCCAACATCCTCTTTTCAAGTAATCTTGAAGAGGCTGAGAAGAGTGCTCTTAGTGCCAGTATGGGAATTGCTTATACAAAGGATCTTGAAAATTACTTAGGCTTCCCTCTAGAAGGGAGATTGAAATTGAGAAAATTTGGTTTTATTATTGATAAAATCAAAAAGAAATTATCTGGATGGAAAACAAGGGTATTATCTTTAGCAAGAAGGAATACTCTTATTAAGTCAATTGTTAATTCAATCCCCACTACTTTATGCAAGGAACTCCGTTACCAGTGGCGGATCTTGACCTTTGATTTTGAGGGGGCTCAATTATTATTATTATTATTATTATTATTATTATTATTATTATTATTATTATTATTATTATTATTATTATTATTATTATTATGTGGTATGAGGGAAATGAAAATTCAAATCTTGAATTTAATCTTTTTCAGTAGAGATAATAATTGTTATGTTAAATTTTTGTTATTAGGGCTAATTAAAAATTTAAAACTATATTTCTTTTTCATTTGAGTTAGATCATTATGTTTTAATAAAATAAGACATATATACAAGTAATATACTAATAAAAAATAAAAAAGCTTATAAAATTATAAATTTTAATAATTCATAAAGAAAAAGTATAAAGAAATAAATTATATCAAATACAAAATCTCATCTAAAATTGTGAGAGGTATTCTTTTGAAGAAACAAAATCTTCAAAAATTAAATCTAAACTAAATATCTCAGTAATTTTTCGTTTAATATTGACATGACAATCAAGTTATCTCAAAATTATGTAATAGAAATTAAAAAAGAATTATCCAAAAATTTTGACTAAATATAAATTTTTTAACATTACTCATGTATACGATAACAATATATATAAACATATATTTAAAAAATCGAGTAACATAGAAACATTAATAATTTTGTTATTCTTGCTTTTGGGGATAGTTGACAGGTCTCAAGGCAATCCAAATGGCAAATAAAAATGCAAAGTATATTAAAAAGAATATATAAAATAAAATTGATATTGGATGTTGGATGTTGGATGGCTATTAGGTAAGAAAAATATTATAGATTTGTTTTCTATTTAGTTGATTGAGAGTTTAGATGATGAAAGACAAATTGGATTTTTTAAGTTTATATAATTGCAACTTAATATTTGTGACAATCAAATTGATTTTATGTATTTGTGAATAGTGATGGATGAGTAAAGTAAATAAATTAATATAAATGTAATTTTAATTTTATTAATTTGAGGGGGGCCAATTTAAATTTATGCAATATAAATACATTATAAATAATATATATATAAAATATTAGTAAAAATGTTGGGGGGGGGGGGGGGGGGGCAAGGCCCCTCCAACCATAGGCTATGCACCGCCATTGTCCGTTACCTCTCAAAATTTGTGAAGAGATTGATAGGCTTAGTAGAAACTTCCCTTAGGGTTCCTCTTAAGAGCACAAAAAGATTCACTTAGTTAATTGGAACACTGTGACTCTACTTAAAGATCAAGGAGGACTTGGTTTAAAGGAAATGAGCAAAGTTAATGAGGCCAACATGGCAAAGCTTGGCTGGAGATTTATCAACGAAAAGGATAACTTGTGGGCAAGGGTGCTTAGTACAATGTACATGAGAAATGAAACGATGCGAACAAAAAATTGTTCCCCGATTTGGTTTGTATAAAAGGACTTCCTCTTTCGTAGAAAGGCACCAAATGGAATGTTGGCTTAGGGGAACAAATTTTGTTTTAGGGAGATGATTGTTTAGTTTGGGACCACTTAAAAACCTGGTGTTTGGTCCTTGGAATTTGCAAGACGAGAACTTGCGAGTTTGCAATTTTATTGTAAAAGGCAACTGAAACTTCAAGAGGTTAAATTCTGTTATGCCACCTGACCTTATTGACAAAATTATTTCTATCCCGATCCAAAATGAAGGCATGAGCTGTGATTAAATTACCTAAAAATATTCTCAATCAGGAGAGTTTAGCCTAAAGTTAGCCTAATGTTTAGCAAAACAATTTGACAAACAGAAGAAGGAGAAATGGAGTTTTATTTGGAAATTACCAACCCTCCCTAAGATTAATCATTTTTTTTGGCTCTGAAAGCGTCAGAAATTTGCCACTAAAGATCTCCTTTAGAGGTTTGGAGTTCCTACTCAGGTAACCTACCCAAGGTGCAATGACTTACCTGAAAAGCCTATTCACTACTTACGAGATTGTTCTAAAGTTAAAAAGGTATGGGATATTATCTAAGTCCCAACTGATTCTATAGCCTCATTCTCCCTTGATTTACCTCGATGGATCGAGGTTAATTGCAAAAGTAATCTTACTTCCAACATTTCTTCCATTTCTTGGAAAATGGTGTTCACTTTTACCTTGTAGCACATCTGGCTTGGAAGAAATAAAATAGTCTTCCAAGGTAACTCAGAAAACTATGATAAATGGAAATTGAATTTAATTAAATCCATCAAAGAAGGAAACAATAAGTAGTGAGATTGTTCAAGTTATAGTTAGTTGGCAGCCTCCTCCTGTTGACTACATCAAACTCAATACTGATGGGTCTGCCAAGGGAAATCCTAGTAAAGCTGGGGCAGGGGGTGTTATCAGAAATCATTAAGGCAAATGGATAAGTGGTTTTGCACAGAAGCTGGGACAAACCACAAGCATCTGCATGGAGCTTTGGGGTCTTAGAGATGGCTTGAAAATGGTTCTTGACAGAGGTTTCCAGAATGTGCTTGTGGAAAGTTGATTCCAAATGGTGGTAAGCTTCATTGAGATGTTTCTTCTCACCATCCTTACTATTCTATTATTTTTTATTGTAGGTCATTAATGAAGAGGATCTACAATGCAAAGTTGAGTCACACCTTGAGAGAGGCGAATGCCACGGTAGGTGCGATGGCAAGGAAAGGAGCTCTGATGGAAACGAACTTTTCCTTGTTTGACCAGCCTCCAAATGAAGCAAATCTTGCTTATTTTGTTGATAGAATGGGAATCACTTTCCCTAGGAATGTTAAATGTATAAACAATATCCCTAGCAGTTCTGCCTATACTGCTGAAGAACCTATTTTGTAATCCGGTTTTATTTTATCAAGTACTTTTTTCACAAAAAAAAATCATATGATTAAATGAAATAATTTTTTATTATATAAAATTATAACTTGAAAAAAAAATTTGTTTGAAACTTGAAAAAAAATTATGTTTTAAAAAGAGAGTAGGTTTTAATACAAAAAATTAAATTTCAAAGAAAGTCTACTTTAAATACAAGGATAATTATTCCATACACCGCTGGTGAATTTTTTTTAATTCATAAGCAGTGTTAGGATCATGATACATGTCCTATCAAAATATTTAAAAAATAAAAAATAAATAAAATAGAACATGTATTATGATCCTAATCTCGTTTGTGGGATAAAAAAACTCCACTGACACTGTATGGAATAATTTCCTTAAATACAAACTAAAAAAAATCTAAATTTAATGTATTAAAATAATCCAAAGTATTTATATTTAAAATATCAAAAGACTTATCCTACCCAAGTGAGATGATGAATGTTTTCTTTCCTATCCAAAATATACAATTTGCCAAAATTTGCAAAATCAAAGAGAAAAAGAGAATTTCTAAACATACTAAACTTTTTTCTCCTTGTACTCTTTCTTCTATATTGATACTTTACAATGAGCAGAAAACAGGCGTAGGAAAAACACTGGGGGTACATATAAAAAACTTCAAAAAAAAAAAAAGTGATACCCGTAGGTCAATCAAGTGAAAATTAATTATCTCTAATAACACTAATATTATTTTTTTCTCTCACTTTTATTTTTACCAAGCAAATGAAAGAAAATAAATATGCTTTTCGTCCACTTTTTCTTTTTTTTTTCTTTTTCTTTACCAAACACACCTATAAAAAAATAATATATTTTTTATCTTTTATTTTAATTTTCTATCTTTTAACTTTTCTTTTTACTTTATCAAGCAAAACATTTAAAATGTAAAATAAAATTAATTTCAAAATAATTTTTTTATTTTTTATATTTTTTTATATTATAAATCTTATCTTTTATTCTCTTACTTTTATTTATAAAATTAATAAAAATGCTGTGTAAATTACCATACATTTTTAACAAAAGATTTATTATTATTTTTTTCTCCGAAAATGACGTCATTTATGGACGATAAAGTTGAAACATGTTGAGGTAATAAGTGGCGTAGGTTAAGGGAATGTGGGGTGCGTACGATAAAAAGTTATGCGCATTTTTCTTTCTTTCTTTTTTCGAAGTTGTAGCAATTTCTTTTTGCTGACTTTATTTATATTTTTGTTGCTTTGAGACTTTGAGTGGGAACACTCAGACGCTAACGCTTGACTGTAGTGTTTTAAAAAATATATATCACACATCCTTTCCTCTTTTATTTTCTCACTATTTATTAAGTATTTTTGTTTGTGGGTTGCTTTTGATTCTTTCTTTGCTTTCAAGGAGTGTTGGAAGGTGCTGTTTTTACAGACAAAAAAATTTTTTGAGCGTTCATTTGGGCTTTTTTTGATCGAAGAAGTTCGGGTTTTGGAAGTTCAGTTGATCCATAAGGTTAGTTAGTATCAATTTTCAATCTTTTTTTTATGGGTTTATGAGAAAGTTGAATTTTTTTTTCTTTTCCTTGTTTGATCACATTACTTAAAGTAAGTTTGTGGTCTACTGGTTATGGTGTTTGAGTTTTTGCTGACCATGTTCTTGTCTTTGGATTCCTGGTTAGTATATGATGGCTAGATAGGAACTTTGGTTTTCTTGGTGGATGATTGTAACATGTAATTTTGGCGCCAATTAAAAGCATGAGCTGAGTCTGGTGACTTGCTTTTAAAATTAAGAGCATGAGCTGAATGAAAAGTTGAGCTGGTTATCTTGTATTTTGGTTCATGATTGTGAAGTGAACTGATGTTTACTTGACTCTCCCTATATATGATTATTAGTTAATCAAGTTGACTCTCTATTGGCCTTTCTTTACACCTGGAGGAAGATTTAGGCCTATGGATTTCTCTGTCGGTAGTATTTTAGGAAGACTAGATTCATATTTTAGTGGGTTTGATTCCTTCTCTTGGTTCTGGAAATGCAATAATATTGATCTACAGTTTTTCTCATATTCAAATTTTCATGTAAAGGGAATTCTCAAGGCTTGAAATTGTTGAATAGGGCTTTCTTTGTTTTGAGGTTTAGAAGGGAAGTGGGAACATCTTGTTTATAACTTTGCTATGTTTCCAGCTGCATGATGTCCAGTTACAGATATTCTTTTAAAAGTGATAGGAATTTCTTATATCTTGTCACTGTTTTGCCTTTGGAGAAAACCTGAAACCTTAATCAGACACAACCTTAATTGTAACGAGTACTAGGAAGGGAGGGAGCTCTTAACATAACTCAATTGATTAAGTTACTTTTCTGTTCAAAATAAAATTATTATGCTCACTTCCACATACCGCTTACTTTCCTTTTCCTTAGTTGCTTTGTCATATTGCTTCTGCTAATCCTACCCTAGCTACCTATGCTTGGTAGTTCTTGGGACTTTTGCCCCAAGTTTTGCAATTATTGAGGTGATTTTTGTTGCATATTCTTTTTCAGGCATTTGTATGAGCCATGGAGATTTATCCATAGACAGAGGTAAGGAACAGTATAATCATTGTTGAAATCTCTGTCTCTGTGTCCTTGTTCCACGATTTGGTTTCTACTTTAGAAGACAAGTCCCATGTAATTTTTGCTATGCATTCTTCTGGTGCTAAAGTCAATCAATCAGTCAGCTGTTTGTCTGTTTTTGGTTCTTTGTTCCAGTTTCTTGATAGAGTATGAGCTCTCCATCAACTGAACTGACGAGGAGGATGGCGATATATGATCAATTCCATCAGATAGGCAGGTGGGGAGACACCTTCAATGGTGACAATAGTCCAAATACTGGATCATCCACAATCGTACAGGTGGATGTTAGGCTAGATAACAAGGTGAAGTTGCATTCAGTTTTATTTCTTGCTTGGTTGCTTAAGTTTTGTCTTCCAGTCGTAGGCTATAACTAAATCGTTCTGATTTAAATCGTAGGCTGAATATATATCTTGTGAGCAAGTTGAACCTTCGAGAAGTGATCAGGAAACAAACAAGCCCAATGATAAGGTGATTAGTTTGCAGCATCTGCTCTCTCTCTTTCTTCCCAACACCACATCCTTCCCTCAAGAACATTTAACAAATGTTAGCTTTTTATCCACTATTTATCCATGACTAGCCTTTATGTCATATGTACTACTCGTGAGTATTTCTGCTTTCAATATGCTTCAAAGTAATATAATTTCAAGTTCAGACATAAGCATGTTTTTTTTATGCAATGCGAATATACAATAAATTCTGTCCCATGGTAAAAATGGCATAGAATATTTTTTTTTTAAAGGAATGTCTTAAAAAATCATTTGAGTCTGTTATTCTTAAGTAGAAAAGGCTTTTCATATTGAGTTCTCGAACAACAGTGTAGTCCCTGTTTTGTGGCCATGTAAAAGCTGCATTACATTCTAAATCTATTAGTACTTCCGGAACTCCTACTTGTTTCAATTGTTTTTATTTTATATTTAAAGACACATAATACGTGCAGACACAAAGACGTCTGGCACAAAATCGAGAAGCTGCTCGTAAAAGTCGTCTTCGGAAAAAGGTAGACAGAAAATGCATTCCACATAAAATATTTGCTTATGGTAGTTGTTTCATTGTTTGGACTTATGCAAGTATTTATGATTTAATTTATAGGCCTATGTTCAACAATTAGAATCAAGTCGATTGAAACTAGCTCAGTTGGAGCAAGAGCTTGAAAGAGCTAGGCAGCAGGTGAAGTGAAAAATTCTATCTCTCTCCCCTTTTCTCCCAGTATGTTTTCACCTTTTTTCAACAAGGCATTTCTTTAGTTCCAAGAAAATGCATATCTCTGTTATCAGGGTTCTTCTTTTTTTCATAGATTGTTAATCAGGTTTCTAAAGGTGGCATATGTAATTAATTATTCAATGCCTTAATTCAGGGCATATACATAAGCGGTGCTTCAGATACTGGTTATTTTGGACTATCTGGAACTGTAAACTCGGGTTTGTGACCTAATCTGCTTCAATTATCATTTTTTTCTTTATAGATTGGCTCACAGAATATTTAGCTTTCTGACCTGTTAATTCACTGCAATATATTTGTTTTGTAATGAGCAAGATTTTCTTATCTTGTTAGTGCTTTGTATGATATGTCAGTGATTATTATAGTTAAATGGTTTTCTTCACTAATGTCATGTATGGAAGTTAGTAGACTTGCATGTTTATTAGTTTGTAAAAATACTGCTGACTCTATGAGTTTTGAAATAAATTTTGGATAGTTTTCATTCTTTTGTTATTCTAACATTCCCCATAATGATGTTGCATGATTGGAATTCGGATGAGTAATCAATTTACAGTCTCAAACAAAAAATTGTATTAATATACGAGACTTTACGAATGTTTCATCAATTAATAGAGAGGCACAACCCTAATATCTTTACTGCTTTTTGCTATTTCAGATTGCTAGTAAATGATAAATGGTATCTGCTGCTGCATGGCAGATGCTTTTTGTTTCTCTATCCCAATTCCAGTTTAGTAGAATCCCTTCCGTGATACTAAAATGTAGCCTCTTTTTCTTTTAATTATGTTTCTCTTTACTTTTTCCCACCTTTGGCTCTTAGATATGGATCTTCTAGAAACTTGGAAGAGGGATTAGCAATCATGCAGCTAGATTATTTGAAGAAATTCTATCTCTCTGTATGTTTTCAATATTCCGATCAGAATTTCTCAGGATCTTATGGAAAGATAGGACTTGTGAACAGGACTATAGAAGCCTATTTCTATTGAACCTGTAATTTGCATAGTGTTCTTTTTCGCTAGAAAATTATATTCAAGGTCTCACATGCAAAAGACATCTGTTAATGTGTTTTCTTGATTTATGGAAGATTTATTTGATATAGCTTTCAAGAAACTAGGCATATTTTACCTTTTGCGACATCAACCAGTAACCAATTATGAGTACTCGTTTCTCTAGCGATATCACATTTTTCTGATGTAAATATAAAGTGCCACATCTCAGTTTGTTCTTTAGAGCCGTTTCATGTGAATTTTGCAGGGATTACTGCATTTGAGATGGAATATGGACACTGGGTTGAAGAGCAAAATAAACAGATTTGTGAACTTAGAGGTGCACTCCAGGCACATATTACCGATATAGAGCTACGCATACTGGTAGAAAGTAGCTTGAACCACTATTGCAATCTGTTCCGCATGAAAGCTGATGCTGCGAAGGCAGATGTCTTTTATTTGATCTCAGGCATTTGGAGAACGTCAGCTGAGCGTTTTTTCCACTGGATTGGAGGATTCCGACCATCAGAGCTTTTACATGTAATGCTTAATCTCATATAATTCTTTTTTTTCTTTTCTTCTGGAAATTGCAAATATGTTATTGGTACTAATTATGCTGATTGCCCCTCTATTGTTGAATATTGTTGAGCATGCTTCATTGTTGAATATTATTTAGCAAGTCCACTATTGCATTGTCATATAGCTAATTATAATTGCTTAAATAGGGACCTAGATATTTCTGGAAGCTGAATAAGGTTAGGCAATAGCAAAGTGTGTAAAGAGAGATGTGACTCAACTTTCTTTCTGGCCTTTCACTGCAATGAGTAATTCATCCCAAATTCTCTCATAAGTTATCTAGACTGCAGACTGGAGAGTAGAATCATGGAGATCTATCCTTGTAGGAAATATTTTCTTCTGAGCAGCATATCCAAATCTATTAAATTTGAGAATTGGTTGCAGAAACTAGTGCATTTTATTTCACCACTTTGAGATAAACTGCTGCTTCACCTGTTGCTTATTGCATTAGTAAGAGTGAAGATTAAAGTGGTGACAAGTACGTATATCCTTAACTATGTGAAATTTATTCAGATATCTTCAAGTCATTAATTTCTTTTGCACGGTCTTTTAAACTTTAAAAAAGGCTGTTATAGATAAGCTTTACTTAACTCTATCATCTTGAGACCCTTTGTCTGTTCCTGGAAGTGCCATATATGAGCTGCCTACTGAGGTCAATAACTTCTTATGATAATCAACTATTGTAGGGCTGAACCATTAATATTTAAAAAACTTTTCGTGTGATTTCTGCTTGTATAGGCTGTAATACCACAAATTGAGCCCTTGACTGATCAACAACATTTGGAGGTCTGCAACCTTCGACAATCTTCTCAGCAAGCTGAAGATGCTCTTTCCCAAGGAATAGATAAACTCCAGCAGAATCTGGCACAGAGTGTAGCAGTTGATTTGTGTTCGGGAAACTGCAGAGCTCAGATGGCTGCTGCAATAGATAAACTAGAAGCCCTCGAGGGATTTGTAACCCAGGTATCACTACTTTTTCATCGTCTAATTTGTTGTTCCTTTTATTTATTATTTGTTTTTGATTTGACATCATTACATCAAGTTGTTATGAAATTCCTCTCAACATATTCATTCCTTTCCATCAATTGTGCGTAATTTCTTGATCTTAAAATTTAATAGCAGTAGGGCTTGGGGAAGAAAAGGTCCTGGCTCTTTTTTTTTTTTTTAAGATGGAGATTAGCTTGTAAGAAATTGCTTGCATGACTTCCTGGTTGTTCTAAATTTAGCCCTCAGAACGAATTTCTTAGGTCTACATAAATAATAAAAACAAGAATGCAGGTTTAGATTTTGGGAATTGCTGTTTATATCAAGCTTTGCTCAAGAATCTAAGGATGCTGATACGCCATTGATGCTTTCACAACTCGGAAGGAAGAGGGAGACTGGGGGTTCTTTGTTTCATGGAAATTTGCTTAGTGAAAACTGTTTTTAGATCTTTACTAAGCTTTAAGTTTCAGATTCCATCCCAAATAAAAGCTTTAAACTTCAGAGACCTTAAATGACAAGCTCAGTTCTTCCACAATCACCACTCACTCGAGCACTGCCTCAGGCTTTATCAACATTAATTTTCAACGTGGAGTTCATCCATCCTCACAGTCCTGTAGGAGTTGCTAAGCTCCCAGTATATCCTCAACAGAATGCTAATAAACCATATAAACTTTTGAACCCGAGTCCACATCTAGAATATTGAATAATCTTCAAGTATGTTACCCTAAAATTTACACTTGTTTACTTGGTTTTGCATGTGCTCTTCCCCAACAGGCTGATCACCTTCGCCAACAGACGTTGCAACAGATGGCTCGAATCCTAACAACCCGTCAAGCAGCTCGAGGTTTACTTGCCTTAGGGGAATACTTTCATCGTCTGCGTGCTCTCAGTTCACTCTGGGCTGCCCGTCCGCATGAATCTACCTAGCCTCTGAAGATAGAACATAGAGAGCCAACAATATATCTAGGATGTAGCCTCAACTGGTAAGCAAATGGATTTTTGGAGATAGTTGTTGTATGAACTTCAATATAAATATATATATATATATATATATATATTTGCTTATAATGTTTCAAAGAAACTTCTTGAGCATAGAACCTGTAAATATGAATCCCTATGTTGTGTATCAAGAAGAATTTTAGGTCATTGAAGTTAGATTTACCTGTGTTGTACAGTACTATATTGTTTGGAAGCCAGATAATTAGACTAACCAGCTTGTGACGACCATATTTTTGCCATTTTTTGGGTTATTGATGTTAGTGGGACAAGAAAATACCATCAGCAATGAAAAGAAATAGGTTTTTTTTTTTTAAAATTTGGATTCAAACATCCTATGAAAAAAAAAAGGCTAAAGGTAAAACAAAGGAGTTGAAAAGTATGTAATGAAGGAGACAAAAAGTTGTTAATTTGGTAATTTGCTTGGTTCAATCAAAAATTCAAAATTGAACTACACTTATTTAGAAAGAAAAGGAAGAGAAAAAGTAATTCACTAGAAGATATGAATGATAAAATCATCATTATAGTCTTTATTTCAATAATAAGTTTTGTTGGAGTTTATTAAGGGTTATACGGTATGAAAAATTAGATGCGAATTTAGTTGGATTCAAAAATTCAATTCAAGTTTAATGAAATTTAATTTTTTTAAATTAAAATTTAACTCAACAGAATATTTAAGTTATTCTAATCTAATTTAATTACTTCAATTTGTTATTTCTTTCAATTAATGATAAATTAACAATTAAATATTAAAATATATATTAAAAAAATTTAAATAGATTCGTGAGTTATTTGAATCAAATATTAAAATATTTAAATTCAATTAAATCTATTATTCACGTTATTCAAATTCGATTTAAAAATAAAACTCAATCGAAATTAAATAATTTTCAAATTTTCAAATGACTCACAAGTCTCCAATAATTTTATTTTATTAGGCTCGTAAGTTTAGCATAACCGTTTGAAGCCGTCCACAAATTTCCCGGTAAAAGAAGAAATAAGGAAACTATTTATTTTTTTATGAAAAATGAAAATGTCAAGAACTCTAGGCAGAGAAAAAAAATAATTTATTTCAGGAAAGAAAATACCCAAAATGCAGTGTGATTCAAATGTTCGTTATCAAATACCCAAAATGTTCGTTAATAATTCAAGATCATAGTTACCCAAAAAGGAGAATATGAACAATATGAGGACAATCTGTAGACCGCACACGGTCTTTTCTTCGTTTATGTGTCGTAGTAGATGCCACCATTTCCATCAAGCTCGATCAAGAGTTACGGTTTCCTTTCGAAACCCAAAGTTTAGGCCATCTTCGTTCTCTCCTTGGTTCGATTTTTCCAGAGATTTGAGAAGGAAAGAGCCTTGGTTTCTGGTCAATCAAAGGGGAACTGTCGTTGGGGTATCGAATTGGACCGATCAAAAATCTCCCTATGAAATTCTTGGTAATTATACCCTTATCATGCGTGTTGGCTTGATGGGAAAAGCTCCATTCCTTTGTTACATTGCTTCTATTGCAGAAAATATTTTTAACGATTTTTTTTTGTTTGCTATTTGATAAATTATATTGGAATTTTTATTTCTAAACAACAGAGTTAGAAAGGGATGCCGATGAAGAACGGATAAAGACTGCGTACAGACGCTTGGCCAAATTCTATCATCCTGATGGTATGTGCCCTTTATCTTGATTTCGAAATGTTCAAAATGTTTTACGTTTCATGAGTGAACTTGTTCAAGTGTTTTTAAGCATTTGCCCATCAATCCAGTAGCCCCTTTTTCAGTAGGTGCTAATGGTATGTTGGACTGCAAGGTGGTTATGCGGTAATGGGAGATTTTAACCGGTTCATGAGTCCTTTTGGACGCTATAATGGATGTTTTTATCCACTTCACTGGAAATCTATTGCCACCTAACCGGTTTCTTAAAAAATTTGGCATCTATTCTTAGTTTTTTCCTAACTGATCAATTTTCCACCTTGAAGTTTATGATGGTAAAGGAGCTCTTGAAGAAGGTGAAACTGCTGAAGCAAGATTCATTAAGATTCAAGCTGCTTATGAATTGCTTATAGATGTGGAGAGACGAAGGCAATATGATATGGATAACCGAGTCAATCCGATGAAGGTAAGATATGCAATTTTATGGAACTTCACTTGGGTCTATTTAGAATTTTAGATGATGTCATTTGCTAGTCGAGCGGTGATCTTGAAATTGGTTTTTAACACTATGAACTTTGTGATTATTTCAAAAGTTCAAAGAACTATCAAACTTGACATTGTAGATGCAAGCTGTTCAGTGAAAGATCCAATATCCTCAATTCATATTCATTTCATAATTTTAAATTATATAATCTTGCCGTTTTACATTTTAATACATGGGTTATTAACTTGAGTTCTTAAAATTCTTTAACTCTGCAACCTGCAGACTGACTTCCTATTAATTTGTTGCCAAAAACCATGATGAGTTCTTTAAATAAAAAAATTATTAATTTTTCTCTTGTATTATTTCTTCTTTAAATAAAAAAAATTGTCAAGTTAAAAATACAGAAGTGAGGTTAGGGTTCATGTCTTATTTAAATTGTTTAGTATGGTGAAATTCCAGTTGTTCTTAGAATGTGTGCCCTAAGCACATTTTGGAATTTTCTGTCCTTATTTTACGCTTCGTTAGCTAGACCCTTAAGGGTGGCATTTCCTTATTTTCTTCATTCTTTCAGGCATCTCAAGCATGGATGGAGTGGCTTATAAAAAAGCGAAAAGCTTGGGATCAGCGTGGAGATATGGCTGTTGCAGCTTGGGCTGAGCAGCAGCAACTTGAGTTGAATCTCCGCCATCTTTCTCGTACTAAGGTAACTAATCATTTCTGAAATTTCTCTAATAGTGTAAATGTATTACTGGGACTTTTTAAACATATTCTAGACTTTCCACTTGCCTGGTTTACCGTGCTATTTATGGTAAGTTATACCCAGTGAAGGCATTGGAATCCAATTTAAGTACGCACATGGTTTAGCATTGGAGAAATATGTTCCCATTTTTTAATTTGATGAAGTTGGAAGGCCTTTGTCCTGAGCTTGAAATTAATTCTGGGTGGTTTCTCAAAATCCTTAAGACTGTTGTTATTATTATTCATATCAGTATTTTATATTTCAGTCAAACGGATGGTGAGTCTTTCCAATATAGTTGCTACATGTCTCAGAATTTGTATTTGGATGGATTTCAGATAGACGCAGAAGAAGAGAGAAAAATCTTAGCAAAAGAAAAGAAGGCATCAATGGAACACTATAGCAATACTCTTAAGCGGCATACCCTTGTGCTAAAGAAAAGGGATTTGATGCGAAAGAAAGCAGAGGAGGAAAAGAAAAAGGTTATAAATCAGCTTTTAGCTTCAGAAGGCCTTGAACTTGATATGAATAATGAATCTCAGTAGAAAATGTTGTAGATGTGGACCAGCACTTAACTCTCTATGTTGCACATGTTCGATCCTGAAGCGGATACATGTTTTTGTGCTTAAACAAAAGGAAAAGGAGGAACTGTATATAAAATTGTTCCAAGTTTAAGAAAGAAAATTGTTATTCTATTCAAAGTTTCCTTTCTCTCCATTCTTGTGTGTATGTGTTTTGTTGTATTTCTGCGAGTGCATGCTGGTGCACACGGTGCCTAAACAGGTCAGGCAAATGAGTGCAGGTGAACATCTGCATTTTCACACTGGAGTGCTAGAAAGCAGCAAATAGGTTGAGAGTAGAAGTAAATGCCTGCTAAACTTAACCAGTAATGATCATATTATAGGCCCGCTGCTAGGTGTGCCAAAAACTAGAGCGTGGGCATTAGGCTAAGGGACACTAGACTGAGAAAATTAGCTTGTGGCTGCCATGCTACATGCCTGCACTACATTGTATAAACAGCTCCGGAGCAAGCAAGTGGGCCACTTTCTACAATTAGTGCAGGCCGGATCTTTGGCGTTCGTCTGGTACAAATGTAAATTTGCTGTATTCTGATAGAGCCCAAAAAAGTAACGTTCAGCATTCTTTAAAGTAGCATTCATTTAAAAGATAGAGAAAGAAGAGGAACATTTAAGATTTGACACAGGAAATTTCTAACCAACATTCATTATTCCAAATTCCTTTAAGATGGAAAAGAAACAGAAGCTCCTTGTAACCTAAAACAGAAACAGAAGCTTCGACTAGGTCTTGGTTAGCCATACTGAAAGTGTTTAATTTATCAGTTCCTAGACCCCAGGATCTGCAATACCTTTAATTTTAGTACTCAGCCGAATGTTAAATCGATTTGTTACATACTGATTGACGAAAAAAACTTGTTACAGACATTGTAACATTGTAACAGTACAGAAAAACTGCATTATTGGAGAAAGACCTTTAAAAGAATGAACTCTGGTAAAAGTGTGTTTCTGAAAGCCATGGTGCGTATATCAAGCATCTCCTGTTTGGTTAAAGATCATGTGCTAGAATCTTTAATGTAAGTTGAGTGTCTGTCCACAAGGAGCTCAACCAGGGGGTATTCCACATCAGAACCAGGCCGTGTCTTATCGCGGTGAACTGAAATATTCCCATTACTTGTGACAACTGTGACCTCCTCTTTCCGGGTCAACAACTCATTGGCTACAACTGAATGCATATTGTACTTTTTAAGAGCCATACTGGCCTTCTCTAGGAGAATCTTTGAATCTGTCTCAAGCTGTTGAACAGAACCGGATAGATTAGAGCCAGTCGGCAATTGACTCATCGTACATGATAGATAGTAAAGAACATTCATTTCAACAACCACTTTCAATCAGTCCTAGCTTCAAAAGAAAAAATAGATTAAGTGCACCACCGTGTCTGACCTTGAAGGATATGCAGAAAGCCTTGGGAGTCCATTCCGTCCTTAGCACTGAGAGCATCTTTGGCACTTGCATAAGTCGCATGTCCAAAGGGCCAGATGCAGACTGAATCTTGTGCTCTGCCTATGCAATTAATCAGTCTTTTTGCAAAACAACAGAGGGATGGATAGAAGAGTAAATATTTCAGTCTACAGAAAGGAAGATAATTTCAATATATTGAAACATTACCATGCCCTGCCATGGAACATAAAAGTCAGAGACAGCAGCAGCAAGATAAAACATTGCATGAGGCCCAAGGCTTCTCATTGATAATGCAATGATCCTTAACATCTGCTCTTGCAAGAAAAAACATTCAGGGTATAAGAGATGGTTTCTGTACAGGATAAATTTATGATACTTTCAGTGAAATTACAAAAAGTACAAGTAAAAGCCATTATCAAATAACCATGAGAATTATATAATTACCAAATACAGAAAAAAAAAGAAAGTAAACTGCCTCACAATTTCTCCTAAAATTTACTTCAGAATATCTCTCTCAAAGTCATATATTCATTAATATAGAGAGATCATGGCCCTTTTCTGCCAAAGCTATTGCTATAGTTCTTTTCTCCAAAAGCAATAATAGGAGATCATTGAGTTAAAGCTGTTTTAACAAAAATGGTAGAAAACCCATGAAAAAGCCTATAACACAGGCCAAAGTTATAAATATACTTAAACATAAAATAGAAGCTTCACCACAATATATATATATATATATATATATATATATATATATATATATATGAATTTCCAAAGGTAAAACCAACAAAGGGGAAATTGTTACACTGGCAATGAGTCACTGCTAAGAACGTCCAGGAGTAATATAAAAGCTTAGTGAAGCCAACCTGAAGATACTCAAAGATGGTTGTAAAGGGTAGTTTCAAAAGGAGACCACCTGCTACTGCCTGCAACAAAGGGCAAAGAGGCTAAATGTTTTGCTGATTAGATTTTCAATCATGAACTAAAAGAGCCAAAAGCTACACCAAGGTCCAAGGTGAAAATCAGAAAAATGAATTAGGCATAATAGCAGCCCATACAGCATGATGATCCCTAATGGCCCCCTTCACAGCTTCAGAATGTAGTTGCCGCACTGAAATATTAGACATAACCCAATAACCTCAGTAGGAAACACCAACAATTTATACCATATAATTCACATAAAAGTTAACAGATCACTGTCTTAACAGATAGAAAAGCCGGCATGAAATAAAAAACTCCAATTCTATTAACTATGATTAACACCTCACTTTTCTTCCAAAATTCTTTGATAAAAGTATTTAATAACCAATATACATGATATGAAAGAACCTATCCTAACTCCTAACCAAATGTAGCCAATTTAGTGTATTCGAGTCTTGACCAATATCAAACATGATAAAGATAATTTCTCAAACCTTGAATATCGAAATCATCAGCCATCTCAAAACATTCCAGCAAAGGATCCTCGGGAAGAGACCTGCAATGTGGCTGGCAAGTTCCCCTGCAGACAAAAAAGTCAGGAACCAATAATATTTTCCACTAAAGTCTAAAAACAAACATAACCAACTAATATAAAAAAAAAAATCACAAACATGAAATTCACCTTCGAAACAAAAATATAACTGCGTATCCAGCCTTTACAAAATACCTGCAAAAAAGTTCCAATCACTTAAAAAAAATCACCTTCAATTAAATGTATCAACTTATCCAAAACTCCTTTAAATTGCTTACTCAGTGGAAGCCGCTCCTCTATGCCCTGAACTAAAATTGTCGATGTATCGGACACACCGCTGCTCTAGAGGAACCGTAGTTCCGCCAGATGTCACGCACACAACCCTCCTCCCTTTTCCCTCTCCTATTTCAAGGGACATATATACGCATAAGTACACGTATATGTGAACACGGTATAAAAATACGTATACTTAGTTGATCGGTTACTTAGGTTTTATACCAGATGATGGAGAATTTAATTCAATGAACCGATTCAACTTGTCGGTGATTTTAGCTGAATCTTTGAGTGGAGGAGCTGAGTCAAAGAACGAGTCGATATCCTCGTGAAGAGCTGCGGAATCCATTTCAGTTCCCCTAACATAAAATTGAGAACGAAAAATTCAAAAACAAAATGCAAAAGAAAACCCCGAATTGAATCAAAATTAACCAAAATGTCAATTTTAAATTAATATAAAAAAGATAGAAAATATTTCGGGAGAGATATTTAGCTATTTACCTTGCCAAAAGAAAAACGAAGAATTAGAAGGGCGAGTGCTGAGTATGTTAACTTAGTAAACTTTGGCGGTAGGATGTGTCTATAAATAGGAGGATCATAGAGATTGAACGAAGCAGCGTTATGTGAATAAAAATAAATTAATTAAATAATTAAAAGAAAAAGTGGAAAAAGAATTTTAATAGCCGTCTGCTCGACTGGTCCCGCTATGAGATGATTGGTAGACGGGAGGATCGGAGGATGTGGTTGAGAAAGCAGATAACCTCTACCGCACCTAATTCTTTTCCCCCAAAATTTTCTTTTACTTTTTCGGGGCTTAATATAGTAATATAAGAAAATTAAATATTTAAAAAAGTCATTTGTGTTGGGATAAAATTAATTTAATTTTATGCCTACTTAAATTAATTATAACGTATTGAATTTCATGTTTTATTTATGTTAATTATATATATATTAAATTTTAAGTTAATTAAAATTATTTAATTATTTATTAAGTTAATAATCAAATTTATCCTCCATAATTTTTCACAAAATAGATATAAACTCCCAATTGTTAGTTTTATTGTAAAAGTTAATTTTTCTATTATTGTAAATAAATTCCTTAACATTTAAAAATAACACAATTATAGCAAATAAATAAAATGTTGAAGTCTTATAAACCATTGACTTTTTATTTTATTGTAAAAATCTAAAAGATTAAAGGTTTATACAGTAAAATAAATAATTAAAGCCTTTATAACTATTTTGTGTAAAAAATTGTGAGTATATTTTTTTTGGTGCAAAAATTGTGAGTATATTTAACTATGAAGCCTTATTTATTTGATGATAATATATGTTAAAAAATTAAATAGGCAAAAAATTAAATTCATATACATATTATTGTTAAAACTCATAATTGAGTTGAAATCATGACTTAAATAACATAAATTCAGTTGATAAAATTACTTAAAAATTAAAACAAAATAATAATGATTATAAAAATATGTATATCTTTTTTTTTATTTCACATGTATTTAAAAAACCTATCCACTCAAATCATCAAATAATTTTTTTTTCATTCGATAGTTTTCTTTTTTTTTTTCTTTGAAGTAAGATGCAAATAAAATAATTTAAAAATTAATTATCAAAATGAAATAAAAAAAAAGATAGAGGATTATGAACGAAATTTAATGGACTGATAGCAGACTTTATTTGTATTGTTTCGGTCTAAAAGAAGTGGGGAGAAATTTTAAGGAGTATTTAATGAAAATTTATTACTCTCACAATGGACAGCTGTCATTTTTCACGTGGAATAAATCAGTATTGGCGGCTTTAATTTATGCGTCTAACTCATAAGCAAAAAAACTTGCAAAGGCGACAACTTCGTCCGTCAGAACCTTTTTCCTTGAAAAGTTATAATTAAAATTGCAATCAAATCGAGTTGGTATAATAAGGTATTCGAGCTCGATTTAAAAATATACTGTTTGATATTAAATTCGATCAAATTGTAATTTTTGAATTTAAGTTCGATTCGAGATAAAAATTAAATTATTTGAGTTCGTTCGATTAAGTTCATTTATTTGAATTTAATTCTTATGCTCAAACTCATATTTATTTATACATATAAATTTTTTGTATCAATTAAATATAATAAAATATAATATTTTTTAAAAAATAATAATAACAATACGACAACATTGATAGCAACCTTACAAAAAATTAAACTAATTTAAAATGCAATTAAAATGAAAATAGATTTTAATTTCCCAATATTAAAACAAAACGTGCAGCCATACTACTAAGAGAAATCTTACTGAAAAGAAATTAACTTAAATGCATATATATATATATATATATATATATATATATAAATGCTATTTTGTAACAAAAAAATTGCTATTCTTAAAAAATAATAATATTTTTTTGCATTAATATATTATAATCTCAAATTTTACGATATACACCCAGCAGCAAAGCAGTATAAAATATCAATACTGAGTTGTGGAATGGAATGCCTGCCTGTACGTACAAACATGCAACTTTGATGGTTCCCTTCAACCTTGTCTGCCTAGAGACATTTAAGACTTCTTGTTGTGCAAAACAACAATAATTATTTGCTGACATCGATATTTGTCTTTTTTTTTCACGTGTCTCCACAAAGCTATTGTCAAAATAAGAAAAGTCAGAGGAACGCAGGGGTGTTTCCCTGCGTAAGCACTTCGATGCTTAAGTCAGCAAAAGGTTCCTTAGTATTGGAAAACGTAAAAGCCAGTAATCAAAAATTAGCGAATAGAATTGTACCTGAGGCCTATTTATAGGCGAATATTCTATGGTAATTATATGAGGATGATCACGTCTTTTTAGTCAGAGTTCATTTCCAAGTAAAACACAAATTCCTTCAATCTCGGAAGTTTATTGAGAGCCTGTCGCCGGCGAGAGGCTGTAAGTGAAATATGACAGATACTCAGCGGGAGAATCCTGTCGCCTTGGGAGGCTACATTCATGCCACATGTCCACACGACGAGACCTCTGCGACAGACACACGCTTCAGTACATGTGACAGAGGTTCTGTCGCAGGCGATAAGGGTCTCACGCTCACCGCAACCATCTCTCACCTAAAATGCCACGTGGTCCAATAGGATCTCGCCATGTGACGGATTCTCTGATGTTTGGGTTTTAGCACATTGTAAATGGGCTTTGCCATATCAAGACTAATTAAAGTTAAACTAATGGTAATTTGCCAATGGATGCAGTGCCACAACCATCATTCTGTGTCTCCATTTTCTTTAGGAAAAAAAAAAATGTTTGAAATTTCCATGGTTTCCCACCGTAACACTTTGGCATTTCAACAAACATCTAGTGAGCATGATGAAAGAGTCTAACAGCATCATTAAAAGACTAATCTCAAATCACTAGAAGGCTTTCCATTAGTATTGAGTAGGAATGTAAACGGGTCGGGTACCCGCTAATTTTGGGATACCCTAACTCGAACCCGATTAGAATATATAAAACCCGAATCCGATTAACTACCCGTTTATTTTGATTTGTGTTACCCTAACCCTAACCCTATAAAATAAAAAATACCCGTTTAACTACCCGAACCCGTTAAATACCCGTTTATTAAGTCAAAGTATGACTTTCAAATTTAAATTTAAAATCAATTTTGGAATAATTTATTTTAAAAAATTAAGTTAATAAATTTAATTTAACTAATAAATCTAAATTAAAGTTAAAAGTCATAATTATGATATTTGATGAATTAATTTAATTAAATACAATATTAATAATAAATAATTTATACATAAAAAATATAAATATCATATTAATTAATTATTATTTCTAATCAGGTTCGGGTAGCGGGTACCCTAAGGTAACTACCCGAACCCTACCCTAACCCGTGACGGGTAGTAATTTTACTACCCGAACCCGATTATATACTACCCTAATCCTACTTAATCGGGGCGGGTAGTGCCGGGTACCCGTTTATAGGGTACCCATTGCCATCCCTAGTATTGAGCTATTCGAATAAAAAGGAAAAAAGGTTCTGAATAAGCCAAATGGAATCATAAACAGTGAAATGCTTTGGCGTTGATAGTAAAAGGACTAAAAATCAGACAGAAAAGGATGAATTAATCAAACAAGAACTTAATATATTACTCATCGGTATATTTAGAGTCTTTTTAACCAGAACTACAAAAAATCCTGTAACAGTTGAAACCACAGTCATTGGATGGTTTCTTTGTTTTATTACAAAACATTTTTTTGGGGGAAATTCTTCAATAAGTTTATAGATTTTGACCTTATTATAAGGTCAATGAATAATAGCCTTTAGATTAATAACAATTAATCTAAACCATTAATTATAGTTGTAAATTAAAAAAAGTATTAACCTGATAATTTATTTAATTAATTTTAAATAATTATCATTAAATCATAATTATTAATTAAAAATATAAAATGATTATAATCATTTATAAATTAATAATTTTTAATTTATTCACATAAAATGTTTCTTACATTTGTATTTTATTGCATTTGAAAGCAAAATAATGACAGATAGAGCTTGGAGTTTGATAAAAAGTATTTAAAAATAATGTTTGGCGTTTCTGCATTTGTATTTTATTGTTTATATTACTTTTAAAAATGATGATGATTGAAGGGACGAGAACAACGACTTAATATAATCGTATAATCAAGGTAGTTGACTTTCATGCTTGGAAAGTCGACTACTTCAATTGTATTCTCAAACAAAAGTAATGAATAAATTGGCAATCGACTACTTATATTAAGTAGTTGATTGTCCAACATAATCAGATTTTTATGATAGTAAAACGTAAAATTATAAAAACAAATATAAAACCACAAAAATAAATATAAAATTATGATAATTAATTACAAATTTGATTTAAATAAACATAAAATTATGATAATTAAACTTAAATTTATGAGAATAAGCGTAAAAATAATCACATTAATTTTACGATTAATTATTAGAGATTTATGCTTTTTTATAGTATTTTATGCTTATACTTATCAGTTTTACAATGAATCAAATTAATTTTACGGTTAATTATTATATATTTATGTTTTTTCTAGTATTTTTATGCTTATATACGATGAATCTAATAAATTTTACGATGAATGTCATAAATTTTACAATAAATTTAGTAAATTTTACGATAAATCTAGTAAATTTTATGATGAATGTTATAAATTTTACGATGAATGTGATCAATTTATGATGAATCTTATAAATTTTCATAATATAATTTATTACATTCATCATAAAATTTATGACATTTATCGTAAAATTTATTAAATTTATCCTAAAATTTATTAGGTTCATCGTAAAATTTATGATATTCATCGTAAAAGTTATGAGATTTATCGTAAATTTTATTAGATTCATCATAAAATTAATGACATTGATTGTAAAATTTATTAGATTCATCGTAAATTTTATGATATTCATTGTAAAAGTTATAAGATTCATCATAAATTTTATTAGATTTATCGTAAAATTGATAAGAGTAAGCGTAAAAATACTAAAAAAAACACAAATATATAATAATTAACCGTGAATTATTGTGATTCATCGTAAAATTAATTAGTATATGCATAAACACACTAAAAAAAGTATAAATCTATAATAATTAATCATAAAATTAATGTGAGTGCTTTTACGCTTATTCTCATAAATTTTATATTTTATTATCATAATTTTATATTTATTTTAATATTTACATTTATGAGAATAAAATATAAAATTTATGAGAATAAGTGTAAAAGCACTCACATTAATTTTATGATTAATTCTCATAATTTTATACTTATTTTTGTGTTTTTACTTTTATTTTTATTAAGTTTAGGTCTTATAATCATAAAAATCTGATTATGTTGCGAAGTCGACTCCATATATTCATTGCTTCTATTTGGGAATATAACTAAGGAAGTCGACGACCACCCATATATTCATTGCTTCTGTTTGAGAATATAACTAAAGAAGTCGACTTCCCAAGTATGGAAGTCACCTGCTTTGATTATATGAGTGTATTAATTTGTGATTCTCCTCCCTGCAATCATCATCATTTCTTAAAGTAATCAAGGCAATAAAATATGTAAAAACGCCAATCAAAAAAATAAAAAATGCCAATTATAGTTTCTATATACTTTTATCAAACTTCAATATGGGTTGCCATTCCATTCAAAAAAAAAAAGATTCTACCATTTTTTACTTTCAAAAGCAATAAAATCAATAACAGACAAATGTAAGAAACATTTACGTGAATAAATTTAAATAATCAATGTATAAATTAATGATAAACTTTTTATATTTTTAATTAATAATTATGGATTTAATCATAATTATTTAAGATTAAGTGAAGAGGTTATAAGGTTAATACTTTCTTTTACTTTAAAAACAAAATTAATGATTTAGATTAATTGTTACTAATTTTTTTGGTATGTTAAAAATGAGGGTAAGAGTGGCTGACCCGCCACCCAGGCAGGGCGCAAATGCCCACCTCACCAGGAGTCACCAGCACGACTCGAACTCACAACATGGGGTCAAAGGCTTAACGAGTGTAACCAGCTGAACCTACTCTTAAAAGCTTAATTTAAAGATTAGTTGTTACTAATTTAAAGACTATTATTCACTAATCTTATAATAAGATTAAAATCTATAAATTTATTGTAGAATCCCTTAATTTTTGGCGGTAAAAATTTGTTCTGTGAACTTACCTACCACGTATTTTACGGAAGATTGAGGGCTCGTTCAAAGAAGACAAGACGTGCAATGTGCGTGATGACGAGGGGCTTGGTGCCGAGGTGTCGGATCTAAGGGAGTGCACTTGGGTGCGGCGGCGCCGAACTTGACGTAAAAGGTATGGTCTTGGTCTAGGAGAAAAGATGCGGCGGTAATGAAAAAATATAGTTTGAAGTGAAAAGTGATTGTGTATTAGGGTTTTTAAAAATTGACATTGAGTAAATATGTAATTTTAGCTAGATTAGACTTGTAAGCTATTCGAGTTAGGTATTTTAATCCTTGAACTTAACTAGCTTGATAACTTGAATAGCTCGAATTGATTCAACCAAAATTAAGTCAAATTTGAGTTTTTTTTAGTCTAGTCTGAGTAACTTGCGTGTACTTACACTCCTAATTGGGATAGTACTGTAAATGGGATAATATATTTAAAAATTTATATTAATGCATGATTAATATATAAATTTTATATATTGATAGTGAATTATAACATATTATTTTATTAATTCATAAATTTTAAAATTAAAAATATTTTTAAAATTTTATTAATTAATTAAGTGTCATTATATGATTCAATAACAATAAATGATTATGCATTGATAGTGTATCAAATGTAAATTTATATTTAGTTAAGTATTTTATTTTATCTTATTTTGATTAAGTGAGGTGAATAATTTTGTACTGAAATTAAATATTTCTTAAACTGAAAATTTGGAGTTCAATTTGAATTCCTTTATCACTAGATTAGGAACAACTCACTGAATTGGAGGATTAATTTTTTGCACTGTAAACAATGTAATAAAGCTGATTTGAGCGTCAACAATTAAGCATCGAAAATTAATGTCTACATTTAAATTCAAGTAATAAGAGTAGATTGAAATTTAAGTTCGACCCATGTTAGAAAATTTCAAAATCAGATTCGTCAAATAATTTATGATCATCTTTTAACGTACGTATTGCAAAACCTACTAGCGAAATAATCAAATATTTTAATTTCTTTCTCTTAAAAAAATTAACCAATAAATTTTTAAATTAGAGTCGTAACACTCCCTCTTTAAAAGAAATGCGGAGGTGAGGTCACATTCCTTGGTTGTTTTCTTAAAACAGCAAACAGTTGCATTGATTGATCTCATGTGCTAAATGATTTCTCACCTAGACTTTGGGCCATGTGACTTTTCATTATTGCAATTGTTTTCAAGTGTTAATTTCAAAAGTGGAGGCTTAATTGATCTATTTGTCATTTTTTTTTAATTATGAAGTGTTTTTATATCATTTTGAGTTGAGATTAAATTTTGTTAGCACTGTGTGATTGGCATTATTCTAAAAAAATTTGAATTAGTGAGAATTTGAATACGAAATTTGTCACTATAAATCATTTTCACTCAAAAACTCAATGAAATTTTAAAGTGTTGAACCAACTCTTTGGGTTACTTTGTCATCTTCAGTCCCCATATTAACAGTTCAATTATCCATACAAGTTAAGAACTGAATTTGTCTATGACTATAAATTCAATAACCATCCTATACCTCATTCTAAATATATTTTAATTTTCTCTGAAAGCAAGCTTTTAATTCTTTGTGCTCGAATTTCATTTTACCTTTTTTTTTAATGAAATTGTCGGTGCAATAAAAAATTATAACTAGATTTTTTTTGAAAGAAAAATTATAATTAAAATTAAATATTATATTTATATAAAAATAAATTAAATTAAATATATAAATCAATCAACAAAATTAAATTATAACTGAATAAATTGAAAATAAAATTAACAAATAAAACCAAACTTGTTCAAGAAAAAACCTTAAAGTTGAAACTTTAAAGACTTAATACCCAAATGTGTCCTTCACATTTGTCACAAAATATAATTAAGTCATCAATGTTTAATTGCATGGAAATCGGTCTTAAATGTTTCAAAACAGCATAATTAAAGACATTTCAGTTAACTTGCGTCATTAAGTTTTATTATTGTGCAATAATAATGGAAATTAAAAAATTTAACAAAAATATCCTTAATTCTATTATTTTGAAAAGTTTAGGACTGACTTTCAAATAATTAAACATTGAGGTTTAATTTCATTTTTTGGCAAACATGAAAGATATATTTGGATATTAAGGCAACTTTAAAATTTCAATACTTTTTTTTCATAGTTATTAAATAAATATATGTATCGTCAATTAAAATTTTATTTTTAAAATTTGAGTATCCGAGTATTGAAAGATACGATAAATAATTTTAAAATTATTTATAAATAACACATGTACATGTAAAATAAAAAAAAATATTATACATATTAATAAACACTTCCATTACCATTCTCTGTTGGTTTAGGAATTTATTTGGGTTGGTTATAGTTAATTTTCAAAGGCCGAGATATGAAGTTTTCTCCAGCCCAATAAATCCCTTTGCCACGTTAAAAATAAAATCCACATTACAAAAGGCTGGAGTTGAACCCGACGTGAATCGAACACGCAACCTTCTGATCTGGAGTCAGACGCGCTACCATTGCGCCACGGATCCACTTTGTTTTGACCCTTCTGCAGTATTTTTATAAATAAATTAATTTCGATAAAGCGCCACACAAAAGTTCCCGCCAAACGTAACTGTTTAGAGAGAGGAGAACCTGAAATCTCCTTCCCTCTCCGGTCTCCACCGCTGCAACAAAAACAGTTGAATCTTAGCTGGCTTTCGCTGGTGACAGCAAGAACATCCAAATTCATTCTTCTGTTCTCTCAGAAATCCACCCTTTTCTCTTCATTTTTGGTTCTCTCTCAATGGAAGAAGAAACCGCAGCCAATAAGCTCCAAACCCACATCGAAATCAAGCCCCAAGGCCAAGAACCAGCGCCATACTCCTCCTCTATCGGCAGCCCCGAAAACAATAATCACCCAGAAGGGAAATTTCCGTTCTTCAAGTCACGCTACCGCCAGAGGGCATCGGACACATGGCTCATCTCTCTCTTCGTCATCCTCCATCTCCTGGCTTTTATAACCACCACGCTCTTCAACTATTTCCCGCTAGGCAGTGTCTTCTTTCAGCCTCTCTCTGAGAATCCCCTGCTCGGTCCCTCCGCTTCCACGTTTGTTCATTTCACTTTCTATCTTCCCTTTTCCTTGGTTTTCTTAGTTATTGTGTTTAAATTCTCGTGTTGCTCTTTGAATCTTGATGGGTTTTTTAAGTGGTCTCTTTGGTTTTTCTTTTGTGTGTAAGTGTTCCTCTCTCGGTTTTCTTAGATAATGTGCTTTGAGTCACTTTTCATTGAAGAGATCTGATGACCCCCACTTTTGTTTTAGGAGAGTTAATTTGAGAACCGCTTACTTTTTTTTTTTGGTAAATTAAAATCAATGAACAACAGATGAATGATCTTAATTTATTTGCATAGGAAATTATTTGTCTTATCTGAGAAAAAGAATGGTTTTGATTGCTGTTAGTAACTTCTATTCTGAAGCACATTACCGTCATCTAAAGTTTTTGCCTTTCGTAACCTTTTTCTCTGCCATTTCTAACAATTTTTGTTGAACTGCTGTTGATTGGCCTTTGTTTCCTCGCTGAAATCATGCTTGTACTGTTACAGGCTAGATAAAGTTGGGGCACTTCGAAGGGCATTTTTGGCTCAGAAGCACCAAGCTTGGCGATACTTTGTATGCCCTTATATACATGCTGGGCTCATACACTTCGCCATCAATATCAGCTGTATGATCTTTGTTGGAATCCACCTAGAGAGAGACTATGGACCTTGTAAGAGCACTGCTTTCTGTTTAAAACCCTTGCTTTGCATTGATTAAGTGAGTAGAAATATAAAATGCTAAATTTTGATTGACTAATAATTGATTAACTTATTGTTTTTTATTTCTGTTCAGTGAGGATTGGAGTAATATACCTACTATCTGCATTTTTTGGTACCTTGGTATGTTCTCTTTTCGTTCGAAATAGTCCTGTGGTTGCTTCCTCTGGCGCACTGTTTGGATTACTTGGAGCTATGCTTTCTGGGCTTATTCGGAACTGGAAAGTTTACTCAAGCAAGGTGCTTAACTCTCTTGTCCTTGTACTGTATTATATCTATGTCCAATTGACCTCGTAGTTCACTGGTCCTTTTTTTGTTGACTGCAGTGTGCAGCTCTAGCAGTGCTTTTCACAGTTTTCGTGATCAATTTCCTCCTTGGATTGCTACCGTACATTGATAATTTTGCAAATATTGGAGCCTTTATATCAGGATTTCTACTTGGATTTGTGCTTCTGTTCACCCCTCAAGTCAGGCAAATGTCTAAAAACAAAGCAGGGCTTTTTGAATATAGTGTCAAAAGGTCCATCAATCTGAAGCCAAAGCTCAAGCTGGACAGGCCCATTCTGAGAAGTGTTTCTCTTCTATTGTTTCTAAGTCTGTAAGTTTTCCTCACCTGAATGTCAAGCTGAATGCTTTTATTGTTCACTTTTCACAACGCATTTGATCTTACAGAAGGAGCGTCTTTCATTTGCAGACTTGCTGGATGTCTAGTGGCAGTACTCCGAGGCATTGACATGAACCACTATTGCAGATGGTGTAGATTTGTTGACTGTATCCCTTGCAAATGGTGGAACTGCAATGACAGAACAAATGCATGTGAGGTATATATATGATTCCTGTTTGGGTTTCTGATGATTATTATTCCATATGTCATGGCGAGAAAAAGCAGCAAAGGCTTTATTATCTAATTCCACAGTCCATTTTAAACCATATAATTGCCATGAAGAGATGAAAACTAAAAAGAAAAACTAATTTCTATTGTCACCATTTAAGATTACCACATCTTCACCATATTTGACTTCAATAGTATATTCTGTATTAGAATGTCTTATCATCCCCATTTTAAAGCATTTTGTGCACAACATAGGTTGTATTTACATGTAATCACAGATAGCTCTGCTTGCTCACCAGCAAGTGTGAAACAGTTAGAATACTAGAATTAGAAGTGTGAAAAAACTTTTTGTTAGTAATGGACCTTTAATTACAGGTAGTTGAACCATGCTTAAGAATTTGCCTCCATTAAACTGCATTCTGACTTGTCTCCATGCAAGTGCTTCACTCAATATTCCATGCTAATGCCTTAGACATGATAATTGCAGATAATGACGAGCAACTCAGAGTTGACATTGACCTGTTTGCGCAACGGAAACTTCAGGGTCTTCCCTTTCACCAACATTTCACAAGAAAGGATAAAAGACTTGTGCACCATGATATGCTGATGACTCAAAAGAAGTACCAACTCAAATATGGACTCAATTGAGGCAAATGACCTAATTGGTTGATGGAACATATGGCTGGAATATCCAGTGTGTCTTCAACACAATGCTCATTGTAGTCAATAGGGCAATAAATGATCAAACTTTTGTAGATTGACTGATAGAGCGCAAACCACTGACAAGCAAATTCATTGCTTCTACCAGGTCTCTGAACATGTGAATCTTCATTCAGTAACAGAATTCTTAGGTGTTGATCTGTTAATGTGAATGTTGCAACTTGCAACTAAAGAATTTTCTTTGTTTGCCTTCATTCTGTTGCACATGTTGAAAATAAAGCCATATCTGTTCTTTTTTTTTCCTTGAAAGCTAGCATTTTTACTCTTTTCGGCTATGATTATGAACCAATGGTTACACATCTACGCTGTGCTTTAGAAGGAGATAACATTATTGGAGAAAAAGATATGAAAACAGGAGTCTGGAATATGTGTTTTAGCCTTTTTCTCCATAAATTTTATCGTAGTGGAAAAACTTTAAGACAGAAGTTCAAACATGCTAGGGATATTACTGGGTTTTAATCTGTAAAAGTAGACACAAGAACAAGATCAAGGTTAAAAAAGAAATGTTATTTAAATTCTTACTTGATTTTCATTCTTCAATCTGGCTACCCAACATAAAAAAGGTTAGGAGAATGAATATATATTTTCAATGTTAAAATTTATGGTTCAAACCAAAGTTTTTTTTTTTTATATTTTGGATAAGTTGTTCAACCCAAAGATTATCATTCAATTAACAGTAATGATCCAGGTTTCTAACTACAGTAAGGGTAACAGTTCATTCCTGGAACTTGAATATGTTCCTAATGTTAACAACTTTAAGAACAATCTCACTTTTCCATCAATTGCCAACTCAGCATAAGTACTCTGATCATGCGCACCCTCGCCCTGCTCGCTCTTCAGTAATTTTTGTTTGTGATTTGCTCGTCTCATGTTTCTCAACCTTTCATCTCATGCCCTTTGACTAGCCTACATTCTTATGTTTTCCCTTATCATCGTGTTTGCCAATCTTAGCAAATGACCAACCATTAATGTCATTTCCCATCCACTTCAACCCTAATACATTAATTATCTTTGCACTATTTTCACAATCGTCATGTTATTATATGTCAACAACTTAGAGAACAACCTCACTGTGAAGAATAATTAAAATCTTCTGCAGTTCTCTCTTTAAAAAAGAAAATTCTTCTGCAGTTTAATAACAAAGTTTTTAGTACTTTCTTGGGTGCAGTTAGAATAGCGCCTGTGGCCTAATGGATAAGGCGTTTGACTTCTAATTAGACGATTTTGCGTTCGACTCCCACCAGGCGTGTTCCTTTAGTTTTTACTCTATTCTTTGCTATCTTTCGTGGAAAGAAATTCAATGCAAAAACCGAAATTCAATGCAAAAAAAACCATCTTAATTACTCAAACCACTTTCTGGCTGGATGCTTGTTTTCCAAACATAAAAGATCAATTTTATTTGGTAAATTAGCTGACAAGCAGGCATTTAAAACCAAAGTACCAGCTAACTAAATGCATTGTCATATCATATTATTATAAATGACTTCATAAATGAAACCGTTATTATCAGCTAAAATGGGGCTTAAATCCATAAAGTTTTTCTGTTAACATTTGATGATTACTGCGCAGACCAAATTTTGAAAATCAGAATCTCGTCTTTTTCAACTTTCTTTCTGGGTTTTTACAGAAATGATTACATGCAGCTTTGAGCTACAATGGCCGCCCTAATCTTCCCCTAAACATGTCATTAGGCCACCAAGCCGCAATGCTTTTATATATAGGAATTTCAGTTGTTGTTTAACACTTTTCATAATAATGTGGGGCTATAGACTTAGCCTACCCCATCTTGTTTTTGATTGGCTGGCTCCAAGGCTTTCCCTTCAAATTCTGCCGAAATTTGCAGCAGTCAAATAGCCCTGAGCCAACAAAAGTAGCACTGCTGCCTTTTATTCACTTTTTTTTTTGTTTCCTATCTTTTAAAATCTCGATAAATTCAAGACCGCTGCTTTTTCTGTTACATTCAATGATCAAAGAGCCCCGCTTTTGGATATGGAATTTCGGCTTAGAATTCGTGACTTACTGGACCATGGCGCCTTGGCCAAAACCATAAATCTTGGACAATGTCCCTCAGCTGCAACTTAAACCAAATGAAATATAAATAGTCCACTAATTCTTGAACCTGCATTTTAATCAAACCCAAGAGCCTTTAGTAGCACTAATTGCCCTTTTCCCTTGTCTATCTAACACCTCGCTTGAATTAATGCCACCAGCAACTTTCAAAAGAATTGTCAGTCATGAAAAAACATTCATGGAAGGCCATTTGTCACACAACAGCTCAAGAAAAAGACCAGATCCTGATAGCATATCTACATATAAATGAAATGGGTGTCCATTGAAGTCAATGCGCCAAGATTTACCGTTTCCACACTGCACTTCGATTTTGGACTTGGGAACGACTATAATTGTGGGGGGTTGCTGAAAAGTGACATAAGCATCATCAAAGTTAAATTGCATGGTGAGCAGCAACCTATTACATGATGATTAATGATGTTGGTCCACTGAAAAACTTCTCCTGCTATGCGTCTAAATCTGGCACACGCAAACAAAACAAATCAAGTCATTCCATTATTTCCTAAAAATATTTGGTGGAATGTTTTAATGCCTTGAGTATTTCATCACCTGCAGAAGAATGGGTTTGAGTGACAAGCTTTTGTTGTCAAGGAGGTTGAGTTGGTGGATTGCACACTCTTGGTCAGGATAAGCAAACATGTCAGCTGTCAAAAAAATTTTTTCTTCAACTTCTTCCACAGACTTTAAGCACCACATTGAGGGTTGCAACCATTGAATTTACAACATGTGGCTTGAATAGGGATGGCAATGGGTACCCGGTGCTATCCGACCCGTTTAAGTAGGATTATGGTAGTGTATAATCGGGTTCGGGTAGGGTTTGGGTAGTGAAATTACTACCCGTCACGGGTTAGGGTAGGGTTCGGGTAGTTACCTTATGGTACCTGCTACCCGAATCCGATTATAAATAATAATTAATTAATACAATACTTATATTTTTTATATATCAATTATTTATTATTAATGTTTTATTTAATTAAATTAAATCATTATATATTATAATTATGATTTTTAACTTTAATTTATTGTTATGAGTTAAATTAAATTTATTAATATAATGTTTTAATTAAGTTATTCTAAAATTAATTTTAATTTTAAATTTAAAAATCAAACTTTGACTTAATAAACGGGTAGTTAAATGGGTTCGGGTAGTTAAACGTGTATTTATATTTTATAGGGTTAGGGTTCGGGTAGCATAAATAAAAATAATCGGATAGTTAATCGGGTTAAGGTATTATTAAAGTTAATCGGGTTCGGGTTCGGGTATCCTAAATCTAGCGGGTACCCGACCCGTTTACATCCCTAGGCTTGAACCCACTTAGTACATGATGAGCTAAGGTCCTTAATCAATTTGGCATTGCAAGTGTATTTTCTACTAAATCAAAGCCATAACATGAAAAGGGAACGTACCCCCTAAATAGCTTTCATTAGATACCCTTTTTCTGAAGTCTACAAGCACTAGTACTAACATTACATTACTATAATGGTTTGAGGAAGATAGTATATTTACTTGTATCCCTCTTTTAGGGGATGAGAAGGGGCTAAAAGGTACTCTAGTGGGAAGGAATCATGAAGTGGAGATTTGGCTAGTTGAACCAGAAAGAAAAGGGAAGGAAAGCAAATCTCTTCCATTTCTCTCACCATCTGTTTAGTCAAAGAGGGGAAGCTAGGGTATAGACTATAGAGTCTACTCCCCTAAAAGATTTGAGCCTATTGGCCTTAAATTTGGGTACTTCAATTGAATCTTGGCTTCTCAACTCATATCATCATTTCTTCCCCCTACCCCGACTTCTTATTCTTTACAAAAGTCATGCTAATTGGTTGACCTAACTCTTTTGCATTTTTGCTACCCTTGCTCTCTCTTCATGTCAGAATGTGCATATTAGGATTGGAATAACCCTCAATTCCATGAACCAAAAAAGAAACCCCCTCAGTTCCCCTCTTCCTCTCCTTTGTTTAAAGGCAATTGTGTAGACATCAACACTCATAGGCACATGTTTGATGGAGAAACAAATTAGAAGAAATGTGAATTTCATTTAAAGATATGATAAGATAACATGACACGAAAATGATATAAATAAAATACACAAAAATAATACAAATTAAAATTTAGTAAAATTGTATATGAATACCACAAAAATTTTAAAAAAATTATGTTTGTTGTGTCGATAGGACTTTGATACAAAATTTTTGCATTTTATATTACATAAACACGATTTTATGTAACAAGAATGACAAATTACATATGCAAATGGTCTGTCAAGTGTTATGGCTTATGCTTTTAATACCAATAGTAGAACAAAGGCAACTTTCGTAAACCATCTCAAGCATTGGCTTGAAAACCCAAATTGAAACTCCATGTATTTGGTCATCTCAAACATAATGTATTTGTGGCCCACTTTCTTCTGGGAAAAAGTTGTTCAACACTTTCATGGCACATTATTAAGAATTTTTAAATTTTTTTTTGTTATAACCACAAAAAAATGAAGATTTTATGTTCAAATTATTTGGTTTTTGTAATTAAGTTCTTTGCTGTGGAGAGAAAACGTTGCAAACCAGCAGAACGATGTGTGCAGGGAAGTGGCAAAGAGGAAGACTGAAGTAGACCCTAAAGAACGAGTGTGAGGGCAGGTGGTGGTAGAAGGTTGAGCAAAGTTGAGAATAAGGCTGAGTTGAAAGAACAATGTAGAGAGGATTTGAAAGAGTTTCTGAATGAGATAACTTGCTAAAAGTCCCTTTTAAGGATAATAAAAACTCTTATAAATAGGCGTGGAGAATGAGAGTTACATATCTTTGGTATTAATAACATAATAATGAAAATTGACAATTACAAAGCATTAATACTTTGCCTAATGGGAAGTATGCTTTAGGAGAAGGTGTACTGAAAGAAATAGGAAAAAGCACTCAGATTTTAGAGAAATGTTAAGAAAAGAACACTTAATTATCTCTATATCCGATCCACCAAGCCAAACTCTCGAAGATATTCTAATAGTGAAGTTAACTCAAGAACCTGGCCTTATTCCGGAGTTATCTTCACTTCTTCTTGAACGTGCTTTTCTATAAATGAGTTATTTCGAGAATAGGCTGTTCCATGAAGAGCTGTTCTGAGAAGAGCTATTATGTGAATGAGTTCTTCTGATAAGAGGTTGTTCTTGTAAAGTAGTCATTCTAAGAAATGGTTGTCTTTCACTATAGTATGGAATAATTAGTAGTTTTCAAAATCAAGTATCTACATTTTCCCCCCTTTATGGAAATTCTTAGTATAAGAAGTTCTCATGCACTAGTACTTTAAAGGGTCTTTGGAAAAATAATATTTTTATTAAAATTTATTGTCTTGTATTGAAATTTTTATTGCCTTTGTATGAATTTTAATTATGAATGAAGTTTTCTTAGCAAAATAATGAATGAAAATTTCTTAGCCAAATAGTTGTTTGGCATAAAAATTTTTTAGCAAAATAATTTTGTCTGTCAATATAGTTGCCTGATGGAATAGTTGCTTATGTTGTGTTGCCTCCTGCATAGAAATTTCTTAAAAGAAGAAATATTTTATGCATAAATTATAACAAATATGAAGATGCTATTCCTAAAAAAATGAGAACAAGTGAAAACAACTTAAGTGTTTCTTTAAAATTTTGGAAATAAGTAAGAAAAGCATTTTCCTAAAATTTTGGAAACAAGTAAGAATAGTGTTTCTATAAAATTTTAAGAATGCATAAGAAGAGCGTTTCTTGAAAGTTTCGGGAATAAGTAAGAAGAGCATTTCCTAAAAACTTTTGAGAATAAGTAAGAATAGTATTTTCTTAAAATTTTTTAGAACATGTAAGAAGCGTTTCTCTAAAATTTTGAAAATAGTTAAGAAGCATTTTCCTAAAATTTTGGGAACAGGTAAGAAACTTTTCCTTAAAATTTTGGGAACAGATAAAAACTTTTTCCTAAAATTTTTGGGAACAGGTGAGTAGTGTGTTTTCTTAAAATTTTGGGAACAGGTGAGTAGTGTTTCCTTAAAATTTTGAGAACAAGTAAGAAGCTTTTTCTTTAAAATTTTGGGAACAGCTAGAAACTTATTTCTAAAATTTTGAGAACAGGTGAGTAGATTGTTTTCTTAAAATTTTGGAAACAGGAAGGAAGAGTGTTTCTTTAAGATTTTAGGAATAGCTAAAGAGTTGTTTCTCAAAAATTTTGGAAACAAGTGAATAGAAAAATTCTTCAAAAATTTGAGAACAAGTCTTTGTTTAATTTACATAATCTTATAAAAAATAAAAAATACATTTTATTATAAAAAATAATATTAGTAATTTTGGAGCTCCCGGGATTGTTCCTGTAAGTTGAAATTGTGTAGGTTGTTGGACATTGTTCCCTCAAGTTAGAGGTATCAAACGAACTGGGTGGCCCATGGCATAATATGATTCAGCACGGTGTAGATTGTGCTTGGCATGACCCATACTTAAATGGGCGGGCTAGTCCAAGCACGATATACATTTGTGTGTCGTGCTGGTCTAGAGGTTTTTAGGCACATGTGTTGGCATGGCACGGCCCATGAAGGGCCAGTGTTAGCACATAGCAAGCGGGTTAGCATTGCACAGCACGTAAGCCCATTTGTTGTGCCATATTGGCCCATTTATATAAATAAAATTATTTTTAACAAATCTAATTATGAATTATTTCAATTATTGATATATAAATTTATAATATTATCATTTTGAATATAAAATGTATGATATGTCACATATTTTGTATATAACTTTTTATTAAATACACTTTTAATAAAAACACATCAAAAAATAAATTATTAAAGATTATTTTATTCAAAGATTGGTTAAATATAGAAGCTAGAGCACTAGATAAACCATATTGTATAAGTAAATAATAAGGTGAAGAGAATGAAAAATAAAATAATAATATTTTGTGTTTTATAGTCTTGTATTTGTGTATGTGTGTGTGTGTCTATGTTTTTAAATATTATGATTGTAAATTTTAAAGGAGAACATTGACATAATGGTAAATATTGTTCATTTGTGACTTGGGGATCACGAATTCAAGGCAAAATAATCTCTCTTAATACAGAGGGAAGGCTGTATACAATGACCTTCCCTAGACCTTACAACATGGAAGTCTTTTAGTTGTGTACAATGACCTTCCCCATACCCCACAAAGTGGAGCTTTTTTTATCATGTTGCTCTTTTTTTTAGGATTGTAAATTCGATATCTTTATTAAGTAAATTTTATTATGTTTTTTCATAGAGATAGGCATTTTGCTTTTTAGGATTATAAATTTCAATATCTTTATTTAATATATATTATTATGTTTTCTTGTGGATATAGGTATTTTGTCAAAGTGAATTATGTGTCTTTTTATTTTATTTTTATTTATCTTGCATGCTATTTAAATTAATAAATAAAAAATTTTAAAAATAATAAAAATGTAAAAATTTATTAATGGGTCATGCTTAGCACGATAAAGCATGAAAAATAATGTTGGGCTTGGCCCAGCACAACCTATTAGTGCTATGGGCCATGTGCCGTGTGGACCACGTCCTTAAATTTCATGAACCGTACCAGCACGGCTCATTAAAAAATAGTATCGTGTCAGTAACAATTCATTAACACATAAGCTAATATTTAAATGAACTGTACCGATCCAGCACGACCCATTTGACACCTCTACCTCGAGTTTTCGTTTTATTTTTTTCAATTAGAAAGCTCGGTCGTCAGCCGAGCTTCAGTTTAGAAACTCTTGGCTGAATCTCTAGGCTCGAGCTTCAATGTTTCAATTATAAGTTGAATTGTGTTTCCTTCTCTTTTTTTTGTTTTTGGTTTATTTTATGATATATATATATATATAAATATATATATAAATATATATATATATATATACATATATATATATATATATATATTTAGGAATTGAAGATATGTATATAATATTTTAATACAAATTTATAATGGCTTCAATTTGGAAATTCATCTCTCACGTGTTTTCAAATTGGAAACAGATTTTTTAGTAGTGATTATTGCTATAGTTCCCCAAATCTTTGAAAAGAAGAGATTATGTATAAATATAAATTTATTTAAATTTCCTTTTAAGAGATTAAAAATATATTTATAATTAAAAGAAAATTTGCTAAAATATTAAAAAAGCCTTTGAACTTTATCATCTTATTTAAATAAGTCATTATACTTTTATTGCATTTAAATAAGCTCCTAAACTTCAATTTGTTTTCAAGTAAGGCCTTAAACTTTAATTTGAGTATTCAAATAAGCTCTTAACCTTTATTTTGTAGTTAAATAAACTTTTTACATAAATTAATTTTTTATAAGGGTGAGCAATCGATTGATTTTTTGAATGGGTTTTAATCCTAACTTCTTGCATAAAAAAATCAATTATATGTAATATATTTTATAATATTTAAATATTTATATCATATATAATATATTTAAAAAATATTAACTAATTCAGTTAGTTTGATTCATAATTTTAGACACTAACTTAATCAAATAAACAACTTAAAAAATTGACTTGAACTCAAAATTGATTTAATTGAACTGAATTAACTGTATTTTAATCGGTTAAATTGATTTGAATCGATTTTTACTCAAATCTTTTTATTTAAAATAAGGACTTATTTAAATATAAATTAAAGTTTAGAGGTTCATCTGAATAAAATAAAAGTATAAGGGTTTATTTAAATGAACGGATAAAGTTCAAAGGCTTTTTTAACATTTTATCCAAGAAGATTGATACTTTCTAATTGTTATTAAAATCTTGATACTCTTAGCCCTATAAATGTGAAAGTTTCTCCTAAAAATTTTCTTACATCAAAAGCTAGAGCTAAATAGTAATAGTTTCTTTTCATTCTTTTGGTTCTTTGAAGAAGTATGTGTTCTTCATCTTTTTTTTTTTAAATTTGTTTGATTTATATTTTGTTTTTATCATTTAATATAAGTTTTTTTTATAATTCATACCTAAATTTAATTTAATTATTATTTTAAAAAATATATTTTTTATGTTATCTGTGCGCAGATGTCACTTGCGCATAGGTATTAAAACTACGCAAAATGCACAGCGCACATGCAATGTACCTACATGCAATATAACGCAATTTTTTTTAAGATGAGAAAATAATAATTTAAATTTTTTTATGGTTTATTTCATTTTATTTTTTTTATGTGTGTGTATATATATTCATAGATATTCATACTTATTTGAGTTGTGTTGTTGATTTCTTGTAGATTTTTTTCAAATGATGAAGGTTCAATATGGCCAACCTTCTCTTGCTGCTCGAGCTCTTGTGAAAAGAAAATATTGTCGTAATGATTTCGTTCGGGGACTCGACCGCTCGATGATTTTGAAAACATTTAAAAACAGGAAGTCGCCACAAATCTGTTTTGACTAGGTGTGATTGGTCCCCTAAAAATATTTATCTTTTTAACAAAATCTCAAAATTGATTAAGTTTTATTAAAAAGACTTTTGGGGTCTGCGAAAACAAAGTTGGGTCTGAGAGTACGGTTACGCATGTGGAAGGATTAGCACCCCTACAATGCCCGTTTAAAAACGTACCATCTTAATCACGTGTTATCCTTTAGTTTCAATAAAATGGCCTTAATTTAACATTTAAAAATAATTTCTATTTTTATTGCAAAATTTTTTTATTCTTTTTATTCAAAGTCATTTTTTATTTGTAAGGAAAAAAATCATTTCTTTCTTATTTTAAAAAGTTAAATTTTATTTTTCAAAAATGAATGTGAACCTTTTTTGTTTTGAAAAATTAAATCAAATACCCAAATACTTTTGGTAATATTTGAAATAATTTTCTCTCACCTAGGGATCAGTTAAGAAATCACTACTTGTGAATTTCATAACGTCCCATCATCGGGGGTTTATTTAATCAAATTTAGATTTCATTATTAATTTCCCTTTTTCTTTTTAGAAACTTGTTTATTTTTATTTGTTATTGTTTATTTTTATTTTTAACAAAAAAATAAATTATTGAAAAATTGCACTAAATATTCCAATACTTTTGGTAACATTTAGTGGACTCTTCTCACTTAGGGATCAGTTAGGAATCACTACTTGTGACTTTCGCAACATCCCATCATCAGAACAATAATTATTTTTATTTTATTGATAAGTTTCATAATTTAAATTATGTACTTATTTTATTTTCTCATTTTTATCCATATTTTTTTATTATATTTTATACTAACATTATTTTTATTATATTTATATTCTCTTAAAATAAACACGAATTTCAATATTGAGAAATTATATCGAATATCCCAATACTTTTGTGACATTCGGTAAATTCCTCTCACCTAAAGTATTTCGAAAAATCACTACTTGCGACTTCTACGAACACTTATCATCAGGACTTCATGCTTATTTTTAGTAATGCTTTCTAAAATAAATTGTCTAATAAAAATTTTATTTTATTGTAAAACTATATGGTTATATATATTTTATATATTTATTTATATATTTTAAAACTATGTATTTATTGTTAAAACTAATTCCCTACAATTAAATTGATTAAACTTAAAATTATTATAAATTAAAGAGAATTTGTATACACCAATAAATATATCTTTTATTATGAAAGTATATTAAAAACACAAAATAAATTATCTAACAAAATAAATAAATAAATACTAAATTAATTAATTAATAAATAAATAAGAGGAATAAAAATATACCTAAATGGATTTGGGTTTGGAACCCAAATAAGCTTTTGAATGGCCCAGAAAGACAGCCCAAAATATGATCCACGCGAGACTGGGCTTAAGCAGGGATGTGGGCTGGAGCGGAGCGGGTAGCGGATTGAGTGCGCAGATCCTGGATCCGGGTCGGGTCAACACGCAGATCAGCTGCCTCCCAAAACGCCGCGTTTTAGCCTTCTATAAAAGACACTTTTTTTTGTTTAATCTTCATTTTACCGGTTTTCAACAAAAAAAATACCAAAAACTTCAAAAACAAATTCTCCCAAATGCCAAGGGCTACCGACCACCGTGAGCAACCGTTCGTCGCCGTGCGCCACCGTACTCTAGCGTCCAGTGAGTCACCCAATAACGTAAAAGCGTTCCTTTTTCTTCTCCTCTAACCGGATCTTACCTTTGATTCTCTTAAAAAAATTCCTAATCCAGCAGATCTACACTAGACCTAAAACCTCTTTCCCCTTTTTTTTATGCTTTTCTTTCTGAGCTTGGGACTTCAGATCTGGGTTTTGAAGCTCTCGGGCTTCATGTTTTTTTGTTTGCTTTGTGTTTTTGCTAGTTTTAGGCTTTGGATTTCAGATCTGGTTTTTTTTTGTTTGTTTTGGATGTGTTTTGATTGTTGTGAATGGTTCTTGGGTAGTGGTCTATGGTGGTTTATGGATGAGGAAGGCGATGGTTGGGATGGTGGCTCATGGCTGTTTTGGTGGGTTGGGTGGTTTGAGTTTGGTATAGGGTGTTGAAAATGGTAATGGGCGAGGATAGTGGGTGAGCAATGGTAGTGGTGATGGTGGCCGAAAATGGTGACCCCCCTCTTCGGCAATGATCGAATGGTGGGTTTTTAAGGAGAGTAAGGTTGGGTGGTAGACTAGGTGGCTGGAACTGGTGTCAGGCGGTAGAGTTGGTGGCTGGCAGGAATGGGTGATAGGAACTGGTGCCGTCTTTCCTTTTTTTTTTTATACTGAGTTATAATTAAATTTATAAAAATCAAACTAAAAAAACATAAATAAAATAAAGAAACAAATAAATAAAAAGGTAAAAATAAGAATAAAATAGAGATCTTTGAGCTTTTAAATTTGTTAAGTTCGGACAAAATTAGGTGTCTACAAATATTATACTTTTAAAGATTCTAATATTGAAGCTCCTGTTGACAAGAAAATGTACTTTCGTATTGGAAAAGGTCGTACGCTTCCTTCTATTCTTGAAGATTGGTCAGATCAGATCATTAGGAAAGGATGAGAGGATCGTTTCTAGAAAGAGGTTCGTGGTAGATGAATTGCTTCTTATCTTGATCCTCCAGTTGGCCATTCTTAGCTAAGTATTAGTATTGAAGCATCAACTTTTAGAACTCATATTCTAGGTGAGTCTATTCTGAAATTTAAGTTTGAATGAGGAGAATTCTCACTATCTTTAACTAAGTTTGGTTCTAATTCTCAACCTATTCAAGGTTGGAAAAATTGGGTGAATAAGGTAATGAAAAATCCTGCTCATGTAAAGGTTCTATCTTCAGCGAGAGTACTTAATGCTATACTGGTTTCTTCAAAACTTTGTATTTGTAGAGAAGGAAGAATAGATGTATGGCGTGTTATTTTTGCAAGGTGAAGTACTTTTTCTCATATCATGATTACTGCTTTACTCTTGAAGACGTACGTGTTCTTCTTGAACTTCCTTATCTTGGGAGACATAATGTTTGTTCCATTAAATTGTCTGAAGAATAAGAGAAGATTTGTATTTTCTTTTGTAATTTGCTCAAACATCAAAAAGAGAAATCTCAGGTTGCCCATTTCTCTAATTGGATTGATTTATTTTTTCATAAATTCAAACATAGAAAAGGTCAAAGTAATTCTCTTGATCTTCCAAATTTTGAGCATGAGTTAAAAGCATTACTGATAATGTGGTTAGCAAGATATGTCTTCCCAGGATGTCTAGATGATGGTATTAATCTAGCTCTTATTCCAATAGCTATTAAAATTGCTAAAGGTATGCGCTTTTCTCTAGCTCCTTTCTATTTGGGTTCTCTTTATAGAAGATTGGATTTATATTCTTCCACGACTGAAGAATCAGCTGGTCGGTATAGGATTCTTACGTGCATCGATGTTTCTTTCATTCAAATGTGTCTGTGGTATAGGTTTAGTATATGTGCTCCTTTACCTAATCAAATTCTCAGCCTGTGACTTCTTTTTGTCCTCCGTCTAAGAATAATTATAGAGCTTGGGCTTGGCATAATCGAAGTGTGAGGAGAGGTGTTCTTGAGGTGTTGGATGTGATTAAGGAATTCGCTTGGTGTCCTTACTTGCGTAAGAAGAATGGATATGATAATCTAGATTCCTACTATAGTGTTCAGAATCAACCTTGCTCTTCTTCATTAAGTAAGGAAGAGATTGAGTTTTACTTGGGGACTAATCTTGTCATCTTACTTTCTACGATAGAGAGTGCTTATGCAGGCTTAGATAGAGATTCTCGTTTTGTTGAAGCATATTCAATGTGTAGAGTTGCTTGTCAACTTGGATATGATCAAATGATTCCGCATGCTCCTTTTAGTCCTTTGGATGAAGACTTCTCTTTTTTTTTTTGAATTTCTTTTTGATGAGGTTCAGAAGAGGCATAAAAAGATCAAACTCTGGGTTGTACCAGTTTTTAATAGGCATAGCTGTTATAGTTTAATATGGCTAGCTTATTGGGGTCAGTGTATTTTTGATTAAAAAGCCTTTTGTATACCTTTTTTTGATCTTAGAAAACATCTTACCCTTGTCGATGTTACTCAAAGTGACATATCATTGCGCTTGATCCCTTCATGTTCAAAAAAAAAAGGGAAATGAATGTGTTGATCAGATAAATGAGGAGTGTGTTGATCAAATAGATAAGAAGACTACTGGTATTGCTTCTTCACGTACTAGACATAGAAAAGTAAGTTATTCTTGGCTTCTTCTTCTTTTTTTTCTTGCGTTGATGTCATCTTCGCATATTCTTTTTCTTTTTATGTAGGGTAAATCAATTTGTAAGGAGCAACTTGTTAACATTGAAGTGACATCCTATGATAACAATGATGAGTCTGGTGACGAGCACTCTATGATTTTTTATGAGTCTGATGATAATGCCTATTTTGAAGCTGATGGTATTCAACCAGAGAATTTAACTTCTCTATTTGACATAAGTGTTGTTGATTTCTTTAACGGAATTAATGAAGATATTCAGAGTGATGAAGTTGCTATCTTCAAAGATGTTTTTCCAAACATTCAATATGTTCCCAATACTGATCTTGTTCCAAATGTTGAGTCTGTTCCAAGTATCGAACCTATTTAGACTAATAATGCTATTCTTGTTTCTAATACTGAAATTGTTCTTGTTGTTCCTTTTTCCAATACTAAGCCTGTTTCTAGTGCTTAACTTATTTACACTAACATGTTGTTCTTGACATTGCTTCTTCTCCCCCAGTGTCAGGGAATAGGGAAGCTACTAGTACCCCTGATTCTTTTGGAACATATTCTGGAAATGTGACAGCTAGAGTTGATTTTCATGGTTTCTCTGTTTAGTCTCGGTATGTGAAGCATTTGGAGATTATCTATCAGAAAGAGGGTGAATTTTGGGATTCTTGTATCTTCCAAAGTGAAGATTTTATTTTCTACACACTGGATGGGTTAGGAAAAGCCTTGTTGATTGTTGATATTCCTATGTCTTCTATTTCTTCAAAGAAATTATGGTTGATGTTACGACTTATGGATGATGCAGTAAAGGCTAGTTTTAGGCCTGATTGTATTGACATTTATATATCCAAAGCCAAAGCTTTCCTTTATATTGGTGTTGAGAAGAATAAAGTATAAGAACAGTTAAAAGAAATAGAAGTGAAGATTACCTCACTAAAGAATCATCAAGATGAGTTGCAACGAAAGTTAGACTCTTTTTCAGAGTTCAGTGGCAATAATTCTTCTCTTTGGAGTTATGTAGCTAATTAGATATTTGTTTTCTTTTATTGCATTTCTATTTCAATATTTTCTTTGTTTTGAAATTTTTTCCATCTTTTGCGATAATATTGGTACTTTCATTCCTCTATTTATCAACAATAAATCTTACTTTTCTTTTCTTTCTGGAAGAAAATTATAAGTTTATGTATGCAACCAAGGAGAACCTTTCTCAACTTTACATCAAGGAGAGATTATCTCTCAACTCGACATATAGGAGATTGATTTGATCCTTCTAGAAAAGCATATAGCTGCAATCATTACATAATAATTCTTAGCCAATTATGAGCGATAAAGCTACGACTAGATTGTAAGTAATAAAATATAGTCATAACATGAGCAATTAAGCTGCAGCTATCAGTGAAATACACTTCTCATATATTAAACTTCATTACAAAGAGAAGTAGAAGAAATGAACTTTACTTATTATTGAATAATATAAGCTTGACAAAAGTGTAAAGTATAAGTCTCGTACATGAAATTTTTTGATGTATTAAAGTTGATGGGTGCTGTGATAGTATCATTCTTTGGATTCATCAAATTACAGTAGCCACTGTCATGCACTTCGTGTACAATATATGGACTTTTTCATTTTGGACTGAACTTAAAGGTTGGAGTTCCTCTTTTGATGTGTTCTGCAACACGAAATACCAAATCACCTTTTTTAAAATTTCTTCTCTTCACCAATTTGTCATAAGCTCTACTCAATCTTCTTGGGTAAACTGATAAATTCTTCTTCGCCTTATCTCTCCTTTCTTCTGATGCTTCTAGTTCTAACATCTACAAAGCATCATTATTTAGTTCAACATCCAGAGCTAACCTTGCAGAAGGAACTAGTATTTCAGCTAAAAGAATAGCTTCTGTTCCATATACTAGTGAAAAGGAGTTACTTTTGTTGGTCCATGTTTTGAAGTTCTATATGCCTATAACGCTATTAGAAGAGCTTCACACCATAATTTTGGTTCTTCATGAACCATTCTACTAGATATCTTTAGTAAAGTCTTGTTGGTGGCTTCAATTTAACCATTTCCCTTTGGATAATTAGGAGAAGACTTCACATTATCAACATCATGTAGTGCAAGCAATTCTCTCATATTGGAATTGATAAATGGAGTTCCATTATCTGAGAGAATTCTTTTGGGTATCCGAAAACGGCAAATGATATTCTCTTTGATGAAGTTTGCCACTACTGGTCTTGTTGCATTCTTCAAGGAAATAGCTTCTATCCATTTTGTAAAACACTCTGTTGCTGCCAATATCCATGTATAGCCTTTAGAAGGTGGACTTATAGGACCAATTAAATCATATGTCCAAGTATGAAAGAGCCATGGAATTGTTATGCTATGTAGTTCCACAGTTAGAGCATGTATAGTATTTCCATGAACTTGGCAAGGGCAGCACTTCCTCGCATGATTCATAGCATTTGCTTCCTCAGTAGGCTAGTAATACCCAATATCGAAGAGCTTCTGATAGAGCTTCATACCTCTTTTATATTCTCCATTACTCCCACCATGTACTTCTTCCAACAAATGATACATATCAGTTGGAGAAACACATTTCAATGGTTTTCCTGAAAATGAGACTTGGAATAGATCATCTCCATTCATAAAAAACCTTTAAACTCTTCTTTTCAACTATCTTGCATCATAATAATTGGTTGGAAGAACTCCATTAAAATTGCATTCTTTGACATCTGGAGGTTCAGAATACTTACTGCAAGATTTTTGAATTTGCAAAACATCTTTTGTAAGAATCACAATGTTATAAGTATACGAATGATATGATTAAGTAAACAGTGAAAAAGAAGCTTAATGGAAAAATTTTTGTTTCAGGTGACTACAGTTTGAATTTTCGAACGAGCAAGCTAGTGGCCCCACGAGAGTGTGCACCTAGCCAGAGACATCTGAATCATCATATGTTGATGATCTATGGTCTTAGGTAAGTCAAGTTAAAGCTTTTACAACGATTTGAGCTTAATTCGTAATTTTAGAGAAAAAGACCAAAAATGGCTAAATTGGGCCATAAATCCTATAAAGCATTATCATGGCCAACCAAAATATTTATTTTGTCCTATATCAATAAGACATGTGTGGAATTAATTTAATTCTCACATACCAAGCCAAAATCCACCAATGAGAAAATAGAAAAATAAAGAAAAGAAAGAAAATCAAGAAAAAGTGAGGAAAAAGGAATAAAATAATATATTTTATTCCTCAAGCTTATGAGATAAGCTTCAACACATCATTTAATTTTTTTTTTTGGTTTCATTTTCCTTATTAGCTGACCGGCCACTCATATTTCAGCCACATTTTCAGCCTTGAAAGCCAAAACAAAAGAGAAGAAACATGAGATTGGAAGAAAAGAGGAAACCCGTAGGTTACTGTGCAAGCAGATTTTGTTGCAAAGTTTCGTCCTACTTCCAGTCAGGTTTAGCCTCTCCTCCCTTCATCAAAGCTGTCCCAAATTCTCTCCTCTAAAACATATCCGAAATTCATCACAAACAGAGTTCGTTTGGCTGGTGAGAAGTTTGCTGGAAGTCAGATCTGTCAAGCTGCCCTGTTCTGACGAGATTGAGAGAATAACTTTGTAGGGCAGAAACGATCAGGAAGATGACCTTTTCTTGAAACGGCCAATAAGGATGAATTGAAGCTATACCTCTTCTCTACTACATATCCGAAAATCAGCTCAAGTGGACCACGTTTGATAAGGGAAATCTGTTCTGGAAATTTCTGCTGCACAGGGTAAGCAGTGCTGGAATTTTCTGTTCTTTCTAAATTGGATATAGGCTGCATTTCTGATTTTTCCAGGCCTATTTCTAGTGTTATAATAGTGAAAAACTGACTTTAAAGAAGTGTTTTAAGTATTGGCCAAATGGGTTTCCATAAGGAAAGTGTAAAGAGACAAGGGTGCTTTTGCTATTGATAGGGTGCTTTTGTTATTAATAGTGTAATTCATGTTAATAAACATGAGTTAAATGTAATAAAGCTTTAAAGTGAAATTTGGACTTGTATATAGAAAGATAAACATTAGGCCTAAGGAAGGGCAATGTAGTAAATTCACCTTTAAGGTGAAATGACACTGGTAAATGAGAAGTGGATGAGTACTAATATGAATGGTGCAGTTGGAACGATCAAAAAGATCGTATAGTGACTTTTGTCACAATACAGCTAAATTGCAGCTAAGAAAGTGTAACAATTAGTTAGTGTTAAATGGCTATGTGTAAGTGTAAAGTGGTAAATGACATTGTTTGTATATGCTTGTAGTGTTAACGATGCGGTTTGGTGGTGTACAATACACGGATTTCCAAGTTGAACGAGCGAGCTTAATCTTTGCTTTCGTAAGTTTATTATGCAAGCTACGAGTAGTAGCTTACGGGGTAAGTGCCCTACATAAGCTACAAGTAATGATTTATAGAATAAATGAAAGGTTTATGAAGTAAAGGAATTGATTTGGATGTGAATTTGGAGATCTGTTGCTGTTGGGAATAAAAATTGTTTTTCCTTTGCAGGCTGGGTAATGACATATCCTAACCCCATCTTATTGTAGAAATTTTGAAAAATTATTAAAAGTTGGATGTAGATCTCTATGTCTGCATCATGCTACTGCATCTTTATGCATAATTGGTTTTATGAGAGTTAAGCTTACACGAAGTTTATACTTAACGTATGAAAGCTTTTACGTCACATTTTGAAGTCTGTGAATAATATGACTTTATAGTATATTCATATGAGTTTTTGGATTGAGCATGCATTGCTTGTACATCCTATTGATGTGAGACTTCAAAACATAGTTTACAGACTTAAACGGCATCCCATTGTACTATGGACTAATAGAGCACTATGGAACATGCCCGAGTAGTCGATACTCTTATATGGGCAATATGAGGCTTGTCTGACATTGTCGTTGACAGGTTCCAATTCTGGCTGATCACTAGGATTGGAGATGACGAGGATCTATGGCCATAGGTAACACCCTAGTTCCAGGGTAACGAGGACTACTTGCTGATAGCTACAGTAGGCTAAGACTTTATTAGTTGAATTACTGGGTTTGCCTAATGACGAATGTTTTATGAACATGTCATATGAGGTTACATGATATGTGATTGAACTTTACGAAGCATTTTTTTTATAACTACATGGTTTGACAAAACCGACTTTGCATCGTTTTATGGGCATGACATCGATTTTACCATAAAGGCATTGTGATATTGAGTTACATGAAATATGAAGTTTAAATGAGTTATTGATATGTGATTTTATATGAAACACGTGTTGCATGCATTAGTGGTGGTATATCATGTTTGTTACTATCTCTGCACTTGTGTAGTGGCTTACTGAGCTTTCCCCAAAGCTCACCCCTTCATTCTCCTCCACAGGTTAAGCTAAGATAGCAACATTTGATAAGAGTCATTCCACGTTTTGACGTTTCAAGCTAGATGTCAGACCTCAGTTCATAGCTCGATATATATGTTTACTATTCATATGTACTTGGAATTGGATGATTTTGTACAGTAATGTAAGGTGAGATGTGATAAGTATGAATATGTGATTATTTTCAAAAATCGGGTTAAAATGGGATGTAAACGAGTGTTGGTTAATTGTTCATGTGAATAGTATCAAGTACATAAAAAGTTTTGGTTAAGAAAATTTTTAACGACATTCGGGTTATCAGAAAATTATGAAACTTTCTCGAATATTTTATTGGACTGTATGAGAGTGATAGGCCATTTGGGGCCAAAGATATCAAAAAATGGATAGTATCTTATTTTGTTGTTGAATTATGTAGCAGGGGGTTTTCTGTAGTTCAGCAGAAATTCTGCCGAAATTTAGTCTTGAGTGATTTTAAGTTATGAAATGAACTGGGACCTAAGAAAATTAACCTTGAACCATGATCGGGTGAATAGTGAATCGAAATTGAAATAGTGAGACTACTCGCTACACAAACCGTAGTTAAAGTAAAAGGAAAAAGTTAGCCCCAAAATCTGTCCTTCCGCTATTTCTTATTGAAAATGTCTCGTATTTTCGGGGTATAATAGATTAGTATCAGAGCAGGGTTTGTCTAGTCAAGTCATTCTATAAAAAGGTCCTAAAGAGTGTTTACATCTCATGTCACATCTCACAGTATTGTACATGTCTGACTATGAACTGAAAATGTAGTAATAGATACTATTCTCATGCATGCATGTGTTATTGTAATAGTGATGCGACGTGGTAGAGGTAGACTGCCATGGGGGAGGTCGGAGATGTCTAGGCCACCGAGACACCTCCACCTGCTCCTTCTCCACCACCACATCATCCAGAAAGTTTCGATACACAAGGACGGCTGGCATTGTTAGAGCGTAATGTAGCTGATATGGCTGCGAGTATGCGTGATCTAACAGTGCTAATGACTCAACAGTTCAGAAGTACTAGTGTACCACCATCACCAGCTAGACCACCAGTCCATCAGGCATCTAGTTCCCAAGATCCACCCGTACCTCCACAACAGTCACCTCCACCTCAGACAGTTCTTCTTCCACAATCACAGCCTGCTACAGTTCTGATGTTTATACCTAGTGCTGACAGGCTTAAGCAATTTCAGAAATGAATCCGCCTGCATTTAAGGGGGTTCAAGATCCATAAGAGGCTGAGGTATGGCTACTTGAGATAGACAAGGTCTTCGAGTACATGACTTGTGGACATGAGGAGAGAGTTGCTCTAGCCACGTATATGTTCAAGGGTAAGGCAGAGCATTGGTGGAGATCAGTGAAAGGGACATTGAGGGGACATGACTCGTTTATCTCTTGGGATAAGTTTTTGGCTACTTTTCACCTATAGTATTTTCCAGAAAGTGTGAAACGGATGAAGTAATCAGAGTTTTTGAACTTGACTGAAGGGAGTATGGCAGTGGGACAGTATGAGTCCCAATTTACTATTCGGAGCCGTTATGATCCACTGATGGCTAAGGATGAGGAAAGAAAAGCTATTAAGTTTCTCAATGGTTTGAGATCAACTATTAGGGGTCGATTGTCAGTCTTACGGATTGTGACCTACTCCGAGGTCGTACAGAGAGCTTTGATGGTTGAGCAAGACTTAATAAGGCACAAGCACAGTATGAGACTCGGGGTAAGATTAAAGGTCAGGGCAAGAGGTAGACTCAAAGTAAGGCATCATCCGATCAGTCTAGAGGTAAGAAGAAAGATAAGAGGCAAAAGATAGATGAGCCTCAAGAGAAGGCTAATAAGCCTAAGAGTGATCAAAAGTGTCCAAAATGTGGCAGGAATCATGGCACTAAACCATGTCACTATGAGACTGGTGTTTGCTTTAAGTGTGGGAAGAAAGGACACTGTATCAGAGATTGCCCAGAGTGGAAAACTCCTAAGACTAGGACTAAGACACCAGTGGTAGAGAAAGCTAAGCTACCGAGAGATAAAGGTAAGAGACAGGTAGCTCAGGGCAAAGTGTTCGCCCTAGATCAGGAGTCAGCTGACGCTTCAGACTCAGTGGTTTAGGGTAAGCTTCTGATATCTGATTGTGAAGCTTTATGTTTGATAGACCCATGCTTTACGCATTCATTCATTTCTCCTTTATTTGTTAACAGACTGAACGTAGAGCCAGAACCTTTGGGATGCATGTTACATATTAGCACACCACTGAAAGAAACCCAGATGATTGAGTTAGTTGTAAGAAAGTGTAAAGTCAAAGTGGAAGATAAAGAACTAGAGGCAGATTTAGTTTTACTTAATATGTATGACATAGATGTAATTTTGGGTATGGATTGGTTAGCAACCAACCATGCCAATTTAAATTATAGGGATAAAAGTGTAGTCTTTAATCTCCCAGAATGAGTTGTATTAAAGTTTGATAAGTGAAATGAAATGAAATGAGAATTCTTTTTGGTATATGAAGTCTGATATGAAATATTGTTAGTTTGAAAGAAGGTTATCTAGCTTTTGTGGAAGATTCTGATAGGGCACATCTGAAGTTATCAGAGATCCCAGTAATCAGGGAATTTCTCGAAGTATTTCCAGATGACTTACCGGGATTACCATCTGAGCGAGAGACTGAATTTCCCATCGACCTGTTACCTGGCACTCAGCCTATCTCAAAGCCCCCTTACAAAATGGCATTAATGGAATTGGAGGAGTTGAAGAAATAGTTGCAAGATCCCCTCGACAAGGGTTTTATTAGACCAAGTGTATCACCATGGGGTGCTCCAGTGTTATTTGTCCGTAAGAAAGACGGAAGTCTCCGGTTGTGTATTGACTATAGATTACTGAACCGAGCTACAGTGAAGAACAAATATCCTTTACCACGAATAGATGACCTATTTGATCAGTTGCAAGCTGCACAGATCTTTTCTAAAATTGATCTATGATCTGGGTATCATCAATTGAGAATTAGAGGAGAAGATGTACCTAAAACAACATTCAAGACCGGGTATGGACACTGTGAGTTCCTAGTTATGCCATTCGGGTTAACCAACAGACCTGCAGCATTCATGAGCCTTATGAACGAGGTATTTAAGCCTTATTTGGATCAGTTTGTGATTGTGTTTATTGATGATATCGTGGTCTATTCTAAATCCCGAGAACAACATGAGGAACATTTAAGAATAGTTCTCCATACTCTCCGAGACAGATAGCTTTATGCCAAGTTTAGTAAAGGTGAGTTTTGGTTAAAACAGATTTCTTTTCTGGGTCACGTTGTGACTAAGGATGGAGTATCGGTAGATCCGTCCAAAGTCGAGGCCGTGTTGAGATGGGAAAGGCCGAGAAAAATTATCGAGATTCGTAGTTTTTTGGGATTATCCGGGTATTATCATAGATTCGTTGAAGGCTTTTCAAAGATAGCTGCACCACTGACACATCTCACATGTAAGAACGTCAAATTTGAGTGGACAGACGAGTGTGAGAGCAATTTTGAGCAGCTACAGCAGAAGTTGACATCAGCACCAATTTTGACCATACTGAGCGGCTTTGGGGGTTTTGTAGTGTACAATGATGCTTCTCTCCAGGGTTTGGGTTGTTTGCTGATGCAGCATGGCAAGGGAGTGGCCTATGGATCTAGGCAGCTAAAGGGTCATGAGAAGAACTACCCCACCCATGATCTCGAGCTAGCCACTGTGGTGTTTGCACTTAAGATATGGCGCCACTACCTATATGGTGAAAAATTTTAGATTTTCATTGACCATAAGAGCCTCAAGTATTTGTTTTCACAAAAAGAATTAAACATGAGACAACGCAGATGGTTGGAGCTTCTCAAGGATTATGACTGCGAGATCTTGTATCATCTGGGAAAGGCAAACGTAGTTGCCGATGCTTCAAGCAGAAAGAGCATTGGCCTAGTTTCGTACATGATGGTACAAGAGTACATTTTGTTGTAGAAGTTCTTTGAGATGAGTCTAAGAGTAGAACATTTAGTAGATTGTCTAATAGCTAGCTTTAGGATTGAACCAAATATTATAGAATCGATCCGACATGCACAGAGACAAGATCCAGAGTTGGTGGAGCTAGCTAGTCAGACTGAGCAAGGGCTTCAACCCGAGCATAAGGTCAGTAAGGATGGGATATTGAGATATAGAGGTCGGACATGCATACCCAAAGATGATACCCTACGGAGACAGATTTTAGAGGAGGCTCACAGTTTTAGATACACAATGCACCCAGGTAGTACTAAGATGTACCAAAACCTGAAGGGTGTCTATTGGTAGGCCAAGATGAAGAAAGACATTGCAGATTATGTGTCGAAATGTATCGCTTGTCAACAGATTAAGGTTGAGCATCAGAGACCTACGGGGTTACTCAAACTTTTGTCAATACCGACATGGAAATGAGAGCATATTACTATGGATTTCATTATGGGACTCCCTAGGACATGAAAGGGTCATGATTCGATATGGGTCATAGTTGACAGATTGATCAAGTCTTCTCACTTTCTACCTATGAGAGCCACTGATTTTTTTAGTTCTTTAGCGGAGCTATATGTAAGAGATGTAGTCAGGTTGCATGGAGTTCCAACGAGCATAGTATCAGATAGGGATTCTAGGTTTACTTCTCACTTTTAGGAACAGTTTTAGGAAGCCATGGGATCCAAATTGCAGTTCAGCACAGCTTTTCATCCTCAGACAGATGGTTGGTCCGAGCGGACTATACAGACTTTAGAGGATATGTTGAGAGCATGTGCTATTGACTTTTCAAGCTCCTGGGACGAGCACCTACCTTTAGCAGAGTTTGCTTATAATAACAGCTTCCACTCGAGTATCGGTATGGCTCCATATGAGGCATTGTATGGTCGGAGATGTAGATCTCCCATTGCATGGGAAGAAGTAGGTGAGCGGAAGATTTTTACTCCCAAACTAGTAGAGAAAGCTTTTGAAACGGTTAGAATCATATGTGATAGATTGGGGACTGCACAAAGTCGTCAGAAGAGTTATGCTAACATTTGGAGACGTCACTTAGAATTCCAAGTTGGGGATAAGGTATTTTTGAAAGTCTCTCGATCCAAGGGTATCATGAGATTCGGATGGAAAGGGAAACTGAGTCCTCGATTCATTGGTCCATTTGAGATTCTAGAGAGAGTGGGTGATGTAGCATATCGTTAAGCCTTACCACCAATGTTGGCAAGTGTGCACAACGTCTTCCACATATCGATGCTGAGGAAATATCAGCCGGATCCCTCCCATATCATACAATACAAACCACTTTAGTTACAGGAGGATATGAGTTATATTGAGAAACCGATCTAGATATTGGACTGTAAGGAAAAGACTCTCAGATCCAAGTCTATTCCTTTGGTTAAGGTTCTCTGGCAACATCACACTTCAAAAGAAGCTACTTAGGAGCTAGAGAGCGTGATGCGAGATAATTACCCTCAGCTATTAGACCAGACCAAGTCGAATTCAAAGGACCGAATTCCTTAAGGTGGGGAGTAATGTAAGAATCACAATTTTATAAGTATACGAGTGATATGATTAAGTAAACAGTGAAAAAGAAGATTAATCGAAAATTTTCGGTTTCAGGTGACTACAGTTTGAATTTTCATACAGGTAAGCTAGTAGGCCCCACGGGAGTGCGCACCTAGCCAGAGACATCTGAATCATCATATGTTGATGATCTATGGTTCAGGTAAGTCAAGTTAAAGCTTTTACAACGATTTGAGCTTAATTCATAATTTTAGAGAAAAAGACTGAAAATGGCTAAATTGGGCCATAAATCCTATAAAGCATTATCATGGCTAACCAAAATATTTATTTTGTCCTATATCAATAAGACATGTGTGGAATTAATTTAATTCTCACCTACCAAGCCAAAATCCACCAATGAGAAAATAGAAAAATAAAGAAAAGAAAGAAAACCAAAGAAAAGTGAGGAAAAAGGAATAAAATAATATATTTTATTTCTCAAGCTTATGAGATAAGCTTCAAAACATTATTTAATTTTTTTTTTGGTTTCCTTTTCCTTATTAGCTGACCGAACACTCATATTTCAGCCACATTTTCAGCCTTGAAAGCCAAAACAAAAGAGAAGAAACGTGAGATTAGAAGAAAAGAGGAAAACCGTAAGTTACTGTACAAGCAGATTTTGTTGCAAAGTTTCGTCCTACTTCCAGTCAGTTTTAGCCTCTCCTCCCTTCATGAAAGTTGTTCCAAATTCTCTCCTCTAAAACATATCCGAAATTCATCTCAAACGGAGTTCGTTGGCTGGTGAGAAGTTTGTTGGAAGTCAAATATGTTAAGCTGTCTTGTTTTGACGAGATTGAGAGAATAAATTTGAAGGGCAGAAACGATCAGGAAGATGACCTTTTCTTGAAACAGCCAAGAAGGATCAATTGAAGCTCTACCTCTTCTATACCACATATCCGAAAATCAGCTCAAGTGGACCACGTTTGATAAGAGAAATCTGTTCTGGAAATTTCTGCTGCACAGGATAAGCAGTGCTGGAATTTTCTATTCTTTCTAAATTGGATATAGGCTGCATTTCTGATTTTTCTAGGCCTATTTCTAGTGTTATAATGGTGTAAAACTGACCCTAAAGAAGTGTTTTAAGTATTGGCCAAATGGATTTCCATAAGGAAAGTTTAAGGAGACAAGGGTGCTTTTGTTATTGATAGTGTAATTCATGTTAATAAGCATGAGTTAAATGTAATAAAGCTTTAAAGTGAAATTTGGACTTGCATATAGAAAGATAAACATTAGGCCTAAGGAAGGGCAATGTAGTAAATTCACCTTTAAGGTGAAATGACACTGGTAAATGAGAAGTGGATGAGTACTAATGTGAATGGTGTAGTTGGAACGATCAAAAAGATCGTATAGTGACTTTTGTCACAATACAACTAAAGTGCAGCTAAGAAAGTGTAACAATTAGTTAGTGTTAAATGGCTATGCGTAAGTGTAAGGTGGTAAATGACATTGTCTATATATGCTTGTAGTGTTAACGATGCGGTTTGGTGGTGTACAGTACACGGATTTCCAAGCTTGAACGAGCAAGCTTAATTTTTGCTTTCGGTAAGTTTATTATGCAAGCTACGAGTAGTAGCTTACGGGGTAAGTGCCCTACATAAGCTACAAGTAATGATTTATAGAATAAATGAAAGGTTTATGAAGTAAAGGAATTGATTTGGATGTGAATTTGGAGATGTGTTGCTGTTGGGAATACAAATTGTTTTTCCTTTGCAGGCTGGGTAATGGCATATCCTAACCCCGTCTTATTGCAAAAATTTTGAAAAATTATTAAAAGTTGGATGTAGATCTCTATGTTTGCATCATGCTACTGCATCTTTATGCATAATTGGTCTTATGAGAGTTAAGCTTACACGAAGTTTATACGAAACGTATGAAAGCTTTTACATCTTATTTACATCACGTTTTGAAGTCTATGAATAATATGACTTTATAGCATATTCATATGAGTTTTTGGATTGAGCATGCATTGCTTGTACATCCTATTGATGTGAGACTTCAAAACATGAGATTATTTCTAGTTTACAGACTTTTACGGCATCCCATTGTACTATCAGACTAATAGAGCACTATGGAACATGCCCGAGTAGTTGATACTCTTATATGGGCAGTATGAGGCTTGTCCGACATTGTCATTAACAGGTTCCAATTCTGGCTGATCACTAGGATTGGAGATGACGAGGATCTATGGCCATAGGTAACACCCCAGTTCCAGGGTAACGAGGACTGTTGCTGATAGCTACAGTAGACTAAGACTTTATTAGTTGAATTACTGGGTTTGCCTAATGAGGAATGTTTTATGAACATGGCATATGAGGTTACATGATATGTGATTGAACTTTACGAAGCATTTTTTTGATAACTACATGGTTTGAAAAAACCAACTTTGCATCGTTTTATATGCATGACATCAGTTTTACCATAAAGACATTGTAATATTGAGTTACATGATACATGAAGTTTAAATGAGTTATTGATATGTGATTTTATATGAAACACGTGTTGCATGCATTAGTGGTGCTATATCCTGTTTTGTTACTATCTCTGCACTTGTGTAGTGGCTTATTGAGCTTTCTCCAAAGCTCACCCCTTCATTCTTCTCCACAGGTTAAGCTGAGATAGCAACATTTGATAAGAGCCATTCCACGTTTTGACATTTCAAGCTAGACATCAGACCTTAGTTCATAGCTCGGTATATATGTTTACTATTCATATATACTTGGAATTGGATGATTTTGTACAGTAATGTAGGGTGAGATGTGATAAGTATGAATATGTGATTATTTTCAAAAATCAGGTTAAAATGGGATGTAAACGAGTGTTGGTTAATTGTTGATGTGAATAGTGTCAAGTACATAAAAAGTTTTGGTTGAGAAAATTTTTAACAACCTTCGGGTTATCAAAAAATTTTGAAACTTTCTCGAATATTCTATTGGATTGTATGAGGGTGTGATAGGCCATTTGGGGATAAAGATATCAGAAAATGGATAGTATCTTGTTTTGTTGTTGAATTATGTTGTAAGGGATTTTCTATAAGTCAGCGGAAATGCTACCGAAATTTAGTCTTGAGTGATTTTAAGTTATGAAATGAACTGGGACCTAAGGAAATTAACCTTGAACCGTGATCGGGTGAATAGTGAATCAAAATTGAAATAGTGAGACTACTCGCTACACAAACCGTAGTTAAAGTAAAAGGAAAAAGTTAGCCCCAAAATTCGTCCTTCCGCTATTTCTTATTGAAAATGTCTCGTATTTTCGGGGTATGACATCCTTAGACATGGTTGGCCAAAAGTATCTAGCTCTTTGAAGTAGGCAATGTAATAGAGGTCCCTCTTCACCACACCATTGCTCATATGCTGCGCTTAATCTTTCTTAAGCTTCATGCTTGGAAACACATCTTGCTAATACTTCGTTAGCACTTACCCTAGATCAAGAGGAAGCCTTTCAAATCCGGAATATTAGTAGAAGTATGTTTGACCAACTGCTTAATGATTAGTGAACACCAATCTTCATCTTATTCACATTTAAGAGCTTGAAATAATTCACTAGTTGTACATGGTAAAGTTCTTCTAACAACTAACATAGTGATACTTTCATTCTCTTCTGGAATTTGAATTTTGGAAGCTAAGGTAGCAAGTGCATCTACATACCGATTTGTAGATCTTTGGTTGTGTTCACATCTCACATTCTAAAACTTCTTCGACAAAGCTTGAACTAGTGTTCTGTAAGAAGCTAACATCTATTCTTTCAAAGCAAATTCACAATTAGCTTGCTTAATTATAAGATTAGAATCTCCATGAATGCAAAGATTATTAAATCCAATGGAATTAGCTATGAACAAACCTAAAATAAGTGCCTCATACTCAGCTTGATTATTGGTGCACAGAAAATCTAATTTGAAGGCAAAGGAGATTGGTTCTCTACTTTATTCTAAGGAGTTTAACTCTAAACTAGGAATCAAGGAGTATCCTTCTCTTCTTAACTCTTCATCAAAGGAGATGTTGTTTTTCGAATAAGAGGAGGTTAACTCTAAACAAAGCTTGAAAGGAACTATTATTTTTCCCAAGGCTGGGATAAATCTCTTGATATATGAAACTTTCCCTAACAAGCTCTTAAGTTGTTTTTGATTAACTGGAGGTGGCATAGATTGAACAACATTTATCTTCGCAGGATCAAGATTATTGCCTTTTCTGTGAACTACAAAACCTAAGAACTCCTATACATAAGTATGGAGAATAGGAGTTACATATCTTTGGTATTAATAACATAATAATGAGAATTGGCAGTTACAAAGCATTAATACTTTGTCTAATGAGAGTTATGCTTTTGGAGAAGCTGTACTAAAAGAAATAGAGGGAGCACTCATATTTCAGAGAAAGGTTAAGAGAAGAACTTTTAACTATCTCCATATCCTATCCACAAAGCCAAACTTTCCAAGACATCTCAATAGTGAAGTTAATTCAATAACCCTACCCTATTTTGGAATTATCTTCACTTCTTCTTGAAAGTGCTATTTTATAAATGAGTTATTTTGAGAATAGGTTGTTCTGTGGAGAACTCTTCCATGAAAAGCTATTTTGAGAAGAGCTATTATGTGAATGAGCTTTTCTAAAAAGAGGTAATGAGCTCTTCTAATAAGAGGTTATTCTTGTGAAGTAGTCATTTTAAGAAGAGATTGTCTTTCACTATAGTATAGAACAAATATTAGTTTCCAAAATCAAGTATCTATAATTTTTTTTAATGTTCAAATTATTTGGTTTGTATTAACTAATAATATACATAATGCTAGATAATCTATTTTAGAAACGTGTCAACGCATCTAGTAATCTTATCACTCAAAAGAATTAAATACAAATTTTTTATTTTTTTTATTTTTATATCATTTGTGAGAAATTGATAAACAAGTATTACCCATGATTTTAATTTTATTATCATGACATAAAGAAATAAGTTAAATTATAAAATATAAAAGTAGATTCCATTGACGGTTGGGCCATGTATAATTATCATCAACCTACCTTCGAAAAAATTACTTTATAAAGAAAAAAAATCATGAACAGCTTCAAGTTAAAAAATATATTTTGATTACCGATGTATTAACGTAAAAGCATTTAATTTAAAATAAATTGATAATAGATAGAGGGATTTAACAAATATAAAATTATAAAAAAATAACAAGTAAGAAACAAAGAAAAAAAACTTATACTTTGATATTATACTAAGCATCTAGTTTAAAATTAATTAGTAATAAATAAAAGAATTCATTCAAAATATAAGATAACAAAAATATTTAAAATTTAACGCATGTAAAAGCAATGCTATTTTAACAATTTCATCGTAAATAGTATACTAAAACATCAAAACAAGTAATTATAATTAAGAAAATTACTAAAAAGGTTTTCTTTTTTTGGTGTAAATATTTTCGGTATCTGAAGGTCACTTTGAGCCTCGACTAATTCGCAATCGAGCCAGGTCGGACCTCATTTGGGGAAAAGCTCTTCCAATACTATTTTTTCTATTCACAAAACTCAAACTTATGACATTACTTAAAAGGCATGAAACTCATTTCATTTGATCCAATAAACATTCGTACTAAAAAGGTTTTCAGGGGACAAAAATTGCTGGCCTAATAACCAAACCAATGCATTGAACGAAGGGCCCACCTAAAATTGCATGATGTTGATTTAAAGTGCACTCTTTGGTGTGGTTGCAGGAACAATGTTTTCTTTTTTTGTACTATTTTCTTCTTTATTTTTTGGTTGGGAGGGGTTAATTTTACTTTTTTTAATTATTCCCTAAATCTTGGATGGCGACTACTCACGGATAAGGAAAGCTTGTGGGTCAACATCTTGAAGGAAAAATACTCAAACAATGGGTTTTTCAATAGAAAAGCTTGTTCGCATACTTGGTCTGGTATGCGTAAAGGAGCCAAGGTTTTGGAACAAGGAATTGGATGGATAGTCAAATCAGAAAATCTAGTTAAATTTTGGGGTGATGATTGGACAGGTATGGGAGCTCTTAACTCTGTTGTTTTTGGACCCTGGCTTCCTCAACATAAGGAATTGATGGTAAAAGACTTCACTACTGCAAAAAAGGAATGGGACATAAACAAATTGGAAGAGATCATCCCGAAGGAAATTCTACTTAAAATTTCTGCAATTCCTCTTCAGATACAAGAAAGAGAGGAGGACAACATTTTATGGAAATTCTCATCTTCATGAGAGTTCTCACTTAATACAGCTTATAATAGCATGATAAAAAATCAAGATGACAAAATCTTCAACTGGAAAACTATTTGGACAGCCCCGACTTATCCTAAAGTGCAACATTTCTTGTGGCTAAGCTGCCATCAAAAGATTGCCACTTGCTTTAACCTCAATAGAAGAGGTATACAAGTCCCCCCCACTTGCCCAAGATGTAGAGATGAAATTGAGACTGTAGACCATTGTCTTAGGAAATGTAGGGAAGTTAGAACCCTTTGGGAGATGTTTGACTTTCCTAAAGAGACCTTAAATTTTTTTGACATGGACTTTGATTGCTGGTTTGACTTTAACCTTAATTCTTCAGTGGCCCCAAAAGTCCAAGGAATCCAGTGGAAGGTTATTTTTCCACTAGCCCTTTGGTTTCTTTGGCTGGATAGAAATAAAATCATCTTTAAGGCCTCTACTGATTCATGTGTTGTCTGGTTTGATAAAGTCACCAAATCAGCTAAGGAATTCTGGGCAGTTATTGCCCCTGTTTTGAACAGCAAAATACCTTCATAGATTCAAGTCAAGTGGCAAGCCCCAAGAAAAAATTTCATTAAACTAAATTCTGATGGTTCCTCGAAAGGTAACCCAGGCTTAGCAAGTGCTGGAGGACTACTCAGAGATAGCCAAGGCATTTGGCTGTGTGGATATTATCGAAACCTTGGTGAAACAACAAGTGTTGGAGCTGAATTATGGGGACTTAGAGATGGTTTATCTTTAGCCATATCTAAGGGTTTCCACAAACTTATTGTTGAGACTGACTCTCAACTTGCGGTAAGATTTCTTATTAACGGAGTCTCTTGTAATCATGCTTACAGTGGTATTATTAATGACTGCAGATCATTACTCCATCAACTGGAAGCAGTGGAGATTAAGCATGTCTTCAGGGAGGCCAATGCGTGTGCAGACTTCCTTGCAAAGAAGGGTGCTGAAAGTGATCTTCCTTTTGTATTGCTTGATGATCCCCCGAAATTACAGAAGTTGCAGTTAGAAGCTGACAGAATGGGGATTTGTTTTCCTAGAAATATTAATGTTTTCTTGTAATTTTATTTTTCTACTTGTACTCTGTTTATATTAATTTCAGTTCCTTTTTTCCACCAAAAAAAATTATTCCCTAAATCTGAACTTAGCATTTGAATTTAGATCGTAAAAAGTTGATAAGCGGTAGCCAAAAGGAAAAGAAAACTGCCACTTTAGAAGGCTGAGCGTATGATTATAATCCAGTTGTGTAGTTTTGGGGCTGACACGTGTCCTGTAAATGTTTTAGGTCCTTAGCTTTGCTTTCTCTTTTAACTAACAGGGTCAGCTCACAAGCAACTTTTAATTGCCTTCTTTTTCTGATAATTTTGAGCATTTTCTTTACTTGTGTAAGGACAATACCATCCTTCCAACCTCCAACTCATTTCCCTTTCATTTCCTTTTATATTAATTATTATAATAATAAGGTTCATTTGATTTATTGAAAATAATTTTAAAAATTATTTATAGTTTTTGGAAAAAATAAAGATATTTCATTGTTTAAATGAGTCAATAAAAAATATTTTTTATTGTTTGATTGTTTTTGAAAATTTTATTTTATTTTAAAGTGATATTAACATAACTAATAAAATATTAAAAATAATTAATTTATTAATTCTAAAAAATAATTATATTTTGAAATTAATATTTAATAAACATTTAAAAAAATCTATTTATTATTACTTATACTAATACTTTTAAAAGGGAATCTGCCTTTTTTTTTAACACTTGCATTTATAGCAAACTATGTCAATTTTTTTTAGCTCAAAACATGTAAACGAACACAAAAGTAATAAAACACTCTTCTCTAAAGCCTAATTGTCTCATCCAAAAAACTTGTAATGGGCTAATAGCGAGTTACCAGTTTTTGGTTGAAAAGATTTATTAACATGGTTTGCTATAAATGCAAATGTTAAAAAACAAGTGGGCAGACTAGCATTCCTCATTTTAAAAAATGTGAAGTAATATTAATATTTTAAAATATATAATATAATTAATATTTATATTTAAATATTAAAAATTAATTAAATTATTAAAATAATTATATTTTATACTGAAAGTATTTACTATTAAAATCATAAAAAAGTATTATTTATTTATATTCATTATTAAAATATTAATATAAACATAGTTGTAAATAAACTATAAAACATTATATCCTAAATTAAAATATTAATTATTAAAATACTAATTGTATTATTTATTAAATTAGTGTTTATTATTTATTACTAAAATAATAAAGATTTTTTATTATTGAAATATTAAAAATATTTAAGATTAATAATATACAAAATAAAATATTTAAGCCTAAATATTGAAAGATTTTTGAAGTTAATATTTTAATATTTAAATTTTTAAGCTAATTAAATAAAAAATATTTTATTAATATTATAATACTTTATGTAAGGTTAAATTAAATTAAAGTTTAAAAAGTCATATTTAAGGTTTACCTTGAGTAGAAGTATATTAATGAGTTTAGTAAATAACTTTGCATATAAACAACTAAATTTTAAAAAATGTCTTCTTTTTTATAAGACAATTTTCAAAAAAATTGCTTAATTTTCCATTGACTAGAAAGTTATTTTTTATTAACCAATCAATTTTTTGCCAATTAAAAACTAAAAAGTACAAAAATCATTTTTAAAAAGTCATTTTCAATAAATCAATGGAGCCTAAGTTTGGGTCTCTATTCTAAAACGACTTAAAAGGTCGTAAAAGTAAAAACAAAAAATCATTCATAGAAAAATTTTAGAATTTTTCTAAGGATTATTATTTTATACATACAAATGAAAATTTAAGTTTTACAAACAAATTTTTTTATTATATTTTTAAAAAATTTTAATTCATTAATTTATCGATGATATTTAAAAACTCTTTTTCAATAATTTATTAAATATATTTTTTTGAAAAGAATCAAGTTATATGAGTGTAAAATAAATTATTTTATATTTTTTATAACTTTATGTGGGATAATTATTGTTACAAACTAATAGTTAGATTTGATAACCTATTTGTATTTGTTTCTCGAATAAAATTTCGAGTCGATCATATATCCATATCATTTCGATCGAAAATAATGTATCTTTTATTATATATTAACGATCAAAATTATTTATTATTAAATAAATAATTAAATATTTTTGATTAACTTGAAATTTAATATGCATAATCTATGTAAATAAAATAAAAATAAAACAACTGAATTAAGAAATGATAAATCATATAAAAAGATATAAACATGTATAAAATTAAATTTATTTTACTTTATTGTAATATATGTATATATGCGTATATTTTACAATTCAACAAATGAACAATGTAAATACATTTCATTTGTTTTGAGGGATTAAAAATTCCCATTATATAGTCAGTCCTTACAACATATATGCCAGATAGTCAAAATCTAATGTTAAATTTTTGTGTAATTTTCAAGTAAATGTAGTTTTCATTAATCTTTGAAATGATTTATGACGTATCTGTTTATTTTTATTATTTTTATTTATTAATTTTTTTCTTGATGTGACTAATGAGTTACATTATTTAGGTCTCTTGCAGGAAAACAATTAGAGTTGTGCACATTTAAAATAGGGAAGAAAAATTTACTAAATTATTGCTGATGCTTAAATGCCATTTGGATCCATATAATAAAATTTTCTTCTGTGTTGTACTGTCTGTAATATTAATCAAAGTGATGGCCACGGCATATTTCAGAGTTTGCAGAGAAAAAAAGGAAGGTTTTTCAATAAATTAAGCTTGAATTGAAAAAAATTAGTCAGCATTTTGATGAGAATCTGATAAATTTTTTAAATTTAAACGAAAATGATTGCTGTAAATGGAAAACTCAAACAACTAATAGAAACAAAAAATGCTACATTATTGCTTTTGATTGGAAGGAATGAAAGAAATGAAAAGCCTGAATTTATTGTCATGTATTCATGTTGAGTTGTATATCAACAATGAAAGATATTTTTACTTTATAATTATAAAATAGATTTTTTTTTTTTAACTTTTATGGTTAGGGAGTTTTCGATCTAGTTTACCCTAAACCTGAATCTAAGTCTAAACTGAATCTTAAACATGTATTATAAAACGACACTACTTATCAATAAATTCGACCTTTGGATTTATAAAATAGTTAATATAAGATATTTTAAACTTGAAATTTTTTTTCGTTAAAATGATTTGTTACTTAAAACTTATTATCTTATAAACCAACGAAAAAAATTTTAAAATTGATAAATAGATTGAATTCATTCAAATAATTATCATATCAAAAACGGTATCATTGATGTGTTTGTCTATCTTCTCTACTTGTAAAAAAATGTATATTTAACTCATGTAAATTTCAAAAAAAAATCTGTTTAATTCTTGAAAAATGTGTTAGATTTTCTTAATTTAATCAGTTTGGATTAGATTCTAGTTTCAATAACTTTCCCATTGATATTATTCTTCTTTAAAAAAAATAATGGTAACTCTCGAAGCTATGAAGGTGAAGCAGCTCAAAGTTGTAGTCGCATTCAACTCATTTCAAACCATAAAGCGAGGTGGGTTCCCCCATCATTCTCAGCAGGTTTGGGAGAAGCAACTTGTACTTAAAACCAAAGCAGGGTTTTAATTTGAGAAAAAAAAGCATCTTTTTATCTTAATAAGAAAAACATCAATTTAAGGAAAAAAATCTTTTAATTTGAGGCTTTAGATTCGAATTTAATTAAATATGAGTTTAAGTTTAGATTAATTATTTATTAATTTAATTGATTATAATTGAATAAAGTAATTTTTTAAATAAAATATGTTAATTATGATTATAATTTCTAATAAAAATACACCACTAAGAAAAACATCAGCATTAAAGATTGAAAAGAAAGTGTTAAGGGTCCCCTGAAAAAACCCAAACTTAATTGAGTTGAGCTAACCTGATTAGCAACTTGCCTAGACTATTCATGTCTTGCTTCACTTCCTCAACTGATTGGATGATATGTTTGCATTCTTTTCTTTATTTTTTTTTCGCTCCATTCTTTGCTAAACACTATTTAGAATTTCTTCTTTGAATTCCCATATTGAAAAATTATTCCTATATCATTTTCATTTGCTAGAGGCTCTGCACCATCCAGTTGTATCCATCTAAGATTATTATGAAGAAAATGAAACAATCCCCTATTTATGGGATTTCTAGGGTTGTTTCTTGATGTGATGATAGAGATGTGGGTGGACTAATTTACCCGTGTGACACATTTATTTTTTAGTACCATCCATGGAGCCATGTGTCATATATATTTGGTTAAACTCACTTTTGAAGTTTAAAAACCTTACTAGATTTTTTGCTTTCGCCATGGCCAGGTTCTATGTTCACATTGATAAGTCTTTGTCTAAAGAAAAGCAAGCAACTTCTCAGCCACCAACCCATCAGATCCTAAATCCAAAGCTGCCCTACCCTAATTTAATGAGCAAGGTTTGGCTTCTCATATGGATGCCTTGTTTTAATTGGCAAAGTTGGGAGTTTGTTCTTAATTTTGAGCTGGGGTTCAATGTCAAGACCCCGCCCGTTCCTAGGCCGTCGGTGAGCATCCTCTAGGCGCCATCGTCTCAGGTTTATCCTGACACGTGAGATTGGCGGTCGCCCACACTCACATACATATTGTCCGTTTTGGCGGTCGCCCACCTCACGGCTTTGTCTCAAGGGGTCTGAAGAACTCAGAAACTAATCCCTCGAGCACGTTTTCTTAGGCTCGAATCCTGGTACCCTTAAGTACCCGAGCCTTACACTCATCATACCATTTGGACATTGAATGATGAGTGCAAGGCTCGGGTACTTAAAGGTACCAGGGTTTAAGCCTCAGAAAACGCACTCAAGGGATTAGTTCCTGAATTCTTCAGACCCCTTCAGACAAAGCCGTGAGGTGGGCGACCGTCAAAGCGGACAATACGTAAGTGAGTGTGGGTGATCGCCAACCTCACGTGTTAGGATAAACCTGGGGTGAGGACGCATAGGGGATACTCGCCGACAGCCTAGGAACGGGCAGGGTCTTGACATAAAAACGCGTGTTTTTATTGTCAAAGCCCTGCCCGTTCCCAGGCTGTCGGCGAGCATCCACTAGGCGCCCTCGCCCTAGGTTTACCCTGACAACGTGTGGTAGGCGATCCTCCACACTCAAATGGTAACATGAGTATAAGGCTCGGGTACTTAAGGGTACCAGGGTTCGAGCCTCAGAAAACGTGCTCAAGGGATTATGACCTGAGTTCTTCATGTCCCTTGGGACAAAGCCGTGAGGTGGGCGACCGCCGAAGCGGACAATACGTGAGCAAGTGTGGGCAATCGCCTACCACACATTGTCAGGGTAAACCTAGGGCGAGGGAGCCTAGGGGATGTTCGTAGACTGCTTGGGAACGGGCGGGGCTCTGACAATAAAAATGCACTTTTTTAGGTCAAGACCCCACCTATTCCTAGGCCGTCCGCGAGCATCCCCTAGGCGTCCTCGCCCCAAGTTTGCCCTCACACGTGAGGTTGGCGGTCGCCCACACTCACTTACGTACTGTCCGTTTTGGTGGTCACCCACCTCACGGCTTTATCCCAAGGGGCCTGAAGAGCTCAGGACATAATCACTTGAGCGCGTTTTCTGAGGCTCGAACCCTGGTATCCTTAGATACCTAAGCCTTACACTCATCATGGTGATGAGTGTAAGGCTTAGGTATCAAGGATACCAGGGTTCGAGCCTCAGAAAACGCGCTCAAGGGATTATGTCCTGAGCTCTTCAGGCCCCTTGGGATAAAGCCGTGAGGTGGGCGACCGTCAAAACGGACAATACGTGAGTGTGGGTGACCGCCAACCTTACGTGTCAGGGCAAACCTAGGACGAGGGCGTCTAGGGGATGCTCGTCGAGGGCCTAAGAACGGGTGGGGCTCTGACATCCAAATAGAACTTAATGACATTCAAATGTGTTAAGGCTTTTACTTTTAATGCTGAATCATATTTGCATTTTTATATGTAGATGTTTATCCATTTACATATAGAAAACCAATGACAAACTTTTGCTTCACTCGCTTGTAAACAATATTCCATTCTTCTTAATTTCACTTTACAATTATAGAGATTAAGAAATATTGTTGACTTAGGTGTTTTTTTTAAATTATTAAACCATTTTTTTCTATAATATGAATATAAATAAATGTTTTAACTCCACGAAAAAATCAAAAAAAAAATTTTTAAGTTGAAGAATAATGAAAATGTCATTAATTATCAAATAATTCAAGTCTAATTATTGCTAACAACCGAACATCAAGAATTGCCCTTCACCAAAAGGCATCATTTTAAATTTAAAACAAAGTGAAAGAAGAAATCATCTTTTTTTTTTTGATAAAAAAGAGATGAAATCATCTAAATAAAAAGAATATTGTTAAGATAAATATAAAATAAAACCACATATACAGAAAGTATATTTTATTATAATTAAAACTGAAAATTGATTACCACGATTCTACCAACAAATCACATCATATTTTTTAATTTATGTAATTTTTTAAGTGGTAGGAGTCTATGACAGAGAATTCGATATTGAATGAACATCATTTTCAAGTCAAATTTTTATTAATTAAATAAAAAAAATTACTCTTATGGTTCTCTTTTCTACCTTAACTTTGAAAGAATTAATACAATTTTAATTATATTTAATTAATTTGTAATATTATTCATTAGTATAATAACATTAATCTCTTTTAATTTTTTATTAAGTTTCAAAATATAATAAAAGGCAACCAATTGAACGGAATTGAAATTAGTGTTAAGAAGAAGACTAGTCAAAGTTTGGCTTGTAAAGTAAGAATTGAACAAATACATATAATAAAATCAATACAAAAACCCAAATATCAATAAGACAACTCCCAAAGAGAAACTTGGCTGCTATACCGACGGGTTGATTTGAAGCAAAAGTCATGTAAAAAGCTTTTGTAATTAAAACAATACTTTAGCCTTTGTCTCAACCAAACGAATAGCTTAAAATTTAAGTTCTAAAAAGGGTGAAACTTCAACTATAGTTCAAATTACTTTTGACATAAAAAGTAAAATTAAAACCTCATAACTAATGTCACTTTAACATTCAATCAACATTTTTCTTTTTCAATAAGAAACTCCAAACTGTTGAAATTTAATATTTTATACGAAGAGTTTGAGTTTTTTTTTCTCAATTTTATTTACATTTAATTATTTTTTCATACAATTTTAGACAAATACTTTTTCATATTGATCTATCGAATTCATGATTTAATTTTCGAAATGTTTCTTATCAAAAATTAAACCCTAATTAATATGAAAAAAATAATTCTTCTTTTACTTCAATTATACATAATAAAAATAAAGACAAATACAATAATTCTTGTAATAAATGAATAATAATGATAATAATATCTAATAATAAATCTTATTTTATACTCCATACATAAAGGATGAGGTTCTAGCCCTAGTCTCTAAGACCTAGATCAAAGATAATTAAGGGGAGGGCGGTAGAATCAATGCCCTTAAACAAAGTTGCTTGGCTTCTTCTTCTTCACTTTCCAATGAAAATCTCAAAAGACCAACATCCCCTTTAACATGTCCCATTCTCCAAAAACCCACGAGCACCCTACTTACCCCCAATTTCTTACAATTATTATTTCAAACACAACTCAATTTTATGAGTGAGATTTCTGGTCCCCTCCCATCTAGAAAGAAAGAACATTCATATCATTAAGAAATTTAACTTTTTTTTTTTTTTAATTTTCTTCTTAATAAAATTATGGTAAGGGAATAAAGGGGAGAAAAATATCATCCCTTGAACATTCTATTGCTTTTGATTAACAAGTAGGAGCAATTAATCATTAGCATTTTGTTTGGTCAGATGTAACAAATTATGGGTCCCAAAACATTTGTATAACAAAGGATAATCAAATTAAACAAATATATAATATCTCCTTTATTTAGGATCGGCCGTTTGTTTGTTGACTTTTAAAGCCGGCGAATGCGAAAGCAACGGTATTTATTAGATCATCAATTTAAAGATAATGGACGAAAAATAAATATAAACCATTTCGTATAAAAAGAAAAAGTGATGTGGAATGAAAATAATACTGACCTAAAAAGGCTGATTTTGCACAGTAGAAGGTTAAACAATTAGACACAAATACAAGGAACCTCATCATTTCATTTGCACCATTCTTTTGAAAAAATCAAAGAAGAAATATCTAGAAAAAATAAAAGCCACAAATTTCAATAGAATGGAGGGTGAAGTGAAGGACCAAGGACCAAAGTCAGTTGCTCGAGGAAGAAAAGAGAAAACAAAGATGGGAAAGCAGCCAAAGGGGGCACTCAATTCAAGCCTCTGAATTCTAAAATGGGAAGAAATTAAGGAAGAAAAGAAAGAATTAGAAGTCGTAGAGAAGGCAGGCAGGGCAGCAGAATCTCAGTCAATCAGTCAAACTTTTTATAACCCAATAAACTCAAACAGCCTATCAGCCTAGAACAATGCCAAACTTCATTAATTCTGAAGTGTTTAAAAGCTTATTATTCTAATTGCAAAACTCACTTGCCCTCTTCTCTCTCTGAATATAAATATATATATTTTAGAGAGCTGGATATTCTAGGGAGAATACAAACTGAGAAAAGGAGGAAATTGGAAGGGAGTTCAGTGAAAATTCATGTCTTTAAGGGGCAGGGAAGAGGGCTAGGCTTGGGGGCATAAGGCATTAGCCCAACCTTTTTTTTCTTTTTCTTTTCCATTTCATTCCTCTTTTTTCCTTTTTGATCTTTTAATATATTTTTCCAACTCCTCAAATTTCTCATCAATAATTTTATTTTTCTCTTTCTCTTCCTTTCTGTCCATTAAACAATGAAAATGGCATATTACCAATCATCCTTTCCCCTCAGTAGGAAACACCCATCATTGCTCCCAACAATCCTTTTCAACCTTAGAAACCTGAGCTTCTAAGATATTCCCTCCCTTCCATTCCATTTCTTATTTTCTTTTCTTCTTCCCTCTTCTTCTTCCTTCCTATTCCCTTATGCCTCTTTCCTCTCCATTTAAATACCACTTCTCTTTATAGCCTTTTCCCCTCCTCCATACTCTTACAACTCCACCCTCTCCCCTTTTCTTTCTGCAATGGATCCATCTTCCACCAGCTCAGTCAATGGATTCTACACCTTCCTTACTCGAGGCATAGATGATCTTGAACATGTCTATCTCTCTAACAACTTCATGTCAATCCAATTCCTCCAAAGGGTTCTTTCCCTTCTCCGATCCTTCCATTCGCAGCTACTTCTCCTTGTCCAAAGACTCCATCTTCCTGTTGGAGATAAGTGGCTTGACGAATACATGGATGAAAGTTCCAAACTTTGGGAAGCTTGTCATGTCCTTAAATCAGGCATCTCTGGCATGGAGAATTATTATTCTGCCGGATTTAATATCACCTCTTCTCTTGACAATCATCGCCATCTTAGTCCCCAGCTCTCCAGACAGGTCATTAAATTCCCAAAGCTTACAACTTTACTTTACTACCCAAGTTGAGGCCTTTTGTTTTTTAATTCTTAAGCATTGAATTCATGATCTGATATTTCTTTTAACCATTGCAAATAGGTGATCCGGGCAATTTCAGGGTGCCGTAGAGAAGCTGTGGGATTGGAAGAAGAGAACAGGGCGTTTATAGAAACAAGAATCCAACCACTCTCATTAAGGTTTGACGAGAAGGTTTCTGTGGAATCAAAGCTGAATGGATTCAATGGTTTCCGAGGAGTTTTATACGCAATGAGGAATGTGAGCTCACTGCTTTTAATGATCTTGCTGTACGGGCTGGTGTATTGCTGGCCGGAGTCAAGTTTCTTAAGAGGAGGACACGAGGGGTGTCTTATATTCGGATCAGCTTTCATGATCTCAACAGCAAGACTGCAGCAGAGAGTGGCAGCAGAGATCAACCAGATGAATGGGAGGCCAGGGATATTGCTTTATGAGTTCAGGAGATCAAAGACGGCGATGGAAGAGCTGAGAGGGGAGCTAGAGAGGAGTGGACAAGGAGGGGTTGTGGAGTGGGAAACAGAAGTGGGGATAAGGGAAAGAGTGGAGAATTTGAAAGGGTGTTTTGGGGTGTTGAGATCTGGTGCAGAGAACATTGTTGGGCAACTTGATGATTTCTTTGATGAGATTGTTGAAGGGAGGAAGAAGCTTTTGGACTTTTGCAGCCATAGGTAGAGAGAGAGAGAGAGAGAGAGAGTAGGATGGTTGAAAAAAAAGTTGAAAAAAAATACTAGGCAGAGGAATCAGTTTTGGGGGTTGTTGTATCTTTTAACCCTTCTATTTGTTCTAATTTTCTCTTTTAATTATTTCTTTTAAAATGCATTTTTTGTGTGGAGATGGCATTTTGTTTTCCCAAAACCCAGAGAAAAAAAATGCAAGCAGGGGAAGGGGGGGGTGGTGGGGGGCAAAACAGAGTAAATTCAGGGCTTCAACAATCTTAAAAATATAAACAGTGAAGACAAAGAAAAGAAGGTTGGGAATAATTTACATGCAGGCAGGGGCAGGGCAAAGCAGCTTCCACTTCCTTTGTGTTGTCTTTTACCCTACAAGAGGGCATAGAAGCTTCTTACGTGTTTTTTTTTTTAATCTATGGATACTATAAAGAGTCAAATCTTGAACCGTGGTTAAACTATTTAGCAGGTAATTTATTTTATCCTGAAAGTGGCTTGATCCGATGGTATCAAAGATGAAGGTTACCTTTGGTAAGGGAAAAAAATGAAAAAATAATTGATTTAATATTTGAATTATTATAATTTATTTTGTTTTTTCTTTCTACGGAGGAGGGTGAAAGAGGTGGCGTATAGTTGTTACAGTAGAGAGACGACTAATGATTGCAGAGGTGAAAAAGGATGAAAAAGAACTGTGAGCTGTGAGATTCCTGAGTAACTTTAGTTTCAAAAGCAGCTGCTTCTTTGCTCTTAGGAGGCTTTTGTCTGATTTGGTTTCAACTTTGAAAGCAACAAAGTTTGATGATGAAAGCTTCAAACCACATCCTCTCTTCCTGACATGTCTCTTCTCAATCTCATTGCCATTTTTTTTTTCAATTGTAAAATTAAAGAAAAATGAGGTGCGTAAAGGCGATAATTTCAAATAAAATATGATGACTTTATATGAAAATAATAGAGTTAAAATTTTGAAAAAATTGATTATGCTAAAATTAAAACTTATAAAATATTTTATATTTGACATATCAATATGAATCACGATACGATAATTTTATATTTTATATAATTTGACAATTGACATACCAAATATATACGGAAATTATGAAGAGTAAGTGGGGGTGTCACTTTCTCACTTGTAACCGTATCTCAAGCTTTTTGTCCCCGCCGGAAATTCATGCTTTGCCTCCCTTCAAGGGTTCCATGAGAAGAGGCTGAATAAACTAAAAAAGAAGCATAAAATGTTGGGGGGAACATAGAAAGAACATGACAGACCAAAATCAGAGTCGTGAATAAATTAAAAGGTTACCGTGCAAGCACGAAGTTTTGGCAGCAGCAGCTGCAGCAGAAAACCGTGCCATGTACGACATATTGAACAAAGATCATTACCCGTTCAACAACACGACAAGCCCCTCATTATCACCCCAAATCATGTTTCCTGGTTCACTTTATCTGTTTCATTTTTCTTGAATTAGACATTGACAACAAGAATAGAAGTATGATACTAAGAACAACAGCAACTATTGTAAGCAAATGCAGAGACAATTTCATGGTATGCAGGGAAAAGACATCAAAAGCAACAGGATAGTTAAACTGGTTCTTTGCCTTGTTTGAATTATTCAGAACAATCAGGAGCAACGGTGATACGTAAACAAATTCAGCAGGCTGAATATTACTTGACTCGGTCATCAAATAAATATGGGAACTAGCATGCAGGCCTTCTTATGAATCATCAAGTATCAAACCCTGGCATAGCAAACTGGGCAGCAAATGCCTCAACCCGATTTCGGAGATCAACAACATCTTTATTGTTGTAAAGACCCTTGAGAAACTCTTTCTGCAATTTTCCATGATCTCTCTGCACAGCACCTGCAATCTGAGCTGCTCTGTAAAGAAAGTCGGCGATTGTCTCAAAATCAGACTCTAAACAACCTCTTGATGTCATAGCAGGCGTACCTGAGAGAAAATGAAGAAAATTGACATGATTGGAAAAAGGCAGATCCTAGTCCAACACTTTGGTGACAATAAAATAAAAGAATATTGTCAGTGAACCAGTAGACATGAACTAAATTCATAATATAGTGGGTTAAACAAAATATAAAACATCCATGCTTAATACACTATGAACCTGTAGTGAATTTGCTTATGCTATTTTTCATTTTTTAGAAGTAGACAACTACATGAAAAATGGAGTCACTCCATAAGAATAAAGGTTAATGATCATATGATTCTCAAAATGTTTTAGGCTCCAATAAGCCTTTGCCAGTTAACTGGCAAGAAGCACAAGCCAAAAACAAAATACATGCTCTTTTAACACCTTTGCATATTTTCAAATAACCTTAGTAATTACAATACCACTCTAACTACTATATGAATTGGTCAATTCTAAATATGTTATTAAGGTATATAAAACATATTAATGCACCTGAAAGAACTGATTAATATCAAACAAAATATAAGGCATGATGTATTGTGACCTTTTATGAAACTGTCAAAAAGCAATAGAATTTTCTTCAACTCTAAAAACGAGAATACTGCTTACCAATTCTCACTCCTCCAGGAGAAATAGAACCAAATATAGCAGTTTTATTCAGAGTGATGTGGCACATCTCACAAACTTTCTCATAGCATCTACCTGGGAAACAGAATAACAAAAGAGCTATTTATAGAAGGAAGACCGTAAGGAAGCATATGTATTAACATGCAGGGAATGCACTGTGTCTGAATAATTGCAAATATATAAGTTGTATGTCATAGTAATAAATTATGTGAATTCATCAAACTGATTAAACGCCATATTCCTATTGAAATACATGGAAAATATAAAACAATCTTTTTAGCTCATCAAATAGAAGGGCTGGTGAGATGTAGACAGAAGAAAAACTTGTCTACAAGCAATTGGTTCACTTCTCTTATGATTCAAATTGACAGTGATTAAACTGAACTATCAATTTCTATTTTCACTACTCAGAGTCTTTTATATAGTTAACTACTGGCTTTTCTAGATTTAATTCATAATAATTAACTTATCCATACTCTTTACATGGAAAATATTCTTCGTCATAAGCTTTTCACCTTTCAAATAGCCATGAATAAAGGCAAAAAACACATAGCCTTGAATAAGACCGGTAAATTTTATCACAATAAACTGCAAGTTGATCAAGGGGTTTTCAATATAATTCAGAATCAATGTCACATTTTCCAACAAGGAAAAGAAAGGCAGCTTCAAAATCCAAATAGAGAATGACTAGCAAAAAGGAAAAAAAAAGTTAAAAAAAGCCATGAAGAAGTTTTGGGTAAAAAATTGGTCACAAAGGAAAAAACTGCAATGTAAACAAAATCATATGAAAAAACAAGAAGGAATAGGAATAAGTTAACTTCAACCAAAAACAAATTTGCGATGTTATCACATATTTCCTCTGCATGCAAATATGCCAAATTCTGTACCAAAAAAAAATACAACAAATTTGTGATATTGAGCAGGCAAGATTAGGGGAACCTGTTGAGCCCAGAGTAGTGAGATCCCAAAGCAGCAAATGGTTGTCAGTGCCCCCAGTAACCAACTTGCAATTTCTTCTCAGCAGAGCAGATGCTAAAGCCTGAGCATTTTTCTTCACCTGCTGCATGTATGCTTTGTACTCTGGTGTAGCCACTTGCTTCAAGGCTATGGCAAGAGCGGCAATGTGATTATTATGAGGTCCCCCTTGTAATGAAGCAAAAACAGCAAAATTGATCTTTTCCTCAAAATCATGCTGGTCACCACAATCACCATTACCAAGACACATGCCTTGCTTTCTTGATTTAGCACCCCTCCTGTAAAAGATTATACCTCCCCTTGGGCCACGTAGACTTTTGTGAGTTGTTGAAGTAACAATATCGCAGTAGTCAAAAGGACTAGCACATTCCTATAATGGACAAGAGTGAACATGCCAGTAGGGAAAGCGAAACACAAAATTGCCTTGTATGAAAAGGCAAATACTGAAAGATTTCATCAACATGAAGAGCCATTACAGCTCAAACTATTATCTGTCTTTCAAGGGCTGAAGCATATAGATGGAATTTGATTTTCTTTTTGGGGTTTGCGGGTTGGTTGGTGCCTCAGTGGGTGCTGGTGGATGGTTCAACCCAAAACCCAGCACACATTTCTACCAGTTCAAGCCTGAAATACAATCCTTCGGGTTATTTTGTACCCAAATAACACTAACAAATTAGATATGAGACCTGTTGTGAAAAGGAAAAACACCTTCAAGAAAATCAACAACCTATAACTTTGAATTTTATAAGTATCAAGGATGAGCAAATGGAAGTAGTTTGGAAAGACATGGAGGTTTTAGAATTAGATGAGCAAATGGCCTTGAATAGGAATCTATGGAGGCAGAGAATACATATGGACGATCTAACGTGATTTTAGATATTGGTTCATATAGCCTACCCCAATCTATTGGGATAAAGGCTCTGATGATGATGATGATGATGATCAAGGATGAGCTAGCAACAGCTACGTACCCAAATGAGTAATGTCCCCTAAATGTATTCAGCATAAAGCCAACTGGGCACCAACTATCAAAATCAAATGATTTACTATCTCAATTGTCTCCCAAAAAATCACTTTTTCTTTCTGGAATAAGTAGACTCATCCGAAAGGAAGCAGAGAAAAAGAAAGGAAGGAAACATCCATTCCCCTGACTAACAAGAACAAAGGATGAGGTCTACGTGAATTTATATGTATATAAACTCAAAGCATATGTGTTTGAGTTGACATCTTACCAAGTCTAACAAACTCAGAGTTGTTATGGAAGGAAAAAGTAAAATATGAAAATCATAGTTGATCCATTATGGCTTATAAAGTCAGATAGTTTATGATAATAAGATTATAAACCAGTTAATCTCACACAACTTAATAGACAGATTTGACCTGGGCTCAACTTCATCAAGTCTTTAAGTTACAAATGTTGTTTGGACATACGAATTCACATGCAGACATGATTTGGTTTCCACCAAATAAAGCTTAAGCTTTCTCTCTAACGGGTAAGCAATTGTTTTTTATATGATCTATCAAATGTAAATGTTAGCACGTAAGTATCAGTTGAGTTCTGTTGCATGAGATTGAAGGTTGTGGTGTGTGAATTGATGCATATTTGGCAGAAACAAGTAACACTACTTGATTATTTACCACCAGCAATGCTGCTTGTAAGTTAATCTAAGTGGTATCAAAGCAGTGAATACTTTTATAGATTATATAAGTAATTTAACTCTGCCCTATTATTATCCAAATGAACAGCAAGAAATCAAATACAGTGCCAAAAATTGCAAGAAACCTCAACTCAGGGCATAAAACTTTATATTAGAATCAAAACATCAAACCAATATCTAATCAAAACAAGACAAATTCAAACCTTAGCTGCCACAAGACCACTAATATGAGCCATATCACACATCAACACCGCTCCACATCTATCCGCAATTTGCCTAAACTTTGCATAATCCCACTCCCTAGGATATGAACTCCCACCACAAATAAGAATCTTTGGCCGATAATCAACCGCCTTTTCCTCGAGCTTATTATAATCGATATACCCTGTTTGAGGATTCACCTTATAAGGAAAACTCTCAAAAAATATTGAAGCGGCAGATACTTTCTTCCCACCCGGCATATACCATCCGTGACTTATATGCCCTCCGGATGGAGGATCCAACCCCATGATCCGATCACCAGGCAACAAAAGCCCGGTATAAACAGCGAAATTTGCAGAAGTACATGAATAAGGCTGCACATTGACTCCCCATCTCTCGGAATCAAGATTAAAAGCTGCCAATGCACGTTCTTGACATAGGGTTTCAATTTGATCAATAAAATCATTGCCGGTATAGTACTTCGCTCCAGGCATTCCTTCAGAGTATTTGTTTGTTAAATGGCTTCCCAAAGCCTCCATCACGGCTCGGCACACAAAGTTTTCTGAAGCAATAAGCTCAATTCCTAAGAATTGCCTTTGCTCTTCCTTGTTCATGATTTCACTCAATTCGGGATCCGCCTCTTTTAGGGGTTGGTTTCCCCATGACCGGACAGCGGCTCGTCTTTGGTCCAGACCGGGCTCGGGAGATAACCCAGGTTTAAAATCCCATTGTCTTTTCGCGCACAAAGATTGCCCTAAAATCCTAATCTCTTCATTTTCTTTAATTCGATTTTTGTGCTCGCCGTTCTCGAAGCGAGTGGCAGAGGCGTCGTCTTCTTTTGGCTCAAACAAGACCTGCTTCGATGAGCAGCGAAAGCTGGAGCCGATTCGAAGCGATATCCAATCGTCTGCAATAGAATTTTTAGTAAAACCCAGAGACAGACCCGATTTAGCAGGAGATAAATCCATTGAAACCCAAATAAAAGGGAAACTTTGGAAATTTGAAGTGTTTGGGGGAACTTTTTCAGGGGTTGGAGGAAAAGCTCGCAGCCCTAAGGGTATGTGTAAAAGCAGCAGAAACAACGGCAACAGGTTCTAAAGCAAATACAACGGAAATAACGAAGCCTCGGCTGATTCGATGTGGAAGTAAAAACGGGGCTTTCCATAGAAAAATATTAAAAAATTGGTGTTTTCCCTTCTATTGAATTGAGTCCCTGAAACATTGGAAAATGGGAATTTGCTGTAGAAGGAAAGGGAAGAAGGGAAGCGGATGGTAAAAAGAGGTTCCTTCCCTATAGTGACTGGCGGCAGATGAAGACGCGGCGAATGAACCTATATCAGCTTTTTGGTCCCGGCTGATTTCCTGACCGGTAATAGCAGGTAAGGCCTACGGGCATGTCCCCGTCACGCGACACCTGGCGAAGATACATCAGATCAGAGCTGGCGTATTAAGAATGTTTCCTTCGTTATGTAGACTGAATGACGGCTACGTTCAGGCTGCTATTTTCCCTTCCGTGAAAGACTACTCCACAATGATTGGTTTTTAGGATTTCAGCTGTCTTCTAAGTTTGAAATACCAATGATATAGATTGCACGATTGGCTGATTGGCCCAACACATTGTAACCCAGCCCAGAATCAGAATAAAGACAGAAACGGTTTTCTCCCCGAGGCGTTCCTTGGATTCGAAACTTCTTCTTTCTTGTCGTCCATGGAGTCTTCGTCATCGTCGACTTCCTCGAATTTTCTTTCTTGTCTGATATCTCACTCTCTACTATTCCGTCCGGTTCTCGCTATTCTTTTCGTCCTCTCCTTCACTGTACTGTGTAATTTTGTTTTCTCTTAAAATTTGCACTTTTTTTAACGTTTGTAATTTAAGGATTTTTTTGGATAATAATTATCATTCTTTTTCTTGAATTTATTTATATAATTATAGGGTGGTTGTTGGCATGGAGTTTAGTTCTGGTACACGTGCCGCTGGTTCAGGAAATTTTCGGTCTGAGGCAAAACCGGTCAAACCAAAGCCGCCTACTCGTCGATTATCCCGATATTATAGCAGCATCAATGCTCATTGTTCACTTCTCAATTGGTAATTTCTTTTTCTTTTTTTTTTAATTTGCATTGCGTTCTGCCTAGCTTATAAAAGATTGTATTTTTTTTTTAATTTTTTAGGTTTAGATTTATTTGTTTATGAATGGTTAATAAAGCATATGATTTAACTAGGGTTTGTCAATTAAGGTGAAACAGTGAAAATGATGTGATTAATGGCACCATTAAGCAATGTGAACCCTTAATTTTGAAGGTGGTGAGAAGCTGTATTATGATTTCAAAGATGCGGATTAGTGGTTTTATCGCCGTGGCGTGGCATTTAAGCCTCACGGGCAGTTTCAGGTAGTGTAGAGTGTCCAGGATGACTTGCTATTCCACACCAAAACAAGGCAAGGTTAGCCATGTTTCTGGTTTATACCTTGGAAGATTGTAATATGGTGAATGGGATTTATTGCCATGCACACTCTTCACTTACATTTGTGATTTTCTGATTTCATTCCTTTTGCAAGTTCGTTGGATGCATGAAAATAGGAATTTTGTCAAAAAAGAGAAGGCGAATAGTTGATGTTTAATTCATGTAGGGAAGCAACTGAATTTGATATTCTTTTACATGTTCTTATGCAGAGTTGCAGACCCTTCTGGTTGGTTAGTTAAAAGAATCTTGTATAATGATTGGAATTGTGGCCCTTCGCACATGTTTTTGTTTTTAGAGGGTTTTCTTTTTGTTCATTGGATTGTTTTAACACATATTATCTGATTCACTATCAATGGAGTTTTTAGACTCCACAATCAAGGTTAAGATGATGACACATACTTCATTTCATTTAGTTTTTATTTTTTTTAAGATTTCATCAAGAGTATATGTCTTCATCTTAACTCTGCTCGTGGAGTCTAAAAATTCTACTAATTATGTTAGTTTTGGGGTTTGTTATTATCCTATAGGCACTCTCTGTTTCTGTTCCTTATCTGCTTAGCACATTGCTATTATTTTAAAAGAAATTAATTGATACATAGACCATCATTGGAGTTCTTACATTCCATAAGTGAAGTAAATAAGGTGACACATATCTTTTAGGGTATATATTAAAAAATAAAAAATAAACCTTCAAATAAAGGAGACATGTGACATTTTTTTAACTCCGCTTGTGGTGTTAAAAGTTTCCACTATTAGTATATCAAATACGAATACTTATTTGAAAGGATTATCTAGTGAAATTTTTAAATGCGACATATATCCTCTAGGGAATATTTTAAAAAAAAAGAACTAATTAAAAAATTGATTTTTAACCCTGGTTGTGAACTCCACTATCCATTTATAAGAAATAATCCTATTTTAAATGACTCCTCTTAATTTGGATCATCTAAAAGTGCTCTTAAATGTTTGAGGAGAAAGGGAAGAAAATATAGTTTGTCAAAGTGACTTTTGCAGTTAAGTCAATTCTTTCAAATGTGCCTATAGTTGGCAGGCACTGGCATGCCTAACCTTTGTCGATTATAGTCTTGGCTTATCTTATATTTAAAAGGGATAAAATGAATTTTTGCATGACTTGGGTTTGTGAAATACAATGTGTTAATACAATTTTCATGCCTGATGTGAATCTTCTTAATGCAGTTGAGAGCAGCCTTAAAGCTATGTTTTTAAATGATGGAACCTAAACAAATGCTGGCAGTTTAAATACAGAGAACAAAGCTTAGAGCCGCAGAAGAATGAAATTCTTCAATTCCTTCATGCTTTGAAGGCTGAGAAAGATATGTCAGTTGCCAAATAGCGAAATGCAAACCTGTTAATCATTTGATGTAAATGAACTGACCTTTAATAGGACTGGAGAATGTAGTTTTCCGCTGTTGTAAAGAATTAACTCATTGAAAACATATGATGATATCTCTTATTCCATTTGAACGAGTTATAGCTTCAATTTGAAGTACAGTAACAGTCTACATTTGTGCCTTTGATAGCAGCTTTCCAGTGAAACTGTGCAAGTGATTTGGCAGCTCAGATCAGCAGCTGACAACCAGAAGAGTTTGCATTGTGCTCATTTACTTTTACTTCTCCCTGCATGACATGAGAGCTCAAGACTAAGAAGGCGACTACATAGCTATTACTAACAATGAGCCTTTTTAATGCGACGTCTAACTTGCAAGTGCTTTGATATGCATGTATGCTGAATGTCAAATGTGGTTAAAACATGGAGTGTAAGGCCAGTCTCAGTCTCATCTGACTCGTTAAAGATATAATGATTTAACAAATCAATTAATGTGAAAAAGCATTCTTTGTTGTACAAGTGTTAGCCCCACTTTCAAAAACAGAAATATCTTAGAGTAACAAGATGTGCCCCATGAAAAATAAGCTTGACAATATTAGAACCAAGGCAAGGAAATTATTTTGTATGTAGCTATCCGAATTTAGGTCACTAATCTTGTGAAACATCATCGTTCATCCACTCCCGTTGTTGCAGGTTGCTCAGAGGATTTTTCAGCGGCCACAGTTGCTTTCTTACTACCCAGCCCCGAAGAAACTTTAACCATTGCTGGTCTAAGAAGACGATCCCCAAGGAGAAATCCACGACGTAATTCTTTGATGATAATCCCTTCCTTGAACTCTTGAGACTCCTCACGTGCTATTGCTTCATGTAGCTGTAACAGAGGAGCAGGGACCAAGTGAATCAATTACAAAATGTCTAGGTAAGGAGTATCAGGTGGCTAATCTCTGTTTGCTAGTGGCTAATCTCTGTTTGCTAATGGCTATCACTCCAAAGTCTACAAGTTTATTGTTTCAATCAAATTTCAGGAGTATATTTCTATTTTGGGCTCCAATTAAGAAGTAAGAACATTCAATCTGATTAGAAGTGGAATTCACCTAAATAAAGAATGCATTCCAATGACTAACTTATGCCGACTGCATGGAATAGTATTATTTTATCAGATGATCCAGATATGTATACTATACCTAGTAGGAATAGTACCTAGCTTCATAATTTTCTCATTCAATATCTAGAATGTCCTTAATTTAGATTCAGTCTCTCAATTCTGGATAGGCATGCTTTCGATGCTGGACTTGCATGACAATCAAATCTGGAGATCAAAAGTAAGTTTCAGCTGATCAAATGTACCTAGCGCAAACTTGCACTATAGTTTCCTAACGAGATATTACTCACTTAACTCCCCATCACATGAAAACCTCAAAGATAGCAAGCTCAAAAGTGAAACCTAACATGAAAAGCAAACTGAACAAAGAAAAATTGAACAGAGACAAACTTAAACCAAATTGAACCAAAGTGTTTACCTGACTCAAGATACTATAGTACCATTCTCGAAAACCTTTTTTCATACAGTTAAGTGGATAGCAAACTAACTGAACCATGTGCGCGCGTGTGTGTGTCTAACACTTCCAATATATTTTTAAATTGCTATTGAGCCAAACAAAACCCTACAATGACCAGCAACAAGAACCAGATACTAGCATTTAAACACTAACACTTACAGAGGGATCAAAAGGCTTTCCAACGGTTGGTACAACAGCCACTTGCAAACTCCTCATGATCTCCACAAACTGCTTGTATATACCCTGATAACTTGTATCTATTTTCTTTTCCTTCTCTGTTTTCGGTTTTATTTGTTGCTTGGCTCTCTCAAAACTGTCCACCATGGGCAAAAGACTCTCAATCACTTCTCCTTGGGCATCAGACCTTGAGGTAATTCTCTCCTTCTCTGATCTTTTACGAAAATTATCAAAATCAGCTTGCAATCGGATATACTTCTCTTTCCGAGAGGTTATCTCTGCTGAGACTTCCAAAACTTTTTGCTCCAATCCATTCTTTTCATTTACTATAATGCTTATTCTACTCTCTATCTCAGATACAATTCTATCATCTCCATTGAGAAGAGCCTCCTTGAAAACTCTAATCATGGCCTTTGAACTAGTCAAATTTTCTCCTCCTGATGTTTTTACATCGTCCTGATAAAAGTACTTTAAAAAATTAACACTACGACAAACAATTAAACAACAATTTTATCAACCCAAATTGGCTAATTTTTCTCTATCATGATGATAATAAAAGTGGGAAATTCAATAAATCTTTTTGTTCAGATGCAACAGCAACAACACCTTCAATCACAGGACAACTGAACAACACATAAATGAAAAAAAGATAAAGAATTGAAGAACCAAATTTAAAAATAAAAAATAAAAACTTACAGTGCGAGCAGATTCTTGGGATGAAAAAGAAGCCTTGAAAGTAGGCCTCTTGAGATTCTTATTGCTGTTCAAAGGGAAGGGAAGGTTAGAAGGAGAAAACCCCGAAATGGGTTTTGTAAAAAAAGGTTTCCGATAGAGAGATTGGAGGGATAACAAAGGTCGTTTGGTGCCTTTCGAGGGTTTTAAAGAAGAAGAAGAAGAAGAAGAAGAAGAAGAAGGAAATGAAGCTGAAAAATGAGGAGCCAAAAGAGAGTGGTTAGAGAATGATACAGCCATTATTTCAGTATATTTGTAAAATCTGAATCTGGGATCGCAAAATCTAGTAACGGATTAATATTGTCTGAAAATTTCGAGTACTTAAACCCTGGATGAAGGGCCTTTGGCTTTCTTGCTGTACGAATTGCTTCCCTTCGCCGAACAACGTTGGTGGAGGATATTTTTGGAGATTGAAGGGAGTTTGACTGACTAATTTACCCTTGGGCTGTGGGCATGAGCAACCCAATCCGAGTTCTCCCTTCTCAACCCGATATTCTTTTTTTTCTTTTCTTCTCACCAACAACCAAATCCAAATTTTTAGAAGAAATTATTTGATGCATCGATTTTAGATTTTACAAGCCAAATATATAAAGTGATACGTATAGTTAATTTTTAAAATAGACATGTGACCATTTTTATCGTTTTGTAAAATTAAAAATTATTGCTGTCAATATATCAAATACAAACTTTTTAAATATGTATGCAAGCCCATATTATATATATTATCAAAATATGTTCTTTTAAAAGATGTTGGATAGGAAATTTTTACCATATGCAAGTTTTTTTGGTGGTAAAATTTTATGGTAGACCTGTGAAAAGATCATATATTTGAGGAAAAATTGAACATATTTTTTTAATATTATTTGGTAAATTGAAACATTTTGATCAAATGATTAAGATGAAATTGTAGTATGTTATTGGATTCGATCTCTGGCATCCTCAAATTCTGTACTCAATTATAAAAAATTCTAAAAACCAATTCAAAGATTTCATAGGAAAATTATTATCAATGCTTCTTGGTATGCAGTACACTATTGGATCCAAGCTCTAGCATCCTCGTACCTTTTAATCAATTATCAAAAAATCTAAAAACCAGTTCAAAGATCTCAAAGGAAAATTATCATCACTGCTTCTCAGTATTGGACGTATCTATTAGATTGCTGCATCTCTAAAACTCTGGCAGCTCGTATCTTTACTCTTGTTTTTCTAACTAGTATTGTTAGTAACTAGTCATTTAAGTTTGTGTCATGTAAAATGTAAAAATTTCATACTAAAATTCATATTTACACAGCAAACATAAAATTTATATTTTAATTTTTATCAAATTCATATTCAATTGTTACCAATTTTTAATTCATATCACTTTTATATCTTTTTAAAAATTCATATTATTTTTGCATCTTTTTTTGTATCAAGTTTATGATTACTAGATCTATGTAGCAAGATATATTTAGTTATTGGACAATTATTCCATACACCACCAGTGAAATTTTTTTTACTCTACAAACGAGATTAAGATCATAACATATATCTTATTTTATTTATTTATTTTTAATATTTTTACAAGATATATATCATGATCCAAACATTGTTTGTAGAATAAAAAAAATTCACCAACGACAGCGTATGAAATAATTATACTTAGTTATTTATTACTACTTTGGATGTTAAAGTTGGCTATGGTTTGGACAAAACTCATTTGACATTCTCAATAATTGAAACAACAAATTGGAAGATAAGGGATCGTTTGAAATTTTTGTGTGTTTTGTGTCTTATATTTTTTAAAATTTTGTTTTGTTTTATTTTTCATTTTATTTTCAATTTTTTGAATTTGAAAACACGTTTGGATAACATGCTTTTGTTGTCAAATTTTATAAACAGCAACAGATGGGTGAAAGTGGTAAAAACGTTAAAATAGAACTTGACCCAAGTTCAAATCCAGTCGGTTGCAAAGTTAAAGGAAAATTAAGCTATTAAAACGAGTTACTGTTACCGCACGGATGAACAGTGCCCGCGCGGTAACAGTAGCTAAAATGTTTCCAAAGTTATGAAAACATCGTTTTTATGTTTCTTCTTGTTTTCAAAATGCTGTGTTTTATTTCCAGTTTTTGGAAACAAAAACATAATTGCCAAACACACTTTTGCTTCACTTTTGTAAAATATGGAAAATAAAAACATAAAACATAAAATAAAAACAATACCAAACAAGACCTAAGTTAACAAAAATCCAAAAACTGATAAACATTTGACATTCCATAAAACCAAATATTCAGCTCAAATATCCACACCACAACCAATTTCCAATCACAACTTGTCCCAAAGTTCAATGCAACTCAGTATGAAATAAAACGATACATGTCAACAATCTAACAGTCAAAGTTTCCAACAGCACAAACTCAGCATTTATGTAAACTACCACTGACAAAGTCATATTAGGTGTCAGCTTCAGGCCTTCCTAAAATACCTGCAAGACAAATATTTAAGCAAGAACAAATCACTAAGGCTGATGAAAGACTGAAAAAAAGAAAACAAGAGTATCTCAACCCAGTACTCAACAAGCAAAAGGATAAAGCTATGCATCAGAATTTTATAACAGTACTATTTTACACCAAAATTATGAGGCTCAAAGTCAAAATCAACAGATGATGCTTAGGTAAATATGTTTAACAACAAAAAACACTCTTAAATAAACCTCGAGCTTCCCCCCCAATAACCCGAATGCGTTTCTTGAACTATTTCCCTTCCCCAGGAAAAGAGTTCACAAAACAAACTGGTATTCTATCCACAAGGCTTTTTGGACCAGACCCCTTCGCACCTAGGCTTATACTTAACCAAAAATCATAAGCAATTGAGCTGAATTTCGGACAATTCCATTTTTATGACTCTAATCAAGTCCACTCAAGTCTTCAACCATTTCCCAGCTCAAGACTTCAGTCTGGTCTTGATAATGTCGCAAAAAGATTAATGGTAAAACGTCATTTGAAAATAGGGAAATTTTTCCTTTTGATGCTTCATTATTGACTGGCAGTGAGCAGAGGCCAGTAAGAACAAACAATATTTATGTATTCCAGTGTTCTCTTTGAGAATATGCAGGTATGAGTCTAGTCAGAACTGATCACAACTTTTTTCCACAACCTTCATAATCTTAATTATCAATGTACAAGTTTAAAACATGGTCATGCATATCAAATGCATAACAAGAACCTAAAAGCATGATCTATGAAACAGTGACAAAATAACACAAAATGGAGCATTTCTAGAGGAACAGGATGCCCAATTGTTAAGGCCTTACAACATCCAGATCACACAAAAGGAATGCAAATCAGGTAAAATCAATTATATTACAAAAAGCAAATAAATTGGTGTTACTTTGACAGTAAACAACAACAAAAGTGAGGATCAAATTGCAGTAGTAGCATGACAAACTGGTGAAATCCAATCAGAGAAACCATACCTATACAGCTACTCATCTGCATGATGTGGACACAGACTCATTTATAAGGAAAAACCTTTGAAAGATGAGGCTCTTTGGCATTGGACATCTAGCCTGTCAAGCAGCTTCGAATAACAATAAGTAAATGAAAGATCTAATGGGTTTTTTAGACTCAAAGCTTCATCATACCTTTTAGCACCATCGTCTTCCATGCAACTATCATCATCAAATCCGCTTCCAACAGGCTCCTTCATATGGATTATCTTGCCAAACAATTGAATTGAATGAACGCCTACTTTGCTTAAGTTGCAGCCCCCGTTTTCAGTAAGTTCTGTGCCAAAGGAAACCATGCTGCTCTGGCTATCAGGTGATAAATTGTCAGACTGTGAACTGCCAACGTTGAGCTCAGTTGATATCGTATTCAAATTGGGCACCATATAATTGCCAGAGAAATTATCAGTGTAAATCATAGGGGTATTCTCACTCACAGAGTTGGTTAAACTCTGCAGGTGAAAATGATTTTGCCTGGCTCCCTGCATGCCAGCAGGAAATGAATTGTAATTCAACAGTGATGGGTTCATGTACCCCATTGTTGAATTAGTTAACCCTGTCCTAGGGAAGAAGATTTCTCCCTCTGGATCAGTCAGCCCAGAATCCTGAGAAAACTTTAACTTTTTTTCCAAGGGGAATGAGGAATGAAGCGGTGAGGAGGAAACAAATTCAACTTGCCATGGGCTCACTCTCCTTGCATGCTGGAGAACTTCAGGTTCATCCCATGCAACCTAATGATGTAAAGATAATGAATTAGTGACAAAATGTAAAGGGGGAGAAATTCTATAAGTAGCAAAATGGATGAAAACTTTATCTTAATACCTCTCAGAAACATAAATGTAGATTAAAGAAACCACAACCTACCACAAACCCAACCCCAAAATGCTTAAACTGAAATGAGAAAAAACATACTGCAAGGAAGAAACTATTCTCCCATTATTACCGTCATAGACACATGGGTAAAAGAGCATATTAAACCAGACCTCTCTACCAAAGCACCAAAGATTACATTCTCTACTAAGAACATAGGATGATGCAGTTAGGAGTATCACAGTATACATTTCACCTACACATCAAATTTGAAACTTACAAAAGTGCCAATTTTATGGGATACTGCATTTTGCTTGTTACTTAAGTGACTCAAAATGGAATACATAAGCACATTATTCTTTCAACAAACATAATGCATTAGAGTTTAAGATGTACCCACAATCAATATCAAGTCCAATATAAGAATTTTGATGATTTAACAAATGCCTTGCCAAAATAAAATAACCAAAAAAAAATAACACCCATCTTACCTAGAATGAGAAACCACTATCTAAGCCACTCAAAATCCAAACACAGCCTAGAAGAATAGAATAAAATTGGTACAAAATCATTCCTAATCTAAATCAAATTCTACGGAACTCCTACAATTCCATAATCTGAATTGCACCACACCAACCTTGGCCAACTTCCTATGAAGAGTAGCTCCAAGATTTTTTGTTGACATTTTCCAAGTTTTAGTTTTCTCCAGTCTCGTCAAAATGTTGGAATAATGGTTGAGAGCCTAATATGGGGCACTGATTCTAGGGGAAAATATGCAAAAATAGATATAATTGAAAGTAACATGCAGCCTGCTGCTATCAATGTTTAATCTCATTTCAACCTCGTTTCCTCCAACCTAGCGTCTATCATCAGCACTTAATGTTTAAGCATTTGGTTCTGATCCGCTTTTAAATGCACCTAATTTACTTTAAAATGTTGTAGTACGTACTCTTATTGATTAAATTCGGGACCAAATTGTTAATATTGAAGTCAATAGTAAGATATTCACCCAAAAAAAAAAGTCAATAGTAAGACAGATTCAATTTAATAACCACAATTCAAATAATTGAGCCTAAGCAACTTTTACCTGAAGCATTCGCCAAGGAGAGCCAATCCAGGGGCCAGAAGCCGGTACATCAACAGACATAAGCGTCCCTTGAAAACATGTCATTCGCGAAGAATCCTCTGTCCCAACTGCCATCTTCACTCTGGTCCCTGCAGCCCACACTATATTGAGTCCAGCCTCTACCAATTCCGCCCTCACCACGAAATCAGCCCAAACGGCCCGAGGATAGTACACAACCTCGAATGGCAGCCCCTTCGCAGCCCTCTCTGCCGCTTCTGCCACGGCCTCCGCCGTCACCCTCCCCCTTCCTTCCCCTTTCATTGCTCCTCCATCACTTGGCTCTCTCCACCTCCCAGAATCCCCACCGCCTTGTCCTCTCTTCATCACGCGCCGGACTCCAATAAACATTTTCCCATTACAGTCCCTCATGAAGACAACAGAATCGCCAGCGATGAGCTTTTTTTTATTAATGAACTTGCTCCATCCCGTAGTGAGAAGATGCCGACGTGGCGTTCCTCGGTAAATGTGGCGAAACTCCCAAACGTCGCCGCGAATGTCGGTGACGGAAAGCGTCTGAACCGGCGGCTCAGCATTGAAGTCAAGCGGCGGGAAAATCGAGTCAGCGCAAAAACGCGGGACAGAGAAGCCACCGCCGTTGTTGGCATCGGACGGCGTTAAAACCTTCGCAAACGACACGACCTTATCAGAATCTTCAACTTCACCATTAATGTTTAGAAATTGACTGTGAAGTCTAGAAGGTTCGACAGGGACGAGGAAGAGTTTCGCGAAGGCTTCTTCGGTTATCGGATCGGCGAGGCAGTGGACGTCGGAGATAACGCAATGGATAATAGGTTTGGAGAGTAGGAGAGAAGAAAGCAAAGCGGTTGAACCGCAGGCTTGTTCCACGTGGCCTTGAGGGAAGTAGTAAACCCTAGAATTCACAGTTGGGATTTGAACGGAAGAGCCAGCGCAAGCTCGCCAGATCCTGTAATCGACATGGCGAACCTCCTCGGTAGGAGGCCGTAGAGGCGGCATCCGGCTTCTTAGGGTTTAGATAAGAAAAAAGAAACAGAGGAGCGAATAAAAACACATACAAAAGCAGAGTAGTGTGTTGAAAAGGGGCAGAGTCTGAGTCGGTTTCTTTTTTTTGTTTTTAAAGTGTTTTTTTTTTTTTGTATGTCTGTCCGACGTGAGTTAGGAGAAGCGGCCGGAAAAGCCAAATCTCGTTACCATTGCATTTGGGAATTGGGAGAAAAGGCCACATTTGTTTGGCCATAATTTTACGATTTTACCCCACAAAAGAACAAAACCGTCTACATCATTCTTTTCACGCTAGTAATCCAGAGCGTGGATTTCAACCGCTTTAATTATAAAAAAAAAAACCAATTTAATTAAGTAGTCGTACTGAGTGAGAACTTTGTTTATGTTAAAGTACGCAAAAACCTTCATGACAGAAAGTCAACCAATCAAACGGTTAAGAAATTTTAAGAAATCAAACTGAAGAGTGGGCGGCTGTTGACAGTGAATGGGAAAGCCGTTGAGAGGGAATTTCGGAGGGAAGAATAAATCGGGCGGCTGATTTCTTATTTTTGCTCGGGTCAGAGAGAAAAAGATAGCGCCCGATTGCAACGACCGGATTTGGATGCTCTGTTGTCGCGATTTACATTCACCGTGCGCCACATTACTTTTTTTGATCATATGTTTGTGAGAAATTTTATTGTTAAATTAGTATAAACACATTTAATTTAAATGTAAATTTTATATTATTGAACATAAAAATGTTAAAAATATTGTAAATATATAAAGAATTAATATAAATACATCTTATAATAAAATTATTATATGTTTATATTTATTAATTTTACTTTTACATTTATTTTAATTCGTTTATAATATTTTAACATATTTTATGCTTATAATATTAAATTTATGTTTAACTATGTATAATTGCGTTACAGTAAAATAACAGTTACCGTTATTTGTACTATAACTAATTTACACACAAAATATTGACAATAGCCATGGCATGGTTATATGTAAACCGCCACTTTGTTACTGTAGTAGAAACTTCTTTGTCATTATCTTATGCTTTTATCCTATGATAACTGCTGTTCTCGTATGATAGTGAAATACTTTTTTAATTTTTTAAGAAAATCTCAAGGATAATTCTATTTAACTTTAATTAAAACTCCCCTACCTGTATCAGTAATAAATCTCCTCTAAAGTCTGAAACCGAAACACACACAAAAGGTTCCTTCTTTATTTGAAAAAATAAAATAAATTTTTTATATAAATAATTATTTCATATACCGTTAATAAAATATTTTTATTTATAAATAATGTTAAGATCATGACATGTATTTTTATAAAAATATTAAAAAAACAAATAAAATAAAATACGTGTCACGATCCTAACCTAACACCGTTTGTAGAATAAAAATATTTTATTGACAGTATATTAAATAATTATCTTTTTTATAAATACTCTATTATTATTATATTGTTAATTACTATTATAGTGCTTATTATATACTGTTCACTAAAAATTTTAAAAATATTTATTTTTTTAAAAATAATATTATAACTCATTAATAATGTATAATAATATTTAAAATTTATATACTTCAACCGTATCAGACATTAATTTTTATTATTATAGCAAAAAGTTAAGTGTATCTATTGATAGTTAAATTTTTTAATATCGAGACTTAAAAATTACTACATGCTTCAATTTTTTAATTAAATTTTATATTTTTAATGCTTTTAAAAAATGTATCAACAACTTAATCTCATGTGTAAATTTAAAAAAAATATATCTATGTACAATATAATAATAGTGGATCAAGTAATTTTTTTTTTTGGTGAGCAAAAAATTCAGGAGTGGGAGGGGCTGACCCATCCCCTGGGTAGGGTCAAGGGAATAGCTTTGGATGCCCATCTCACCAAGAGCTAATGACGCAATTCGAACTCAAGAATGGGTTCAAAGGCAAACAAATGCAATCACCTGAACCTACTCTTGGAAGCGTGGATCAAGTATTTTTTTTTTTTTCGATCTAGACCATCCGGTATCCCCATACTTTTGATATAGGACTACTCCGGATTCGAGCCGAGCAGGACCCAAAAAGCGGCAAAGCGTGGATCAAGTATTTAACACCTTGATTGTGGAGTTATTATTATTATTATTATTATTATTATTATTATTATTATTATTATTAATTTGGTGGAAGTGTTATTATTATCTTAAGAACTTATCTTAGAGGTGTAATTTAGGCAAATCTTTTTTAGATGATGGTTTTCATTTTTTAATCCAAATTTGGCCGTCTTTTCATTCCAAATGGTACCACTAGGCCCTATCAACCTTGGCAATGCCTATACAGTATTTGATTTGGTTTGATTTGAATCAGCCTATTATCTTTTATCAATAAAATTTAACTATATTGGATTAGAAATTTTTAAAATTTTTAAAATGAAAGTATTTTAAAATCTATTTATAATAATATTGTTTGAATACATATTTTATTTAAAAAAATAGCTATTAAAATTTAATGAAATGAAACATAATTATAAAATAAAAATAAAAATATTAATATTAATATTAAATAAAAAATATAAAATAAATTATGCAATTTGAATGTTAGATATTATTAATTATATGAAAAAATAAAATATATATTATATTCAAATAAAATTATATTGTTTTAGTTTTTTGCATTTAATGATGTTTTATGCAAAAAAAGTTAAGGTAGTTTTAGAATAATTTTGAAAAATTACCTTTTTAGGTAGATTTCAAAAATTTTAAAAAAAAAAAAGACTTTGAGCATTCGATTGCCCATGTTTATTAAGCTTAAAATTAAAATAATTTACGTAAAATTATGCTAATAAACATAAAATTATTAGAATTAAATATAAAATTATAAGAATTAAACATAAAATTATGAAAAATAAGCGTAAAATTATTAGAATTAGCTAAAATTATGATAATTAAGCATCAAATTACAAGAATAATCATAAAATTACTAGAATTAGTATTCAATTATGATAGTAAGCATAAAATTATTAGAACAAGTGTATAATTAGGATATTAAGTCGTAAAATTATCAAAATTAAGCGTAAAATTACGAAAATAAATATAAAGTTATTACAATTAAACATAAAAACGTTATACATTAACGTAAAATTATTATAATTAAATGAAATTTTTTTATAGCATTTCTAATAAAAATTTGCAAAGACAGTTGAATATTATTGAGAGGCACTCAACTACTGCATAAACAATTTCTATTTGTTAACAGAAATATTTGCTGCATAGGGCGGTTGAATGCCTAACAAAGGAAGTCGACTGTCCTTTACAGTCAACAACGCAGTTATAAAATTGTACGCAGGATGTGCCCATAGTATATGCTGGAACATTGGAGGAATTGACTGTCGTTCAGCCCGCCCAGATTGTGACAGCCGTTGAGCCGCTCTGCCGGTAGCTGCAGAGCAGATATAATGGTGGCGTAGTTGAAGTTCTGTTTGTTTTACTTTGAAACCAGCTCTATTGCAGCTTTGTTTTTGGTATCTAATTTCTGTTTGTTAGCTATTTTTTGTCAATCGAAACTTTCAAATATTCATCAAGTTGAGGCCTTTTGTTTGATCTTGTTCTTTATTCTTGACTGAAATAGCAAGTAAGATCTTCTTCAAGCAATGGTTACGGGTGGAATACTGGAAAATAACTCTCTACTTCCAGTGGCTCTGTCACGTTACTAAACACTTACTTGTGAGATTAAGCTATGAAATTCATTTTGTCTAATTTTTATATCGTTGTTTTTTAAATGTATAAAAAATTAGTTTATTGGCTAATTAATTAAGATAAATAAAATAAGCAAAATTATATTTTATTAAAAAAAATTTATCTGTTAACTTGTTTTATTATTATTATTTATATATATTTTAAATTTTATTATTTATTTAATTTTTATCAACTTATCATATGAAATATACAATAAAATTGATATTTTATAATCTTACACTGAAGTCTGAGCAAACCCAAATCTTCTTTACAGATTGACAGTGATTTGATCTTTTAATCCAAGCATTTGCCGTCTTTTCATTCCGAATGGCATCCCTGGGCCCTACCACCCTTTAGCATTATGGCCGTGACTATACACGATTGGAGTAGATTTGAAGTTTGAATCGGCATATTTCCTTTTGTTGTTCATTTGGGACATTCATTCGGCAATGAAACTTAATATTCAACAGTAAAATTTAATTATTGGACAAGAATTTTTTAATTTTTCGAAATGAAAATATATTTATAAATTTATTTACAGTAAGATGTGTTTGAATAAATAAAAATTTGTTTTTAAAATTTAATGAAATAAAAAATAATTATAAAATAAAAATAATAATATTAAATACAAAATAAAAAATGTATTCTAAATAAGATTATTATCCTATCCATTGTCAGTGAAGTTTTTTAATTTCACAAGCGGTGTTAAGATAATGACATGTGTTTTTTAAAAATATTAAAAAAATAAAAAATAAATAAAATGAAACACATGTCATCATCCTAACCCTACTTGTAAAGTTTTTGTTTAAAAATATTAAAAAAATAAAAATAAATAAAATGAGACACATATCATCATCCTAACCTTGCTTGTGAAATTTTTTTTAAAAATATTAAAAAAATAAAAAATAAATAAAATAAAACACATGTTATCATCGTAATCCTGCTTGTGAAGTTAAAAAATTTCATTGACAATGTATAAGTAATTTTCCTTTTAAATATCATATATTATTTAGTAATGTGAAAATATATATATTAAGTTTTATATGCCGATGCCGTGCATAAAAATAACTTTGAAAAATTGCCTTCTGACGTGTATTTAAAGCAAAATAAATATCTTAATTCATCCTAAATTTTAAATTTAAATTTTTAGGAATTTTTTATAAAAAAATTTAAATTTTAAATATCACGATTAAGATAATTTTTTGTAGAAACCATTCACCCGTACTCCAAAGGAACACGGAAGAAAAGCCAATATAAAGTTGCAAACTTCAACTCAATTTTTTTGCACGCAAACAACAGTCGGATGGAGGCAAATCAGAAAACCAGACTCAAACAGACAGCAATAAACCTAGTAATCACAATAGAGAACTCCGCTGTTGCCGATACAGTAACGACACTTATTGTTTACTAAAAGTAGTAGTCGCACGTCTAAGAGCATCATAATGCAACTTTACCAAGCACTCCTTAGTCACTCCTCTTCTGACTCGGACTCGGCGTTCTGGAGCCACTCAATGAATGGCCTGACATTCTTCCAAAGCTGAGAACCCTTATTGCTTCCGGCTACACCCTTCTGGTACCACTCCATGATGAACTCTTCTTCCAGAATGTCATTGTCATACAGCACTTTGAGAACCAAAGCCACATCCTTGGCTGCCTCGGGGATAGCCTTGCCGCAAAAAGACTCGATTGAATGGAGGAGCACCATCTGCCATCCCTCTTCTTGGGCTGCTACCGCCAAGTACTTCTGCTGTTTGGTAACTTCCTTTGCAAACCCCTTCCCAGCATTGTGGAAGAGTGCTGTAAATAGGGCATCCATGACTTCTTGGGGGGTTCCAGAGAGCGAACCTAGGAAGGATTTAAGCTGAGTTGGAGAGGATCCCTTCCTGAGGTATTCCTTTATCTCATCGACAAGTTTCTCATGGGCACTGACACCATTCTCAGGTACCTTAACCGGATGCTCTGGAGACTTTCTCACTGAGTTTTTCTTCTCTTCATTGGTAGAAAGCATCACCATATCTGCAGTAACAGCACTTAATTGCTCTTTGATACGTTGTTGAGCAGCCTCCAGTGAAGTATCTGTTTGCCACTGGACATCATCATCATCATCATTAGCAACCTGTTCATTCTCATCAGCCTGGCTGTGTGCAGGGGAGTGATCCTCATCAGAGTGTTTGCTTTTCTTCTTGGTTACCGCAAGTTTGGAAGAAGCAACCTTTGAAGTATTAGAGGAAACTTTCTTCTTTGCCTCTTTTTTAATCTTCTTCAGCTCTTCATCAGCAGCCTCACCCTCCTTGAGTCTTTCCTTTTCAGCCCTCCTCATTGCCTTCTTATCTTTTGATGACTTCTTTGCCTCAGGTGGATTCTTAAGAATGAAAGTTGTAAGCTTGCCTCTCATGTCAACATCAGAAACAAACCCACATGCAGCACATTTCAGGGTAATCATCTGTGTCTTAGTAATAACTATCTCAGTTTCAGGGTTCCCACAACCATAGCACTGAACATATTTCTTGATGAAGTTCTCAAGAAGTCCTGCAAGCTTGGCAGTGTCATGGGCCCCATTTACAAGTGATGTTCCAGTCTTCTCGTCAAACTTGGATTGGGCTCCCAGTTCACAACCAAAATACTTCGTTGTGTAAGAAGCAGGTCTAGCCAAAGCCTTTGCAATCTCAACCATGTTAACTACGTTAGTCTTGATGCCATTTCCTCTCCCTTCAATCTTAGTTATCATTTTGGGCATCTTATACCTATAAAAGGCATCATCACTGTTTGAAGCACCAATATTTTGCAATGCCATCTTGATCAAACTGTGGGAGAGTTACTCAGGACAGATCAGATACTGGTGTTTTCAATACTGGCAAGAAATCCTTTACCAGACAGCTTCCTTGCACTTGGAAGAGGTCGCATAAAACGGCAACCCAGATACTGTTTGTTATTGGCCTCAAAATGCATGCAGATAACTTCGGAAATGGAACTTAAATTCTTTTTTCTAGATGTGGGACAGTACTCTCCAAGCAATCCAATTGATGACAAAACGAGAGAGGCCTGTTTAGACATAAAAGAAGATTCAAAAGTAACACCCTCCACTTTGACAAACTGCAGACAAAGCAGACAAAACTGCCAACTTCCTGAAAGACAATAATAGAGTTAATCCAACCAAAGGTTAACCGTTAAAGCAAAGTTCACCAATAACTGGTAGAAAACTCATCAAAATCATGAAAAAGAACACGTAGCATTAGTTCAGCAAGGAAGATACTAAATCAACAAAATAAGAAGTTATAGTCAAATAACATGGTGAAGCATAGAAATACAATTATCAACATCATATATACATGAAAAATATAATCTAAATATATGTAAAATTTCAAATGTCTATAACTAATCAGAACTAACATATTGGAGCATAACAATACAATTATCAATATATATGCATCAAAAACATAAAATCTAAACATAAGTAAAATATCAAATGTCTATAAAGCATCAGAATTAACAAATATCCATTTCTTAAAGACCTATAGATTCCAACATTAGATCATCCGAATTTGGGAGATCTATTAATCTATTACATACTACCGAAACCAAGATTATATTCTTTTTTTAGTTTCTCCATATCAACCAAACCGTTAAAATGTGAAAAAATAATTCGTTATATGAAGGTGGAATTAAGAATAAGTATGTTCCCAATACTAGAGCTCTCTAGTCATACATAAATATTAATTAAAAAAATGTTACATTTGGAAATATTAATGAAATATTAATGAATAAATTTCAAGTTCTGCAAACTCGGAATAAATAATCCAACCATTCTATTCAACGCTAAATAATGAAAATACAAAAAAAAAATTGATATCAATATTGTAATCATCCAAACACGGACAAGCAGACTTATAAAAATTAGAGATAAAGTTCAGAATATAATCGCTCTGGTCAGAACCAAACTACTTGGATCCGATCATCGAAAATAATCCAAAATCAAAGCTCAATCAAAACAAATAAGCTCTTAAACATATAAAAGTACAATCAGTTCTACATCTATTCAACACCAGAAAACAAAAATCTAACTATCGAACAGAGACAAGAAAGATTAAAATCATACGATGGAAAGTTAATAAATTAAATCGCAAAGATTCATCGAGATTTGGATAATAAAAAATCATACCTTTGATGAGATGAGGAAGAACAAAGAGGGAGTTGATGGATTGGGAATTTGGGAAGAGAAGCAGAGGCTGGAGCACTAATTAGATGGCCTTGGTCGACAGATGCCGAGATTATATCATGAAGAAAAATGAGAGAAGCCTTATATAGGGCAACGCAGGGAAAACCAAACGCTAGGGCAAACTCAGCATCTTGAATTTCGAATACTATTCTCAAACCACTTTTTCATCACATTATTACCCTCTATCTCATATTCTATTTACGATTTTGACCATTATTTTTATTTTTTATTTATTTGTTTCTTGCAAAATAAAGATAATAAACTATTTTAATTATTTTCAAAAAATTGCAAAAAAAATATAGAGAAATACTAGCGACAATTACTTTTACAATCACATTTTAATACTTTCTATTTTATTAGTCATATCACTTCTAATTTTACATAAAGATTATATATGTATGATGCATTGACCGTGTATAAATACATTGTCAATCAATAATAATATGACATTTCTTTAATGAGTAAAGTCTAAAAATGTATAGACCCTTAAAAATAAATTTAAAAACTTTATTAATATTTATTTTTAAAAACCTGCATATAAGGAATCATTTTATGGTTAATTGACAATATATGATAGCTATACACTGTTAGTGTATCTTATATAAATTCTTTTACATAAAGATCTGTTATCTATAATTACAAATTACTTGAAAAATATTTTTTAGCATCCACATACTTTAGTTTTTCAACTTATCACATGAAAAATTAATCTTAATGTAAAATAAAAAAATGACATGATCTAATAAAATAAAAAATGTTAAAAAATGACTGTAAAAATAATTTTCATGAGCATTCTTCAAAAATTTAAGTAATAAAAGAAAAATCTCGGCCAAGGGTGATATTGGAAATAAAAAGGGAGAAGAAAAATCATCAAGCAAACTATAAAAGCAAACATGGGTTACGTGGCATCCATACAATGCAAGTAAAGTCGGTTTCAAGTTTCCAAATTTGCGTGTCTAATTGTACTTCTACATTAAATATTCACCGTTGAATCCTTATCACCAACGTGTGATTGCACACATCCAAATAGCGTCACCTCAGCAGATTATTGCTGTCTATCATATATCAAAAATCTATTTTTTTTTTTGAGGAATATCAAAAATCTAATTTTAAATCACTTCTTGATCCAAACGACTTTTTTTATGCAAAATATGGATATAAACCTTTCATGTTTAATTTTATTGTAAAAATTCATAAATTTTTATTATACTACAAATAAATTTCCATAAAACAAAAATATAAAGTTTATAATTATTTTACTGTAAATGGATATAAGTTTATAAATTTTTATTTTACTATAAATCACACTATTTTTTGTTTGTATTCACATATGACATGTTATATGACAACTCATAAAATTATCTAAATCAGTTGCCATGTCCAAATTTTGTTAGTCTCGTTGAACAAATTTGAATTTAATTTCGTTATTTAAAAAAGTTAAAAATTTTCTTAAAATCTCATTTTAGTTATTAACTCTTAGAAATAAAAAATCTACTTACAAATATATCTTATATAATATATTTAGTACTTTTATAATTTTTGAAATAAAAAATTTCAAACATAGTAACATTTTATAAATTAATATCATGAAAAGCTTTTCTAGTTATTGAATATTATGTAATAAATTTTCTAATTTTATGAAATTATTAATTTATACGAAAGTTGGGACCATAAAGGAATTTATTAATTTTTTATATTGATCCCACTTGGGACCATAATTTTTTATTAATTTAGAGAGATTATTAATTTAAAAGAAATTAATTTAGAGAGGTTTTACCCTAACTCCTATGTTTTTGAGTTTTTTTGTAAGAAAACAGAAAGAAAAATCAATAAAAAAAATAAAAATGCCGGCACATATCTAAAATGAATGGTTAATGATTAGATTTTTGAAGACAAGTATAATAATATTGCTAATGAATTCTAAATTTAATTTAAATGGATCAAGAATATCTTCAAGAATTTGTTAAGGAACAATGTACATTTTTTCTTAATTAAGTAGTTGTGAAAATCATTCTGCTCTAAGAACTTGAGAATTATGATTATGCAAAATTATAGTTTATTTGCATAGTATGGTTTGTTCACCAATTAAGAAAAAATCCATAAAAACACAGCACATGAAAATGAAAGTAAAGTTGAAAAAGAAACCTAATATCTGCAATAGTAGTTTGGCTTAACCGAGTAACTACCTTAGCCAAACTTTCTCACTTGAATTTCTCAAGATCAACCCACTTGCAAGCACCTTAACCTCATAATTTAGCCATGGCTAAACTTCCTTGAATCACCTAGCCAAAGAACAATTCAAGATTTAGTTTTACATGAAAGAAATATTGGCAAGGCTGAATGAAACTTCACCTTTACCTCTCGGTTTTGATCCAAATTCCTTTCCCCCTTTCTTTTCTTCAATCTCGTGGCCTTCTCAATCACAATTCCATCTTCATTCCTCACTTATCTAGCCTTTCTTTCCATAATTGTGCATTCGATTTCCTCTCAATTTTATTTAACTTCGTTTTATTTATTTTAACTAAACTATCTCTAGCCGAGAGCCCTAGCTCATTTTCCTCTTTCTTTGCCGTTAATAACAAAGTAGGTGATGGTTCATGGTTTTCCTCTCTCAAAGCCCTAGTACTACTCCCATTTCCAATTTGGTTTTTCGGTATTTACAAGGCAAAATGTAGTTAACAATATAACTACTTTACATGTGTTTTGTTTTAACTTTTCTTGTTTCTATTCTTTCATATCGTGTGTCTGTTGGGTAAAAAACCAAGATTACCGAGCAAAAACGGAAGCAAAACGATAGCTCTTTCTCACCCAATTAACCAAATATGCAACTGTGCTATTATAATGCACACAAACAAAATATATCCAGCAAATATAATCAGCCAATAAATAACCACAACCAACCAGACAATATCGATGTCTACGTGTCCTCTACCCGCTGGCAAAAAATCAGCCCAATCGGACCACGGATGACACTCCGATTGTCAGCTTGATGAAATTTGGATAGTAAACTTTTTTCTGCACTTTCCTCCCACTTCTCTCTCCCAATTTTCTGTTTTGTTTTCACTTTCTCTCAAGGCTAAAATGCAGCAACCAAAACTCATGTTTTTAATCTCTCTAGGCTTTAGTAAAAAAAAAAGGCCTAAAAAAGGTGGACTTAAAAGCAAGCCAAGAATGACCCCAAAAAAAAGGTTTTCACTTGGGTTTCTCCACATAGGAAGGGAGCCAAAGCCCAACAAATCTCCCCTTCCCAACTATGTGGAGGTGCTCGCCATCCTGGCGATCAAGCAACATGTTTCAAACTTTCCTCTAGGCAAAACTTTTGTCAGCATATCAACACAATTATCATCAATATGAATTTTCTCAAGTTCTAGTAGTTTAGCATCTAGAACATCCCACTTCCAATGATACCTTACATCGATATGTTAGGATCTAGCATGGAAAGTTGAATTCTTACCAAGATGAATAGCGCTTTGGCTATCACAAAACAACACATACCTCTCCTGTGCAAAACCGAGTTCTTGCATGAATCTCTTCATCCACAACAACTCCTTGGATGCTTCAGTAATTGCAATAAACTCTGACTCAATAGTAGACAAAGCAACATACTTTTGCAATCTAGATTGCCAAGTCACAGCTCCTCATGCATAAGTGATCAAGTAACCCAAAGTAGACACTTTAGCTGTGTCCATGTTGAACCTATGAAGCACTTTCTCAATATACTTCTCTTGTGATAACCACAACTTCTTAGCCATTCTATCACGCATAATCCTTATGCCAAGAATTTGCTTTGCCTGTCCCAAGTCATTCATGGCAAAGGACTTACTCAATTCTTGCTTCAACTTGTCAATCCAAGAAACATTACGACCAATAATGAGCATATCATCAACATAGAGCAACAAAATAATAAGATCATCATCAGAGAATTTCTGAACAAAGACACAATGATCAAAGGTAGTCTTCTTGTAGCCATGGTCCCTCATAACAGATTCAAACTTCTTATACCACTGTCTTGGAGCTTGCTTTAGACCATACAAGCTTTTCTTCAACTTGCACACATAGTCCTCTTTTCCTTGTACATTGAAACCCTCTGGTTGCTCCATGTAAAGCTCCTCTTCCAAATCACCATGAAGAAAAGCTATTTTCACATCCATTTGCTCAACTTCTAAATCATAATGGGCTATCAAACTCAATATGGTTCTGATAGAAGACATTTTGACAACTGGAGAAAATATTTCCTCAAAGTCAAAGCTTTTTTTGTGATTGAAACCCTTGACAACCAATCTAGCTTTGTACCGTGCATATGAAGAATTCTCTTCTTGCTTCAACCTATAAACCCATCGATTTTTCAAAGCTCTTTTTCCCTTAGGCAATTTCACCAGCTCAAATGTGTGGTTGTCATGCAAAAACTTAAGTTCGTCTTTCATAGCATCAACCCACTGATCTTTGTGTTTACTTTCCATAGCCTCTTTATAACGCTCTGGTTCTCCCTCATCAGTTAAAAGTACATATTCATTTAGAGGATATCTTATAGAAGGCTGTCGATCTCTAGTAGATCTCCGAAGTGAAACTGTTGGTAGAGTCATGGTTGCCTGGTCTTGATCACCCTCATCACCATCCATGCGAGCATTAAACTCACCAATACCATGCTGATCATCATGAACATCTTCTGGCATGTCATTTTCAATTGGATTTGGTGAAGGAGTCGAAGGACTAGGATCTATATCAGTCAAGCTACCATTGTTCTGTGGGATTGCTCTCTTTGCCTTATCAATGTCTTCAATGGTCTAATCCTCAAAGAACACTAAATCTCTGCTTCTGACAAGCTTCTTCTCAATTAGATCATATAATCTGTACCCAAATTCATCCTGACCACAACCAATAAATATACATTGACGAGTCTTGGCATCTAACTTGGACCTCTCATCCTTCAGAACATGAACAATGCCTTGTAGCCAAACACATGCAGATGATCATAAGAGACGTCCTTGTCGAACCAAACATTGTCTGGAACATCACCTTGTAAAGGAACACTAGGAGACAAATTAATCACATGAGCCATTATATACAAAGCTTCACACTAAAAGGATCTAGGCAACTTTGCATCTGAAAGTAGACATCTGACTCTCTCAATCAAAGTCTTGTTCATTCTTTTAGCCAAGCTATTCAACTGTGGTGTCTTAGGAGGTGTCCTCTGATGTCTGATTCCCTACAATTGACAATACTCATCAAACAGTCCACTGTACTCACGACCATTATCAGAACAAATGCATTTCAATTTCTTCCTAGTCTGCCTCTCAACTGAAGCTTGAAAATGCTTGAACACATCAAGGACTTGGTCTTTATCTTCAAAGCATAGACCTAAAGTTTCCTTGAATAGTCATCAATAAAGGTCACAAAATAAAGTGCACCATCAAGTGATCTTACCTTCAAAGGACCACAAACATCTGAATGTACTAACTCTAGCAAATCTGATTTTCTTGAGGGAGGATGGCTTTTAAAAGAAATTCTTCTCTGCTTACCAACTAAGCAGTGAAGACACTTCTTCAAAGTAACACTCTTCAATCCTGAAAGTTGATTTTTCTTGACTAAGTGGCTAAGCCCTTTTTCACTCATGTGACTGAGTCATTTATGCCACAACTCAACTGAATTGTCATTCACCATCACATTCACATTGCCTTTGGAAATTGAAGCCTACATCAAATACAAGTTTGAACACTGCTTTCCCCAAGCCACAACTAAGGAGCCTTTACTCAATTTCCACTATTCATCACAAAAGGTGTTACAATAACCCTTATCATCAAGCTTCCCTATTGAAATCAAATTCAAAAGAATATCCGGTGCATGTCTGACATTTCTAAGTGTCAATTTTGTTCCATTATTAGTCTCCAAACAAACATCCCCTATACCAACATGTGACAAGCCATCATTGCCCATCTTCAATACACCAAAATCACCAGGTGTATAAGATGTGAAGAATTCCTTCCGTGATGTGACATGAAGTGAAGCACCACTATCAATCACCCAACTTGTCTCATGGAATGCTAGATTGATCACATCATTATCACAAACAACTAGTAGATCATCACTGCTAGTAGTAGCAATATGATCATTATGTTCATGATCTTTCTTTTCTTGTTTATCATTGCCACCCTTATTCTCTCTCTTCCATTTGTAGCAATACTTCTTGATATGGCCCATCTTGCCACAATGATGACACTCAAGATTTTTATATCTTGACTTTGACTTGCTTCGACTTTTATCTCTACCCCTTTCACTCTTGCTTTTACTTCTCCTTCTATTCTCTGTGACAAGTGTTGGATTATGCCCTTAGAACCATTCATTAGATGATTGACTTTGGCATTTTTTTATGTATCATGACATTTTATTTATCATAGTTCATTATTATATTTGTCTTATAACTACGTAATATAATCTTATATAATAATGTCCTTAGAATAGTAATAACACACTATTCTTAAAATATCCCTAGTCAAGTATTATTGTGAACAAGGATAACAATGATACGATAAGACTAGTATGTGGTTGACTGATGACCATTGTCATGGATATAGGATATCAAGTCATCACATAGGTACATGTTAGAGAACTATGTACTGGATCGACCCTCCATGAGAACGCTACATGGATTGTTATATGAATGTCATAAGCGATTCTCATAGTGATGATGGTGTATGTGATCCTTTGACTTGAGATCATCAGAGATCCCAACATAGAGAATTGCATACTTTAATGCTGCTAGATGTCATTCGTAACAGGATGGACTATAAAGGTAGTAATTGGGTATGCCTTGATCTATGTAGAGGGATGTTGAGTGATCAAGATAGGATTTATCCCTCTTATATAACAAGAGTGATGTCTTGGGCCCTTTGATAGAGTGAGACTAAGAAATGCATGGCCGTGCTCGAATAAGTCAATATGAGATATTGATTTTATTTGTTTAATTAGTCTACTCAGGAATCAAGAAACGCTGATTAGACTATACAAGTGTGACACATTCCATGACTTGTGTCTAATCAAGACATCATAGGATAAAGGGATTAAACTACACGGTAACATCTATCACGAGTAAGGTTATGTCGAGTCATTGACATTCTCGTTACATGGGTAGCAATGATGTGTTGCTAGATACCGCTCATTGCCTGTGACAATTTTGTCATTGCCATTGTTTTGAGAACCTATTGGGTCGCACACTTAGAACGGATCAATGAGGAGCTTAATTAATCCAATTCAGAATAGGATTAGTTATATCCTTAATCCAATTCAGAATAGGATTAATTAAGCTCCTCATTGACATTGCCAACGCCCCTTATCCGGAAGTGTCCTAATCTTATCAGGATGTTCCAGCCAGTATCTCATACTGACTATAATTTTAGTCGCATTAGAACTCTTATCTAAAAGTGTTTCAATCTTTATACACTTTCGACATTATTCTGTTTCTTCCATAACGTTTATGCAGAACAGAAACCGCCATTAATAATTCGCATCACAGATTATACATAACGTTTATGCAGAACAGAAACGCCATTAATAATTCGCATCACAGATTATACATAACGTTTATGCAAAACAGAAACGCCATTATTAATTCGCATCACAGATTATATCTCACATATAAGTTGAATCGAAATTGATATACATCATATATATATTTTCAACAATTCGATTTCTAGCCTCTGAATATATCATATACATTCTAATCCGTATTAATCTCATTAAAACGATTGCATGTAATCATAAACAGAAAGTAACCAGAGATCATGCTTTTATCAAAACAAATCAGGGACTCCGAACCTGGCTCGGATACCAGTGAAGGAAACCGAAACAACACGCAGCAGAATTTAAATCATTCGGCCTCCACCAAGATCGATTCGGAGAGTTGCCTGATTAGGGTTTCGAGATTTTACCTGACGTTTTCTCTGAATTTTCTGTCGTTGGTCGAGTCACAAGCAGCAACTTTTAGTTCTTGCCTCTACGGTATCCACACGAACGGATCTCACGACTCTTGAACGTCTCACGATCAGAAGCCTTAAAGAGCTTTTAAATTCCTTATAACCGAATTGCTAGCTTCGATTAAAAGGAATGTTTTGTTTTCTGTTTTAAAAAATGCGGCTATGTTTTAGAAAAACATCCCTTTTATAGGCAGTAAATTTTACCCTAAAATTTACTGCCAAACAGAAAACAAAACATTCCTTTTAATCGAAGCTAGCAATTCGGTTATAAGGAATTTAAAAGCTCTTTAAGGCTTCTGATCGTGAGACGTTCAAGAGTCGTGAGATCCGTTCGTGTGGATACCGTAGAGGCAGGAACGAAAAGTTGCTGCTTGTGACTCGACCAACGACAGAAAATTCAGAGAAAACGTCAGGTAAAATCTCGAAACCCTAATCAGGCAACTCTCCGAATCGATCTTGGTGGAGGCCGAATGATTTAAATTCCGCTGCGTGTTGTTTCGGTTTCCTTCAACAAGAACCTCGAAACATGATGAAGAACCTTGAGACCTTCTTCTCACTTCTTCATTCAAAACACCATTCTTCACAAGCTCCATAGTCACAACACCATCGGGAGTAGAATTCACAAGTGAAACCCGAAATGTTTCCCAAGAATTCAGTAGAGTGGCAAGCAACCAAAGCTTTGTCACCTCATCATCAAATTTAATTCCCATTCCAAGCAACTGATTTATAACTCCTTGAAATTCATTCAAGTGATCAGCCACAGATGTTCCATCTTTGTACCTCAGCTGCATCATTTTTTTACGGTAGAACAACTTGTTATTGCCACTCTTTGAGGCAAATAAGTTCTCTAACTTATTCCATAAAGTCCTAGCATGTGTCTCTTGATCAATGTGATTGTAGACATTTTTTTCAACAAAATGTTGAATAAACCCACAAACTTGCTGATACTCAAAATCTCATTCCTCATCACTCTTGGATTCAGGCTTTTGAGTAGCAAACATTAGAAGATGCAGAGACTTCACAAACAAAAGATCTTTCATTTTAGTCTTCCACAATTGATAGTACACAATTATCAGCCAAGCTTTGATACCAATTTGTTGGGTAAAAAATCGAGCTTTCCGAGCAAAAACGGAAGCAAAACAATAGCTCTTTCTCACCCAATTAACCAAATATGCAACTGTGCTATTACAATGCACACAAACAAAATGTATCCAGCAAATATAATCAATCAATAAACAACCACAACCAACAAACAAAAGAGACGCCAAATTTTACGTGGAAAACCTCTTCAAATCGAAGAGTAAAAACCACTGGACTTAAGAGTCCACTAAAAAAAACTCCACTATAATGAGAGAGTTCATACAAAAATCAAGGTTTTTAGTTGCTAAAATGAGTACATAACTCTACTTTCAACCAATAACAAGCAACACCAAGAACTATGAGAGAAAGATTGAGAATATCACCAAAAATGCAGTTGCTGTTCTGAGTTCAGATCTGAAGCTACAGTGCCTATACAGAAAAGCCGACCATACAATATTGATGTCTACGTGTCCTCTACCCACTGGCAAAAAATCAACCCAATCGGACCACGGATGGCACTCCGATCGTCAGCTTGATAAAATCTGGACAGTGAACTTTTTTCTGCACTTTCCTCCCACTTCTCTCTCCCATTTTTCTGTTCTGTTTTCACTCTCTCTCACGGCTAAAATGCAGCAGCCAAAACTCATGTTTTTAATCTCTCTAGCTTTAGTAAAAAAAAAAGGCCTAAACAAGGTGGACCTAAAAGCAAGCCAAGAATGGCACATAAAAAAAAGGTTTCCACTTGGGTTTCTCCACATAGGAAGGGACCCAAAGCCCAACAGTGTCGCCATTCTTTAGCATGCATATTCACACGTTTCTTCCTTCTTCATTTCTTCCTTCTTCATCTCTTACTAACACTTCTTTTACTTTTGTTCAAATGGTAGCATGCAACCCCACGTCTCACTCATAATTCCCATATTTGTTTTAATAATTAAAGTATCAATAATACTAAGAATAGCTCATGGTTTTCACTTCAATACTACTAGCATACTTTGTTTATTTTTTAAATTGGTACATATATATGGGTATAGTATAAACAATCTTTACTTTAATTTAATCATATGGTACCTTTCCAACATGTCCTACAATACCGTAGATCAATTTATGTAGCCTAAGTATTTTAATTTACTTAATATACTAGGCTAAAATTTAAATCTTGATTTCTATAATATTTTAGTATTATAATTTTTAATATGGCAATAATTCTAATCACACTTCCTCAATTCGATTTATTTCAGTTCCCTATCGGCACATCTCAGCTTGTGGTTTGATTTTAAAAAATCATTCCAATAATCCACAAGGAATTAGGAGTCAAGCCACATATGGTTTGAAATGTAATTGAGTTAGATCTCTAGCAAAATTGGAATCACTCAATTTGAAGCTTCCTAGCATGAGGGATCTACCATTCATTGCAGGTTGCTTACTGGCACTGCATTTTGCCTAAAGGTCCAATTTAGAAATTCATATAAATTAATTCACAATGAATTAAATTGCAAGCTTTATATTTTTGAAAAGGTAATTAAGTTAGTTTTCAAATGGTTTTTAAATCACCCTAATTGAAAATTCTTACCATAAATTATGTGCAATTTAGTGTGCAAAGGTCAGTTGACTAGACTCCCTGAACGTGATCACAGATAGGCTAACTTTAAAAAATTGTTAGTAATGACTCCAAATAAATTAGGATGTGAGCCTCATATGCCTGGAAACGTATTTGAGTTAACTTTCATAAAAATTTTACGATTTGTCAATTAGACTCCTAAATCTCTATTTATGATCGAAATAGTACCCTAAAAGTTGAAATTTCTACTCACTCAATACCACTTATGAACTAAACTCCAATTAAACTTTCTAATTTCATATTAATTTATACAATTAGGTCTAGGGAAGGTTCAGATTTCACAATATACGTTATACATATATATTGCTAAATTAAATGCTCAAGTCAAGGAAGTCAAAATTGTGGTTTTTTTTTAAACAAGGATAGAAAAGTTTTGCTTGATTTTAAATTATAAGTTTATATAAATTGAAGTTTTTATATAGTTGATCAATAATAAGTAGTACCCCATTAATAAGTAAAGTTAAAAAAAATGCAAACAGTAATTTATTTTAAGAATCTGTGCATTTTTAAATTTTACTTATTAATGAGTTGACATAATTGTTTACCGAGCAATATAAAAGCTATATGCCAACAGAGGTTGATTGAGTTGATCACTTTGCTTGTAAGGCTTAGGTTCAACTCCCATTGCCAGCAATTCTCCTTGGTGGATGATTTGTAAATCCAATGTAAGTCTTCACTGGAAATTGCAATATGCCCTGACCTTAGAATGAGGAAGCCTTCCCTCACCTAAACTTAATTCTCTATCCCTCAAACTATACATTACCGTTGCATCAAATATAAACATTAAATTATATTATATTATTATGATTTTAAAAAGTGAGGTTTTAGGCACCACTGATAAAGTGACACATAACTACTTTTAAAAGGCATGTGATTACTATTATACAATCTTAAATACCAAATAAGTCATTTAAATCTTAAAATTTGATTTTAATAAGAAAATGACTTCAAAAGTTCATTTCAAACCCTTTAAATTGAAAATAAAATTATTTTTTATCAAGATTGTTTTCTTGTCTTTCATTTTTTGGGAAAATATTTTTTTTATATGTCAATTATTCATTTTGACCATAAATTAACTTGAGTTAATTAAGTTAATCGTAATTGATTGATAAGAATAGATTTGTTCAAGGGCCGGGCTATCAATCCAAACCCGAAAGCTAGTTTATTTTTTACATGGGTTTAGACAAAAATATTAAGTTCATTAAATGGGTTTGAGCTTGAAAATCAATGCTCGCTAAAAAATTGACAAGGCTTAGATTTACCATTTCATGTCGAAGCCCGCCATGCTAACTATAATTTTTGTACTATTTTTATACTAATGCATTTTTTAAATGTCCCTTGTTTTTTTTTTGTGCAATTTAATTTAAGTTTGTATTTTTTTAGATTTTAATTTAAATTTTCATGTTTCTTGTAGTATTTTTGTAAGAATTTATTCAAATTTATTGTGTTATATTTATTAATTATTATGTGTTTTATTATATATATACATATTAAAATAATAGTATTTAGGGGGACTTGAACGGAGTTAAGCTTATTCATTGTATGTAAAAAGGAATTTGAACAAAAAATTAAGCTTGCAAATAAGTTGGATCAGGTTTGGGCTTACTTTCAATTTCTTAATCCCTTATCTAAATTCGACCTATATCCGACTTGATTCATGAACAAGTTTAGATAAAAATGAGCTATAATGCTAATTACAAGATTATCAAATAATATGAAGTGACATCAACCTAAAATTTCAATTATTTTTAAGATCAGCCTAATGTAAGTTAATCTTTTTTAGTCTATATTATTCATAAAACATAGGGATGACCCGATGCGATTGAATGAACTTTAATAAAATCTAAATCAAACTTAATTGTTTCTCATATGAGGCTATAATGGTTAATTTCAATGATTTTCGATGAAAATACTATGCGATAGTAAGGTTTTGCTTGATAGGAAGGATGGAAAAATGTGAGAATAGAAAATTTATTAATCTAATGATTTAGCTACAAAATAAGAAAGTGGTTATAAAACCTAACCATTAGATTATTAAATTTTACATCCTCATCTCTTTCCATCCTTTCTACCGACTAAAGCCTAATTTTTTTTTTTAGTTTTCAACCAAACAATCAACTCTAATTATCACTTTCTTGACCAGCATCTAAACGTCCCTACAAAGTGTGAGATGAGACGATTTTTTTTCCAAACCAATTGAAACAGTCACCTAATTATGCCTTAATTATACTCAGAACATAACAAATCCCAGAGTTTGAGACACAACCTTGTTATGTTCATTTCTATTTGTTTCAAACCTGTCTGTTGTCGGAGAGACTGTGACTAACGATATTTTCATACTCAAATTTCAATTTAATTTTTTTCTCGAATTGATATTTTTTTACAAATATTAAAAATAAAATTATAAATCAATAATTAATATATATATCAAATAAAAAATTTGATTAAACTTACAAACTACTGAAATCGAATATTAAAATATTCATATTCTATTCACTTGATAACTCAAACTACTCGAATTCTTGCTCGAGATGATAATAATTGAAGCGAATTCCAATCTTCTCCAAACAAAACCTGTACAACAATTTCGAAGGCACAAATATTTGAATTCTTTTCAAGACAGGGCCATGAGTTGTGGCATGAATGGCTGAAGATGGGAAAGTTTATCACGTTTAAACGAACCATGAACAAATTTTGACATGAACTTGACTTTTATCAGCAATGGTTCAGAAAGCCGCCTTTTTCTGCTGATCCATGTCATGTTTATAGAAAAGAAGCAGAATAGTCAAAAGTTAAACAAGCGGTATCCTGAAATATGTTAGCCCTTTGAAAACAAGATTCTGATGCTAATTAACGAGATTTAGACTCAATTATGACAAATCACAAAGGAAGAAGAAACAAACTAAACTCTTTGACAACCCTAAGGCTTCACTGGGATAGATTAAGCAATAAGAGAGGACTCTGGGTCCCAGCTATGGACCAAAACAATTGACACAATAAGGTGAAATGATATGCAAAGTCATCTGAATCGATCTAGCATTTCAAGTTTCTCCCCCAGTCAAAGATAGCTCTGCAAAAACTTGACCTTTGGTTTATATAATTATTATATAGCAAGTTTTTTAACATATAAAATGAAAAATAGAATCTCAAATTTAGTCCAAATGGTTTATATAATTATTTTTAAAAACTAACATTTAATAAATTTAAAATTCAAATCTTAATATTTGTAACTTTTTTTTTTCCATTTCCAAACTTTGATCTTTCTAGTTAAAAAGATTAATACACACTAACTTAAAACAATTTGCTGGTAATGTTTGGACTTCTTTAAGTATTGCGAAGAGAGAAAAAATGAAGGAATTTCCTTGAAATATTTTAAATTCATCCGTCAGTCAATATTTCGTTAGAACTTGATTTGAATATAAACAAAATTCATCTCATAACATTTTGGTGGATATACACATAATAAATTTTGTTCAGGTTTTAATCTTATAATATTAATTTTGAATAAATACAAAAAGTAGTAAATGAAAATTTCATTTTTTTTATTTATTAATGAAAAGGAAACTTCACAAGAAAATTTACAGAAGGAAAATCGAACCATAACCACTTTGAAAGCGACAAGCTAATTCATGAAAGGTAGGCGGGACTTTTCCAGTATGGTTTCTCCGAGTTGACAAAGTCTTGAAATATAGCATTGTGGTATATTTTTATAAATTAAAATGTTAGTGGCAGTTAAGGGAGAAATAAATCGTTATTCAACTTGATATTAGTCAATCTTGTAAATAGATTCAAATTTTATAGTTAAAAGAGAGATAACAACGGTTAAGTCAAATTTTAGGTGGATTTGACAATTAGTATATGTTTTTCGGTTCGTATTATGTCATATCTTATTTATATAGTATAAAACACAAAAATTGCCATACAATTGTGTCAACTTGATAATAATATTAGCTATTATATTATCAAGTGTTAGCTTATATAAAAGATAAATTTAAGTTACATTAACATGCTTTTACTCATAATGAAAACTTTGGGGTACATTTGGTTCAAGTTGGTGTTATTGCAATTTTTTTGAACACATCCGCATAAAATATTATAGTACAAACAATTAAAGATACCCATAAGAGATTAATTCGGCTAATAATTTATTTATTTATTTATTTTTGTTTAAGTAAATTAAGTTTACACATAATGTAAAAAATAAAGTTTATTGGACTTAAATCGATTTTGAAGAATCCTAAAAATAAATGAACAAATTAAAAAATAATAAAATTCGTTTCAATTCAGTTTATTTACACTTTAAATTATCAAATTAAGAAAGATACCTTTTTTAGTAGAAGTAAATCACAATATATAATCCAATTTTAATGTCTTAAACTATGAGATTTGAATAGTTCTTAATGCATTGGAGCAGTAAATTTATTTCTTTCCTTAGCATTTTAGACTCGGGTTAAAATAAAATCCAACAAAAAACAAGTCGAGCAACCTAGCCGCCCAAATACAGTGTTTGGTTCATGACAGGTGGCGTGACTGGCGTGGCAGTGAGTGAGTTCCACGTAGTGGGGCCAAAGCACCGTAGAAAATTCAAACGTTAGTGCGGCAATTTCTTTGTTGCCTAACAATTCTATTTCTTCGGTTGTTCTGACGATCCAACCCGCGTAATATTCATCAAAATTCATTCTTCCTTATAAAAGGATTTCGCGTACAAAATCACAGAACTCGAAAGAAATTGAAAGTTCTTCGTCTTCGGATCCCATTTCTCTGCATTCCAGCTCCGCCCTCGATCCCTCCTCCTCCTTTCCCTCTCTTCTCTCGGCCATGAAGCCACGCAGCCCCAAGAAAATCTCCCTGAGATGGATCCCGTTTATCTGTATCTCCTTCTTTGCTCTCGGAATTTTCTTCAGTGGCAGGTCTTTCCGTTCCTTTCAATCCTTTTGATTTGTTAATTCTTTCTTTGCCTTTTTCTTTTGTTGTGAATCGATTGACGAAATGGTGTCAGTGCTTTTCTTTTTCTTGATTTTGGTGTTTAATTGTTGGGTTGGTTTTATTGTTGATATTTTGATAACCATTGGATTTTGTTTACAGGCTGTGGGTCCCACTGGAATCCGACGGTCAGCTCGTCTCACAACATCGGCGTGAACAGGAGTTGCAGATTGTCTCCGAGGATTGCGGTTCTAAGAAAGTATGTTTCTGTTATTTTCACTAATACTGTATCGGTTTAACTTTAAATTTTATTTAAAACAAATTTTGTTTTTCCATTTTATAGAAGCTTGCACAAGATAATGGTGTAATGGATGAAGTTTTGAAAACCCACGAAGCAATTCAGTGAGTACAAAATCGTGTTCTTACTTGTTATTTTAGTTAAAATTTATTTCTATTTTGGAAAAGTCTTACCTACTAATTTATTTGTAATTGTGATCTTTGATGAGGCCAAACAGATCTCTAGACAAGTCAGTTGCAATGCTTCAGATGCAGTTAGCTGCCTCGCGTAGTTCTCAGGAAATGGAGGACGTTGAAGCCTCCGGTGCTGTCTCAACCTCGACTCGTGACGGACCATCAGGGAAGAAAGTGCTTATGGTCATTGGAATTAACACTGCTTTTAGTAGTAGGAGGCGGCGTGATTCTGTCAGAGAGACTTGGATGCCACAAGGTTTTGTAATTTCCATGGTCTCTTGAGGTTTTTATAGTTGATTAGTTTGCTAGTATTTAATATCTGAAATGAATTCTTATGTTTATGTTTGAACAGGGGAAAAGCTTATTCAGTTGGAGCGCGAGAAAGGGATTATTATCCGTTTCATGATTGGCCACAGGTAAATCGTTTGTCTGTTTCTTGTTCAGTGCAGACATATTGAAAGCAAATCTGAGTTAGACAACTTTGGTTTGAATTTCAGAATATGTGATGAATGTGCGAGAAATGTAATTGCTTCAGTACATCATTTGAACTGACATAAGTTATATCTGCATTCTTTGACCCAGTGCAACATCCAACAGCATCTTAGATAGAGCTATTGATTCAGAGAATGCTCAGCATAAGGACTTCCTTAGATTGGTTAGACAGCAGTCCCACTAATTTTGGGTATTCTTATGAGATATTATGGCATTTCTTATCAATAATTGGTTTCTACCATATAATGCAGGAACATGTTGAAGGATATCACGAATTATCTGCAAAAACAAAAATTTTCTTTTCTACTGCTGTTGCAAAATGGGATGCTGAGTTCTATGTCAAGGTGGATGATGATGTTCATGTTAATGTTGGTAGGTTTGCCAACTCCTATTTCGTGTCCTTTTTGTTATCGAAAACTTTTTATCGCCCAACATAATGGTCAAGAAAAATTTCTTCATATTTTCTCATAGGTATGCTTGCTGCAACTCTTGCCCGGCACCGTTCCAAGCCGAGAGTCTATATGGGGTGCATGAAATCTGGACCTGTTCTTTCTCAAAAGTAATATCCTGGTGTCTTTTTGTTGTTGATAATATTCCTGTTCAATTTGCTTCGCCCCCTCCTGCAAATTTGTAACATAACTTTTATTGAATTCATTTATGTTCTTTAGGAATGTCAAGTACCATGAACCAGAGTACTGGAAATTTGGAGAAGAGGGGAACAAATACTTTCGACATGCAACTGGGCAGATATATGCAATTTCAAAGGATCTGGCAACCTACATCTCCATAAACCAGTGAGAACTTTGATTTTTGTCTGAAAGTAGCCTGTTTGTGTTTCATATATTGCTTTGCCTTATTGAGGGCTCTATCTTTTCAACTTCATTGTCTCTTGTATTTTGTGTGCATTTGGCAGTGTCTTTACCATCATCACCTTGCTTAACTTCATTATTCTTTTTGTTTTCTTTTGCTCCTAGTTCAATCAAGTTGCCATTTTTTTACTTCAAGTATGGCATCACTCAAAACATTGAAATTCTTTTATTTGGGCATCGTTCAAGTCCTTAAATAATTGTAAATTCAAATAAAATTCCTGGAGCATTAAAATGCTGATCAAATTATATCCTTGACCTATATGGCCAAATCAGACTGATGAATTTGTATATTGTTTTGATGTAGTAATTTTGCACTTTTAAGCTTCTGCATTGATAGTTTTCTGCCTTAAAAAGGCATGGCTAATATTCAGAGTGATTCTGACTGCTGCAGGCCTATATTGCATAAGTATGCTAATGAAGATGTGTCCCTCGGTTCATGGTTTATTGGCCTTGAAGTTGAACACATAGATGATAGGAATATGTGCTGTGGGACTCCACCAGGTAATGTTCTGGAAGAATACAAGTAATTTAATCTTGTACCAAACTTCATATAATTTATAAGTTCATGAGGACCAATAAATGGAAGATGGAAATAAGGATGATTCATGTTTATGTAATGGTACCGGTCTACCTGATGATCAAATGGGTTGCATTGCAGTCAAGGGCACTTCTTCTTGTTAAAATCTAGTGATAATCTTTTTTTTTTTTTCGAGATTGGTCTTCCTTCTAACTTGTGTTTGTTTCCTGTACTGCAGATTGTGAGTGGAAGGCACAAGCAGGTAACGTCTGTGTTGCATCGTTTGATTGGAGCTGCAGCGGAATCTGCAAATCAGTTGAGAAGATCAAAATTGTTCATGAAAGGTGTGGTGAAGGGGGTGCTGCAGTTTGGAGTGCTTTAATCTGAATTAATTCGTATGGGAAGATTTTCTTTGGGCGAACAAGATTAAACATTTGTAGTTGAAGATGGAGAAACAGTTTTCGCTGATGACGTAGGAGAGCAAACAGCGCATCTGGTTTTGTTACATATCTGCAAAGTGCAAACACATTTCCTCAACATCTACAGATAATGCATCATTCACTTCCCTCAACACACACGAAAAATGGAAAGCGAACATACATTATTCACTTGTTAGATAGGAGCTGTTTAATCAGAAAAGCTTATGTTAGCATTCAACATATATTCCAATTCATTTTGATGGGTTTAAGAGGATATGAGAGTATTTATACGCAATTGTTGTAGTTTTTACACTTTTTTTTTTGTCTTTTTGCATAGAAATTAAATGTGATGTAAGAGAGGTCTGTAAAATGGTGGCTTAAACGCCAAAAGCTAATGTATTGCTACATTTGTAGAAGCTTGTAAAAAGATTATGCTTTTATTTTTTGGTGTAAGTAAAAAGATTATGCTGCTACACTACAGTTTATAAATGCTTTTATGAATTATAACGTGATGGAGACCAAATATAGATGTAATCAGTTCAGTTCCCTGCAGGATATCCAATTATCCTCTTCAAGGGAAAGGCTTTGTGATCCCTTTATTTTTCCGAAAATAGCTTTAGACGTTGCTTGGTAAGAAAGATAAAAAGACATGAGAAGAGAAAATTTGTTAATCCAATAATTAAGTTTTATAATAATTTTCCTATTTTATAGCTTAAATATTTGATAAATAAATTTTTTTTTTCATTTTTTTTCTTTTTCTTACCAAGCAAAACCTTAAAGATTAAGAAAGATTATGGCAGATATATGAGCACTTCAGACCCAATGGATTTATATATGTGTGTGTGTATATAAGATTGATATCTTAAAATAGAAGTTCAAATTTGTTGGATGTCACTTCTTAAGAGTGTTTGCATGAATAATTTGAGTTAGTTTTGCTTTAATCTTTAATGTGAAATTAAGATGTTTTAGGCTGTTTTCTTTTACATTATAAGACCTGCTACTACTTTTACCAGTAAAAGACCCGGGTTTTGCCTCGGGTGGAATGAAAAGCCGAATATAAAGAGGAGCAATGCTTTGGAGAAAATGTGTTCCGAGACCCATTTCCAATTGAACACATCTTTTACTACCTGGGGCAAAAATGTGTTCAAATTTGTAGAACAGTGCCCAAAAATCTCCAATATCAAGAGGAACAATCACAGCCCCCCTTGAGCCAAGTCTTAGCTTTATCGGACTTACTATCATGCCAGGCAACTTGGCCACAACGACTATGTCCTGGGGATCATGAGCACGTTTCTTTGTGGCATACCTGAAACTATATTGAAAATTTGAACATCAGCAAAGAAGAATTCGAATACCATTAGTTATAAAGCTATAAAATGACATGTGCGTTTAATGAGTCTCATATATACATTATATGTTGAAGATATGTATGTTTTTTCTAATTCAGAAATTAATCTGAGTTATTCAAATATCTAAATTAACGATGTTTTATTAAGATATTTTGCAAATATATTGAAAGTTCGAATATTATTATTATTATTATTATTATTATTATTATTATTATTTGTTCATTGTTCGAATATTATTATTTACGAAGTCCGTTTCACTGTATTTGAATGCCTAGTATATTTGGCTCATTTATTCCAGCTAGCTCCTTCGTATTTTTATTTTTGAGTTTTTGACTTCTTTCTTCTACTTTTATTGACACTAGGACAGTAACCTCAGCTTCGCATGGAGATTTTTTTTTTAAAAAAATTACAAAAAGTATTTATTAAAAATAATAAATCAAGATAATTATTTTAAAAATATTGATTTATTAAATAAAAAAGATAATATTGAATTTATCAATTAATCATCTTATTTATTTTTTATTATATCTTTTTTTAAATAAAATAAATTTTTAACACAAAATTACAAAGTTAAATATATCAAAATAAAAAGAAAATATTATAAAATATTTAGTTTTTTATTCAATTTGATCCTAATTTACTTGTCTCAAGATAAATTCAGATTAAGTTAATCCATACCATTACTTTTTCTTTTTCTTTTTTGTAGTCTCAAAGTGTTTAATATTGAAATTATTTATTTATTACCTTATTTCTTCTTTTATGGCTTTCAATTTTCATATTTAATGAATTCTTTAAATTTTAATTCGTAGATTTATTTTTTATAATATTTTTGTGTTTAAGTTTTAAAAAATGACCTTCGAAAATTTTTTGCTTTATACTATAATTTATCATTTTTTTGAATTTTAATATTATTTGTAATATTTATTAGATTTTATTGTTTTTTAATTTTTAAAATTTGAGAATTATACAAATAAAAAATGAATTATAATTTGATTTGAACTTTTCGGATATTTGGTATTTGAATTTTAATATTTTATCAGAATTTTTGCAAACTGATTTTTTTGAGTATTTCATTTGAATTTTTAAAAAAGTTTAATACGTATTTTTTTAACATTTATTTTTTTTTTGTTACATGAATATTTGATTTAGTTCCTTAAAAAAGGATTATTTGAATTTTATTTTTTTTCTCTTTCCATTTTTCATATCTTTCACTTCATTTTTTTTATTTTAACTTTGAAAAATAATAATAGTATTTAAAAAAAATTGTGAGTATTTGATTTAGTTCTTTTCAAATTTTTTTGTTTGAACTTTTCATCGTCTCTCTTTTCTCTTACTTCTCTTCATGCTAAGTTCCTTTTTTCATATTTTTAGTATTTTAAAATTAAAAAAATTAAAAAAAAATATTTTTATTTCAATTAAAAAATATCACATATTAAACTAAAAACTACCACATGGCTAAATTTATTTTTAATATTTTAATTTTAAGGAAAAAAATTAAAACTAACTATAAATTTGAAAAATAAAAAATATGCCTCTAAAAGAGATAACAAAGTGTCATGTAGTAACTACTCATTCATTAAGTAAATAACTTTTATACTCACCAGTATTTTAATCAATACTGTACCATAATTTTTATCAAACAAAAACAATATGAAAATTATATATATATATATATATATATATGATATTTAAAAAGCCAACTCAAAATATTTATAACAAAACTAACTAAAAAAAAAATAAAGAAGGATACATGTCAAGCTAATATTAATGGGAGACTTTTTATATATAGTTATAGATATTAGGAATCTATTACATTATAATATATTATTTAATATGTTATTTTTTGATCTTTCTATTTTTTTTGGATTTAATAAAAAATAAAAAATTATTGAACAAAAAGTAAAAATAAATTTTATAATATTATTTTTTGTGTCCTTTGATTACACCATAATATATTATTTATTGATCTTTCCATTTTTTTTGGATTTTAATAAATAAAAAAATGAATAAAAGATAAGAATAAATTTTATAATATTATTTTTTATTTGCTTGACACTTGTCAAGCAAAGCATCTTTGGGGATTTTTTTTATATATAGTTAAAGATGGTAACCAAAAGAAAAAAAAAAGAAAAATGAAAAGTACATGAGGAGCTCTTTTATGTATAAGTATAAGCCAAGTAAAGTAGAAACTCATCATTTAATATTAATTTAGGATGATTAGATTCTACCGCACCAGATTTCACGAAATAACAAAATATTGAATGGGGATTATACCATTTTACTTATTCTTTTTAATATTTTAATATTTTATTAAAATTATTTTTATTTAAGGGTTATTTTTCATTTTTCAATTTCATTAAAGCTAATTTTACCGTACATCCAAACTAGTCATTAGAGAAGTTATTAGTTTAAAATATTTTAGTTGTAATTTGATATTTTATCTTTAAAAAAAAGTTTATTTTTAACTTTCACATTCTTTAAACTTCTTTAATAACTCAATGACATTTAATTTTTTTAAAAATCTCATTTTGATTAATAAATTCCTTAAAAATCTCAGTAGGAATAAATATTATGTAATAATTTTACTTTTTTAGCTTTTGAAATAAAAACTTTTAAATATGGTAGCCTTCTACAAATTTGCGTCTTAAAGCATTTTTCTAGTTATGGAATATTATGTAATATTTTATATTTTTATCAAATTATTAATCTATGCAAAATTCAGATTGAAATTTTACACTAAATTTTAAAATAAAATTATTAATTATTACAATAAAAGTGTTTATTAATTTTTTATAATGATTCGGATTGGGATCATTATTTTTTATTAATTTAAAGGAAAGTATTTTAGAGAGGTTGAGAAATCTTGAAGCACAAGAGAAAAGAACAAAGGGAAAATATGAATTTCACTCGATCTTTCTTTTTGTTGGCGAAAGAATTTCTCTCAATCTTTTATTAATAATGAAGTTATCATTTTCATTTTTTTTCCTACTAATTTTTTAAGTTTACATTTTCTTTGTGGTAATTTAGGCAAACTTTGGTATCAATGATTAAATATTCCATTTTCACCGTACCTTTTTCTGTTGTCTGCAACTGCACCTGCACCTTCTATCACGCGCCCTATCCTCTAGAAGACTTCTTTCCTACTCCGGCAAAAATAACTCAGTCTGCCTCCGTGTTTCTGTCTTTCGTCTCTGATCAACGTGAGCTCGGAAGTCGTCTAATAATCGGACAGTGATTAGCAAAATGGAGAACGCCGACGTTTTCTTAGGATTGCAAGATTTTCTAGAGCGCATGCGCCAGCCGTCCGCTGCTGATTTCGTCAAATCCATCAAAAGGTCTCTCAATCTTTAATTATTTAACCTTTTTTTTTTCCATCGCTCATCTTTAAATGTATATAGAATGACTTAAGATAGAAGGTGATTTGAGCTTAATCGGAAGTGATTAATGGTTTTTAATTTGGTGGATGATTTAGTGGTTGATTGCTTTAAATTCAAATAAAATTCCCATTCTGGAAGCTGTTCTTTTGTAAATTAATTGCCGAATAAAACTTTAATTTTTCTATCATAAGGATTGAGATGTTTCATTTAGGCAATCTTTTCTGGGTTTTGACTCTTGAATTTGGGCGTTTCGCCATATTGCAGTTTCATAGTTTCTTTCTCAAACAATGCTCCTGATCCCGAAAGGGATAGTGCTGCCGTACAGGCGTTCTTTGGCAACATGGAAGCTGCTTTTCGAGCTCATCCGCTTTGGGCTGGATGCTCGGAGGAGGAGCTGGAAAGTGCTGGTGAAGTAAGTTAGTGATGCTACTTATTTTGCTCGTATATCTTGTGGTTTTGGGTTTACATGCTTAATGCATTAAATTATTTGCCTCTCTTATTATTAGGCAATTTGGTTTACGAAAAGAAAAAATCTTTACCACGGGTAGATGTATTTACTCTTATTTTTTTTTTAAAAATACAGGGATTGGAGAAGTATGTTATGACAAAGTTATTTACCCGTGTGTTTGCTTCACTTCCGGATGATGTAAAACATGATGATCAACTTTCTGAGAAGATGGCTCTCATTCAGCAATTTGTTAGGCCTGAGAATTTGGATATTAAGCCGACCTTTCAGAATGAGACATCATGGCTGGTAAGTGGTTGGATTCGTGTTTCAAATGATTTCCTTTTTTGCAGTATGTAGTAAACTTCACCGTCATCTGCACATGTTGTCCCTGTGAACTATTTCTATTTTGCCTTGTTTGCCTTTCTATTGTATTGAGAACCCTTCCAACATTTTGTAGAGAATACTTTTACCTTCCCTGCGAATAGTGAAATTATTGTAGTATTGATGGGAAATAACATAACATTTCAAGGTATTGGCTCCCTTGAATATAAGAATGAAGTCTTATCTAGAAATCTGGTCCTAGTTAATAAGAAGCTCCTAGGGGTTCTCAAACAGCAATCAAAAGTCCATCATGCTGAAACCAACAAAAAAATAAAATAAAATGTTAGATGCTTACTTCCTTAACCTTTCTAAGGAAGGCCAGGAGGGTGGACCCTCTGAGAGCAAAAACCCTCACCGAGGAAGGAAAGTACATCTCTTAGCAGGAACATCTCTTCACAAAGATTCTATTTTCCTTAATGCAGCCCTGCTTTGGGCCCAAAAGGAAACTTCTGTCCAGGTCATCTCACATGCTACATTCTTTCATGCTTAACTTGACTTGAGCTCATTGTAAAGTTCCCCTCCGATGACATGATCAAATGAGGACTATGCACTCATGAATGGATGTCTAATGCTATGGGGCCTTGTGCATTAATAACATGGCAAGACATTGCTGCATCATGTCCATTCATATAACGCAGCTGATACGATTCATTCGCTATTTATATGCTGGTTTAGATTTAGATATTGTACATGAGCAAAACCATAACCATCGATGCATATTTAAGCATATATAGCTGTTTTTCTATCTTGTTTGATACCTCTAACTTCTTCAGTTTTGCTTGACACTGTAAATATTCCCCTTTTCTGGGAGCTTCATGTCTTACTAATTTGTAGTTCTCTATAAACTCTAACTCTGACCAATGATATTGTCTTAAGCAATTGTGAATTTATTGGATCATGTAGTTCCCTTTGATACGGTACTTTTAGCTCCTGCAGTTGGTTATGGCTAATATTTTTGTGTACTGAGAATTAAATAAAATCTATCGTAGTAATATATCAACTGAAAGATTGAGATCCAGGTTATTTTGCTGCTTTTATAGAATGTTGTCTTCAGAAATATTTTCAGCATAAGAGTAGCAAACTGGTGTTCAGTAGTTTTGGCTGCAAAATACCAGGAATGTTGGTCAATATTTTTCTCACTAGCTCCAATTAGATTTGTTATGTTCGCTGAATTTCTGAAAGACAGGCTGATAGTGGTCAAGCCAGGGTTATAGTGAAGTAGATATAGGATTCTGTTTACCATAATTGACCTTTCTTTGTCTGAACCTGTTCCTTATTGCTAATGGTCTACAATCTCTTCCCCTGACCAAAAAAAAATTAATGCCCATTGATAACAAACTTATCATCATGATAATGTCCAAACTAGTTGTCATTATAGCTGCCCATTTAATCTTATTTATCATACTTTATCTTGCATTTAAGTTATGGTTTACCAACTATTGAGCAGTAGACCCTACTATATTTACTGCCTCAACTTTTTGTTGTTTCAATAACATATATTTATCATGTCCGATAAATGTCCCAACATTTGGCTACTGTTTGATTATGGTTCAACCTTATTTCTGAAACCTGAAATCTATACTTCATGTTGCCAGCTTGCACAGAAAGAGTTACAAAAAATCAATATGTACAAGGCTCCGAGAGACAAGCTTGTGTGTATCCTCAATTGTTGCAAGGTTATCAATAATTTATTGCTTAATGCTTCAATTGCTTCAAACGAGAATCCTCCTGGCGCTGATGAATTTCTTCCTGTCTTGATTTATGTTACCATAAAGGTAAGATCAGGAAGTGTGCAGGATTGGTTTGTTTAGCTGACCATCCCTCCATTCCAAAATGATTAATAATGTATTCTTCTCATGGAATTTGTTATGCAGGCAAATCCTCCGCAGCTGCACTCAAATTTGTTGTATATACAACGTTATAGACGTGAATCTCGACTAGTTGCAGAAGCAGCCTATTTTTTCACAAACATGCTGTCTGCCGAGTCTTTCATCTCGAGTATTGATGCTAAAGCACTTTCAATGGAGGAAACTGAATTTGAGAAAAACATGGAGTTTGCTCGAGCTCTTCTATCTGGCCTTTCAACAGATTTGGACGGGCTGTCCAGTCAAATTGACCAAATCGCTGAACATGATCCCAGAGAACCTACTGAATCTAGACGTCAAACTCTTAAGGAGGACCATGTGATACCCAAATCTTCTGAAATAAAACCTTCAATTAAAGAAGATAAGCCATCAATTAATAAAATTCCATCAGTCTCAGAGTTGGAGAATAGAGGGGCAACCATGCTTCTGAAGGAGGATCAGACGAGCAAAGTGTTTCAAGAATACCCTTACATGTTTGCTCATGTTGGCGACTTGACAATCAATGATGTTGAAGATTTGCTAAATAACTATAAACAACTTGTGTTCAAATATGTATGTCTTTTGAAAGGATCAGGTGGTGGTTCTGCAACTTTTCCTTTGTCTGGTTCACAGGATCAAGCCCAACAACATGTTGAATCAGTGAAGGAATCTGAAGATAATAGGGTGATAGAACAAAAAATTGGGTTGCAAAAAGATACTGACGTTGTGGATGATGGTCCAAATAGAGTTTCTAAGCAAGAAAATACCGAATCCAATTTCCCAAAGGATGTGGCAGTTGCACCCTCTGAGGACACCCAGGATGATATCTCTGAACAATAGCTAATTGTGAAAGATGTTCTTTTCTGGATCATGTTGGCCTTCCAATGTTGTGGTAACCAAGCCACTATTGCTTTTTGTTTCCCTTTATGGCAGACCATTGCTTTAACTTTGAACTTGAGTGACAGACCATTTTGCTGTCCAAAGAAAGATAACCCAATTGGTGAAGTTTGCATTTGGTCGGAGAATTCATCAGAAATGCAAGCTCTGCAGTAACTCCCCTGATTCAACTCAGCAAAGCCTTGTTCCAGCACACATGCATGATAGGTGCGATTCTTGTGCCATCTTTGTATGCTATATTTTGTTTTATCCTGAAAAGTAGAAAGATGTAAACTTGGAACTTCTGTTTTGAAGCAAGGTGTGGCAACCTTTTGAATTATACACCAATGATGCCATGCTCGAGAATTGATTGAAAGAGATAGATACATTGAACATCAATGAATCATATTTTTGACTCGCAATTTGACTTTGTTTCCCGGTTTCCTTGTATCAAAGGGCAGGTAAATTATAGGATTGATTTCTTTATTCTCTTTTTAACATTTCTGTGTGTATGCTTTTCTTGCTTGCCTTCCCCATATACACGTTCACGGACAAGTATGCCAAATACAAACAGAGAAGACAATTCATCTATGAAAGATGGATTAGGAAAAAAAGGGTGACACTAACAGATAAGCACGTGTTTGATAAAGTAGGCAAACTCTGGCAATGCTACAATATTGATAATTGATCGGGCAACCTCCCTTAATTCCTCTTACATAAACCAGTTGTTAGCAAGCAATGCAGTAATGTTGCGTTACTAGTAAGATACCATCCATGATCAGAATAATTTACTTTGCGGATTATATACATATAATTGCAGGTTCCCAGAGGATCATTCTTTCTAGTTACCAAATTTCATATATGCATAATGTTTGTAAAGAGAATAGAGAATTGAAAACCTTGACTAGGTAGTTTGGAATTTGGATGTGATTTTGAAGAAGTAAGAGGCTCGGAATGCGAAATGGTAGATGGTCATGGGACAACTTGTTTTCACTGAACAAGTTGTAGATAAACGGTACTACTACATACTACAATAAAATAAAATACTAGCTTATTTTATACCCCTTTATAATTATTAATCATTATGCTATAAACATCTTTTGTTTTACTTCCTTGCTGCCGGCCGGCCTAGCTTAATTAGCTGCTGCCAATATTTTGACCTCTCTCTCAGTAGGTGTCGACTTGACTTGCCATTTATATATAGGTAGACCTCAATTTCACTTTATACAGAAAAAAAAATAATACTTAGTGCATGTACGACTTAATTTATGAAAGAGTTTATCTATTTTATAAGCAAAAGTCAAGTGTTTGACTTTAAAATTTTTAAGTATTTTAGTTTATGCGGAAAGCAGATTTAAGCTTTTTAATGAAGTTATAAATTGAAGTTTTTCCAAGAAGTGTTACTATTAATAACATGTATTTAGTGAAATTTTTACATTTTCACTTTGTTTTTCAATAATTTACAAAATTAGAAAAGAGGATTCATATTATTTTACAATAATTTATTTATTGTGCCATTTTTATATTTATTTCATTTGTTTAATTTTAATTAACAAAAATTTTTATTTAGTTCTATTTTTTTTCACTTAAAAACTTGTGATTTAATTTAATAAAGTTTATTATTCTATTTTTTTCATTTATAAAAAATATACAAAAATTATGGTAAATAGTTTTTAACATTTTACAGTATTTTTATACTAAGTTTGCCAAACATTAATTTAATTTTTCTTAATAGCATTTTTAAAAAAACTTTCTTTAAAAGCTATTTTTTACCATAATTTCAGTTAGGTCAAACAGATCCTTAATTTCTCCTATTTTCATGGATACCTTGGGGCTTAACTTCGTTCCAACCCAAGAGCTTGAGTAACTCCGACTTGGGCCTAATGTTTTATCTTTCCCAAACCAAAGTCATCCCTTGTTTTGTCCCTTTTTTTATTTAATTTTATCTCACCGTCCAATGTCTAGGCCCACCTTTTTCTCGTAAGAACGGTAATAGGAGGTCTGGTAATGGTCTTTTCTTGTGACATGTTAACAAGCGTGATAAAAAACAATATGAAAAAAAAAATGAAGAAGTTATACGAATTATAATTGGATAAAATTTTATATAAATTTGATAAAAATTAAAAAAATTGTATTTAACATGTCAATATGAATACTGATGCAAAATTTTTGTATTTTATACCATGCAACAGGCAAAAATTACTAGATTTACACTTGAGTAAAAACCATGAAGGAGTGAGATATGTAATTGCAGAATTAAATCATGGGTTTCCTCTGTACCCTTGTTCTCAGGACCCAAGAGCCTGGCTTGAGCCTTCCCCACCCCTCCATGTGACTGATCATACATACCATACAAATCTAACAATCAAATATTTAATATATATAAGCCAACCTGCAAAGATAAAAAAGATATGACTGAAACCAAAGTTATGTTTAATTTGACTTTGCCTAGGCTGTGTTTGGCCAGGCAGATCAGCTTCTATTACATTTCTCGTGCTTCATAAACCCCTAATATATAATCATATGGCAGGGGGATCGAGAGCAAAAGAAAAAGAAGACAATGTATAAAGTAGTTTAGAAACAATTATTTACCAACTTTTAATAATTTATGCACACATGGATTAGGAGAAATGGTGGGTCACAGACAAAGCATGTCTTTCAAGATCAAGGCATTCTCTGAATGCAATATATATGAATGTTCACCTAAGGTAAGCTAGCAAGGCTAGGCTAGCTACCCCATTTCTACTGAACTGACCAACCTCGATTTGCTATTGCAGATTTTTAAATATACTCCTCTTTTTACTTGTTTTTCATGCACTCCGCTGCACTCACGTATCTTCTTGCGCTTGGGGTATAGAAAGTGAAGTGTGAAGTGTATTTAGTCCCTCTCCTCAGTTTTCATCATTGTCATCTGTCTCTTTCTGTCAAACGAGCTGCATGATTCATAGCACGATACGGTTTGGTACGGTGTGAGTTGCACTACTAGAAAATGAGTTTTTTGCTATGCTTAAAATTGTTGTAAAATGTAAGTTTATTGTTGCTAAAGTTTTTTTGGGTCATTGCGTAAACTTCCATTACTAAAAGTATACGCAATGACTTTCATCAAATAATAAGTCGTTGCAAAATTATATTTATTGCAACGACTTTTTCTCGTTACTAATTAAATTTTTGTTTTAGCAACGACTTAATTTTTTATCCATAATTTTTTTAGCAACGGAATATATTTGGTTGCAATTGCTTTTGACAATCGTTTTTTTATTGTTGCAATAGTTAGTTTTGACTATAGTCGTTGCTAAAAATAAATACGAAACGACAAGTTCGTCGTTTTTAATTTTATTCACGACAACTATAGTTGTTGCTACAGACAAATATGAAACGATAATTCCATCGTTTTTAATTTTATTCACAACGAAACGACAATTCTGTCGTTCTTAATTTTATTCACTAAGACCATAGTCGTTGCTTCAGATAAAAACGAAACGACAATTTCGTCGTTCCTAATTTTATTCACGACGATTATAGTCGTTGCTATAGACAAATACAAAACGACAATTCCGTAGTTTCTAATTTTATTCACAACAAATATAGTCGTTGCTACAGATAAATACGAAACGACAATTTGTTGTTCTTAATTTTATTCACGACGACTATAGTCGTTGTTACAAATAAATATGAAAGGACAATTTTGTCGTTCTTAATTTTATTAAGACGACTATAACCGTTGCAAAAATATTTACGAAATCACAATTATGTCATTTTTTATTTTATTCACAATAATTATAATATGTTTCTAATTTATTTAATTTTAGAAACAAATTTTTTTAGTAATTACTAATTTATTTTTATAATATAAAAAATTAATAATCAATATTATTGATACAAATAATATTTCACTACAATATTGTTATAATTTCAAATAATAAATTAGAAAAGAACTAATAATTTAAATATTTATTATTACAGTAAGTTTAACAAACTAAAGGCAGGCTTTGCCTCAGTTCTGTTGGAGCTTTTGCTTCCTAGAAGGTGGTCTTGTTTCACAGTCACTTTCTAATCCTTCAACTCTCTTCAAAGCTTCAAAAGCTTTTCTTTTCGCTTGGTGATAGCTTGTTCGCTACAACACTCTTACTCACTTAGCTGCAACCAAGACTTCCGGGGGGATCCAGTCAGATATACATAGTCTGGTTAATAAGGTAAGGCGAAAGAACACTTCCTGCTCTAAGGCCTCTACGCAATGCATTATTCACTCATATGAACTCCGGAAGTAAGCACTATGTTTGCTTATAAACGAAATTGAGATACACAATTGAGATTGCTGGACTAATGCTAGCAGTATGTGATTACCTCCGCCCCTCACCTCCTGTGTTTGAAAAGGACCTACATTGAGAAGACCCTGTAACTCGCGTCTAGGCATTCAGAGCCCTCGCATGACAGATCAACCTTGAGGACAACACTCAAACATGGCTTTGACTTTTGGAAATTAAAACAGAGGAAGAGAAAGAGACAATTTTCCTGGGCAGATTTACTAGAGAGAACAAACTCCTATATACATTTGATACAATAACCCCTATATTTTCTAATATCTGTGTGACTTAAAGGGCTTTGGCAGATCTTCATACAGAGAGGCTAACGTATAGCGGACTAACAAAGCTTGAGTCCAATCAACCTGCTGTAATTCAAAAACTGGTCTAACAAACAAGTATATCAGTAAAGATTCAAATTGAGCATCTCAGCACCAAAATGCAAAAATAAAGGAATGAGCAACATAAAGAAGATTCATTGCCTGGTGGAGACTCGCATCTGACTTGATCGTGGGAGTATAGCAAACATATGAAGCATAACGGGCTACTTGAACATAAATACCGACTTGGAAGAGATGCTCTTCGGGAGAGAAGATGAGTTAACGCTTTGGACCAGTGAAGAGAGTTAACGCAGAGAATGGGAAAATAAGGAGAAACGGCACAGAGAATGGTGAAAGTGAATTAGGGCTTTAAGGCTTTGACAAGTGAGGATTTTATACCTCTATATATATCTTTTTTTTTTCAACTAAAAAACCTTTCTATATATCTCTATTAAAAAAAAAAACTCTTTTTATATCTCTACATCTCTACGTTTAACTATATATGTAAAATATATATTATAATATATATATATATATATATATATATATATATATATATATATATATAAATAGGTAACTATATCTCTTACGTTTGTAACTATGTATAATATATATTATAAAATATATATAATATAGATATTCTACTAATCTTGCAGTCACATGTATTAATTATATAAAATATATTATATATATACAATTATAATAAAATATAAAATATGTTATAAATTTTATAATAATATATATAAATAATATATATTATATATAACTGTGTATATATATTATATTGTTATAAAATATATTTATATATATTATAAAAATATGTATCTTTTAAAACATGTGTATTTAAGGGAATAATTATTTTTCTTTTTAAATATTTAATCATAAAAGTAGTAGATAATTTCCTTAAAAATCAATAAAAATTCAACTTTTCTTTCAAATTTAATAAATTCAAGCAGCAATTACATAAAAATACATTAAACAAAACAAAAATCAAAATTTTAAATATACTATTCATCATCAATAGTGTCGTCAACGTTATCACACTCTTCATTACAGTCCATGTTAAGCTCCACATCATTGTCATCATCATCATCAATAAACTCTTCAATGGAGGTGGTCGACTTCATGATTGCTTCAATCTCTCTAGCTACCTCACATGGAAATATTTCTTCAAGCTTTGTAATCTACTAATCCCACTATCATCATTCAAATCTCTTTGTAAAAGACTACTTTCATCACACTCCTCCTGTTGATAAACTTCATTATCTTCTATAACGTCTACCATATCATTTATATCTACTATAGGGATGTTATATAAATCACGAAGTGGACCCTTTATCACAATAAACCAATTAGGATCTCTTGGTTCTTGCACATAATATACTTGCTCAACTTGAGATGCTAAAACAAATTGTTCTATTATCTTAAGTGTACGATTAATATTGACACTTGTAAATCCATAGGAGTCAATCCGATACCCAGTGCCATAATGCAAAACATCCCACCAATCACATTTGAATACCACTACCCATTTTCCTCTTACAAAGGATAACTCGTATATGTCAGTCACAACACCATAATATTCTTTGCTAGGGGAATCATTATCTCCTCAAACCACTCCACTATTTTGAGTTTTTTTTATTTTGTTCACGATCACGGGAGTGGAACCTAAAACCATTCACAATATATCCACTATATCTTCTAGCAGTTTGTAAAGGAGTACTTGCCAAATTAATTAATTCATTTTTTATGGATCCTTCACCATGTAATTTTGACACCTATTACATTGGCAATATATGAGTATTTTAGAAAAAAATTAAAGCATTTATTTAAATATAATTGAAAGACATAATATATAATAGTGAAGGACACAAGAATTAAGGAGGATGTAATACATGCATATTAAACTATCCAGCAAATTCAGCATTGTGCCTCTCCATAAGATTTTTAGTTGAAAAATTTTTCAACTGCTCTTTGTGCTCACTACAAAAAAACTTTTAAAAGTTAATATTTTAAATATAGCAAAGATTGTTTAAAGGAAATAATGTTTATGAAACTTACTCAATAAAAGGCAGTATTTCATCACAGTTATTCAAGATGTATAAATAGGCTTGATTTAACTCTGAAATTGAAAGCTCATGTAGAATAGGCTTCCCTATAGCACGACCCATCTCGGTAAATATTTCAATACCATCGTGCGATGTAGACACATCAAAACCATCATCATTATGCTTAGCTCAATTAAATGCTGTCTCAGTATCTTCTAAATACATTGAACAAAATGTAAGACATTCATCAGCTAAATATCCTGTAGCGATTGAACCTTTTGGACGTGCCTTATTACGACAAAAAGACTTCAATGTGTGCAGGTACCTAAAAAAAAGAGCCAACTAAATCAAGATCTACAGTGAATGAGAAGATAAGGGCACACTTAAAAATTTTCACAAGTTACCTTTCAATCGGATACATCCATCGGTAAGTTATAGGACCCGCAATCATAGCCTCATGCGGTAAGGGAACTACCAAGTGCATCATAATATCGAAAAAGGAAGGTGGAAAAATCACCTCAAGCTTGCATAATATTAAGACAATTTGATTTTGTAAATGTTGAAGGTTATCAAGGTCAAGAGTTTTAGAGCATAAATCTCGAAAAAAGCACTTAATTCGACTAATGGATCACAGACTTCTTTTGGTAATAATCCATGTATAACAAAAGGAAGAAGTTGCTCCAAAAAAACATGGCAATCATGACTCTTCATCAATGATATCTTTCTTTCTTTTTCATTCACACAACGAGATATATTAGACAAATAACCATCTGGTGTCTTTAAATTCACCAACAATCTACAGACAATTGATTTCTCTTCATTAGACAAAGCATAACAAGCAGCTGGCAATCGAATGTTTGCTCCAACTACAATTGGGTGAAGTCCTGTCCTTATGCCCATATTTACCAAATCATAACGAGACTTCAAAGAGTCCTTATTTTTTCCTTTCACATTCATCAAAGTTCCGAGTATGTTATCACACACATTCTTTTCAATATGCATGACATCTAAATTATGACGCATTAAAAGTGTTTTCCAATATGGTAACTGAAAGAATATGCTTTTTTCCTCCAATTGAAAACACTATTAGTTGCATCATATTTTTTTTTGGTACCTTTGCCAAAAGGACATTGCTGGAACAAATCAAATTGTTGTAGCATATCTTCCCCACTCAATTGCTTTGGTGCAGGTCTCATTTCTTTACTTTCATCAAATAACAGCTGATTTTTTCTCCACTTGTGATTTTTTGGTAAAAATTGACGATGGCCTATGTAGCACACTTTACGTGCACCTTTTAGTGAAAGAGAAACAATGTCCTTATTGCAAGAAGGGCATGCGAGATGTCCTTTTGTGGACCACCCAGACAAATATGCATAAGCAGGAAAATTGCTAATTGTCCACAAAATGGATGCATGTAATTTAAAATTTTGCTTACTATAAGCATCATATGTGTCAACACCTTCTTCCCATAATTCTTTCAAATCTTTAATCAAAGGCTGCAAATACACATCAATGTCCATTCTAGGAGATATAGGTCTCAGAATTAGAAGTGAGAGCATAATGTATGGTTGCTTCATGCACATCCAATGAGGTAGATTATACGGAATTAAAACCACAGGCCAAATGCTGTGTTGTGAGCTCATGTTCCCAAAAGGTTGGAAACCATCTGTAGCTAACCCCAATCTTATCAAATTATTGAAATTTGATTAAAAAATCTAATTCAAATGTGTGGTATGCTCTTACCATTTTTTCTTCAATCTCAGCAAATGAAACATTCCCTGTAGTATGTATTTGCTTCCTTTGTTTTGCATTAGCTGAGTTGCACTGACTAATAATTTGAAAGAGTCAATTATAAAATATTTAATCAATAAGTAATCTTAATTTAATATAAATTAAATAATTTTAAAAAACAAAGCATATTTTATACCTTAAAGTCTTGTGAACCAAAATATTGTATACAATACAACCACTGATCCAATTAAATGTCAACAATCTTATTTTCCAAGTGCTCTCGATCAGATGCATATTGTTTGTAATGCATGTGTAACCTATTCTTCCATCCCTTATATAATTGCCTCATGGTTGTTATAGCAAAAGCTTTTAATCTCTCTTCATTTCTATTAAATTCAAATCGGTCTTGAAAGTAAATTTTTAAATAAACAAATTAGGTATATGCATGTGTTATAAAGATATATTAGTAAGTACTAAATAAGTTGGTATACATTTTAAATTACCTTTATATGCATCCACATTGACTCGCCCGTTTTTTCATATACTTCTTTTCAATTTTTTGCATCCAATGGGGCATTTGTCCTGACTATAAAGCCACAATAGTCCACTAAATCTAGTGCATTATCCCCAACAGCACGTTCTATGTCTTGAGGCATATTAATCTGCAATTTTGATTTTTCGTCATGGGTTTTCATATATACTTTTATGCTTTTATACCTCCCCCGACCTTTCCTTGTAGCTTCTTGACATAATAATAATAATAATAATAATAATAATAATAATAATAATAATAATAATAATAATAATAATAATAATAAGAAGAAGAAGAAGAAGAAACGAAACATAATAATATATGCAAAACAATATATAAGCATATTAAAACAGTAATGTAATATCATATCATACGCACATACATAAACAAATTAAAAGACTATGTAGCTTTCTGACATAATAATAATAATAATAATAATAATAATAATAATAATAATAAACAGTAATGTCATATTATACCTAGTGCTGCATATATTCGTAATTGTTAATGACTTCATTTTAATTAATTAATTAATGTCCAAAGCATCATTAATCAAGTGTAGGAATTAGCTCATCCTATATATTATTTTACAGTTATGGTCAGTAAAGCATAGAGCAGTCTTCTTTTCCTGAAGATTTTATATATAAAAACAAATCCATTGCTCTGCTCTGCCAAGACCTCCATTAAGAGATAAAATACAAACAACACCAAAGCTACCAAGCTAACAATTGTGAATTAAACAAAATAAATATAGCCTTTCACAACCTTCATTGGTTACCAAACACTATCCAAGGAAGAATATATTTTTGTATGGGCAAATTAAGAGTGCGGTTGTTTGCAGTTCTTGAAGAAAAACTAATACTATTAGTAATATACAATTGATGCATGTGAAACTTGTTGCTTGTTGAACAGGCTGGTTAGCATGAATTCCTACAAAATCTATTAAATAGCCTCTGACATTAAACATATTCAAACTCAAATCAGGAAATCTGTCAACTTTAAAAGTTGGTTCGCTTTGCTGGCCAAAAATATACAACCTAAATGCTTCAAGAGACATGACAAAAAAAAAATGCTTCAAGAGATGGCATGAACAATAGAGACAATTCCCTTTCCATTGAGGAATTGATAACCATATGTCTAATCAGTTGACAATAGGTACATAAAAATAGAAGATAAGATAGTACCTTTAATGCCTATTGTAGGCAAGTTTTCATAAGCTCTTTCATTTTCTTCCCAATCATCCGGTGGTTGGGTTTCATCTTCATCTACAAGACTCATCCTCTCAATAAAATTAATACTTTTCGTCGAATTAGGTTTGGAAAATTCCTCTGATCCATTACTTTCTCTAGGACTAATCCTATTTCTGGAATAATCCTTTGATCCATGCAAACTTTGCACAAATGTTCTTGCAACACCACCCTTGACAACTTTTCCTCTACCTCTGCCTACCATTTTAGATAGAAAAATAAGCAAAATTTTCAGAATCAATAAAGAAAATGTGCAATATATAAAGCGGTTATTAAATACTACAAAATAACCCGCTAATTAAAATTGCTTTAGAGGGAAATAACATCCCTTTGGCACCTAATAATCTTTGGCACCAAAGAAGTTCATGAAGAAATTTGTTTACTAAAATATAATTAACAATATATTAATATCACAATTTTACTTTGAATATATTCTGAAAGGGCATAAAATCCTTACAAATTAGGCATAATTTGCAAACGACAAAATAGCTTGGATATTTGCCCACTTACCTTGGAAGGTAGAGATGGTGATTAAGCTCTTAATTGGTTTTGTCTTGGACTTTGCTCTCACAAAATTCGTCAAGCGGCCAACAGTTTTTTAGTGACTGTTTCATCCCACCATCTTCCTCCCATCCTCATGCTCGTTTTGTTCCTCCATTGCTTTAAGAGTTGCTTAGTTCTTTATTTTGCAAGAGAGTTCTCTTTAAATAAAAATTTAATTATGTTTCTTTGTGATTAATTGTAGAGTTATTTTTATAGGAATTAGTCCTAAAATCAGTTGAAATCTTTTTGGTTGGAGTATTTATTAATGTAATATTCTAGAATATCTAGAAGTTTTAATCTAGGCGAATTAGGAATCTGACTTATATAATTTAATTCTTGTAATTTTTTATTTTATTTTTCTTATATTTATTTTTTACAAATTATGATAATTATATAAAAAATTAAATTACAATAATTTAGCAACGACTGTGAAAAATTGTTCCTAATTTAATAAGATTTCGAAACAGATTTTTTTTTATCGTTACAAATGTGATATAAATATTGTAACAACTTTTATGTTGTTGTGTAAAATATTTAAAAAGCCTAATTAGGCAACGACAATAAAAAGTAATTGCGAAAACAATGACATATTGTAACAATTTTTTTTATCGTTGTTAATTTCATAGGAATTTGCAATGATAAAAAATATCATTGCATAAAATATAAAAAAAATAAAATAAGCAACTACTATTAAAAATCATTGCAAATTTAATTAGATTTTGCAACAACATTCTCCGTCACTGTGCATTTTGGTTACTAAAAGTCCTTTTTCTAGCAGTGTTGTGCTTGACACGATTCACTGTTAAATAAGTGGACTAAGCCAAGCACGATATATATACATGTGTCATGTCGGGTTACAAGTTTTAAAACACATGGATCGACAAGGCACGATCCATTAAGGACCAATACTAACACATGGTACGCAGACTAGCACGACATGGCACACAAGCCCATGTGCTATGCTGTATTGGTCCATAATTATTATAAATGAGACTCTGAACTCAATTTGTGAAGACCGAGAATTTTCTAAATAAATATAAGGTATCCGAAAAATTTAATTTGGACAAAGTGAAATCCAAATTAAATAAGAGATAAAAAAGGAAAATTAAATTGGAAATAAGAAATGAAAGAGGAAATTTAATTTGGATAAATGGAAATCCAAATTAAATAAGAAAATGGAGAAAATAATTTTTGGATATTTAGAAATCCAAAACTTAATAAGAAATAAAAATATTTTGATATATTTATATAATGATATTATATAAATATACCTTGGATAAATATAAATATTATTTTGTGTTAAAAGTGTAAAAAGTATATATATATATATATATATATATATAAAAATATATATTTTTTAAATTTGAGTATAGATGTATAAGTGGTTATATGAAATATATTATTTAAATCAAAGTATATATATACATATATTCTAAGATAAAGTACGTATATATGTATATATATTTAATTTTAATAGTAAATGATATATATATATAAATCTAATTATATATATATATAAAAAAAGAAATTGAAAAAAAAATAGAAACAGGGGTCGGGACCCGACCCCTGTTATTTCCTTCTGTTGAAGGAAAGACAGAAGAGAAAAAAAAATTAAAGAGAGAAACGCCGGACGACGCCGACCACCGGAAGGAAGAGGAACGAGGGAGCGGCGTCGCCGGCAAGGGAAGAAGTAGATGACGGTAGCCGAGGCAGGAAGAGAAGGGAACGGCACGAAAACGAAACAGAAAACCGAAAGGAAGAAAGGAAGGGAGATCGGCGGTGCCGGCCGATCCGGTCACCGCCACCGCCACCAACGCCACCGGCGAGGGCCAACGAAGGTGAAGGAGGCCACCGGCGGTGAAGGAAATGGCGGAGGAAGGAGAAGAGAGGAAGGAAAAGGGCCGAAACCCACGGACCCAGATCCGGCGCCGTCGCCGGTGATGGGGTGAAACCGAGGTCAGATCTGGCTTCCCCGCAACCATGGCCAGCTGAGGGAGGCCCGAACCGGCGGTGATGCCGGCGGAAAGAGGCCGAACCGGTCGAACCGGCAGAACCGGCCTGAACCGGTCCGAACCAGTTCAGGCCAGGAAAAAAAAACAGAAACAGAAAAGAAAAGAAAAAGGAAAAGAAAAGAAAGAAGAAAAGAAAAGAAAAGAAGGAAGAAGAAGAAGAAGGAAAGGAAAAAGAAAGAGAAGAAAAGGAAAAGAAATTGGTAAGGAAGAAACAATAAATTGATTTATATTTATTGAATAAGTTTATTTATATGTATTTATGCAAGTGCAATTGGTGTTGTTGAAATTGTAGCGGAGGTGACAAAGATGTGATTTGGTGTCCGACGACGCTAGGAGCTCGTCAAGGCGCTAAGCTTCAACACCAAGTAGGATACTTTTATAAAGCATTAGTAGCTTTATATTGTATGTGGGAATTTTGATTTTTATATATGATGCATTCAATTAAATTGATTTGCTAAAAATGCTAAAAGGACCCACAACTGATGGTGGGAGTCTTAGTAAGAGGTAAAAATTGGTGAGAATCAACGGCTGCAAGTATAAATTGTATTTCCTTGCAGGAGGTTTAGAGGAAATTAAGCCGTTATGCTGCCGAAATTTCCACGAAAATGTTTAAGGAAAAATATTAATTTCTCATCTAAATGGAATTTTGAAAGAATTATCGAAGATAAGCTTGAAAGGATATTACTGTGTCAAAAAAAATGGATTTTTAAATAGTTGAGAAGGTTAATGGATGAGCACAATAATGTGAGAAATTTTGTTATGAATCTTATAGAGTTGATGATTCGAGTTATTTTAATATTATAAGTTGACTATCGAGCAGAAATTGAGGTGGAATATTGATAATTGGAGTATTGATGGAAGTAACGATGATTATACGATATTACCTTGAAGAGAAGATCATAGTTGAAAATTGATGGTTAAATGATTGTATTGTGAAGCTCTTAACGGAGTAGTGATTTCCAGAATTTACCGAGTTCGGTTTCTTGATTTTTGAAATAATTCCGAACGTGATAATATGGACAAATTCGAGAGATCGAAATGGAGATTGAATTACGATACAATCCGATCAATTATGGATTCAAAGAAATGAGTGATAAATATGTGAAAAGATGATTGTGCTTATAACCTTAGAATAGATCTTGAATAATAAGATCGACAATTGCATAAGTTCGGATAAAACCATAAAGGCCACATGAAAATTGATTTGAGGATTTAGATACGATTTTGTGATAGTGAATGAAATTGAACCTCAATTCGGAAATGATGAACATGTATCAATAGATCAAATCATAAATGGATTTGATAAGTGACTATCGATTTTGTGATTCTGTTATCCTCGATGTCGATTTTGGAACAGATTTTGAATGATGACATTATTATTTGCATAATTTCGGTAACTTGATGACTATTTAGAAAATGATGTTTAAATGCTTATAGAAACTTAAAGGATTCATACAAATGAAGCGATCCTAATATTGATGATGAGATGTATAAATGATTATTATAATAGTTGATGACGATTGAGAAAGGATATTGAATACCGAATGGTCTGAATACCAAGTGATTCGATTTCCGAATGAATTGAGTACTGAGCAAAATTGAATACTAAATTAAATGAATAGTGAATGAATTAAATAGTGATTTACTGATTTGACTGAAAGAAAGTCTTGAAATAGAATAGTTGATGGTGATAAGTTGAATGAATCGCTTCTCTGTATTTGATGAAAATATTATCAAATTTACATACGGAAATGATTTCATAGCATCGCTTTTAAGCATAACTTGCTATAGTTTCAGATGTTATAATAGCATTTATATAAATGCTATAAAGTATAGATTAGCTTTAAAAAGAAAGTATATGGTATATACGTATTTTTATATACGAAACCTCTTAAAGAACTTCACCATATGCTTTACATGATTTTAAAAAGAAAAGCTAAAGATTTAAATGTTTTATGAGACTGTAGGCACCCTAAAAGAATTAAATTCAATAAAGCATAGTGGAAACCGCCTAATTGGAGCTTTGCTCATTAGGCAGATATGCTTGTCCGACAATAGTCGTGGACAGGTCTCAGTCACGCCTGATCAGTGAGGCTGAGAGAGATGAGGCCTATGGCCATAGATAGCGCCCTAGTTGGTTTCCAGGGGACGATGACATGATTTTCACTGCTAGCTACAGTGATTTAAGTCTTTATTGATAGAGATGCTAGGGATCTAGCCTAGTCTCTAACCGATATGATATGAAGTCTAGAGTATGATTTTATTGATATGAACTCTAGACTTGACATGATTTATACTGTACATGAAACAGATTTGAAATGAAATATGTTTTGAAACAGTACATGTTTTAAACATGTTTTAAAAGTCCATGAGATATGATTTCGACACTTATATGATTTATATGTGATTTTGTGTCGAACATGGCATGATATGTGGTCTAGAGCATAGTTTGATTTGATATGAACTCTAGGCCTGATATGATTTACAGAATATGTTTTAAAAGTATATGATAAATGATTTCGACACTTACATGATTTATATAAGATTTTGTGTCGAATTTGAAATGACATGCGGTTTAGAGTATAGACTGATTTGATATGAACTCTAAACCTGATATGATTTATAATATATGAAAAATGTTTTAAAACCGCACATGTTTTAGACATGCTCCGAAAACGGATACATGAACTGAAATTGAACATGTTTCTATCATGCCTTAAAGGCAAATTTCAAATGAATTGAAAATTCATATGTCGAGCATGTCCTAAAGTATATATGATATGATTTGAAATGATAGCGGTTTAGACAGAAAAATTACATGAATTTGCATATTAAACCCTGATATGATAATATGCTTAGTATATGAGAATTCCATGAGGAATGTCGTGACTCGACGTAAATGATGTTTCACCTATACGATGACATGACATGATATGATATATGAACATGAGATTGATATGAAAAGGATTCTGATCTCACTCTATCGTGATCATAAATTTCCCATACGATAAGTGATATGAATTGATATAAGACGGGAATATGATTGTTAAATGTAAAGTGACTCGATAGGATATCTCAATTAAACATGAAGAATATATAAGGAGCATCATGACTCGGTGGTAGCGATATTTCATCGATATGATGTCATGATATGATACGAAACATGAATATAGAAATACACGAAGAGAATTCTGACTTCGTACCACCGTGATCATGATCCACAATATGAGAACTGATAAGAGATGATATGAGAATTGATAAGAGATGATAGAATACAGAAATATGATTATGAAATGAAAGGTAAATATGAGAACTGATATGAGATGATAGCATACCAGAGTATGATTATGAAATGAAAAGTGAAAATGAGAAGTAATAATGAGATGTATCGATGAGAAAGGATTAACTGTAATTGCATCATTGCAAGTTTAAGTATTGCAGTTTAAGACAGTGTAATCCTACTCCTGTATTTATATTAGTATCTTACTGAGCCGTGGTTTTGCTCACCCCACTAAATTTCATCTCTTTCAGATTATTGAAGTTAACATCTGCCGTGTGAGCTGCTAAGTGGGCATCGGAGACGGTGTATGGACTTGGTACTAGTTTTCTGAGGTATATGGGACTTATAAAATACTTGTTTACATGTATGACTTTAATTGATGCACAGTACATATTTTGTTTAACAAGTCGGGATGTAACTAAGAATCGTTTCCGTGTTTGTTTAATATTTAAATGGAATGACTATAAGTCACCTAGATAGTATAGTAACTACACTGACACCGAATACAAACCTTAAAAGGAAAAAGAAAAATTTAGTCCATAAATTTGTAGACTAAGAAAAGTATAAGAATCGAGTGAAAGTCGCGGTGTCCGGGTCGTGACACAATTTATTGGTTCTTTAGATTTATTCATTTTTTATTTATGATGAAATTATATTTTTTATAGTTTATTTGTAAATTATAGAAATAAGATTATATATTTAATAAATCTAACTATGATATATTTGAATTATTAATACATAGATTTATAATTCTTTCATTTTGAATACAAAATATATAATATGTCATGCTTTATATTATACATATATATATATATATATATAAATATAATCTTAAAGAATAAATTATAAAATAGAACTAAAATGAGAGCCGATACTATCAAAATATGTATTTTACTTAAAGATTAGTTATATGGAGAAGCTTGAGCACAAGACAAATCGAATTATTTAATTGAATCATCAGATGAAGCAAATGAATAATAATAATAATAATAATAATAATAAGTCTTATAGTCTTTATGTATGTGTTTTTTTAAATATTAGGATTGTAAATTTTGATATATTTATTTAGTAAATTTTTTATGTTTCCCTGTGGATATAGGCATTTTGCTGAACCACGTAAATTATGTGTTTATTTTATTTTATCTTGTATATTATTTAAAATAATAAATAAAAACTTTTAAAATAATAAAAAAATCTAAAAAATTATTGATGGGCTGGGCTTAGTACAATACGGCACAAAAAATAATACCATTCCCAGCCTAGCACGATCCATTAGAGCTATGAGTCATGTGTCGTGCTGGAGCATGCCCTTAATTTTCATATGCTATGCTAGCACGGCCTATTAAAAAAACAATACTGTGCTAGCACGATCATTCACTCATGGGTTAATATTTAAATGGACTGTGTCAACCCAGCACGACCCATTTGACACCTCTACCCTTTTTATTACTTAATTATTTTTATATTTCTAACCATAAGGTTTGAAAATTTGTTAGTAATATAATATCATGCTTAAACTTAAATCACCTATATCATGGTAGAAAATAAAAATTTTTTACTTTTTTTATTAAATAATCACTTATCAATATATATAAAAATTTATATTACGATATCAATGTCATAATGATCTTAAATTTATTTTTTACATTACATTTAAATTTATAAATTAATTATTTTTATATTTCTCTTCCCAAAACATTAATTGAGATTGATTCGAGGTAAAACTTGAATAAATATGAATAATTTGGTTGAGTAAGAATTCGTTTAGCTCATCAGCTAGAATCGGTGTTGCACGATGAGAATTCTCACTATGCCGCAATTCTAATTTTACCCATAATATAATATCTTAATGATTTTTTTTACTACACTCACCACACCGTCATTGTTATGATTAAAATTCAAATGCATTATCATTTTACATCAATTTTACTGTTATTATTATTTTTAATCTCACCAAAGTCACTTGCATTGCATCGGCTATCTGCCAAGTATGCCGAGGCTTCTTTCTCCTAAAGAAAAAATGAATATCCTGTTAGGCAAGCAAGGCAGTTGGGAGGATGGTGCTATTCTATTTCTAATTTTCTATTATTATTATTATTATTATTATTATTATTATTATTATAATATAAGCCAAAGTCCAACTTTCACGTGCCTTCCACATGCGGGAATACATGGTGTGTCGGCTGAGCTGTAACTCTGCCCTTTCTTTTCAGTTTTATCGTTTTCTCTCCACAAAGCATCCCCACGTGTACGGTGCTTCTCTTGTTTAGCCTATGAGAATATGCTCTCGTCACTACACGTGGATTAAATAAATATTCAGTTTAATCTTTTTCCTTTTCCTTGTTATGGATCAGATTCAGATGAATATCAACGGCAGTGAGTAGTCTTTAGGCTTTTGCAATCGACGGTGTAGGTGTTCGTAAACACTCCAAGCATGGCTATGACGTGGCAGCATGTCAGCGTTGTTTAGTGAAGTTTAGGCAGGTAACCGCCATTTTGAAAATGGTGAGAAAATAATTTAAAAAAAAAAACCTCATGCCTGTACTAATCTTCAATTATCTTTTTTTTTTAAATTAACAGTAACATTTTTTTAACACTAGGAGGAGGTCTGTTTGACTGATCTGCGGCTGTCATAAAAAGCACAGTTCAATTAAAATTTTTTTAAAAGTGTTATTAAAAAAATTAATTTAACGTTTAACAAATTTAATATACAAGTACACTAGAAGATTCAAAATTATTTTATAAACTTTTTGTATATTTTTAATAAATAAAAATAAAATAATAAACTTTATTAACTCTAATAAAAAGTTTTAAAGTGAAACAAATAAATAAAATAAAATTTTGCTAATTAAAATAAAATAAAGGAAATAAATATAAAAATAACGTAAAATAAATAAATAATTGTGAAATAATATGAATTCTCTTTTATAAATTTGTAAATTATTAAAAAATGAAAATGTAAAAAAATTCACTAAATACATGTTATTAAAATTAATACTTCTAGAAAATGTTTTAATTTATAACTTTATTAAAAAAACTCAAATTTGTTTATGCATAAGTTAAAAATTTTAAAATTTTAAAATTTTGAAAGCCAAATACCTGATTTCTACTTATAAAGTAAATAAACTCTTTCATAAGTTGGCCAAACACGCACATAATGATATTACTTTTTAAATATATAATTTTTTAATAATGCAATAATATTATGAAATTTGCTAATAAGACATTGGTTTAGTAGCAATGAAAAAGTCCTGAAAGTTTGAAGTTCTAAATTCGAGTTTCATCAAATATGAAATTAAGTTTAATTTGTAGTTATTTCTTATTATTATTTGTATTTACTAGTTTATTTAGTTACTAATTCATTGAATGCAATATATTAATTATAATTATAATTTCGAATGAAATTGTAAAGCTGAAAAAAATCAGATGCTAAGAAATTTGTACCCATGATCAAAGGTATAAAATTTTATTTTATTTTTAATATTTTATCATTGCGGGTGTCAAGTCATTTTAAGTTGATTAAAATAATAATAAAAACTCTCTTAACATAAATAAATCTTGTACAGGATGAACAACAGGATTTTTCGATTAGGTTTAAAATCCAGCTTCTTACATTAAAAAGGTTCAGTTATATAGAATATATTATACAATATTTAATTATTTATATTATATATATTTAAAAATAGGTCTATAATTCAATTAGTTTAATTTGTAATTTTAGATATTAATTTGATATAATAAATCGGCTTAAAAAAATTAACTTGAATTTGAAAGTAACTTAATGAAACCGAATTAGCTGAATTTCGATAAGTTAAGTTGGCTTGAATAAGTTTTTATTTATATGTAATTTTTTATTTGAAATAAAAGTTTATTTAATCAAATGATAAAGATTTATTTAGATACAATAATAGTTTTGGGGCTTATTAAAAGCTAGAATAGTTCAAGAGATTTTTTTTAATATTTTAGCCTTAAATTTTTTTTAAAATCTTAATAGCATAATTCAACCCAATATACTATGTCAAAAATGAAACATGAAAAAAATGCATACATGATTAGAAGACTAAAAAGAAAATTGACCATAAAGTTATAGCATTGCATTGTTATAAATTATGGGTTCCAAACTGAAATGACAACACAATGGACCTGAAAGGAAACAAAAGAGGGGTCAGGCTATGATTTATAATAAGTAGATTTAAATTTGGCAGAATTGAATTGGTGTTTTGGGCATTTTTCTTTTCAATTTATATTTAATTTGTCATTAATATATAAAATTTATATGCAGTTAATGAATTATAATATATCATGTTATTGTTAATAATTTCTTGATCGAATTGTCAAAAAAATTATGACATATTATAAAATTTGAGTTTGAATCCAAACAATTTCACTGTCATCTCAAAATCAATTATATGAATATCATATTATTAATTTGTAGATTTTAAAATGAAAAGTTCTTAAAATAAATATTTTCCCAAATTACTAATCAATAAGATATCATATCGACAATTTATAAAATTTACAGATTAACAATACATCCAACATAAATAATTTTCTTTTTCCTTTTAAAAGAAGAATAAGAAGATTAAATTCAAGTAGGGGGACCTAAAAAAATTGTGAGCGGCACCTTTCTTCAATTTACAGCATGCTTACCAGTCTCCAAGAAACCAAAATAATGGTCCTGTTCACGCGTGTGTGTGTGAAACTTGCTGTAAACGAACTAACACGCAAAGCTTCAACTTATTACACCAAGTAATAGTAATTCACTTCTGTTTTGTCCTTTTCTTTGTTTTTAATTACAGTTTTGACGACTTAGCAAGCATCTAAACAAGAAAGTTCAACTTATAATTGGGAGCATTGGAAAAAGTACAACACTTTGTTCATGTTTGACACACTCAACACTTCCCTTCCAAACGTCTTAAAAGCCTTCTTCTTCTTCTCCATTGATCTTCCTCCCCAACTCCCAACCTCTTTCAGTTTTCTTGTTGTCATCCATTTGTCTGCAACTTTGTTCGAAGAAAACCAAGAGCTGAAAATTCAAATATATGGGAAATGGATATAAGCAGCAGCTACACCATCAGAATCTGCATCTTAATCACAAGGGAACTTTTCTGCCAATGTTGTGCTCGAAACCATCCATTAAAGATGTGGCCCTTCCCAAATGGAAAGACAGGTCTGCTTCTTTCTCTGATGACCCTTTGTCTCCAAAGATCAGTTGCATGGGACAAGTGAAGAGGAACAACAGGATTGTTGGGTTTCCTGCTGCTCACAAACTCACTATCAACGCCAAGAATAGCTGCGATAATGGTATCAAGTATTTCAAGCTCAAGAAGCTGTTTTCTGGCAAGAATCTAACTAGCAGCCCTGCCACCACCACCACCACCACAAATACTACCACCGGTTGCAGAAGAAAAGTATCAGTGAATCGTACAAGCCGGCCCGAGAATGGTGATGGAAAAGAGAATCCATCGTCAATCAGCATCGAAAATATGGATCCTCCTTTGCCTGTGATCAAGAGAGTGCCGAAAGATGGTGATAAAGGAGATGGAGATACTCTCTGGCAGAGGAGATCCCGTGGGGTTGCACTGAAAAGCTTACAGCTTCAACAGATTCAACTAAACAGACATCAAGAACCAACAACAGTTTGAAAAGGAAAGAGAGAAATAATAACAAGGTGAGATAATGCAATAGGTAATGTATATGGTTTGTTCTAAAAGTTCCAATTTTGAAGATTGTTGTTAATGAACAAAAAAAAAATTGAAGATTGTTGTTGTGTATTTCAAGAGAGGCATCAAATAATGGTGATGCTAATCAAGATGTATGCGAATTAATTATTCATCGATGTTCAAAGATTTAGACTTTAATCTCCGAAAATTATTGATAGACCCCACCGCTGTAATTTCTTGCCGGTTGTTGTATCAATGCCAAAATCAACTGAGCATCCATTGTGGGTGTCAGATCAAGTTTCTATTCCAGAAATTTTTGTCACATAAATCATTCTGATAGCATATGTTGCTCAATGGGGGAAGAGACCAGAGTGATGGAGGTGGTTAATAAATTCTAAAGCATGAGGCCTTTGACCAGTACAAACAGTTGGATACCATTGATAGGGAGGGCAGAACAATTCGAAATGGATTTGTGAATGAAACTGAAGACTGAAGAGTCAAGAGTGATTTACGGACCAAACCCTACACGAGCCGTCAAAAGCATGTCTCAATACAGTACATTTTACCATGTGGAGTGGAAACTGGAAAATTTTACCAAGAAAAAGCTATAGGCGGTTTCTAGGAAATTTCCATATCTGTGGTAACTTCCCCAGCCTTTTGCTTAACAAGAAATAGATAATAGTTTACATTTGAAATGAGTTGTGAAAGTAAGAAGTGGTTGTTTGTGACCTGTGGGGTTTTATCTGTTTTTCATTTTTTTTACTTTTGAAGAAAATCCTATACAAACTTTATATGTGCAGTCGGATCGAGTGGCAACACAAGTATGTAATGTCAGTCTTGGCTAGTTTATTATATGTGTATTCCACATACAGCTAAACGGTCAGAGAAAGGGCTTCGCCAACAACTCATGCATTTATGCTGTCCAACAAATCCCCCTCTTTTGCAGGCAGTCAAGTGGGAGTGTGGAAGAAGAACAGCTTAAAAAGATAACATTGTTTACATGTTACATGGGCAAGGTAGGAGAATCAAAGCTGTATCCCGGTGTTAAAGTTGCAATTAAACTGATAACAATATTACAGTTAATTAATTCACACCTTATACCTACAAAGCTACGACAGTACCATTAATAAAGGACATTGACCGACCTTTTGGCTAATGGCTACATTAATTTCATGTCCTAAAAGCAACACAAAAGTCTGGTCAGCAGTCTTAATCATGTAAATTTCTTTGTTTTCTTTTTTACAATGAAATATATCGATATTTCGAATTTTTTGATTTAATTTAATAATATTTATAAACTTTTTACACGTGTAATAATATTGTTAATAATAAGCAAAATAAATATATAAAACATTTAACATTGATAACGATAAATATAAAATTAATAAAATTAATTGCGCAACAAATAATAATAATTTTTAAAATTATTAATGCATTTACTTAAGTCATTATTTATGTATTTATTAGTTTTAATTCAATATCAAAACATATAATAAAACAAAAAAATTATTTTTTTTTTAAATTTTTGCTTACCAACCGAAACAGTGAATTTCACCGAAATCAACTAAAACCATCCGAAACTCATGAAACTAAATGATATTACCCAATATCAAAACTGATACGAAAAATCAAATCAAGTGTATTAGATTTTATGAAAAATAACGCGTACCAACCGGTACAATCAAAATCGAAACAGTATTAACAATTATGATCTTAATAGATCAACTTGTTAATAACTTAGGATTAACTCCTATGGAAGGTCCCCAATTCAGAGTCCAGATAGTCTGTTAGGATCCTTTGAATTTGACTAATGCTGGAGAATATCAAAGCTTGCTTAACCCCAATGACATTTCTAGAACAAAGCAAGATATCTAACATGTAATAATGTTAACAGATATACTGTTTTTTTTTTTCGATTCACCAAAAAGAGACACTACTTTATTTCACATCCATTGTCAAGTTAACACAGACTGAACAAACATAAAAGGAAAAAGACAGCAAAGATAAATAAAGGACATTGTATGGTTTCACATGTCAAAACAAACAAGGGTACGCAACAGTCTCCACACGGTTGCTTTTCAGCATCCAAACCAAATAATTCCTCCAAAAAAACGAAAAAAAGAAAAAACATTGATACTCCACGGTCCACACTGTAAGCTGTAGTAGCTGAAAGAAGATATGGAATGTTTGAATAGAGATGGACTGATACTCTTTCTACTCACAATGCCTCAAGAATTAAAGAGATGTACATACAATGAAAAAAAAAAAAAAGATGTACATACAAATGGTTTAAAAAGGGGGGAGGGGTGGATTATGAGTGATATTCTAACCAAAGGCTGCTCACTCGCCAGTGTCAAAATAGCTTTGCCTTTGGCTCTATCTTTTCTTCTGGTAGGAGATGAGTTGGTAGTTCATGAGTAAACCTGCTCAAGGGCCAAGCTGCCCGTTCAAGCTCGAAAATCCGTTCAAAATTTGATCGAGCTTGAACAAAAATATTTGATAAAAAAAAAACTTGAGCAAAATTTTTAAGCCCGTTTAAAAAACGGGTCGAGCTTTGAGCTTGACTTTCAAAGCCCGAGCCCGACCCAAATTATTAATTTTTTATTTTTCTTTTTTAATATTAATTAAATTTTTATATATTTACTAAATATAATATAATTATATGTATTTAAAATATTATTGAATAATAAACATGATTATAAATATTTAATATAAAAATTGATATACAAATTTTGACAAATTAAATTAAATTTTAAAGAGTATAAAATAATAAAAAATAAATAAATATAAAATTAAAATATAAAAAAATTATTTTCATATCGGGCCAGGCTTGGGCTTGTAGTGTAAAAATGAAAATAAGCTTGGACAAAAAAATCATGCCCGAATTTTGGATCGGGCCAAACTTGGGCGTGTAAAATCTTATTATTACCTATTATGAGCCCGCCCATGTGCAGGTTTATTCATGGGTAACATAGTGGCTTCCTAGCCAGTGGCCAGTGGCCAGTCGGCAGTCGGCAGTCGGCACCCACATCCACCTCCTCCACCTCCTAAAACTATTAACAAGTAAAGGGAAGAAAGGGACTCTCCTCTAGGGCAAGTAACAGCAGAAGATACATCCATATGGAACAATTTTTTCAGTGAGATAAATGATAAATGAATATAACACCACTCAGAAGTAAAAGGGATGAGATACTCGTACTACTCAAAATGCAGGTGGAGGAACGGATCTATTTTGCCCGAGAGGGTAAAATACAAATACAGGTCAGCCTGTCAAACATGTCCCAGGTAAATATCGTCACCATAGTACGAGCTCTTGACTTTTAGGTTTCTGATCTCTATCCTCACATCCTAAAACCTCTATTTTATACAAACACAAGTTACAAATTCTTAGAAAAAAGCAAGTAATTAAACTACCTTGTTAGTGGTAACTCCAATCTGATCTTTATACCAGCTGCATTTAGCATCAACTCTGTTCTTTATATGGTGTCCAGATTAATTTACTAACATCAACCTCCAGACCACCACGGCCAGCAGCTTTTAGATGACGATCCAAGACCTTGGGATCTGCACAGATAACATGCTGCCCTTTCCTATACTGTATCAGTTCTAGACTTTGCAGAGTGGTCAAAATATCCTCAGCTTTTATAGCAGTCATGTCACTGAGCTCCTGGATAGGAATTGATTCATGTAGAAAGTTAGTTATAACAATTCAGTGACCGCAATGGTATGAACTTGGTACAACAAGCATTAACCAAAATTTTAAGAGAACTTACATAATAAGTGCAGCTATTCAGCAAAATGCACCAACAAACAAAGAATAATATAATTTATAACAAGGGCGCATCAAACCTATCAATTCATGTATGCCCTTTAACATCATTTTCACTTTTTCTAATTTCCAGTTGGAAGATGATCTAAACCACAAGTTTTATTTTACTATTTAGGATGGCTCATTTATTTATTTATTTTTTTCTAGTTAAGTGCCCCATAAATGCTATGATCACCATTCTACAGTGAAAGCAAGCAAATCTACTCATCAGCTACTCAAGCTTCACTCAATACATATCGGGTTCAATTTGTTGATTGCAAAACGAATTCAACTGGTTTGAGTAGTCAAGCAGACCAAGTTTGGATATTTTAATTTTTGGCAGCAAAACCTCACGAACCTAGTCAAAGTTTTTCTTTAGTATTTTATAACATGTAATTAAGCAAGTATTTTCAGTCAAACTTGAATTTGATTTGATGCCAGTAGAGTCCAATTGAGTTGAACTAAAGCATTTATATGCAGGCTCGACTCCATCAACTACCCTAAGCAAGCAAAACTCTCATAATCACAAAGCAGAGCAAATTGCAAAAAAAGAAAAAATGCTGCTAGATTTTTAATACAGCTTCAGGTAGTGATACCTTGATCGAAATATTTCCTTTATGCTTTTTCAAGATGTCTAAAAGAACCCTCGTCCAGTACCCTCTGTAGCTCAACAGCCCTAGGTCAGAAAGTGGTCTTTCAGGTGTGCCAACTTTACCTTCTTTCTTCGAAAGTTCATATGCTAGTCCATAACGGAGACAAAATAAATAATGTAGTTCAATTAGTAAATAACAATAGGATGGAAGGCAAAAGTATGACAACGTTAAGCATAGAATCAATAAAATTCAATAATATGATGCTATGAATATTAAGTAGTGAGTCATCTAGAGGGGAATTTATGAGGGTCATAATGCTAACAGGTCAATTCTACTTGATGTACCACGGTAATGTTGGATAAAAATCTACAGCAGCTCATGTTTCTAGTTAACTAACTTGAGAACAATTTCAGAGAACCAAATTGGTGGTTATATTGTGAGACTAGCTCAATAGGAGAACGATACATTCTTAGCTAATGCTGAAATCAATAATCCTCATAATTTTGGGCTCTCTCTCTCTCTCTCTCTCTCTCTCTCTCTCTCTCTCTCTCATGCACACATAAACACAGACAAAGAGCTCATATATTCTGATCCATTCACAAAATAAGGCAGAAAAAAAAAACTAAAAAAATAAAAAGGCAGGCAGGGAACTTACAAAAGGCAATTAAAAACTTTCCATAGCCTTTCCTTTGATATGGAGGAAGGGTGAGGATACATGCCAAATTATATGATTCCTCTGAATGCTTTTCCTGCATGATAAGATGCAAAATGCTAATAATGATATTGTTTGTCTTGGGAAGCACAATCTCAAACACAGGGTAGGTAACGGCGAAATTACAAAGGAAAAAATAATTGGCAACATTTGAAGCACTAATCTTCACATATAAAGACTACATAAAGTTTTACACATGCTATGGGTTGAATAAGCAACTGGAAGTCCCAAAAAACACACAGATAAACAATAGATTCTACCACTAGAAAGCTTCTAATTTGAGGCTACAAAGGCAAGAAATGCTGTGCGCAAACCAAGCCACTATAGCTAGTAAATTGCAATTGCAAAATATTAAAAGGGCCACAAACATATATAGATTCATCATAACCCCACACTGCATCGAATTATGAGCAACAAAAATACACTAGAAATTACCTTGGAGAAGTATCCAACCATATGGCAACCACGATCATCACATTCACACAAAACATAAAACAGAAACAGGTCAACATCATAATAAAGGGTCTTGTGGTCAAGGAATAACTTCGCCAAATAACAGAGATTCTGCCCATAAACTTTGTTCTTTTTACCATCAACCTGTTTCAAAATATTTAATCAAAGGAACATGAATGTCAACAAAGTGTAAAGATCTGCAGCATTCTAAAACACGATGATATGTAGCAGGAAAATACAGTACGGGAAAAAGAAAAAAAAATAGTAACAAAAATATTTGTACATTTGATAGAAATCTCAAAGCAGACACTACTTTTTTCAAAGCATCTTTTAAGAAGATCTCATGAATATTTGATTCATATACAACTGAACAGTTGTGAAAATTGAATTTTGAAAAAATCTTAAAGTAAAAAGAATGGGGTAGGATTGAAGAAAACCAGACTCATAGATTTACATAATTAACACAAAGAAAGACGCTTTTCCCTTTCTTTTTTGAGCTTTAGCAAAGAAAGTAGCAGTGATAAAAGATATTCCACAGCATACCTCAAACATTGACAGTGTACCACTTCGATATATTTCGTCCCCAGGGGGGTGCTTCAGATCACACTTTCTCTACAGAGTAGTATTAAAACAAAGAGTTAATATTATTTCAGACCCATTTGTGTCTTAAGGTAGTTGGACATTGACAGTATTTTTCCATTAAAAATGAAGTTTTCCACGGGAGCTACACCCAACATCTGTACTACATTCCATCCTATCCCTGACATGATAGAGGAAGTAAATAACTCATACCATAAATGCAGGCATAAGTTTTCTAGATAAGCAATTACACTGCAGGTAAAGCAATTTAAGACATTACATCAAGACATCAAAAGAAAGATTATTGTTGATATCTTGATCTTAAAACACAATGGCCATTGTTAACCATTACAGCAGCAAAAACACAGGAGGAACAAAAGTAAGAAAAAGTCTCAACACCATTACTGTAAGCTTTTGCCATTTCAAGCTTTAAACAACATGAAAAATATTGATAACCAATCATACATAATAACCAGATACTTGCAGCTAACCATCAGATCAGCTCATTTGTTAATGAGATAGAACAAAGATTTTTTTTTTAAACACAAAAACAAACAGCCGGCACGTATATGTGTAAGTATTGTTGTTATCTTAATCAATTAGGTCAGAAGAAAAGCAAAACCTCAACGTAAGGCTCTACATCTACATAATTTGTATGGTTTTAAAAGATGAATTGAAGGATGACTCTGTCCTACATACAAATTAAGCAGTCACAACAAGACGAGAAGGATCACTTGTCAAACCAAGGTTGCTAAGTGATTTCCACCCAAAATGTACATGAAGAAAAACAATTTGGCAAGGATCACTTGCCAAACCAAAGGTCACTTAGTGAAATTAAGCAAAAGCATACAGAAGAAAAAACAATTTTCCCTAAATGGTAAGCAAAACTTACATTCATAACAAATGAAACAAAGTCACATTACAAAATTCCATAACAGTCAAGGATATCATGGTTCGTGCTAGGTGCTTTCAAAGCTAGAAAGGAGCTAGTACATAAGAGGACAACTCAAAATCTACAAAGTAATGCAACCCAAGTATCGAAGGAAAAAAATTACTGCTATAGTAAAGGAAAGGCTCACCATATGCCTTTGAAGTTGCTCTTTGCGCTTCATGAAGTTGAGGCAAAACTCACAAAAGTACAACTTCAACGAATCATTATATTCTGGTGGAAAGGGAGAGAAGTACCATGTTTCAATCTCATATCTTCCAAGTTCTATGGTTGCTATATTTTTCACTTTTGTGAATTCCTCATGTTCACGCAAGCTAGCAGCATCTAGCTCCTCATGACCCTGTAGAAAAGAAAAGAACAAGCTATTACAGATAATAGAATTTCACAAAAGCAACAACATTTAGAAATTTCAAATGAGCTTCCAATCTTTAAACATCACCAAGTGAAAGTTTTATGTTGACTTACTACTTCCACGTGCGTCTCATCAATCTTACGTTTCTGGTGTCGCGTCATTTTTAAGCTTGTTACCTGAAAATCTCATAGGCAAAGTTCTAACTAATACACCCTCAAGGATAAAAAGTGAGGAAACTGAAATGTGAGTACCGCGTTGGAAACCATGTTTACCTTGTCCTCAACCTTTTCATCAACAACTGCTTCTACTGAATCAAGATCAAGCTGCTCAAGCTTCACCCATTCATCAAGCCTCCTATTAACTATCATTTCAATATTATTATTATAATTATTACTATTATAACAAAAAATATATCAATGTCCAACATTTCTAACATAATAATTCTAAAATTTCATTGAAATTATATGAAACCCTAAAAATGAAATCTAGATTAAACAATAAAAACCCTAATTTTAGGAAACTCGAGATCTTACACTCGGTGTAATGAACGTAGTATTCGTAATCATTGGACCCACCGAAGTTCATCCTACGTCGTTCGATGACTTTGACGGGATGATACTTGCCGTCTCTCCAGCGGCACATCACGGGAGTACCCACCTCTAGAGGTAGCACACTCGACCTCCTCTTTTTCGTTGCCTCAGACTCCGGCGTCATCTCCACTGGCGCTCCGTTTGCGGAGGACAGAGGCTTCTGGTCGCCATCGGCCGCTGATGCGGCGGCGTGAGACTGTGTTGTACCGTTCTCTGTAATCGTCGGCGTGTCTAAGGAAACCATCGGTTGGTGTCGGTTGAGAGGGTTGGAGATTGGGCTCGAAAACGTGGCCGTAACGATAGTAAAAGATGGAAGAAAATCAGGTTTTGGGCTTTAGCCCATGCACTTCATTTGAGAGTGAATTAATATCTGCGTCCGTCTGTGGCGGTGGGCTCCTCCGTAGGTCCCAGAAAAATTCTCCCTACCCCATTTGCTCTTTTTAGCTTTTAGTAGTTTCTACTTTCTCCGGAGAATGAGAAATGAAAAGGAAATTCTATTTACAACCTATATTTTACTAAGCATAACTTAAATATTTTTTTTTTTCAAAATACTCTTCTTTATCTTCATTAATTTTTTTTTTAGTTCTCAAAGCTCATGGAAAGGGAATTTTCGTGAGCTTTTGACAGCTCACACGAAGGGAATTTTAGAGATTCACCAAAATTTCTTTCCACAAGCCTTAAGAAGCACATGAAAATTTTCGTTTATGAGCTTGATTAATTTTTTTTTTGGAGTTCTCAGAGCTCGTGGTAAAAAATTTTCGTGAGCTTTTGAAAGCTCACGAAAGAGAATTTATGTGAGCCTTCAAAGGTTCACCAAAATCTCCTTCTATGAGCCTCTTAAAGTTCACGAAAATCCCCTTCCGCGAGCCTCGTGAGCTTTTTGATTTAAGAGTAAAATAGTAAATTGATTAAAGGATAAAGTGTATTTAGTCTTTTTTTTTTGTTGTATTTAGAAGCTTCCGAAATGAAACTGTTTTCTAATTTTTCTAGCAATGGATTACCAATTAAGCCCTTTGTCTTTGTCCCAAATCCCAAACTAAATTACTAGTAATAAAAAAAATATTATCCTATACATTGTCAATAGGATTTTTAGACTCTACAAGTAATGTTAAAACAGTAACATATCCTAATTTATTTAATTTTTATTTTTTTAAATATTTCTTAAGTGATATGTTTCACTATCCTAATTTCGCTTATAAAATTTAAAAATTTCATTTGCTGTGTATTGAATAATAATTTATAAAAAATAACAATGAATTTTGTTTTTATATTTTGCCGTAAAGTCAAAAGTATTTCAATTTTTTTTTTTGAGAAATCTGAAACTTACATTTTCTGAATCTAAAAATTTCACTGTGTATTAAATAATAATTCATAAAAAAAATAACAATGAATTTTGTTTTTATATTTTATTGTAAAGTCAAAAGTATTTCAAATTTTATTTTATTTTTTTTGTTGAGAACGATAAAAAAAATAAAATTTTCATTTCTGAAACTAAAAATTCCACTATGTATTAAAAAATAATCCATAAAAAGTAACAATGAATTTTGTTTTTGACATTTTATTGTAAAGTCAAAATTATTTCAAATTTTGTTTTAGTAATTTTAGTTTTTTAAAGAGATCTAAAAAATTACATTTTCTGAATCTAAAAGCTCCACCGATTGCGTAATGAATAATAATCTTAAAAGAATTTTTAACCAACCAGTGGAATCAAATGATACAGTTTTCGATTTTATTAGTTCAAGCTACATCAAAAACGTTTACAGTTTTTATATGTCAAAACTATTTCATTAGATTTTAACTCACTCGTCACCAATCAGCTATCTGGTACACAATCCATGAGAAGATGTAGCAAAGACAGATTTCTTTGCAGATTGATGTTAAAGAAGAATATGTACACTAACAAGCTATACAGAGCATGCACAGTAGGCAACACCCTTTTCTAATTCCTCCCATTCACATAGAGTTACAAAAAGCTGTGATCTCCATCTATGATCTATCTCCTGTCCCCAACTCCTAAAACCCTTCGAGCCTATAAATTTCCTAGCCCGCCCTTCGGCAAAACATGATGGAATACACCCTCACCCACTGTACAATTACTCTCACAAAGAATATACAACAATGACATGCCAAAACTTCCCACATCCCGAGCCACACAATGTGGCTCCTATGCCTACCATCGAGGCGGCACTGGCCCCAACCAAAATCCCGGCACGGCACTCATTCTGCCGTCTACCGCCTTCATAATCTGATAATGAACGAGGCACCTCCATGCAGAAAGCAGCAGTCACTAGGGGCACAGATGGCCTTCACCCTTCATTAGGCAATTCAAACACCCCGGGTACTGACTCAGCTATCCATTGTGCTCCAATTGTCCAGAAGATGCATCCTGTGTGAGCTGCTTCTCCTTAGGAAGACTATCCACAGGAACATAACAATATCCTTTTGGTAATCTTGAATTTTTCTTAGATGCTTCATCTGATGTCATTACCAGCTCCTTTTCAAATGTTTCAATAGGCTGAGGTTCACCACAAGGCAAGCATCAGCCAAGATTCCTTTTAGGTTGTGTTTGAGAGAGAGAGAGTACAAAGTGAAACAAGAAATGACACAAAAATACTGTACCTTTCTTGATTTTGAGTTCCATTCTGCATTATCCGAACCCTTCCGAGATGCAAGAGAATATTTATGAGGGATTTGCTTCCCAGAGAATGGCACCCTCTCTGTTGACTTCTGGATGAAAAGGCTCTGGGAAGTGGAGCTGTCATCGGTCCTTTGATCATTGTCCATATACACAGGAACCTTCATTTGGTGCTTAACTGAAGTAGTACTGTCCACAGTAACATCATCTGAACGCATCGCTTCACTGCATGATTTGTTACCATCTGTATGGCCCTTTAGAGAAGTTGTTGCAGATTCTGAGCTAACATCCATATGGAAAAAAGGAGCATGAACAAGCACCGCACGAGTAACTTGATCTCTTTTGCAAGCAAGTATTTCATGTGAGCAAATGACCAACTCCCGCTGCAAATAGTCACAATCGCATCATCACATGTGCATGTAAAATAGAAAAACTGCCTAACAGCAGCAGTCGAATCAGTAAAACAAGAGACTAAAGCTAATCATTTAGAAAAACTACCTTCAATTTTTCACGTTTAATGATTCTTTCACAAAGAAGGCGTAATCTCTCAAGTTCAACCTGTATAGGAGAATCCACAGACAAATTGATCACACAATTCATACAATAATCTACATTATAACACCAACATTAGTATATAAAACAAATCTAAGCAAACCCAAAACTTGGCAAGAACACCCTTACCCGAATTTGCTTCATGTTTTTCAACTCCTCAATTCCATGTTTTTGAGTTTCAACCTATATATATCATTCAACAGATAAACAATACAGGCCAAAAAATTGACAACAAAACAATTCAGTAATTCTATAGATAAAAATCAAAATTTTGAAACCTTTGCTCTCTGCTCCACGCTGTGCTTTTCACAATAAGCCCTGTGCTGCAATCTGCCACCAGCAAGCTTCACATTCAAATAAAAACCAGCACTTCTAGCACAGGAGGGATGAAAAGTGGTCTGACAGTGACCATAGCTACACTGAAAACAATAAAGCTGCAGCTGCTTAGCTACAAAGTATCTTAATTACAACAACTCCTAGTTAAAAAAAAAAAACCTTACAAAAAACAAATATTTTTTAATTAAAAAAACAAAAAAAAAGAGAGGCAATTACAAATCTCACCTTAATGCATGCACCATGCTTGTGACGGCATATACAACAAATGTCAAGCCCCCTTGAAGCCATTTCCTGGTATTCCATTCCATATAAATTTAATAAGGTGCATAAAACTTTCTCCTAGTAATAATCTAATGCCTTAACAAGCACACATACCATTCCTTCTACAGGATTTACTTGTCCCCTTCTGAATGTTGATTCAAGAACCCACTAAAAAACAGTAGGAAAAAATCACTTTCATTTCATTTCACTAGGAAAGAGATGAAACATTAATAAACCAATAGGAAAGAAAGAAATCACCTCAGCACAGAAAGCATGTACCCACTGGCCATCCACAGATTTCCTAAAAGCACCAGTAGTTCCACCGCATAAGCCACATTCAGCAGCAGGATAAGGTTTCTCCCAAAAATTTAGAGATGGAGCTCCAGAGGATCTAGTTGAATACAAATCTTCACATAATTCACAGCACCAAGGGCCAGTAGATTCTTTAACATTGCGATAGCAATCCAAGTGAACTGCAACCTGTAAGCAGAGGGGCTAAATCAAAATTCCAACAGATAAAAGTAAATTTACCGTTGAAGGAAAGAAGAAAATTGGTTTCAGGCTAGAAAACCTTGCACCCGGAACAGACTAAAATAGGATTCAGTACTGTCTCAGACCGTCTGCAGATGTCACATGTCCTAGGATGTTCTTTGGAAAAATTGGACACTGATTGAATAATATCAGAGTACTTTTCAGATGGAATCCTTGGGACAGTATTCCTAGAAAGTGCATCTTTAGCTCTTGGCTGAGGGCTAATACCAGGCCTCCCAACAGAAGCATTGAACTTCAATACATTCTGCAAAGATATAGAGGTGAAATTTTATCCTTAGTTGGAGGCATAAGAAGAATTCATAGAAAAAAAAAAGGATCCATGAGAATAACCTCTTGCTGACTAGAATCTTCCAAGCCATCTTTCCTTGAAGATGAAATCCTTGAAGAAGCAGCGGCGGCAGCAGTTGCAGCAGCCAACACAGCCTGTGCCTCCTTATGCCTTCTCTCTTTACGGCCCTGTTTCTTTGCTTCTCTTAGCTCATAAAGATATTGATTAACAAGCACAGCATCCCATCTCTGTGTCCTTGCTGCTTCAACCTCCTGCGGTAGACTTTTAGCAACTCTAGAAACTAAATTATCTGCAAGGAGAAAATAGCAAAAAAAATGCAGGTTTTACAGTTATATATCAATGTGAAAAAAACATACACAAAAAGAACCCTAGAATATAAAGGTGAATACCAGTAAAACGATTTCTTGCAACTGCATTGCCCAGTAATCTATGCTGATAATATAGAATTTCCCCTTCTACTTCATCCTCTGGAGACAATTTGAAAGCTCCCAATTTCCTAGCCTTAACTAACTGCTCTAAATCATCAGAAGTGCAACTCTTTTCATTGCACTTCGAAGGTTCGCTTTGGTGACTACAGCAAACACTGGCATTAGAAGATGCCACCAAGCGAGACAAATCTCCCTCCGTTGTACCTGAAAAATGGCACTTGTTAGACCTGCCCAAAACGACAGCAGAAAGAAGGAAGAAACTGCAGCCTAAATAATGACATGAAACTCACCATCAAACTCAATTAATGTGTCCTTTCTGCCTTCAAACTCACCTACTCTTTTCTTACAAAGCATCTCATTCTGCATCAGCAGCAATTTCTTGTGTAGATAGGGGTGAATGTAAAAATTTGACGATTCTTCAGTTCTTCTACAATACAATATTATCAAAGAATCAGAAGATATCTAATCAAAATATATAGAAAAGCTCCTGCCGACTATAAACAAACACCAATAAGAAATCTTTTAACAAAACTTACATGAGATCAGCAATAATTGAATTCAAAATTGAGCCAATAGAATTTTCTTGATCTGAATTTGCTGGAGTAACTTTCTCAGGAGTGGTTACCCTCTCTGATTGAGTCCTTTCAGAGAGGCTGTAATTTAAGATATCAGTTGAATTTCCTGTTCAATTTTACAAATTTAAGTTATAGATAGAATACATCAGAATCCTAAAAGATAGGTAAATTACTTTATGAGGATAATTCAAAGAAAACGAAGCAGAAAAAAAAAATACAACCTAATAACAAAAACTTCAGTGCAAATAAAAATTGAGAGCTTTTCATATTACCTAATTATAACTGCCTCAAGTTTCTAGAATACCTGCACTCTTGTTCAACTTCAGCACTCACTTCTGATCAAATTTAACTTCCTATACTAATTTCAGGAGGTAAATGCATATTTTTAAGACGAATTAAGGGAGCAAGTGTATGTCTTACACAATCAGTTGGGGGATATTGTAAACATGCAGTGCTGTCAAGGATTTTCTCTAATTTAGCCTTCCAAACTGATGTCAGAGTGACACTTTCAACTGACAATTAGGACTGCAAAAATGTCCTCATATCCTAGCCCTAGTGTTTGTTATTTAAATACCTCATTGATTTACCAGCCTTGGCCCATGAAATGATTCTAAATGACACAAGAACAGCATGCCAACAGTAAAAATGGTTATAAACATTGTACTTGGGCATAAGAAGCCAACTGTGCTGTCAATCAGCTCAAACCAAACTATGGAAAAAGAAATATTGGTAGGAAGCCATATCTCTTAAATAAAGTAGCATAGCACCCACAATAAAATCCAAAACCATTTGAACCAGAACCAGTACAGCCAGTGCCTGAAACATCTCCATAAAACGTACAATGAAGTACTAGCTTTTAAATGCAAACGAGGATAATTCTAAGAATTAGAACTTCATCTGAATAGTGTTGGGTAACATATACACGGAAGAAGTATAAATATTTAATAAAGCAATCAAAACATTAGTTACTTCAACATAAAATCAGAAATATACAGGCCCTCCTTGACTGACAGAAGAAGTAAAAAAAATAAAAAATAAAAAGAGGAAACTTTTGGGCTACTGTAGACTGCTTTAACACAACAAAACTATCTCCCCTGGAACTCATGATGCATTTCAGCAGCAAAACAACCAAAAAAAGGGGAAAATTAATCCTTTTTCCAGAAAATATTTCTTGCAAACCAAAAAATTGCATGACATTTTCTTTTTCTTTCACTAATACTACAATCAGTGCAGGAAATTCATTTCTAACACAACTTTCACAAATAACAAAGCAACATTAATAGGAAACTTGTTCACTAAAAGCAAATTGTTAAATTGAATTTGATAAGGAGGCACCAAAGCTAAGCCTTCATTTCCTCCTCAAAAAGGGAAATTCAGAAGACTAAAGTTTGAATCCCTCTTCAACATATTGATTTTATTTCAGAAAAATGTCATTGATACTTTCGTATATATGCAAGTTAGAATCAGCTGTATACAACCAACCAGAATACAGCCCCCAACAAACTTTTATTTATCTTTCAAAGAAAAGGCCTAGTGGAATGAAAACAGAGAGAAGAAGAAAGCACAAAGATAAACAAATATATTAGAAGAATTAAAATATCAAATTACCAGTGCTAGAAGCAACCAAGGCTGCATTACTTAACCCACAAAAAGTGAACCAGATCAAGAATATGACAACCAACGAAGAGGGTACCATATAAGGAAAATAATTCAACAAAGAGTACCTTCAGATGTCGGCAAATGCCTCTCTGAAGAGTCTTGGGAACCATCAGGCTTGGTTGAATTCTACATGGAAGAAAAAAAAATGCTTAGCATGAGAAAACGAAAATGAAAGGAGAAATTAAATCTTGAGACATTGAAACTTACTCACAGATCACTCAAAAATAACTTATGGTGAAAGCAGATATCAGTTAGAAATTAAAGCACTTCAGCACTAGCTTCTTGGTTCATTAAAAGATATTTCCTTCATTGTGCGTGTTATAATTGCATGCCACATCTTAAAATAAAGGCATAGCCATTCCCTCAACATGACAAAGAAGATCTAAACATCACCTTAACTGAAGAAAAGCAAACAGAAATATAATATTCTCCTATATATGTCATTTCTTGTTCACTAATTAATGTTAATACATCATGAAAAAACACTTCACTTCCAAATTTTTACAACTTAACAGTAGCATGGTAGATCAATCATCTGCACAACTTGTAAAGACACAAGTATTGGTGGACAAAAAGAATTGTGGAGAGCAGAATAAATTGGCAGGAACTTATCTGTCCAAAAGCATCTCCAAGAAACTAACTTTCCAGAACCATAATATAAACTACAAATATAACGTTCATGACATAAAATAGTATGCACAATTGGGAAGCATTTGGTTGGGGAGGTAAGAACTTACAGAAATGAAATATCTAAATGCTAAGGAAATTCTAAGTCAAAGCATTAGGAAGAAGAGGGCTTCATGTCACAAGAAAACCTAAAACAAGAAACCAGACGACTGAAACTCAAGATAGAGAATTCCTCGTGCGATATCATCTAAACCCACTATGTAAAAACCCACCCTTCTACTATTCAGCAAGCAACACTATACCAACTTAGAGAAAAGTTGTCAAAAGACCAATCATCAAGTGCTCATGGAGTTAATACATCCAACAATTAATATACAAGTTCAAAGACATAATCTTATAAGTTACATTGCAAAAAAAAAAAACCCTTTAAAACAAACATTAATGATCGATATTTTACCTTTCCAGTGGCAATGGATGCTTTACTTAAATCATTTGTTTCTTCCTTAGCAAGTTGATCAACCCTAACTCCATCCATCACTACCCCATTGCCATTAATTATTTCATCAGATGAGCATATTACTTTGTTTTCCCTCAACATCATCACATTACTCTTGGTTCTTCTCCGAGGAGGAACAGACTTAACAGCAACAGGATCTCTTATATCAGACTCTGATACCATTATATCATCAGAACTATCTGTTGCTCCATTATCATCTTTGGATGAACTCAAAGACTCCATCTTAACTTTTAATTTTTTTTGGGAAGAGACCATGTAAGCATGATTTCTGAGCCATTTCACTATTTTCAATTCCCAGTCAGGTGCCAAGCTATTGTCCTAAAGAAAGAAAGACCAAAAGTAATATTAAAGAAAATTAAACATTTAAAGCACAAAATGACAACAAAAATGGTTTTCAGAAAACAACTGCAGGACAAAGAAGCACACGATTGCAGGTATTACATCTAATGAAGCACTCAGAGAATCAGGCGATAGTCCAATCTCCGATGCTACATCTTTTACATTGACTTTCCCTCGGTCAATTAGCTGCAAATTTGTAGATTGTGAGACAAAGTACAATCCGGAGCTTTAAAAATGTTGAGAAAATATTATCGACCCCTTGATGACTGGATCAGATACCTTCTTCAAAATCAGTGCAAAATTAAGGGAGCCAAATGGGTTATGGTCATCGCCATTGCTCTTCTCCAACAACCCCACATCAACAAGCTGTTGTGTGTCGTCACATTCTGATGCAACTTGGGCGTTTAATCTGGTATCAAACAAGTCTATCTCTTGCAACTCACCATCACCAGAATTATCAGAGTTATCTTCTGGAGCTTCTATGTGCACTGCAATTTTATCTCCATTGCCAATTTTTAAATTTTGAGATTTATCCATAGATGCTGGAGAAAGTTGATTGGTGGCAGAAGAGTCAGTGCCAGCTGCACGAAGTTCTCCAAGTTGGGGGGAACTGCTATTATCATGGATTTCTGAATGCTTAGAGCAAAATGCCCTTAACTCAACCTAAGGAAACATTAAAAATAACTAAGCATTCATGATAAGAAAGCCTAATAATAAGAACAAAGTTGCTACTAGTAAATGGTAACCAAAAAAAATCCATCTTTCAGAAAAAAAAAATTAAAAGACATACATTATCACACCCATATCTTCCCCAAACTTCCATTCTATGACAGGCTTCTCTAGCACAGATAGGATGGAATGAAGTTCTGCAAGTTCCTGCAGAAACCACCCAATTAAACATCCATAACAAGTGGAAGCATTAGAGGCATGTTCAGAATTTCAGGAAAATTAATAGACAAAAAAAGCATGTCAAGACAACAGATATTTTATCGCTAAAGCAGCACACTGATTAATTTAACAAAACTTGCTGAAAAATTGCAGCAAAGAACCCAAGTTCATGGAAAGTTGAACCTTGGTGATCACTTATTTCAAGACCATTTTAGTCTTTTCTCAAAATTGTGATCTTTGACTAAGCATTAACTATGCTATGTGCTACATACATTATTAACATCAAAAACGTCAAAGAAAAAAAACGTCAAAGAAAACAGATATTAAGGACACGAGGCCTTCAGAAAGTTCATTCAGAGAAAGATAGTAGTTCAACGATAAGGAAAATACTTGGATGAACTAACTGGAGTCCCTTTGAAACTCAGAAGCATCAGTTTCGGATTCCAACGAAAACAAAATTGTCATGATGGGACTCAACCAGAATGAGGAATACATACTACTGATTCACTTATCCTGTTTCCTTTTCCTCAAATTCCTGACAACAGTTTTGATTACCCACAGAAAAGTAACTGGTATGGGGAACATCAAGGCACCCAAGCAGTTTGTCACAGGGAAAAAAGTCAAAAACCACTCAGCCAGTTATAACCACAAACATTACACTTCGTTACTAGCTTAGGATCGGGCATAGATATGGTGATAACTTTCCCTTCCCTTGTAAATAGACCAAAAGATCTTCCAAAAAAAAAAAAGACATAACACATAAAGTCAACGTATCCTATACGCGCACATCTCTAATCCAAAATTTGAAATTATATAATAATGGAAACAGCAGCCTTAGTCTGTTGATACCAAAGACAGATTATCCTAAAGAGAATCCAATGCTATAAACTGAGAAGTAACAAGTATGTGAAACAAAAAGACATAAATAATATATTCACAAGAACTCCATTTCCCTGTTCATTCAAACTTTGATGAACTGCAACCATCATTGTAACTTCATATTCGGTGACCATACAAGGTCCAAGCAATTTTTTATCACAAGGGAAGAAGAATCACCCAGTGTTCTCTTAAGGACTTCCACATAATAGTCTTTCTACCGATATCTCACACTTGTATCAAAAAATCCCAATTGTCAGCAAAAGTTGTTCTTTAAGCTTATTTTTCTGTAAGAAGTGTTCAAAACTGTTCTCTCCAGTTTCTTCATTAAATAGTTACAAAGGGGCAAATTCAAATTCCAGCAAGCATCCTGCTTTTACAAGCTCCCTTCCAAGCAATTTAAGGCCAAAAAACATATATTCACATTATTATGAGAATAAACCCTCCAACCCACGTCAAATAAGTTGCTTATCTATTACCTCACATTCAAAAAGAAAATGTAAGGCAAACTTTCTATAAATAATCCAGAAACAACCATTCGCAATCAAACTTTTCCTACTTCCGCACCATACAGATGTAAATCAGCCATAAATCTAAAGCTGGCAACAGCCATGAAAAGCTGAAAGCCAAAAATTTAAATACCACAATTATTAAACAAATCATACATGCCACAAGGCCCTAAGTGACTATTTTTTATATTTGTAAACAAAATATTATATCCTGGTGATTAAACATCTGGCCTCACTACTAGCATGAAAAAAAGCAGTAAAAAGTTCATTCATGCTTACCAAAAATGAGTAAAATGTTTTAGATTGGCTCTTTAAATAGAATCATCCAACTTACTGCGTTTCAGACACTCAATAACAATTTCAGCTAATAAATACAAAAAAGAATAAATGGCATTTATTTGTATGAACAGAAAAGAAAGGGAAAAATCAGTATTCTAATAACAAGAAGCATCAATTGAGGTGATACCATGGCTAAAAAATTCCCTTTTTTGAATTTTTAGAAGTGACTACTCATAACACAAAAAAATAATAGCCATTCTTCTTGATAGGAAGCACTTAAAAGAATACATTTTGACATCTCTAGTCTAAAGGATAGCCAAAGATTTGAATAAAGAATGCTCTCCTTGTGCACCAACAAAAAGCAGAAGCAAGCAGAATGATATAAAAAAGGTAGAAATAAACATACCATGACTGCACCGAACACAAGCACCATACTTCACCTTGCATACGTTACAAACTAATTTCTTTCTGGTGTCCTTTATTCCTTCCACGTTAATAACTGGTTCCATCTTTGTCAGGTCTTCTATATAAACCTCAGGCATCCAGTGCGAACAAAACAAGTGAGCAAACTCCACAGACCCACCATTTTCATCACTTTTTTGGATGGGCTTTAAAGCACCACCTTGCTTTGGACAAAGTACACAAGGTTTCACCATATCATGGCCATCATTTTTCTGCTTGCACCAAGAACACAACCAAGAACTATCTACATCATTTAGCACACCATAGCACTTTTGATGAACAGAAACCTTACAAGAACTGCAAACAATCAATCTGTTTGATTCGTTACCAGCATCATCAGTGCAACAAAAATGACATAACGATGAATTTCCATCACATGGACACACAATTAATATTTTCTCCAGTCCAACATTCTCTCCAAGAATCTTCCGCTTCTTGGAAGGCCGCTCTGAAGTTAATAATATCCTACTCCTAGAACCTAAAAGCCACTCTAAACCACTGGATGAATATGAATCAGAGCATTCTTTTTCTTCCTTTAGTGAAAACTGAGCTTGGGTTCCCACGCTATCAGTTTCCAATATCTGCGTATCCTCCTCCTCAATCACCTCCTTCCCTTCATCTTTACCAACATCACCAATTTCATTCCTAACATTCAAATTATCTCCACTACTCACACTCGCCTTCTCATCCACGTCAGCATCCAATTTCAAATTCGCCCTGGGTTCATTTCCAACATATGGAATCATAAAACACTTCTTCCTAGCAGCTAAAGAACCAGATGGTGTAATCTTGAACAAAGAATCTATATCCGGCAATGCCAAGTCCCTAAAATTCCCTTCTGTTTCAACCCAAAAGCTCCCACCTCGTGCCTTTTCCCCCTGTCTTGAAGATTTCTTATCCGCTCCCGAATGTGACTTCTTATGCTTCTTCCTACTATCAGTCTGCTTCAACAAGCTTGCCACCCCCCTGGGCAGCGTTGGCACACTCAACCCGGAAACAGAGCCAACTTCAGGGATATCAAAAGGGGAACGTTCACAAAGCGTTTTACGTGCCTGAGAAAAGAAATCGACACCAACATCCCGGAAAGATTGCTTCTCCGCATTCTCAGTTTGAGTCGCCGGACTCCGACCGGAAACCTTAGAAATTGGGCGGCAAGGCCTCTCCTCGGTGCCACAACCTCCGTCAGCACCCCTACCCATCATCTTCCTCTGCCGGTGGCATAGGGCACCAGTCATCACCGACGACTACCACAAGAACCACCACCTCCGCCCCCTTCGCATTCCATAACCATCGCACCCTAGCCTAACCCTAATCCTAATCCTATCCTATCTCCGTCCCTCGAAAACACAAAACCCTAACCCTAAAACTAAGTTCCACTATGAGTCTTTTCAAAGACAAATAACAAAAGAAAAAGAAACAGCCATCGAAGGGAAATGAAGATGATAAATTCGCGGCTAGGGTTAGGGTTCTCAGTTATCCTTTTCTAGTTTCGGATCCGTTTTAAAGCGTGCGTTGTTTTTTTGGGTTGTTTCGATTTTTTTTTTTTGGGAACTTCGAAGAGAGAGAAAGAGAATGAGAGAAGAGAGGGAAAAAATAAGAGAAATATTCGCGTTTTTTGCAGGCAGAAAGGACGGTTCGTTTTAGGAGTGATTTACCTTTTTTTATTTTGTTTTTTATTTTCAAGTGGGGTCTAGATAGCACGTAGAGACGCAATACATGTGCATTCGTGTGGTCGAGAGATTTTACCACGTGGCGCATTGATATTGGTTTAAACGGATGGGAATCAACTACCTTGGAATGATCTGTTTTTTCGCTTACTTTCTTAAATTCTCTACCCTGAAATCTGAATATTACAATTACAGATCTTTCCATAAATGTTTGGGGACGAAAATATGAAATGCATTTGCGTGAAATTATTTAAAAAAACTGTTGACAAGAACAACGTTTTACACATTTAGTATTTTACATATACAAATATATATATGATATATCATTTAAAAAAATAATATTTTTTAAAATATTTGGAGATACAAATAAACGTATTGAACTAATTAGACAGCACATAACATGACACAATTCAACATAGCGTGAGTCGTATTTGGCTTGATCTGCACTAAAATAAATGGATTGGGCTAAGTACTATATATATACACACACATGGCACAATATAAGCTCATGAGGCACCTTGTATTGAACCATAACTGTTTTAATCTTCTAGATCTATTCATGTTATTTTTATTTTATGATAAAATTATATTTACTTTTGATATTTTATTGCTAATTTATAAAAATAATATTACATTAAATAAATCTAATTGTAAAATATTTAAATTATTGGTCCATAAATTTATAACTCTTTTATTTTGAATACAAAATATATGATAAGCTACTTTATACACACAATTTTGTAAAATTACACTCCGAGTAAAAACTCATAACATAAATGATGAAGATAAAAAAATTGTCTCCTTATTTAGTTGTTGTAAAACATCTAAGATATCTTTGATAGGATTCAAAAATTTTGAAACAAACTAATGATTAGTAAAAATAGATTAAGTTCAAGATAGATATTTATATATTTAATAGATTCTATTACTATTTCCAGTAGATGTAGGTAGTTTTTGAAATATTATGATCATAAATTTCAATATCTTTATTTAGTATTTAGATTCTATTGTGTTTCTTTAGGGGTATAAATATTTTGTTGAACCACTTAAATTATTTGTCTTTTTTTTTTATTTTCTTTTTGCTTATCTTGCATGTTTTTAAAATAATAAATAAATCTTTTAAAAATCTAAAGAATATTAATGGCCCGTGCTTGGCACGACTCAGCGATAAAATAGTATCATCTCAATCTAGCATGATCCATAAATTTATGCGACATATGCCATGTTGGACTATACTTTTAATTTTCGTTGGTCGTGTCAGCATAGTCCATAAAAAATAGTGTTAGGCCAGCACGATTTATTAACATATAAGTTAATATTTAAATAGGTTGTGCTAGTCCAAGATGGTTCGTTTGACTCCTTTAGATACTAGAAGAGGAGAGAGATTCAAACATTAAAATTACTTCTTAAAAAGGATAGCAACCGTTAGGCTAAATATTAATTAGTTGTTTAATAATATCATTTAACTCTATCTATTGCACTGACAAAAATCATATTTAATTTATGAAAATTAATTAAAAGATTTTGATTATTTAATAATATCATTTAACTCTATATATTACACCCAAAAAACCATATTTAATTAATAAAAATTAATTAAAAGATTATTATTATAAATTTTCAAAATTGTTGGTATTGGGTTTGTCATCCTACCATTACTCACTAATACAAAACCCAAGTGTAGAAGAAGACACGTTGTAATCCTTATTCACACATAATCATACACCCGAACCTATGATTCGCAACATAAATCAAGCTTTATCCTCAGTTAAAATATGTGATCAATCACACTTAGATTAGGATGGTTAGTGACAGCTCTTGTTTTTGTGTATAGCGAATAGATTCCAAGAACTTAGACGTTATAACAAAGCTTTGAAGGATATTTTGATAATTATGCTAGGTGAGGGTATTTAAGTAATTTGGGGAGAATAGGGTATTTTAAGTAATTAAGAAAATGAGTAAAAAAATAAGCAAAAAACCTCAAGTTAGAAAATAAGAGTATTTTAGTTGTATCTTATTGCTTCTTATTTTATTTGTTATTAATATAATCCTAAATCAAACAAAAAATAAACTCATAATATTTATTTCATTCCACCATTCAAACATCAAAAAAAACATATTCCACCTACATTCCTTCTCTTTTCTACTCCCACTAAATCTGTTTCCCATTCGCACTCTATTTCATTCCGCGAACCAAATTTGCTATAATAGTACTATCTAGGTGAGCTAGTTTAGGTTAAATTGAGTTGGGGCTTCATGTTTCAACTAATAACTTGATTGTGCAGGTCTGACACTTCAGTATCCTATAAACAGTATCTTGTAACATTCATTCGGTTTATTAAGATATATGGTATTTTATAATTAGGTTCGATTAGGATTCAATGTGAGGATCGCATTTTCCTAAAGGACGCTGAGAAATTGACTCTTCAAGATGAAAAGTCAATAAAAATAAATAAATAAATTAATTTATTAGAATATTTGATAAATTTAATTGAAATGGTATCATTTAGAAACGGTGTTTTGAAAAACACCAAGAAATTATTGAAAATTAATAGAAAATTTTAAAGATAATTATTGAATAAATAATTATTAAATTATTTCAAGATAATTTTAAGTCATGAGGAGTATAGAAAAATTATTTAAGGCTTTATTTGGATATGGAAAAAAAATGAGTTTCCTAATGTGAACTTAAGGAACTAAGCCAACAAGCCTTAGAAATTAAATTTGTTTTTAAGGGTAAATAGGTCTTTTCCCCTCCCACATCAAATATTTTGTTAATATTATATTATTATAATAATTAGACATGTGTTAATTTGTTTATTAAGGGGAGTGGCCAACCAAAATTTGAGAAGAAAGCCAAAACCCCATTTTGCTCCTACTTGTGGCGTTCTTAGGAGGCAGAGACACCAAAACGACCTCATCTCCCTTGGGTCAAGAAGGACCGATTATATCCTCATCTTCCTTCTATAACATATCCGAATTTCAACTTAAACAAAGTTTCTTTGGCTAGTGAAAAACCTGCTAAAAATTCTACCTGTCAACTGCCTTATTTTAGGTGTTAGTGAGGAAGAGAGAGTGCAAGGCAAAAATGACTAGGAAAACATTCCCTTTTCAGTCCGACCAAGAAGTTACAGCTTAAGTTGTCCCCTAGAACATATTCAAGTTTCAGCATCAATACACCTGAATAGCTAATGCAAATAGCCAGTTTTTCTTGAACCGAAAACATGGGAAAACAGGACAGGTTCAGTTTGGAAGAAAGGAGAGGAAAAAGCACCACCAAAATGACCTCAGCTCACTTTGCTCAAGAAGGATTGATTGTAGCTGAGGTTTTCCTCTAAAACATATAAAAAATTCAGCCTAAAAGGAGTTCATTTGCCTAGTGAAAAGTGTGCTAGAAGTTTTGGCTGCATAAGGTAACCTTGAGCAGAAAATTTCAATTTTGCTTATAGTTGATATATTTGATAATTCTAATTTTTTCTAAGCATGAAAATTATGTTAAAATGCTGTAAAAAGGTCCCTAGGGCAGTGTTTAAGATTTAGCAAAATGGGTTTTGGTAGAAAACTTTGTATAAATTAACTTAAAGAAGAGGTATATAGTGGTAGAAATGATTTTTAAGCTTATGATTGATTATGGTTTTTGAAGAAATTTAGAAGAAATTTTTAAAGGGTTTCGGTCAGCAAGAAATTTATGAGGTTAGTGGGTTTAAATTGATTTAAGTGCTATGAAGAGTGATTATAGGAGTGAAAGATATTACCAGGATAGTTCAAATCGAAAGAAAATGGTTCGGAAGTTAAAAGTGCATTCAGCTAGTGAAAGGCACTAATGAATTGAGACTGAAATAATAATTTAATAATTGAATGGGGGTTAGAAAAGAATATTGAGTATATCGATATAGTTAAAATTGAATAAAAACCGAAATGACAGTGAATCAACAATTTCGGCCTTAATGGAAGAGTAGTGAAAAACTACCTCGTTTAAGTAGTCTAAGATTAGAACAATATTCTTTGATGTGTAATAATGTATAATTGCTATTAAATTACGTTGTTTGAACACTGGTTGCAGTTAAGAAATCCGTTAGAGCAACTTTATTGAGGAAAGGATAACCACAATTGAGCTGCAATTGAAGGATTGCCAAGCAAAATAGCGAGGATTGAGGTAAGGGATATATATATATATATATATATTTATATATATATATATATATATATGAGACATAGGAATACTGTGTTGCATGTGGATTGATGAAAATGTCTTTTATGACATTGGATTTCATTGGTTGGTTGGAATTGTGAAACTGGAATTGTGGATTATAAACTATATTTTCGTGCCTGGAGGTTAGGATAGATATAGTTGTTATGCTACTGAAATTTTTTAAAACGCACTTTAGACATTCTAAAATTATAATTGATATTATTTTGGAAGTTGGAATAAAGTGAAAAATGTGATTTGACCTAATAGCTTCCAAAAGTCTTATTTGCATATGAATTTTGTAACTTAGTTTTCAATGAGATTTTAGTAAGTTATACACATTGCATGATGAACTAATATTTCCATACTATTGTTATACGTAAATAAAATATTTTGAATATTGATTATCGATATGAGAATATTTGGAGTATTTTTATGCTTCAAGTGTAATGATTTTATGATTTTAATGTTTTCCAACGTAAGCTTTAAGACGGCAACAAAGCTCTAAGCTACTCTTTGAGAACTACAAAAAAGAAGCTGCTGCTAAAGTGTTTCTTGTCCAGTTTGGGATGCCTTTTGATAGCCACCTATCATAAGTCCTGGGTTCTCTTCTATGATCGCGCGTCGCCGGTGTGGTTAGACATAAATCACTGCCACTTTTACCGAGAAAATGTCGAAGGTCCAACACCGCCACAGATCGGATCTTACAGTAGACACTGTTGCTACTATAGTCGACGCCAAGGATGCCACCTGAGTTTGATTCTCCGCCGTGAATGTCACTGTCACTATGGTTTCTCAACATGAATGTTGCCTGACTCTGAGAAGCCTGGTACCGTCACCACTTTAACCGAAGCTTCTTTCTTCCATCCTCGATGTATGGTTTAATCTCCCTAATGTTTGCTGCCTTGTGTTTTTTTTTTTGTTATTTTTTCTTAAAATTCTTCTTCTGAATTGATCTCTCTACTTGATTTATAGCCAGATTAAGATAAAGATCAAGATTGGTTCAACAATTTGAACTAATCTTGACCTCATCTTTTTTATTTAAATTTTGGAATTATCTTGTTCATTTCCCCCTTTTTTATTTTTCATTAGTTTTATCTTTTTATTTTTTAAAATTATTATTTATCTGAAACAAAAAAGATAAAAGATTTTTTACTAAAAAATACAAATAAGAAAAAAATAAATAATTAAATAAATAATATATAAAGATAAGATGATATTTACAAATAAAATAAAATAAAATAAAAATAAATAAATTAATAAAGATATGAATAAATGGGTTAAGCTTTATTAATGGGTCAAATCATTTGAGACTAGAAGAATAGATTTAATAAGGTCCAAAATCAATAGTCCATTAAAGCTCAATCAAAAAAATCTAAATTTTAATTAAACTTAATTATAACAAAATTCTAATTATATATTAGGATTAATTATAATCTAATTTAATTAATTTAGATTAAATTGATAAACTCATTTAATGGTCCAAACAAAATATGATGTCTACAGCTACCTCTCTTTGCTCGCTTTTTGAGAATCAAGAATTGTATAAAGACAATATATAACTATTTTGTCCGGATTTACTTATTATTTTTATTTTTTATTTTTTCCTTTTTTGTTTTTTTTACAAAATATTTACAATTTTTTAAGAAATATGTAGCTCCGCTCACTAGAGGATGTATGACTTTGAAAAATAACCATGTGTTCCTCTCACAAGAAGTGTTAGGACTTTGAAAAATAACATGTGCTCCTCTCACCAAAGGCATTAGAACTTTGAAAAATAACATTCTGCTCCTCTCACCAGAGGCATTGAAACTTTGAAAAATAACCTTATGTTCTTCTCACCAGAGGCATTGGGACTTTGAAAAATAACTCGTGCTCCTTTCACCAGAGGCATTAGGACTTTGAAAAATAACCTTGTGCTCCTCTCACCACAAGCATTAGAACTTTGAGAAAAACCTTGTGCTCCTCTCACCAGAGGCATTAGGACTTTGAAAAATAACATTGTGCTCCTCTCACCAAAGGTATTGGAACTTTGAAAAATAACATTGTGCTCCTCTCACTAGAGGCATTGGAACTTTGAAACAATAATCTGGTACTTTTCACTCAACAATATACTAGTTCCACTAGTCTTTATACCACAGAACGACATAAGATTCAAAATTTCATTTCCAAGAATTTCGACATCTCGAGTTTTCATCTATTTCCTTCAATGTATGCACCTCAATAATGCAATGGTAAATGTATGTATCAAATTACGCAAATGCCTATGCAAATGCAACATTGACTTCCTTTCAATGCTAATGTGAAAGTGATGAGATTGACAACATTCCTATCATGATGAGAATACTTATAACCTTAATACATGATACAAAATGTAAAAATCATTTTTCAGTTAGAATCTTCATCTCAATATCCAACAAGCTTAATTCCAATTTCATGATATCATCAATTCCATCCTTCCACTATTCTTGCCCACACAAGATTGGTATCATACTACCATGGAATCAATTTTTATCTTTCATATCGTTGCTCCAAATGACATTAGCATCATCATCCCTTTATACCTCCTTTAATGTAATGCAAACACCCTTTTTTTTAAAAGTACCTTACAGTATATTATTCAATTTCAATTAGAACAAAAACAAGATGAACAAGATAAGAACAAAAAGGTATATTTATTTGAATAACGGGTGAATATTTTCAAGAATTGATAGGAATAAGTACAAAAGCAATGGCTAGTGAGTCACAAATAATGAATATCCAGACAACTACAAACCCATGATCATAGAATTTTGCTTTGGATGCCTCGTTAGTAAATGTCCATAATCTTCTAAGACCTTTAGGTCAAAACTTTGCCCCCTTCACTATGAGACATTCCTTTTTTCAACCGTCTTTTCAATCTTTGGCTCAGTTATTCTTCTTTGCTCAAGTTGTCTTTTCAGGTTTTCAAAAAAGGTTTTTTTTTTCTTCTTTGAATTCAAGCAGTCTTTCCAGGTTTTCGACTTGAATTTTTTTTTTTGAATTCAAGTCGCTTTTTCATATTTTCAACTTGAATTCTTTTTTTTTCTTTTTTTTTAAATTCAAGCCACCTTTTCAGGTTTTCAATTTGAATTCTTTTTTTTCTTTTTTTTTTTGAATTCAACCCGTCATTTCAGGTTTTCAACTTGAATTCTTTTTTTTCTTTTTTTTAGGCTTAGTATTTCTCCACATCATCTGAATTTATTGGACTTGATAAGTCATTTCTATCCATTTCACTAAGCAACAATGCCCCTCCTAAAAAAGCTTTCTTCACCACATAAAGGCTTTCCCAATTTGGTGCCCATTTTCCAAGAGGATCTGGCTGATTGGGCAAAATTTTCTTTAATACCAATTCCCCTTCCTGAAAACGTCTAAGACAAACTTTCTTATCATGAGCTCGCATCATCATCTTCTGATACAATTGATCATGACAAAGAGCTTTAAGCCTTTTTTCCTTGATCAAATTTAGTTGTTCATAACAACAACGAACTCATTTAGCTTCTTCTAATTCAACCTCCATCAATACTCATAATGATGAGATTTCTACCTTAATGGGTAACACTGCTTCCATTCCATATACCAATGAAAATGGGGTGGCTCCAGTAGATGTATGAATTGAGGTACGATAAGCATGCAAGGCAAATGGTAATTTTTCATGCCAATCCCTATGTGTTTTTGTCATCTTGCTAATGATCTTCTTTATATTCTTGTTGGTTGCCTCTACTGCCCCATTCATCTTTGGATGATGTGGTGTTGAATTGTGGTGTTTGATTTTGAATTGACTGCATACTTCTTCCATCATTGTGTTATTTAGATTAAGTGCATTGTCTGAGATGATTTTTTCTAGAAGACCATATCGACATATTATCTCTTTCTTAATAAACCTACACACTACGACTTTTGTCACACTAGCATATAAAGCTGCCTCCAACCATTTTGTGAAATAATCAATGACCACAAAGATGAAACAGTGTCCATTTAAAGCTTTTGGAGTAATAAGCCCAATGACATCCATACCTCACATAGAAAAAGGCCAAGAAGTTGCCATTACATGCAAAGGCAATGGAGGAGCATGCATCTTGTCTGCATATATTTGGTATTTATGGCACCTTGTAGCATACTTAATACAATCACCTTCCATAGTCATCCAATAGTAGTCTGCCTTTATAATTTGTTTAGCCATTCTCTAAGTGTTAGCATGGGTCCCACAAACTCCTTCATGAACTTCTTCAAGAATTCTTCTAGCTTTAACAGCATCTACACACCTCAACAGCACTTGATCCTTTCCTTTCTTGTACAAGACTTCAGCATCTAAAAAGAAGTTCATTACCAGTCTTCTCAACATTCTCTTATCATTTTCAGAGATTGAATCTGGGTATTGTTGATATTTCAAATATCTCAAAATATCATAATGCCATGGTTTTCCGTCAACTTCCTCTTCAACATTACAACAATATGCAGGAGATTCTTGTATCCTTAGCTTAATGGGATAAATTTCAGCATTGGAATTTACTTTGAACATTGCAGCCAAGGTGGCTAGAGTATCAGCCATTTGGTTCTCTTCTCAAGGTAAATGATTAAATTGAATTTCCTCAAACTATTCAACCAACTTAACTATGAAGTCACAGTAGAGAAGTAATTTTGAGTCTTTTGTCTCTCATTCTCTTCTCAATTAGTGGATTACTAAAACTAATGTTGAATCCCATAGACTTCTATCTTTTTTATTTTCTTTCTAATAGTAGCCTGAAGCCCCAAGATGCAAACTTCGTATTCTGCCACATTATAGGTGCAATTGAAATTCAATCTTGCCGTGAATGGGTATTGATCTCCTTTTGGGAATATCAAGACTACTCCAATGCCATGCCCCAAAGCATTTGATGCATCATTAAGTACATCTTCCATGTATCATTTTCTACATGATCCTTATTAACTTGCATGACAGCCATTAAGTCCTCATCTAGGAAGTCAAACTTTATGGGCTCATAATCTTCTAAAGCTCACTCTGCAAGGAATTAAGCAATAGCACTCCCTTTGATGGCTTTTTGTGACACATACATAATATCATACTCAAAAAGCAATACTTACCATTTTACTATTCTTCCAGATAAAGAGGGCTTCTCGATCATGTACTTAATAGGATCTAACTTTGAAATCAACCAAGTGGTATGATACAAAATGTATTGTCTGAATCTGTGAGCTGCCCAGGCCAAAGCATAACACATCTTATCCAAGGATGAATACATGGTGTAGACACCCCATTTTGTCCAGGTCTTAAATATTATTGGGCTTATCGGGATATTTTTAATCAAAGTTTGAAACTAAATGAATTTTAATATGAGTTTAATGTTCTTTTAGTTACACCTTTGGTTTGGGTTTAATTTGATTTTTGGACTTGAAACTATGATTTTGGACTTAGTAATGGATTTAGGCGTAGGTTTGATGATTAGAAGATGAGTCCAATTTTTGAATTATTATTTTATTCATTATTCAAAAACAATAAAAAAATAAAAAGTGGAAACATTAAGTTCTGAGTTAGGAAACTTGGAAAGAAAATCAGAATCTTAAAATAAAGGTAAAGTCAAAATTTTGAAAATTTTAGAAAGAAAATCAAAATCAATAAGTGAATCAAGTGAGAATCAATTAAGATACAAGTCAAACTCAAATCTGTGCATGGATGGAAAGGCAATCAAATTGATTTAACACCCGTATCAAGAAAGGGAAGAAAAAATCAAATAAAAAGGGCAAACAGGCAAAAGAAGAGAAAAAAAAAAAGAAAAAAGATCCTGGTCGAAGCTTTCTGTCCGGCTTTCCTAAGTGGCACGACTGTTGTTCCTCCCTGCTCAACAATCCTCACTACATTCGCGTTGGCTTCCCGGCATCACAACATCATCCCTGCAACATTGCAACCCTACACCATCAAGCTTTTCGCCCGTCGCAATTGCTTGTTACTGTCAAGAAAGTTGCAGTCACTTGAACTGAAAAACAGAGTTGCTATAGCTTGCTGTTTGCTGAGACGAGAAAAACAAGAGAAAATTCAACGATCAAGAAGCATACACGCAATATAATAAAAAAAGAAACGATAGAATTTTTGTGGTTGACTTGAATAAATTGTGAGTACCTCTTTCTTTATCCATTTATCTATGCTATGTAAAGTATATCTGGAATTTTGTCTTTAGTGATAAGCACTCCAGGGCTGACGTGAATTAGTTGTGAATATATATATATATATTCATCAATTTATGTCCAAATTGTCCTCAATTGAATAATCAATAATCTGTTGGTATGAGCATGAGGATCATTATTATTTTTTTAACTAGAATAATGACTTGATTTGCATGATATAATTTGATTTGTATGATTAATGATTTATATAATATAATTTGTATGATTTAATGAATTGCATGATTTAGTACGGTGTAATTAGGATTAAGGTCTAGTTATTAGAATAAATAAAAATAGGAATCAAGTTGAAAATTAGATTTTATAAAACGAATGTGAATTATATCGATGATGAAATTTCAAGAAAGTCATTCGAGACTCCTTAAAATTTCTAAGTGAGAACTTTTTTAAGTTGAGCCAAATTGATTAAATACTTTTGGGAGAATTTTCAATAAAATATAATTCATATTTATTTTAAGATTAAATAAATACAAATAAATAAAATGAATAAAAATAAATTAGTAAAGACTAAAATTAAATAAGCACAAATAAAAATAATAGATAAATTAAAGGACAATAAATATGAAATAGGAATCAAGTTGAAAATTAGATTTTATAAAATGTAAATTATACCGACGATGAAATTTCAAAAAAGTCAATTGGGACTTCTTAAAATTTCTAAGTGAGGAGATTCTTTCTTAAATTAAGCCAAATTGATGGAATACTTTTGGAGAATTTTCAATAAAATATAATTCATATTTATTTTAAGATTAAACAAATATAAATAAATGAAATGAACAAATATAAATTAGGTAAAGACTAAACTTAAATAAATATAAATAAAAATTAGATAAATAAGCAAATAAATAAATAAATAGATGTGGCATGAAGATAAAAAGAATAATAAAAATAAAATAAGAAATAAATATGAATCATGTCGATGATGAGATTTCAAGTAAGTCAATTGAGACTCCTTGAAAATTTCTAGGTGAGGTTTCTCTTTAAGCTGAGCCAAATTGATGGGATGCTTTTAGGAAAATCTTCAATAAACCATGATTCATGTTTATTTTCTCAATTAAATAAAATAAATACATAAAACACACAGCTAAGAATAATATAAAATAAGATTAAAAAGCATGTATATATAGAAATTAATAGGGAACCCAAAGTTAAGGTCAAGATTAAGAAAATAAAATTTTAACACTCAATTTATCCGACGATGGAATTCAAGAAAGTCAATTGAGACTCCTTGAAAATCTTGAGGTGAGGGAGATTTTTAAGATTTGAGCCAAATTGATGGAAAAATCTCAGAAATATTCCCAATAAATAAGCATATCAAAATTAATATAAATATAAGGCTAATTGTAAAGATAACCTAAAACTAGTTGGTACCATTTTAGGATGGGCGTTGTGAGGGTGCTAATCCTTCCCTACATGTAACCGTACTCCCGAACCTTAGTGACTTTGAACGTAGACCAAGCCTTATCCTTTATTTGAATAGATGACCAATCACACCTAGGTAGAATGGTTGGTGGCGACTCCTTAGTTTTAGTGTCTAGCTATTAGGTTTTCCGATAAAGCTTAATATGTTATGACACATGGATTCATAGTCAGTGAACTTTTTGCTCAAGTAACAAATAGTCCTTTCTTTTCTACTTGCATCATCATATTGCCCCAGTACACATCCCATGGATTTTTCATGTACTATTAATAGAGGATAAAAGGCCTTTCTGGAACAGGTGGGACAATACTGGTGGATTTGAGAGATACTCCTTAACCTTATCAAAAGCTGCCTGACAGTCTTCATCCCAATTTCCCTTATCATTCTTTCATAAGAGTTTGAAAATTGGATCACACTTGGCCGTTACTTGATAAATGAAACGGGCAACGTAATTCAATCTTCCAAGAAAACCACTTATTTCTTTCTAAGTACGTGGCAGAGGAAAGTTTTGAATAGCACGGATTTTGTCTGCGTCTACCTCGATGCCTTTTTCACTGACAATAAATTCCAACAATTTCCCAAAAGTTGCTCTAAACGTACATTTAGCGAGGTTCAACTTGAGTTAAAACTTTCTCAATCTTTCAAATAACTTCTTGAGATTGACCACATATACTTCTATCTCTTTGTTCATCATATAATGGAATAAAGTCACCATTGCTCTTTGATAGGTTGCCCCTGCATTCTTCAATCCAAATGGCATGACTTTGTAATAGAAAGTTCCCCACATTGTGATGAATGTTGTTTTCTCCATATCATCTTTATCCATCTTGATTTGGTTGTAACCTGAAAAACCATCCATGAAAGAGAATAGGGAGTGCCCAGTGGTATTGTCAACCAAAGTGTCGATATGCGGCAACGAAAAGTTGTCTTTTGGGCTAGCCCTATTCATATTCCTGTAATCAACGCACATTTTTTCGGAACAAGAACAATGTTTGCTACCTAATTAGGGTATCTAGCCACTTCTAGAAAACCAACATCAAATTGCTTTTTAACTTCTTCTTTTATCTTCAAAAGCATGTCTGGCTTCATTCTTCTCAACTTTTTTTGGACTGATTTACATTCTGGTTTCAAGGGTTATTTGTGCACCACAATGTCTGTGTCTAAACCAGGCATGTCTTAATATGACCATGCAAATACATCCTGGAATTCATAGAGCAAATTCAACATATTCTTTCTTGTAGAATATGAGATGGAAGTTTCGATCTTGCCTTCTTTATTGACTTCTTCATCCCCTAAATTAATTACCTCAGTAGGTTCCTTATGAGGCATGATTTGTTTTTCTTCTTGCTCTACTAATCTCAACAGATTGGGGGCAAAGCATAAGCATAAGAATTCTCATCTTCATTAAGTTCACCTATACAACTATACCTCTCAAAATCAAATCCTAGATCATCATTATAATTGTCAGTGCATTCATTATTTAGACACCTGACATTGGGCAAAAAATAGGAAAATATAGAGAAATGTATAGGCAAAAAGAAATGAATGAAAAAGAAAAAGAAAAAAAAAAGGAAGGAGATATGAGCAAATGCATCATGCTTTTATTTTATTGAAATTGAATAAAAGCCTTACATAATAAGATCTCTAATACTTTTAGGCATAAGCATTGGGAAAGGATTTATTGCATTAATTTGAAGAAGACTTATAAACAGTAAGGATCTCAATGGCACTCCAATTCTTCAACTCAAAACCTGGTGGGCAAGGGCATACTTCCAACATCTTGATGTTCTCCTCAATCTCTTCTTTATGTACCATTTGTATAGAAAGTTCTTCAAAATCCTTCTCCAATGCCAAATTATTCTGTTGGCTCTATAGGCTATACCGAGAGGGGGGGTGAATCGGTTCTTAGCTAACCTTATGCCCGTTTTTCGGTTTCTCTAAGTTCTCTAGCCTATTTGAGTGTTTTCTAAGTTCTCTAAGCTAGGCAATTATACAATATAAATTCAATTCAATAAGCACAATATAATTGCAAGTAAAGAGAGTAGGGAAAGAGAGATTTACACAAGTGATTTATAGAGGTTCGGCTACCTTGCCTACGTCCTCTACCTTGAGATGCTCCCAAGGATTTTCCCCAAATTCACTATACTTGAATTTGTCTTTACAATCCCTCTTTTTACAGGCTTAAGAGAAACCTCTCTCTTTTTCTAGGCTCAAGAGAAACCTCTTCTCCCTCTTTTTCTAAGGCTCAAGAGAAACCTCCCTCTTTTTCTAAGGCTAAAGAGAAACCTCCCCTTTTTACAAGGATTGAATTGGATAACAAGTTGTGTAATCAAGGAAGACCTCTAAGTAGGCAAATGATTACAGAAATTGAGCACAATGAAAAGCCTATACAGAGTTTGTGCTAATCAATACAAGAAATAGATGAATGATAGAAGATGAAGACTCTTTATCTCTTGAATTGTTGTTGAGGCTTGAGGAAGATGAATAAGATGATGAAAGATGTTGCTTGGTTGTTCCTCTTTCTTCCTTTAGCTTCTAAGCCTCTATTTATAGCCCCTTGGATGGTTTGTGGACGTTGGTTGGAGCCAAAACCGAAACTAGCCGTTGTATCTCACAGAAAATAGCCGTTGGGGACTTTCTGACATAAAGGGATCGATCCCTTTCCTTAGGGGATCGATCCCATGCTTCATTTTGGCCTTCCGGGGCACACTGCCAAAAAGGGATCGATCCCTTTCCTTAGGGGATCGATCCCATTCCTCCAGAATGGGTTTTTCCTGCACTTTTGGATTAGAAATGATGTGGTCTTTGATCCTAATTTAACCCAAAACATATTGGCACTTTTGTGAGAGTTTTTCTTGACTTTCTCAAATGAAAACATAGTCTAAATATTCATCAAGTGATTTTCTAAAAATATTCAAGACATTACAAAGTATTAAGACCACTAAGAGTATGTAATTAAATCATGGTCTTAAGTTTGATAAAATCACTTGAAAATGGATTGAGAAAATCATGTGTGATGGGCAAATTTACAATGTGAATTAAAACATTAAGGCTTACTTAAGTTTTTGTCATTTCAAAATATATATGGCAATTTAAAGCTAACAATCTCCCCCTTTTTGATATGACAAAACTTAATGTAAATTTGCTTTGAAAATTCTTTGATAAAATACTCCCCCTCAAATAAAGCAGGACTTTATAAAGCTCCCCCTTAATATAAGCATGGGTTTTGAAAATGAATTTTCCCTCATTATCTCTCCCCCTTAATATCTCTCCCTTTATCTATCTCTCCCCCTTTTTGTCATAGCAAAAAGAAGGAAAAATAAGAAAAATATGCTTCCCCTAAAAATTACGGCTATGTGAGAGAAAAAATGTGCTCCATCCAACAAGAAACATGTTAGTACATGGGACTTATAGCACAAATAAATAAGTCAATATTCTCAAAGAGTATGAAATATTTATGCAAGGAATATGACTTATGATCCTACACCAATTGTTTATAAATGATTTTGATACCAATTGTTGACAAGTAATTTTGCAAGAAGGTTCCAATTGGTAAGAAGTTAAGCAAGTTGTATGTAAATATCTACTAAGGTCTATGACTTGCTCATCTCAATCTTATTAAGCACCTAAGTATATCAATTGTTCTTTCTAAAGTCCAACTAAGGTGCATGGTAATACATCATGATTATGAGCTAACATTAGGTGACATATGATGTGCATGAGCTCATAAATCACGTTCAAGCAAGAGTGTGCATAGAATCAAGATATATAGCAATTAACTACAAATTCTAGCACACAAGGGTTTCATGCAAAAATATCCTAAGTGAATTCTTCTCTATTTGTCATTTCAAACTAAAGAGCACAAGAAGAATTGTCAATTTAAAGCTCATACCAATTGGCAATTTAGTTTTTGCTTACCAATTATTGAAAATATGGTTCCCAATGATACTAATTGTTATTTCAATCTAAATACCAATTGTTACTAATGGTTGACTTAGTCATTTTGCATGAATCCAATATCTATGTGTAGTGTGTTCATGTCAAGAAAATAATCATTCCAAATATGCAAGAACACAATCACACATCATCAAATATGCATATGGATCAATTAAACATAAGCATACTATCATAAAGTATTAATCCATATTCATATTCACAAAGTTATACCATATGGAAGATTCATAAAATCAAAGTATTCAAGCAAACACATTTTCTTCCATGTTTTCAAGCACAAAAATCCTATGCTCATTTTCCAATTCAAGTCCTTAACCAATTATGAGCAAGGAAAGATTCAAAATTACCATTTTAATTAATTACGAGCCATATCCCTAGTTGTTATCATTATTTAACGTTCTAGAGGGTATATGCTATTTTAACTAAAATGGCTTCACCTAAGTGAATCAATATTATCAAGCTAAAATGTATTTTATCATCAAAATCCATAATCTATGAGTGAGGTTAAGCACATAATATCATCAAGAAACTATTCTCATCTCATAGGCATGATTATTGATTCAACTTAAGTAAACATGCATGTTCAACATTAAAACAATCAAGATTCAATGGATGTATATCAATTATTGGTGTTGTCATTAAAGCTCAAGTTCCATAGTAATTTGGCTATGAAGAATTGATTTCATGGATGATAAATTTTCATGCATTTGAACATTTAGGATCCATTTATCATCACACATTGCAAGCCAAGGAAAATTATGACCTTATACCAATTGTTGAATTTACATTTGAAATCAATCCTTAAGGTCAAGTTTTAATTATTCTTCCACTAGATGTATAATTATCATGAAACCTAGTGTGGAGTAGTTGAGTCAAGCTAAGAAACATAATCCTAAAAGCATGCTTGACTAAGATGAACAAAAAGAAAAATCAATAGGCATTATGCACAAGTTCATCAAATTCTCAAGTATACAAACCATTGAAATAAATCCCAAAAATTATGTTTAAATATTCATTGAAAGTATGTTTCAAGATTATTTCAAGATTCATGAAAGTTTTCAACAAGAAAAAAAATGATTTTGCACTTGTGAGCTCAAGAAAATTGATATTGATTGTTGAAAGTGATACCATTTGTTGGAAATGATTCAAATTGATGGAGTTGAGGCATGATATCAATGAAAAATGATTTTTCATATATTAAAGATCATCAAAAAGAAGTTAAAACAATGAATTTTAAGTTGAGAAGAAGGAAGATATCAAGAAAGTGAAAAATCCTTCTCAAATTCGGTTGAAAAAGTGCAGAAATGCCCTTTTTGGCCTGGGGGGATCGATCCCTTTGGGAGGGGGATCGATCCCTTAAGTCCAGAATGCAAATTTCCTGCATTTTGCTCAAGGGGATCGATCCTTCTTGCTAAGGGATCGATCCCTCATCCTGTTTCTGCAGTTTTTGACAGAAAATCCAACCTTTGAGGTGCCCAAACTTCGTTTTTGAGTAATTTAAGTCCAAGTAAAGGTTTAGACATTTGTAAAACGTGATTTTGGACTTGTATGAATGAAAAATCTGAATGAAAAACCATTTTACAAAAGATTTTGCAATTTTGGTAGAATTTTCACCAATAAAAGCATTTTTGGCCTCAAAGGGGGTCATTTTAAGCATTATGCATATTTTGTCAAAACCAAAGCTTTGGAAACCACAAATATGCCAAAACAAACTTGTTCACATAGATTTTAAGCATATATAACATCAAATCATCATACTTGTGAACAACATGTCATGATTGTCAACATGCATATTCTTCTTAAGGCTCATGACAAGGCATTTTGCATATATGACATATTTGACATCTTTTGAGCAACTAAATATATTATCTAGACATATCAAACTTGCTCAAGATGCAGAAAACCAAAAATCATTTCAAAATCACAAATCATGCTTTTCATTCAATGTATCAAGTACTATTCATCAAACATTCAACAATCATTCATCATGCCTTTTGTTCTATCATTCAACTCACAATGCATCAAGAATTATTAACACATTTTCTCATCAAAGCACAAATAATCAAATAAAAGTTTTAAAGAGTAAAGAATTAATCTTACAAAACTCCTTTGCTTGAGTATGCTTTGCCTTGAATTGTTGAGTCCACCTTGAGCTATTCTTTGAAGAATTGTTGTGATGGATCCTCAAGCTTTTCCTTTTTCTCATTGGCACAAGCAAACTCCATAGAGGTGTGTAGAGCATTCAAACCCCATTGTTTCTTTGTAACTCCATGCTCTAACACTCCTACAACAAACAAATTCAAGCATGCTTTGGTACCCAAATTTTCTTGGGTCCATGAGAGTTAGTACAAATAATTTTTGATCCTTTTGGGATCCATTTCAAGTTCATTTCATCATCATTTATAACATGCTTTGGCATCCATATTTTCCTAACCACTCTTCCTCTAAATGTGGTTTTTCTATTTGTGCATGCTTGTGAGGTGTGGCCTATTCTATTGCAAAGTGAGCATGTGAGAGATAAATCATGCATAGTATTTTTGCTCACTAAGAAATTCCTAAGATGAGTTTCTTTTTGATTTGCATTATAACCTAACCCATCTTTATCAAAGAAAGCTCTTTGGGTCTCAAGCATGTGATCTAATTTTTGTTGACCCATAAAAAACCTAGAAAATGAGTTATGCAAATTTGTGTTCTTTTTATTTAACTCATTTATTTCTAAGTTGGCATCTTCTAGTTTCTTTTCAAATTCTATCTTAGCACTAGTCAAGGCTTCATTTTCTATTTTTAATTTAGCAATGATTTTCTTATATTTAGAATTCATGCATTGAAATTCATTTGCTAAATCATCAAAGGCATTTTGTAGTTCACTAAAGGTATAATCATTATCTTCACTAGAACTACTACTAGCCTCATCATCACTAATGGCCATAAAGCATGAGTAGGCTACCTCTTCATCTACATTTTCCTCATCGGAGCTATCACTATCACTCCATGCAGCCACAAATGCTTTCTTCTTAGGTTTCCTATCCTTTTCCTTCCTAAGTATGGGGCAATCTAGCTTAGTGTGACCCGGTTCATTGCATTCATAACACACTAAGTGGTCCTTTTCTCTTCTACTTGACTCTCCCCTATGATGTTTTCTATTTTGCTCTCTCTCTTTCATTCTCATAAATCTATTAAATCTTTTGGCAAACATTGCCATTTCCTTTTCTTCCTCATTTCCACTCTCATCACTATCATCTTCAAGGACTTCATGAGTGGAAGACTTAAGTGCTACCCCTACTTTCTTTGAAGGCACTTCATTTCTTTTCATTTTCATTTCATATGTAAGTAGGGAGCCCATAAGTTCATCTAGGGACAAGGTGTTAGGATCCTTAGATTCTTCTATAGCAGTCACCTTTGCCTCCCAAGATTTTGGCAAGCTATTCAAGATTTTCTTGACCATTTCTACATTGGAATAGCTCTTGCCTAATGCCTTAAGTCCATTAATTATATCATTAAATCTAGTGAACATTTCGCTAATGGACTCATTTTCTTTCATCCTAAATAGCTCATAATCATGTGTGAGCATTCCTACTTTGGTTTCTCTAACTTGATTGGTCCCCTCATGTGTGATGGCTAATTTGTCCCATATTTGCTTAGCATTTTCACATAGGGACACTCTATTATATTCATTGGGACCTAATGCACAAAAGAGAGTGTGCATAGCCTTGGCATTCAATTGTGCCACTCTCATGTCATTTGTGTCCCACTCATCCTCTAGCTTAGGGACATCTTTTCCATCTACTTTCTTCATGGGAATTCTAAGACCATTCACTATAATTCTCCACACTTCATAGTCATTGGATTGTACAAATAACATCATTCTTGTTTTCCAATAAGAGTAATTTTCTACATTGAAGAGTGGAGGTCTAACTAACGATTGTCCCTCTTCTCCTAGGGGTGTGCCTACATTCAAGTGAGCCATTTAAGATCGTTTTGCTCGATAGAGGTTAATCTAATTCAATCTCGAGCCCAAGCTCTGATACCAGTTGTTGGCTCTATAGGCTATACCGAGAGGGGGGGTGAATCGGTTCTTAGCTAACCTTATGCCCGTTTTTCGGTTTCTCTAAGTTCTCTAGCCTATTTGAGTGTTTTCTAAGTTCTCTAAGCTAGGTAATTATACAATATAAATTCAATTCAATAAGCACAATATAATTGCAAGTAAAGAGAGTAGGGAAAGAGAGATTTACACAAGTGATTTATAGAGGTTCGGCTACCTTGCCTACGTCCTCTACCTTGAGATGCTCCCAAGGATTTTCCCCAAATTCACTATACTTGAATTTGTCTTTACAATCCCTCTTTTTACAGGCTTAAGAGAAACCTCTCTCTTTTTCTAGGCTCAAGAGAAACCTCTTCTCCCTCTTTTTCTAAGGCTCAAGAGAAACCTCCCTCTTTTTCTAAGGCTAAAGAGAAACCTCCCCTTTTTACAAGGATTGAATTGGATAACAAGTTGTGTAATCAAGGAAGACCTCTAAGTAGGCAAATGATTACAGAAATTGAGCACAATGAAAAGCCTATACAGAGTTTGTGCTAATCAATACAAGAAATAGATGAATGATAGAAGATGAAGACTCTTTATCTCTTGAATTGTTGTTGAGGCTTGAGGAAGATGAATAAGATGATGAAAGATGTTGCTTGGTTGTTCCTCTTTCTTCCTTTAGCTTCTAAGCCTCTATTTATAGCCCCTTGGATGGTTTGTGGACGTTGGTTGGAGCCAAAACCGAAACTAGCCGTTGTATCTCACAGAAAATAGCCGTTGGGGACTTTCTGACATAAAGGGATCGATCCCTTTCCTTAGGGGATCGATCCCATGCTTCATTTTGGCCTTCCGGGGCACACTGCCAAAAAGGGATCGATCCCTTTCCTTAGGGGATCGATCCCATTCCTCCAGAATGGGTTTTTCCTGCACTTTTGGGTTAGAAATGATGTGGTCTTTGATCCTAATTTAACCCAAAACATATTGGCACTTTTGTGAGAGTTTTTCTTGACTTTCTCAAATGAAAACATAGTCTAAATATTCATCAAGTGATTTTCTAAAAATATTCAAGACATTACAAAGTATTAAGACCACTAAGAGTATGTAATTAAATCATGGTCTTAAGTTTGATAAAATCACTTGAAAATGGATTGAGAAAATCATGTGTGATGGGCAAATTTACAATGTGAATTAAAACATTAAGGCTTACTTAAGTTTTTGTCATTTCAAAATATATATGGCAATTTAAAGCTAACATATTCATCTCAAGATAGAAATATCCTGTCGAACAGAAAGTATCATATAAAGGAGGGAATACCATCGATTCAGTTTCCTGATCTACCTCATTGAAAGCAGCCATGCTTTTCTTCATCTTCTCCTCAACAAAACTTCTCATCTCAAATCCTTTTGGCTTGTAACCTATGCCAAACCTATCTTTTTTCATGACGACCTTCATCGACATATTAATTCCTTGCAACCTTTTTCCTAAGCCTATCCCAACACAGCATCCTTTTCCTACAATCTGACAAACACCCGCCTTAGTAACCCTGGACAATCGTGGCACAGGCACACTAGATCCTTCTCCCACAAAAGTGGTATTGACCAACTCCAATGACCTGAAAGAACATTCAACAACATTCTTTGTAGTTTCGACATATGGTGTTGATAGAAAGGTCGTGGCAATCATATCCTCTTCAGCATTCACACTTGCTAAGTGTTCATCTATGACAAATTTAACCTTTTGATGCAAAGTAGAATGGACTACACCAGCTTGATGAATCCATGGCCTCCTTAAACGATAATTGTATAAGGGAGTGATATCCATCACTATGAACTTAATGTCTAATACATGTGGCCCAATCTGGATAGGCAATTCAATCTCCCCTATTATCTCTCGACAAATACCATCAAAAGCTTTGACTATCGTGTGGCTTCTTCTCATATGAGACTTATCAACTGGAAACTTAGACAAAGTAGCCATCGACATTACATTCAGAGCTCAACCATTATCAATAAGGACCCGTGGTAAGATATGATCTTTGCATTTGGTACTTATATGCAAAGCCTTGATACTACCTCTTTCATCAGGCAGAATCTCATCATCACTAAATAAGATAAAATTATCAGCCGTGATGTTTCCTACTAATCTATTCAATCTTTCCACCAAAATGTTATGTGCCACGAGTGCTTCATTTAGTACCTTTAACAAGGCATTCCTATGTGGCTCTGAATTTAATGGTAAAGAGAGTATTGTTATGTGAGCCGATAACTTATTCAATTGCTTTACAACACTATACTCACTATGCTTGATGAATTTTAGGAATTCACAAGCCTTCCTTTCTGTTACAAGTTGCTTAAGTTCTACAGGCACTACCATTTTTCCTTTATCATTCTTTAGTGGAACCTCTTCAACTTCCTTCCCTTTTTGTGATATCAGCATTTGGGGTGTATAACACTGCCCACTACGAGTTATCCCACCTTTACCCATTAAATTTCGAAAAATTGTAGCACTATTAATATCCAACGCATTTTGAGTTATGATACAGCAATTATAGTTCCATGGAACTACTTTATTATCCTTATATGAGAATGGTTTCGGAACTTTGATGGTAACCCTGGGAACCATTAGAGTAGTATTAAGAGTTGATTTCTTTTTATAAAATATGGTCACTAGCTCTATTCTTTTGAAACAATGATCCTTTTTTGAATCTTCTGCCATAGCAACAATTGCATCTTTCTCTATTTCCTCATAAAATTCTATTGTACCCTCATTCATCATCATTTGTATTTTCTCACGAAATTGTTCACACAACTGAATGGTATGTCCAACTGACTATTCATGATACTTGCAAAAGGTTTCCTCATCCTTCTTTCCTTCAACTCCTAATCCCATATTAGTAGGATGAATCATCTCTGCTTTCATCATCGCATTTAATACCCTTTCCATCAGTGTCTTTACTTCATTGATGCTACCCTTAACCCAGCATGTTTTTCCCTCAATAATAGCATTCAACTTTCCTCCATGATCCGGTAAAGGATTCCAAACTACATTTGGTTCTTTTTCAGTATTTAAAATTCCTGCTTTTATAAGATCACGAATTTTGAACTTAAGCCTTATGCAATTTTCTATCAAATGACCGGTGATCCCATAATGATAATCACAAAACGCATTGGGATCATACCATTTAGGAAAGGGAGGTTTAAGTAGCTCAATGTGGATTAGTGCCATCAGGCGTTTTTTAATAAGTTGGAGTAGCAATTCAGTGTAGGTCATTGGGATGGGATCAAATTGATATTTGTTTTGATTAGTCCTAGATCTTCCTGGATTATGGCTTGAATCGTTGGCTTGGTATTGCGTTTATGGAGTGAATCGGGTTATTGGATGATAGGTTTGAGGTGAGGGTATAAATTTTGAGACATTGGTTGGTAAAGGTAGGGGCTTTGTGATACATTATTAGTGGTGGGTAAGAACTGTAATTGGATTGAGTATGGTAAGGAACATTACTTGGTTGCCTACTTCCAACGTTGATGCTGTTGGCCTTCCCTTTTTTCTTCTTGCAGTTTGCCCCTTTCCTGAACTTAGAGCATCACTTGCTTCAATCCTTCCATTCTTTATTGCATTTTCAATCATTTCTCTTGCAACTACTAAGTTTGCAAAATCATTCGTTGCATTACCAACAAGTTTCTCATAATAAGGTGTTCAAAGAGAATTAATGAACAACATAGTAGTCTCATTTTTTATAAGAGGTGGGTAGACTTGTGTAACTGTATCCCTCCACCTCTATGCATATTCTTTAAGACCTTCATTTGCTTTCTTCTCCATATTCTGAAGAGATAGCCTATCTAAAGCCATATCCACCACCTGTTTATATTGAGCTTTAAAGGCTCTAGCCAAATCCTTTCAAAAGCGAATCTGCTCTCTATCCAGTTGGACATACCACCTGGCTGCAGATCCCACTAGGCTATCTTGAAAACAATGAATTAGTAACTTTTCATTATTTGTATACCCAGCCATTTTTTGACAAAACATCGTGATATGGGTCATAGGGCATGTCATTCCATCATTTTTGAAAATTCAGGAACTTCAAACTTTGGCGGGATCACCAAATCAGGAACTAGACTTAGTTCACTTGTATCAATGCAATCGAAATTATTTTTCCTTCTATGGCCTTCAATTTTTCTTCCAACAAGTCATATTTAAGCTGAATTTCTTTATCCTGTACAAGTTCAAAAGTTCTTCTTCTCAACTTTTCTTGCTCCAAAGGATCGTCTAGATTTGGAACGTATAAAGGGTTCACAAAGCCTTATCCAAGGTTTAATTCCACTTGAGCTTGGTCTTTTTATTACCCTATAGGTATATGTGGTTGCTCTACAGTTGGCAGGTGACCTTGGATAGTTACGCCATGAGAATTCTGTGGCGGGGTAACCCAAATGGATAAATTAGTTCAGCATTGGATTCATGAGACCTACCTTCATCTTTTGAAGGGGATGTTTCAACAATAGCTTTCGCCTTTATCATAGCTTTCATCATTTGCATCATTTCGAACATTTGTTTTCTTATTTCATCCAAATCTCCCACCTTTTGTTCTCTTGTTTCTTGTTGTATTCTTTCCATCTTCTCAATTCTTGCAGACTATTCATTCTCCATTTGTTTACTTCGAAGATGGGTACCATATGAATGTTGAGTAGATCGACTTGCCACTTTGGATCTTGTCACCATGAGACCTTGATAATGAGTATACATTCCAATATTAGTTCTTTTATTCCCACTTTGTTATAAAAAATTTTTTATTTCTGTTTTAATGAATGAATTTATGCATGTATGCCAAGAAGGCTTAGAACATAATTATTTGTTAAATGAAAGATCATTTATTAAAAAAAATCTAAAATCTAAAGAAGTTCAAGCATAACATAAGCACTAAGTGAAATTTACTACATCCTAAAGAAGATCTATGGTTTCCATAATAGCCTCTTGATTAGGCTATAATGATGTCGCACCTCATCAAGTAACTGCTCTAACTGTATCACATGATTTGAAATAAGGCTTATTCCTGGTTTTATTTCTGTTATCTTTTCTTCCATTTCTCTCGCTTTGTGGCAGCTAGATTGAACTGCTGGAACATCTTCAATAACAGTTAAGATCCTTTAGCCTTCCTCCAACCAATACATTCTTCTCTTAAAGTATTCACTTCCTGAATCATTTGTTGAAGTGCCTGTCTATACTCTTGGGTTTCAAAAAGGGCGGGTTGCATTTGTATTTGCACCAAACCTTTGTTTGAAGTTCTTCTTGCTTAAGCTTCATTCTTTGTATTTTAGCTTTCAATTGTTCATTTTCTTACTTTTTTGTCTGCACTTCTGTTTTCAACTGCTCTTTTTCTTGCTTCAGTTGCCTATTTTCAAATTTGGACAATTCCCTTCTTAGTCTTGTGACTAGTTCTTTCAATTCCTTCTTTTCTTGGTAGGCTTTCTTGATTGTCTGGTTACATTGTCTCAATTCTTCCTTTGTCTTTACTTTGAGCTTCTTATTTTCTTGTTCAAGTTGCTCTTTCTCTTCTTGAAGCTTTCTTTTAGAAATTTCCAAATCTATCATGGGGTCTCGTGGCATAGGTTCGACCAATTGATCTAACTTTACTTCTTTAGGAATTACCACATCCTTGGCTCTCTTCATGTGCCCCACTGCATATTCTGCAGTCACATCGTTAGTAAGTCTTCCTTGATCGATCCTTAAAGTTTGTTTCCAAGCCTTTATGACTTCTTCAATCTTCTTCAAAGCTCCTTCCTCAGTGTATACAAATTCTAGTTTATCCAATCCTTTGGTCATAGGAATGAATTGTTCATAGCCTGCCTGTCTCTTTACCATTATTGGCGCATAACTGATAACACCCCACAACCCCAGAAGTGGAACCCATGGTTGACCCCCACAATTAAACAATACGACATCATGTCGCATCTAAGGTGCCATCCATACTATCTCTTGACTGATACTAGAAAGCTCGCAAAAAATTAAGACCTACTCATTCTTGGATTTGGGTTCTGGCCTCTAACTCTTGCAAGATTCCTTGATAGGGAAGCTGGTATTGAAGAAAGCTCTACAAAATTCACTTTTCTCACATACAAGATGACTTCTCATCCAAAGGTATAATAATTAGGCACAGCCTATGAAGCGTCGTTCCCCATTCCGTCGACAAAAGCTCAAAGATCTGAGAGTTTTAGCTAGAATAGTTGAAACTAGATTAACTCCATGCTCAACCTAATCAAGGAAGTCTATCACTGCGACATCTATGTATCCCGAGACTCTAGGAAAGACCAACAACCTATAAATAGCCAATGCCATCATGCTCATACTCTGATCATTCTCTATATTCTTCTTGATATGATCTCGTAAGAAATCCCAAGGCACATAATCTTGCCCTCCTTTTTGTGTCACCCATTTATCAATTTCTGGTAAACTGACATTCATCATTCCAGCAAGCTTTCTACGGTAACCAATCTTCTTATTCTTCCAATATATCTTATTCACATTGGAACAGTTGATGCAGAGTAAGAGTGAATATTCCTCAATTGTTGGAACCATGTCAACTTCATTAAAAACAAAGCATCTATAAGAAGAGTCCCAGAATTGCGTTATAGCTCTGATCAAGTCTTTGTCTATAGGAACTGCAATTAATAATGTTATGTCACCGTACTTCTTTTCAAAATCTTCTTTTTTTGAAAGACTCCAAAGCTTCCAAAGATCAATGAACTCAGTGAAATCATTTTATTTAAGATCCAGGTGGACTTTTTCAGGGAGTAACGATATAAATTCTTGAGGTAAACAATCTCCTTCCCTTTGTTGAGCTTCTTCAAATATGATTCTAACACTACTGGAATTCTTAGTGGGGAAAGGTGTGGCTTTAACGCTTGATAAATTCTCCATGGATGTAACTTAGTTTCAATCAATTAACAAATTGTTATGTAACAAGCCTTTTTTTATATGATATGACAATGCATGAGAATGCAACTATGGGAAAGATATTAGGATTTTGTTCCCTCATGTGTCTTAATTTGGCTTACTACTTCACGGATAGTCAATGTACTTACTTAAGGGTTGGCTCTTAGGCTTTTTATTTGTTGGGTATAAATATAATAGTTACTAAAGGTTTCCAAATTATTCCTCACTGTCGTCCACTTTAGACTAGTAAAGCATCCCAATCCTCACCTATGATAGGCTACAAACAGAAAAGGTTCAATTTGAGTAGGAATGTTTGGCTAGCCCATGCAGAAGTTAGCACCTCATGAGAGTGGTAGCTACTTTACTCCCTCCTAGAAAGACTGAGCTCGAGTTGAGAGCTTTATGCATGCAAATGCAAGGTATGTGTTAAAGGGAACTTTATGTTAACCAACTCTTCAAAACACTAAACAAATCAAAGAGAACATCAAATAAGACTAGTGCAATAAATTCCAATAGTTTTAGGCCATTAAAACTTAGACTTAGTATAACACATGATCAAATTATGGCTTGACTCACTTCAGTATCCCTAGTAAAGTCACCAAGCTATCATAACGTTTCCTAAACCTATGCCACTAGACATTAAACAAATGAAGTTGCCACCAATCTTTTTTTTAACCTAGGTGTGATTGGCCACCTAATTGACTATAAGGACTGGTCTACACTTTAAGTTTTAGGTTCGAGAGTTCATTTACGTGTAGGGAAGGTTATAGCACCCCTACAACGCCCAAAATTGGTACTATTTTAATCTTGTGTTACCTTAGTCTTAGTTATGTGGCCTTTAAAATTTATATTTTTATTGTTTAAATATTGAAAAATCTTTTAAGAATCCTCTATCATTCTGGATGAACTCTTAAAAAGATTCTTCTCACTTCAAGAGTATTTAAGAGATACCATTCGACTCCCTTAAAGAGGCTCTATCGTCGAAAGTATTTTAGAATTTTATTATTCATTAATTTATTTTTTATTTAATTATTTTATTACTTTTATTTATTTTAAATATTATTTTGTATATATTATTTATTAATATTTTTAGGATTTTGGTATTTAATATTGAGAATATCTCTTAAATTTTTCATCATTCTGGATAAACTTGAGACAACCCTCTCACCTAAGAATTCCTCGAGTGTTACTCATTCGCAATCGCCTTGAGGATTCCATCATCGAAATTAATTATATAATTTATTTTTTATTATTTATTATTATCTTAAAGCATAGTTTTTTGTTATTTTATTTTTATTCTTTATTCTATTTTTATTATTCGGAGAATAAAATGTCAACTTTCATTTTTGAAAATACCTTTTAAATCTTCCATCATTCTGAATAAATTTAAAAGGATCCTCTCACCTAGGATTTCCTCGACTGTTACTCATTCGCAATCGCCTTAAAAATTCCATCATCGAGAAGGTCTAACCAATTCTCAAAGTTTATTAATTAGACATTTATCCTAATATCGATTCATTTAGTTACTTTCATTTCCTATTTTTACTTATTTTTATTGCTTTGTTATATAATTGAATTTTTACTTATTCTCGTAACTTTATTATTATTATTATTATTATTCATTCTCTTAACTTCATTATTATATTTTTTATTTATTATTCCTATGCATTCCTATGCATTTTATTATTTTAATCATCTTAAATTTAAAAAGGCAAACTAAAATGTCAAACATTAATCTTTAACCATTACTAAAAGAAGTGCCAAGTAAAGCAAAAGCCCTTACCTGACTAATGGACGGACACGTGGGCTTACAAAGAATTTTGGTCAGCTTGAGCCTTCAAGACAAGAGATGTGAGGCCTAGACGATGTGGGCTGAGAGTTAATGCACTTTTTATAACTGATGCGTCAAGCCCAACGTAAGCTTTAAGACGACAACAAAGCTCTAAGCAACTCTTTGAGAACTACAAAAAAGAAGCTGCTATTGAAGTGTTCTTGTCCGGTTTGGGATGCCTTTCAACAGCCACTTATCGTAAGTCCTAGGTTCTCTTTTATGATCGCACGTCGCCGTCATGGTCAGACCTAAACTGCTGTCACTTTTGCCGAGAAAATGCCGAAGGTCCAACACCATAGCATATTGGATTTTGCAGTAGACACTAATGCTACTATAGTCGATGCCAAGGATGCCACCTGAGTCTGATTCTCCGTCGTGAATGTCACCATCATCGTGGTTTCTCAACGTGAATGTTGCCTAACTCTGAAAAGTTCGGTACTGTCATCACTTTGTCCAAAGCTCCCTTCTTCCGTCCTCGCTAGGTGGTTTAATCTCCCTGATGTTTGCTACCTTGTGTATTTTTTTTTTTGAAAATTCTTCTTTTGAATTAATCTCTTTGTTTGATTTATAGCCAGATTAAGATAAAGATCAAGACTGGTTCAACAATTTGAATTGATCTTGATCTCATCTTTTTTATTTAAATTTTGGAATTATCTTGTTCGTTTCCCCCTTTTTATTTTTCATTGGTTTTATCTTTTTATTTTTTTAAATTATTATTTATCTGAAAAAAAAAAGATAAAAGATTTTTTATTAAAAAATACAAATAAGAAAAAAAATAAAATAAATAATATATAAAGATAATATGATATTTACAAAAAAAAATTAATAAATATATGAATAAATGGGTTGAGCGTCATGGATAGGTCAAATCATTTGAGACTAGAAGAATAGATTTAATAAGGTCCAAAATCAACAGTTCATTAAAGCTCAATAAAAAAAATCTAAATTTTTATTAAATTTAATTATAACTGATATGAGAAAGGCCCAAACTAGTCGAACTAAGCCTAGTAAGCCCAGGAAAAGATACCAAGGCCGCCACGTGGCATAATAGCATCGTGCCACATGCAACAAGCCACAACCCGCGGGAGATGCCCTTCCGCTCTACAGAAGAAGGCCTCCACTCCACGAGAGACAGCCTCCCACAATGCTTTGAAAATGGTTCCCATATAATGGGAGAAGCCACCCGCTGGCGAGAAGACCTTTGTCGTTGGCGACAAATAGCCTCCTGCAAGTTTGAAGGTACTCTTCCACCACGATGGATAGAAGACGTGAGAGAGCTTTTGTCACGTACAGAGAATGGACTCCATTAATGTGCAAAAGACAAAATTGTCCTCCGGTAATTACCACAACAGTAAAGGTAAATTGTTCAACTATAAATAAGTCATAGGTATTATCTTAATCCCTAAGTTTTATTTTCTACTAATACAGACTCTAAAAAGCCCCTTTACTGACTTAAGCATAGGAGTGTTTATGCAGGGAACCACATCCTATGTCTCTCTGACTTCTCTTTTTTGCAGAGCTCTTAGTGCCATGTCTGCAGAAGGAATAAGTAATCTGTGTCAACATATAATCATTGTCGTTTTGTGTAACAACAATAACAAAATTCTAATCAACAATAACAAAATTCTAATTATAAATTAGGATTAATTATAATCTAATTTGATTAATTTAGATTAAATTGATAAACCCATTTAATGGTCCAAACAAAATATGGTGTCTACAATTATTATTTAAGTAACTTAAGTCAAATTTTTTCTTTGTTTTTGTTAATGGTAAAAAAATTAAGAGGAAGAAGGAAAAGCAAAAAAAATTAATTTTTTTCGAATCTTAAAATGAACAAAATTTGAATGATATTTTTAACAAACTAAATGTGACTTTTTATTATATTATTTAAATAAAAGAAGTCATACAAAACTTGATTCCTTTTTTTGTTTTTTTGAAAAATCAAAGTTAAGGAGGTTATTAAAAACTCCAATTTTTGAAGCACATAAATCACTAAAACTCCTTTTTTGTTTTGTTTTATAACTAAATCTCCTCATCCAATTTAAAATATTTAGTTTAGCTCATCTAAAAAAATCTTTTTCTAAAAAAAATCTATTCTTTAAATATTTATTTCATATTAGTTTTCCTATCAATATTAATTTTCAATATTTAATAGGATATAAAATACTTTATATGTTATGATTTAATGATTTAATTTTAAAATTTTAAAATTAAGTCATTTTCAATAAATTATTTCAACGCGTAATTTAGCTTTTGGTTATTGGTAAATAAAAATTTTGTGTGTGTCGTAAATTTTACATAACACATGAAAAATTACATATCAAAGGTAAAAAAGTTTAAAGAGGAACATAAACTTACAAATTGAATGACATTAATAAAATATATATTTGTATTTAAAAAAATAAAATTATTCCGTGTATCGCTCGGGACACAAACTAATATATATATAAAAGCCAAAGTAGTTAGCTTAAAGTAAAACATCTTATGTGAATATGTTATATGATTGACACGTGTAATTTAATATATTAAAATAATAATTATCATTTTTAGATTTTCAAAAATATAAAAATCCCTTCTTATATATATATAAATTTACAAAATAAATTATATTCAATAATATAACATCTATATTCATCTTATATATATATATATATATATATATATATATATATATATATATATAAAAGCCAAAGCAGTTGACTCAAAATAAAACATCTTACGTGAATATTTTAAAAATTTGGCACATGTAATATTTTAAAAAAAAATAATAATTTTATTCAATTTTCTAAAATATAGAATCTATAAACATTAATATTTCAAAATAAATTAATTATCTTTTTAAATTAATTTTCTATTTCAATTTCTAAAAGATAAACATATATTTTTATATATATTAAAAATAAAAAATCTCATATTATTTATAAATTTCTTTACTCATCTTTGATCAATATACATGTACTATTGTTATATACATTATTTATAGCAAAAATTAATTTTGGTATAAATTTTTTACATGGATACATTTTTCTAAAGAAAAAAGACATACATATTTTATGTGAACATGTGACATGTGTGGTAAAATGAATTTTTTCATTTTTAAAGTATAAAATGTCCACAAAAAATCACTTGATTTTTGATCCAACGTTACACTTCTAATTTCAATAAGATTTAGTTTTTGATAATATTATATCTTATATAAAAAAATACAAGCCAAAACTCTTGGTTAAAAATAAATATACTAGGAATATACCTTAACTTTTTTATACTTAAAATAATAAATAGGTTTTAATTTTTTATAAAATAATCCTATTCAATTATGTTAGCTTTAAATTGACATATGTATTTTGAAATAACAAAAACTTAAGTAATATTAAGTGTTTGACTCTATAATGTAAATTTGTTTTACCAATCATATGATTTTCTCAAACTACTTTAAGTCTACATATCAAAGTTTAAGACCATGATTTAATTGCATATTCTTATTGGTCTTAACATTTTACAAAATGATTTTGAATATCTTCATTGAGTAATTTTCTCAAGAACATATTGAACACAACTTTAGAAAATTACTTAACAAGGTTTTTTACACAAGTCTTTAGTTGAGAAAGTCAAGAAAAACTCCCACAAAATTCTAAAATATTTTGGGATGAATTAAAATCAAAGTCCACATCATTTCTAACCCAAATTAGCCTAGAAAAGTGCAGGATGTTGAGGGATCAATCCTCGAATGACAAAATGCTCCCAAGAAACAAAATCAAGCAAAAAGGAAGCATGTGATCGATCCTTTCATGGCATAATGCCTTGGAAGCTTGCAAAGAAGCATAGGATCGATCCCTTAGGTCAAAGGATCGATCCCCTACCTCGAAAATGCACTCGAACGGCTAGTTTTTGTGAGATACAACGGTTACATTCAGTTTTGGCTCCTACCAACATTTAGAAACCATCCAAGGGACTATAAATAAAGGCTTGGAAGCTCAAGGAAAAAAGAGGAACAGTTAAGCAACATTTTTCTTCATCTTCTCCATCTTCCTCAAGCCTATCAAACTCACAAGTGCTACAAAGTCTTCATATTCTATCATACTCATCATCTTTGTATAACATAGCACAAATATTGTATAGGATTTCCCTTGTACTTAACCATTGTAATCACTTGCTTAACTAGAGGCCTTTCTTTGATTAAATTCCTTGTAAACTCATTCACACCTTGTAAAGGGGAGATTTCTCTTAAGCCTTAGAAAAAAAGGGAGGTTTTTCTTTAGCCTTAAAAAAAGGAGGTTTCTCTTAAACCTAGAAAAAGAGGGAAGTTACTCTTGAGCCTACAAAAAGAGGGATTGTAATACAAATTAAAGTTAGTGGATTTGAAAAATCCTTGGGAGCGTCTCAAGGTAGAGGACATAGGCAAGGTTGCCGAATCTCTATTAATCGATTGTGTACATATCTATTTTCCTACTCTCTTTACTTATTTGTATTAATATTGTGATTGTTGAATTGAATTTATATTGCATGCTTGAGTAGCCTAGAGCACTTAGAAAACTTCAACATAGGCTAGAGAATTTAGAAGAATCAAAAAATGAACCTAAGAGTACCACAAAACCGATTCACCCCCCTCTCGGTTTAACCTATAGAGCCAACAAATTAATTATTTAATTTTAAAATATTTGAAATTTTAAAAAAATAGATTTCAACTATATTATTTTCATTTGAATAAAATAAATTTATCTAAGAATTTATATTTTCTTTTATAACTTATTATGTTATTTTTAAATTTAAAAATATCTATATATTTTGATCGAAATCTTAAAAATTTAAATCTTTTATTAAAAAATTAAAATTGGACATTTAAGTTTATATATATTTTTTGGTGTAAGTTCAAGTATGTTTATTCGTTTTACAGTTTGAGATTAATCTTGTTCGGGCTATGTGATAACCCTTATTTGCGATATCAATCGTAAGTATACTAGAGTAAATTTTAACTATCTTAAGGTTATTTTGGAATTATGGACAGATTATTGAAGCTGAGAATGTCGTGGTCATCTTGGTCAAGAATTGGTGGATATATATATATATATATATATGTAAGTATGTAGGTATTAAGATATAAAGTAGGAAACTAATTAATTAATTAAGATATACCATAAGGGAATTAAATATATATATATAAAAGATAATGGAAAATCAGGAAAAATAAGGTATAAAATATTGATAAAAATTAAGGAAAAGTGGGGGACGGTAGGATGATGTTGACAAGAAAGAATCACTTTCATGGAATATGCCAAAACATTCCTAGACTTTATTATTAAAATACCTTAAAAATAAAACTACATTTCCTTTCTACTCCCCCCACCCAGATTGAGACAAGAGAAGAGCAAAAATTCCCTTAGGAAATGTCGACACCCATAGTTAAGAGAACCCCTCTCCCTTTCCCTCATATCCGGCCATAAGCTAAAACCCTCTTTGAACATTCATCCATTTCACCCAAAGGCAAAACTGATTTAGGGATTTCCTTTGTTAAGGAGGCAGAAACGAAATGGAGGACATTGCATGTTGGTTATAAGCTGGCCAAGGGAAATCGTGAGCCATAGGTGCAAGGGAGCCTCGGTTCAACCAGAATAGGGAATCGGAAGTGGAGTAGAAGAAATAAGAAAGGGTTGTTCACAATGGTGACGGAAGAAATTGAAGGATTAAAACCCCAAACTGAAGCAAGCTTATTTTGGGACTTCCGGCCAAGATAGCAAAGGTAATGAATTAAGGTGAGTCAATATGTTTCACTGAAATTAAACTATGAAAACAGAATGTAATATGGTCACTGGATTGGCATTTATGTGTCTAGGGATAACAGCGAAAAAAGCTGTGAGGAAGTGGTCTGGGTTGTCAACTAAATTCTGGGTTTTGCATCGATTTAAGGGGTAAGGTTCTAACCTTATAATATTTGATTATTATTCATGAAAATTAAATTGTGATGAACTAAATCAAATGGCTATTGTTAGATAAAGGATTAATTGAAATTCTGACTTGATGTTTAATATGGAATTGATGTCCTGTTATGGGTGGAAATTAAAACGATCAGTTTAATTGTTCTTCATGGAGAAAAATTCTGGAAAAATTATGATTAATAGCCCTTTAAGTTAAAAGAAAGTCGGTTTTGGAATTTCTTGAATTGGATTTCTGTAACTTGAGTTATGCACAAATGAGTGCAGGGTATTCTGTCTAGAAACGTGAATCATGATCCTGACTTTGAAAAATTGTGGCAAATAGCTTAAATTGAATTAGGTTGCAAGCCTTACATTTCTAGAAAGGTAATTAAGTTAGGATCGTGATGGTTCTGGGTTTGCACAATTGGATAAGCCTATGATTAAATATGAGGTATTTTGTGCAAGTAGGTCAGTATAACAATGTGCCAAAAAACTGCTGGAACATGATGCAACTTTGGAAAATTGTTGATGTTGATCTAGGAAGAATTAAATCATGAACCTTACATTTCTAGATAGGGAAATGAGTTAGCTTTCATCTAGTTTTGGAAATTTTGGATTTGGAATGATGTAGCTTAAGCCATGTAAATATGAATGCAGGATACTCACTACAAGGTACAGACAACCTACTGTTAACTTCAAAAATTCTTAGAAAATAATTCGGATGGAGTTTGATTGCAAACTTTACAATTTCAGAAAGGTAAATGAGTCATGATTGATATGGTTTTGTGTTTGTACAAATTACAGACCCTTATAATTAGTAATATATTTCTATGAACACAGGTCAAGAAACTATCCTGCCTAATGTGCCAGATTTGGACCAAAGTTTGGAAAATGATGGGAAATGGCATAAGATGAATTAGGAAGTAAGCCTTATACTTTCGAATAGGGATCTGAGTTAGAAGTAATATAAAATTTACGGCTTGACGATTAGATTCTGAAATTTATATTTAAGGCTAGCACAATACCATAAGGTCTGAAACCTTAAAGGGCAGAAAGGGACTAAGTGGGTTATAAGTAGTTCAAGTGAACGAAAAGACAATAAACAGTACTAGTAATATTTGAATAATTCTGGAAACACTGCCAAGTATCGTTTCTTGTTGAATTATACAATGCTTAATGTTAGCTTATAATTGGAAGTACTAAGATTGATGGAAGTATCGAGATTGATTCAATCTACTATATGTTATGTAGAGGGTTGTCCTAAGGACTAAGCTTGACCTGAAATCTATCGACACTGCAAGACTTATTAGGCGAGGGAGAATTGATTCAGAAGCTAAGGAAGTACTGTAAGTAACCCTAAGCAACTACTTGCATCCAAATTGTTTAATGCTATAAATTTTTGGAATTTGGCAATTGAAACAAAATAGATGCTGCATATGTGATGTCTTCCCTTGACTGTTGGCTTTGCTTTACTAGAATTGGTTTGTATACAGGTGATGGGCTCGCAAGTATTGTACTGTTTGTACGTACTATGTAATCAAGAAATATTTTAAATGTTTTAAAGGTTTAAATTAAATTCTAACTTGATATGATCTCATATTTTAAGTTGTAACCTTGTTGATATTTTAAATGCCTTGTGAGCCTTGGTTTGTGAAATTACCTCTTTATGAACTACGATAATTGCTATGAGGTCAGGGAAGAATGATTTTTAAAAGATTACTGGATTTCTATTTTAGGCCCGAGGTATTGAAACCTTAGAGCATTTTACCTTGAGAATTTTGTAGGCATTCTTGATTGACTTAGAGCACTATTTCTTGAGCATTAGTCTCGGAAACGATCGGCTTGTCCCGTATACTACGTTTGGACAGGTCTCGGTGTCATATGCGCAATGAACCGGGGTGGATTGGTCTATGCATAGGCAGCGTCCCTTTCTGGGAGATTGCTACGGCTAGCTACCGTAGATCGTTAAAGTGTTAGCTCTAAGTAGCCTGGATTGATACTATGCGGGCTCTCTTGGTACTATGACTTGTTTTCTGATTGCACTGCATACTTTATGTATGATTTGATATTGAGATTTCTAGTCTAATGATGGAACTCTATATTTTGCCTATGATTTGTTATCGAGTTTCCATACTATATCTCAAGCTTAATGCAGCATAATTGATTTGATGTATTTGAAAGTGATTTGAATTAGTTTTCACAAATAAGAGATGCTTGGTATGATTTAGTTGCTTATTGTTGTTACTTACTGAGTTACGACTCACTCCCTTCTTCTTTCCCCTCCCTTTCAGAGTGATCGATATCGCTACTATTCATTTTGGCTTGGGAAGCTTCTTAAGTGTGGTCTTCCCTGCACAGTTTAAGGTATATGGCTCCCAGCAGATTGTATAGACATAGGTGGATGATGGCACAGTGTATTGAAAATCTTTTGATTGTATATATATACTTACGTGACGAGTCTGGGATGTAAGCTAGGTTATGTTATTATTAGAATATTATGACCATTATACTTGTTGAGTTGGCATTATGTATGTTTGTAGATGTGCTTGAATATATTAAAAAGTCTGATGTAGATGATCTTTTTATATCACTGTGGAGTGGCAGGGAATTTAGCTACTAACAGAGTTAATATGTTGAGAAGTGATCTTATTGATCCAAGGGTTATATGAAATTGAAAAGTAGCCTACATAGTCACCTACAAACAAGAAGCGAAGTAAAGGGAAAAAAAATTTTAGCCCGCAAATTTAAGCTTCTGTAAGATATTAAGAATGACCGGACGTGACAGGCTGAGAGTGGTAAATGATGAAGACCTCTCAATAGGGGGACTCCAGGGCTCGAACCCTGTCCAATTACTTAAGGAAGAAGTCCACTTTCACTTCTTCCAACCACTTATTGATTTAAGTTAATATATTTTAGTATTGAATTAAACTTTCATATCTTTTTTTTAATTTTCATTTATTTCTTTTTCAAAATTATTTGTTGAATCATTGTATTTTAAAAAAATGTTTATATGGATTATCTATTCTCTTGAAACGTATATGATCTTAAATATTGTATTTAATTATTTTGAATTGATTTGAATTTTAAACAACTTAAATAATAATTTGTTTTTGTTTTTATTACATTTTTTACTTTGCTTACCTTTCATGTTTGACACTATTATAAATAATTTTTTTTAAAAAAAAGCTAAAAATAAAATTTTCAACACTAATTAATTTTATAAGATTAATTTGGAGTCATCTAAATTCAAATTTTAAAAATAAATCAGTTTCAAATATGAAGTATTAACCAATAATTTATTAATGATTAATATAGTAAAGATTATTTTCATTAAAATTGTATCTATTTAATTTATTTATTAAATATTTAAGATTTGTGATATTTAATTTTTCTATAATTTTTAATTATTATTTGATTTTGAATTTTTTTTAATTTGTTCATTCTCTACATACATCAAACTTTTAATGCATTATTCAACATGTATTTCACAGTAATTTTTTTATAATTCTATTTTTTAAAAAAATTATTATAAATTAAAATTATTACCATGCATTACACAGGGTTTAAATCTAGTTTATTTTTAAATATAACTTTTAATATATAATATACATACAACATAACTTGCATAATATTTTAAAATTGGATGCATAATATGAATTTATATATGATGCATTAACAATTTATAGCTTCTATATACTATTAGTCAACTATACGATAACACCTTATATGTAGATCCTTAAAAATAAATATTAATAAAGTTTTTTAATATATTTTTAAGGGTCTATGCACTTTTAGGTTTTACTCATTAATGAGGTGTCATCCTATGATTGATTGATAATGTATGAAAACTATATACTGTCAATATATCATATTTAAACTGTTATAATATATCCTTTACTTTAAATAATATGCATTAACTATCAAATATATAACATATAATATAAGCATAAAATAACTTTAATATAAAAAATATAAATTATATATTTTAATAATTAAAATCGATACAATGTACTGAATCGATTTGTTTAAATCAATTTCAATTATTTTTGTTAATCTCTACACTTTGATTCTTTTTAATTGGTTATGTTAATAAAATCGATTAAGTTGATTTTTAAATGTGTAAGACCAAACCAATTGAATCGCATACTCTTCTCTTTTAATATTATGATATTTTATCTGTGTTATTAATATAAAAAATGAATGAAAAAAATTATCTTATGATCATGAAAATTATTATGATTTTTTAATTTAAAATTCTATTTTAGACAAGATTTTAAATCTATTAACCGTGTTTTAAAACAAAACTTATATATCTGTAAATTGAATTAAATATTGGGATGTTAAGATGTAGCATACAAATTATTTATTTCAAGAACTTTTTTTTAACATATTTATTTCAAGAACTTGAGTATTATATATTTTAACACCAAGGGCAATGCAGACGAAACAAACCGAAAAGAAATAACTTAGCAGTAGCCTGTAGCCATATTAACAATAAATAATATTTCAAAAAAATAAATCTCATATAAATATATAAAAGCCTAAGCATTTGGTTACACATTTATAGATAAAACATCTTATGTAAATAATTTAAATGACTAATATGTGTAATATCTTAAAATAAAATAATAATTTTTTTGATTTCTAAAAAATAAAAATCTGTATACATCAAAATTAGAAAGCAAACAATGTACAAAAAAATACAAAATAATTAAATTATTTTTTTAATCAATTATTTGTTTCAATCTCTAAAAGATAAATATTTATATATATTAAAATTAAAGAAAAATCACTCATTATTGATCAATTTCTTTACGTATCTTTTACTCATATACATGTACTATTACTTTCTATATACATAATACATTGAAAAACATATTTATAAAAATAATTAATTTTGATATAAATTTTTTATTTGGATGCATTTAAAAAAAATACATATTTCATATGGACACATGGTATGTGTGGTAAGACAATTTTTTTATCATTAAAGTATAAAAGTATCCACCAAAAATCACTTGATTATTGATATAAGGTAACACTTCTAATTTTAATAAGATTCGATTTTTCATAATAATTTTAATTAGTCAAAGCTTTTGACTAAAAATAAAATATTCTACCCATGTAATTTAACTTTTCAATACTTAGAATAATAAACTAATTTTAATTTTCTATAAAATAACCTTATTCAATTAATTATTTAATTTACTATATTGAAAATTAAAAAATTAGATTTCTTTTATCTTCATTTAGATCAAATAAAATTTATCTTAGAGTTTGATTTTTTTATCACTTATTATGTTATTTTTAATTAAAAAATTATCCATATATTTTAATTGAAATTATCTTAAAGTTTTAAATTTTTTATCAAAAAGTTAGAATTGGGTATTTAAATCTATATATATTAGCATTGAATTAAACTTTTATTTTTTTTATATTCGTTTCATTCTTTTTTTTTTTCAGATTATTTGTTCCATCATTTTGTCTATTTAATTGTTCAATCATTTTTTTGGCAAAAAAAACATATAAATTATCTATTCATTTGAAACGTATATTATTTTAAATATTTTATTTAATTATACTAAATTGGTTTAAATTTTAAAAAACTCAAATAATAATTTTTTTATTTCCATGTTTATTTTATTTGTTTGAGACTATTATAAATATTTTTTTTTATCAAAATCCTAAAAATAATAGAGTTTCAAGTCTAATTAATTTTATAAGATTAATTTACACTTAAACTCAAACTTTAAAAATAAATCAGTTTCAAATATAAGACAATAACCAATAATATATTAATGATTAATGTAATAAGAATCGCTTAAATTTATAACTATTTGATTAATTAATTTAATATTTATTCGAATTAATATTTGATTTAAAATATTTTTAATTTATGTGTTTATATATGAAATAATCATATATATTATATTTCAGAAAACAATAGTGCCACATGTCATTAGCTCATTAGCTTTTCATTTTTATTATTTTTTAAACTATCTTTGTAAACTAATTAATCTTTATTAAATTTTGGCAAAAAAATCTTTATTAAATTATTTATTTTAAATAATTTAATATTTTTCAGATATTTGTTATTGAAAATTTAAATATTATTTACTTATTTCATCAAATTATCAACTAATTATCTATTTTAAACAAATTAATATTTTTAAATTTTATTATTTAAATCTTTATCAAATTATCTTTTTCAATTAATATCTATTTTATCAGCAGTTCAGAATTAATTTTTTATAATTTTATTCTATTTTAGAGATTTATTATAACTTAAACTCATCGTCACGCTACCTGCGGATTTCAATCAAGTATTTAAATCGAGCAAGAATCATATATATTATATTTCAGAAAACAATAGTGCCACATGTCATTAGCTCATTAGCTTTTCATTTTTATTATTTTTTAAACTATCTTTGTAAACTAATTAATCTTTATTAGATTTTGGCCAAAAAAATCTTTATTAAATTATTTATTTTAAATAACTTAATATTTTTCAAATATTTGTTATTCAAAATTTAAATATTATTTACTTATTTCATCAAATTATCAACTAATTATCTATTTTAAATAAATTAATATTTTTTAAATTTTATTATTGAAATCTTTATCAAATTATCTTTTTCAATTAATATCTATTTTATCAGCAGTTCAGAATTAATTTTTTTATAATTTTATTCTATTTTAGAGATTTATTATAACTTAAACTCGTCGTCACGCTACCCGCGGATTTCAATCGAGTATTTAAATCGAGCAAGAATTATATATATTATATTTCAGAAAACAATAGTGCCACATGTCATTAGCTCATTAGCTCATTAGCTTTTCATTTTTATTATTTTTTAAACTATCTTAGTAAACTAATTAATCTTTATTAAATTTTGGCAAAAAAAATCTTTATTAAATTATTTATTTTAAATAACTTAATATTTTTCAGATATTTGTTATTCAAAATTTAAATATTATTTACTTATTTCATCAATTTATCAACTCATTATCTATTTTAAACAAATTAATATTTTTTAAATTTTATTATTTAAATCTTTATCGAAATATCTTTTTCAATTAATATCTATTTTATCAGCAGTTCAGAATTAATTTTTTTATAATTTTATTCTGTTTTAGAGATTTATTATAACTTAAACTCGTCGTCACGCTACCCGCGGATTTCAATCGAGTATTTAAATCGAGTAAGAAGGGAGAGATAGCGGGGTAAATAATAGTTTAGAATTGGCTGCAGTTAAGAGTGGGTTTAATAGAGAGGAAATCGAATCGTTATTTCATTCTCAATAATTAGTAAATTAATTACGCGAAAAACAATCGAATGGATTTAGGAGAGTTGTGGGCGATCTTCGGTCCCGGCGTCGCGGGGGCCGTGTTCGGTGCCGGTTGGTGGTTTTGGATCGACGCCGTTGTATGTAGCTCCGTCAATGTCTCATTCGTCCACTATTTACCTGGTACACCAAAATTCCTCTTTCTTTTTCTTTACCATAAATTTATCTGCCTTTTTTTAATTGTATTTTTTATCGATGTTTATATGGCTGACATATCTTTTTATTTTAAGGAATATTTGCATCTATTGCGGCTTTGATGTTCAATTGTGTTAGAAAAGACGATATTGATTACTCTCCTTACGAAGATGGCGAGTGGAGGTTAGCTAATTCTTTTTTTTTCTCTTTCAATTGCATGCTGTTTTTAGTTCATTTTTTTTTCTGATCGAATTTGCTTTTGATCTGCTTTTTGGTGTTTGATTATACTTGCTGTTACTGAATTTTGCTACAATTGTAATCTTTTAGCCTATGAGTGGAAAGTAATTACTGTTCCTTAGCAATAGTGCTGTGAGTTGTGATATTTTCAGGTGAAATTCCGATGTTTTTGTTCATTTAGCTAATTGAATAAAATTTTTGTTATTGGAAGTCTTATGTTGTCAACAGAATCCAGGTTTATTGATGTAATGACAACTTTGAACTTCGAATTCCATAAGCATTAGGGCTTTGGAGTCTACCAGTCTGTTCCTTCTAGGCAGTTGAGATGTTAGTTCCTTTAATTGAGTATGATGGTGCATATTTGCTTAGACACGAGTCCTGAAATTCAGTTCAAGATTAGACTTTTTTTGTGTGCTGTGTCTACGTTTTATGTGCGAGTTTGAACAGTTTGGATAATTTCGAGTAATTTTGGTTTTGTGTAAACCACAAAATGTTGTCATATCACATTAGATATGAGACTAATCTCTGCTCGCGCTGCATCGCTGGCGCTAGCCCACATAATTTCAAGTAATTCATCTAACTGAAGAGTCTTCATTTTCATGTAGAGTTGATTAATATGGAACTGTCCCTTAAAAATCATTTTTACCGTCCTCATGTTGAACTCTCTCTTTCTCACTCTTCATGCAACTTTGTTGTGAAGTGTCACAAGATAATGCTGTGAGCTCTGAAGTTTTTATGCTGCCTATATGGCATCAATATTAAGGATCTGAGCTTTGGAAAACCACAGAAACAAGTTTTGAGGATAATGCTTGATGTGCGAAACATTGATTTATAATTATAACTTCTTACCCTCCATTTATGTGTTTCTGTTGTTATGGAAGTCAACCTTGACACTTATTTGATCTGAGGGAAGTAACTGTGATGATTCATTTACAAATATGTAACTTCTACGCTTACTATTTAGAAACTGAAATTCTAATACTAAAACCGAAAATTATGCACTTTTGTAAATTCTCCTCGTAATTACGGGGGTTTGAATTTTTATTTTATTGTTAGCAGGATTAAAATATAAGAAAACAGGATTTTGAAAAAAAATGAAAACAGGTAGAATAATATAACATGAACGAAGTGTTTTTCTGCAGTTTATACTCCATTTTCTTACAGAGGATGATATAAAATTTGAATAATCTTGTTGTTTTCTTGAAACATGTCTTGGTATACTTCTTATATGTCAGACATCAGACACCAAATCATTGTAATGAGCTATAGTTTGGTCATTCATTTTAGTTTTTTTTCCTGTACAAGAGCATAATCGATCTTAAGGCATATGTTGTCGTGTCCATTATGGTAGCTTGAGTAGACATTGAACTATGGTGGGAAAAAGAATGAAAAAGGCTTATCCCTAATTGTGTAACTTTGGCTCTGGATAAAGCCAAAAAAGTGCTACTGTTGTATTAGTCATGGCTGAAATTATTAATTTGTGCTGTGTTCTCATAGCAGTCTTGGGTGTTGGCTTTGAGAAAATCATTCTTTGTCCCAACTTATCCTTCAAACATTCAAAGCTTACTCAAATATCTGAGGTAGTTTCTTCCGTACGAGTCATTCTATATACCAGAAGAAGTTCCCTTAAGCAATTTCAAGCTTCCAATAGTTTCATGCAGGTTTCATAGTTATGAGCTAAGTTGTGATAACTCTATCTAAAAAGAAAGCCTAACAATCATCTTGATTATTCACTTTAAAATTTTCGTAGTAGATGTAAAGAAATTTGAACCGTGAATTGATGCTGTCATCTGAGAGTGGGGTGTTATTCAGGCTATCGAGTTAAGCATGGTTTTTCCAGCTCACCCTTGTATTTAGTGGTATTTAATTAAGCTGATCTGTTTATATGCTCTTGTAGTCAGTAATTAGAATTTGGAATTGGCACAAGGATTTGGCTTTATGTGAATTAAAGCCATAGGGAGTTGCTGATAGTGTTTATGCTTTTGATTTCCATTGTCTTGTTTTCTTGCTATGGGCATTCTATCTTCTACATGCTTGGTTTCGTATAATAGTGTCCATTGCTATATTTAAAATTGTGTGTGCGTGGAAAATTTCTAGTTGTTTGTAATGGAATGAGCTGACCATCCTTTTGTATATTCTGTTCCGTATTATAACTCTAGTTTCTTTTTTTGAGAATTACAGTTCTCCTTTGATTGCTTGTTCTGGCTAATGGATGCTAATCCCCTTCATCGTAACAGGTTGAAGCTTTGGCTTTTCTTTGCTTATGTTGTATCCTTTGTGTCACTGGCTGCTTCAGTGGGCCTCTTGATACAAGACTCGCTAGTGAAATCTGGTCCTTCAGTGTGGACTGGCACTGCAGGCGTCCTACAGTGTGTATTCGTCTTAATCAGGTAAAATTTTTTTTTTCATATTTAGAATTGCGGCCATCACCCAATCATGTTAGGTTAATTTTGTGTAATTATTTCAATATGAAGATGAATATGTATCTTGTGGGTATGTGCCTATATGAGAATGAGACGCAAATAGTACGGTGTACATATACAGCCAATGTTTTCCAAAATTTTGTGATTTTGATTACCGATATAAAAATGACAAGGGTTGAAATTTAGGTTTTTTTATATAAGAATTTAGAAAAGATAAAAAAAATATTTTGTATTTGACGTACTGACATAAATTTTGATTTGATAATTTATGTTTTATCTAACACGAATATGTTTTAACACAACATCAACAATGACGACATGAAATATATATATATATATATATATATATATACACAAATTATCTAGTTTTGAATGTCATGCGTTAAATTTCTTGTCAATCATCTCATTAATTTCCTTAATTGGAATGTTCAACTGCAGCGGGCTGGTATATTGGACTTGTCACTCGGAATAAAAGATATCTCCAATCTGGTGTTTACACTTTGGAGGATTGGATGCAGAAGTGAGGAAATGATATTGATTCGTGCAGTATAATCTGTACTTAATCGATGAGGCGGATAAAAAGTTGGTTTCTTTTGTAAATGTCATATCTTAATCTTAGTAACGGTCGTGAGCATGAAAGTACAACATTTATTATGCCTTCCTTTTTTCTGTTCTATCCAAGACCGAATCATCTAAGCTTTCCATTATACCTTTCCAGGTTTGCCTTAGCTTGGATTCACTTGGTTGGATTTTGGATAAATTTTTTAATTTAGGTTTAGTTTATGAGATATTATTATTAAATAATTATTTTATTTGATTATAAATTAAAATTAAATGTGCTTAAATAAATTTTAATGGAGGGTTGTTTCGGTTATTGACCAAGTTGTTTAGAAAACTTGATTTTTTAGGTTTTGTCTCAGTCAGACCAACTTCTTCTCAATTTGTCACTTTTAGGGTCTTTTTCTTTGACAGTTTCAGGTATTCTTGTTGATTGGAAGAATAATCTTCGCTCTTCAGTTAATATCTCCCATCTTTCAATACATAGGCCTTTTACTTCGGGCTGAAACTCCCAATTCAGTTTGCTTCATACTCGCTAGTGTTTTCGGTAAGGCACGCTCTGTAATTAATCTTTCCACAATGTTTCTTATGAGAGTTTGAGTTTCAGTACTCACAAAGGGTAGGCTTCGTTGGGGGTTAGCTTAACTCAAAAAAATTTACTCAGTGAAGAAAAGCCTAAGTACGGTTTATAGCGGGTTCATTTTTTTTGGATTAGTGCTAGCTACATAAGAATTAATCTCATACTAAATATATTATAAGTACACCTTGTGATTTACAAAAAAAATAATAATAATAACCCAAGCTTTAATTGTTAGGACTTACGAAACTCCTATAGGAAACTCAAATTGCAGATTAAATAATAGAAGGAAATTTTAATGGATAATGCGATGAGCTTGCATATTTATCTACTATTTGACACAAGTCATCTCCTAATTCAACAATTACCAAGTACGTTAATATAGGTTCCATTTGAGAAATTGTACAATATGATCAAAACACTTTTTATCTATTATTTTTCGATACATTTTTAATTTTTATAGTTTTGACCATGTCATAATTTATTAGTGGATCTTACACATGTGAATGACAATGATAAATGTAGTTAAAAAAGTAAGGAAAGGAATGCAATCTAATACATTAATTAGTACAATCACAAATACCAAATCAAAATTCAAAAATAACCAAGGAAACCAAGATATAAACTTAAGTGACGCCAGCATCTAAGTATGATTGTTATATTTCCTCAATAATTGTATTGATCAAATATATTAGAGTGGGAAGCAGTTCATCTTTGTTTGTTCAATTAATTAGTACAAGGAAAACCAGTACACCTTATCAATTTAGAATTTCCCGACGGAAATATACAGGAAACGATAGTGCTGAATACAATGATAGGATAGGATGGGATAACATTATTTATTCAGTCTAATTTTCCTTCATAAGAATTAAAATCATGCAATTGGCCCCAAAAAGGAAACTCGTGAATGTTTTCCAAGTATAAACCATGACTTTATTATTGTGCCCAAAATGGAGAATTCATTGGATACATAAACCTGGCTATGTGGGCATGGAAAGAGCACCAGTAAATTAACATTTCCAGGTTTTGAATCTGTAAAGGGAGAAAAATAGGGAACATGGGTCCAAAATTTGCTCAGCTGTTTGTCTCAGTATTGGTATTGCTTTCTCTAGCTGGTAAAACCTTTTCTCTTTTGATTATTCCTTGCATTATGGCTTAAAACGTACAGCAAAAGCATGCATAAAATTAAACTCCATCTTCCATTTTCAATCCTTTACTTTGCTTCACTATTGTATCTTTGACCATTGACCCTGATGTTGCAGATGCCCGAGAAATTGGTGTTAACTATGGTTTAGTCGCAAACAATCTTCCATCTCCAAAGGAAGTAGTTGAGCTTTACAAAGCAAGTAAAATCGAGTATATCAGGATCTTTGAGCCTTATCCCGAAGTGCTGGAAGCATTAAGAGGATCAGGGCTATTCGTCTCCGTTGGTCCAAGAAATGAGCACATAGCGAGCTTGGCAGCGAGTCAAGACGCAGCCAATGCATGGGTAAACACAAACATCGTCCCTTACAGAAATGATGTTTTATTCAAATGGATCGGCATAGGCAACGAAGTCATTCCAGGACCATTGGGTGTAAATGTTCCTGCTGCCATAAACAATGTCCGAAATGCACTGGCCTTAGCCGGGCTAACCGGGATGAAGGTCACAACCGTGCTTCCTGCAACTGCCCTGGGAGCCTCCTTTCCACCTTCAGCTGGTGCATTTGCCAGTGATGTAACAGAAACCATGGTTGGGATTGCTACCAGTCTGGCTCAACAGGATGCGCCCCTCATGGTCAATGTGTATCCTTACTTTGCCTACGCCTCAGATCCCATTAATATTTCCCCTAACTATACCTTCTTCACTTCCACTGCACCAGTGGTGACCGATGGAAGCCTGCAATATTTCAACCTGTTTGACGCCATGGTTGATGCTTTCAATGCTGCCCTGGAGAAGATCAACTTTGGCAATGTAAAGCTCGTTGTATCCGAGTCTGGATGGCCAACTCTGGGAAATGAGCCTCACACAAGTGTGTCAAATGCCCACACATACAACAAGAACCTTCTGAATCATGTGACGCAGAAAGGGACTCCAAGAAGGCCTGGCTATATCATGCCGTTGTTTTTCTTTGCGATGTTCAATGAAAACATGAAGGAAAATGCAGTTGAGCAGAACTTCGGATTCTTCTTCCCCAATAAGCAACCTGTTTATCCCTTTTGGTGATTAATTGTTTACAAACATTCATGTGTAAAGTGGAAGATTAGTCTGATAAGACACCATCTTTTGTAGTGATGCGATGGAAGTTTTCTTGTGAACTTCAATGTTTATGAACTTTTCTTTCCATTAAATCCAACAAATAATTTTGAATTGAGTTGTTTACTAGTTTTCTCAACACAGAAAAATTCAGTTGATCCCGTAGGCTGATAATACTTCCTTGGCATGCTCAAAGATAGACTTGCTCTAGGCGTTGTTTTATAATTGGTTTTTGTAAAGAACAATCTGTTTATTTTTTTGTCATATCAAAGGCAAAATAGATTACGAGCATGTTTGGTTTAGGACGAAACAGATAACACTCCTATAATTCTTTATTCGTGCATAGGATGAAGCATAAAATTATCATCTTATACTGTGACAAAAAAAATTATCATTTTATTCTATATTTTGTGTACGCATGAAGAAAAGGATTGGATATACTTATATTTTATTTCTAATATTTATACTTAAAAATTAACTTAAACTTTTAATAAAATGACAATGATTATTAATTAATTGGTTATTTTAAATTATTTTTTCCTTTTTTTATTTTCACTATTTTTTCTTTTTAACCTTTATTTACTTATTTATTTTTCTTTCCCTTTCCCTTTTTTATTTTTTCTATCTTTGAATAAAGAAAAAAATATATAGTCTAGATAAAATAATAATTTTAAAAAATTCACGTTTTTCAATTTTTTAAAGTAATTGATTCCTAAAACCATTTTTTAAGTTAACTACTAAATATGAAAATTATTATGAATTATATATTTTTAATTTTTAAATTTTGAACTTTTAAATCTAGCTAGTATTTTTTTTCTTATTTTTAAATTTTATTTTTTATTTTTTCTGTTCTCTTTTATTTTTTTTCTCTCATCAACAATAAAATAAAAGAAAATGAAAAAGTAATTTTTTAAAAATAAAAATCAACATATTTTTTTAAAAAATAACCATCTTATTTGAAAAACCCATTTTTCTAAAATAAATATATTTAACTTTAAATCATAAAATTCAATTTTGAATTTAAATCATAATAAAATAAAAAATAATAAAAATACATCGAAATATTTGTAATAAAAAATAATTTTAACAAAATCAAATTTTTTGAAAATGATTTTTTTAAAGTTCATAATTTTATTGAAAAATTAACTTTTTTAATAAATAAATTTAACTTTTAATTATAGAAAATATAATATATATTTAGTTAAAGAGTCTTTGATTATATTTATTAAAAATTATAAATTTAAATTATATTTAATTTAGAAAAGAATACCTTTGATAAAAAAAATTATTTTACTATACTCTTAATTTTACACATAACAAATATGACAAAAAATAGATAAAAATTATTTTATCTAACTCTTGATCATTATACACACCAAAAATAAAATAGGATAATATGATCATCAAATCCGAAATTATGTATAATATAATCTTATACTATCATATTTTTTCTTTCATCCTATGCACTAAACATGACTATGTCTTAAATGTCAATGCTACAATGATGGAATAACAAAAATGGAGTCTTTGCATGTCTCTTTTAGTATTTTCCTGTCCTCAATATTATATACACACGTGCGTGCACGCTTCCCGTCCTAAAGATAGGTAGCAGCTTTGCATTTTCGCAATACATTGACTTCGATTTCACTGGCAATTAGAAAAGTTATATGTAATTAGTAATTCAGGACGGCCAGGGTGTTCTGAATTTCGTTTGCAATTGTATGCAGAAAAAAGTAAGTGGAATCTTTTAGTAGTATAAAACTGTCAAGGCAAATCTGTTCCAACTTCCAAGTCCTTTAGAACTAAGACTGCTACCTCGTTTCACTCCTTCAAGGCATAAACGCAAACCAGAATAAGTAATCCATACATCTAAGAGCATACAGCTTTTGTTGTTCATCATTGGAAGTTCAAGAAATTGATATTGGTGTTAACTATGGAAGAAATGGCAATGACCCTCCATTTCCTAAGCTGAATTCATAAAAATATCTGAGGCAATAGCTCAAGTACTTGAAGCATTCAAACATCCTACAGGAACTCAGAACCTGGCAGTTGAGCAGTTAATTATCAATGGATTCCATCTTATATCGTCCCTTTCATATGCACACTGCACTGACTTCAATCGGTCAAATCAGCACCATGGTCACAAACACGGCAATACGACAGCCTGTTTGATGCCTTTTATGTAGCATTTTTAAAGATCAACGCAGCCAATGTTTTTGTCACGTCCCGCGCGCAAATCCAAGGCCTGATGGATGGGTGCAGGCCAAACCAAGTCTCAGCCGAGGTGATGAGAGGTTAGTTGACCGACCCAAGGCAGCCCAAGGTAGTGGGCGTGATGAGGACGCAAGTCAGAAGGAGTGTGCGATGGGAAGCACACAGGTGCGTGAGTCAGATACTAATTGGGCGAGTAGTATTGGTGGGCGAGATGCTAACCAGGCGAGCCAAACATTTTGGCGAGGCATTAGCTAGGTGAGCGATCAAGGTCCCAGTTCGCCAGGCGTAAGCGAGCGCACTAGGCAGTTGGGGTGCAGAAGGAACAAGCGAGTGCGAGGAAGCAGCTGAGACAAGTTTGGGCGAGTAGACTCGGGAGACCCTAAGTGCGCATCCAGACGCAGGCTTTGAGCGGAAAGGCTTGGAACTCGCTTGGCTCAATGCACGCACCAGTAGGCCCCGGTCTAGTCCGACTTCAGTGACTTCCAACTAGCCAGCGCAATCAAGAAAGGTTCCCAAAACAATCTGCCAGTCACACACTTGGCCTAACCACCACCACACAGTTGGGTGAGGGCTTGCCTATTTAAATGGGTGTCTTCCCCCACATTTGAGCAGCAGAGGAGAGGGTCTCATTGTGGGTGCGGGAGAGAGCTGCTAAGTTAGGTTGAGGCGTTAGTGCTCCTCTAGGTGGAGTGAGCCCCTTGGTGAGTCTCCTAGGCTGTATAGAGACCCAAGGGTGTGCTCCTCCAGCGTGGGTAGAATCCTAAGTTGGTCTCCCTCTTGTATTGCTCCTGTATAGTGTATTTGTTTGAAAATAATGCAAGTGTACAGTTACCCCCACATTGGTGTGTCTGCGTTTGTACACGTGTGCATATATCTACTGGCTTGTGTGCTTGGTGTCAAAGTATCCTAAGCAAGGAGTAGGCTGACTTAGGAAAGTGGACGTGAGTTTCCTACCTAAGGTCGCACAGTTGCTAGGCTAAAGCTCTCGGGTCGTGACATTTTGGTGGCAACAGCCAAGCGATGGAAAGAAACCCTATGCAACCAAGGAAAATGCACAGAGATATAATTCCAATCTTTACTTCAATGGTAGAATCCAATTGAACGTATAGTTACATTCATTCTTGAAAGAGCAAAAAAGACTGGACTTAGAGCCTAGAGGAATCTCCAATCTCCATGTGCATTTCCTTTGCTTGATGAGAAATTAGAGTAACATTCCTAAATTATGAAGAGTTGAGCTGAATTGCACTTAACCTTTTTCCTAGTTATTTGTTATGTAATTGAATATGGCCTTGATTGATGACCCCGAATACCCTCTTGAGGCTCAAATTTGTTCAACATGTGACTCCTTACTTATCCAAGTTCAGAGTTTGGAGACAATACATGCAACGCAATCATACAAGGAGGCAATCAAGAGGCCTAGGTTTTATCCAAAAAGTTCAGCAAACAAGACGAATTCAACAAAGCAGGCAGGCAGTGACACTCTTAGGTTGTGTTTGGATGAGGAATTTCAAGGAGGAAATTTATTTCAATCAAGATATTTAAAAGTCCAAAATGTAAATTTCTTGTTTGGTAAAATTTTTTGAAGAATTTGAAAATTTAGGAGGGATTTAAAAAGGGAATTTGAAATGCTCAAATTTTCTTTTGAAAAACCACCTAAAGAGGTGATTTTTCAAAATTCCTTATACTTTTTCTTACTTTATTAGATATGGCTCACTATTAAATATAGAGTTAAAAACAAAAAGCATATTGTTTTATTTAAATTTAATATATATTTTTATTTTTTATATTATTAACAATATCTATACATTTTTACAAATCTAATGATACCCATATTGCATATTTTATTTGATATTTTTCTTTTTGTAATATATAATATTATTATTTTTCTTTTATAATTATTTTTTATTTAATCAAATTTTAATATCAAAAAATTCTTTTTAAATCTTTTTTTTATCTAAACAAATCAATTATAAATGCTAATATTTTAAAATGATAAATTTTAAAATACTTTCATTTTAAAATGCCTCAAAATTTTAATATTCCTTATCCAAACGCACTATTAGGAAATTTGTCTTGTAGTTAACAGCAAATATGTATACTTATCAATTAAAACAAATTTTAGAATAATATTAAAACTTAATTTTGATGACTCGAATAATCTCAAATATATATATAAAAAAAAACCCTTGAAATGAATTCTCGCTATTTCCATGTTTTATTCACGTGTAAATACTACCTTCATATATAAACACGTCCTGCTCAGCCAGAAAAAAAAAATTATGGGAAGGATAAACATGAAAAATAAAATGTACATATGAACTAAACTAAAGATGGAGCTTTTTGATTTCCTTTTTTCTTTTCCGTTTCGTAAAAATGATCAAAAACACCAATAAGCTATTTCCTGTAAAATTGAACCCTCTTGAAAGGAAAAGGAGAAAATGGACCGACCAAGAACTTTGCTGCATCTTCCCATTGCAGAAAAAATAGGAACAGCCCCCATCAATCTTTCCCTAATCCAACCTTACAAACCTAAAGAATTCTCTGCTATAGGCGGGCAGGACTTATTGCACTATTTGCAAAATGCACCCTCAAGCCAAAACCCAACCCCTTCCATACCCAACTCATCAGCTTTCTTTCAAACAGAAGACATTAAAAAAAAGGATAAAAAGTGAGGGGAAAAAAAAAAAAACTAATCATCAGCCATCAAAAATTGGAGCTTCTTTGGATTTACTATGTAAGGACAAAGAAAAGTCAAGCTTCAGATCCGGAGTCAGACGAGCTCAATCCTGAGTAAGCTCCATCCAAATTAGTTGCAAAAGATTGAGCCACCTTTGGCTGCATGCCATGGCATGGTTTCAGAGATGGCCTCAGTTTCATGTACTGCAAAACCAAATGACCAGACAAAATAAGCAAATACCATACAATGTCTTATAAGAGTTCTTATTTTACATCTTTTTTAAATTGCACTGCATTAAAACAAGGACAAAGATACTGAGTAGCCATGGGATCAGATTGCAGATGAAAGCATAAAAGATATACCAAAGCCTTCGTAACTGTCCGATGGAATAAAAAACACATTCCATTGTATTTACAATCCAATAAAAAGAGCAGGACAGCTCCACATAATGTACGATATATACTTAAAGGTCCATTAGAAACACTAATATTATGAAACTAGTCAAAGAATGACTTCAATGAAAATTCTTTCATAAATCTGTTATATCAATAACGGGAAAGTAAAGCAAAAACAAAAAGGTATGTCTTACCTCTTGATAAAAAGCATTGATCTCCTCTTCTGTAAGACCTTCATCCTCACCCGAGTTTTCTTCCCAGCCAAGAGATCGAAGGAATGCAGCCTCTTCCTCATCTGGATAAACCATTGCAGTGGAGCTCATATTCTTTTCAGCATCATCAGAAAATCTTTGAGCCTCTTGGCAGGTTTCACCATTGCTAGTTGCTGCAGTACCATTCTCATTAGCATGAGCAATCACAGAAGCACTGCCTACTTCGTTTGTAACTTCAGATTTCTCTGTGGTGGAAGATGAAATATGAGTATCTGAATCTGGGAGACCAGCAGAAGTGTTTGTTGAGGTCTTCTTCTTCAGGAGATTAAAAAAATCATTTCGGCTTTGGGTTTGAGCCAAAGAAGGTCTCTTTTCCCCAGGGAACCCAGCTATTGGATTCACTGCAGCTGCCTTGCGTTCCGCACCAGAAAGCTTTGGGTTGTTGGAGTTTCTTGCAGAAGCAGATGTAACAGGAGCAACAGCATGTTGGCTTATTGTAACTCTGCTGTTTGCATTTATTGTTGGACTAGCACAGTCTTTTTGAGTAGGAGATGAGACCCCATTCTCCCAGCCTGGTTTGAGAACCAAAAGCTTCCCAGAGGTCTTTGGCATATCAGACTTCACATGTCCACCATGAGGAGATTGATTACCATAATGAATCGAAGAAGGTTGCTGCTGCCCACTCTTGACAGCTATATTGATCTCACTTGTTCTGACTGCTGGTTTGGCTTTTGATTTATCCACTGAATTGAGAACCTGGAACAAAAAGAATTAGGTAGAACATTTCTAAGTATTAAATAAATGGTTACTTTATCCATGCAGTGGGCAGGCAAGGCAAAAAAAAAACAGAGCAACTTCAGGAACACTTTATGAGCAGACAGCACACTAGTAAATTCAATTAATCTAGGCATTTCAAAATTCCTTGAAAAATTGTACAAAAACAGTCATAATTCAATCACAAGTCTATATCAGGAAAGTCACATGATAAAGAGGAGTCCTCAAGAGCTTCAAACCAAAATCCAGAGTAAACAAAACCAGGGTGGAAAAATGAAAAGAAAAAAGCCTTGTGGTGGAAGAAATATGGTCTTGCATAACTTTTTTTAAAGTTCTAATCCGTCAAGAAAGAGTGACTAGGCTCCATGAAAAGTTTTACTGTTCATCTATTGACTGTATTTTTTTGACGATACTGATTAAAACAAATGCATGAGATGAGTAAGTTTCTTTCCAAAATCTCACTCTTGTCCTCAATCATGACTGGAGAAGATGATCAACAATCTCAACACACTCTTGAGATGCAAATATTGTAATTCCATATCTACCCTAAATTCAAATTAGTAACTTAAGGCAACATCATTTATCTGCAATACACGCTCACCTTCGAGTTTATGCAAAATCATAAATGCCATAGAAGATTATCACCAACTCTAGCTTTAAGAAAATTCAGAGCATTATAGAACTTTACCAAATCAACTAAAAACCTGTATCAGATAAAATAAGAAATACGTCTGGATAGCATACTCAACAAAAAAGTAAGTTGACAACTAGAAAGGCTAGGGAGGAAGTAGCAAATAGGGAAGAAGGGGGCAGGAAGGACAGGAAATGAATGTGCCATTAGTGCAAAAATTCACAACAACATTACAGTCGATCAAATTTTGGTTTGTTTTATCCAGTGGAAAGAGCATGGCATTTATGTGAACCAACCTACAAAGTTTTGTAACTTATGAAGAAAGGCCAAAGATCTTCTAAGCAATGAAAAAACATAGACAAACCTCAAGCTCCTTATATATCATGCGAGTCATAAAAGAAGAAGTTACGAAAAATTTCAAGATAGCTGCCTAACCTCTACTTCAAACCACAAAAATAACACCAACCAAGAGAGTAAAAGACTAGATGGATATCATAAATGAGAGGAAATGATTTGATGCAGGACGGTGGTTCGAGACCAACTTTGGAGGCTACAATTTAGAGTTAAATAATATTCAGTTGGATAAGAAAACTATGGCTCTAGAGAGGTGTCTGAGTGCAGTTAAAAGTAGTCAATAGCATAAAGAAGTCTAATCATGTGCAAATAGGATTATTGATGTGGGTTTCAGTAAGGTTTATGTAGAATTAAAAGATCATATATAAGTTATATTTAGGTTCAAAAGTTCCTGGAAATCTATGAAACAAGAAAGAAGATCTAGCTTTACACATGAATTTCTTATGGCCACAGAATGACATGTAATAAAGAAAATAAATTCAGGTTGTTTTTAAAACTTAATCTTGACTTCTAGTGCTGCACCTGACTCATATGAGAAGACTGACATTTAAACTCCCAAGAGAAGTAAAAACTTGACTATTTGTCGTATAACAGTTAGCATAATGCATTTTCAACCAAATACATTATATTATTGTCATCAAGCCAATTTACATGGGAATTAGTACGATCAACAAAAAGAACAAGTGTCTCCTTTGTTTAATAAATTTGGTTATCTGCCTTCTTGACTATTTGACTAAAATAAGAATATGATCCAATATAACAGTACCAAAATAAAGATTTCATGTGGCATACAAATCCTAAAATTAAGTAGACGCACGTTAGATATAAACAGATATCCAGCAACCAATCTCTGATGATACAGATGAACATACAAGAAGGCATAAGGAAGAGGGAGGGGGACCAAACTTGTTTAATAGGACTAAAACTACAAACCAATGAAGCTAATAGATAATATTTTACCGAAAGCTAAGGCAATTGGCTTACCGAACCCTTAGGCATTGAAGGTGTCACTGGTATTAGTTGCCTTGATTGCTTAATAGCCAGTTCCTCGCGTCTTTGAGTCTTGACAGATAACTGTATGAAATAAAAATGTCTATTTAGATCATGTTATAAGTTATACCTGTGATAAGAACTTATTGACTGAGCCACTTACCTGGGGAGCAGTTCGGGTCCGTGAAGGAGCTTGTGCAAGAGCTTCAGCCATATTAAGGCCAGCAGTGACACTTGGAACTGCAGAACCTGAGGTAGAAACAGTTAGGGGGGCAGGCAGGGAACCTGTGTTACTGCTTCCAACCACACTGGGCACGGGCACATCTGCCAGAGCTGATGTCCACCCTTCCCCACTAATCAAAGCTGAATTACCAACAGGCAAACTCTGAGAAGCTGAACTCAAACCAGGAGAAGAAACTCTAGCCATATCAGGCACTGCTTGCTTCTCTTCAGTTCCAAGTGAGGGAAAATCTTTCTCAAACACAACCTTGTGCATGCTACTTCCAATATTAGCCCCAGGAAGCAGACCATTCCCATTGTTATGGTTACAATTACTGCTGTCTCCTGAGTCCACTGCAATCCTTCGAGGCAAAGGCTCACCCTGTTTTCTAGAGAGCATGGAATGAGAACGCCGCAAGGTATCTATATCAACCCTACTGTTTGAGATACCTAATTTCTCAACCCTACTGGTTAAGATACTTTCTAAAGGGTCAGAAGAATCTCGATCCCAATGGTCTCCAAAGCTCGACCTCTCTTTATCCCTTTCTCGATCCTTATCACGGTGACTCCTACTAAAGCTACTGTAAGCATGTTTTGCAGAGCCATTACTAGAACTCCTCCGTGAATTCAACGAAGATGTCCGATCCAAAAACGTGGAACGAGGGGAATTGAAATCACTAGTATTCCTAGTGTTTCTATGTCTTCCGTGATGCACCACTGAAGAAACATCTAATATAACAACAAGAATACAGTTATTATTATATATTCACAAAATGATATACAAACATTCCCACAATGACAACTATATAAAAAAAAAATCGCAGTATAAATGCAATGAGAAACACAATGAGTGTAAAAAATGAGCATACCAAAGGTGCGTCTAACATACAGATACATGTCCAAGAGTAACATTGCAATGAAGAATAAACTAAGAAACGCAATGGGTATTTAAAATTTCGTGTTTACCTGAGTGAGAAGAAGAGGAAGCAAAGGGGTGGGCTGAATTGCCACCCCCAGTAACAGTGCCAGTATTTCTCAACCATTCTGGTACTAATGCTTGTTCACTTCTTTCCATAAGGGATACCGAACATGATCATCAGAAAAAAAAATAAAAAATAAAAAGGAACACTTCTTAACCTTCTTCAAAGCCTAATCCACCAAACTGATTTCCTTCCAACAAAAACTCTAATTCTTACCGTATTCTAGTAATTTAAACCACCAAAACCAAGGTTGCCAGTAATTTTTGGATTTAATGGGTCATTCAGAAATGGAAAAGCAGGAATTGCTTGATCTAAAGAAACAAATATTTTAACACGTGTGAAGCCATAGCAATGAAAGCAATGGCAATAAGGAGATCAAATTTTAATCAACTCACTCCCTACTCCTCCATCTTTGGTTAGAAGATGGATTTGAGATTACTGATTTTCCAGTATCAAAAAACCCTCATATTTCCCAATAAAAGACAAAAAGGATCCAACCCTCTTTTCAAATCAACAACCTAGGCAAAAATAAATAAAAAAGAACTATTCCAAAAAAATGTTAACGCCCATAAACCAGTTAAATTAGGAAAAATAACCCTAAATAATAATTTTGGAGTAAAACTAAAAACCCTAGATTAAATTTTAATTATAGGTTCTCTACTGCTAGGGTTTGAACCAGATAACAACAAGATTAGGGGAAAATTCTAAAGACAAGTGGCCAAATGAAGGAAAAGGGAGAGTCCTAACCCTAACCCCGCTACGATACCGGGCTATTGCCTCAAAAGCATAACCGTTTTTCAAAATAACCGTCCCCTAATCCAAACAATGCGTTTCTTTTTCCGGGAAAAATAAAAGGAACAATTACGAGAAACAGAATAAGAAGGAAAACGAGAGAGAAAGTTTCAGTGGGAACTGGAAAGAAGGATAAAACGAAAGTGAAGCAAGCGATAAGGGAAAGAAAGATTGCTAGATGAAAAATAAAATGCCGGTTTCTTGTTTTAATGGCCAAAAAAAAAATTAGGGTTTTGTTCTCAGTTCGTTTGAGGGTAGATATGGAGGCTAACTTTTCTCTGTTGGTTTTTTTGGATACTGGAGAATGAAGCATACGAAGAACAACTCTTCTCTCTAGCAAGAAAAAATTTTCTTTAGTGAAAAAAAGAAAGAAAAAAAATTATTTTATTTTTATATTTCTTAAAATAACAAAAATTCTTATTATAAGTGTATTTTTTTGGGCATTTATTTATTTTGTCAAAATTTTATGAAACGTTTTTATTTATTTATTTCGTGTTTAACTTGACTTTTCTTTGAGAAATTTTGGCTTATGGTTCTGCTTTGTTTGGTAAAGAAAGGCCAGTTTGTCTAAAACAATACTATATCTTTATCTAAATAAATTAAATTAATTAACTTTATCTTAATCTTACAAGTTACAAGTAATCTCGCCCAAATAGACGTGTAACATTAGAAAATTTAAATACAATATTTTTTTTAATAAGGTATTAGTAGCGATTAGAGATTTAAGGGATAAAATCATAAAAAATTATCTTATATACTGTCAGTAGAGTTTTTTTAACTTCACGAGCATGATTAAGGTGATGACATGTGTCTTATTTTATTTATTTTTTATTTTTTTAATTTTTTTTTTGGTTTAGACCATCCGGTATCCCCATACCTTTGGTATAGGACTAATCCGGATTCGAGCCGAGCGGGACTCAAAGGGTGGCAAAGCTCTCCCTCAAGAGTTTTAATATTTTTAAAGAATACGTGTCATCATCCTAAACTCGATTGTAAAGTTAAAAAATTTTACTGACAATGAATAAGATAATAATCCTAAAATCATATACTTAAAGAAATGCTATTCATTCTCTCTTTTTCCATCATTTTTTCCCTTTAATTTCTTGTTTTTTTTTATCTCTAAAATAAATACCAGATTCAAGGCCACAAGGTGGGAGTGTAAAGGTTGCGGCGTAAGACAGTACTTATGGACAAAAGACGAATGCCATATTACCATTGTTTTCAAATGAGGAATTTTCGTGTATTTTTCTAGTTATTATTTTTTTTATGCGGTCCATATTGTACTCCTAATTGTTTATTAAAATAAAAAATACATTCATACCAATATGGCAATATGAGATTAAATTTGAGTAATTTTAAAGATACATGGTATTATAAAATGTTAAAACTTCTTGAAATTTTGCGTTAAATTACAAGAAATTAAGAAGTTTTTATTTTTCGAATGATTTATATATGAAGAATTTTTAAATATAACCGACTTTTTATTTTTCAATTTTTACATCTTATTTTTTTATGAGTTACTGTTTAAATACAAAAGAAACACGGTGTGAGGTGTAAAAAATCATGTATATTTAGAATCTCTCTTATATTTTGATTTCATCTCTTTGGTTTTTTTTTTTAAGTTTGAATATTTCGATTTAGCTATTTTAATAGAGATAAATGCATTAATTATTGAATTAAAATGTTCAAATGCGCAATTCCTTTTTTTAATATTATTAGTATTTCACTTTAAATTAAAAAAAAGAAACCTAAACTTGCTGAACATGTGAACTAGGAAAAATATGAAAAATCTAATTGGTCGGTCAAATCATAGCATAATCTATCTAGCTTTTTTATTATTTAATTTTTTTTTTGGTTACAGCTTTTTTATTATTTATTAAACCAATAAATTAATAAGATTTTCTTCCAATAGAAGTTTATTTTTGGTATTATCTCTCAATAATAACGTCTGAGTATGGTACTTGTTTTTCATCAGCGTGACACGAGCATAGAAAGGGAGATTCGGAAGCTAACAAAAGTAACAAAAAGTGTGACTAAAATATCTAGTTTGCGCATTTTTATCAAGGATGTGTACATTTTGATTTTAATCAAACTAGTAGAACGAATTAATTTTATTCGATTAATCAACGGATTATTGAATTAATTTTGAGCAGTTAATAAAAAAATTATTGAATAATTTTTATTTTGATTTATTAAATTTTTTAGAATAAAATTAACAGTATATAAAACCAAAAAATATAACAAGTCTAATCCTATTGCAGATTTTAACCAAATAATTTGATATTTGAATATCTACTTTTTAATCGAAGATAGGAGCTCTTTAGTATTTTAATGAAACCAATCATATCATATGCAAGAGTGAAAATAAATTCGATTGAGTCCAAATCAATATTAATAGACCTCTTAAATTGTTTATTAAAGTATCAAGAGAAGATATCATAGAAGAAGTTTGGGGGTAACAATCTCTTGATCGAATGATTAATGATGAATTGTTATTTATTGTAAAATTTTTCCAGCAATCCACTCCTATCACCAGTTATTTAATATTTTCATTGTAAAAAAAAAAAAAAGTCTGGGGTGTATTTCTTATGACTTATGAGAGAATGCCAAACCTAGCTTCAAATATGGTCTCTTAGGTCATATAGATATTGAATGTGAAATGGTGACTGATAATGATGTTGATGCAAAGGCTACAAATCAAGAGGGACCATGGCTAATTTTTTGTAAAACGGGAGAAAGAGATCAATACAGAAACTCAAAGTTTATAAACGTTGATGTCAATCTCCATGGAGCTGCATTAGGGAAGAACAAGATCTGGAAGGGTCAAATGATGATCGGAAACGACGAGGAGGTGCCAGTAAAAGATTCCGATTGCAGTAGTGGTTACATGAAAAGGAGTCGGTTACTTTTGGGAAATTTTCAAACTGACAGAGGAAACTATGGAACACATGGGACTTGTAACTATTTCAATACAATTAGGACTTAGGAAATTCTTATATATCGGATACTCTATGTCAAGGCTCAACCCGTTTATTTGCTATCACTAGCATCTCTTAAGTGCTCTCGTCCCAAGTTTACCTTAACCTATGAGGTAGGCGGTTGCCCACTCGCTTAACGTATTGTCTGCTTTGGGCGCTTACCACTCTCACGGCTTTGCCCCAAAATGCCTGAAGTACCTTTTAGGACATTTAATATCTTGAGCACGTTTCGCATATTTCGAACCCTTAACCACTTAGGGATGTTGAAACATGCTAACTATTTGTCCTTATGGTGGCGAGCGCCCAAAGCGGATAATACGTTGAGTGAGTGGACGACTGCTTACCTCACAAGTCAAGGCAAATCTAGAGCAAGAGCGCCTAGAGGATGACAGTCGATGGTAGATAAATAGGCTAGGCCTTGACACTCTATTTCAAATAACTTAACATCATTATCAAAAATTAATAAAATATGAGCAATTTGAAAACTATCCAACCCTACACTCTTCAATTTTAAATAATTATTCATTCTTCTATGTTTCCTCTATTTTCCACAATTTTTCACTACCTTTCACAATTATTCACTATTTTTCATGGGCATTGTTCAAAATTCATGATTTTCTTCTCAATTGTATTATATTTAATCTTATTAATTTTTAAGAATAAAATTATATTTAATTTAAATTTTAATAATTTCAAACAGTTTTTCAAATTTTAAATTATTTTGAATTTTAATAATTTTAAATATAAACCATTTTGTGTTATGTTATTTTAATTTAAGTTATTTATATTTTTATTGATTCAATTTAGATGAACTCAAATGAATTTTTTAAGCCTACGTCAATTTTGAGCTTTCTAACCTACCTAACTTGTAACAAAAAAAAGTAAAGTATAAACAATATGTTACTTACTTAAAACTAAACCCAATAAACAAAAAGTAATATTTGTCATAAATCCCGTAATTTTCATATGACAGGTGAGTATTAACATAGTATTATTTATAAAATTGTTGATATAAGAAATAACAAACAAACAAAATAAACAAAAATAAATTAGAAGTAAAAAATAAAACAAACGTTTCAAAACTTAATATCTCTTCGGCTGTTCCATCTTCATTCTTGTTTGAATTTGAATATTTAAAGTTTTTCAAATGATTCAAGGACAAAATGATTTCAAATTTAAATTTTTAATAGTTTGCTTAACATTTTAACTAATGAAAAGATTTATTTATTTATTTGCAAAATAGAAAAGTTTGAAGTAAAGTATCTAGTTTTTATACTAATAGACTAAAATTAAATTAAGTTCAAACTTCGATGACTTAACAATTTCTTAATTTTACAATTCTAAACTTAGGATACACATCTTTGCATCATTGAACCCTAAATTTTAATAAAAATAATCAAAGGGTTATTATTACAGATTATTAAATTAATGGATGGAAAGGTCAATTAGATTTTGAACTATAATTTTTCAATTGATATTTTTATTATATTTGATTATTAAATAATTAAATTTTATTTATTTTTAATTTAATTTTTAAAAATTAAATATAAAAATATTTTTAATATTTTAATAATAATTTTAAATTAAAGCTGTAAGGACCTGCCAAGTGACACTTTATTCCCGAAGGATTCAAGAGGTGGCTCCCTCAGCGACCTTACAGTGTGAGGTAGGGCGGTCACCCATCACTCACCCACTCAACGTATTGTCAACTTTGGGTGATCGCCCACCCTCACGGCTTTGTCTCAAGGAGTTTGAAGAACTCAGGATTAATCCCTTGAGTGCATTTTCATTAAGGCTTAATGAGTGTAAGGCTCGGGTACTTAAGGGTACCGAGGTTCGAGCCTCAGTGTAAACGCGCTCAAAAGATTAATCTTGAGTTCTTCAAGCCCCTTGAGACAAAGCCGTGAGGGTGGGCGACCGCCCAAAGCAGACAATACGTTGAGTGGGTGAGTGATGGGCGACCACCTACCTCACACTATAAGGTCGCCGAGAGGGTCACCTCTTGAATCCTACGGGAACAAAGTGCCACTTGGCGGGTCCTTACAATAAAAATGCGCATTTTTATTATAAAGACCCGCCAAGTGGCACTTTGTTCCCGTAAAATTCAAGAGGTGGCCCCCTTGGTGACCTTAAAGTATGAGGTAGGCGGTCGCCTATCACTAACTCACTTAATATATTGTCCGCTTTGGGCGGTCGCTCTGAAGAACTCAGAATTAATATCTTGAGTGCGTTTTTATTAAGGCTTGAACCCTGGTACCCTTAAGTACCTGAGCCCGTAGGATTCAAGAGGTGGCCCCCTCGGCCACCTTACAGTGTGAGGTAGGTGGTCGCCCAACACACACCCACTCAATGTATTGTCCGCTTTGGGCAGTTGCCCACCCTCACGACTTTGTCTCAAGGAGCCTGAAGAACTCATGATTAATCCCTTGAGCGCGTTTTCACTGAGGCTCAAACCCTAGTACCCTTAAGTACCTGAGCCTCCTTACAATAAATTTCTTGCACTCATTCTCACCAACTTTCCCCTGCATCCCGATTTTTCTTTGCTGCCATTTTTTCTTTTCTTTTATGTCTTAATTGATTAGCAGTGCAGCAAAGGAAAAATGAAACAAAGAAGTCAGTGCTGCAGTTTTTTTCTTTCTTTCTTTGCCGACTTGAAAATTTTCAAAAAGACTCTCCTTTATCTTCTTTATTTGTGTGTTGTTCTAATGAAAAATTATCAACAAATCCAATGTTTAAAATTTCTCTCTTTTTCTTCTTTTGCTTTTTTTGTTTTAATCAGTGCAACAAGCAGTGGCGTAGCCAGGAAAATTATTTAGTGGTGTCAAAAATAATTACACTTTTTCTATTATATCTTGTTTTTTTTTAATATCTTAAAATCATATATCTTTCTTTCATAAAAAAATTGATATTCTTTATCTTTTTCAATCATCAAAAATTATCTATTTCTTAATCTATGAAAATAAAAAAATATAAAAATAATTGCAAAAATATATTTTTAAAAATTCACGTATATATGAATATAAAATTTTTCATTCGAAATCTTTTAATAATTACAACATCATTACAAAATTTAAGTATAAATATTAAAAGAAAAAGGATAATTATTTTATATCACAAGAAAATTATAAATTTTATAAATGAGATTAAAGAGTTAACATATATCCATTTAAATATATTTTAAAAATAATAAATTATATAATTTTTAAATAAACATGTAGTAGATAATTTGTGAAATTTAAAAATTCAATTCCCTATATAGAGAACAATAATCTAAAAAAATCTTCAATATAAAGTTAGCTTTTTGCAATTATCATAAAGAGTTTATTTTTATAAAAAAAGAGTTTTCATTTTTTAAGAATGATCATAAATATAACTAATACGTTTCTTCAATATATGTAATCAAATTATCTCTTATTGATTTGTGTAACAAATCAATTTCACTATTTTTGTAGTTGAAAAGATTACTTGTTTACTAATAATAAAATCTTGACTTAATGACAACAAGAAAATTTTGGAACCTTAAAATTTTATATTTAAGTCTCGTCATATATGAGTTTGATCCAACTTTATAGTGGATTTATCCGACTTATATATGTTGGTTTGTTGTTTGATTAGTTTATTTATATGATATAATTCATTGATTTCTTACATATAATACTAAAATATAATCATAATTTATCTTGTACTTATACTTTCATTAAAAAAATTGTATACTTGTCCTAATTGATAAAATCGAAACTAGTTTTAGTACATACAATTCATGAATAACACCAATATTGTTTTTGTCTTAAATCCTTTTTTTTTGTGATCTCTATTTTTGACTAAATATATTATGACCCCAAATTATTTTATTATATTATATATTAATTCATAAATTTTATTTCAGCGAGGTCAATTTATTCAAAAGTTTACTTTTTGAAGATCAATTTATAATTTATTTTGCATGTGCATCCATGCATTATAAAAATATTTCAATTTTTAGTGGGGTCATTTAATCCCAAGTTTCTCACGTGGCTAGGCCACTGGCAGCAAGCTTGCACGAGAAGCTTACTATGACATTATTTCTTTTATATATATATATATATATATATATATATATATATATTATAAATCTATTTTATATTTACAACTATATGTATATGACATATACTATTTACATATATTTATATAAATACAATTTATACTTTCTATACATATATTTAAAACACACAAATATGTATAATTTGTATTATAAATATATATTCCTTGAATCATATATTATAATCTAGAAATATTCCAATCTCTTAATAAATTTATTTATTTATTTTAACCAGTCTATTAACATCAAAATTAAATTTTACAAATACCTAACTCCAAAAATAGGAGAATTTGCGATTATCACAAAAGCAACCTAAATGAATGCTTAGAGGTAAAACTTTGAATAAAATTTTAAAAGTATCAATTAGATCTGACCCATGGATGGTAAAGTTAAGCCACCTTTACTATCTCTTAAACTCAATAAAATTTTACTTTATTTTATTTTTGAACTAAATCTCAATGAAAATTTATATGAAAAAGAACTAATAATACGTGCTAACGACACATTGATCTATTGATAAAGAGTAAGAAATTTTAATTTTAATGATCATATTCAACTTTTGAAAATCTCAAAAATCAAAAAAAAAAAAAGCTAATACATAAATGTCCTATATTTTAAATTTGTAATGATTCATAGTTTAGAAAAAGATTGCGGTTCAAATTTCTCTACTAGGTGGCTTAAAGAAAATAAAATAAAAAAAAGGTCAGACATCCAATTTTGGTTCAAAAATCCAGAATATTGACCCAGAAAACATGTCAAAAAAAAATCGTTGTCAACCTTCAATCATAAAAACTATTCTACCATATTTTTCGGTCAAAACCAAGCTTCTTATATATATATATATATAAACACCTAACACATAAATTTGTCTAGGAAACAAACAACATTGCACCATATTGACCAACTTCTCTTGAAATTGAAATATATCATAATGATTATTAGCAAAATTTTCCATTGAAAATATCTATAAGTTCCTCAAATGATAATGAGAAAAAAAAAATTCAACTTTAGCTCCAATAAAGTATTCAACAACATTACACAGTTCAATGATCAGAGTCTAAAGTTTGTTGATGAATATTCGAAATAGACTTCAAAAGAGAGAAGTCGCCTAATTATCAATGTAGAATCCTATAAAAAACAAATAGGGATACAATACAAGGGCGTCAATTCAAGATGAGGGAGATATGGCTATACAAAATATGCAAGTACTTCTAACTAGTTTCTGCCATTATCTTGTATCTTTAATGTACCTCAGAATATAGTAGTTGTATTTTAGAATGATCGCACGTTGATATTTGTTTTGTACCATAGATTTATCTCAATTCTTATATTTGATTATCTTCGCATTTATTTGGAGATGACAGTAAATAGGGTATTCGTTAATTTTAAGATATTTGAATTGGAATTTGAACTTAATTATATTTTACAATATCTAAATATGATCAGTTACCTGAATATTTGATTTTACCATCCGAACTTTGCTCATATAATATAAAAAATATTCATTAACTATCGAACCCGCTAAATATCAGTTTATTAAGTTAAAATTTGACTTTTAATTTAAAATTTAAAATCAATTTTAATGCAATTATTATGAAAAATAAATTAATAAATTTAAATTAACTCACAAAAAAAATTAATGTTAAATACTTAATGAATTAATTTAATTAAGTATTATATTAATAACAAATAAGTTATAAATAAAAATACATATAATAATATATATATTTTTAGGTTCTGGTAATAACTTATTAGAGTATCTTAAAATCACCATCCAAACTTGTAACAGGTAATAAAATTACAACTTAAACTTTATTAAAATTCAGTTATTAATTACTCTAACTCTATTTAATCGGATTGGGCATATATTGAGTCGAAAGGCTTGAGCTACATTATATGATATATCAAAATTACAATTTGAAAGACTTATATTTGAATTAGAAATAGACAAAGGTTAAATTTATGAGCTGGAAAAACTATTTCTTTCCCATCGAGTAAATCAAAATTTATATTCATATACTTAATAATTATAAAGTTTTTGGCTAAACTGACATTCTGAATCAATTAACATTAGCTCATAAATTATTAACTTGGTAGCCGTGTGTTTTGCAACAGGCGTAAGGCATGAGGCAAGCAAGTCATCTCTTCGACTGCCCTCTTGCTTTCTGGATCCTAATCTTAATTGCGTCTTCCATTTCTCATTCATTCTATATTTTGCAGTCTTTAACGAACCATCCATCATCCATCCGTCGCCTAAAACGGCAGTTGTGGTCCTGGAAGAATTGGCTTTTATCACCAACGGTATTTCACTTGTAAATTTGATGATTTTTATGTCTTATTATCTGTTTGAATGAATGCACGGTTTAAAAATAATAATATAATAAATTGAAATTTTAAAAACAAAATTCTACCTTTAGTTGCTGGCTGGAAAATTATCGTCAAAAAAAGGTTGGCATTGCATTGACAGCCAAAATTTACGTTTTAGTAGTCAAATGCAATGCCAAACAAGCCCTTAGTGCATACAATAATAAAAAAGTTAAAAGTTAACTTATGCTTTTACTTGATTTACGAAACTTAAGAAAGCAATATTGATTTTATTATTCTAACGATTTTTATATTGAAAATTTCTTAATTCGTTTATTAAATTAAATTTCATAAATATCACAATAATTTTAAATTTTTGAAATATTGTATTTATTTTCCGGAAAACCTTCGAAACTCAAAAATTATTTTAAATCTTGATTAATTCAAAATTAAACTACGATCAATCCCAAAATAAAAAATCTCTTTTTTTTTTTTGTTAACCATGATATTGGTACGAAGTATCCACCGTCGACAACAGTGACTAATCTCCGTCGGGGATCCTGAGCGCACACAAAGTGGGTAGTCCCCTCCCAGCATAGTTTGCTCCATACCCAAGGCCAGGAATCGAACCCTGGACACTTGGTTAAGGGGCGAGAGCCGCTACCACTCACACCAACCAATATTGGTTAAAAATAAAAAATCTCTTTCAAAACTATTTTTTTCATATACAATACTTAAATTTAAAACTTTTTTAAGAGATGCCGAGCTTTTTTTCATTAAACTCAACAAAGGTCGGTAAAAATTTTAGTTTTATCCACAATGAGTAACGACCACCGTGCTAGTTGCTACTTTTCTTTGATAAGGGATAAGATTATCTATTACCAGTACTAGTCTAGTACCATCGGTGATTGATTATATCTTTGATTTCCATTACTACCACTAAGCATTGCCGGAATTCACACTTCTACCCATCATAAAGACGAAAGAAAGGTTGGGTCATATTTGAGATATCGCGTTTTGGCAGCTGCCGTGTGGGGTCTTCTTACGGTGCATGCCGCCGTAGAGAATAAACCAGTGTCACCGTGTTTACGTGGCAAAAAATTGCACAGATGGAATAATGGTCCCACCTTAAACGAAACAAAATAATCCTTCCAAGATTTCTTGACCTTTTATAGCAGCCAGGTGGCACCGCGTATAACCTCGTTGTTTTTCTCTCTCTTCCGACGGCGTTTACCAGTCTCCCTGACTACCATTGCACCTTCTCTCATTTCTCTCTCTTCTAGTCAGCTCCTTTTCGCTCCCAATTTTCCAACCTAAATTTTCCCAGGAAAGTTGCGGAGAAAAGAAATTTTCGTTTTCCTTCTAAATTGTTATTTTGGAAACCCTATATTACTTTCGATTATTTAGATTTTTGATGGATTTGGCTCCATATGCATCACTTACCTCGATTCTTTAGTCATAGAAGCAGCATGGACTCGAAGAGGAGCAGAAGAAAGCCGAGACTCGAACGCCGCAATGCAGCGAAGCACATCGACTACGATGCAGCGTCGTTTTCTTCGTCTCTCGATGATTCCTCTTCATCTTCTTCTCTAATCACACGATCGCTCGATTTATCCGATAAAACCAGCTTCCGTATCCAAGGAACCGATGGAGAGTTCGATCGAATTTGTCGGACCTTGGGTCTTACAGGGCCTGAAGATTTTTCCATCCCAGCCGCCGCTTGGGAGGCCCGTAAAATTCGGTCGTCGTCGGATCTTCTGCCTCGGTCCAGATTAAACCCGTTGGATAGTCCTGAAGAAGAGACGGCCGTGGTTAAAGATGGCACTGAAGTAACAGTAGCTGAATTGTCTGAGAGAGTTTTGGCTACAGAATTGACTGGGGAGGACTCGGCCGAGTTAAAGTTAAGCGAGTGCTGCTTTTCTGATAGAATTCTGGTGGATGTTGCTGCTGCAACCGAATTGAAATCAAACTCGAATAATGGAATTAAAGGGGCTAGGCCACCGTTTTTAAAGCCGCCGCCGGGGATGAGACTACAGGTGATCGATAATGGGTGCTCCAGTTGGGATCTATTTAGGGATTTCTCCCCTGAAGACGGTAGAGGGTGTGCGGTTCCGATTCCCTTACATTCGTCTTCCGATGAAGAAGAAGATAAGGGAGAGGAGGCCGGGGATAATGAGGAAAATGCTAAGGAAGAGGGTAATGTAATGAGAGTAGGAATAATAGAGACTCCGGTGCTTTCACAGTCGTGTTCGTTTTCAACTTCGAATGATGATGATTCTTCGAGCACTACAACGGAGCCTATGTCAAATATTTCCCCTAATGGTAGGTTCAAAAGGACAATTACTTATTGGGAGAAAGGTGAGCTTCTCGGGCGTGGATCATTTGGATCCGTTTTCGAAGGGATTTCTGAGTAAGTGATTCGATAGTGCATATAATATTACGCCCGACTTTATTTTCATGTTGATTAGATGCTTATTGGTAGTTTTTATTTCCAGTTAGTTTATCTTTTGATATGTTCAAACTATTTTTGGTACATCCTTAATCCCACACAATGATAATTTTGCCTCTTTAGATTAGAAAGCGTCTAGGGTTAGGAGGTATTGTTGGTGTTAGTTAAGCATATAAAGAGAGAGCACCTTTGTATGACCTCTTAATTCTTCTTTTGGCCAACATGGCCCTTTAATTTTTTAGAGAGCACCGTTTTACATGTTAGGGCTTAGGGATTAATGATGGTTGAATCTTAAGATTGCTAGATATCATTTACATAGTGAACTCCAGTGGTGACTACTTCTTGGACATATCATGTTTTTGCAGTTTCAAACATGGGGTTAATATATTTTTGCCTTCAGGACATGTTACTTTGTTTGCTGCTTGAAGTTTTGCATAATTGATATTTGATAACCTGATTTACCCATGTAGGCATTTTTTGTGGCCAATTTGTGGATATTAGGAACTACCGTCTCTGTGCTGCGTAGTGGCATAGAGAAATAAATACCTGAGTTAAGTCCATCTTTTTTTACTTGTGCTTGGAAATAGGTTCTGATCGTCAAATTCAGTCTAAACTTTCAGTGTTCCTATGTGGCTAGGAAATGGTTCACTGGAGATATCTTGTTCCATGTAGTAGACTTCAAGATGATGATTTTAGTTTTTTACCATTGTTGAAGAGTTGAGAAATATAAATTCAGGGAAGCAACATTGCACTAGGATCTTTAAGATATGGAGCCAATTGCAGAGATTTTGGATTATCTAAGACTCCAAGCTGTGTGATGGCATTTTCTTGGATTCACATAAGGAATTATTGGTCATTAAAATTTTCAGAATAGCATAGGAAAGCCCGTTTTATCCCACTAGCAATTAATTGGTTGTCCACTTATCCAATAGATTATGTATTGCTTTTGGTTAAGAAAGCGATGTTTTTCTTTTAATCATGCTTAACTAATTATTTATCCATTCATTTCCCTGTAGCGATGGATTCTTTTTTGCCGTGAAGGAAGTTTCATTGCTTGATCAAGGAAGTCAGGGAAAGCAGAGTCTTATCCAACTTGAACATGTGAGACAGTTTTTGTCTTTTACTTCTTTAAATGTTCAGTTTCTTTTGTGCTGCTAATCAATCTTCTTTTTTTTTTTTTCCTGAAATATCCATTTTCTTCTTTGTCTCTGTCTATTTAACTTCTTTATTTCCTTTCTTTTTCAGGAGATTGCTCTTCTAAGTCAGTTTGAACATGAAAATATAGTTCAGTATTATGGCACAGATAAGGTACTAATTTCTGACGTTTACCTTAATTAGTGGAATTGATTACTTTAAATATTCTTTGATGTTTGACCAAATTGAATATGGCAATCAATTAAACAAAAAAGTTGTTTATTTTGTTTTAGTTTTTCATTTTAAAGTATTTAGGACACAAAACACCCTGTTGTCTGGGTACTTAATGCAGTTAAGTAATTTGTGATTCCATCTGTAACATTTTAGCATCCTCTCTCCTATGTTTTCTTCCCCATCAAAATAGTTATTAAACAAAAATTCTCAATATTGCTGTATTTTTTTTTTACCTTTGCAGGAATTTTTCTTTAAAACTTAAATTTGACCAAATTTGCACTTCCATTGAAATTTTTAATGGGAAAAAGAAAACATGGCTTATCCTGGGGCAGAGTGTAAATTTGCAAAAAAGTGTTAAAGTATAGTGAGCTTAATTTCAGGTGGGCCTTGCATGGTTTTGTCATCTGAGTCATCCATACCTGTTGAAAGGTTCTTTTGCTGCTGTTGTTTGAGGCTATTTTGCTTTGCTAATCTTCAAATGTTACTGGCTTGCTGCATTACAATGTTTGAATATCAAATATCTACCTTACCCAGTTTCTTCTTGCATTATAAGAAAGGCCTTAATGCCAAAGTTTATGTTTAATGTAGCCTTTTCTTGTTTAGCCATATAGAGCTGGTTGAGAACAAAGATTCTCATTGCAATGCCAAATATTGAATAACTGTAGATGCATGTAAATCCGTATTAAGTCTGCATTTTTAAGCATTATGATGCCAGTGATTATAAGTGGGGTTGTTGAATACCTTGGCTTAATAGGATGACCTTTTAGTCAGATCTTTCATTAATTGTCTAATTTTTGTCTTTTTGCAGGATGAATCAAAATTATACATATTTCTTGAGCTTGTAACCAAAGGCTCCCTTTTAAATCTATATCTGAGGTATCATCTCAAAGATTCTCAAGTCTCTGCATATACAAGACAGATTCTGCATGGACTGAAGTATCTTCATGACCGAAATGTGGTTCACAGGTAAGTCAAGTGACCTTTTACGCTGCTCTTTTATTTACACGACTTTTATGCTGCTTCTTAATTATTTACGCAAAACTTAAAATTTTTGTTCGTTTGATCTAGCCAACTGATATTTTTTTTCACACTTTAGTTATATTTGATTTGCAAATATTCATATTTGCCTTCTTCAAATTACTTCATGCAGAAGATATACCCTTTTAATGTAAACATTGCTTAACTTAACCGATGGAAGGTTTGGATTTTGATTGTTTATCTTTATTATGATCTGCTATAGTGAACATTATCTGTATGCATGTATAATATTCCTTATCAGAGGACATTCTAAAGCCAGGAATGTAATGTACTTTGATAATAGAAGTTTTTCTCAAAATTTTACTTGTTATAATTTTGCCTTAAGGTTGGATGCCTGCTTGATCTCTGTTCTCTTCCCTGATTTGGTGTTTTTTATGGTTTTGAAATTGAAAGTAAAATTGTTTTTTGCATGCAGTGTTGCAAGTAAAATGTTCTATGTTATTCCTGAGTTTCTGCACACTTGAATTTAATCTCTCAAGGCTTATCCCCTTGTTTGTTGATACAGGGATATTAAGTGTGCTAACATATTGGTGGATGCTAGTGGATCAGTGAAACTTGCAGATTTTGGGTTGGCAAAGGTCATTTTATTTCTAGGACTTTGATCTTCTTTCTTGTTTCTTAGTAGCTTCTAAGACGATCATATTAATGATATTGGTGCTGGATTTTGTTTTCAGGCAACCAAGTTGAATGATGTTAAATCATGCAAGGGGACCGCCTTCTGGATGGCCCCTGAGGTTTGCCTCTATTCTTTCCTTTTAGAAGTGATAACCTGTAATAGCTGTTGTTTGATGCATGTAGAGTATCAATTTCTTCTGTATTAGAGGTACTGCTTGAGATATCTAGCTAGTAGGAATACTCAATAATGACTATGATGACAAAAGAAATGATGACTTACATTCTTAGCAAATATTTCTTTTCTATATTAGATATGCTGCTGGACATATTTAGCTAATAGGAATACTCAATCATGACTATGGTGACAAAAGAAATGATGACATACATTCTTGGCGAATATGTTCGTACACTGAACAAAAGAAGGTGTAAATTGCTTTTGCTGATCCACCTTAATTTCCCAGGGCTTCATTTACATGGAACATGATTTAATATCGTGGGGCAGCTAGTTTTCATTGCTTGAATCTTAACATTTAGCTTATTATGAACACTTTTTTTTTTAATCTTTTTAGCCACCAGTAATTTCCTAACAAATTTGTATTTGGTTAGATAATTTTCATGGACTGATAGTTGCTAGTGTTTGATGATGCCACTTCTCCCTTTCTGAAACACTGCTGGCCCTTTTTTAGATCACACCTAAATGATGTCTTCAGTTCCTAGTTAGAAGGGCTCGAGTGCTTTTTCTCTAGAAACACAGTTATTACTGTTGTCTTTGCTACAGTAGTTTTTTACTTTTTGACACAGACTACCTATAATTTTTAGTCTTCCAGAATTCTGATTATCAGCTGGCGAATTACAGGTTGTCAACCAAAAGGGTCAAGGGTATGGACTTCCTGCTGATATATGGAGCCTTGGTTGTACTGTGTTGGAAATGTTAACCCGTCAGATTCCGTACAGTAATTTGGAATGTGTACGTAAATCTTCTTCTTGATACAAGCATTACTAGTCTTGATAATTGAGTGGTTTTATTTAAAATTAAAAAGAGAAAAAAAAACAGATATTTTGAAAATTTTCTATGTTGTCATCACCAAATCACAAAATGGCTTATAGAGTTTTAAAGCATGAAATTGGGTTTCTACTGTGTACCATTGATTGATTTAAGTACGTGTAGTAGGATGTCAGGTATTAAATGTAAAAAATCAAGTTGAAAGAGGAGGTTGGGGGGGTTGGGGTTGTGGAGGGGTGTTCCTGTTTTTGCCGTCTTTTACAAGAAGATGCTGGCTGTTCTTTTCATATTAATTCCATCTTACGCTGACGCTGGAGAGCTTTGAGCAAGTGTTATTGTTGAGTTAAATTTTGATACTCTACTTTTTCATGCATTTGTAACTTAGCGTGAATATTGTTCTGTTGTTAATGACATTGTGTAACTTGAAACAGATGCAAGCGTTGTTTAGAATTGGGAGAGGTGAGCCACCACCAGTATCTGATTCTTTGTCGAAAGACGCACGAGATTTTATCGTGCAATGCTTACAAGTCAATCCAGATTCTCGGCCAACTGCTGCAAAACTCTTGCAGCATCCATTTGTGAAGAGGCCTCTACCAACACACTCAGGCTCAGCATCTCCTCACCTTGGACGGCGGGTTTGAATGTTTAGCCTTGAAACTATATTGCAACAAAAAATGAGGTAAACATTTTCCTCTTATAATATGTTTATATCTATTGCTTTAGAGAAAAATTCATGCTGGCGACTTAGCTTGAGGTCCTATATTGGTTTATATAGCCTACCCTAATTTTGGGATAAAAGTTTTGATGATGATGAATATGTTTATATCTCCTTGTTGAGCACACTGCCCATTGCGAGTGAAACTAGTGTGCTCCTTATCCTCAATCAGAAGAAATATGTCCTGGAATCTGCCATTGTCACAAGATGTTGGATTTGAGATCATAAGATGGCTAAAACATCCTGTAACAATGGATATATTGATTCCTACGAAACGCGCGCTCTTTAAAAATCTAGCATGGGTTTTGAGGCTTTGTTATCTTATTAGTTCGTGAAGGTAGAAAACATTTTCGCAGAATCTGGTTGATTTTGATTTTTACATGCAGATGCAGATGTTTTAGCTGTTGGATACAACTCCGTCTATCATGATGAATAAGACAAAGTTCGTCTCTTTAAGCTCCAATGCTGTCCACCTTTTGTTTTGCACCTAAAGACTCAAAGAGTCTGAACATTGGTTGGTAGGCTAAAACAATTCTGTGTCATTGCTATGGCCTAATGGCCTTGCAATATTCTGAAATCTGAATCTCCATGATCCCGCATTGATGCAGTACGGAGTAGATCTGCTCTTAAATTATTTGTTGTGATTTTGTCTGTTCTGTGATCTGATTTAACGAGTTTTTTTTTTTTTGGGTGCAACATTGTTAGGGCAGGCTGTTAGGAGAAATTGTTGTAAGAATTAGAAAGGACAGTCTCTTTGTAAATATGTATGTATCTCATTATTGAATAATGGTAGTTTGTTTATGCACACAATCAATTTGTTTTTATTGTTTGCTTTCGGGTCTTTTTTAATCAGATATTGGTTGCTTTCGCTTGTTTATGCACGCAATCAACTTGTTTTGCTTTTCATTTGAAACCGATCCTTCCCTTCCCATCAGAAAAGAATAAAAGAACTTGAGGGAATATCTGATTCAAGTTACTCTTTTAGGGTGTGGTTGGATGAAAAATTCTGAAAACTTGGATTTCAAAGTGCATCAATTCAAAATATTAGAACTTGTCATTCAATTGTTTGGACCTTTTTTTTTTAATTTTAAAAAATTGATTATTAGAAGGTAATGAAACAAAAAATATATATATTAAATATAAAAAAGGAAAATATAGTAAATATATAATATGGGTATCATTTTATTTTTAAAAATGTGATGATATTATTAATATTGTGAAAAAAATTAAAAATTTATATTATATTTAATAAAATAATTTTTTTTTTTTAAGTTTTGTACATGTGCAATTAAATAAGAGAAGATTTGGAGCATTTTGAAGAAAAATCATTTGAAATTCTTCTTAAATTTTGAAATGTTTTTTTTTTACTAGAAATGAAAATTAGATTTTAAATTTTATAATATTTTAATTAAAATGAGTTTTTTTATTAAAATTTCTTATTCAAGCACCCTTTAAGGATTAATGAGCCAAGTGTGGAGGCACAGTGGGCCAGACCAGCGGCGTTAGACTGCTTTGAACCTAGGGATCCGGTTTGCCTTTGCCAAAAGGGCCCAAAACCTTGCCACGATGGGTTTCAATTTTTAAAAGGCATGCGGCTCTTTTTTTTTTTTTTGTGGCAGAGACATATAAGTGTACAGAAATATAATTTTTTTATTTTATAACCAAGTATGAGAGGAAAAAAATTAACTATTAAATTTAATTGTTCTGAAAAAAATAACAATCGTTCGATTGAATTTTGATACAAATATATACTGCTAATTATTTGACCAAACTTCATCAATAAATTCAGGAGCGACTGAGCCTGGCAAGTCAAGAAACTTCTCATTTTCGCCTTCGCAGTGCCCCCACTTTCAAATTTGAGAAAAAAAAAAAAACTGCATAATTCGGAAAATCTCGCATTTTTCCAAAATGGTTTAAAGTCAGGTTAAGTGAACTTTGATTCTTCGAGCAATCACAATCAGATGGTTTGATTGTTTAACAGTAATTTTGAGGCTTCAGTCATTAATTTTGTTCCAATTCTTTTACGTTATCTTCTCTTTTGAAACGATAAAAAGTACCAACAGATTTTACAGCCTCATAAACTTATCAACCAAATAAAAGAACAATATAATATTAATAAACATGAACTTATTAAGTTTTAATTATTGAAATTAAAAGTTCAATATTTTATCCAAAGTTTAATTACTACAAAAACTAGAACAAAATTTGTTTCAGTATTATGGGACTAATTTCTTTTCCAACCGCTGCACTTTGCATGAGTAAGACCTCTCTCTACACCGTAGAAATCAGATGTAATGTGATTACAATTGTAAAGTTACTTTGCAGCTATTGTTAACAATCAAATTGTGTAAAATGATTACACTTTTTTTATAAAAAATGTGAAAAAAGTGAAGAATCGAGCATTAAATTTAATTTATTTTAAGGAAGACTAACCATCATTGAATCAAATTTTAGTGGTTGATTGTACTAGTTTAAATTACGGTGCAAAATGAAGACTTTCGTGACGCCAAAAGATCTTGAAATTTATTATCTGTCACAGTCAACGTGAAAAAAAAAAACCGAAAACTTTTATTTTTTTGATGGGCTTTGATTTGGGCCTAAATTTGCGGCCCAGGTGATTAATATCCGTAAATTTATAAAAATGAGTAAAAAATGTCGACATAGTGGCGTTACAGCGACCACGAAGTTCCAGCAAGCCAATCAGTTATAGAGAGAGAGAGAGGCGGCGAGTCAGGAAAAAGAGAAAAACGAAAACTTGAGAGGGTTAAAGACGCAAAGTAAAACGCGCTCTTGTCCGTACAGCGCTCGTAGCGGCAGCGGCCGTGGAAACCACCCCTTTCCCTCGCGGACGCAAAAGCATTCTCACTCCCCTGCGAAGATCGGCTTCCTTCCTTTCGCCAAATTTTCATAAATTCAAATCGACGTCACACATCCAGGTACGCTAGATTCCGATTTCCCTTTCGATCTCTACCGTTGATCTCTCCCACACTCATTTTTTTTTATTATCAATTCCGTTTCCCTCCACTTCGATTTTATTTCTTTCGAAAGATGTTGCAATTTGGTCTTCAGTGTTCTGATCGCGCTTTCATGTTTCAAATGTTTTATTCAGAGTATGATGTACGGTTTTAATTCCATTCTTCGGCATAACACACTCTTTTTCTTTTTCCCTTAAATCTTTGTTATTCTATCTGGTCAATAGGATGATGGGAAGGGTGCTTATTGTTGAGTTCATTGTCATCTTTTCATTGGCCTCCTAATATCTTGCTTTTAATGAAAGACCAAACGTTTGCGTGGGAGTGCTTTGTCTTTTTTGAAAAGCTTTTTTATTTGTTACTTGAGCTGTGATTTATTAGTAATTTTGGAATAGTTAAGTTTTCTATAATACTGTTGCTTTCCACTACGAGCTAAAATGGTTTAGAATAAAGACGGTGGACAATTTCTGTGTGCATAGTCCTCGACTCCCTTCCTCGGACCTATAACTTTGGGCTTTACCTGTGTTTTTTTAACCTTGCTATTAAATCATTTTAAAAACATGTTCTATATAGTTTAGAGCTTGATTCGGAAGTTGACTTATTTTATACTACTTTGTTTGGATTAAAATAAAGTAATGCTCAAAAGTTATGGGTGCAGGCTGAATTTTACAGATTGTATTAAATGGTTAGTCATTGAGCAGGCTTTCTACTATGCTTATAAAGAGTGTAGAGTCATTTCGTGTTATGTTGGTTCTTAATTCAAATTGTGCATTACAACATTGTCGGTATTTGTCCTTAGAAGTTGGAATTCAACAAGTTTTGAATATAATTTGATTGTGGTTTCCAGATATTTTTTAAAAACTGCAATGCAGGTAAAATATGTACTTGTAACCAACAATTCTTAGTGATTTTGATGGAACCTTACCAAGTGGTCAAGGCTTAAAATAGGTGGACCCTTTTCTTGATCCGGCGGCTGCCATCTGATAAATGCTACGGGGTGGGTTAGGGTAGCCCGCGGTGTAGGGCAATGTAAGAGTGCTAAACATGTAATTGATAAAAGAAAGTGGTGATGGAATTAAAGCCTTCATGCCACTTTCATATTTTGTTTGGTACCATATTACTCTTATGTCAACTGTGTCCCCGTTTTCTAGTTTCACTGGGCCAAGATATTTCCTGCTTTGATATTCTGGATGAAACTTGCACCGAATATTCTTAGTAGTTATGATTTTTTAACTCAACTTTTTGTTTGATTTAATAGCTTTAGTAAATTCCTGTTGTCTCATTTCTTTCTTTCTTTTTCCTTTTTTGTCTTTCTTTGAAAGGCAATAATAATTTTTATCAAAGGGACATAAATACAAAAAAAATCCAATCAAGGATAGGGGAATTATCTTTAAGCAACCCATAACCGAAACAATAAAGTGAAAATTTAGCTCACTCCTTTTATATATTTGCCTTGTTACATTTTGTGAATATTCGGTTCATTCTTGCAAATTTTAGAGAAGGTAATTTAGTTACACAAATAAATCAGCCCTTGTATTAAAATTTCATGAGTGTTTTACGGGCCTTGTTATTGGAATGGCCTTTATGAATTTTCTTAGTATTGGCATTTCAGGGTATCTCAAATAAGAACGGGTTCTCAGAAATGAGGAGACTGCTAAAGTTGTCAACTAGCCTTGAAGCTTTCATGCATGAGTCTTGTCTTCTCTTGTTAGAAGTTGTATGTTTATTATCATCTAAGATTACAGATATTATTTTATCTGAATGTTGTTATTTGGCTGAGGAATATGCCTTCATGCATATGGTGCATTACGTATTCTGCATTGATAAGATATCTTACTGTTACTTGAAAGAGTGTACAGTTTCAGTTTTTAAGGCAACAAGAATATTACTTATGCTAGTCCTGAAAGTAGGAGATAAAAAAAAAGTAAGAATAAAATGAATGCTCAAACCATACTTCAACTTAATTAGTCTAATCTATCAACAGGTCTATTAATACTTTTAGATGTTTATTGGTTTTTAATTTTTCACCATTGAATTCCATTCTTTAGTGCTTTAGAAGTGGGAGTTCTTTAGTATGTTAGGTGTTGGTTTTCCGAGAAGCTGCGCTATTCCAACAATATATTCTCCTTCCCTAGAGACATATCTACTTAGTTGTCTTAGACTTTATCCCTGTTTTGTACCCAAAACAAAGAACATAGTTAATTGTTTTTCAACGTATTTTGAGGCCTATGCGCTAAATGAATTAGACTGCGCTAGTTAATTGTTATTCAATGTATTTTGAAGCCTATGAACTAAATGGATTACACTGCGCTTTGATTAGCCAGCAATCTTGTGTAAAGTGTAAGGCATATATTAATCTAGTTTATGTTTTACAAAAATTTATATTATCTGATCTCTCTCTCCCCTGCTTTAGGTTTAACTTGTGAATGGCTAAAGCTAGCAAAGTGCAAAAGTCTGATTCCTGTCATAAAAAGATGAATCCTTGTCTTTTGCCATCTTGTCCTAAGAAGGCTGGCAAAAGCTCCCAAAAGAAAAAAGGTTCCAGGGCTTTAGAGAAGAAAGATTGTGAAGCTACAAAATGTTCAGTTTGTCTAGAGTTCCCGCACAATGCTGTTCTCCTTCTTTGTTCCTCTTATGATAAGGGTTGTCGCCCTTACATGTGTGCGACTAGCCGGCGCTTTTCCAATTGTCTTGAGCAATACAAGAAAGCCTACACTAAACTGAATCTAGTTGACAATGTGTCGGTGGATAATTCAAGTCTTATTTCAGGTGCAGGGCAGCCCACTGAAAAGATGGAAGTGCCAGAGCTTCTATGCCCTCTCTGTCGGGGGCAAGTGAAGGGTTGGACAGTGGTAGAACCTGTACGGAAATATCTCAATCGGCAAAAAAGGACTTGCATGCAGGACAAGTGCTCATTTGTTGGTACTTACAAAGAGCTCAAGAAACATGTTAGGGCAAAGCACCCATTGGCACGACCTCGAGCCGTGGACCCAGTGCTTGAAGAAAAATGGAAAAAGCTTGAAAATGAGAGAGAGCAAAGTGATGTAATCAGCACGATTATGTCATCAACGCCAGGGGCAGTGGTGTTAGGGGATTATGTGATTGAGCCAGGCTATCATGGTATGTACAGAGATGAATATGATTCGGATGACTCTTTAGATGATGGTTTTATTAATCTAGATTCATCCGCTCGCTTGCACAGTAGATTCATTGACTATGATCTATTCGAGGAGGATGACTTTGGGATCCGCCGTGCTTTTCATGCTGTTCCCCCAGTAGCTCGCTCTCGGCCTGCTCACGTGTTTGGGTCTGTGGGACTAAGGCGAGTCCCCAGGGTTAGAGGACGAAATGGAAGTCGTTGATAACTTGTGTCTACCCAAGGAATGGACGTTCGCCCATCTCCAATTTAGAATATTTAGATCTATTTACAGCTGCCATCACATGGTCAAATTTATATCTTGGTCTGATGTAACACTGATAGCAATGTAAATGAGCTGATTGTAGGAGAGTCACTGGTAATTAGGTGTTTAGTTGTGGAGGTGAACCAAAGGTATTTTAGCTGGCTGTTCCCTCGTAGTCGTAGGTATATATATATCAACTATCATTTGGTCATGCATTGAGGCCATTTGATAGCATGGCAGCATAAAATTAAAACATTCTTTCTATATTCCTGTTTTAGAAAATGTTGTGCTTGTCGGTCCTTTATTCTCCAGGATAATCTTTGTTCTGTAGTGTACAGCTTCAAGGAAAAAGATTCAAAGGAGAATTAAATAATTCTTTGGTGGTTTCTCCTCCTCTATGAACCCAGGATTTGAGGCGTGCTTTCTTTTTTAGTGTGTTATGCCATATTCTCTCATGAATGTCTGATAAAACCGATGTCTTAGCAATTGTGCTGCTAAATAGTTAATTTTCTTTGCTCTTTTGCATTACATATGTTTTCATTCGCATGAGAATTTGATTCATAAATCATTGTCTGACACATACAATTGAACGTGTGTCGAAGAAAATACTGGATCTTCTTTTCTTGAGTAACAAAGAGATCGCAAATAGTGGATTAAAATGCGTAGAGGAGACCAAGCAAGCAAGCAAACTCGGCATCAGTTCAGGCAGTGCAAATCCAGCAGTCTCCTCGCCATTCTCCTATTGTGTTATCAACTTTCCATTACCCTTTCTTTCGTTGCCAAATAAAAGATTAACCTCTGAACTTCTGCTTCAATTTTCTCTGTGGACATAATTAGAAATCTTGAATGGTTAGCAGTTAGAGAAATGCTTTCGAGAATGAAATAAAGTAATAAATATACAGAGGAGTTACCCAAAGCTTTCTTCTCCCATGTTTCTTTTTCTTCCCACTACTGTTATGTTCATTGCTCTTCTCAGATGGCATCCTTTGATACTTCCACCACTGTTTTGTCTTTCGAAAAATTCCCAGAAATGACATCCCAATTCTTGATGGTGTAGTTGGGCATTTCCACTTCTGCTGATCATATAATTTATCACTTTAATATTAAATTATTTATTTATTTATCACTTGTATTTTGCTGTTCATGCATGGATATATGTAGGACACATTGAAAGGAAGAGGAAAAAAAAACTTGCCTTTGATTTGTGCCCCGAACTCTTTTCATTCCATTGAATTTGCTCGTCAGAATCTGCAGTTCTCAGCTCTCGACTGTAAACTAGGAGCTGAGCCCGGCGATCATAACCTTGGCTTATCTTAGCCCTTTTCGGAGCTGGGTTTGCCGTAACTTTCTTGTCAGGATTGGATTTTGAAAGGGGTGGGATGATCCTCGAAGTTGATTCTGCATAGACAGTTATGACAACTCCATTCATGTTTGGCATCTCATTTGCACTCTTCTGCTTCTTCTTTTGATCTGCATTTCCTTGTTTCTTGCCCATGGATATTGGTTTGTTCCCAGAACAGAAAGTTGGCTGGAAAGGAAACAGTGATGTGCACTCCTTTCATGGACACGTTCCTGCCTCGGCAAATTCTACAGTAAGGTCACAAAAATTGACCTTATTTTAAGGTCATTGAATTAGAACATTGGATTAGTCAAATCTAATATAAACCGTTGATGAAATTTTAAAAATTAAAAAACTCTTTAACCTGGTAACCTACTAAACCAATTATTAAAATTAACATTATTTACTAAATATTATTAAAATTATACTATTATATTACTAATATACCCTTATTATAATTGTAGTACTATTCTTCTTCTTATATAAACATTTTTATTATTTTTAAACCCTAATTCCTAAATCATAAACCCTAATTCCCGAATCATAAACCCCTTTATTCCAATTTTTGTCTATTTCACCTTTAATCCAGTTTGTAGCTATCTCAATATTTTATAAATCCTAAACTTTAAGCCTAACCTCAATCAAATAGTTGTTCTTATTTATTCCCCTCTTATATTTTTAACAATGGGTAAGTTTGTGGAAGAGAATTGCATAAACGATGGAAATTGCGATGAAAAGTGCAAAGAACCAATGATTTACAAAGAAAGTCTTCCCAAGCGACCAAAGAATCATTATATTTTTTACTAGTAAGATTTTTAATTCTTGACATGTTTTCAGGCAGTTGACTGCCTGGTTTTAAAAGTGTTTCGATAAAAAAATTTATCGGGGAAGTCGACTGCTCAATTGAAGCAGTCGACTTCCTAAGAGAAAATTTATTGCAGAACGTTAGAATGCGTAAGGCAGTCGACTGCTAAATAGCCAGAAGCATTCTGTTTCCAGAATGCATATGGGAAGTCGATTGATATTTTCGGGCAGTCGAATTTTCAAATTTTTTAAGCATGCTATTCTTAATTTATTTATAGAATGTCGACTTTTATTATTAAGAATTCGACTTCCTATGTATTTTGAACATAATTTTCACATCACTTGTGTAAATTGGATTATATTTATCGTGAAAGTAAATAGATTAAACGTAAATTTGTCAATGATCATCAGAAATTAATAAAAGATTATCGTAAATTGAAAAAGGGTCATCGTAAATTTGAGTAGATTATTCGTAAATTTAAAAAGGATAATCGTAAATTTAGGTAGATTTTTCGTAAATTTAATAAAGATAATTGTAAAAATTTTGACATTCATTATAAATTTAATTATATTTATCGTAAAAATGATTGGATTTATCGTAATAATAATAATGATAAATACAACAAAAAAAATAATAAATACTTATTAATAATAATATAATAATAAAAAATATCAGAACAACATTAATAAATAAAAAAATATATATAATAACAAAATAAAAAAAAAGTTTCATACTGGAGTCGACTTCCCGAGAAAGATCGTCGACTGCCCAGATGCATTCTGGAAACAGAATGCATCTGGTAACGAAGCAGTCGACTACTAATAATTAGCAGTCGACTGGTTCATTACCAGATGCATTCTGTTTCCAGAATGCATCTGGGCAGTCGACCACCTTTCTTGGGCAGTCGATTTCCTAATTTTTTTAAGCCCGTTGTTCTTATTCAATTTATGTTAAGTCGACTTTTATTATTGAAAATTCGACATTCCATGTATTTTAAATGTAATTCTCACATCACTAACGTAAATTAGATTAGAATTATCGTAAAACTAAATAAATTAAATGTAAATTTAGCTAAGGATCATCATAAATTAATAGAAGATGTTCGTAGCTTTAATAATGTTCATCATAAAAATGATGAGATTTGTCGTAAATTTAAGTAGATTGTTCGTAAATTTAATAAGGATAATCGTAAAAATTATAAGATTAATCGTAAATTTCGGTAGATTGTTCGTAAATTTAATAAGGCTAATCGTAAAAATGATAAGATTCATCGTAAATTTAATAAGGATAATCGTAAAAATGATGAGATTCATCGTAAATTTCAGTAGATTGTTCGTAAATTTAAAAAGGATAATCGTAAAAATGATGAGATTTATCGTAAATTTGGATATATTGTTTGTAAATTAAATAAGGATAATTGTAAAAATAATGGGATTCATAGTTAATTTAAGTAGATTGTTCGTAATTTTAAAAAGAATAATCACAAAAATTATAAGATTCATCATAATATTAATAATTTCAACCAAAAAAATAAATATTTATTAATAATATAACAATAAAAAAATCATAACAATATTAATAAATAAAAAATATATATAATAACAATTTTTTTTAAAAAAAATTTCATGGGGAGTCGACTTCCTTTCTCGAGAAGTCGACTTCCCATGAAAATTTGGACTTCATACAGGATTTTTTAGGCAGAAAATCCCTAAACACAAGTAGTAGACTTTCCAAACTTTTTTGGGCAATTACCTTGTATTTTTTTAATATTAATGGGTAATATCGTAATTTAATTTTGATTAATAGTTAAAGATGTAAATATAAATATTTCTTACCTTTTAAAGGATAAAAATGTAATTTAAATCTTTTTAATTAAATTTTGGTTTACTTGTTAACCTGTTAAGCTATTATTAACATATTTAAATAATTTTTAAATTTTATTCAATATCTCATGAGATATTGAATATCTTATAAGATATCATGACCTTACAATAAGGTCGATATTTTGCGACCTACCTCTCCTCTCTCGGGTAAATCTGAAGAGAGAAAAAAGTGCCTTTGCAAATGATCTTCCAATTAATTAGATTGAAAGGGTTGTCAGAATTAGCTGCCTCTTTTGTTTTCAACTTAAAGCTGACAGTTGTAAAGTTGTAAAAAGAGAATTTCATATATAATATAATGAATATAATAATGCAGGGTGATTTCAACAAAAATATATAATCAAGTCGGGTTTGGTGATTAATTAATCAAGTAATTTTACATAGGGTTTGTACAGGGTAAAAAAATAAACGGGTTAGCATCTTGATAAAAATTATATATAAATTTGAAAAATATTAAAAATTTGATTTACCGATACTAATTATGATAAAATAATTTTGTATTTTACATGGTTTAATAAAAAAACAAAATACTACACAAATACATAAATTATCATGTCCACTAGAGGTGGTTACGGGCCGGACCGGGCCGGTTTCGGGCCGGTTTTCACCGGTTCCGGCCCTAATCATAAGAGAACCGATCCGAACCGGTAGTAAACCGGTCCGGTTCGGACCGGTTCTATATATTATGAGAGGCGAACCGGCCCGGTTCGTTGGACCGGTTCGCCTCAAAACCGGATCGAACCGGTTTAAACCGGTTCGGTCCATTTTTTTTCTTTTTAAAATTTTTATTTTTAAAAAAATTATATTAATTTATTTTAATATATATTAATATATTTTAATAATTTAATGTAGTAAATTTATTTTTATAATAAATAATGTTAATAGTTTAATTTAACAATAATTTATTATAAGTTATATTATAATTTATTTAATTAATGTAACAATAATGTAAAAACAAACTATTATAAAATTATCTAATAAAATTATTGTTATAATAAATTAAAGTTATATTGTGAATATAATATTATAATAAAATGATATTTGATTCAAAATACAAATAATGATATTATGAATATTATTATTATATTCATTTTGCATATCTTTATTTATATTCATTTTGCATTTAAAATAATTTATTATATTTGAAATATCATTTACTTAATATTTATTTATTTATTTAATATGTTTTTAAAATATTAATTCATTTTGTATTTTAAATATTTATTTATTTTAAACATATATAAGTATAACATTAATTAATTTGGTATGTAATAATAATAATAATAATAATAACAACAACAACAAAAGGAGAAAAAGGAGAGAGTAGGAGACCAAAGATTTTTTACGTGGAAAACCCCTTCAAAAGTTAGAAGGGTAAAAACCACGGGACCGTAGTCCATAAAAATATTCACTATGACTAAACTTATTTACAATTTTACATACAATTTACAAAAAAAAATTATTCTCTACTCTTCATAATTTATACGGATTGCCTTGGAAATTTCTTCCTCCTCTTCTGAATTATTATCAGCAAATTCATTGGCCATTCCAAGTTCGACATTGCGCGATTCCGCATCAAACCAATCTTTAAGGCATGTTAACATGCACAATGAATCCGGATTAAGAGTGGTTCGATGGTCTCCAATAATTCTTCCACACGTCGAGAATGCGGATTCCGAAGCAACAGAAGAAACTTGCACCGCAAAAACATCTCGGGCTATGGAAGCTAAAACTGGAAATTGTTTTTGATTTTCTTTCCACCATTGGAGAAGATCAAAGTTATCATCTACAGAAAAATCTTGACTTAAGAAAAATCCTAGCTCATTGAAGCTAGAACTCCGTCGAGTTGTTGATCCCGATCCCGATCCGCTCGCTTTTCCTTTTAGCTTCATTCTCTTCTTTGCTGCTTCCTTAATTGCGTTTAAAATTCCTTTTCCTTTTTTCCTACTTTCGGTTTCTTCGTATGAATCTTCTTCTTCTCGATTAAAGTTGAATTGCTCCCTTTCTGTTTCATAAACATTAAACAATTCTCGAAAAAGATTGTTAATTGAGGACTTTTGATCCTCAATAGAATCAAGACCAAGAAATTCTTTATAACAATCAAAAAAAATTTCTATATTTACCTCACCTTGACTAGGATCTAGTAAAGTTGCAATACAATAAATAGGAGGAATTATTTCCCAATATTTTTAAAATTTTTCCTCCATATCATATACAAAAGAACTTAAAGTTTCATGATTCCTAAATTTTACAAATTTGTCAAACATTGTGTAGATAATAGGAACAAAATACGGTGTAGTTGGATAAAATTGAGTTGAAAATCTTTCGGTTGCATCTTTAAAAGTAGATAATAAATCAACACAATATTCAATAAAAGTCCAATCTTCTTCAAAAAGTACTAAATGTGTGCTACTTGTATAATTGTTATAAAAAGGAGTAACAAGTTCTTTATAAGGTAAAATAGAAGAAAGTAAACGATGAAGTGAATTCCATCTTGTTTCCACGGGAAGTGGAAATGCTTTAACAAGTATATTATTTGTTATACAAATTTGCTTCCATTCACATTAATTACTTGGTGTGCGAATCCATTTTGCTAAAATTTTAATTTTATCAATTGGACCTATGCCAGTACCAGTACCACTAGAACTAAAACCACTTTGAACACATAAATTTATAATATGACATGCACATCTTGCATGAAAAAATATGCCATGCATAACAGGGTTTAAACTTTTAATTAAATGAGGAATAGCTGCAGTATTACTTGAAGCATTATCAAAAGTAATAGCAAAAACTTTATTATTTTCTAGTCCATATAATTTACAAACTTTAGTAATATATTTATGAATAGTATATGAATTATGTGCTTCTTCTATTACATCTAAAGATAAAATTCGTTTTTGCATAGACCAATCTTCATCTATCCAATGACAAGTTATAACAAGATAACTTATACCATTAGTACTAGTCCATATATCACTAGTTAAACTAACCCTAGATGAAATATTACTAAGTTTATCAATTAAAGCTTGTCTATATTCTTTAAACATATCCATGCAATCTCTTTTTAATGTATGTCTAGAAACAGATTTATATGCGGGTTGTAAATATTTACAAATAAATTCTAAATATCCTGTTTTTTCACAAATTGTGAATGGTTGTTCAGTTCTAACTACAAATCTAACTAAACCACGTCTAGCTTGAACATTATCAAAATTAAAATTTTTTCCACCATCATGCGTATTAATTTGAGATTGTTTACCTTCTAAAATTTCATTTTCTTCGGCATCAGGATTAATTTTATGTATAGTAATTAAATGCCTTTTATACGTACCTGTACCGCCACCACTTCCACCGGAGTTATAAGAGTAAACGCCTTTGCACAATTTACAGATGGCACAATATTTATTCGTCTCGCCTTCTTTTGCTACAATGTCGAAATACTCCCATACCCTGCTTGTTTTTTTTTGACAAAACTTCGGTCTTGATGATGTAGCAGCAGTGGTGGCAGCTGATGATTGTGTTTGAGCATGACTTCCTCCACGACCACGACCACGACCAAACGATGTGCCAAAGGAAGCTCCTCCTCCGGATGAATATCGGGTTCGATTTCATTAAATGATTCGTCACCCAAATTAGGAATTTCAGTGGAACCAAAAGGTCGAGAAACAGAGCATGAACGACGAAAGAAATTTGACATTTTTATATTTTTTTTGAAAATAAATATATGTTAAAAATTAAAAAAATAGATGTATGATAATATATTGGAATTTGAAAATTGAAACTTGAAAATTAAAAGTAAAATTTGCAAAATTATAAAATAAAAAGAAAAATGAAATTTATAAAGAAAATGATGATATTATAAATTTGGAATAAGGAATATATATAATATATTAGAATTTGAAAATTAAAAGTAAAATTTGTAAAATTATAAAATAAAAAGAAAAATGAAATTTAGAAAGGAAATGATGATATTATAAATTTGGAATAAGGGAATTTAAGTGAATTTGAGAGAGTTTGAGTGAATATTGAGAGAGTATGTGAGTGAAGAGAATAAGAGTAGATGAATATAGATAGTAGATTTGAGAGAAAATATAGAAGAAATGTAAATGAAAATAGAAGATTATAGAGGTATTTATAGGAAAAAAATTAGAATAAAAAAATAAAAAAAATTAAAAAAAAAAGATTGATGGGCAACGGCCAAAATGGCCGTTGCCCATCAAAGTATTAATCAAACACAGAGCAGAGGCAAGCCTCTGCTCTGCGTACTGCACTGCAGTTGCACTTGCACTGCTACTGCAGTGCAAGTGCAACTGCAAGAGGCTACAAGCCTCTTTTTCTTTTTTTTTTTTAATTTAATTAAAATAAAAAAAAAAAAGAAAAGAAAGATTGATGGGCAACGGCCCCATCAAAACGCAGACTCGCAGAGGGCAAGCCTTTGCGAGTCTGCATGCAGCAGTTGCACTGCAGTCAGTGCAACTGCTGCAGTTTTAATTTTTTTTTTTAACCGGACCGGTTCGAACCGGTCCGGTTATGAACCGGGCCCGTGGGCCCCTAACGGGCCCGGTTATTAACGGACCGGGCCCTTACCGGGCCCGGTTCTAATAATCTGAAACCGGCCCAGCCCGGTAACAAATCGGGCCGAGCCGGTTCCGAACCGGTACTGTACCGGTTCGGATTTTGGGCCGGATTGACCCGATCCGGTTGCGAACCGGGTCGGGCCAACCCGGCCCAATAAGCATCTCTAATGTCCACTAACTGCTTATTTGCATTTATTCTCTTTAATTTTTTTTCCATATTATTGTGATTTTTCCTTTTTATTTGGATCATTTTATTCCAACCGAAGTTCCACTATTTGGGTTTGGGCTGAATCACTTGGTCTTGATGATCTCAAAGGGCTTTAACCAATGAAGATAAGAGCTGCTGTCTTCCCTTGATCCTAAAGTGAAATCCGAAAGTTGATGTGATGAATGTTGGGCTTTGAGCGACCAACTGCTGAAATGAAAGCCAATTTACTGAGGAAACCCAAAATATCTTTAACCATACATCTATTCTTTTATCACTTCTCTTGCAGCTTTCCCTTCGTTTATTTTTCAGAAGGAAGGTTCATTTTAATTGGTGACTGACAGCTTAACAGGGTTACAAAAGCTACCTGGAAACAAAGAGCCCGAAATTTGAAAATAAGAAAGGAAGTTGTAGATAATAAGATTTAAACCCAAACCTTCTTAATGCTATCCTTTGAGCGTGATTGTGTGATAACCCTCCATAAAACTCCAAAGTGAATCTGCTGCCTGTTTTAGGTGCATGATAACATTTGATGTAAAGAGAAACAAGTGCAGCTGTTGATATGGAAATTTCATAATTTTGAGATCAGTAGCTAGTATTAGTCTCAATCAATCCAAGAAATTTAAAGAAGGCCAATAGAGAAAACCAGAATCAGTTTAGTTGTCAATACCACTAGCAGAAATTGAAGACCTATGAGAGTGAAGTCAAGTGGTTGATCATCTGATGAATGCAGTCATAATTCATATTCTTCATAATAAATTTGTACCTTTGTAAATGTCTTTTATAGCCTTCTGCTATCTGAAATGTAATCCTGTATGCCAAGTTGCAAAATTAGCCAACCATAAAGTCATCTGGGCGTTGTGTTTTTGCCCATTTGCCTGAGGATTGGATTAACTATATATATAATCCATGAACTTCACAATTTTTTTGGACAATTGGACCTAACAGTTATGCAGCAAATAACTTGGCTTTGGGTCTGCCATTCCTTGGTTTGTCTAGTTGCTATGTAAGGAAGTAGAAGCAATATGTGTGAGAAGCTTAGAACCGAGAGAGAGGGAGAAACTACTCCCTTTCACATTATTACAATACTGAGGATTATTGAGTCACCCGGTATATATTGCGCAGAGAATATGGACTTTTCACATGTGTTTAATGTAATAAATCCATTCTATTATCGGTTTAATACATGTATAACATATTCAATACATTAGGTCACATTTTAGACAACATACTGCTAAATATGATGTTAGCAAATGCATCAAATGTGACTTAGCTAGTCTACCAACTTAGAGAACAAGTCAACGTAAACTTCACGTATTTTTTGGACAGCTGGACCTAAAACGTAATGCAGCAAATAACTTGGCTTTGAAGTTCTTTTTTTTTTTTAATGATCTAAAAGTCATCACCTAAAAATATTCATCCAATGGAAAGATAGCAATTAGACATTGCACTTTTTAAGTTCTGATGGATTCCTTCACCCTGGAAAATCATTGTTGGATTTATGAATCAAAGAGTCCATAATTGCTTGATCAAGTTTTTTTTGTCCATGTATGTTACCTAGTTCTATTTGTCTTATGATATTGATCTTGAAAAAGAGAAAAAAAAAATAAAGAAAGTGGGAATCATTTGACTGAAACAAATTTTGCAGTGTGCTAGCTGCTGGTTGTTGTTTTGCTGTTGGCTATTATGATTCAATGGAATGAAATATGTTAGGTTAATTAACTTAAACTATAAATAAATAAATAAATAAAAGGAAGTTTATCTAAAAGGGTCAGTTCTGGAAACTTCAATTAAAATCAATACCCTGTCAAGGAAAAAAAAAACAGTCAATCTTATGCAAACAGCAGCATTTGAAATGAACAATGTCTCCTATGCATCAACTTTTCCCCTGTTTGCTTTATTTGTTAAGAGAGCTTTGTCCGCCCAATAAGATCTCACCCGACTCGAAGTAATTACACGCTTTGCCACCATTTTTTACTCCCAAAAAAAAACTTTTCCCCTGCCATGCCAATCAGCTTTGAACACACACATGCTCAAGCACATGCCAGCACAAATGAACAACTTTAACTCTTAATATTTCTTGAATAAAATGTGAAAGAGTACAAAAAATCTTGAAAATGAAGTAGGAAAGCAGCCACGTGGGCAGGGGTGGTGAATATGAGGTGCCACTTGACCAAAAATCCTATGCCACTTGAGCAAATAAAAAGAGAGGGCTTTTCTCCGGCATTTTCTTTTTTGTTTTTTTCTATGTAATCAGATACATTTTTATATGTTTTCTGATTTGAAATTAATTTTGTATGAATTGAAAGTAATAAACATTAAAATTTTTTCAATAATAACAATTTCAAAATTTAAACTTTATTCAAATATCTAAAAAAATTTCTATTTCACCACTTTTTTTTTGTGACATATTTCACCACTTTCAACCATCAACTAATTTTCTCCCATTTTCTTTACATGACAAAAAAAACACTGTCCGAAGCAGTAGCCAAAGCCAAATGAACACGACCAAATCTGAAATCTTATTCCTTTCCCCCACATTATCTTTGATATTTTTTTTTCTTGTAATTTAATTACCCTTTTCCAGGACAATCACATCATACACATTGAGAGGAGCAGAGCTGTTTTCCAACCATGTTAATAATTAGCAAAAAAATAAAAAAGAAAAAGCTTGTGAAAGTAGCCCCTCAATCTATGGACCGTATTCAAGTTTGACCCAACTTTTTGTCTGCAGAGAGAGAGAGAGAGAGAGAGAGCCACCAGAAACCAAGGTGGCTCAAAGCTTCACCAAGGGCCAACGTCCCCTCTATGCCCAATTTGTCACCCCCAGTTGTGGCGCGCTGAATTTGTTATTATTTGGTGACCCTTCCATTTTTTTTACTTTTTTTTTTTTTAATTTAACCCTCACTCTCTCTTCTCTTTGTTCTGCATCAAACCCGCCCTATGTTTTCTTTTTTGGCCGTTCGGCTCTCCCATGCGCCACTTCCCATTTCCACAGCCACAGCCTTTCATATTTTGTCCCTTCCTCGTTCCTTCACCTATTACCCTTCCTCTTAGGATTAATTTAAATGCACGATAAAATTAATTTCGTTGATATTGAAAATGTTTAAAGGAACATTAAGAATATATTTTTTTTAAAATTAAATAAAAGAGATTATTATTTTATTAAATTTTTTTGAATTCGTAATTTTAATCTTGTTTATGGAATAAAAAAACTTCACTAACAATATATATATATATATAAATATATAAAATCACTTATCACCCTTCATCTGAGGGCTAATTTGGATGTATGATAAAATTGTTTCTTTGATATTAAAAATAATTAAAAGATCATTAAGAATATATCTTTTTTAATAAAATAATAAAAAATTTATTATTCTATAGGTTTTTTTATTCTACAAACAAAGTTAGAATGAAATAAAATAAAAATAAATAAAATAAAAAATACGTCATCATCTTAACACAGTTTATGAAATAAAAAATTTTACTGATGGTATATATAATAATTATTGATAAAAAAAATAAAAAATAGTGACAAGGGTAATTTTGCATATAATCATCTTAACACTGTTTATGAAAAAAGAATTTTATTGATAATGTATATAGTAATTATTTATAAAAAAAAATCAAAAATAGTGACCAGAGTAATTTTGCCCTTTTGTTTTTTTGTCTTTTTTGCTACCAACCACCCTGTGCCGATACCCATTGAGCATATATATACGGAACTTAAATCCTATCAACCTTTAACTTTTACAGTTTTACCCCTTAATTATTTCTTTAAACATCTATTCTATTCTTAATAATTAGAACTCTCTTAATTATTATTATCTGATTTATTTCTAATGCATTCTCATCATCATCATCATCATCATCATAATAATAATTCTCACACCAATTAAGAACATACAAAATTTTCTTACTGAAGTTTTTCCAATGAAAATCGAATTGATTTTGATTGATAAAAGAAAATACGTTCTCATTTTACTAATTAAACTAACTTTATGGCGGGTACATCTCTCTTAATTATTGGCCTCCCTGGTGCAATTTCAAGGAATCTTCGCATTTTTAATCTAATCTACTAATCTATTTTCATTAAAAAAGTTTGTCAAAGTTTTAATTAAACCTCTCTAAACCTTGTCGCCACATGCATTACTTGAATAATAATCTTTACATTTATGTTCAAAACCCTAGTGGTAGCGGACCGTCGAAAAATCTCCAAAATGGAATTAATTCAATCTTTATTTTTTATAATCAACTCTCAACTGCTTAATCTATTCCCCATTGGTAACGTCAATTCTTCAAAAATCTAATAATTTGTATCTATACGGTAAAAATTGCATTGTTATATATTTCAACTTGATACGTTTTTTTTAATTGAAGTTTGATATTAATCAAGTTGTTAATTGAATACGCAAAAAGATTATATGAAAGCAACGTATTGGCAACTTCCTTGGTCATAGTATTATTATCCCGACTCCTGCCTAATCAATATGTGTTTTTTTACACTCGAAAATGCTAGCTGTAATGCAACAATATTATATGTAAAAATGCTATAATTAGTAAATACAGTATACATCACTCAGAGAAATTATTTGATTTATCTTTAGTAAAATTTTAAAATTTTAAAAACAAAATTAAAAGGACGAAGTATACAACTAAACATAGGGTATATTAAAAATTTTTAAAAATTAATTTTAAAAATGTGATAGGTAAAGGTTTCCTAATATCACTTGTGGACTAATTAAAATTTTTTACTGTCAATTTATCAAATAAGAACTCAATATTTAATTACCAACCTTTGCTTGTTTTTATTTCATTCCATCATTTTTCTTTCTTTTTTCTAATCATGCTAGGAAATGATTAAATTTTCGTGTGCAAATATTTTTTTTTAACATTAATTACTAGTCCAGCACCAATAATTTGTTAACTTTTTTTTTTATCAAAACGATAGGATTTTATTTATTGATAAAAGTTGTAATGACAGCTAATAGCAGATTTAATAAGTTTATAAGTTTTACTATTACATTGATAAAAATAACAGAGGTGAGAGAAAGTTATGTTTCGCAACTCTCACAGTTAGACAATTTATTGATTGATTTGTTTCACGATAAACAAAAGTTATACTGATATGGCTGAAGTCGCTAATCTTTGACAATCAATAACTATAGAATTATAAAATCGACTCCATAGTTAAGGTTTCGGGTTTAGATCCACATCGCAACTCAAAAGACAAAAAAGAAACAAAAAAAAATTATGAGAATACATTATGTTAGTATGATCCTAAAAACATACTTTTTACGCACCAATTAAAATTTATCACATCATATTTTTTTTAAACCTATACAATACTTATTTTACACTCCTTTATCAAACCAACACCTTAACTAAATAATTTAACTCTAGTTGACCTGATTAAAACTAATAATTAATTTTATTAAATTAAAAGTGTTAATCAAAAGGAAATTATCTCCATTAAACTTGAGTAAACAAGAAAGTCTTGAATTTTTAAGAGAAAAAAATTCCTAAACTTGGTTTCTATCTAGGGTTTGACAGAATAAATTCTTCACAACAAAATTCCAAACCCCCCTTGCTTCTCTTGTTCATTTTTTACACCCACCTTTCAAACCCCCTAATTTGCTCCTCTAAGGTCATCTTTTTTGCCAGGCTCAGACACCTAGAGGCTCAAATGTCTCAAGACAAAGCTTTGGTTTCCAGTCAAGTCCACACTTTGGACTTTGGAGCTCTCGATTTAATTTGTTTTGATATAACGAATCGTTTTAAAACATTTTTCTTGTTTACAGACAACTTTGAAATGTGTATGATAAACTTATAGCTTTGATGGGTTAGTGACCGCCATGAAAGTAAAGGGTAATAACATGTTTGGTTTTGCCGACCAAATCAAAATGATTGACGCTAATCAACATAAAAAGCTTATGAATTAATCAAGAGTTTCTTGTTTATTGGAGGATAATTTTTTTCGATTAACCCTTTTAATCAAATTATTTAGAGTTAAATTATTCAGTTAATGTTTTAATTTGATAAGAGAGTGTGTAAAAAATTTTATATGGATTTAAAAAAATATGATGTGATAAATTCTAATAGATGCCTAAAAAGTAAGCTTTTAGAATCATCCCAATATAATGTATGTATTCCCAAAAATTATAGCCTAATATACAAGGGAGGATGAGAGAAAGGTAATTGGATGGATTAGTATTTTCTTAGGAATTAGATATTTGATGATATTTCTTTAGCTCTGATTTTTAGATTTTTTTTTGTGATTAGAAAATAATAAAAGAGAATTTAACGCAAATATTTTTAGAACCAGATTGAAATTCTTATCTCCTTGCAAAAGAGATGCCACTTGACATATGATTCCGGTGATAACCTTAAACAATTTGGTTTTAAAGATTTTAATTTTCAACTTTAATTTTTTTTATTCGCATGAAAAATAAATGTCAAGAAGTACTCGATTTTAATGCCATTTCATTCAAATAAAAAAAATCATTAAAGTTAGAGTTTAAATATTGATATTTGTAATTTTTTTTTCCTTTTATTTTCAGACTACATTTAATTAACTTTCTACTTATACAAATTTTATTAAAAAAATCTGTTTTCCTTTTGTGGTAAATGCTGCATGTTCATAATCAGACTTAGATGTAATCCAATAAAGATAAAAGAAGTTAAATATTGAAGGGTTTAACTTTTTCACCATTTAATTGTTTAAATTTATCTCTATTTCTTAGCGCATCACAATATATAGTATTAACTATCAATTTTAAATTTTCTTCAAGCACCCATTAACAAAAATTTTTGTTTTTATCCAAAGGAATAAAAAAATTATTGGAATTCAAAGTCACAATGGTGCTTTGCCTGTTTTCCATTTGCCTTCCAGATACCAACACTTTCACATTCAGGGAAAGTCATTATCCCACCAGTGTTTATCTACAAATCACATTCTTAAGCCAAATGAACAAGCCCCTTGCTCGAACTTTCCAAGAAAGCCAAACCCTCAAGAAAAATATAATTTTATTATTTTATTTTTAAAATTTTCAGATAAATATTTTCATTAATGTATATATTTCATATTTATTTTATATGAAATACGTGTAACACAAAACTTATCATATTATAATACTTATTAATACAACATATATAAAATAAAATTTTCTTTTTCTTTTAAAATTTCCGTTTTTTATTGCTTTCTTATCGTATAGTATCTAAAATTACTATATATATATTCGAAATTTTACAAAGATAAAATTTTTTTTATCTTTGTAATAATTATTTTTTAAAAAATAATAAAAACCAAATTTATTAGGTATTATAAGTGGTACATATTTATTAACTTGATGACATTGAAAAGTGAAAATAATTGTGTGGCTACTGCCTTCTCGATCCCCCTCGGCGACTCGAGCCACGACTCTGTACTTCAGCCGAAGCCATGCCACAAACCAAAAAAACAAGTTTTTTCTCAGGAAGAAAGGAAGATTAAAAAAACAATTTTATGGAAAAGGAAAAACAAAAGCCTTTGATGTCACTAGATTTGTAACGCAATCGTGAAATCTTGAGGGTCCCATTTTCTCTCCACAAGTTACTACTTTCTTCCCTCCACGAGCCTATATAAACTCACCAGCTTCTTCATTTTCTCGGGGAAAAACTATCCCTAAACCAAAAAAAAAAAAGGGTTGAGTGAGAAGAAGAAAAAAAGAGTGTGAGGAAGAAAAGAGTTCTTTTTCTTCTTCTTTGCCTTTTCAAGTAACTCTTGATAATTATGGCGGCTTCGGTCGATAATAGACAGTTCAGGAGCCTTGAACCTGCTTTGAACGGTGTTTTTACCCCCTTGAAGCCCGGTCCAACCCCAACCCCCCGCCCTGTGAAACATGTTTTCGTCGACCGTGATTATGACTCTTCCAGCGAAGATGAAGAAAATGAGATCAACCTTTACAAAGACATGATCATCAAATCCAACAACGAGCTTGAACCCTCCATATTGGACCCTAGAGATGAGGCAACCACTGATAACTGGATCGAGCGTAACCCTTCCATGGTCCGTCTCACAGGGAAACACCCTTTCAACTCTGAAGCCCCCTTGAATCGCCTCATGCACCACGGTTTTATCACCCCTGTTGCTCTTCACTACGTTCGCAACCATGGTCCGGTTCCTAAAGCTTCGTGGGATGACTGGACCGTGGAAGTAACCGGTTTAGTTAAAAGGCCGATGAAGTTGACCATGGAACAACTCGTGAACGAGTTTCAAAGCCGTGAGTTCCCCGTTACCCTGGTTTGCGCTGGGAACAGGCGAAAAGAACAAAACATGATCAAACAAACGATAGGTTTCAACTGGGGAGCTGCGGGGATTTCCACTTCGGTGTGGAGAGGCGTACCGTTGCGTGACGTGCTCAAACGATGTGGGATATTTAGCAAGAAACACGGGGCTCTCAATGTGTGCTTCGAAGGAGCTGAGAATTTGCCAGGTGGCGGTGGGTCCAAGTATGGAACTAGCATCAAGAAGGAGTTTGCTATGGACCCGTCACGGGATATCATCTTAGCTTACATGCAAAACGGCGAGCGTTTAGCGCCTGATCATGGTTTCCCAGTTCGGATGATCATTCCAGGGTTCATCGGTGGGCGAATGGTCAAATGGTTGAAGAGAATTATCGTAACCACCCAAGAATCTGAGAATTATTATCACTATAAAGATAACAGAGTACTTCCTTCTCACGTTGATGCAGAGCTAGCCAACGCTGAAGGTACTAAAAACAAGATTTAGTTTGAAGTTTTTTTCTTTCACAGAGCAGTAAAATTATTTTGCATGGGAATGGGAAACCCCAGTGTTGACAATGAAACTTGGTGATGTAATGTTTGCAGCTTGGTGGTATAAGCCAGAATACATCATCAATGAGTTAAACATCAACTCGGTGATAACGACGCCTTGTCATGAAGAGATCTTGCCAATCAACTCGTGGACGACTCAGAGGCCGTACACTTTGAGGGGTTATGCATATTCGGGTGAGTTTCTTTGGCAGATTTCTTTTCTTGCTTTTTAAACTTTTGTTTTAAAAGGGAATCTTTTGCCTTTCTCTCCAATTGGAATCAACGGTACGTGCCAAAGACCCCGACATGTCTGCTTTTAGCTTAGGCCCATGCACAAGTAATTAACAACTGTAAAGCTGGACAAGGTTTAAGGTTGTCTTCTAATAGATGCCCTCCACTTATGTTTTTATTAATTAGAATATTAGATTGAAAAATGCTTTAAAAAATTTCATCCGATCAATGGGAATCCATTGTAGTCTTGCAGATTTTGGTGCATAAAAAGCTTGATATGATCATCTTTTTTCTACGAAAAGCTATTTTGTTTGTTGGCTGGAGTTACTTCAATCCTTTGGAATTTCCTTTAAATGAGGTTTTAATTTGTATTTTGGACGTCACATGAGTAGGAATATAGAATAGACACAATACATTTTTTTTCCTTATCATTAGGGAAAAGCACTGCTGGTTTCAGAGCCAAATCTGAAGAACCCCGTAAAGTTTGAAGAGCCAAAGCTTTCTGTTATGACATTACAGACAAAGAGTAAAACAATTTTAATATTAGTGGAAACGAAAGCGAAAACGTCAGGAATGGGTGCCAAGTTGTTTGATTGAAACTTGTGTGCTAGTGAGTGCAAGTTGTGGCCAATGGGATTAGTCTTTTTCCAGTTTTTGGGAAGAGTCGTGGAGATGAAGGTAAATGTTCTTTTTGGTGTATATTGACAACAGGGGGCGGGAAGAAGGTGACACGTGTGGAGGTCACAATGGACGGTGGTGAAACATGGCAAGTGTGCACGCTGGACCACCCTGAGAAGCCGAACAAATATGGCAAATTCTGGTGCTGGTGCTTCTGGTCGCTGGAGGTGGAAGTGCTCGACCTGCTCGGAGCCAAGGAGATATCTGTTCGAGCCTGGGATGAGACCCTTAACACCCAGCCCGAGAAGCTCATTTGGAATGTTATGGTAAGAAATTAAACCCCTCTGCTTTTCACTGCCGCTACAATATAAACTCTGTTAGTCTGTTTAGAGTTTTTTAAAGAATTAACTGCAGTAGAATCCATCTATACTAGGAAAGCTGGTTATCACATTAATCTTATCATCCATTGAAATTCTGACACGTGTTTATAACTTACGTGTACAAAAATTGGCTAATGCGACACTTGCACACGATTGGGAGGTGGGAACAGCAGCCAGTTAAGGTTAAGCTAGACGAATAGTAGAGTGCCACTGGTGCCTTGTACATTGGATTCTTGTGCATTGAGCCAGGCTGTGGCCTTGGTGGGATTGTGTGTCTCGTATATATGAAACAGTTAGCGTATATCATTTTTATTTAAATCATATCATATAATCACAGTATTAAAAAAGTCAATAATTTATTATATAATTAAATGATGAATATTTATTTTAAGAAATTCATTAATAATTCTAATAATAAATTATTTACTTTTTTTAACAATATGATTACGTAGCATAATTTCAATAAAAATGATATATAGTATAACTGTTTCATACAATCTTTCGTCCTACTCCATAAGTTACTCATAAGGCAAAAGAAAAAAAAACAAAAACATCGCTCGGATTAATAAGTTCAATGCAAAGTCAAAAACAAACAAAGAATTTGATATTTTCTTTCCTAAAGTCAAACACGTGTTCAAGTTTCGCCTTCATATTAAATAGGCGAAGCTCATAAATAATGATTCGATATTTTTTACTATATATTATGCATGTATCGGAGTATAGAATAAGGGTGAATTTGGATTTTACAGTATTTTTCACTAAAGGTTAAAATAAAAATCATAAAAAAATAAAAATAAGTCACATTATTTTTGTATCATTTGATTTTAATTTGTTGTTATTATTTTATTAAAAAACTTAAAATTATAGTGATCATTTCACTTTTTTTTCAATTTTATTCAAATCATTCGCACTATCCATCTAAACTAATCTCTAAATAAAAAAAAAAAGGAAAAAAATCAATGTTACGGAGTTAATGGTTCGATCTTATGATGTAACAGGGAATGATGAACAACAGCTGGTTCCGTGTAAAAACAAACGTATGCAAGCCACACAAAGGCGAAATCGGGATTGTTTTCGAGCACCCAACTTTGCCGGGCAACCAATCCGGCGGATGGATGGCTAAGGAACGACACCTTGAAAAATCAACCGATGCAAACTCAACCTTGAAGAAGAGTGTCTCATCTCCTTTTATGAACACTGCTTCCAAAACATTTTCAATGTCCGATGTCAAGAAACACAGCTCTGCTGATTCTGCTTGGATCGTCGTCCATGGTCACATCTACGATTGCACTGGTTTCCTCAAGGATCACCCTGGTGGCATGGACAGTATTCTGATCAACGCTGGAACCGACTGCACTGAAGAATTTGACGCAATTCACTCTGATAAAGCCAAGAAAATGCTCGAAGATTTTCGTATCGGTGAGTTGATCACAACAGGTTATGCTTCCGACTCGTCTACGTCATCGCCTAATAACTCCGTGCATGGGGCATCGAACATGAGCTTTTTAGCTCCTATTAAGGAAGTTGCGCCGGTAAGACCTGTAGCGTTGGTCCCACGTGAAAAAATCCCGTGCAAACTAGTCGAAAAAACATCTATCTCTCATGATGTTCGTCTGTTTAGATTAGCGTTGCCATCGGAAGATCAAGTGCTAGGATTACCCGTAGGGAAGCACATCTTTTTGTGTGCCACGATTGATGATAAGCTTTGCATGAGAGCCTACACCCCAACCAGCGGCGTTGATGAAGTGGGCCACTTTGATCTAGTGGTCAAGGTTTATTTCAAAGGGGTGCACCCGAGATTCCCTAATGGAGGGCTCATGTCACAATATTTGGACTCTGTGCCACTAGGGTCATTTCTAGACGTGAAGGGTCCTTTGGGTCACATTGAATACACAGGCCGTGGCAACTTTTCTGTCCATGGCAAACCCAAGTTCGCCAAGAAGCTGGCAATGCTGGCTGGTGGGACAGGGATCACTCCAATTTATCAAGTCATCCAAGCTATCCTGAAGGACCCCGAGGACGAGACAAAGATGCATGTGGTGTACGCGAACCGAACCGAAGACGATATTTTGCTGAAAGAAGAGCTTGATTGTTGGGCTAAGAAGCATGACAGGTTGAAGGTGTGGTACGTGGTGCAAGAATCAATCAGGGAAGGCTGGCAATATAGCTTGGGTTTCATCACGGAAAACATACTGAGGGAGCACATCCCGGAGGGCTCCGTCGACACTCTGGCGTTGGCTTGTGGGCCGCCGCCAATGATTCAGTTTGCTGTGCAGCCTAATTTAGAGAAGATGAATTATGATGTCAAGGATTCTTTGTTGGTTTTTTAAAGAATGGCGTTCTACGGGATGGATGAGATGAGATGAAGTTTATGTACATATGAATATTATATTCCTTGCGTTATTCCTTTAAAAAGTTTGTTTTTTTTTTCACCGTTCGTTGTATTATTCTTATTAGTTTTTCCCTTCAAAAATAGAAAGAAAGTTGCTAGGAAAGATTTAGCAAATTTTCTGGAACAAGTACTAGCATAATTCTCTTGTGAAGAACGATGCATGTAGATACATCAAGGATCGATTTTTTTTTGGCCAAACATTAAGGATCGATGTTTAGTTTGCGAATATTATATATATCGTTATCATTATGAAAAAGAAAAATCAAAGTCTTGGCTGAAATATCTAACTTTACACTATTAAGTACTAAATCCAGAGATTATTTTAAAAAATTAAACTTTAATTAGTTTGAGTTGAAGATGCAACTTATCCATAGTAGAGGTGTCAAATGGGTCGTGCTGGGTTGGCACGACCCATTTAAATATTAGTCCATGTATTAATGGATTTGTGTTGACACGACACTATTTTTTAATAGGCCGTACTGGCACGGTCCATGAAATTTAATGACATGGCCCAACACGGCACATGACCTATAGCACTAATGGGTCATGTTGGGTCAAGCCCAACATTATTTTTCTTGCCTTATCGTGCCGAGCACGGTTCATTAATAAATTTTTATATTTTTATTATTTTTAAATATTTATTAATTTAAATAACATGCAAGATAAATAAAAATAAAATAAAAAGACACATAATTCACTTTGACAAAATGCTTACACCTACAAGAAAACATAATAATAAATATTAAATAAAGATATTGAAATTTACAATCCTAAAAAGCAAAATGCCGATCTCCATGAGAAAACATAATAAAATTTACTTAATAAAGATATCGAAATTTACAATCCTATAAAAAAGAGCAATACGATAAAAATGGCTTCACTTTGTGAGGTCTGAAGAGGGTCATTGTATATAGCCTTCTCTCTGCATTAAGAGAGTATTTTGCCTTGAACTCGTGATCTCCAAGTTACAAAGGAACAATATTTAACATTGTACCAATGTTTTCCTTTGAAATTTACAATCATAATATTTAAAAACATAAACATAAACACACACACATACACAAATACAAGACTATAAAACATAAAATATTATTATTTTATTTTTCATTCTCTTCACCTAATTATTTACTTATATAATATGGTTTATCTAGTGCTCCAACTTCTACATTTAACCAATCTTTGAATAAAATAATCTTTAATAATTTATTTTTTGATGAGTTTTTATTAGAAGTGTATTTAATAAAAAGTTATATACAAAATATGTGACATATCATACATTTTATATTCAAAATGAAAATATTATAAATTTATATATCAATAATTAAAATACTTCATAATTAGATTTGTTAAATATAATTTTATTTATATAAATGGGCTAATATGGCACGGTACATGGGCTTGTGTGCCATGTCGTGCTAACCCGCGTGCTATGTGCTAGCACTAACCCTTCATGGATCATACCGTGCCAATCCATGTGACTAAAAACCTCTAGCCTAACACGGCATACAATTGTATATCGTGCTTGGACTAATCTGCCTATTTAAATATGGATCGTGTCAAGTACAATTCACATCGTGTCGAATCATATCGTGTCATAGGCCGCCCATCCCGTTTGACACCCTAATCCATAGTGAGCAGTAGCTAATAACATGGGTTGAGTACGTAGAACGATTCTATTTCAACAGCCACATGATTATATCGAAGAACTGCATCGATCATTTGACAACAGGTTTCTTCACCGTACAATCTTTTGAAATATCAAGGAAAAAGGCAATTTCGTGGCACGTTTCTTCGGCCAGGGTATACTCTAGATGAAAAAGTATATTGTTCTTTCTTGATTTACATGATAATTTACCTGTCCTTTAGCAAATGCTTGTGCTTGTATCTTTCATTCCCATCCGCAAAACCTACCAAGGTCGATGCAAATAAAGAACTTTTTCTTTTATTTTTTTTTATCATAAAGAAGTAAAAAAGGAAAAAGAAGATTCGAACCATATGGATATAACCTCTTCTTAAAAGAGATTATAATCGTTAGGACAAATTTTGATTATCATACAATTAAAGAGCTTATACCAAGTGGAGTAGCACTATTGAATATGAAGAAAATACATTGTATGTCTTCTTATAATTTGACTGATTAGCCTGCTTGCAATGACCAATATACATCAACATTTTCCTAGTCTGATCTCCTAGAGACAGCAAGGCCAACGGTAGTCATTAGACATAAACCCACCAATTTCTTAGTTACATTCGTTCATTGGCTTAATGGCTTGGAAAACATTTTTTCTTACGAAGAAAAGAGGGATTGGAAATTAACTTGATTCCCTGATCCCACTAGAAGAAAATGGTGCCGACCTACTCTGAATTGACAAATAAAAAAGCAAGTTAAGGTTCAATGCACTCAGAAAAGAACAGTTAACCCAAAAAGTTAATTCAATTGTGTAAAATTTTACTAAATTTTTAAGTGAGAATAACTAATAATAAAAAATCTCATATTCAAATTTTAATCAGGTCAAATGTTTTTGGATTACAGCTAACCACAAATACAAACATGGATTAATTTTAAGTTTAATGTAATATAAAATATTATTCGTGATTTATATAAAAAAATAAAAATTAAAGAGATCCATATAAATGGATATTATCTAAAACAAATTTCGCATTAATTAGATTGATTGATTTGTATTTGTCATAAAATAAGCAAAATAGTCAAATCGCACATCCAAGAAAAACCAGAACATTGTCATCGCTACATACCAAACACCAGCAGGAGCCAGAATGGTAAGATCAAGCGTGAATTAGAGCGTGGGTCCAGTGGAAAGAGCAGTGCTTTTTGGCCTACGCCGCATCCGAGAGCTGCATGGCTGCTCCTCTTGCCGTGAGCCAATTTAACAACCCATCGGTTGGCAAATGGACGCCTTTGCTTCTTTGAATCTCGAAGGGTCACCTTTGCTTAGTTTCCGCGCGCGCTCGCCTTACCTGGCCCCTTCCTCATTTTTGCCTTTTCAATTCACGCTTTAAACACTTCAGATCTTTCGTCTCTGCTTCCCTTCTCTCTCTCTCTTTATTATAATTAATTCAACAAGTGGGAATCAAACCAGCAAACATTTCATGTTGTTTCTTACCTGAGTCTGACTGCTCGGTCCAAATTCCATATTAAACAATAATACTAGGATTAACCTTTTTCATATTCTTTTTTGATCGTAACAAGTTCTTATTTTACATTATATTTACTGCTGGATCTCTCGGGGCTCCCCTGAATCTCAATTTTTTTATTCGGCACATGCTTTTGATAAGTCTTCTAATTACAACTCACTTGCGCTGTCCTGTCAGGAATCTTCAGATTACTAGTCGTTATACATTTAACTGAATCTTGCTCCAATCCTTTCAAACCAAGATGGTGAAATTAAATTCTAATTTAAGTGATTCTTTTAAGTTAAAAGGACGGAAAGATTGGAGAAAAAATATTAAATTCTACGAAACGTACCATCAATAACTTAGCACTTTAATGAACCAACCAGCTGGCATTGCCAATGGTGATGAACAGGGCAACTTCTTTTTTATATTTCTCACAAATGCTAGGACATTTTTAGCCTTTGACTATGAGCCAGGCTTGGAAAACATCGGGCTTGAGCCGCTGATATGACCCAGAAAAATATCATTAAAGTTCATTTTAAAGAAAAGTGACGTACGAAACAAGGAAAAAAACAAGTAGCCAATTGCTGATTAGTTTTTTTTTTTTCTTTGTTACGTATGATATGTGATTAGGATAATAATATAATTGGTTCAAAATGTGGGTTGGTGGAGGCAGAAATTAGAATATTCACGAGAAAGTCCGTACAATTTGGAAATGGCCTCCAAAGACATTGGGTGGTAGTGTCGTAATAAACATTTCATCCCTTTTAAATACATATTCAATTGTTTTTTATTTGATGTTCAGCTGGAGTGACCTGGGACTGCAATTTGTTCCGTCACTTTCCCAACTCCTGTGGCCGTCTAATTATTTAACAACTGTTTGGTCAAAAAAATTATTTAACAATCGTAAAAAAATAGTTGCATTTTTCTACTTGATATAATTACACGTTACAAATAAAATATCATGTTATTTTGAACCACAGCTTAACTTAAATGGTACATTCTCTTTAAGAGTAATTTTTTTTTTCATAAATTTAGAATTCAAGTTGTAGCACATACATCCTCTTTCTTTATTTTTAAATTTTCTCCATCTTTGTATTAATAAAAAACCATACTGTTTTTTTTTTTAAAAAGATAAGTCATTTTTATATTGATTCGATGTGTTAAAATTAAACTTGATAATTTGTGTATATAAATTGCATTTGTATCATGTAAAATTGCGTTTGTATCGTGCAAATACAAAAATTTTATATCAAAATTTATATCATGATTCATTTCAATACCAAACATAAAACTTTTATTTTAGATTTTGTTATATTAATGTATAATTTTTATCACATTTTAATTTACATCACTTTTGTATATTTTATTTACATTATTTTTCTATTATATATTGTATCATATTTAAGATTTTTAAATCTAATGAAAATATCCTTTTCCGAATTATTGAGCATTGTAAACAATTATACTTCTGAGCTATTCTTGATTTTATTATTATTATAATATTTTTTTACGAAAAGATAGTTAACAAGTTGAGAGAGCTATTTTTCAGTAGGCAAGTAAACTTTCTTGTCTCCAATATTGTGCACAGTACATTGCAATAATAATTTATCGACACAAGTGGCCGCGGTATTGGAACATTTGCATAAAACACAGAAGATAATGCCGACATATTTTTTAACCGACGGGTTAAGGAATAATTAGGAAATATTATAAAATTTGAGTTTAAATTCAAACAATCTTACTTTATTTCTCATTATATAATTTTTCTTGTTAAAAAAAAATAGATAGTTTTAAGTAGGTAAGATAATTTTAGACACCATAATAATAACATAAAAATGAAAACAAAAGGATATGAAAAATAATAAGAACTAAAATTTTAATAAAAACAGCATATTGATTTAACAAAATCATATTTTATTTTGACATATTAATATTTTTCATATTTCACATAATTTTACATGAATAAAGAATTAATATATACAAGCATGAAGAATCTAATCCTAAGAAAAACACATAAATGGCTGTCTTAAAGTTGATAACAAAGTCTAACCAATGGACATTGTTGTTTCCAAACTGGTATTGGCCGTCAGAATTCATATGTGGGCACATATTGAATTCCCGGTTGATATTTTTCTAAGCCTAGACAGGCATTTCGTGGTGGTAATGTCTTCAAACTCAGAATGTTTGGTAGAACGATTGCTAGAAAATTAAGTATGGAATGACAAAAGCTTTTGAGAAAGATCAAGAAATTAACCAATGGGGTGCCGTGTGTAGACAGCAATATACGGATGATAATGATCGTATTTGTGGAAGACAGGTCAAAAATGGAGATAAGGGAGGAGGCAGTGGCAGGACCAGATGATACCTCATTGTCATTTGCTTTCAGAATTCTGTCAATCACATTCAAAATCCATAATAATCTGTTTGGTACCTCAGGAATTCTGGGGAAGTTTACAGAACTGCAGTTGCCTGGTTGAAACATGACAGGCCTATAAGTTGTTCTCAAACAGGATCCTGAAAGAATTTCGGATTTTTTTTTAATGATATGAAAATGAATATTGGCGGATAGGATTTTCATTTCTAAGTAATTTTATCAGGAAAATTATTATATTAAAACTTTTGTTAACATATTAAATATAAATTACTTTAATTTTTGTCAAATTTATATTTGACTTTTATTAACTTTTAATATGTGTTACTTTAGTGTGATTTACTTATAGTGTAATCATTCAATATCTAAGTTAACCAAAAAAAAAATCATTCAATATCTAAAATTATCAAATTTACTTACAAAAAAAATTGTATTATCCGATTTGTGACCTAATAATTTTAGACATGATACGAAAACGATACAAATGAAAAACATAACTGTAACACGAGCTAAGATTTATTAAAAAAAATTATATGAATATAATAAAAATTAAAAATTAAATTTTATATTTGATATGTGATAAAAAATTTTATATTTTATACTATAAAAATATAAATTAAACACACCAAGCGGTAAGAATGCCACGAGCTTGAAGTGCTGGACATTTCCGGCAAATTCCATTCTCTGGACCAAAAGAGATGTATAGTCCAAGTCCACCCAAACCTTATTGCCCTAACATTGTGTCAAATCCAAGAGCCTCAAACCACTATAAAAAGTAAAATTCATTTTCTGGTTTTGTCCCAGACCCTAGATAAAATATAATTTCGGCTCCCGTCCACTTTCTTACGGTAACGGCCCAAAATTAGTTTTACTCAAAAACAGGATTGTCTTTTGCTTGCGGATCTTCCGCAGCTGTGAGATGGTTTAGTCTGTAAATTTGGTAGTTTTCCCAATTTTTAACCCATGAAATTAAAGGATATTTTTGTTATTTTCTCAAGTTAAATTATTATAATTTTGGTATCCAAATTTTTATATATACACACACCGGTGGTTTGAATTTTAATGATGTTCCAAATGGCTCATCATATGTATGCTATTTGAACACCTTCATTTTTCTGCAACTGCATATAGTTGTTAAGATAGACCTTCAAATACAGGGAGAAACTCCCATTCTGCATTCTGCTGGTGAGTGACCTTGTAAACTGACAGATCACTGCTTAAGAATAAATTCTCTGTGGCTTTCAAAGAGATGAGTAGATGTTTCACGAAGAATGCTCCAATGTGTGCTTCCAAATACAAGTTTTTGTGTGGATCAACATGGTTTATAACCCTAACATATCGCTTAGATTGAGAGCTAGTTTAGATGGATGATGAGAATGATTTCATTGGGATTAATCATCAAGTAAAAATAATTTTAATAAATAAATATTAAAACATCAAAAAAGTAAAAAAATAAATTTTCGTTTTTTCCTATTTTCACGGTACATTAGATAGATTCCCAACCCATCTTGAAAGAAAGATGAAATCTCCACCTCGATGGGCCTAGTTAGACAATTTTTGTTAGCTGACACAAAGAAAGATGAAATCAGCTAAACATAGACACAAATTTTATCACATTTTTATTTTATTTTATTTTATTTTACATAACATAGATATATTTTTATATAATATAAACACAAATTATATAACCGAACAGCAGGGACATATCGCTTTGTGTCACCAGACGGCCTCTTAATCCAGGCTTCCGTTTGGGCCACACCTCATTTCAGGCCCACGTCAACGTGGTTTGTCTTATGTAGCGAGTTTATTTCACTTTTTACTCCAGCGAGTACACAGGACCTTTAACGTCTGGCTTCTATTTAGGGAAGAGGATAGCGTGAGTACTAGCCTCTGAAGCTCTTCCTTTCACTCTGTTTGGTTTCCGGAAAAATTGAAAAGGAAAATGGCGCAAACCCTGGCCATGCCCGTGGCACCCTCTCTCTCCTTTATATGCAACAAAATAAGCTCTATTTCTCTCTCTAACACTGCTTCCCTCCCAATTTCAAACCCTCCGAAGGTAACTTTCTTCTGATTTCCATTCATTTCGGGATTTTTTTTTTGTTTTATTTAATTGCTTAACTCTCTGTTTATCATTCCTTGAATTTAAAACGAAAAAATAAAAATAAAGAAGAAGTTATTATTAACTGAAATCTCATTATTTCTGTGCAATTTTGTTCATATTGTTGTCGTGAATATTCATTAATGACAAACGGAAATGAATTTTGTTCCCTTGATTCTTGTTTTAGGCTTAATTGGTATGGGGTTTAGGGAAAGCAAGGTTCCATATGTTTGTATATTTAAAAATTCACAGCTTTAGAATGCATAGTTGGTGATAAAATAAAAAGTGAAAAATTTTAATCATATTCCAAATGTAGAATTCAAATGTTTGTGCTTTCTCCTAGATCAGCCGTATTTTAATGAGTTTGGAAGCAAAATTCTTGGCGTATTTTCTTAGTTTTGGGTTTTGCTTATTTATCTTTTCTGTATCGGAAACAATTAGTATCGTAGTCTAAGCATTGAATGTGTTCGTGTTGGAGGAGTGGAAATCCCGAACAACAAGAGAGTGGAATTCTCTCTTCAGTACATCCATGGGGTCGGTCGTTCTAGGGCTCGTAAAATCCTCTGTGATCTCCAAATGGAGAACAAGATCACCAAAGATTTGTCTGAGGATGAACTCATGACGATTCGTGATGAAGTCTCCAAGTATATGATTGAAGGCGAATTGGTAATTGCTGTTCCCCTTCTTGTCCTGTCTTTAAGAGATGTAACTGTAAACATTCATCAGTAAGCAATTTCAATAATTTTTTTGCTGGTATTGCAGAGGCGCTACAATGCTCTAAATATAAGGCGATTGAAGGAGATTCAATGCTACAGAGGAATTCGCCATATTCAGGGCTTGCCTTGTAGAGGACAGCACACGAAAAACAACTGTCGAACTTTGAAGGGTAAGAAGGTTGCTATTGCTGGAAAGAAGAAAACCCCTCGTTAATCTAACTGGTTCTGTTTGGATGAAGTGATTGCATGATTGTAATTTCAATTTCGAAATGAATACATTTCATTACAATGTGATTTGATAATTTTTGTGCTGATATGAAAATGGGATTTGCAATCTCTACGAGACTGGATGAACCTTTCATTTTTACATGTCTGGCTTCCATTGTAGCTTCTGCAAAGCATTTGTAAGGCCACATCCTGCTGATGCCTTTGTTAGAAACCAACATGCACAGTTTCATGATATTATATTAGCATGGATAAAAGCATATGGTATGCCTCTTAGGCTCTTCTATTTTTTGCAATTAAAGTTTTGTTGAGAAACTAGTGGTCTAGGCCTTGAATCTTGATGAGTCTCCTTGGCTGCCGGAAAATAGCTGCTTCTAATGTGTAAAGTGCATTTCCAAACTTTTTAGATGGGTTTCATTTTGATGCTTAATCTTTAAATTATTTCATGATAATTTCAAAACCTTTTTAAAATAGTGTTATTATGGTTCTCTTTGCATAAAAATAAAAGAAATTACAAATTAAGATAATGGATCTAAAATTATTATTTTTTGCTACTATACTAAAGTGTATTATAAAAATAAAAGTTTAATTTTTTTTTTTTTAAAATGAAACAACAGTAAAATTTTGCAATTAATTTTAAAAATTCAACTTAAGATTAAGAGCAAAAATGATAATTTAGCTTTCATCTGAATACCTTTAAAATTTTCATTTTCATAATAAATACATTGATACTAGAGATTAATAATTTTGAGTTCTTTCTCTTGATTTTATTTCCTTTTCTGTTTTTATTTAATCAAATTTTATCTCATATATTAATAAATAAATATTAATTAATAATTTAGACTTTTTAACAGAAAATAAACAAAGGTAAATATTAATTAGTCAAATAATATATTAATTAATAATCCTAGATTTTATTTCCGTTTCTGTTCTGTTCTTATTTAATCAAATTTTCTCTGTTTTTTTTTTTTTTCATAAGAGATACAAAGGAAGATTAAAGAATCGAACCACGAACTTAATTTTTCCTAAAAAAAGTAATAATCACTAGATCAAATTTTGGTTGTTTATTTCTCATATATTTGAAACTTGCACGTATTGCAAGATACTTGGTTGTAGCATATTTGAAACCTTTTTATTCAAAAAAAAAATACGAGAAAAAAAAACAAATTTTGAGTCTAATATATATATATATATATATATGTTGGTGTATTCCAAAATCATTTTGAGTCTCAATTAATTCAAAATCAAATTATGATTGATTCTAATATTAGACTCTTTTAATACTATTTATTTTATTTATAAGATTTGAACTCGAGATATTATTTAAAAGATATTGAACACTTTTCACTTGATCTTTGATCTCATAAACATAGGTGAGTGCATGTTTATACACAACACATATTGGTTTGACTGGTGAGATTGGAGTGACAAAGGACAGCGTAGTTGGCCCGTTCATAATTTCTTTACAGAAGCTATAATAATTCAATGAATAAATTCCAAAGTCCCAGAACAATTCCAAAAGATCCTCCCCATTCCGATGGCAGAACGAAACGTGGGGAAGGTTTTTCTGACATTAACCAAGCGAAATGTTTACTCTGGAAAAATGTGATTAGTTGGATCGGTGGAACCTGCGGGCATGTGCCTCGCATGGCTCTGAGGCAGCCACGTATGGTGAGGTAAAGGCTGGTAAACCCAGAAATACACTGTCCACGTCTACTACAACTAATGCCATACTTCCAGGGTACAACATCATTTTTCATTTTAAGCAATTTACTGTTGGCTGATTTCATAACAGTAGAGGAGTACCCGTGTACAACTCTACTGCTTTGCTCTTAAGTTGGAGATACTTTTCACGCCAAGGAAATCAAAATGAAATGAGAAAGAACCTAACAAAAAATACTGAATAGTAATAGCAAGCCTATATTTTGAAGCAAGAAGGCGAAGACCAAAGAAACCTTTGACTAATTCCTAAGAAAAAGCGCTGAACGGTAATAAAGAAAAAACTTAATACCTAAATATATCTATATTTATCACAAGGATAATTATTACATATATTGACAATGAAATTTTTTTACTTCACAAACAACGTTAAGATCATGACACATGTTTTATTTTATTTATTTTAATATTTTTATAGGACACATGTCAACGTTGCTTGTGAAATAAAAAAACTCCACTGTCAGTATATGTAATAATTATCCTTATCACAAAATAAAATTAAATCTTCAAAATTTTTAAATGCATGAAAATCAATCTTAAATATTTCAAAATAATTGAATTAAAGACATTTCCGTTAAATCTTTTAATTTTCGTTAAGTTTTATTACAGGTAAGAGTAACAAAAATTAAAAAATTTAACAAAAATATCTTTAATTCAATTATTTTAAAACGTTTAAGATTAATTTTTATACATTTAAACATTAAAGACTTAATTTCATTTTGTAATAAACGTAAAAAAACACATTTGAATATTAAATCTAAAATAAGGTACTCTCACCTAAAAGCCTAGCACCTTCATCCGCAAATGCATGTAAATATCTGCTAACAGTGGCAACTAGCAGCAGCTCCACCGAATCAGCTCCTAAGTAGTGCGAATGGATCGAACTCATGAAACTAGAAACCATAGCACCAGATCAAGTCTGTCGGGACCAAGTGTAAGAAACTCAAATGTCCATTGAGTTTCTTATTCGAACATGAAAAATATCGATAAAAAAGCTCCACGCTCAAGATCTAATAATATCTTGACTTCAAATTAATCGATTTTTAAAATAACCTTCGAATATAGAATACTTCCACCAAGAAAAAAAAAAAAAAGAAAGCATGACACCACTAGAAAATAACATTACAAACCGCCAAGAATGCACAAACACCTGAGAATCCCCTTATCATATTTCAAAAAGGGCTCCTTTACGGGAAGGAGGGAAAGACTAGGTCTCTGCAACACAAAAAATGCGTAGAAAACATCTTAATACCATTCATACAACAACATTACAAAATGGAAGGCATACAAAAGCCCCAGAATACATAAAAAACACAGTTCCCATAGATGTCTGATACAAACTAAAAATATCAGAAACCCTAACCAATGTTTCCAATTCACCCTAGAGTTCCGACGCCAACAGCCACACTCCATCTAGGGAGATAATGAAAACAAAGGAAGCAACTCTATCATCTCGAAAGAAAAACTAGGTGAAAACAAATTCAAGTTTCCATTTCATCCCCGATTCTGCAAGATGCCTTTCCTACCATCTCACCCAACCCAACCAAGAAGCATAAAGCATTAGCTAAGATTCTCGAGCAAAAGCTTAATCATCATCACTTGCAAATATACCTAGATAAAAGAGGGCCTGAATATATACAAGAGGAAGCCAAAAGGTATTCAATGTTTTTTGTTCTTCCTCTGGGTCATGATCATGACCATTTGATCCTTTGAAGGAGCATTTACGTAGGTTCGTCTGCCAACAAGTGTTGGCTTAGAGCAGTTGAAACCATCCCGTGGGGGGGAAAATGCGACTGGCAAGTAGCTGTTTGTGTGACATGGAAAGGATGACTTCTGAAATTGTTCCTTCAAAGCGTCTTTTCCCTGGAGAATTCTCAACCAAAAAAGAAATGAGCATGGTATGAATGAATCAAGCCCTAGAGCAAAAAGAACAAGGGCAACTGTTACCTGAAATTTGGCAATGCCAATTTCACAGATTTTCTTCCTACTGTCTCCACAGCTCCATTCTCGGTTGTTAAAGGCTCTATAAAACCTCAATGCAGCAAAAGGACTCGTGAAATTGACAAACGCATATCCCAGATTTAAGTGAAACCTGAACAAGATTTTGTCAGTAGCCGTTTGGATTAAACGACGTAATTGTTAAGATTAAACAAAATAAAGATTAGAAGAGACGAGGCAAAACTGAAAATACAGATTACCCAAAATCCATGGGCAGATAGAGGAAGTCATATGCGGATTTACAAAAATTTGACCGTCGCTTAGCTTTTTTACTTTCGGTCCGGCAATGATAATCTAATATTCGCTGCAAATCGATTCTCCTGATCATTTATCAACAAAAAGAGACGTGTCAAAGGTAATAAAACAATTCCGATGCATCTATAAGTCGATGTGCATGTACATGAATTTGAATTTGATGCATATGCATGGTAATCGATGTAGAATAAATGTGCCATGCATGTTGGACAAACCATACATGAGTGAACATTTCCCATGAACATTAAAGAGATTTTAAGATGAGCATTACTTCCGTACAGGGACAAACTACAGAAGGGACAAAGGAAACTGAAGAACCAATAGGAAATCTGACTACTCATCTTCCAGCTTTTGCAGACCGCTTCCAGATCAAAGGTTGCAAACGGCACTCGGAGAGATATATAAAATGGAGAGAGAAAAAAGAAACAGTACTTGACCGCCATGGACAAGTAAACCTATAAAAATCACAGATACTCAAAGATGGTGAAAGAGATGGGACATGGAGACCGGAAAGTGGCTAAAGTAAGTAGTAGAAGGCACCGAAATTGGCCAACATAGCAAAAACTCGGAAACCTAAGATAATCCTGGGTTCATGGTGGCTGAACCATGCATGGGAGTACATCAAAGGGAAAATAGAAAATCATCATGAGCATCAAACAAAAGACAAAACCAAAGAAAATGCACAAGAGAAAGAGAAACTCAAACAAAATACTGAACCAAAGAAACTGCAGAAGAGAAAGAGAAACTACTTGAAATGATTCGGAATGTTTTTTATCATTAGAGAACATTTCCCATCAAATTTCGCCTGTTCTTCGGCGCGTAAAGGAGATGATAAAGAAACATCGTCATCATGAACATCAGAACTAGGTTTGATCTTCTCAGCAGCTTCTTTTTTGATCCAAATCCCTTGACTATGCACGGGATACTCTCCCGATGACTTCAACCTGGGAGGAACGAACCCCCGTTTACCTCTCTTCTTTTTTCCAACAATCCTCTCAGACCCATAACATATCCCATCATCTGAAATGGAATTTGACCTATTGAACCCTTTAGTCCATGGATGTGGCTGTTTTTCGGGATTATATACGTTTAAAACAACATCCAGGCTCCAGGGAAAAAAATATCCAAAGTTTGAACGAGAATAGAATTCAGAGTACACGATGGGAAAAACTATTTTCGGCTGAGATTCTGGAACTTGGGGAAGCACTGAGGGAACTTCGTGTAAGTGATGCGATTCCAACGAAAACTGATGAGACATGTAAATTTTATCTTGCAGATAATGGAGTTCAGCAATCGGTGGCATAGATTGAGGTTCGTAAGTTAAAGCTAATGGGTTAAGTGCTTTAGAGGATGAGCATTCCACCGCAGGAGAAGAAGAAGAAGACATCATTGAACATCAGACAGAGGGAAAGAAAGACAGTACCAAAGTTGCTTTCAGGTTGAGGAACAAATTATTTGTAGGGGGATGGATAGGGTGAATTATTCGGTAGAAGTCAAAAGGATCTCTGGTGTAAGAAAATTTGGGAGGGAGAGGAAAACATCACATGAGAAAGGGGGATTTCATTCAGGCTTTTTGGGATAGCAAGGCTGGCAGGGAAGTTTCACCATTTCGGCTAAGCGAATCTCTGTAATTATGAAAATCGGAAAGTGAGATTTCTGGGTATGTCCATCCATTGAATGCTTGTCCTCCTGCTCCCATTACATGACAAATCCAATGTGAGCTTTGGCGGCGTGATAGAGAGAGAAAGATACAGAAGACATCCAGAGGTTTGCCTTGATTCTCTATGGACTATGCTAGCTAGAGTTGAGAAAAAAAAAAAATCGATAAAATCGAAAAATTAATTCAAACAAAAAATTTTGGATAGAATAATAAATAAATTCGATTCGAATTCGAATCATAATATTATTGAATCGAATAAAATCGGTTCGGATCAAATTTGGATATGGATAATATTCAAATATTTTGTTATTTGATATTTTATAATTTTTACTAATTTAAATTAAAAGTTTAAGTTTTATATTTAATTAAAAATTTTAAAAAAAAATTGAAATAAAGTTAAAAAGTACTTAAAATGCTTTAAAAAATTGAAATAAAATTTAAAATTACATTAAAAAAATCGAATGACCGATCCGATCCGATCCTTATAAATTTGAATCGGATTGGATCGGATTTTTTTTTAATTTGAATCTGATACGGATTACAAAACAAAAAAATTGCTTAATTCGGATCTAATCGAATTTTTGCAAAAAATCGATCTGATCCGATCCATTATCAACCCTAATGCTAGCTATCTGCTTGTCTATGGGGCATGTCACAATTTTGGCTCTGAAATTTGTCGCATGTATTTAAATGGAACATTTTTAAAAACATATAGTAGGACAATAATATTTAATTATTGGTGCAACATGTATTTTAATAAAAAAATTAAAACTAGCATAAAAAATAAAAATGAACATTTAATCATTAACAAAAAAATCCATCTCTTCTACAATAAAAAAATTCCATCTCTTCGCTTCATTCTTTTTTTTTTCTAAAAAGACATTAATCATTCTTAAAAAAAAAACTGAAGAATAAAATGCGCTTTTTTAAGGATTTATTAAAGGCTAAATGGTTGTTCCAAAATTTTTTAAAATTTAAAAATTCATTTTTTATAATAAAAGACGTGATAATAACATCAAATAAATATTATTATTACATTGAATGTCGTTGATATTTTCTCTTTTTGCAATTCATTGTTGTAAAGACAAAAAATAATGATTAACTTCTAGTTAAAGTAGAACTTGTTCATTTTACTTAGAAATTTAGGTACGAAATTTAAGAGTATAATAGAAAAGAATGTTTAATTAGTAATTTATAAATATGTTTTGTTTTTATTTGTTTATTATGATCTATAATTCTTAACAAATGATCATAAATATAAGTATATAATTCATTTATTTATATTTAAAACAAATTCGTTTAAAATTTGTTTATTTAGTGAATTATTTAGTTTTTATTTGTTGTTTGATTATAATAAATTTTTAAATTATATATTTATTTATAAATTATTTTAATATGTAATTATTAAAATACATATTTATTTAAAATTTTTTAATTCAATATCATATATATTAAGGTGAATATAATTTATTTATATAAATTTTTTGTTTAATGTTTACAAATATATTCATATAATGTTTATAAATATGTGTTTATAAATATATTTATTTAATATTTATGAACATATATATATATATGAATATGTTTATTAATATTTATAAATAAATTTAATTAATATAAATAAAATTAAAAAATAAATACGAACATAATAATATTTATTCATGTTGGTTTGCTATACACTGCACTACAGTCGAAAGTTACTCAAATCGTGGCATCTCAAACTTGTCTTCACACAAGTTTTCATTCTAATCCAACCATCCAAAAGTGACCTTGTCCCACCGTCAGGTTAGTAAAGCAAATGATAGATGGCAGAGGAAAAATGTAACCAAAAAAGAAAGATTGCAGAAGAAAAAAGGGATGAAAAGGTATGAGCATTAAATAGAGGAGTACGAGAGAGCAGACATTTCGTAAACGAAGGAAACTCTTTCTGTTTTTTTATTCTTTTTCAGAGTTTCAAGGTTGGTGTTGGAAACCCCAAAGAGTGTGCAAATATGACGATTTTATGAATTTTTTTCCTGTCAAAAATCCATCTCTTTCCATTTCCTGCACTGTCTGCTCCACTGCACCTTGTGTGTTTTGCTTCAATGGTTTACCAATTACCATGAACCATGCAAACAAAAACAACAGAGAAGCCCGAGGCCTTGAAAAGGCTTTTTAGGTACAGCCATGCACCAAGTTAAGCCCTTTTCAGATTAACTTTATCTACCAACCTACGATTCTTTATGCGTTTTTGGAAAATTTTACTCAAAGAAGATGCTTAGCTTTCGGTTCTGGGCTAAGATTTTACTTTCTTTCTGTTCTTTTGTGGGTTGAAGCATAGTGAATGGTTTGTCATTTCATGGCATTCTTCAGCTTAGAAGTAGATTTGACCATTTATGTTAAAGGTGCAGCGTCTAATAAGAAATTTATGTTAAATATATTACGTAAAATACAAAAAAAATTTATTAAAAATAGTCAAATATAAAATATATTTTTAATTTTTATTAAATTTTAATATATATTATTTTCATTTTTTTGTTATTATTTTATTTATATTTAAAATTGTTAAACCCTTGTACTGCTGGCAGCTGACCGGAACAAAAAGAGCTATTCTCTTTTAAGAGAACAAAATAAAAAGACTATTATTACAATATAATAATTTTTTAAGTTGTAGTTTTGAAAAACAATCAAAATCAAACACGTTTCACCAAAAAAAAATCAAAATCAAACACGATATATGAGACAAGACAAATTGAGTGCAACACGTTGCTGATAAAGAATATAGAGTAGTAAATACTTTCGTCAAGATTTCTTTTCGTTGGACTTTATATCACCTAAAATGGGAACTATTTGAACACTGTTTGGGAAAAGAGAAAGTTAATTAATGTCAATAGTTCTTTAATTAGTTTGACTTTTACACATCTATGCAGCAGTGGGCGGAAAACTGCTTCTCTAGCTGTTTCTATGATATGACCCTTGTTCCCGTACAATTTCATCCAACTGTTAAACTTTGGAAGCGTATCAGAGTCAGGTTTTATCGGTGTTTATATTTAGAACTTTGTTTTACAAAACCAGACATGAACATGCAGACAAAAGAAGTGCCTGATCACGATCAACACGTAAATTTAACGCTGCTTCCAACTTGTCTAAAAAAATGATAAAACTACAAAGAGAGGCCTCTGAGATGTAACTGAAGCGGCAAAAGTCATGGCATGATGAAGAAATAGGGATTTAGATGAGTAACGACAACATTGCTGGGAGCAGAGGCAGCGACAGGGACATGGCTCAGAGCAACTAAGCCAACCTTTCTTCTGTCCCTTCTGATCTTTAAAATGATGGGGACGATAAGATGGGTTTAGCAGTTGCCAGTTGGTGTTGGTCAGGGAGGATATTTTCGACGGGTTCGATATCAAAAAAATTGAAAATTGGTTAAATCAAAATTTTTTAAATAAAATCGAAATTTGTTTTTTTATTCAATTTAGGTCAATATAAAATAATTTTTTTCTTTTTTATTTTAACAAAAAAATAAAATAATAATTTTAATATATACATAATCATCAACGGTGTAAAATAGGCTAGGCGAGGGGAGGCATTCGAAAATTCGCTTGAATCTGTGCGAGATCAAATTTGGACTAACTTGAACTAATTAAAAAAGTCAAAGGTTCGAAAAAAAGCTTGAAACTGAAAAAATTCGAACCTGACACAACTCGAATTCGACATAACCCGAATCCGATACGATCTGAAATGGAGATCAATCTAATGCAAAACCTATAAAAAAATTTATAATTCGATAAAACTCGAATTATAATTATATGATTATTATTTAAAAATAAATAAATAATTGATACACTTTTTAATTAAAAAGTTTAAAATTTTAAAAATAATAATTATTTATTATACAATTATATATTACTAGCAAAATAAATATTGAATCTTTTTAATTCAATTATTAAATAAAATTAATTTAAAACACTATAATATATGATATTAAATAATGTTTAATATTATACTTATTGTGTTTATAATAACAAATATATTATTAATTTAACATTTGATTTTATTATAAAAATCATTTTAACATTTTATAATTTTTATTTTATAATAAAATTTTAATTTTAATACAATAATAAACCAAATATACAAAAAAAAACATTATATAATTTCAATGTTTGTTTGAAATTTTGAATTTGATATTTTGTGCAACACATTAAGAACATTATTAATAAAATTAAATTTAAATTATATTTTCTTAAAGTTTCAGGTATAGAAAGATATTAAATTTACATTAAAAAAACCTAATCTTAAAATTAAAATTCAAGTTTTAAAGATTAGAAAAAGTTAAGTAATTAAATTAAATAATACAAGTACAATTTTTTTAATAAGCTTGCACATCATTGAAAGAGAAAACTATAAATCAAGCTAGTGGTAATTTTATTTTTAGCCTTAAAACAAAAGACATTAATAAATCAAGCTAATGGTAATTAATTATTTATTATATTATAATAATCTTATACATGAATAAACCAATTTGGTATTTTATAATAATGATTTGTTTATTATATTATAATAATCTTTTAAGAATAAATTATGTAATCTCTTGGTATGTAGTATTATTTTGATAGAATTAAGTATTTATTAAAAATAATTTATTTATTATCTATTAAATATAAAATTAAAGTATGGATAAAAATAATAATTCTAATAGTAAATTAAAGTATAATTTAATAATATATTAGAGTGGTATTATCGTGTAAGCGTTAATTTTAATACAATTTGTTTTTATACTTTATTAATATTATTATTAATTATATTTAAATAATAGCATTATATTAATTAATTTAGTAATATCTACTATTTAACATTTTAATTAGACATTTGATCGATTGATGTATATCTAATATTATTATGTTAATGTGAGCATGAAAAAAATTAGTACTCAATTGGTGTATTACCATATATGATATGATTATATCAAATGTTATTATTTATAATATAACATCAATTTGTGTATATAACTTGTTTAATTCAACGTTCTAAATTTTTAATGAGATATTTGACTAATTAGTGTGTACTAGTATGATTATATTTAATGTAATAATGTTATTATTATGATTTTTGTACAAACCAAAAACAAAATAAATATAAAATTGAGATAATTCGTTGGCCAATTATTCATAATATTAAGTACTTTTTAGTGTATACTATAATTTTATTCAACATTATAATTGAATAATTAGTTAACTAGTTATGCGGTTAGATTTAATTTAATTACTAATTATGTTGGTATTTAAAAAAATAAATGTAAAAAAATTCTTAAAAATTTAAAATTTTGTTAAAAATATAATATAATTATTAAAAAAAGCTAATAAAACAAAGTAAAAAAAAAATTTATTGAACCAAGAGTGTCCAAATTCCAGTGGCCCAACATTGACACAAAAAAATGTAATGACCCAATAAGTTATTGTTGGGAGTATAAAGCCACTTATATAATTGTCTAATTGTTTAGTATGATTTATTTATAATTTGTTAGTTATTTATTTGTATAACTAATATTTTTGGATTTTCACTTTTCTATAGTTTTACTCTCTCTCTCTCTCTCTCTTCTCTCTCTCTCTCTCTCTCTCTATATATATATATATATATATATATGGCTCACTTAAAAATAAATTTTTATATAATTATTAATGTAGACACCTAATTTTGTCTTAACATTTATATATGTATATGTGTTTGTATTTTATTATTTTGGTTGTTATTGTTTATAATATTATTATATGTTATTATTAATATTATTAATTCTATCTTATTCTTATTTTTATTTTATTTTTATTTTTATTTGTATGATATTGTTTATTTTTATTTTCATTTTTATTTTTATTTTTATTTTTTACTCCTTTATTTCCCATCTCATTTAATGCTCAACCTACCCAAATCTACCCCCCATACTGCCGCCGGCGACCAGACCACTCCCCTGTCACAAGCCTCACCCCGAGTCAGCTCCACCATCCTGTGAATCTTGATCCAACAGTGGCCTATAGATTTGGTGACTCTGAAAGGCTAGGGGAAGGGCTCCAATATCGTTTAAGAAGGGAACCAAGCAGAGGGGACGGGGACTTCTTCGGGGGAGGAAAAAAAAAGCAGAGATCCCAAACACCACCACTGTAAGCGCCATCATCGCCATCACCGTCCACTCGCCACTGTCATCATCGTCCACTCACCACTGTCCTCACAGCCATCACCGCCATTACCATCACCAAGTTACTATCATCTCCATCACTACTACCAACACCACACTACCCCAAAGCCTCCAACCACTAACACCGAAGGAAACCTAGCCCCAACCCAGATCTGAGAACCCCAACCTGAGAATCTCGAGCCTAATCTCATACCCAAATCTTCACCAACCTACAAAAAGAAACAAGAAAGCAAACCAAACCACAGCAACCACAAAGAAAACCACAACCAGATCCAAAACCGTCAACCCAAAAATTGAGAAAATACAACAAAAAAAAAGAGGGAAAAGGTTCGGGAAAAATAGATTGGAGAGGTTGGAGTGATATTCGGGATAAAAGGAGTTTAGATCTGAAAAGAGGGAGGTAGGGGAAGTGTCTCTAAGGTCACAGATAGTCATTGGCAACCGGCGCACGGTGGCTAGTAGTCGTCTGGCGAAGGAGGGACTGAGAGGATTTTGGGTTTTGAGTTTTGGGCGTGAATTCTGATGAAAAACGAGGTTGAAGAAAAAAGGGTTGCCTTTTATAGCTAAAGTGAAATGAAGAGTAAGGAGGCGACCCGCGTGTGGACTTGATTCAACTGAAATCCGCGCAAGTTCGCCCGCCCGAGGAAAAGGGGTGGGATCCAAGTGTTGTTCCCAATTTACGCGACTAAGATCCGCGGGTTCGCTTTCTCGCCCGCCCGTGGAAAGATAAACGAGCTCCGCGAGTTCATTAGTCAAGAAATTCGCCCGCCAAAGAGGAACCGAACCCGCGAGCACCCCTTGGCAGTCCACGTGTTCGTTCGCCCGCTGAGAAAAGGGCAGGAGCCACTTGTTTGTTCTCATTGGACCTAACAAAGGTCCGTGTGTTCGCCCGATCGAGGAAAGTGTAGAATCAGGGAGGTCGCTCGCCTGCCCAAAGAGCTAGCCCAATCATAGAGTTCGCCCGTCAAAGAAAGAGAAGAATACGCAAGTTTGTTCGCTCGCCAAAGAGCTCGCCCGCCTGTGGAAAAGGAAGCAGAATCAGAGAGCTCGCCCGAGCGAGGAGTTCTTTCGTTCAAGGAGTTCGCCCGCCCGAGGAGGGTATAATTCCTTTTTCCGTTTTAATTATCCATGCATTTGTTTGTATATTTTAATGTAATGATAGAAAACAATAAGTAAACAAATAATGCATAAATAAAAATATAATTGGAATTCTACCGAGGATGGGATGTCATGAGACTCACAAGTAGTGATTTCTTGACTGATCCCTAGGTGAGAGGAATTAGCTAAATGTTACCAGAGTATTGGGATATTTAGTTAAATTTCTCAATATTAAGAATTTCATTAATAAAAACCAAAATATGAAATTTCCTTTCGTAATTCCATAAGCATCATAAATCATATGTTTGCATCATGTGCATAAATAAATAAAAATAAAATTGGAATTCTACCGATGATGGGATGTCATGAGACTCACAAGTAGTGATTTCTTGACTGATCCCTAGGTGAGAGGAATTAGCTAGATGTTACCAGAGTATTGGGATATTTAGCCGAATTTCTCAATATCAAGAGTTCCATCAATAAAATCAAAATAAATAAAATTTCTTCCATATGTACTGTACATCTTTTATAAAATGGCATGAGCACCACCGAGGATGGGATGTCATGAGACTCACAAGTAGTGATTTCTTGACTGATCCCTAGGTGAGAGGGATTATTTCAAATGTTACCAGAGGATTGGGATATTTGATTTAATTTTTCAATAAACGGTGTTCATGTTGATTTTCATAATGAATCCCTTTATAACAACGATTTTTCAAGCAAATACGCTAATTGTCCATATAAACAAAAGCCAAGACTATCTTATTAAAATCAAAAGATATCGTGTGGTTAGGATGGTACCGTTTTTTACGGGCGTCGTAGGGGGTGCTAATCCTTCCCCACGCGTAACCGTACCCCCGAACCCTATTTTTGTTTCGCAGACCAAAAGATTATCTTTTTAATAAAACTTAATTAATTTTGAGATTTTGTTGAAAAGATAAATGTTTTCAGGTGGCCAATCACACCTAATAAAAAAGATTGGTGGCGACTCCCATTTTTGTTTTTAAACGCTTTTCCGAAAATCGTCGAGCGCGAAGCCGTTACGACAATTAATACATAATTATATATTTTATAACAAATGTGAATATAGCAAGAAATTAAAAAAAATTATTGTTGCACAAAACAACAATGAAGAATTGCTAACGTAAGTAACTCGATTCCTCTACACATGTGGCACTGGATGATTCTGCAAGAACAATGAACTCAGAGAGACGCAGGAGGTGGTTCCCTGCGTAGGCACTCCGATGCTTAAGTCAGCACAATATTCTTGGAAGTATTGTACGTAAAAGCCAGAAGTAGTAAAAAATTAGGAAATAAAATAATACATGTGACCTATTATAGGCAAATGAATTACCGTTACTGCAAAGTAATTACCAAAGGGCAATATTGTCTTTTTGCGCTTCAAAGAGTTTGTTCCTTGTATGCCCCAAAAACTCCAATACTTGTTCCTTGGAGGCGAGAGGATACCTGCCGCAGGCCTTCTCAAAAAGTCGACAGGCTACAATGATCGTGCGGGAGGTTTCTTTGCCAGATGCGGGAGATTGTCTACTGTGATGCGAGAGGTGGTCTCGCGCTAAAGGGAGGTGGTCTCCTGCTCGGCGAGAGGTAGTCTCCCGCTGGTGTGCCACGTGGCCCAATAAGACCGTGCCACGCGATTGACGGACTATCTTCATGATAGGCCTTTCTTAGATTGGGCTTTCCTATATCAATTGCTTCCCACTCTCTTATTGAATTTTTTTTCCAATAAAGAGAGTATATATACTGAAATATGGGATATTTTGGTCTTTTTGTGAATTTTTTGTAGTTTTTTTGGCATTTTTTGCAGGTCACGAGGCATAATCCTACGGAGGTGATATTTGGTTTGCAACGCTTGGTATTCTCTGCCACAGCTATATAATCAGCAAAAGGTGAGCACAAATGCGTGAGAAATCCTCTATAGAAACACTCTACCGCATGTCCTAATCCTCCAGAGAGCTTTAGCCTGCCGCACGCCTTAAACCTCTCGCATGCCTAGCCTGCTGCATACTCTTGAGTCTCTCGCTTTCCTACCCTGCCGCCTAGAGTAAGTCTCCTGCAAATATATATCTGTCACACTAGTTTTTAGTCTCACACATCCTTTGTAGTCTCCCGCAACCTTTGTAGTCTCCCGTAGGGTTTTAGGTTTGCCGCATTTATTATCTGTTTCCTTTATTTCTTCTGTCGTTAGTTATGGCTTCTCACGGTGTAAGTAAAACATTAAGGAAGGGTGGTATTACTTTTAAGTTAACCAATGTAGACTTAGAAGAAATCAACACCCACTTCTCCTTTCCTGCGAGCTATCAATATAGACTCCCGACCAATAGGGAACGTTCTCTCAATTTAGTTGGCAGCGGCGTAGTTGTACATAAGGCTTCTATCGTTTTTAGTTTTCATTTCCCACTTCCCGAATTAGGATTATGCTTTCGTAGGTATAAGGAGATTGTTCCATGTCAACTTCACCCCCATAGTTGGGCTCAATTAGTGGGATTCTCCGTAGTGTGTCATTACTTGGGCATTGTTCCCTCTATCCTCTTACTCAACGTGTTCTTTAGGGTTTGTGGGTTGCTTGTGTTAGTGACATACTCCTTTCAAAGGGTGACAGACAAAGGGTTCCCTAATAAGATTTTTTCAGATCTCCTTAACAAATTACATAAATTTGAGAGCGAATGGGTTGTTGTTGAGCTTCCAAGGGATTTAAATATCCCTACTAGATGGAATCATGATACTAGCAACCACACTAGGCGCTCAAAAAAATTTAGCTTAGCTTTTTTGAGGACCAACTAGGCGAGTCTATACAGCTTATTTGTTCCACAGAGGAGCAAAATTTGTTTTCTCTTTTAACCCCGGAGAACATTGCAGCGGTTGGTTGGGGAATAGGCAGAGTTATTCTTGAAACTTATGCCATTCCTTCAAACCTACCTTCAGCTTTAGACACGCATAGCTCTGTCCCTAATAATCCGCCCGTGGTCCCCATAGCCAAACCAACAAACCCCGTAGGTCACTTAATAGATGATTCTTCTTCAGACTCAGCGGATGAAACATCCGGGACCACGAGTTCTAGTAATTCATCCGAAGAAGACCTTGAGTGGAACCAAGGCGACGCCTTTGGGAGTCCTTTCTACAACTTTCCATCGGATGATAACCTAGCCAATATAGACAACTTTGATGACCTCTTAGGTTTTGAACGACGATTTTTACATTTGCACGTGTTTAATATCTTTCAACTTGGTATACTAACTCTCTCTTCTTGTGTTGTGCAGATATGAGTTTCCAAGATGCTATCAGCAGGAGGATGACGACTCTGTCGTCTTCTAGGACCCCTTTTGACGCTCCTCCTGCACGAAAACAACCTCATGTTGACGCATCCTCTTCAGAGCGTCCTCGTGCTCCTACTCCTCCTTCTCTAGCTACCAGCGAAGCTAGCCGTCTTGTGCAAGAAACCGAGCAAGGGAGAAAGAGGAAGTTCCTTATTGGTGATCGTTCTACTCCTGGTTCGGATGGCCACGAGAATTTGGAGCCCAAAGAAGTGAGTCTACTCCTTAAGAGGGTGACCTTGAGCCCTCAGAAGGTGCACGCATCCCTCCTAACTCCGAACGAACATTTATTGATGTTTAATTCATATTATATTGGATTAATACCTTGAACACATCTGCCATTTTTTTCGCGTGTGGCTCCCTTTCACATCTTTTTATAATAATATCATCCACGTAGGCCTCCATTGTATTGCCCAATAAATTTTTTAACATCTTATTCACCATTTGTTGTAACGTGGCACCCGCGTTTTTCAAACCAAAGAGCATTACTTGATAGCAATATGTTCCACTATCGATAATAAAAAAGGTTTACTTCTCGTCCTCTGGGTGCATCATGATCTTGTGATATCTTGAAAAGGTGTCTAAAAAACTCAAGAGTTCATACCCCGAAATCTCATCCACCAACTTATCAATACGTAGCAGCGGGTAGGAATTCTTAGGGCAAGCTTTATTCAGATCTGTGAAGTCCATGCACATCCTCCACTTTCCATTAGCTTATTTTACCATCAATACATTTGCAAGCCACTCAGAATAATTGACTTCCCTGATAAATCTCGCTTGCAGCAACTTTGAAAATTTCTTCGTCTATAATTTGCTGCCTCTCCGGAGCGAAGTTTCTCTTATTTTGCTTAATTGGTTTGGCACATGGGATAACATTCAACCGATGGCAGGCAACTTTTGGGTCTATTTTAGGCATGTCAGCTGGAGACCATGCAAAAACATCTACATTCTCCCTTAAACATTGAACTATTTCCTTCTTAATCTCATCGGGCAACTAGCTTCCCACATAAGCCACCTTTTCTTCATCATTTTCAACCAATCGAACTCGCTCGAACCGGCCCGTTTGCCACCTCTAGCGGGATGGGCTCAAGCTAATTAAACAGGTTAAATCCATTTAGGTCCGTTTTTAAACATGCCAAATTTTATAAACTCAGGTCGGCCTGGGGATTAAGTGATTTTATGTGAAAAAAATAAAATTAAATAAATAAAATTTAAAAAATTTCTTTAAATTCCACGTACAAATACAATTCAGATATAATTACAATCCACTTATAATATTTTAAAATAAATAATCACAAACTTGAAAAAACTTAATAAATATCTATTAAACATTAAACTTCCAACATCTTCTCTCTCTCTCTCTCTATATATATATATATAATGATATGGTTTAAATACAAAGTAAAATTATATGAATTCATATTTTTTTTGTTACAATATAATAAAATCATGTATACATTAATAATATAATTAAGAACCTAATTATATATAAAATTAAAAAAGAACCTAAACGAGTTGATTTGTGTGGGTTGCCAACTTGCACAGGCCAATATGTTTAAGCCTGTTTTTAAACAGGATAAAAAAAGAAATTCGATCTTTGAAAAACTGTGGGTTTAATGAATTGACCCACGGGCTTTAACCCATTAAAGCTTGTCTTACACATCTATATATCATACAAGCAGGAAGTAGTTAAGACCATATTTTAATATTTATATTATTATTAAAAGTTAATTTTTCGATAAATTCGATTCATAATTTTAAACATCTAAAATGATCAATTTAATCAAATTTAAAACAAGAAACCCAAAATGGACTATATCAAATAGAATAGAGCTTAGTTAGGATAGTCGGTGGCTATTAGTGCGACCCATTTAAACAAATAAAGACAAAATAACAAGAAGGTAAAATTATCTTCCTACTCTTGCTTTTAATATTTTTTAATTATTTTATTAAAAAATATTTTTTAAGCGTCTTTTCATTATTTTCAATCTTATCAGAGTCAACCTTACCGTCTATTTACACTAACGCTAAATTGAATATCAATCAATTCCATGGTTTTAATCAATTTGAGCTATTTTTGCTTACCACTAGTTTTGGTATCCTCGTATATGCGGCCAACATCATACCTACCAGCAAGTCCAACTCCAATCATCCTTTCCCCCATTGTCCTTAGCGGCTATTGTATTTTTGAATCAATATCACGCCCTTCAGCATATTTGCCGTAAAATAGAATCATTTAAACAAACTTTTGAAAAGGATCGTTTTAACACCATACATTATGTAAAGGATATTGGAAGAGATCGAGTCAAAGCAAATAATAGCTCTTTGCATATCAACATATCAAATTTATCTAAAAACGGGAAGTTCGAGTCAAACAACTCTAAGCATATTAGCACGTCAGTTTCATTTCTTCTATTTTTTTTTTTTGATAATAATAGGGTGGCTTTCATTAATAAAGATAATTACAATCAAAATCCAAAGCTTGACCTATATTTGTTGGGAAAGCCATTACAAAAGACAAAGTCTAACTTTGACTTAAGTGCAAGTTTTGCTAACAAATGAGTAACCACATTGGCTTCCCTTGCATCAGAAATCAGATTGACAATGCTAGTGAAATTAGCTCTTGTATTATTCAGGTGGACAATGACTCCCAAACAGTCCCCTTCCACGATGATGGACTTGACGCCAATATTTTCGGCATATTCAAGTGCTTTAACTGCTGCAGTGGCTTTTACAACCATCACCTCTCTGATTTTTTTTCCACAAAAACTATCGTGGCACCTACAACCTTTCCATTAAAATCCCTTACTATATTACTTGTATAGATATACAAAGAGTTGTAGTTTACTTTATCTACGTTACTTGTATAAACATACAGAAAATAAATAAAACAAGAGAGTTTTTTTTACCGAAAATATTGTAGCCTCTTTCTGGTATCAAGAGCCTTCTGCTTAACAACTAACAAGTTGTTAGATTTTTTTTCTCTCATGGACTTCACCACTGCTTCATCTATTATGTCTCACTCAAATCAGGATTCAAATGCAAGTCCTATCTCCATCAATACTGCAGCTTAATTGCCCTTAAAATTAAACTCCCTCAATTATCCCATCTTGGCTGTTTCGATTCGACTCTCATCTCGTAGGCTATGATCTCCTTAGTTTTATGGATGGCACTACTCATTGTCCAACAACCATGATTTTCAATGGTAATACAAAACTTCCAGTCCTGCTTACTCACTTTGGCAGAGACAAGATAAGTTTATTACGCATGCCATTGTCGCTTTAGTCTCAGAAAACATTGTAGTTTGATAACTACGTAGGTTGCATTGACAAATTCAAAAAATCGATATGGGCATTCCTATGCATTCACAGCCGCTTGACATATGTGGTGTTTAGACACTGAGTTACAAAAATATCTTCCTCCCCTGAGATAAAAGCCTGCTTGTTCTTCATATAGAATTCACTTTTTAATGGAGGGTAATATGACAGCTCCTGTCATGTGAATCCATGGTCTTTCTAACAAAAAACGGCATGATGGTATGATGTCCATAACTTGAAACTAAATGTTGAAGGTACATGGACCCGACCCACTTGCATTAGTATTTTTTTATCACCCAACACTTCTCGACGAGCTCCATCGAAAGCCTTGACAAAAAGGTTACTACTCTTCACGTATGACAAATCTATGGGCAACCTTGATAATGTGGACATTAACATCACATTAATACCTGAGCCATTATAAATAAAGGCATGATTGTATAGCTTTTACATCTAGTCGTCAAATGAAGGGCCTTGTTATTATCACGTCCCTGTGCAAGAATTTCATCCTTGTTGAAAGATATATAATTAATTTGAGGCAACCAAATTTTCAACCAGATTATTCATATTGTCCATCGATATGTCATGGGCCACATAAGCTTAATTTAGGTTCTAGTTGGTTCACTGAAAATAACTTAAAGAAAATAATTTTTAAAAAATATTTATATTTTCTAAAAAAACAAAAGATTTTTCGTTGTTTGAATAAGTTAATGAAAAAATATTTTCGGTTATTTGGTTTATTTCAGAAAATCTGTTTTCTTTTTTTAAATGATATTAACATAATTAATAAAATATAAAAATTATATTTTATTTATTAATATTAAAAAATAATTATATTTTGAAACAATATATTTTAATATTATATTATTAAGCATTTAAATGAAAACTATTTATTATTACTTATATTAATATTTTTTAAAATTTGAAGTAATATTACTTTTTTAATATATATAATATATTAATATTTATTTTTGAAATATTAAAAATATTTATATTATTAAAATAATTATATTTTATTATGAAAGTATCAATAGACTAAATTATAATTTCAAAATCCTCACAACTCCTGTCACTTTGATGAACTCCGATGGTCGAAAAATTCAAGAAGCCCTTGAAAACCTTCAACCCTACCTAGATTCCAGCCATTTGTCATCGTATACCGCTGTTTACCACACTACAAATCACCCTTAAGACTCTAGAATTCTTCCTTAAACTATCCTAAACCTATATCGCCAACTAAAGACCTCCAAAGCTCTCACAACAAACCTTAGATCTAATTTCAAGAATCAATACCCAAACTATCAAACTCCAAAAGAAACCATAACTATACATTTCAGAAATTCAAACATTTCCTGTCAGAACATCAAAAAAAGAAAATATCTCAAAACTCTAACCGTGAAAACCAAAAGGCTAGTGATTCTTGGTTTGTGGTTGAATTTTTTTTTAACCACAGCTATCTTTTCGTTTTATAATCTGAGACTAATTTTGTTTGAGACAGAAATGGTAAATAATAAAATCTTTCCAATAATAGTGACTTCAAGATTCGAATTATAACCAAATGTCCGGAGAAAAAATCCACTTCTATTTCTTCCAACTACTTATTGGTTGGTTGAAATTTTTTGTTGCTGTTATGTCTCTTCTAAAATAAATCAACCCCAAATTTCAGTGATTTTCATTTTTGCCTTTTTTTTCTTTACTTCATGAAACAAAATTAGAGATTTAGTTTGATTGAAAGCCCATGATTTGTGAGATTCTTTTCCCAATTTCACGTTTGCAATGAATTTTGTTGTTGACTTTGATGATTTGATCTAAATCTTGTGATTTGGGGTTTAGTTGATTTGGAATTGGTTTTGGGTTAAGCTAGTTTTGGGTTCAATGGACTGTTTGGGGTTTGGGGTTCCAATTCGAGGTTTAGGGTTTCCAATTTAGGGTTTTGGAAAAAAATATAATTTTTCATTTTTATTTTCTTTATTATTATTTTTATTTCTAAAAAATAAATAAATAAATATAATAATAATAAATAAAATAGATTCATCATTTATTTGGATATATAAGCCCAATTTGTCATTGATTTAAGGAAAACATATTAAGCGGGCTGAAAATCCAGATTTCGGACTAATCAAACTCAGACAAAAAAACAGTGAATGCAAGTCATAATATCTGCACCACGTTTAAAATCTAAAACAACCTTAGCATCCAATTCACAAACTATTTTTTTTTTTGAGTGAATTCATAAACTAATTCACAAACTACTTCACTAAATCTCTCTTACCACGGTAAGAGAAGCCCAAACTTGTGTATATTTTAAATATTCTATTGTGTATATTTTAAAATTCAGGTGAAATTGTCTTGTTTTTCTTAAAAGAAAAGTAGTAAAATTAATGAAATTGTGGGCCTGAAAAAGCCTGCTTTATGCGGAGTTATAAGCACGTTACAAAATCAAGAATTAAGGCTCTGTTTGATTTATGAAAATATTTTTTATTTTTTGAATTTTGAAAAATATATTTGGTATAGAAAAATGAAAACTTATTTTTGAAAATGAAAATTATGAAAATGCGTTTGGTATCTACATTTTCAAAACAAAAAAATGAAAAATAATAACTAAAAAATTATATTAAATTACAAATTTTGACCAAAAAAGTAAAATGTAACAATAATAAAATGAATTGTAAATGATTTAATATAATATATTGAGAAAATAAATTGAAAAATATATTTATACTTAAAAGGTTGTTCTTAGATTGCCTATTACTATTCTGCCAGTCATTGCCATTTTATGAGTCCTTATTATCATCCATACTATATTCTTCAAATTCAATTTATTTAATAAATTAAAATACTGAGTGAAAAGTAAGAAAATGAGAATATAGTACATTGTGTTGTAATATGGATAATTGTTTTTTTTTATTTTAACCTACAAGAGTAAAGAAATTAAAAAAAATGATAATTGATTTTTTAAATTTTAATCTATATAAAATAAAATGTATACCATTTTAGGATATTTTATTAGTAATACATTAATTTAAGATAAGATATTGAAAAAAGATATATGATTTTTTTTTATTTTAATCATACTTAAACAAATTCAAAAAAGTAATTTATGTTAAATTTGAAAAAGCATTAAAAAAGTAAAATAAATAATTGATTTATATTGTAATTTTAATATATATAGATGTCTATATAAATTTTATAAAATTAAAAATGAGAATTATTTTTTTATTTTAATATAATACATGTGTTAAATATTTGGCTTATCTATGTAGGATATTTTATTTTTAGCCAAAAGCTTTGGTTTTTATATATTTATATAAGATTTTAAAGAAATGATTTATAGTGTAAAAAAAAAAGGGTTTATAGGGTCATTTCAACTTTTACAATAAAAAAAATTCAAAATCTTGCTTCTATTGTGAATCGAACTCGGGTTCTTAAGTATATAACAACCATAATAAAAAAATTTAAAAGAATCCATTGTTTTCACATTTTGCAAATGTTCTCCATATTTTCTTAGAAAACAGTGAAAACAATCTTCTTTTTGTTCTCTAATTTTGACTTATTTTTATTTTCATTTTCATTTTCAAAAAACTTGTTTTTCATTTCTTCAACCAAATATGTTTTCCTTCATATTTTTTTATTTTTCATAAAAATGAAAATGAAAAATAATTCTGTTTTCATAAACTAAATGCATACTATTTCTTTCTCTTCTATTTTTTCTTAAACCAATCGGTGTTGAATTGAGTATAATCCTGGGTCTTTTTCAAGGTTATTACAGGCTTTGGATTGTATTCAAATCGAGTTTGAATAATTTCAGTTTCAAATTATTTATATCGTCTTTGACTTTTTTCATGCAATCCAAATTAAATTGGATTTGATCTCAGGTCAGTCTAGGTAATTTTTTGGTTCGGTCTAGTGACATTTAAAGCTATGTTTGATTCAAAGTGAAGGAAAGGAAAATATAGAACAAGAAAAATCGAAGAAAAAATATGGAGAGAAAATATAATTTCTCATTTTGTTAGGACGATAAAATATATATTTTTATTTTTTTTTATATTAAGTAAAAGAAAACAATTGTAGTAAGTTTTCCTCCACATTTTCTTTATTTACATATATATCCAATTTTTTTATATCAGCCAAACTTGGAAAATAAAATCCACAAATTCCATTTTCTTTTGCTTGATCCAAACAAACCTAGCCCAAATTGGGTGTGGCCCGCCCATGGTATTTACAATCCAAAAGAACTAGGCTTCTGCATGGATTTTGGAATTCTCCATCTTTTATCCAAAATATGTGCTTCTCAAAACTTCCTAGGCTGGGTTTTGGATAACAAAATTGGGCCCTTTTGACCCAAAATAGGAGAAAGAAGTAAGCATCATTTCAAATTTAGCATCCATAGCCTTTACCTTTATCAAATAAAAACTTTGTTGAATTGGGTTATTTCAAATTATTTATATAGTCACTTCTAAAAAGTGCATCTATCAAGTTTAGACTAACACTTGCAACATCTTATTCTATTTTCAGGATTTGGCCTTGTTTATACAAAAAAAAAAAAATCAAAGCTTTCTACTCGAAAAATTGAAAATCTATAGGTTGCATATTCAAAAACAAACGTGATTCTTGTTCATCACTAAATCCAAAACTCTCCAAAGGGGAAAAAAGTGATCTTAAATTTTACAGTAAAAGGTTATTGTGAATGATATTTATAGTTCAATGGCTGGTGGCATTTGGAATCATAATGAAAACGGTTGGGGCCAAAGTTGTCAATTGGACATGTAGGCCCTCAATTTCAAGTGGTAGTTGCAAGGAATTCCAAATAAACTACGGTGACGGTGTTCACATCTTGTTGTCCACTCCATTTTCTTTCCTAAATTGATTATAAGCCACATAAGGCCAGCAGCACCAACCCTTCAAATCCCTTTCACCCTTCTGTTGTGGAATTGCCTGTTGTTGTTTGTCCTACAATGGATGCCAATGCCAATGCCACTCAACTTTCATTTGCTGGGATTTTGACAAAAACAGGCTCTTCCCAAAATTGTTGTTCCAATGCCATGTTTGATGCTGTTCAATGCTGTTACAATCTTGGAAAATAAAGCAATCATTCAAAAATTTTATTATTAGTCATCCAAAATGAAAGTTGAGACTGAAATAGCAAGATAGTTGTCAAAGCTAGCTAACTGACAGATATCTATAATAAACTTTATTAATAAAGGGATATTAGAGAACTGCTTTTTCTTTAATAGTCCAGCTAAATGAATTAAAAAAAAAAAGCAGATAAAACAAAAGCAGGCATGTAGGGGAAGAAAGCCTAGTTTGTGCCTTGTGGTACTGAAAAATGGTATTCTACACTATGCCTTTTAGGAAGTTTGAGACAATATTATTACGATACCTTACCCTGTCAACTCTTCCTTCTTTAAATCAGGATAATGGGTTTTGATTTCTTTAGTATTTCTTAATGGGAACGAGATTAAATAAAATTAAACAACACAAAGGGAAGAAATGGTAGCTGTGCCCCTATGCTTATGTTGGGGATGACATAAACCTGTTTGTCGTCAAATCAATATTGGCCTTTCTACTTTCAAATTGGGACAGCTTAGCCAAGTAAGGGACACCACACCACCCCTTGCTGTTGATTTTGCTAATGGAAAGTTTGTAAGTTTCCTAGCAGGATTGGCCATCTCATTTGAAGGAAGAACACAAGGCTTACTAGATTGTCCATGTACATTGTGTCATATGAATTAGTGCTTTCTTTTTTTAATTTAATAAAGAACTAAAGAAGTTTTAGTATGATCATTTGATTCAGTCTTAAGAACATTGACTTACTCAGAAGACTAACGTGAATCATATGATTAATTATTTCCTTGCTCTTCTTTTCTTCCTCTTTTGTTGTGCCACTCACGTTTTCCTGGCATTATGATATATGGTAGTCTAGTCCATTCCAATATACGTGCTTCCCATTAACTTGATTCAGCTGCATAATCTCAAGAAATTCTCTCTGATTCTGTCTCTGATCTCTCTCTCTCTTCATTTACATGTAAAATATTAGCACTACGAGAATAATCATCCAACACCTTTGCCTTTGTAATAATTTTATATATATATTTATATATACATACATAAACCACGAGATATTAGAAGTAAGCCCCCACGTTGTGGTAATGCTAGCTAGCAGTCAGCCAAACAACTAAACCCTATTCTGTTTGATTAGACTGAGCTTTGAAATAAGCAGTTTATGGTTACATACCCGCAGACACACAGTAGCTTGATTTAGACTTTGCCTTGTTTCATGTTGTTATTCTAGGGTGAAATGAAGGCACTACTACTAAAATAGTGAGGTAAAAAAAAAGTAAATATTATTTAATTTTAATTAATAATAAAAGTATAAGTTGAGTATATATACTACTATTTATACAATGGGAAACAAAACCACAGTAAAAATGAGCTTGACTTTGTACTTGGTAGAGTTTACAATTTCCCATGAAAATGGAGGGCTAGAAAGGAGAAATCTCAAACCAACCAAGCCACTTTGCCTAATTACAGAAGTATTGAAGTAAAAAAAGAAATACATGCGTTTTGGTCATGGTAGGGACATTATAATTAGGATTTCAAACAACTTTTTCTTGCATATATGTATAATGTTTTGATGAGGGTAGATGAAGTATAAAAAGAAAGTAATTATGGAGGAAGAGCTTGTCCCCCTTAAGTCTAAACAAGCCTCACGTTTGGTATGGGGATGCCTTTTTTCGGACATAGGGCCGCACCCCATTTAAGAATTGGGAAGCCATGAGCCCATAAGTCTTTATCAATGTCATTATGTAAGCTTAGGTCGTGCCAGATGTGTTTGGACACAACATTGCATGTTATCTTGCGGATTTCTCAAGAAAACTGAAGATATCCCAGTTAAATTCCTTATATATTATAATTGTAGTACTATCCCTTACCAAAATATCATTAGATTTTGGTCTTTTTAGTTTCAAGGAATTTTTTAATAAAGTTGAGGAAAGGCCAATCAATGATCTCATAATACTATCTCAAATAATTATGTTTTCATTTTTACAATGTGAGAATTTTGCAGATTTAATATTAGACTTTCAGTATTTGTTTTCCTCCTTTTCAAGTCGGAAGTTTTCATATACCACAAAAAAGATAATTAATGCTAAAGCAATTAATATAATTAAATTTGAGTATTCATTTGCAGCTAGGGTAGTGAGTTGCTGGGTGTGGGTCCTTTGCGAGGCTGGGTGTTCGGTCAGGTGTATGGGGGAAAATGAAGTAGGGTTTCTAAATTAGGGTTGTAACTTATATATAAAAAGGATAAATTTGTAAATTTTATCATAAATATATATATTAAAATAAAAAATTGATTAAACTCACAATTTACTCGAATTGGATATTAAAATAATTAAATTCAGCTAGTTCGATAACTCAAGATAATTGAACTCGAATCGAGTTTGAATAGCTTAGATTTGAACATAGCTATGTAACCCAAAAGGGCATATAGGTGTATAATTTACACCCTTACGAATGACCACATATATATATATATATATATATAGATGGAAAAGGAAATGGCATAATTTTTGTATGGTAAAATAATAATTCAACAAAATTGCAGTAAATATAGAAAGGCGGTCGTTCACTGATGATTCTTCTATTATATTGCAACTGTGGACTTGGATTATCTTTTAATTATTAGATACTACTCTCTTTTATTTGGATCTAAACTCTAAGGAGATTTTTGAAAGGAAAGTTTGTAAGCTTAAAGAAACAAAGAATATGTAAGATACACATATCCTACGTACAGGACCTAACAGTAACTCCTCTCTCTGTTCCATAACTAAATACTAATTATAAAATACCAAAAAGAAAGTGGATGATCAATTCCTACTATCTAATGCTTATGGAACAAGTAATTATTATAAGGTTACTAGGGGTTTATGATAAGATAATTACTTTTGCTTAGATTTGAGTCACATTAATATTGCATTAGGCTATGAAATTCACAGATGCATGTATATATATCTCAAACAAAAAATTCATAGGTAAATATGGAAAAATAGTATTAAATTAGATTTATTAAAATGAAACAGACTTAACTTGTCATGCCATGTATGTTCATTTTCAAAAAAATGCAAAAAAAAAAAAGGATTTATATGAAATAAATCTAAATCAAGCAATAATAGAGAAATGTCAAGTGCAAAGTAGGTAATATTTAAAAAAATAATGAAATGTAAAAATGTAAAAATCCTTTTCTTAAATTATTCTTTTAATTGCAAATTAGATCATGACTTAGTTACAATGAAGAGATCTTGAGACGCTTAATAAGCAAAAAAATCTTATATTCAAATCTTACCAAAGATGTGATTTAAATATTAAAACACATCAAAAAATTTATTATTCTAATTATCCTTAATTGTTGCCGACTATTACAATCCTTAATCGGATCCATAATAATATTAGAAAAGTCTAACTACTACCAGCATATGCTTATACCTAAAGGAACCTGTGATTTATGAAGACAACTAAAATTTATTTTACAAAATACCTTTTTATTTAGTACATTATCATCACTAAATTAAAAAACAAACAATTTATTAATTATAATTTTATTTATAAATATCATCTTAAGTTAAGACACTCATGAGAGAATTTTATTAAAAAATTGAAATGGGTGAGGACAGTAGTGGCCAATGGAACATGTTGTGTATCTACCAAACTCCTACTAATTTAGCTCAATTGCTAATAAGATAGTTTCGAACAACTTTAACTTGATTTAACGATTGTTATCTTTCTTTAAAAAAGATTAAGTCAAAGTTCGAATCATTTTCATCTCTTGTGCCTTCTAAAAACTAAAAATAAAAAAAAAGTGACCTAGAAACATGAATGTAAAGGAGCTAGGGGCCAAACTCCAAGCTCCAACCAATCCGAATTAAGTTCTGTCATTGAAGAACGTGGGCAGAGAGTTGGGTTTGTGCGGTTATGGGGGGTGTTTACTTGTTTTTCTAGACAAAAACCCTAGGGACCAGACAGTACCACAGTATTTAAAATACAGTTCAAGTTGAAGGCAATACAAACCTACTACCTTGCTATTTGCATGTGAACAGTCACCACCGTTCTTAATTCCTTTTCCTTTCCATTATTCATTAATAAAAACATGAATATAGTACTGCAACGATGGAGAGCTCTCGTGTTAGCTGCTGCCATTGATTGAGATTTCTCATAACTAAACACCAACTACTATGCACAAAAGAAGAGTCCAAGTTAAGGCAAGTACCCAAAACTCCCCTTTTAACATCTCATGGGCATTGGTACGTACAAGAGAAAAATGTTTGTAAGGGTAGATGTGGTTTGACTTGGAATTTGAGCCATGAAAACCATACTGTGAATTTAGTTAAGAATCGTTCAAAGTACATAATGTAAACTGGTAACTAAATTCCACCTTATTGAAGAAAGCGATAAAGTTCGTTAAAGTTGTAGTACTACTAGTATTTAGTATAGTATTAATTGAAGTAGATAAACAAATCTACCGACTAGAACAAAAGGTAAATGTACTAAAATGTTAAGCAGTAGACGAAAACTACGATCTATATACATAAGATTGTGAGCTTTCACCTGTAAATCTAATGAAACATCTGTCAAACATTATAAAACAAAAAGAAAGAAAGTGAGAGGGAAAAAAATCATACGATGTATAGGCAAAAGATTGGGTTTGGGGAGAGTGGATTCTTCGGATGACATGCCAGAAGGATGTGTCGAAGAGTTGGGAAGCAACACGTCTTTTTTATTTTTATTGGCTAATAAGGTGTTTGAGAAATTAAATGAAAACTACAGCTTTAATATTTCGTAGCTGGCCGAAATGTTCTTGTACTGGTTATAGGGTTGAGATTCCTGCACGTTCGAAGGAGGAGCATGAACTGTTCAATGAGATTGCCAAAAATATTGGGAACTTGTGTTAATTTTTGCCGGCATCTTTGGATTGAAAGCGAGGGATGCTTGCTTGCTGCTGGAACATGCACGTGCATTTTTATGGGCTTGTTTTAGACCACTACTTTGTATTTAATATTTATGCGTGTGGATAGTGAAAGCTATATTAATAAAGATAGAGCAGTATATTAATAAAGATAGAGTAGTTCACCAAAAAAAAAAGATAGAGTAGAATCTATATCATATATATGATATATCCCAAATCTTGGCTATTTATTAGTTGGGATTGAAATATGACTAAAATAATTAGCCTTATTGTAAGATTATTCTATGCTATCACGATGGCATGTAAAATTTGGATGACAAAAATTCAACTCAATTTCTTGAACAAAAAAATTGATGCGTTTAGTGTTTTTTATTTTTTAAAAGTGGTACATTAGATTAGAAAGTACAACTATAATAAAATATTAAACAACTTGTAATCATGTCACTTAATTAAATTAGTAAATAATTAGACTCAATAGCTAACTAAACTCAAATTCACATCTGGTAAGACTTGAACATAAAACCTCAAAATCTTAAAACCTCCTTATTACTAAGCCAAAGAATGCTTAACTGCACTAGAAGTAGACTTAGTATATTTTTAAGTGAAATACTCAACTGTGTTAGAAATAAACTTATTTTATATATATATATATATATATATATATATATATTGCTAAGAAATTGAACTCTTTTTAGTCAAGAGATACAAGATATATGTACACAGTTGACTACAAAAAAAATACGAAATTGAAATTTTAATTTAAACTTCATATTCAGAAGAAAAGAGGAAATATTAGAGGTAAATTTTTTTTGTACAATAGAGATATCTAATTTGTATATTAAGAGTAATATATATACTAAACTAGAATTTTAGATTTATAAAACTTTTATATTTTAAAATTAAAAATATAATAATTCGAATTAATGTTCAAGATCTTATATAACAATTTTACGTCTAATACTCTAACTACAATATATATTGGAAAAAAATTGGAGAAAAAAATAAATTGACTAAATAAGGGAACGCAAATTTGGAACTTTCATTTTTTTCAATTCAATTTATAGAGCAAATAAATGTTAGTGTTATTAGTCATGTGATAAAGACTTTGTCGCTCAAAACACTGACCAAAGTAATTAGCATTAGCTGTCACAGAATAAACAAAACCTCTAGTCTTTGGCCTGCAGAAGGACATTGAAATGTTGCAGTCCCGCAGATATTATTTGGCAAATATTTTTTTCCACACAATTTAAAAAATATTTAATTTTCTCCAACAAAACCTTGATGATTTGTTCAGTTTTTTTTTTTTTTTTTGATAACTGATGTGTTCAATTATTGTATTGAACTAGCAAGGCATTTTTCCGGTAACAAAATAAATAATGGCATGTCAACAAACAATAAATGAAAAGAAAAGGAATAGTGTTGAGCAACAAAAGATGGCAGTTTTCGATTGGTTTGTTTCTGAAAACTTGATAAAAGATTGTAGAGAACAAAGATTAATGACTAGTAACGTTGTTTGCAGCCTTTCTTAGGTTACAACTCAGTGACTTACAAAGAGTTTGTTGTCACTCCTAGCCTAAAGATGCCCTATGCTTCAACGCTTCTTTCTTATAAAGCAAATCCATGACAAAACAAAGGTGGTTTTGAGTTCTTGTCAAAGTTAGGTTAATTGGAATTACGGCTTTTTCAATTAATGAAGAATAAAGTTTGTAGTAAATGAAATGTCTGCTTGCCCTCACAATTAATAGGAGGCAACTCTTTTTAAAGGCAATTAATTTCAAACCGAAAAATTGAAAGGGATAAGAGAAATTGAAGGGTTTCAGCAAATTAACTTTTTCCCTTGTTTTTTTAAGATTTTTTTAACAGTTTTTTTTTGTTACAAAAGAATTATTTAATAATTGAAAATAAGTGTGAGATTGTTTGAATTTAAATCCAAATATTAAACTATGTCATAACTTATTATTAATCATTCGATCAAGAAATTGTTAGCAAAAAAAAAACATCTTTGATGGAGTTCATTTTTGATATATTAACATAATAAATTGGATTAAAATGTTTTAATATGTTTCATTTCTTTGATATATGTAAAGGGGTATGTATATATATGTGTATATATATATATATATATATGTGTGTGTGTGTGTGTGTGTTATTTTATTAATCTTGCAAGTAAAATCTAAAAATTTCAATAATAATTTTTTTATTACAAAAAACCTAGCAAATATTATCAGTTTGACCTTATTGTCAATTTGTAGATGTCCAAAGGCAAAATGAAAACCCTTTTATTTTTATGAAAAAAATCTGCCAACTGTGAGGGAAATTTAACTATACAACTAAAATCCGGCGTCCGACTTATCTTTTAGCGATGAAATTTGTAAAGATAAAAGTTGTTACAATAAATATTTTTTTTATTGTAATCATGAAAATCGTTGCATATATTTTTAGCAACAAAATTTTATACAATGATCTTGCAACAACTTTTAGTCATTATAAAAATGCTTTAACAACGATAAATATGTATTTTGCAATGATTTTCAGTGTTGTGAAAAATCCTTTTTTTAGTAGTGGCACTTTATCAAGTTCATGGAGCAACACTAATTTAGAAACTTAATAAAAAATTATTTGACACAATTATATACCTAGAGTTTATATTGATGTATTATAGGCCGAGTTTATATTTTATGTATTATGAACTGATGTTTCAGCATTATAAATTTAGTATTACCATTTACATTTTTAAAATTTTTCTTTACCAGTGAAGTGTTGACTCAATAAAAATATGTTGACTCCAAGCGAACCTTACTTACTAAAGGGCAAAGATTTGAAATTTGAAGATGATACTCATTGAGAGGGGAGGTACCATCGTTGCTCCACTCTTCAAAATGATAGCTCATTTCCACCACATTTTTATAATTTGATATTTAAAAGAAAACCGTATCATATTATAATTGACAACGTATAGAAATAAAAAGAGGAAAACAACAATTCTTGAGTATTAAACTATGAGATTTATGTATATCTAAAGACTAAAATTCAAGTTTTAGTATTCACCTTTCTTCATTCTAAAACTCGAGATTTTTATTTAAGAAAAAATAAAGGAAGACTTTGATTTCAAAATACAATCCAAGTAAAATTTTATTTTTAAATTTAACAAAGAAATATATTAAACCCAGTAAAAAAAAAAAAAAGAAATAAAGTGTTCCCAACTCCCAACAAGACATAAAGAAATAAAGCCCACAAAAACATATGATACGAAATCCATCCGTACAAAATTAGAGATAGGAGAGTTAAATTTTGTATACATTTTTTTTTTGGGTTACATAAATTTTGTTTACTTTGTTACGCCTTTTACTTAGGCATTCAATTGCAACGCCCGCCTATTCCAGACAAATCCTCTCAATCTCTCTTAAATTTGGCAATAGGCAGGCGTGCAACAGAGTACGATCCTACCATCCATCAAGAGGATTTAGATCAATTGACAGAAGGTTATTCTAATTTAATCAAAAATTTTGAGTTCGAGCTTAATTGTGTTAAAACTCTTAAGAAAAAGTTTTATCGTTTTTTGAGTTCTATCGACTCGAATTCAGATTAATCTTATACCAAAATAATATAAATATACCAGATGATTTCGATAAAAAAAAAAGAGTACTCCTACCATCCCATTCGTTTGCCAACCTACCGCCCCACTGGCCATTTCTCGCCTTTCTTTTTCCACGCATTCTGTTCCCCACCTTCCACGACTTTCACTGTTTGATTCTCGAGAAAATCATTTCAGAAATATCATATCCCTCTTGCATTCATTGAGAACACCGACCAATCTCAACTCAATCTAATATGGAGTTGAAAAGTTTTTTACGTTTATGTGAATGGTTATACTTTGAAAATAGTAACTATTAAAATTTGATTTAATAATTGTTAAAAATTTTTAAAGAAGAATAAGATTTAAGGTTCAGTGTTTAAATTTTTCGATATATCTTTTTTATAAAAAAAAATTAAAATTTATCTCTGAAAGGGATATCAAAGGTTAAATTTTTAAATTTTCATTTGAAAAATCTATTTTGAAACTTTTATATTTTGTACGCTAACATCATCATAGGTAAAAATAAATAAATATTTTTATGTTAGATATAACTTAACAAATGTTTATAAGTATCGATTAAAATTGATTAAAATTTTAGTTAAAATTTTTTATTTATGCAATTTTTAATATATTAATTACAAATATTATCTAACAAGCGCTTTTACTATGTCGAGCTAAGATTAGAAAAACATATAAGTAAACAATAATTGATTTAAATATGTGGTTAAGATATAATATAAATTTATTACATTAATTTTTGTTAACAAAAAAAGCTCTTCTTACTAACAAGTAGTTGGAAAAAGTGAAAATGAATTTTTTTTCCAGCTATTTAGATGGGTTCGAGTTTTGAAATTTCCACCGTTGGAAAAGCTTTATTATGTACCATTTTCGGTTCGAACAATAAAACAAATGAAAATACTTATGCTTACAAAAAAAACACCTCTTAAAATAAATATATTTTGTCCAATAAGAGATGGAATAGTAGTATATAGCCTTTTTACCATGGGTTTATATATGATGCACGCTATCAATACATCAAAAGTTAGCTCATTTACGATAAATTAAAAAAAAATTAAACCTTTAAAAATAAATACAAATAATTTTTGTGTTAATTTTTAACACATTAACAATATGTAAAAAATTATATATCATCATTGCATCGTTAGTAAATCTTTTTACTGTTGGCTTGAACTTTTCTTTTTTATGAAAAAAATATAAAGCCCTTTTTTATTTTCCACACCAAGATAAAGACCGCGAGGGTTAAGATGCACCTGGACTGGCTATATGTTTTTATTTTATAATATTTTATAATATATTTTATATTTATTATTATCGGGTGCTTGACTCTGGCAATTAAGGATAAATCGTAGTCATTTCAGATTTTCCTTAGGACATTTTCCTTAGGACGGCACTCCTTTTCCTTTTAATAATGCTTTCTAAAATTTTAAGTAACAAAACAACTTGGTTTTTAAGTAATACTCTCCATCATTGAATTTCATCCACTAGAACAAATGAAATATTGAAATGATTTTTTTATGGGAATAAAAATTTTCTATTTTTTTATTTTCTTCTTGCACAATTGGATAATTTGAGAATTTTTTATCTGTTTTATTTCTTATGTTATGTCAAATTTTTTTTAAAAAATTATACAACTAAAATTTTTTATTTGATAAAAAAATGCAAGCACTAAGAATCAACTTAAAATATGCAAAATCTCATCATGAAATATGATAATATTACAATTTAAATCAATATTCGAGATCAAAATTTTAAGATTTAACGTCAAATTAGAAGATAATACATATAAATATATAAAAAGATACTACAAATGTGATCCAAATCTAATTTTAGAAAAAAAAATGATGACATTATGTAATAGCAAAAACCAAACATTCTTGACTTCAACAGCATCAACAGCCAGAGCTGATCCTGACTTCAGGAACGGATGCGCTGGGATGATCGGTTGACTTGTAAAATAATCTACCAATTTGTAATATTAAATTTTTTTTTTGAAAAGATAAAATGATAACGTTCGTCAAAGATATAAACCTAAACACTTTATTTTTTTTTTTTGGGAGGGAGGGACTCAGGGAAGTGGGAACTAGGAAAAAGGGCTTGATCAAAGAGACAGATCATATGCGAACGGTCCCACTAATCACCAGACTCGTGCTTTGGGTCTGAGCGATCAGACCGTAGAAGTTCCCAAAAGAGAACAAGGTCAAAAAGAGAACCAAACTCTACTGTTTTCTGAGCCACTCTGTCTGACCCCCTGGCCCTTGCTGTTAAAAAAAAAAACAAATTAAAACAAGTAGTTTTAAAATTGGAAAAAAAAAAAACCTCTTTCTTTCCGATGTTTGCACAAATTTGTGACGTCCCTACTTTTTAAATGGATAGATTTTTGACACCTGGAGGGCTGATTCGATTCCTCAAGCTTATTTAGAGAAGTTATTTTTCTTTTTGCAAACGAAATAGATATGAAACAATAAAAAAAATTAAAAACAATATATATTAATATTAATTAAAACATGATAATTTTTATATTTTATTCGTTTTAAACATAATAAAAAGACAAATATATATATATTAAAATTGTCAAGTTATTTTAGAGTTCTGAGTCAATGGTGTCTTCCTTTTTTTTTAATTTTGGTACACATCAGTGGTCTCTTCTATGTCCCCATCCATGTTCTGCTTTGCTAAGCATTTCTTTATTTTCTCATTGCACCATTCCCATCTGTCTTCAAAGTTTGGTGAAAAACATAAACATTTAGCCGTACTGACTACTAAATGTCTGTGATATTTGAATGCTTTCTAAGATGATAAAAAGAGACAAAAACAAAAAACAGTAGAAAGAGAGAGTGAGGGTAAACAAAGTGGGGAAGAACAAGAAACACCAGCTCATCTTTCTCTCCTTTTCATGTCTTTAATCCTTTTCCTGCACAATGCCTCCCTTTCACTGCAAAAGCAAAGCAATGACCCATTTTTATACTACAATGCAGAGCCCCATTTACATTACATACAACAGATCAAAGGGGAGCAATGAGAGATCCCGTGGAAGCATGGGACCTCCCCCTCTCTCTCTCTCCTGTCCTGCACCTGGTTCAAATAATTCTTTTTTTATTCTTTTTTTACTTTTAAAGATATATATTTCTCACAGAAAAAACAATTCATGAAATTCCATAATCTATTCCATTTTTTCTATAAGCTGTACACTTTCTTATTCCAAGTCTCCTCCCCAACTTTGAATCTTCTCTCTGGGAAACATCCTCTCTGTTCCCTATACCTATCTTTCAAATTTCACAATTCACATTCCTCGGTTACCACAAATTTCACCCCAAAAAAAAGGAAAATGATGAAAAATAACAATGAAAAAAGGAAACCACAGAATCCAAATCCCCACCCCCTAACCTCCCTTCAATGTACAACGGCCTGCACCTTCAATATCATGATGATGGGCTGATCCTCAAAACTCAGCCATCAGCATTTCCTCAAAAACTGGCTGCTACCGAGCTCTGCCATAAATTTACAGTCAGTGGCCTGTTTTGTGTCCCCATGGAGTATTTGTTTCTCAAGGATCGTAACAGGAGCTGCTTAATACCCCGCATGGCAATCCAATGGTGCAGTCAAGATTGAAGTGGCATTGCAGATATTTTATTCCAATTTGCCATCTCATGATGCTACCTGTCTTCGACGAAAATTCTTCCTATAAAATCCCGAAACCTCTTGGAGTAGAGCTTTGGATCGACAGCTGATATGGAAGTAGGATCTGCTTGTAGGGATTTGAATGTGTGCTCTACTTTCTTGCTGAAGTCGTAATCTTGTAAGATGTCAATGATGCCAAAGTATAAGACTACTTCATAAACCTCACCGCTACGAGAAAAATGATTGACTCCACCCCCAGTATACTGATCAACGTTGCTTCTTCTTGCCATTCGCTCTGCTCTGGCAGGCATGTTTGCTCCTAGCCTAATCAATGGTCTCCTGATAAAACAAATTACATATAAAACTTTAATTCAGTACCTTAAAGTTTTCTTCCACTACCAAATCAGACCTTACACTCGAGATGAATCGACATAGAGCATAATAAGTTGGATTAACATTGCAAGTAACACCCCCGTTTCAGATTCAATTCCCTAAAATATCTTATATGCAATACAATTTCAGAAGGAAGATCTACAAATAGTATATCATATGGTGCTGGTTCAGAATCATTATCAGGAAAAGAGAATTTTAAAAAGAACAACTAGCGATAAGTTTAGAAGCTTCGATTCCACTCTACATCATTCATTCATATCCACCAAGTTTATAAATCATTTTATAGAAACCAAAGATAATGGGCAACAAAAATCAAAAGAAAGCCTTGGTTCTCATCTAGGATCATTACGGACTACAGTTGCTACATGCCCCACATAAAATTTGTTGTCTTCTGAATTATACCCTCATGTTCACTCACACAACACAATCAACCTTTAATTATTTCATGGGATATGATCAAATATAGATCAAATGTTGGCAAATTCCTTCACAGCAGAAAGACAACCCAACATAAACTTTACGCCCGTTCGTGACAGGACATACAATCAACAGTTAACGAAGAAATTTAAAATCCATCATGGGTAGTCTTGATTAATTCTACATCTGTAAAAGGATTTTAACTTGAACCACAAAAATCAATAACAGAGGCAGCAAAACATACCGGCCAGCTAAAATCCGATCCATGTCTTGTAGCTCAGCTTCAAGGAATCTACAACCGCGCATAAACTTCTCATTTTGATATGAATCTTTTTTGCCTGCATGGGGCACGCAGAATCAAATCCATATTCTTACTCCAACAGAAATTCTCCATTCAGTTTCATAAAAAATAATATGATTGTCTATTAACTTACCCGTGCGCAAGAGAAATGGCGATAACCCCATTTTATCTGCTCTATTATCATCACGAAAGTGCAATCCAACCAAAAGGCTGTAATCCATAATTCTCTCAGCCTCCAAGAACTCACAATCTCGATCAATTTGCCTGCCACCATTTAGATATAGGAAATTAATGATAATTGTGATAGGATGAAGTAATTAACAGAAGAGGGAGAGCCAGAGGGTTAAAATAGCTAACTTCATAAGCTCCTGGAACCAAATTCTTTGGAGGCGAAACACAAAATTGAGATCCAGGTCTTTTAGGGTTGTGGTTTCATCAATTTCGTCTTCTGGCTTATCAGTTGAGCGGCCGTGGGAGGATCCTTTAAGGTCAAACCGTCTATGGATTCGGTACTCAGAGCAGAACAAATTGCCCATCACAATGAACCGAGTCTGGTATTTAACCAGAATAGTTATTGAGAACGTGAGATAATTTCATCAATGAATAAAGCCTTCAATATGAGTAACTCGGTTTATTTTCTATTTATTTCAAATACATACCTTCTGGCCACCAATAGGTTTGACACAATGCACGCCATAGAATTTTGTCACAAGGGAATTTTCATACTGACGAACATGTTGGTAATAACTTGGAAGCATCCTTATAAGAACCTGACATAGTTAATCAAACTTTAGATTCAGTCTAATCATCCTACCTATCAAAAATGTTTAGTTTAACCAAGAAGGTAATGTCAAAAATGAGAAAACAATTTTCCAATTTTTAGTAATGCATCAAGAGACACAGCAACTTTCACATTAAGTCAAATGGGATGGCAACAAACCTTGACTTCTGATTTTTTTACTGTCTTTATCATAAATCTGTCATCTTGAGTAAGGTAAAAGAAGCTTCCACTCTTCCCAGGAGAAGAAAGCTCCCTAAGGGCATCATTACCGCAAATAGCTAGCATGTAATCAGCAGGATCCACTTGGAATAACTCCCTCAAATATCTAAGAAACCCAAAAGGAATCCAGTCACCAACATAGCAAGCAATGAAAACTTGTTTGCGACCAAGCAATCCGAGTAGTAGGATTATATTTATCCTTAAATTTGCAGATAAACAACTAATTCTGAAAAACAAAGATATTCAACCAAAAGCAAAAGCAACATACCTAAAGACCACCGGACAATAATCCTTCCACCGGAACTCTACTGATTGATGAGGCGGTGTAAGTTTTGATCCTTCAGGAGGAAACCTCGTCCAAAACTTCTGTTTGGGATCAAAATCACTTGGCTTCACCTTCAATTCCTGCAACATCGAGGCATCTTTCCCAACAGAATACCTATAGCAAAAAAGTTCAACAAAAAATAAAACCCCTAATCAAAAATAAAAATAAAAATAAAAATAAAAACCATGTTTGCCACCAAAAAATTCAAAAATATTCACCTGATACCCAGTTGCAAATTAAGCATTAAATCATAGTTCTTATGGCCTTTCGAAATCGTTTGTCCTGGCTTCTTGATTTCACCACTAAAACAACAAGGATTTTTTCTAAATTGCCTAAACCCATCTCGATCTAATCCTAACCCATCTCTATAAATCATCGAAGCTTCCACATTATCAATTATATCACAGGTAATATCCCCTGCTTCGCCATCACTTTCCCATATACAAATCCTCGGAAAATTCATATTCCTTTCCCCTAAGCTTCCCCTTCCATCTACCGACGATCTTTTCCTCGGCACAACCACCAAACTCTCCCCACCTTTTAGACAATGCTCTTTACCGTCGTTCCCGTGATAATACGTTCCGTTTAACTGTTGGATTGTCTTCATGTTACCATCGTTCCACGTTCCGACATAACAACTTCCGTCCCGCCAGGTGAAAACTCCGTTTCCCTTGGGGACTCCGTTTTCCCATTGCCCATCGTAACGGTTCCTGTTTGCCCAAATCAGGGTTCCGCGACCGGATATGACGCTGTTTTTCCACTCCCCAACGTATTCGTTCCCGTTACTCCAAACATAACGGCCATGTCCGTCTTGTAGGTTTTTCTTCCAGCATCCTTCGTAGTAATCCCCATTGACATAACGTTTATGGCCGTAGCCATGTTTTCGGTCGGAACTCCACGACCCACGATAAGAGTCGCCGTCGGACCCGATGAATGTCCCGAATCCTTCCATCCTACCCGACTTGAAATCACCTTCGAAAGTGGCTCCAGATGGCCATGAGAACTTTCCTTTCCCAGAGGCTTTCCCGCGACGCCACTCCCCTTCATACATGCACCCGTCTTTCCAAAGGTACTTTCCCGATCCGTGTGGCGCGTTACTGGAGAAGCTGCCGATGTATAGATCACCGTTGGGGAGGAGTTTCTCGACGGTAGCCCCCGTACCCGCCGTCACGAAGGCTGTGGCGGTAGTCGTGGGAGTAACGCGCCGAGTTGTAGCTTGAGATCGGCTACTGTGATGGTGAGCCGTAGGAGTGGTAACAGCAACTAACAGATGGTCCTCCTCGTCGGATTTCTTCTTCTTGGTGTTTGAAACGACATCACTCTGCTCATTGACCAGCGTTTCGTGCATTTTTCAACTCTTTCACGGTTCTCAAAAAAAAAAAAACTGTTTTCCCTATAATCTCTTCCTTTCCTTCCTCAGCTCACCGCATTTGTGCAACTGAATGAAAACAGGGAACCCGAAACGACGCCGGAGAGACGAACATTTCCGGTGACAAAACTCTTCTCTTTTTCGTTTTTGGTTTTGGTGTTTTTAAAAACTTTCCACTTTTCTTTTCTTTTCTTTTGTTTGTTTGCTTTTCCTTTGGTTTCTTTTTTGTTTGTGTCTTCCTTTTTCTGCTTTGTGTTTTGGAGAAATAGGTGGGAATGGGAATCCTACAAAACACAAACTTCACAGGAGAAGGGGAAAGAGAAAAGGAACAAGAACGAAAGACAAAGGGAGAATGAAATGAATTCTGAAACTAAAGAAGAGAGAGTTAAAAAATTAAAAATAGAAAAACAAATTAAATAACAAAATTAAAATTAAAAAAGAGAGACGAGGGGAGTCGTCGGCTTTGGCCTAGGGAAACGTTGCTCGCTATGCTCATATGCTGAGCCTGACTCTGTGTAAGGAAAATTGTAATGTTCTATTACCAGAAAACCAGCTCAGCTGCTGCTACTTTTTATTTTTTAAAATGCCGAATATGCCCTTATGCTTTGTCCGAAATATCGGGATTCAAAACTCAGTATCTTTATTTTTTTACTTTCTTCTCTAGTTTTCACCGTGACGTGACGGAATCGCCTAAGTGGGAGGGCATCAGTGCGTCATTTTGTGTGGCTGTTTTGTTTCGTCCTTGATTCTCACCTTAATTACCGAAACGCCGTCTTCCTTTTAATTTTTCATTTTACCATTTTTTTTTAAATTGAGGGACGGTGGTCCTTCCGTTCAGAAAGATGCCTCGTCCAAAATTCGACTATTCTTTCATGTATGCCTATAAATGAATAAAAAAAATGATAATTAAGGTTTAAACACGGTTTAAAATTTTAATTTTAAATATTAATATAAATAATTGTATTTTATTTTTAAAATATAAACTTTTTATATTATTTATTCGAATAATACTTATATTATTTTTTAAATTAAAAGCTTTCATAATATAAGCTTTTTATGTAAGTTTCCAAAAAAAATAATGACAAAAAAGAATCTTGATTTTTGGTTATTATGTAATTATAATAATAACAATTTATCTTTCTTGGGGTGGTGGATATTATTCTATAATTAGAAGTTGATCGTTATTACATAAAGGAAACGGAATCATATTTTAATGATGACAAATGTTCAAAAATTAACTACTAATCTAATATGTTGTTAAATCCCCTTTAACCCTTATCTAACAAGTGGTTTATTAATATTTTGGAGTTATAAACTTAACCCAAATCCAAATGACAAGAAAGAACACAGATTTAGCAAAAAGTCAGTACGTTGGGCGATCAAACAAAAATTTTAGTGTTAAAAAACAAAAAAACAAAAGTTTTAGTGCAAAAACCTAAATTTTTTAGTTGTAAGAATTGTTTGATGACTGTTGGGGCGAAGCTTTGGAAATGGTGTTCTGCACAGCAAAGCAAGGCATCATTTTTTTTTTGGTGTACCCTTTGGTGGGCCCACCTTTAGGCCCATTGTTTTTACGCGTTGGATTTTCTCTCTCAGCTCAGGTGAGTCTCTCAAGTTTCGAAGGATCACTCATTACTAGAAAAACTACAAAAGCAAATCATAATAGATTAGAATTACTGGTTGAAATTATCACGTTAATTTATGTAGATATGAAATTGGAAACCTCAGCAGCTGTGTTTTTTTTCTTTCAAATGAAAAACTTTCTTTGTATAAAAAATATTGATATTTTTATTAAAAGAAGTTGAAAAAGGTGAAAACATCATGTTTCATATTTGAGAAAATCAGCTTTTTTTTTTTTTTGGTTTTGGTGTTTCTTTCCAACTACTTGAGTTGGTTGGATTATTTGTTCAAAAAATTGATTAATTAGCAAAATGATTTAGAACAAGCCTTGAAAAAGAAAGATCATTTTATGTAAATTCCTGCTGAAACTTGTTTGCATTTGGTGTGTTCATTTTGGAGAAACAAAGAAAAATTAGTTTCATGATTTAGCCTCGTGGAATAACATTAATGTTATAGTAAATAAAAGCCGATGCTTTTTTCCTTGCCTTAATAATCTTATCGACTGTTGTTTTAAGTTCGAGAATTCGTTCACATAATCAATAATGATTTAATCAAATAATTAACAAATAATTTTGTCTTGTTTAAGAATTAAAGTCGAATTCAAACAATTTCAACATCTACTCTCTAACTATATACATGAACAAAAAAAAAATTCACAGATACCCTATTAAATGAATTTGCTCCGTTTTAACACGAAGTCAACAAATCAGGAAGGCACTTGAAGCATCTTACTTTAAGCAAAGCCTTTTTCCTTATTTTCTCCGATACCATAATTTCTACACACCATTTTCCATGGGGGTCATAAATTGGGATTCAGTATTACCATAGATTTCACGATCCCTCTAATTAATAGGGCCTGCTGCCTCTGATCCTCTTCCCATTCCATGACAACTCGCCATGCAATGAATGAGAGAGTTTTGGATGTAAACATTCAACCATTCATTAATTGAGAAATATACCATTTCTCGTTCGTCTTGGGGTTTCAACTTTGGATGCTGAGGTTGCAGCTAGCTAAGCTGATGAAGTGATGTCGATGAAAACTATTGGACCAAGTAAATGGATAAATGAGATTACATTTTGCTAAGCCGACAGACAGGAGGCTTCCAGAATCAGAGAGACATATGCCATGGAAACATCCGCCATCGCCATCACCTGTAATGGTATTGATCCAATGCTATGCTTCCAAGGAATCATAACAATATGCCAATGTCCTTTCCCACCTTATACATCAAAAAATTGGTGCTTAAGCTGCCTTCATTAATCTTGTAGGTGGTTTTTTTTTAAATGAAAATACAAATTATTTTTTCTCAATCACTTTATCATAGATATTCAATGTATCTAAAAAAAACAGAATCACAAATGCATTCTTGTCTTAAGTCAAATTATATACCGATTTGTTACTTGTTGACTGTTATTATTAAAAGTTTTTTTTTCTTTCAAAAATGTATAAAGAAAAAAGAATTCGAATCTTAAACTTAATCTCTTCTAATGATGGGTGTAAACGGTTAAACCAAACCTAAATTGTTTACTATTAAAAGTTATTTTACTAAATTATCATATTATATAAATATATCACATTAGCATAAAGTGATTTACACATTTATTTTATATATAAATATAACTCGAGAGAGTACAGATTTAATTGATTTATACAATTTTTTTATTAGGAAATGACTTCTGATAAGTCTAAAGGTCAAATATCATTACTTGCAATTTCATTTTTTTATCTTCAAACTACACGATCTCTTATGTGTTAAAAATATAAGATACTAAAAAACGACATGCGGAGTCCAAAACATAACAAAATTCATATAGGAAAAAGACATTTCCCGGATTTTACAATTTGTTTTTCTCATAGCTCGAGCTAAACTAAGAACTAATACATGAGAATGACATTCCGAGTACTCTATCGATATTCTCCATTTTAGATGCCGTTTTGGTATAATTATCACAATTGACGCCCACCCAATAATTTTTGCTTACAGTTCAAATTTATATTTAAAGAATACCAAAGTTTGGCAGATGTGGCATTGCACCATTGATATAATCTTATACATATTACAAACTAATTAATTAGAATCAGATAATGTGGAGTCTGGGTGGGGGCCCTTGATTACGCGTTCAAATATTTATTCCAAAATCGTTGCATCTGATTTATTGGACGTTCATCAATAATTCAATACATGAATGTTTCTTAAATTAATCTAGTTATCATTTTCCACCATTTCGATAATATATCTTTATATATTAGCACTTAATTAAATGAGATTTTTAACGTTGAATATTTTACATCATTCCTGCCTTATTTAAATATAGTTGCAATAATGAGTTAACCATTAGTTTAATGGTATGAAATTGATTTTATAATTAAATATTTCGAATTCAAACTTGAATTATAATAAAAGAGATAAAAAATATAATTGCGATGATATGATAAGTTTTGTACTAAAAAAATTTGATATATGCATTATTAGTGTATATTCATAGAAGGTAATTAACATTTATTATTAAACCCCAAAAAATAAATTAAATGTAAGACAACAATATATAGAATTTCTCGATATAATTATAAGACTTTCTGTTTGTTATTATATAACAATAAACATACACCCACCCGAACAAGCGTAATTTGTAAGCCAATAAGGTAATTAATGGAATTCTTTACGAAAAAGTATAAAACTTAGTTATTTGTTAATTTTAAATTTTTATCTAATATTAAAAGCTAACTCACCTGCTTAAATTTGCATACCAACATATTTATTCTGTATAATAAATAAATTTAATATAATTAATTTAAAAGTTATTAACTTATTAATTAATTACCAAAACAGAAAAAAAAAAAGTGTAGTACTTAACTCGGTATCATCTATCAAGCCAAACAGTCGGTTTTACAGTTGGACCAATAGGTATGAGCTGGCACATCAGAGGGACCCGACCAACTTGACTTGGTGCTTTTGCTGTCGGGTGGGGCCACTTTTACGACGTCTTTTTCAGAAACGTCCGACGTGGTAGCCATCTTGCCCGTTCAACCGGACATTGTCGTCACCCATGTCTACCACGTGTCTTGTTCGTAACGTCTCCGTATTTTAGTGCCACGTCAGATTAAAAGACCTTTTTTAATACAAAAGGTACTGTAATGAACCAATCATGTCTAACCAAGTGTTTCATTTTAAACACCTAATTAAGGGCTTACGTTCTACTAAATACTAATTGCTTTGTGTCAACGTTGGATTTTTTATTTTTTGAAAATTCGCGAATTTTTTAAAAAAAGCAAAAAAATTAATCGTTGAATTTGATGACGTTAACTTTGAAATATTCTGTCCCATGGTTATAAATCCATACTTATACTATATTATATTTTTGTTTCTAAATGGATCATTGCTTGACATGTGTCTTTTTATTATTTTTTCATCAACAACCTTTTTTTTAGTTAAGCCCTTTTATTTTTTTTTAACAACTTTTTATTTAGTTAAGTCCTCAATATGTTTTTTATATAGTTCTTTAACTTGTTTTAATTCAACCTTCTAACCTATTTTTAGTTTTCTAATTTTTTTGGATTAAACCCTCTCATCATCATCATCATCAGAGCCTTTATCCCAATAGATTGGGGTAGGCTAAAATGGTTCATTTCATGAGATTGGACTAGTTTTTAAGGCTGGTTGTCCAAACCTACCGCCACCCTCCTCTTTTACCCGGGCTTGGGATCGGCTGCGTTAACTCAAACAGGCGGAGTTGGATTAAACCCTCTAATATGTTTTTATTTTTTAAATTATATTCTTTCGGATATTATTGTTGAAAAAATTTTTAACGTGACAACCATTTTTGTGAGGATAATTTTTTAATCACAAAAAAAATTAATGCTCTAATATCTATTTATTTTTAATTAACAAATAGAAAAAATAATAATTACATTAATTAAAAATTGAAAATCCAAAATTTATAAAAATAAAACAAGAAAATAAAAACAACTGTTTAAATTAATGATTATTTATTTCAAAGTGATTTTATGTGATTATGCCCTCTAACTTATTTTTAACTCTTTAGCTTTTTTCAATAACCATCTAATCTATTTTTATTTTACATTTTTTTAAATTTATACTGGATCCAATATTGTTATAAAAAAATCTACATACAACATATAATCGTTTTTACAATGATAATTTTAATTTTTAAAATAATAATAAAATATTTTTTTATTTGATTACAGATAAGTTTAAAATGTTACACTTGATTAATAATATAAATAAAGCATTCTCAGCTAATTTTTCTTATCTCTTTGTTAAATTATTTGAACCACTATGCTGTATATATATTTTGGTGCTCTTACTTTTTATTATTGTTGCATCATTATCTTAATTTGTTTGTTTTTAGCACAAATTATCTGTTTGCCATACTATTTAACTCAAGTATTGTGTATTTTTTTTAATTCAAGCTGATCCAAATTTCTCAAAAAATTATTTTTGAATATTTTGTTTGATATATAAATTCTTTTTTTAGTAAACATGTTTCTCTTTTGTACTAAACAATAGGAAGAAAATAAACATTTCTTATGACCAACAACTTTTATTTAATAATCAACTTTACTAACTTTAAGAATTATAAAATAAAAACAGACTCACAGCATCATGCAGGTTTGTATCTAATGTGTGTGTATAAACTCTCCAGTTTGTTTTATTATTCTTTAGCTTTTCAATCATGAAATCCAATTTCATGTTTTTTGACTTTTAATTTTTCAAATTCATATATTGTTAAATTTCATGTGAAATCGGAAATTTTATATATAAAAAAAAACTTGAATTTGATGTTAAAAAGTTAAACCAAGGACGAATCATTAATTATTATCCAAAAAATATTAATTAAAAAATGGATTATTTATTTATTTGTGGATGAAAAATTTTATGTTAATAAGAAATACTTGATAATCTCCATAATGGCATCAGTAATGGATGGTCCAAACCCTCATCATCCGTTCATCCTCGAATTACCTCTCTCTATAGAGAGATACCTAACACTAACCTAGTTGGGAGGGTGTTTTTCTGGGAAAATTACATTTATTTTTTCAAAGATGACATTGAAATATAAAATCTATCCAAAATTCAACCTTAATTACTTACTTACACGTAAGTAATACATTAGTTGATGACACACATAAATCACCGTTAATCATATCGTATGTATCTTTTCATATCTAGGTATATGCCTATCATTATCAATGTGTCAACGTAAAAATCTAAAATCTCAAAATTTTGTTGTAATAAAATGAAATATAAGACCTTGTTTAAAAGAAAAGTTAATTTAGGTATAAGTACAATGTATTCGTCGTTGAAATCCAACAGTCATATTGGTTCAACTTGTCAAGATACCAAAGAATTACTCAACTTATCATAAAAGCCAGCGTAAAAATTCTGCAATATTAGGCGGACATGTCCCATATCCAATTTATCAAACCAATTTGCAAGAGTATATTTCGCAATATATGATTCTCACAATAATATTTTGTATTCATCTGAAGAATATGCTAAAATTAAATATTCTATGTTTAAATTAAAGCTGAATAAATCCTAACAACATTCATAGTGTTAAACTAACATCGATGTATATATGTTCATCGTGTTGATAAACACCATGGAATTTATTGAAAAATTCACCTTTCATAATCTTCCCAAGATAGGACACGTGAATGGCTGCGTGTTTTCTTTTTTTTTACTCATTGATTTAAACTTTAATGCTAAGGTATAAAATTTGGTATATTTTTTAACTATATATTTCAAATACCAGCAATAAGAGGAAATTAAAAAGGACAGAAAAAAATGGTGGGGAAATTCAGAAATTGAAAGGAAAAAGGACAAACAATTGGAGCACGGTCGTAGCTGGGCTGTCAGTTGTGCATGGAACATGAAGACCTAACAATCAACAACATTAATTAAATAAATAAAATAAAAAGAAAATAGAATCAAAAGGATTGTTTTAGACATTTGGAGACATAGAAATCGATCAGACATAGATTAGGCAGAGGCTTTTAAATCAAAAAAAAGAAAGTAATTGAAGTCTTTCGAAGACAAGCTTCTAGTCCCACGTGGTCCACCATGCATGGGATTATTCTTAAGAAAAAATAAGAAAAAAGCCCTTTGATTTTCTTTCTTTCTTCTTTTGTAATAATGGTTATTTGTTAAGGGAAGAGGTCACGCAATATTCGTGACAAGACAAAGCAAAGAAAATGATTTCAGGGTAGCGTCAAGTCAGGAATCAAACAAGTTATTTTCATGATCTCCCCGAGAATTAGACCGTTTGGGTTTTGGAACAAAACAACGCGGTTCTCTCGTCCCTGCAGCCCTGCCTGCCATGCCAGCTGGTCTTCTCTTGATCGAACATGCAAGAAAACTTTGTCAACTAAATCCAAAAGTTTTTTCAAGGGATGTGGGTGTTGTCGACGTTGTTGTTAACCAGATTCGTGACCCAAACATCATACGTATTGTTCTGCCAAACTGAATTGATGTATGTTTTCGTAGTTGTACTAGTCAAAGTGTTGATGTTATCAAAACTTCCAAGTAAGTAAGTTTTAAAAGATTCCTACATCTTTAATCCAAATCCAACAAGATTTCAGCAATGCATGTTGCTTATGTTGGGATTTGGGATCGGATACATATTTTATAATAATTACATAAATCCTTGGCCTTATCTCTATTTTTTTTAAGGTTTAGGTGATAGAGATTTTGAACATTTTTACTGAAAAAAAAATAAATTTGATTTAAAAATTAAATTAAAACCTTATTTATACATTGGGTGTGTGTGTGTTAAATTACCAATTAATTATAGGATTATTATCTTATCCATCGCTAGTGGAGTTTTTTAACTCCACAAACGAGATTAAGACGATAACATGTGTTTTTTAAAAATATTAAAAAATAAATAATAAATAAAATGAGACATATGTCATCATCCTAACCCTGCTTGTTGAGTTAAAAAACTCCATTAACATTAGATAGGATAATAGTTCTTAATTTTATGTGTGCAAAAATCTAGTTCAATTAAATCCCTGCTTGTAGGTAGATTCAAAGATTCATCTAATTTTTAGGCAGATTTAGATAAAAATATTAAATCCGTTAAATGAAATTAGATTAAAAAATAATATCCGATTAAAAAAGGGGCCCAACCTTAGTATTGTCTTTAAAAGCCCAGGCTTTGTCATTTTTTTTAGTAACTTTTAAAGAAAAAAATACTTTTATTATTTTATTAATTAATAATTAAGTTTATTCATTTTAGATGTTATCAATAAATAATTTTATAATTATAATTCTATAAGATATGTCACATTTACCCTAATTATGAAAAATAACAGCATAACAATTTTGAGTATTGGTTCAAGTAATGTATTTAAACTTTGCTACGTGAATAAAAATTTTAAAACATATAAGGGTTGTCCACTTCGTTTCTAAGACTTAGTTTTGACTCTCGCTATCTGCAATCCTTTTTAGTGGGTGATCTGTAAGTCTAATGTAAGAGGTCTAGTATGCCTTGGTCCGAGACTGGAGAACCTTCCCTTATCTAAACATTTCATCACCAAAAAAAATTGACAGCATAATTATTAAATTGAATACAAGAATTTTTTTTACAAACAGGTGGAATTGTGTTTTCATGTTTGTGAAAATGAGTTTAGACAAAATATCAGGCCCAATATTCGAGCCAGACCAAGTTTGGGCTCACATGAAGTCCCTAATATACTACTTAGACCTAACTTAAATTCGGCTCGGCCAATCTATGAACAAATCTATTTTGAAAGCTTTGCTTGGTATAGCTGAAAAGTGAAATAAAAGAAAATGATGGAGGGAAAAGTGGAAGGAAAATAAATTTTTAGATTACTTGGAAAAGAAAAAAAAATAGGAAGGAAAGAAAATGACAGGAATGAATATTTTCTTCCCTTCTAGCAAAATTCAATCTCTCCAAATTAGAGAAAAAAAAAGGGAAAGAAAATGTGGTTTATATAAGTAAATCAAGTGATAATACAAAACTATCTTAATCGCTTTGTTTTTATTTTCTTTCCTCTTATTTTTAACTCTACCAAGTAATAAAAGAAAAAAAATGTTTTCTATTCATTTTTTAATCTTTCTTATTAAACATACCTATAAAAATAAATAATATATTTTCCATCTTTTCACTTTTCTGCCCATCTAATTTTTCATCTTTTCATTTTTCTTTTCACCCTACCAATTAAGCTATACTTAGTACAACCAAAAAGTGCAAGGAAAGAAAGTGATAAAGAAAAAATGAAGGAAAATGAATTTTGATAATGTTTAGTACAAAATAAATTAAAAATGAAAGAAAATATAAGGGATGAGAGTGTTTTGTCCTTGCATTATTCAATCTTTCAAAATTTAAGAGAAAAGAGAGATAGAGAATTTCTAAATAAACTCAATTTATTTCTTACCACACTTATTCTCTCTAACACTATGTTCGGATAAACATTAGGATAGGAAAGGAAAGGAAAGGAATGGAATGTAAACTAGAGGAAAGGAGAAGAAAGGAAAGAATACATGTACCCTTTGTTTGGATAGCTAAAATAAATAAATGAAATGAAAGGAAAGTAATCCTAACAATCATTGTTTGATTAAACAATGGAAAGAAAAGGAAATGATTCATTATAATGCTTTTTTTCAATTATAATATCTTTTATTTTAAATTCTATAATATAATAAAGTTAAATTTGATATTTTACATGTTAAAATTTTTTTCAAGTTTCCTTTCCTTCCCCTTTACCCCAAATTAAGGTTTTAAAAAAACTGAGTAAGTCAAGAGAAAGTAATGAATGTTCACTTCCCCTCTCTTTCCTTTCCCTAGCTAAAAAATTTTTCCAAATAAATGAAAGATTTACAATCTTCCCTTGTTTTACTTAACTTTCCTTTCCTTTCCTTTCCCTTCTCCATCCTCAATCCAAACATAGGGTAAGAGTTATTGTTCACAACATTAATAAAAAAGGGTGCATGAAGAAGAAAAATGGGTGTATTTAGAATCTTCTAGAGAGATAAAATGCAGTTTATGTAATAAATCAGGTAAAAATAGTAAATTACCCTAATCATTTTTTTCATTTTTCTTTTTTTCACTTTTTCATTTTTCAATTCTACTATGCACTAGAATAAAAGAAAATATGTTTTCTATTTACTTTTCTATATTTTTACTAAGCACACCTATGGAAGGAAATAATTTTTTTTTCTTTTCACTTTTTTCTCCCCTTATTTTTCCGTCTCTTCATTATTCTTTTCACCATTTTGAGTAGGATTGCTTGGTAGAGTAAAAAAGTAGAAGGATATATGAATAAGAGTGAATGAAAAAAGTGAAAAAATATTTTTAGCAGTGCTTGGTGTCACGTCCCAAATGCTTTAGCTCAGCAACGTGTGGCCTTAGGGGTTAGTTCTTCTGACCTTATTGAGCCTAAGTCAGCCTTCTCCAACCTCAAAGAGGTGTGCATACCAATGGAAAGATCTAAAGAGCCTGAAAATGGCAAACTCGCTAACAACCTCACACAGACAGTCGAGAAAAATAGCAAAAAAATGGAAGGCAGAAACATGAGGAAAATGGGAGTATATTGGCTGAGAAAAATGACTGTACGAGAGTTTTAATGAAGGGAGAGGGTACCTCTTATATAGACAAACCTTCTAAAGAATGCTTGGCTCCCATGCAGCCAAGTGTGTGGCTCCTAGACTACTTAGTACAAAATCCCTGTCATTGTAGTAGCCTAGGGTAGAGGTATGCAGAAACCAATGTCAAGCGCCAGTGGTTTCAGGTGGTTTTTATGGGCTCTCGAGTGGCCACTGGGGTGATCTCGCATGGCCGCTGGAGTGTGTGGCTGGTCTCGATGGCGTTCAGGCGGGACGTGACATTCTTCCCTATCTGTTCTAGCGACGCCCTCGTCACTTCTGTCTGCCTCACAAGATACTTCTCGACCTGATCAAGGAACTGCCATAGTGCCTGCGCCGGTTCCCAACTAGCCTTGCTATCGGCAGCCCCTTCCATCAAACCAGATATTCCTGCTGTGTTCTGTAGTGTTGCTGCAGTATCAACATGTAAGCAAGGAGATCTTGGACTTCCTTGTCATAGGCGATCTTGACCCCAATAGGCGCTCGCCCCGAAACTGTTCGAGTATCTCGCCCTTTCTAGTTCGCCCATTTCTTCGACCTCTTAGCTGCCTCGTGTTAGCGCGCCCTGGCTTAGTCTGTCTGCTCGTGCTAGGCCTTGGTCGTGGGATCTTGGAATAAGCCTTCTCTGATTTGGGCGACCATAAATCCTTCGGGCCAACTGATTGCAGCGAGCTCTGCTTTTCGGATGGGGCCGTCGGTGACCACACTGACTAGCCCAGGCTTGTTCACCACTTCACTGTCGAGCTTCGCTAAGAAATCCTACCATCGAGCATGCTTGGGCCAGAGTTTCTTGGGTGACGTCCTGGAGTTATCTAACTCGTCCTTGGATGGGGTCACGATCGGGCGAACTGGGGTCTCATCTACCTTTGGAGCTCCTTTGGCAACTTGTATTGCCGACATCACCTTTGCTCCTGGTCCCGCTTCTCGCCTCACGAGGACAACACATTGGCGTTGGCGATCAAGGATACATAAACAATCGGCAAAGGGGATTAGAAGTGCATTAATCCTATCAAGAAAATTCAAGCCAACAACCAGGTCATAGTCACTAATAGGGAATACCTGGATAGATTCTCGGCCTTTCCACTCGTCGATCTGTATCTCCACCCCTCGAGCTATGCCTATGATTGGAGCCTCATTGGAATTCACTGTCTTGATGTACCCCTCTTCTTGGCGACCTTGAGCCCCAATTTCCTGGCAACCTGATTTGACATGAACAAGTCAGATGCACCCGTATCGACTAAGGCTGTCAACCATGTGCCCGCCACCAACATATCGGTGAACATAAGCCCTTTCCGTGGGAGACCTCTCCTAGTCTTCACGGCGTTCAGCACCATTGTCTCTAGCTTTAGCCCTTTTCATTGGCGACCTCTCTCAGCGTTCGACACCATCGAACCAAACCTTAAAACCTCCCTATCAGCTTCACTATGGCCATTCAGTACCATCATTCCTAGCCTCGAAGCTTCCCGATCAGCTTCACTCTGGCGTTAGGTAATGGTGACCAACCGGCCTCGGCTAGGGCAGTCCCAAGCTCTGTGTGGCCCATCACACAGGAAGCAACCCATCGACGACCTCTGAGCTCGCTCCGTCTGCTCGCCCTTCTTAACTCGCCACTTCCTCTTGTCCTCGTCCCTGGAGGACTTTCATTTGTTGAAGTGGGGCTGGCTGTTGCTACTCGACCTTTCAGGTCCCCCATCTTTACCCTTAAACTTGGCTTTGGGAGACTCGGGCCTGTTTGTCTCTGAAACTTCACTAGGGCCTCTGCAGCGACGATCGCCCGGTTAAGGTTCTGGACGCCCATCCTCTTTAACTCCTGCTTCGCCCAGGGTTTGAGGTCGTCCATGAATGAGAAAAAGGCCTCCACTTCGCCAAGTGGGGGGATTTACAGTATCAGCTCCTGAAACTCCCGCACATAATCCCGAATTTTGGCCCGCTGCGTCAGCCTATGCAGTTTGGCTTGGGCCTCCTCAACAGCATATTCTGGATAGAACTGTTGTTTAAACTCCATCTAGAACATCTCCAATTTCTCGATCAGTATTCCTCCTTACTTGGCGTCCTCATATCGCCTACGCCACCACAAAAGGAAAAGTCAGTAAGGTACATAGGAGCGGTGCTAACCTTAGTAGCGTCCTCCTCGATGCTTATGGCTCGGAAGTACTGTTCCATCCCCCATAAGAAATTATCAATGTCCTTGGCTGAGCGGGTCCTCTTAAACTCCTTGGGCTTAGGGACCTCCATCCTCGCCCTAGGTGCCATGGCCAACAGGCCTCCCCCAACGGCATGCTCACAAGTGGCGAGCTTTCTCTTGAGCTCCTCAACCTCAACCTCAACCTGTAGGGCTACGACTACAGCCTCCAACGTTGAGTTTTTCTGGGCGAACTGCTCTACCTCCTCGCCAATCCTCTCTTGCACCTCGTCCACCTTCTCTTGCACCTCGTCCATCTTCTCTCGCACTTCTTCTTTGAACTCCTTAGCTGACAAGGATATTTCCTCCAAGCGATCCTCCATCCTATCTTGGATCTCAGCCATGGCCAACTCCACTTTGGCCAACCGTGCTTCAAAGGCTACTTCCACCTCCTTGGTAGTAGCCTTCTTGCCCTTGCCGCGTACCTGTTGCGGCTCTTGTCCCTCTAAAATCTGTGGTGCTTCTGAACTGGCCATCTTTTCTGCTGTAAATGACTGCTGCATGACCTGCTCTGATACCAACTGTCATGTCCCAAGTGCTTTAGCTCAGCGACGTACGGCCTTAGGGGCTGGTTCTTCCGACCTTACTACGCCTAAGTCAGCCTTCTCCAACCTCAAAGAGGTGTGAGCACCAATAGAAAGCTCTAAGGGTCATGAAAATGGCAAACTCGCCAGCAACCTCACATAGACAGTCGAGAAAAGCAGCAGAAAAATGGAAGGCAGAAACGTGAGGAAAATGGGAGTATATTGGCTGAGAAAAATGATTATACAAGAGTTTTAATAAAGGGGGAGGGTGCCCCTTATATAGACAAACCATCTAAAGAATGCTTGGCTCCCATGCAGCCAAGTGTGTGGCTCCTAGACTACTTAGTACAAAATATCTGTCATTGCAATAACCTAGGGTAGAGGTATGTAGAACCAGTGTCAGGCGCCAGTGGTTTCAGGTGGTTTCTATGGGCGCCCGGGTGGCCACTAGGGTGAGCTCGCATGGCCGCTGGAGTGTGCTCTCGCTGCAGATGGTGTGTGGTTGGTCTCGATGGCGTTCGGGCGGGACGTGACATTGGTAATAAAGAAAAATGTGGGAAAAATATGAAAATTTGCTATTTTCATTCATTATTTACAAAACTAAATCATTCCAATTTGAAAAAGCTAGTGGAGAGAAAATAAAAGATGTGAGTCAAATATGTATATTTACAAAATTATTTTTATTTTTTTAATTTTATTTTGTTATCTTAACTAATTGATGGTATAATGATAAAACAATATAATTTCATTTCTTTATTTCCATTTTGCAACTCTACCAAATAATGGATTTAAAGAAAAACCTTTTCCATCTTTCCTACTAACAATATTACGGGAAAAAAATTTGTTTTTCATTTTTCTATTCTTCCAATTTTCTATCTTTTTATTTTTCTTTTCACATTACCAAAAAAACCCTTGAAGTGTATAAATTTGTAAGTTTAAACTTTAAATTTTAGCATTGGCATCTCTTCTTCATTTAAACCACAGGATTCATTGTAAAGAAAAATATTGGATGCTTATTATTATTATTACTAGAAAATTGTCGTGCTTCGTTATGGGAGAATTTTTATTTTAATTTTTTTTTACAATTTAAATTTTATACTTGTTTCAAATAAGAGTAGGTGATTCACTAAGAGAATTTTTATTTTAGTTTTTTTTTGAGAATTTAAATTATATATATTTTTCAAATAAAAGTTGCAAGAGCGAGGAAATCAAATATATAAAAAACCATAATAACACAAAAGCTGTTTTTAGAAAAAAAATATAAAACGGTACTTACCAATTGTATATTAGTACTTAAAAATTCTTTATTTTTTTCAGCAATCCAGTTTGCACTACCATTCCAAAAAGTAAATCCTTTTGGAATGTTGGATTCCACATACCAAATGATAACATCTTTTTTGCATAAGAGAGCATGAGCCTATATTTCATAACAACTTCTCTTCACAATTTTTTGTTCAAACTTAGTGCATACAAATGAAGAGTTAAAATTCAAATACTTAAAACTTGAATAATCATGCTCATTAATTTGTTACAAAACTTGATTGAAATTTTGGTTCAATATAAATACGGAACAACAAAAGAAGTAAAAGTAGAAATAATATAACTATTGTTACATAGAGATTAAAGTTGCCTTTAGAGACAACATTGTAGCAATTGAATAAAATACAACAAATCTAGAACACACAATACACAACATAATAATTGTTAGTAAAAGAAAATATTTAAATACAACAACAAAATATTTAAATTAATAAGAAATATACTCTAATAAAACTTTTATTAATAAAGTTTTGTTTTTTAAACAATTTACCAAAACCTACCAGCATGCTGGGGTGGAAACCATGAGAAGTCAAGGAAATTAATGATGATGATGAATATGAAAAAGATGAGAACGCCATAGATGAATAAGCTGTTCGCAATCTCATGTGTTCCTACATGTATATAAAGAAAGATTTATTTTTTCATTAAATTCCTTCCACAGCTCAAATAAAAAACTTACTTTAATAGTCTGATATAAAATCATTTAATTATAGAACAAAAAATCCAAGATATTCAAAAAAAAGGAAAGGTTGTAGGCACATACTGCAGCAGCTCGCCAACCTACACAGCTCGCCAATCCACAGCATAACAGCTCGCCAACTCACATAGCTCGCCAATCCACACAATTGCATAACCGGTCGCCAATCTACACAGCTGTAGAAACTTCCATTTTCTTCGATTCAACTATCGTAATACACGCGTCATCACCAATTTCTTCAATTGACAAAACACTGTTCAAAGCTATCTTAAAAAGATGAGGACATCATAGATGAATAAGTTGTTTGCAATCTCATGTGTTCCTGCATGTATATAAAGAAAGATTTATTTTTTCATTAAATTCCTTCCACAACTCAAATAAAAAACTTACTCTAATAGTTTTATATAAAATCATTTAATTATAGAACAAAAAAAACCCAAGATATTCAAAAAAAAAAGGAAAGGTAAGAAATGAAAAGGAATGAAAAGTGAATTTACCTGGTTGGAATTTCTAGGATGAGGTCCCTGAAGAGTTGTAAACCCCAAGATACATAAGTTCCATAGAGAAAAATACACCATTGATTCCAATCTAATTTAGCAGGAAAAGAAGGCAGAGAAATTTTTCTTAAAAGAAGAAGTCAAAGAAAAGGATGCATTGGAAGAATACAGCTAAAAATCAAAGAAAAAAAATTAGAGAATTCAATCGACGCCAAAGAAAGTTAAAAAGAAGAATTTTATTATTACCATTAGAAGGACTCGAGAATCCTCAAGTACATACGTTTACAGCAGAATTCCCAAAACTTGGAATGGAAACCCTAACTTTAGAGGAAAATCCAGCTACATTAACCTGAGAAGAAGAGATAAAATCAACTACAAAAACCAAACTTCAACTATGATCAAATTAAAAAAAAAGTAATGATTGAAAAATTCAAAATGGCCTAATATATAAATCAGGTAAAATAAAAGAAATACTTTTAGTGATAGAAATAAAAACTCAAATAGTAAAGAAATAATAAATGTTTTCAGGTGTTTATTGATGAGGAAAGAAAAAGTAAATGAAGAAGGAAAGGGAGAGAAACACAGGATTTTGTATCTGTTTTATGTAGAGACCCAAAGCTGAAGAAGTAATGGAAAAGTAAAATCTATTTTTAAAACTCAACTTTCCACCTGTCGTCAGTCCGAGAGAGCACTCAGCAAAATAAACATGCATGGTTACACGCGATGAAGAAAATATGCATTTATCCAAAATTACCCTCAAAATCAACATTAATGCCTAACCTTAGCTGGCACAAAATTGAGCATTCAATTGAGAAAAGAAAAAAAATGCCAAAAGCTATCTTTAATATTATGTTGTTATTCATTGATGCATATTTGACATCTATCAGCAGAAAAACTTCAGCTATAAAAAGCAACAAACGCAGCTATCTATACGTTGGTCTTTTTGTCGCTACACGTGCCATCTTCAGCTACTTCAATTCAACCCAAAATTAGACATACACGCTATTATGATAGTTGAATCGAAGAAAATGGAAATTTCTACAATTGCGTAGATTGGAGAGCGGTTATGCTGTTGTGTGAATTGGCGAGCTATGTGGGTTGGCGAGCTGTTATGCTATCGTGTGGATTGGAGAGTTGTGTGGGTTGGCGAGCTGCTGCAGCATGTGCCTCTGCTCTAGGTATTTGCTGTGATATTTCTTTGGCAACTCTCTTGTAGCTTGACGATCCAAAAAGCATACCACTATCTCTCACTCATCTTCAGAGGCTGAATATCGAGCATTGGCCACTACTACTTGTGAAATACAATGGTTTCTTTATTTGCTTCGTGATCTTCAGATTTCACACCCCACTCCAGCGTTACTTTTTTGTGACAATCAATCTGCCATGCATATTGCCAAGAATCCTGTGTTCCATGAGAGAACCAAACATATTGATATTGATTGTCATATTGTGCGTGAAAAGCTTACTGGTGGTGTTCTTCATTTACTTCCCATCAAGCCCTCTGATCAGTTAGCTGATATCTTCACCAAGGCTTCTCATCCTGTAACCTTTCATCATTATTTGTCCAAGTTGGGACTCCAAAACATATACTCTCCAGCTTGCAGGGGGTATCACAATAAATACCTAGAGCATAGGCACTTACTGTAACAGCTCGTCAATCCACACAACTGCATAACCGCTTGTCAATCTATACAACTGTAGAAACTTCTATTTTCTTCGATTCAACTATCGTAATACAAGCGTCATTACCAATTGCTTCAATTGACAAATACGCGCGTCATCACCAATTGTTTTAATTGATAAAACACTATTCAAAGTTATCTTTAATAGTATGTATTGATTATTATTATTATTATTATTATTATTATTATTATTATTATTATTATTATTATTATTATTATTATTATTATTATATGGCAAAGCCCGCCCAAAAACCAGAGAAGTCGCCATGTGGCGTAAAACTACTGAACCACGTGGCAACTAGCGAGAGATATCATAGAAGTAGAGCTGCTTATTGAGCCAGATTGGCCCGACCCGGTTTGCAATCGGATCGGGCCAACCTGGCCCAATATTCGAACTGGTACTGTACCGGTTTGGAACCAGCCCAGCCCGGTAACATATCGGGCTGGGCTGATTTTAAATAACTGGAACCAGGCCCGCTAAGGGCCTGACCCATTAAGGACTGGGACCGTCCGATCTTGGTCCAGAATCGGACCTGTTAAAAAAAATAAAAAAAATAAAATCAAGGCTGCCACTGCGCTTATTTAGAGAGGCAAGTCACAGATTTGATGGGCAACGGCCAAATCAATCTTTTTTTTTAAATTTTTTTAATTTTTTTATTATATTTTTTTCTTATAAATACCTCTATTCTATCTTCTATTTTTCTTTACATTTCTTCTATATTTTCTCTCAAATCTACTATCTATATTCATCTACTCTTATTCTCTTCACTCACATACTCTCTCAATATTCACTCAAACTCTCTCAAATTCACTTAAATTTCCTTATTCCAAATTTATAATATCATCATTTCCTTTCTAAATTTCATTTTTCTTTTTATTTTATAATTTTGCAAATTTTACTTTTAATTTTCAAATTCTAATATTATATATATATATATATATATCCCTTATTCCAAATTTATAATCTCATCATTTTCTTTCTAAATTTCATTTTTCTTTTTATTTTATAATTTTACAAATTTTACTTTTAATTTTCAAGTTTCAAGTTTCAATTTCCAAATTCCAATATATATATATATATATATATATATATATATATATATATATCATACATCTATTTTTTTAATTCTTAACATATATTTATTTTCAAAAAAATATAAAAATGTCAAATTTCTTTCGTCGTTCATGCTCTGTTTCTTGACCTTTTGGTTCCACTGAAATTCCTAATTTGGGTGACGAATCATTTAATGAAATCGAACTCGATATTCATTCGGAGGAGGAGCTTCCTTTGGCACCATCGTTTGGTCGTGATCGTGGAGGAGGTCATGCTCAAACACAATCATCAGCTGCCACCACTACTGCTACTGCTACATCATCAAGACCGAAGTTTAGTAGAAAAAAAAAACAAGCAGGGTATGGGAGTATTTCGACATTGTAGCAAAAGAAGGTGAGACGAATAAATATTGTGCCATCTGTAAATTATGCAAAGGCGTTTACTCTTATAACTCCATTAGAGGTGGTGGCGGTATAGGTACGTATAAAAGACATTTAATTACTATAATAAAATTAATCCTGATGCCGAAGAAAATGAAATTTTAGAAGGTAAACAATCTCAAATTAATACGCATAATGGTGGAAAAAATTTTAATTTTGATAATGTTCAAGCTAGACGTGGTTTAGTTAGATTTGTAGTTAGGATTGAACAACCATTCACAATTTGTGAAAAAACAGGATATTTAGAAATATTTACAACCCACATATAAATCTATTTCTAGACATACATTAAAAAAAGATTGCATGGATATGTTTAAAGAATATAGACAAGCTTTAATTGATAAACTTAATAATATTTCATCTAGGGTTAGTTTAACTAGTGATATATGGACTAGTACTAATGGTATAAGTTATCTTGTTATAACTTGTCATTGGATAGATGAAGATTGGTCCATGCAAAAATGAATTTTATCTTTAGATGTAATAGAAGAAGCACATAATTCGTATACTATTCATAAATATATTACAAAAGTTTGTAAATTATATGGACTAGAAAATAATAGAGTTTTTTCTATTACTTTTGATAATGCTTCAAGTAATACTGCAGCTATTCCTCATTTAATTAAAAGTTTAAACCCTGTTATGCAAGGCATATTTTTTCATGCAATATGTGCATGTCATATTATAAATTTATGTGTTCAAAGTGGTTTTAGTTCTAGTGGTACTGGTAGTGGCATAGGTCCAATTCATAAAATTAAAATTTTAGCAAAATGGATTCGCACACCAAGTAATAAACGTGAATGGAAGCAAATTTGTATAACAAATAATATACCTGTTAAAGCGTTTCCACTTCCCGTGGAAACAAGATGGAATTCACTTCATCGTTTGCTTTCTTTTATTTTACCTTATAAAGAACTTGTTACTCCTTTTTATAACAATTATACAAGTAGCATACATTTAGTACTTTTTGAAGAACATTGGACTTTTATTGAATATTATGTTGATTTATTATCTACTTTTAAAGATGCAATCGAAAGATTTTCAACTCAATTTTATCCAACTACACCGTATTTTGTTCCTATTATCTACACAATGTTTAACAAATTTGTAAAATTTAGGAATCATGAAACTTTAAGTTCTTTTGTATATGATATGGAGGAAAAATTTTAAAAATATTGGGAAATAATTCCTCCTATTTATTGTATTGCAACTTTACTAGATCCTAGTCAAGGTGAGGTAAATATAGAATTTTTTTTGATTGTTATAAAGAATTTCTTGGTCTTGATTCTATTGAGGATCAAAAGTCCTCAATTAACAATTTTTTTCGAGAATTGTTTAATGTTTATGAAACAGAAAGGGAGCAATTCAACTTTAATCGAGGAGAAGAAGATTCATACAAAGAAACCGAAAGTAGCAAAAAAGGAAAAGGAATTTTAAACGCAATTAAGGAAGCAGCAAAGAAGAGAATGAAGCTAAAAGGAAAAGCGAGCGGATCGGGATCGGGATCAACAACTCGACGAAGTTCTAGCTTCAATGAGCTAAGATTTTTCTTAAGTCAAGATTTTTCTGTAGATGAAAACTTTGATCTTCTCCAATGGTGGAAAGAAAATCAAAAACAATTTCCAGTTTTAGCTTCCATGGCCCGAGATGTTTTTGCGGTGCAAGTTTCTTCTGTTGCTTCAGAATCCGCATTCTCGACGTGTGGAAGAATTATTGGAGACCATCGAACCACTCTTAATCCGGATTCATTGTGCATGTTAACATGCCTTAAAGATTGGTTTGATGCGGAATCGCACAATGTCGAACTTGTAATGACCAATGATTTCGCTGATAATAATTCATAGGAGGAGGAAGAAATTTCCAAAGCAATCCGTATAAATTATGAAGAGTAGAGAATAATCTTTTTTTTTTGTAAATTGTATGTAAAATTGTAAATAAGTTTAGTCATAGTGAATATTCTTATAGACTACGGTCCCGTGGTTTTTACCCTTCTAACTTTTAAAGGGGTTTTCCACGTAAAAAATCTTTGGTCTCCTACTCTCTCCTTTTTCTCCTTTGTTGTTGTTGTTGTTGTTGTTGTTGTTGTTGTTGTTATTGTTGTTGTTGTTGTTATTATTATTATTATTACATACCAAATTAATTAATGTTATACTTATCTATGTTTAAAATAAATAAATATTTAAAATACAAAATGAATTAATATTTTAAAAACATATTAAATAAATGAATAAATAAATAAATGAATAAATATTAAGTAAATGATATTTCAAATATAATAAAATATTTTAAATGCAAAATGAATATAATAAATGAATATAAATAAAGATATGGAAAATGATATTGCAAAATGAATATAATAATAATATTCATAATATCATTATTTGTATTTTGAATCAAATATCATTTTATCATAATAACTTTATTATAATATTATATTCATAATATAACTTTATTTTATTATAACAATAATTTTATTAGATAATTTTATAGTAGTTTATTTTTACATTATTGTTACATTAATTAAATAAATTATAATATAACTTTATAATAAATTATTGTTAAATTAAACTATTAACATTATTTATTATAAAAATAAATTTATTAGATTAAATTATTAAAATATATTAATATATATTAAAATAAATTAATATAAATTTTAAAAAATAAAATTTTAAATGTAAAAAAAAAACCTAGACCGAACCGGTTTAAACCGGTTCGGTCCGATTTTTGGGCGAACCGATCCAACGAACCGGGCCGGTTCGCCTCTTAAAAAACATAGAACCGGTTCGAACCAGACCGATTCCCTACTAGTTCAGACTGGTTCTTGTTTGGTTAGGGTCGGAACTGGTGAAAACCAACCCGAAACCGACCCGGTCCGACCCGTAACCAGCTCTACATAGAAGCTCTCAAAGTGGTTTATGCGATAGACCCCTTTTGCCAACGGATGAAGCTCTGTCGCCTGCGGCAGAGTGTCCAATGGTCATCCGCGTGTAGCCTGTCGCCCAACGTGACATGGCTTCCGTCTGTGGTTTCTCGCCAAGCGACAAACCTCAGCTGTTCCCAAGGCTGGTGGTATTTGTGTCATACTAGGGAACAAATTATTCTAAAAAAGATGAAGTTACCATCCAGGTAATTATTTTTTGATATTCGCCTATAAATATGTCACATGTATTATTTTACTCTGGAATTTTTTTGGACTGCTAGCTTTTACGTTTCCCAATACACAAGAACCTTTTGCTGACTTAAGAATCGAAGTGTCTACGCAGAGAACCACCCCTTGCGTTTCTCTGACTTTTTTTTTTTTACAGAAGTTTCCTTGAGACACGTGGAGAGAAGAGACAGCGATTACGTTAGTAATCATTTATTGTTGTTTTGTGCAACAACATTATTATTATTATTATTATTGTTATTATTACATCTTAGAGTCAAACTTACCATGATAAATAATGCATAAAAATGATGTGTTGTGGCTCTTAATTGTTTCGCACTTGGATTTCCTATTATTCGAGAGTCATCTTTGCCTCCTAACCAATCAAATCCAATGGTCTCAATCAATATAATAATAATAAAGAGCATCAAAATTATATGGAGTATTTCTTTTCAATAAGATATTGAAGCCGTAAGTCCAGGCAGGCATGATCAATCACACTGTTTTAGGAATAAATAAATACTTTTAAATATATAAATTGACATAATAAAGTTCACATATACATATTTGGGTTTTGGATAATGCTTCACTCTCTTCCAAGATTTTTATTTTTCCCTGCCTTATAATTGAAAAAAGTTTTAAAAAGTTCACTGTTAGGTTAGTGGCTTTTATTGAGTGTTTTCTTCTTGTGTTGAAATACTTGAGAAGCAAACAGGAATATAAGCCTAACCAATAGGCAAATAGAGGCTTTTCATATCATTCATGAGTGATTCAAAATAAAAAGAATGAAATAGTGAATAGAGCTAACTTTCTTTTTAAGCATCATACAATAGCTAGCTAGCATCATATTTGTGACAAAAATCTTATTTAAAACGCTATTAAATATAAAAAAATTTATCTTCTTCACGTAAAATTTTTAAATTTTATTGTGAAATAAGTATGATTCATATCATTTTAGGCTGTATAATAAAAATAATTATAAATTTCATCAACGATATATAAAAAATTTATAAATATAATGATTAATTTTATAATCCAAACATTATGGATTTCAATCTCTCTTTCTCAAATAAAATTATTAATAAAAAATTCATTATTTTCCAATTAAGTTTGCACTTCATTTATGTATATATATATTTGAGGTTTTAGAAGAATGAGTTCTGCATGGGAAGTTGGAAGCCTCTTCCTCAAAGGCTAAGTTTCAGAATTAGGCATGCCAAATTCAAAAGGGTTATCGTTTTCTTTAACCCGAAGCCAGAGAGAGAGAAAGCTAAAAAAACATTTTCACATCGAACACTTACAATTAGCTTCTCAACCATATCCTTTAGCAAGAGAATTTTTTTTCTGGTAATAAAATCCAAGTGTATCATTTACGTCCAAGGAAGAAAAGAAAAAAAAAAACTGAGTTAAAGACAACTCACTGCCTGCTCAAGTCACCCTCAAAGCTGTATTTTTCTTTAGAAAAATTTATAATAATTAATAATATATGTTCTTTCTCTCTCAGGAGAAAGTGAATATTCTCCCTGGTTTGATAAAATCGTTTCAATGTCTTTTATGGGTTCAAAAGAGTAATACCACTTCCTCTTTTCTTCACGCTTTTATCCGGTCCCCTCCCTTTTATTTTAGGATTTTGCTTATAATTAGAATCTTTAAAACACATTTATTAAAATTAATTATCATTAAAAATTATATATTCACTTAATTTTGCTCCATAATGGGTCAAAAAAATGATAATGTAATTATTAGATTTCATAGTTACTTTTTATTTTATACCTTCATCATTATATTAATAATTTTTCTATTCTACCAACTATCTATTGATCAAGTGGGAGAAAAAAATTGTAGCATGTTATAAGGTTTTAATTTTAATTCAAACAACCTCAATCCTCTTCCCTAATTATATCTAAAAAAACAAATTTTCTATTATGATTTATTATCTTTTTTAGCAAACAAAAACATTAATAGTTGCAAGTGGGCAACCATTTTGGGAGTAAAGAACTAAAAGTACCTATCTCTCTTCCCAACAATGATCCTCTTCAACAAGTTTTGAACCCCAACATTTTAAAAAATAAAGTCCATTTGAGGTCAATATACTTCCCTTAAGCTAACACCTCATTGGTTCTATCAAACAAAAACTTTAACGTATAAAAATTTAGTGTCAAATTATATGTTAATCACCATATCTAACATGCATGAGAATCTATCTATAAGAAAAAAAAACTTTTAGAACGGTGCTGGTTAGCATAATTAACTGGATTATTTACTTGATTAATGTCTTAATTTGTTAGCATATACACCTTTTGGTTGAAAGCAATTTTTAGGATGGTTTGTTGGAGTAAATATTTTCTCTTTTTGGAGCTATACTTGTCATTTATTTTCCCTTAAAAAGGGTATGTAGGTGATGAACTGTTTGGCAATCTAAGTCTATATTTCAATACCATAAATAGGAAAAAAAATAATACAAATCTTAAAATGGCAGTTTATTCACACACACTAGGCCTCGTGCAGTAGGGTATAAATCCACAAATCACAAAATTGTTTGGATACATAAAAGTGTTAAGGAGTGATATTTCTATGGACATTAGAGTTTCAGTCAGAATTGAATAGATGTTTCAAAAGGGAAATTGTAGAGCCCATAATCTTTTAGCTAAATAGTTAAAAAAAAAAGTTCTGGCATGTTGTATGAGTTAAATTTAAACTTAAATAATTTCAATTCTCAAATTTTATCCCCTATTATATATAAAATAATTCTAAGATTTGAGATTCCATATGTAACCCAAGATAGTATTTAAAAATGAATAATAAGTGGGTTTGAATAGATACAGTGGCATAGCCACGTTAGAAACTTGGGGTCAAATGACCGCATTGAAAATTGAAATATTTTTATAATGCATGAATGCAAATGTAGAATAAATTATAAATTGATTTTCAAAAAGTAAAATTTTGAATAGATTGACCCCACTGAAATAAAATTTATGAATTAATATATAATATAATAAAATAATTTGGGGTCATTATATACTTAGTCAAAAATAGAGATCACAAAAAAAGGAGTTAAGAAAAAAACAATATTGGTATTATTCATGAATTGTATATACTAAAACTAGTTTTGATTTTATCAATTAGGATAAGTATACAATTTTTTTAATGAAAGTATAAGTACAAGATAAATTATGATTATATTTTAGTATTATACATAAGAAATCAATGAATTATATCATATAAATAAACTAATCAAACAACAAACCAACATATATAAGTCGGATAAATCCACTATAAAGTTGGATCAAACTCATATATGACGAGACTTAAATATAAAATTTTAAGGTTTCAAAATTTCTTGTTGTCATTAAGTCAAGATTTTATTATTAGTATACAAGTAATCTTTTCAACTACAAAAATAGTGAAATTGATTTGTTACACAAATCAATAAGAGATAATTTGATTACATATATTGGAGAAACGTATTAGTTATATGTATGATCATTCTTAAAAAATGAAAACTCTTTTTTTTAAAAAAAAAACTCTTTATGATAATTGTAAAAAGATAACTTTATATTGAAGATTTTTTTAGATTATTGTTCTCTATATAAGGAATTGAATTTTTAAATTCCACAAATTATCTACTACATGTTTAATTAATAATTATATAATTTATTATTTTTTAAATATATTTAAATGGATATATGTTAACTCTTTAATCTCATTTATAAAATTTAAAATTTTCTTGTGATATAAAATAATTATCCTTTTTCTTTTAATATTTATACTTAAATTTTGTAATGATGTTGTAATTATTAAAAGATTTCGAATGAAAAATTTTATATTCATATATACGTGTATTTTTAAAAATATATTTCTTCAATTATTTTTATATTTTTTTTATTTTCATAGATTAAGAAATAGATAATTTTTTATGATTGAAAAAGATAAAGAATATCAATTTTTTTATGAAAGAAAGATATATAATTTTAAGATATTTAAGAAAAAAACAAGATATAATAAAAAAATATAATTAATTTTGACATCACTGAATAATTTTCCTGGCTACGCCGCTGAATAGATATAAATATAAAAAACCATTTATATCGTTGCATCAAATATTTAGACAAAGTTTTTATTGAAATATGTCATATTCATGAAAATAATGTTTATACAATATCATATGATGATTTAGTCAAAAAATTTAATATAGTGAAAGTTTATATAATCAAATTCGGGTTATGTTGCTTTAAAATACCTGGATGAAAAATCTAAACTCCACTTCCAAAAATAGGTTCATCCCTTACGAATATGATAATACTCAATGGGCTAAATTTTTTACCAAATTAATCAACTAAAGGGATCACCAAATTTTAACAAAAGTATAGTACACAAGTCATTCTAAAAAGGAAAATAAATGAAAGTTAGAAAAAACAAATTGATTATAACCTTCCAATTATTGCATGAAAGAAAAAGAAAAGATCTAATACCCTTAGGCGAGATTTGTGAAGAAATGCATTTAAAAATGCATGTTTTGTTTTTCATAGTACTGGGGTGGACGGTTACTGCTCATTCCAGTCAGTGGAAAGCCCAGTCTGACTGACCTACTCACCAAACACTGAGTCAAATAGCCACCCTAATGGATGCTAAAACCTGATTTTTTTTTCTTTTTTTCTGAATTGAAAAGAAAAACCCAGATGATATTTTTATTGATTAAAAAAACAATGAAATTATGGGAGAAAATGGGGGAAAAAGGCTACAGAGTAGAGGGAAATATGAAGCATGAGATAAGGTGACATAACGAAAACTGCCAGGTTTGGCTTATAATCGTTTGGTAGCAGCTGAGGAAGGTTGTTTGGCTTTAGATGTTTGGATTTTTCATTTAAAAAAGAAAAGCACCAAATTAGACCTGAGAAAATTACGTGACATTACACGTGATTATATAATATAAAAACGATATAAATATAAATAATAATATTATAATACGAAAACGATATAAATATAAAATACGAAAGTAATATAAATTAAAATTAAAAAAATTTTATATATGAATATATAAAAAATTTAAAATAAAATTTTACATTTTTTGTATCAATACAAATTTTAATAAAAAATTTTAAATTTTATACTATACAAATATAATTTTATACAATATAAACACAAATTAAAAATACGATCAGATAAATTTACACCAAACTCATCAAATCCAACACGAACTCTGAAAGACAGACGTTTTTGCACGATTGGTTTCAGGGGGAGGGAGATAGTCAGAGAGATGAGGCCGGGGGGGGGGGGGGGGGGGTCCCCTTTTCCTGTAGGAAGAGTGATTGAACGGTCAAGATTGATTGGACGGTTAGAGATCATGTTCTTGGATACGTTTGGGTTTGGTCACCCATCTGTCATCATCCATCAATTGTTCTGTTTTTTAGGGGAAGATAACAGATAGATTGATACATAAGCAGTAAAAAAAAAAAAAAAAAGGAAATCAAAGGAGCAAAGAACATGGCTCATAGCATTGGCAGCAGACAACAGCTGTGGGAGAAGGATCTTCCTCTGTCACAAGTCAGATTACAAATCCCCATTGCGTCAGCATCTCTAAAAGATTTGATGGGGTTTTTAAACCTTTGAGCTCACCCCATGTTTGCCTATACTAGAATATATTTATATATAGCAACAGAACGGCGAGATTGATAGGTCTGGAAACTGAAATTCTGGAAAAGGAAATAAAAAAGAATCGTTACTGTCGAGCTTTATTAGTTATTGTTAGAATAGTTACTGGGTTTCAAAGAAATCATCATGACCAAGACATTGGACAGCTGAGACCCAAGATTTCTGTTGTTGTTAATCCACAGGTTAGAGAGAGCGAGATCTATGTAAAGACAGTTTCATATTTCCATTTTTAATTTATTTTACAATTTAAAATTAATACTGTTCAAATAAAAACTGTGAAACGTAAATTTTTTTAATAAGATTTAATAGTCAAATAAGTCTTCAATTTTTAATCCAAAATAGAATTCAGCCCTCAACATTTTATTACATGAAATTCAGTTCATAAACTTTTATTTTAGTGAAAATAAATTCTCAATCTTTTATAATTATGCAATTAAGTCAAAATCTGTTAAATGACGCTAACTGTCGTTAGTTTTGTATACGTTGCAGCTGACGTGGATAGCTTAGTTAACTGCCACGTCGCATGCCACGTATGCAAAACTAACGACAGTTAGGTCATTTAACAGATTTGATTTATTTCCACTGAAATAAAAGTTTATGGTCTGAATTTCATGCGATAAAACGTTGAGGGCTGAATTTTATTTTGGACTAAAAGTTAAAGACTTATTTGACTATTAAGCCTTTTAATAACGATGATTTCAAAAACCAATCATATCACGAACAAAACAAAAGCCAATCATATCCAAATATTAAAAAAAATTCATTTTCGCTTTCTTCTCTTCCTCATGTATTTGCTGTTTCTGGTTTTTAATTGAGAAACAAAACGCTACAACCGTCACTTGGACTTTGTGCCACTGTGTTGCTCTTACCCTTCTCATTTCAATATCCTTTGGAAGCAGATATCATCATTTCTGCATGCGTATGAACTGTTTGGGTTTTATATCGAATATATAAAATATAAAAATTATTGCGTACATAAAAAATAAAGTAATTTTTTACTAAATTTTAACTCAGTATCCAAGAAAAAAAATGAATTTTTTAGATTTTATTAAATTTATATAATTTTTTTTCTAAAATTTTAACTTGATATTATAGTATTCTATTAACTTTTTAAAATTAATTTTACTCGGAGTTTCGTCACACTTAAACTCTCATCCCTTTCCAAATGCATGTTTAGTGAAAATCGAACCCAAAAACTCTTTCCTCAAATTCAATTTGTATTTCCAATTGAATCACAACTCATTAATTTTGCCGTATTTACTTTGAATATGTTAATTCTCTCAAGTCTCAATTACTCTGGACACTTGATCCTCCCAACTGAACTAAAGGACCATTTTTATCTACAAATCAATTTCAAGTTTGTGCAGATTTTATTATTAGAGTTGCAATAAATAATGATTATGTTGTTACCTTTAGTAATTTTAATAGTCAAACTCAAGACCAATTGTTTTGCACAAAATGCATATAAACTCTTAATATCTTATTGCACATAAATCAATACATAAATTTTTATTTTACTTTATATAAATCCCAACATTTTAATCACAGAATTAAATTCAAATTTGTTAAATGTCACAAACTTTTATTTGTCTTGCACATAACATACATGATAATTCACAAATTATCCACATCTATTGCCACATAAGATATCCAAATAATAATTAGTGTCATTTACAATATTTAAATTTAATTGAATGATTTTGAAAAGTTAACAGCTTATCTACAGCAAAATAAAAGTTTATGAATTAATTTGCATATGATAAAACTTTTAAAGCTCATTTATTTTTTGTAAAAATATTGAAATTAAATTGGACTATTAAGCATTTTTAGTAAAGGCTTTATCTTTGAAAAAGGCCAAAGAAAAGGCAAATACCTGTTAGAGCCCACTGCGCTGTCTGAAACCAGAAGTAGCATATTAATTATTTTTGTTACAAACACAACGTCCATCATAAATCAAAATCAAACCCAAGAGTAACATAAATTTTTTCTACCAATAAATGCCATACTTCGAAGCTAAAAATGCTCCTTGTACGCTGAGGGCCATGACAATTGACAAATGATTATGTACCTCACTTAAACTTGCTTTAGAACCGGACTTTGGGAAAATTTTCTTGTATTCTGTATCAATAGAATTCTGTGAAGTCTCTATCCTTTGTTACAACGAAAATTCCGCCCAGGGTAGCCCAATTCTTGGGTCACACTCACATCATCAGATATGAACTGAGAAGCATGAGGATGGAAAATTTAATATTCTTGTATTATTTCTAAAACCTTTTTAATCTACTTACATTGTTGTTGTCATGGGGCATTCCAAATTTCTTGGCCTAGTGGACGGATGTGTCCCCATCTCTTGTTGAAAAATCGAAGAATCAAGAAGAATAAGATAGGCAGCTTGCACTTAGTCAAGGAGCTGATCAGAAGGGATTTGGCCAAAAATATCAGGACATGAATCCCACTTCCCCTGCTCTTTAGCCTCCCAATATCCACCAATATAACGGTACATCTCACTGTCGTTCTCCTTTGCAAACCACCTAGGCTTCCAACCTCTCTCTTGCATCTTCCGAGCCTGAAGTCCAACCGAAAATATCCAATCAGACTCAATAGACCATAATGCTATTTGCTAAACCCTTTAAAGCAATCCAGAATACAAAAACAGGGTTCTGCTAAACACCTCAGCATGGTTTCTTAATTTAATGACCTAACTACAATTTACCTGCCATAGAACTAAGCTGATAACAAGCATCATAGTGTGGTTCTAAACAAAAATATAGCTGTGATAGCGATTCAGATAGCAGTGTTTCACTTATTTTCTAATCCAGATTCTGTTCCCTGAATTCCAGCACTGGAAAGGAAAGTTACATTTCATTTAAGAGATTGAGTTATATAGCAGAAAGCTAGCAGTTAAGATGCTATTACATCGGCTTCTAACTGCCCTTGCTGCCCAGTTATGATCGCAGAAAGTGGTTTTCTTACTTATCCACAACAAAAGATTATCTAAATAACCAAAAAAAAAAAAAGATTATCTAAACTGTTTTCATGCAGAGAGTCTGGGATGAAGTATCTGCTTATACAGCTGAGTAACTACGATTGGACAAAAAAGTGACCCTAAGATATGGTTTACACCGTATGTTGCTTAGTGAAACTTTTCCTTGATGGTTGATCATACTGACATCCTAATCAGCTGTTGGGCCAGTTGCTACATGAGCTCAACAACATGTCTTGCCAGATATTATTGTTTCCACAGAGGTGTAGAGCACTGGTCTTAAGGTATCTCTACATGTTTGGCTCAGCTCATATACTCTTAATAGAGTTGGTCGGAGACCAATCATTCAGAGCAGATTAACTTTAAAACATTAAAATTGACATTATTGCACGCTGCTGCTATACTTTATATGCATCACTCGTGGTTTATGCATTTACTATTACTGGTAATTTGCCAGTCAGTTTTGAAATGCTTTGTGTGTTTGCGTTATTAAGCTCTTATTCTCAACTAGGAGCCTAAACTTGGAATTAGCAGAGAACTTTAGTTTGTGTAGTTTCCTAAAAAATCAAACCAAGAAGAAACTTCATGATCATCTGAATAATAAATCAATAGTTCCTTGACCCTTAAACTCATGCCTAGTCAATTTGCACCATCAACGCATGGAATTGACAACATAGCAGAAATGAAGCATCAAATATACCTGCCGTTGCCGCTGCTCCAACCGCAACTTCTCTGAATTTGCCATTTCATACTCCCCATTTTCCAGATACCTTTGATCGGGTCTCAGCCTTGAATCAGTAGGCGGCAACTTTTCCTGCATACATAAATGAGATTAAAATCAATGTCTCAATTTCTGCAAAGCAGTTCATAGGATATCTAGACACTGCATTGGTTTCAAATCAATCCATTGTATATAATCAAATGGAAATATTTAATTACATCTTTTGGACCAAAGGAATCTATTAACGACAATCAGATTATAAGAAATAGGAAGCAACTGAGGGAGGTATCCTCAAAGTACTAATTCCAATATTGCAATTCAAGACTTGTAAGGATAACCCATAAAGGCAATGGAAACCAAACTACATGAAAACTACATAAAAGTCTGTGCATGCCTCCCAATGTGTGTGAAAGATACAGCATAAACCAGAATGGAGTTTTCATACCACCCACTTAAGACATTAGGTGGGTGCCTAGTTTATAAAGCCAACCGAAACTATTATAATAATCACCTTCAGACCAGGAGTGAGCTCATTCAATGTGATGGCAAAACGTGTTAAGTTATATCTGGTGGGATACTTAGGAGGCTTGCTCCGCTTCCAAATAAGATGGGCTTCAGATAAAGATTCTTGTCCTTTTCCCTTTGCAGAACAATCTCCATTCACATAATGCATGCTTTCATCCCATTTTCCAAATAACGTAGCCGCTGTCCTTCCATTCCTATCTTGAACTATACCATGTACCTGAAGTGCAATACAGTTATAAAAATTGATAAATGTCAATGATGGTTAAGAAGAGGATTATAGTACAATATCATAATTCTATGAAAATAAGAGCATTTGGTATATTTTCATAAATAGATTAATTTGAGAAAGATGAAAGATCACCTGGTGAGGATTTCTGTCCATGATCGATTGTTCCTTGAATTTCAGTTTACATGAATATTCATGATTCCCCTCTATTCGCATAGTACCATAGTGATCACAGTACAACTTTCCCAGTATGAGATTGTATATTGATGTTGTAACCTGGCAAAAGACAGTCCATTTTCAACTTGGATACAACATCTGTATATACACACACACACATAATTGTTCTTTAACTTTTGGAGTTATACCTTACTCCACTGGAACACTTCTCCATCTTCAAACTCCAAGGTCAGAACACCAACAGGATCCAGCTGAATTGAGCGACCCCAAAATTTGCTTTTTAAATTGCTATCACCCCAAAATTTCCACCCTGTACCCTGACAGTGACATGCTACAATCATAGGATGATGACTGACCTGACACAAAAAAGGGCATAGTTATTAGCAATCTCACAGATAGCACAGCATTAAAACAGAAGGAAATGAAATAAGATAAAAAGAACACTGGAAAAAAAATAGTAAGCAGTGTGCTTTTCCTTTCCCAGTACCCTAAACACTGTAAGAGGTACTGATGCCTCTCCAATAAAAGGAGAGCCATTAGCGTGCCACTTCGAAGTTCTAACACCCACATACATAAGTCATACACTAGTTTCAAATTACGAGGTTCAAAGTCTTCAGCACAGACTCCTATTTAACTTCCCCAGTAATTTGACAATAACAAAACCATGAGCTTCATTTATGGTTAGGCACCCAAACAATATCATTTAGGTGATGATATACTAACTGTGCTACTTTAGTCCGACCTCCTGATTTATTTGATCTGTTAAGTTTGAACCCAAAACAAGGTTTTTGACTCAGCATGTTTTTCTATGAGAATTTAGATCAAAATATGAAGAAAAAGAAAAATGAAAGCAGCAGAAGAGACAAAAAGAGGTTAGCTAAACAAGAAAATCCTCATTCTGCCTCTCTATGCACCGAAAGATCAATAATGTACTATATTTGCAAAGCTTTTGCAGTAATGCATTTTGACATCAGGTATAGCATATGCTAGGTTCAATTTCACATCATTGTACTAATCAGATGATCTGATGTTGCATAGAACGAATGCACAAAGTCAAAATTAAGCGCAATATTCCTATATCTGAGATTTACACATGAAAAAGGTTTAAGTTTGGTGCCTATTGAATTTGATTGTTAAATTAAAACTCCAGGTTGAGCAGGTGAACCAGGCACATTCCTAGAAGTGAGAGATTAATACGCTTGAAGTTTGAAGGACGATTTTGTGAAATGCAAAAAACAAAAAGTAGACAACAAGGATAGACCATATCTTGAGTATAGACAAACCTTCTCTGAGACAAAGCGTACGCCTTTATCTGGGAACTCAGCCTCATATGTTTCCCCTAATAATGGATTAAAGGGTTTGCAAATTCTTCCTTCTGTTGAGGAATACCCAGACACAGCAAATGCAGCTACATTAAGAATTCTCATAAGGTTATTCCCCTGCAAGTTTTGGAGGGAAAGATTATGTCACGGATATCTTGCCAAAGATTCAGATTGTCATAGTTTATGAGGGGAGTGAACTGCTACAAAGATTGCAACTAGCCTTTTGCACGCTCAATGGCTTGTGCAAAAGAGAGAAAAGAGGGGGAAAATCAGATAAAGGAAAAATGTATAACTAGATCAAGTGAAAAGATGATAGAGGAAATAATGCAACCAAAGCTGTGTTTCCTAAAACAAAATAATTAGGGGTTCATAGACTCACCCTTTTCCCCCATTCATATGCACGGTCAAGTAGATACGAATATTCCAAATCCTCAAAACACTTTTGAAGAGAAGAGAGAGGCTCATTGAAGTAAACAGGAAGACAAACTTTTGTTAGGTCTTTCCCAATATTATCCTTAATCATTGACCAAAGACTTACACCCTTCTCCTTTCCAACTGGGTCAGGTAACTTATTTCGCCTTTTAATGTGAGGAAAATTACTTCCAACTGATTTGATGTAAAGATCGATGTCATCTTCAGAACCAACAGCATTAAGACCTTCATCATCCGACGAGAAAGATGATGTCCGGAAATCAGATCCATTGCTTTTGAAAGAACTTGATGATAAAAAGTCGCGAGTATCAAAGAAAGTATTGTCATCTTCATCAGTTTCTTCTTCAGCAGCGTCGCCCCTTTCATTATCATCATCAGAGTCGGTTATACTTCCTTCTGGGTAAGAATTTGAACAAAGTAAAAACAAAAAACAAATCAATGAAAGATAGCCATGCTATGAAAACAAAGTAATAACAGTGACGAATCTGAATGAAACCAAAGAAGACCACTTAGGCAATTTATATAACCAAGCAATCAACACTGTTAACTATTTTTAATAAGTCAGCACCAGAACAGGACCAAAGAAGACCGCTTAGGCAATTCATATAACCAAGCAATTAACACTGTAACTATTTTTAGTAAGTCAGCACCAGAACAGGACATGCATGGCTGTGGCCCAATGGTCGTGTACTCTCCCTCAAAGGAGCACAGACCAAGGAGACCACGTCTAAGTTTGTTCCTGCCATATAGAGGGCATCTCCGTACAAATGTAGAAAAAGGAGGGAGGGGGGGGGGGGTGGAGTTACAAAGAAAAAAGGACAAAGAGCCAAAATGATATCACAAAAGTGATAGAGAGAAGAATGAACTTATTAAAAGGAACAACTAACCAGAAATAACAAAGATAAGTGACAGACATGAACCAACTAATTGGTTTGGTAATGTAAGAAGGATCTTTACTTGAATTCAAGTTGGCAAGTGCAGTTTGCCAAGCAACTATAAAGACATGTGTGCTATACATGAAAACCGCATCAAGATAATATATACACCCAACTTAACAAGCATCATAAGTTGTCTGCAAATAAGTATATGTAATTGTAAAACACACTGCTGATGTATAGAACAAAAAAGAACTTCCTGACTAATCGCAAAATGTGAACATTGATCATAAACATCAACCGCATATTGCAGAACATAATTAACAGTCCAGCATAAATTAGCTTATGGACCCAAGCGTTGTAATAAATAGATTTACTACCTAGTATCTTACCACTTGACTTGTCTTGCCTTATCATAGAGGAAGCCCCTTGATCATTCAACTTGTTTTGGCTCTCATCAACTACTGTATTCTCCAGATCAACTTTTTCTGTCTACAAAATAGAGTGCAAATAGCAAGTTCTTAGCAGAAGATTGCAAAAAGAAGTAAAATCTGTCAGAAGTTAATCTTTAGGATAAGAGCAGTTACTGACTGAAAAGAAGTAGCAATGGTTTGCTTTGAAGAAGATTAAAAAAAAAATCTGAATTACAGATAAAGTGAGCACCTTTTGTGCTTGAATATTGCTGCAATAGGAAAAGACAGAAAAAGTAAAAATTCAACCACTTTAAGGTGTAGCATAAGCCTTACAACTTTTAGCACTTCTGAGATTCTACATACAATAATTATAAAGTAGGAAACCCAAGGCAAACAATACCAAAATCCCTTGACATGCTCATGAATATCAACTTCTTGCAGTGTTGTAACCCTCTTGACAGGTAGTTGATGCTTCATCCATTGGAAATACCGCATGCCCCAACTAAAGGCCATAAATCAACTTAATTGTAGATGTAGCAAAAGGGGACAGGTAAAGCCTACTCGCAATGTCAAGCTCATAACAATCAAAGTAACCTTTTGTTAAGCATTAATTAAAGGCCAAAGCTGAAGTTAGTAAGCTTCCAATTAACTTGAGCATAAAGGTTTCCTTTTTCAGTTGGCTCCGTTTTATCCCAAATGCACCACCAAATTTAGAGAGGGAGAAGATAAGGATATTTTTTTCTTTTGAAAAGAAAGGCATATCTACAAGACAAGTTAGCTTGCAAGCCAAGAAGGTTAAAGAAAGTGGAAGTATTTCAGGCGTAAAGTAGTAGCAAAAGGGGACAGGTAAAGCCTACTCGCAATGCCAAGCTCATAACAATCAAAGTAACCTTTTGTTAAGCATTAATTAAAGGCCAAAGCTGAAGTTAGTAAGCTTCCAATTAACTTGAGCGTAAAGGTTTCCTTTTTCAGTTGGCTCCTTTTTATCCCAAATGCACCACCAAATTTAGAGAGGGAGAAGATAAGGATATTTTTTTTCTTTTGAAAAGAAAGGCATGTCTACAAGACAAGTTAGCTTGCAAGCCAAGAAGGTTAAAGAAAGTGGAAGTATTTCAGGCGTAAAGTAATATACACAAGTTACTTTGCTCTTGGAGACAAGACATTGTACATGTTGACATTTCAAAGTAAAATTACATGAAAAAGGACCACTCCATAAAAAAAGAGAAACTTTTACCTTATCTCTCCTCCCCCTCCCCACTACTGCACCCTCCCCCCCCCCCCCAAAAAAAAAAAGACCCACCAAGAGAGAATTAGATATTTTATGTGTGCTTAATACTACTTGGTAAGAAGAATGCTCAGTGGTGATTAATGTATATCAACTGCCTGTCTAGGAACTTAAAATTCTTACACCGTGAGGCAAAAACTTTAGAGTACTTAATGGATCATACACTTCTTATGTGCTCTACTCAAAGTAACCTATCCCAAATATCACCTGATCCAACCACCAGCACACTTGCCGCTGTCACCCCCATCAATGCCACCATCAAGATTACTACAAGCCCCACAACAAATGTCTCACAAGTATTGACATCTATTTTATCTTCAATGTTGGTACCACCAATGTTTAAATAAATTCCTCAAAAGTCAAAAAACAGAGATATATAAGATTGAACGGCTCTCAACTTCTATGACAGAGTATTAGCAAGAGGCAATAAAGGCAACAACATACAATAAAAAGGCATATTAACAGAGAGGCTTCAAAATTACATTTTGCCTTCATTGGGAGATACATCATCATCATCATCTCCAAAGCCTTTATGTCAATACTGTGGTAAGCTACACTGGGAGATATATAGATGGGGAAACTAAAATTATTTTCTTTTAAAAATCAAAATATCATCAAAATATTCCTTCATGCAATGATTGTCTAGTTGAAACTGGCACTCAAGAGAAATTTATATTTAGAGAAACCAACTACCCTCGGTCATCCCTAAAAATCACATATTCGAGAAACCATCCAAAATGATGCACTTAAGGAAAAGTTAAGAAGATTTTCAAAATTTGCATGCAGACATAGTTCATCTACCAACATCCAATAAACATCAAAATTGAAAATCACTAGCAACCCTTCATGGACAACACATACAAATTCTGTCTAGGTACGTAAGAAAATCTCTACGGGTCCTGGTCTCAACACTATCTAATCAGTCCATAGAAAGATTTCAACAGTCCAAAAGAATCAAGTAGCTGTAGACCAACTGCTTTTCTATATCTATCAGATGAAATTAAAGGAAATAGAAAATCAAAGGGAAGATGACTTAGCTCAAGTTACAAATACTTATGAAATTCTATTTGAAATATAATTCAATGTCACCTCTTTAGTGACCTAACATACAAATCTGACATTAACTAACCCTTCTCTAATTAAAATTCAGTGAACACCAATCACGAAAATACACCTGTATTTCCTAAAAACCATACCTCTTCAGTTGTTTCTATACAAAAAGAAACTAAAAAAAATAGCCGATCAATTGTTTCAAAACAATCAATCAATTTTTTTTTTTCAAATTGAACGATGACGGGCAGCAGCATATTGTTTTCTAATTTTGATAACATATACCTCTAACTGACGCAAGGTGTCGAGGAAAAGCCACTGTTTCTGTTTAAGCAACACCAGCTGGTTCTGCAACGCCGCGAATTCGTTCCTCATAATCTGCTCGCTATCTTGGATTGCCGATTCGCTTACCCCTTCCTGCATTAGCCGTTGCCTCAACTTCTCAGTTGAAACCGCCACATTGTCCACTGGAGCCATGAGCTCACTATTGGACATCCTAGGGAACATATCCTTAACTGCCTGAAGCGCCTCCATCCACGCAACTCGATCGTCCCGCGTCTCTGCTCGTAAATGAAGCCTCTTCGTTCCAGTGAAGATCGAGAACCTCTTATCATCTGATCTGCTTTCCCTGATCGAGGAAACCTGTCAAAAATTCAAGAATTCAAAAATCAAATCAAAATTGTTGTTCTTTTTCCTTTATGTATTGATTTATTTTTGCTTAATCGTTTTCCTTTATTTTTGACCTTTAGGTGTATTTCACCGAACGGTTTGCGACGGGTTAGGGGATGATCAGAAATGGAATAGCGATGTCGGGAGATAATACGGAGAGACTCTTCGCCGATAACTTTGGATCCTTTTTCTGTTTCTTGGCTAACAACGATCTTATCAGGTCCGTGGAGTTTATAATATGATAAAACTCCGTCTTGCAAAACGAACCATCTCGGTCTCCAACCTTTCCCGTAATTCACCCATTTGTAAAGAACTCCCGAAATCCCGTTCCCTACGATGTCGTTTATCTTCACATCCACTTGCGGCGGAGGACCCGGAGCCACGGCCGTCGTAGCCTCTCTTCCCACCGATATGCCGTTTCTCTGGCTCACCCGATTCAAATCCACGCTACTATGATGATGTTGATGGTTTTGATTGGACTGGCAATGGATTTGGGCCGTTGATCGGGCGGAGTTGGATCTAGTGGTGGGAGCGGAAGAGGGAGTGGTTGTTACGGTCGTAACAGGATGAGGAGGAGGCATGGCGATGACGTGGTCAGCTAATGGTTTGACCGGGGAATGATCCGATACGGTGGTAACACAGCAAAAAGGATGCATATGATTAATTGTGTTTTTTCTTTTTTAATAAAATGAAAGAATTGGAAGATTCCGCTATTGAGAAAAAATGACGCGGCGACGGAGCACGGCGGTTGCAGTTAAACTTGTCATGGCTCTGTTATTTTCATTTTCAAGTTCTTGGATTGGCGTTTGGGGAAAGAGAAAAAAAGAGGTTGAAGAGTTCTTTTCTTCTTCTATTTCTTTTTTTTTTTTGTAAGAACAATTTGCGGAGACGTTACAAAATGATACAAAACAATAGCGTTTTGAAGGAATGAATGGCCGTTGGCGAGAAGTTCGGCGGACTAAGCCGAGGGAGACAAAAGAATCCGGCGAGCGTGGTTAGCGGTTGGGTTGGGTAAAAGACTCTAAAACAAGACGCGACAAATTCGTTGGTTTTTAAGAAGCTATAAAATTAATAAATAAATCACACCAAAAATAAATAAATAAATAACAACTCTATAAAAATTAAATAATTAAAATATGAAGCGGTCGTCCGAGGCTAGACCTGTTCAATTGTGAGACACTGACACAGTCTAACTTTCAAGGTTCGTTGGATTTTTGAGTTATATTATCGAAATTTGATGAAATTACAATTAAGTTTAATTGTTATAACAGTAAAATTGGATATTACAACGGTGATATTAAAATTAATAGTGAAATATGTATTTGAATAGATAGAAATTCGGTTCAGTTGAGCAGAGCCTCTATTTCACAGGTTATTAAGGAGAAGACGTGGTGTAGGATTTTGAAAATCTCAGCTCCAACAAAAGTTAGAATTTTTCTGTGGAAGGCTTGCAATAATAGGCTTGCAATAAAGTTAGAATTTTTCTATATGGAAGAGTCGATGTGCTATGATTTTTAAGAATCATAGTATTGATGCATATAGATGTATTAATACAACATCTAGTTTAGTGACAGAATTAGGGCTAGTTTGGATATACAGTGCAATTGGCTCTGGTAAAATTGAATATAGCAGTGGCGGTGAGATTGATGTCAAATGGTGATGTGTTTGAATTAAATCACAACGGTGACTGTGAGATGAATGATAAAATGATCATTAAAAATATAAAAAATTAAAAATAAAGGGTAAAATTGTAACTGCGGCTCAGTGAAAAATTCCACTGTACCGCACTAGAGCCCAACACCGAACCAAACTAAGCCTTAGCTTAAATATCGGGGAAAAATATGAAGATAAGTTTGCAAAGTTGGTTAAGCCAAAGCAAACATGGACTAAATCGGAAGAGGGATGACATAAGGTAAATGTTGATGGCTCTTTTAAGAGTCAGATTGAAGCTAGGATAAGAGTGGTTATTAGAGATAAGGAAGGAAAAGTTGCATCAGGCATTGGTATGAAGATATAGGCAAATAGTCTTGTGGAAGCTGAGATGAGAGCTGTAAATGAGGGAGTATTGTTAGCTTAGAGGCGTAACTTGAGTAGAGGTGGCAAAAACTGGCCTGAGATCGAGCCGAGATCAGCCCGAATTGACCAAAAAAGTCAAAGGCTCGTAATCGAAAAAGCTCAAAATCGAAGAAGCTCGAAACCGAAAAAGCTCGAACCCGACATAACTCGAACCCTACATAACCCGAGTCCGATACGAACTGAGACCGAGATTGATCCAATTCGAAACCCGTAAAAAACCGAATTTATAACCCGAGAAAACCCGAATTATAATTATATAATTATTATTTAAAAATAAATAAATAATTGATACACTTTTTAATTAAAAAGTTTAAAATTTTGAAAATAATTATTATTTATTATACAATTTTATCAATTATGTATTACCTGCAAAATAAATATTGAATCTTTTTAATTAAATTAAATTAATTTAAAAGACCATAATTTATGATATCAAATAATCTTTAATATTATACTTATTGCATTTATAATAATAAATATATTATTAATTTAACATTTGATTTTATTATAAAAATCATTTTAACATTTTATTATTTTTATTTTATAATAAAATTTTATTTTAATACAATAATAAATCAAATATATAAAAAAATTATATAATTTCAATATTTGTTTGAAACTTTGAATTTGATATTTTGTGCAACACATTAAAAATATTTTTAATAAAATTAAATTTAAACTATATTTTCTTAAAGTTTCAAATATAGAAAGATATTAAATTTAGATTAAAAAAAAACTAATCTTAAAATTAAAATTCAAGTTTTTAAGATTAGAAAAAGTTAAGTAATTAAATTAAACAATACAAGTACAATTTTTTTTATAAGCTTGGGTATCATTAAAAGAGAAAATTATAAATCAAGCTAGTGGTAATTTTATTTTTAGCCTTAAAACAAAAGACATTAATAATTCAAGCTATTGGTAATTAATTATTTATTATATTATAATAATCTTATACATGAATAAGCCAATTTGGTATCTTATAATAATGATTTATATATTATATTATAAAAATCTTTTAAGAATAAATTATGTAATCTCTTAGTGTGTAAGTATTATTTTGATAGAATTAAGTATTTATTAAAAATAATTTATTTATTATCTATTAAATGTAAAATTAAAGTGTGGATAAAAATAATTATTCTAATAGTAAATTAAAGTGTAATTTAATAATATATTAGAGTAGTATTATTGTGTAAGTGGTAATTTTAATAAAATTTGTTTTTTATACTTTATTAATATCATTATTAATTATATTTAAATAACTCGCATTATATTAATTAATTTAGTAATATCTACTATTTAACATTTTAATTAGATATTCGATCAATTGGTGTATATCTAATATTATTATGTTAATGTGAACATGAAAAAATTAGTACTCAATTGGTGTATAACTGTATATGATATGATTATATCAAATGTTATTATTTATAATATAATGTCAATTGGTGTATATAACTTGTTTAATTTGACATTCTAATTTTTTAATGAGATATTTGATTAATTAATATGTATTAGTACAATTATATTTAATGTAATAATGTTATATTATGATTTATGTACAAACCAAAAACAAAATAAATATAAAATTGAAGTAATTTATTGACCAATTATTCATAATATTAAGTATTTTTTTAATGTATACTATAATCTTATTCAACATTATAATTGAATAATTAGTTAACTAGTTATGCGGTTAAATTTAATTTAATTACTAATTATGTTGGTATTTAAAAGACAAAATAAATGTAAAAAAATTCTTAAAAACTTAAAATTTTATTAAAAATATAATATAATTATTAAAAAAGCTAATAAAACAAAGTAAAAAAAAAATTGTTGAACAAGAGTGTCTAAATTCCAATGGCCCAATGTTGACCTAAAAAAATACAATAACCCAATAAGTTATTGTTAAGAGTATAAAGCCATTTATATAAATATTTAATTATTTAGTGTGATTTATTTATAATTTGTTAATTATTTATTTGTATAGCTAATACTTTTGGATTTTTACTTTCTTTTAGTTTTACTATATATATTTGGGTCACTTAAAAAATAAATTTTTATATAATTATTAATATATAATTATATATTTTATAACACATGTGAATATCACAGAAAATTAAAAAAATAAATAATAATTGTCAAGTAAAAAAAATATTAAAATGTAAAAATTTATATTTATATAAATATTTATTAAATTTTAACTTTAATTTAGCATTTCTATTATATTTTTATTTAACTATATAAAATTAAATTGATTATTACATTTAAAATTATAAAAATACTTATAGTTTATAAAATTTTAAAATAATTTGACTAAGCCTGCCCGATTAAAACAGGAAAGAACCCGAAACCGAAAAAACCCGAAACCGAAAAAACTCGAGACCGGGATAACTCGAAATCGCGAAAAACCAAAATCGAAAAAATCCGAAACCGAAAAACTCGTAACCGAAATAACCCGAACCCGAATATAATCCGAACCGAACCCGCCCGAGCCCGCCCGTTTGCCACCTCTAAACTTGAGTAAGGTCATTATAGAGATAGATTTAGAGGTGGTTTATAGAAAGATATCCAACACAGGAGCTATAGACACTGCAAAATTTATCTTGCTACTCGAGATATTCAGAGTAACAGCTTGGAGTTTTCTAGATTTAATGTTGTTGCTAGGGCTAAGAAAAAAATCGAGAAAACCAAAAAATCGATTCGAACTAGACATTTTGGATTGGTTCGGTTTGGATAATAAGGAAATTCGGTTCGAATTCAGATCATGACGTCATTAAACTGAATTCATTCGGCTCGAATCGGATACGGATCAGTTTGAATACAGATTATATCCGAATACATTGTTATTTAATAAATTTTAATTTTTACTATTTATATCAAAAGTTCAAGTTTTATATTTAATTAAAAAATCCAAGGAAATTGAAATAAAGCCTAAGATTGTTTAAATGCCTAAGAAAAAATTGAAAAAAAAAATTGCTTAAACTAAAAAATCTGAATGATCGATCCAATCCGATTCTCATAAATTTGGATCGGATCAGATTGGATATATTTTATATTTGGATCAGATACGAATCGAAAAATAAAAAATCCCTTAGTTTGGATCGGATCGAATTTTTGTGGATAAGATTTTTGCAAAAATCCGATCCGATCCAACTCGATATCACCCCTAGTTGTTGGATAAGAAGAGAATGTAATAGAGCCGCAAATTTGGTAGCTGATATGGCAAGAAAGGGAATGGATTTGTTGAATTAGGCAGATATGCCTCCACCTTCTTTGGTTCAAAATTTTGGTTTTGTTTAGTTGGCCGTATTCATTTTCCAAAAAATAGCTTCCCTATTTTTTAGTGTTTGGTTCACTGAAAATTTAAAAACCAACTAAAAAGAATTTACAAGTCAACGGAAAATGGGGATAAACTTTCGTAAATTGTCTTCCCCTTTTCAAAAGGGGAAGATGTTTTACAACCTTAAATATAGAACCCTCCGAAAGTTGAAACCGACGGCTGATCTCCACGTCTAATACACCCGACCACTTTTGCCGCCGATCTTTTTGCCAGTGCCGTCTATCATCTTGTCGAAGTCATCCTTCAACACCCACCTACCCCCTTAAAAAAAGCCATTTCTTTGCTAAACGAAGCCCTGATCTTCACTTCCTAACTCATAAAATCGCCCCTACTACCCATTAACTTACTTTCGCCATCAATCTTGTTGTCGGCACTCTTGTTGGACTCATCCTTCACCCACCCACCCCCTTAAAGAAAACCCATTCTTTCGTTGAAACCCAACCATGTTCTTCTCTTACTAACACATAAAAGTTGTCGATTAGCTTGCCGTCACTGCCAATCTTCTTGCTAGCGCCTGGTCACCTTGTCTTTGCTCCCTCGTTCATGTACTATGCCCCTCGTTTGCTCCCCTCATCTCTACTCCCTTTGTATTTTTTTGGTACTAATTAAAGTTTGGATTTTAACCAACATTTGTTTATCAATTTTGACACAAGGAGATATCACTCAATTAGAAAGAATTGTTGTAAGTTTCTGTTTTTTTATTAAGGTTTTCTAAGGTGCCAATGCTTCTATCTTGGACGTTTGTTTCATGTTTGTTGGAAGTGGTAATGATTGATTTTTGTTGGTTCGACACTGTTTTGTTTGGATATCCTTCTGTAATCATCGCTTTCTTCTTCTTGTGAGTTTCTCTGATTGATGTTGTGAATCAGGAGAGGTCCGTTAGTTCGGTTGTTTCCTGGTTTCTGGTGTCTATGCCTATGCTTATCAGGTTTTTGTCTTTTTGCCTGAGTGATTTGGACTTATCTCTATGTTGTGGTTTTGGGTTGTTCGTGCCCCTGTTTTTCTCTTATTTTCTTTTTTGGTTTGATTTGTGCCATGCACTTGATGGTTCTCACCAAATGTTCCTTTTTTTCATTTATAGTCTAGCTTACATTGATTTTGACTTTATGTTAAGCTACTCATTTCCTAATTTTTCTTTTGCTATTTTGCCATTGTTTCTTGTATCTCTTTTTTTCTATGTCTTTTATGTACAGCTTACAACTTTTTGGATCATAGGCTTTTTCTATAATTATCATTAATAATATGTTGTGCTTAGCAAATAAATATAAATATAAATATAAATTGCAAGTGCTTATAGAGCATGTTAATTATGTGAATAAATATAATTTTTAAAAAACAACCAAACAACAGAAAATATTTTTCAGTATATCTACCAAACAATAGAAAATATCAATTTTTTTAGAAAATTAATTTTCCATAAATCATTTTTTAGAAATCATTTTCTGAAAGTCATTTTCAATGAACCAAACGGAGCCTTAGACAAAAATGGACTCCTACTCCGCCATTAGTTTAAAACTAGTTATTCTTTTAAGACCTAGTGAGATAATATTTATAGTTGTCTCTCTATTAAGCTCTAGAAAATAAGTGACTAAAGTATGTTTTGTTCTTTATATTGAGGATGTATTGTTTCTTTTGAGGTAATAAAATCTTTGCTTTCATTGCCAAAAAAAAAACATGTATTCGGATGTAAATGCATTGATAACAATGGGTCAAAATATAATGAAAAAAGAAAATAATTATTAAAGATAATAGATTAAAATTTATATATTATGAAATTTATAATATATATTTGGTACTTGTGAAATTAATAAATTTTTATATCTAATAATATTTTTGCTAGTAAATATCATAATTTTATTTAAAAAATAATATATTTATACATCTTAAAGTAAAAATTATTTATATTTATTTTATTATTTATGTAGTTATTTGTTTTAATTAATTACTTAATAATAAATATATTTATTATATTCATTTACTTGAGATTTATAATTATTTGATGATAAAATTAAATTTTATTATTATTTTTAGATATTTATTTATTAATTAATTAATTATATAAATATATAAATGATTATTATTATTTATTATAACAAAGTTATTTGAAAACCTTTAAAAATAAAATAAAGTAACAAAAAATAATCAAATGTTTTATATTATAAATCTAAAAAAATTAGGATAAAAGAGGAAAAAAAGTTGATTCTCTACTAGACCCTATCTAGTGGAGGAAATTGCTATAACACTGTGCGAATGGCATCTATTGTGCTTAGTTGGCACAATTTGAGTCTAGCTACCCTCTTTACTTGCAGATTTCATCCAAATATTTTTTAAGAAGGCTTTTTGCCTTTTCATAATTCATATAGAGTATTTTCTTTTTTCTTGCAGGGTATCTTATTTAAAATATATTTGTTTGACAAAATAATTTCTTCTCACATGCTTTGAGATAGCTCAAAACTTATCAGCATTGCATTCATCATTTCTTTCAAGGTATAATTTTTCTTCTCAGCAACACAAGTTTGCTAGGGCAAAAAGAATGTTGAGGTTTGATGTATGTTTCCATGTTGTGCACATAATTCAATAAACAATGCATCATACTCACCATCTTAATCACTTTTTAACACCTTAATCTTTTTGTTGAGCTGGTTCTCAACTTCATTTTTATAGAAAACAAATTTCTCTAATGCTTCGTCCTTGCTTTGACAAATACATATAACAATATTTTGTATTATCATTGACAAAAGTAATAAAATACTTATTGTCAACCCTTGTTTATACAAATTTTAAATCACAAATATCACCATGAATTAAATCGTAAGGTTTGTCTTCCTTTCAATTGTTTGGAATGATGATTTTGTCAGTTTTACCTCAACAATAGTTGCACACTTATGTTTGAAATTAATATGAAAAGTAGGTATCTGTTTCATGTTAATCAACTTATGGAAAGTATTATAATAACATATCCTAATCTACCATGACATAACTTAGAAGATTCAAGCAAATAAGTAGAAGAACTAACTTTATTAATGCTTGGTTTAATCACAGTTACATTTAGCTTAAAAAGCTCATTAGATACATAACCTTTCGCAACATACATTTCATTCTTAAAAAGAAAAAAAAAACAACTTTGTTTGACTTAAATATCATACAAAATTCATGTTTGTTTAATAGTAAACCTGATACAAAGTTCTTGCGGTTTTTCAGCACATGCAATATATTATTTAGAGTTAACTCTTTCCCAAATTTCATCTTTAATACCACTCTTCCTTGACCCTCGATCTTTGAGGTAGCAAAATTTTTCATGAACAACTTCTTCCCCTATTTGCAATTATTTCGAAGGTAGTGAACATCATTTTGTTTGAGTAGACATGTCAAGTTACACCAATGTCAATCTACCATTCTCTTAGATTGGAGCCAACAAGTTTAACTTCAGAAACAATAGCAGAAAGGCTTATGTCTAACACATCTTAAGTGATGTAGTTCACAATGTTAGCATCTTTGTTTTTGTTCTTCTTAGACAACTTGTAATCATATGCTTTGTGATCCATTTTGTCACAATTAAAATATTTACCTTAGAACTTCTTAGGTTTATTAGAGATGCAACCTCTTAGCCCAATTTAGATCCATTGTTGTTGAACTACTTGTTTTTTTTTGGTTTTTTAGCCATGCTTCACTATATTTGCCTTAGCCATAGGTGAGATGACCCTTCTTTTTTTCAAAACTTGTATTGTCTTCTTCAATTTAAAGTCTAACAATTAGTTTTCAATATTTATTTCTTTTCACTTATGCTTAAGGTAATTATTGAAATCCTTACGTACAAGCTCAAGAATAACAGCCACCTAGAAAGTTTCACTCAAATTCATCCCCTTAGCATGAATCTCATGTAAGATCACTTGGATCTCTTGAACTTGATTGATCATTGTCTCAGAGTCGTCCACCTTATAATCTAGTAAGCAACCAACCACAAATTTCTTAATCCCAACATCCTTAGTCTTATATTAATGGTCCAAAGACTCCAATAACTATTTGGCTGTTTTCTTTGTACTATACATATTATACAAAGAATCTGTCAAACCATTCATGACATAATTTTAGCATAAAAAGTCAAAATGTTTCCAAGCGTCCATAATATTAATCACTTGGATATTATGCTCATCCTCATTGAGTTTAAGAGCATCATCAGTTAAGAATTTGGCAATATTCAAGGTGGTCACATAGAACAACATTTTTTATTGCCACATCTTGAAATTTAAACTATAAAACTTCTGCAGTTTCTCTTAATTGTTCATAGTTATCAGTACAGTAGGGATCGAAACTTGAGCCACCATAAGTGGGGTCTTAACATTTGTTTTAAATGCCATTTCTAAAAATCACAATCAACTATCTCTTAATTTTAGAATATATATATATATATATATATATATATATATATATATATATATATCAAAATAACTAAAATAATTTATAATTTTTCTTTCCTAACTAGAATGTTAATCAACTAAATACTAATCATAGAAACTAGAAAGTTCTTAGGAAAGGTGGGAGGGATCATAGGCGATCTCATTTAAAACCCAGTTTCCTTAGACAAAACTAACTAATAGTAATAATTTAGAGTTCAACACCACACCTAGATTCTATTTTAAGATTGTAGGAAAATAATAATAGCATATATATAGGGTTTAAATATATGATGCACTAATAGTGTATAGTTTCTATACACTATCAATGCATCAGAGCTTGACACATTATCAATAAGCAAACCAAAAATATCATAAGCCCTTAAAAATAAATATAAATAAATTTTTTTCAAATTGCTCAAAGGGCTTATGGATGTGGTGTCAACCTTTTGTGCATTAACAATGTATAAAGATTATACACTGTCAATGCATTATATATAAATCCATATATATATTGGAATAAATCTTCAATAGTACAATTAATTATAACTGAAACTGAATAAGTCAGGAATACAAATAGAGTGAACGGAGGCCTGTTTATCACTCAATTTCCATAAAAACAAATTCGCCTTCTTATTATGGGTGCTTAAGTAACTTAGGCGTTTGTCTTCCATGATACAATGGTAACCAAGTAGCAAAGGTGCACCACCATTCTACTTCAATCAAACTTTCAAATGCCCAAACTCTATTACACTGTAAATCTTAAAACTAGAAGTTGGAAGAAAAAACAAATTTTAGAGAGAAAAGCTAAATATTATGACTTTCATTTTTGATTGGTGTGTAAAACAAATGAGAGAAGATCCCCTTTTATAGCCTTCATTTAAGGACATTTTGGTCCTTCAGAATTTTTAAATTAAATCAAAAATTAATTCAATCATTTATTCCGATGACAGTCACGCATTTTAATTTTAAACCACTGGCAATTACAAACCTAAAATTTAATTCAGACAATTTGGTCCATTAGCATTACATATCCAATGGTAGTTTAGTAGCAGAGCCAAAGATTTTGTTCACCGGGGGCTTGGTTCAAAGTTAAAAAAAAAACTAAAACTCAAAGATTCAAAAGTAAAAAATTTAAGTTCAGTGGGGGCTAAACAAACTTTAAAATATAATACAATATATTTATCATTGACAAAACATCAGCAAAAGAACCTAAAATTGGTGACTCAGTGGGGGCTTGAGCCCCCACTGGGCCCTATACTCCTCCGCCCCTGGTAGTTATAATGGGTGTCAAATTTTCATTCAATCATGTATGATATATCTTTTTGAGTAAATAAACTTTTCACTAACACAAAGTGAATTCTCACTCAAATTGTAACTTCTAAATGGCTATTAAATGGCTCATTAAATGACCATTTTCCAACAATTTGTCCATCTAAACTTCGACAATGCACAAGACTCAACTATCCTTACTCTAATGTCTTTGTATCTTGAACTCCTTGTTAGGCTTCCTGGGCCCAAAAAAAGATAATTGCCAAAAAAGTTTGGAATTTATATATCTTCTTTCTCTTTTAATCATCCTTTTTGTGTGTGTAAGTATGAGGTAGGATTAAGTTACATCAATGCTGTAGACACCTAATTTTGTCATTTTGAAAGTTTAAAGATTTTTATTTTTATTTTTATTTTATTTTATATCATTTTCATTTTTATTATTTTTATTTATTTACTATTTATTTATTTCCATTATTTGGTTTTTTTATTTATTTAATTAATATTTAAAAAAATGGGACAGAATTGGTGCCGTGCATGGCACCAGTTCCTGACACCCCTTCCTGCCAGGCCATCCACCCTCACCGAGACAACCACCCCTCTACTAACCCATCTCTTCTCCACCAGCTGCCACCAACTCTGTAACTCCCTCACCATATAAGCAATCAATCACTCAAACCCTGGGGGACTCAACCATTGCTACCCGTTTGTCCAGAAAGCCCTTTGTTTTTTTTTCTCTCCTCCAACTCAAAAATCACCACCGAAACCCCTAAGCACGAGCACCACCATCTTCACCACCAAGACCAACGACCTAAACACAACCAAAAAACCAAACCCCTTAACCAGATCTGAAAACCCGAGAAACCCTAGAACTCGAGAACCCCGGACGCCATATCTGAGATCTAGATCCCTTTTCGTACCTGCAACAAAAATAGAAAACAACAAAACCACAACCAGATTCAACACCAGATCCAAAAACAAAAAAAATAAAACACAAAAAAGGGGCTTCCGTTATCGGATTTATGTGGTTGAAGGGATTTTTAGGCTAAATGGAGGATAGATCTGAAAAGAGGGAGGCAAGGGGAGTGTTCCTAAGGTTGCGGATAGACCATCGGTGATCAGAGTACGGCGGCGGATGCGGTGGCAGCTGTTCGGAAGGCGGAGAGAGCCCGAGAGAACTTTGGAGGTTTTAGCAATTTTTTTTGGGAAAAATTGGTGAAATGAAGGGTTAAAAAAAAGAGGCTATTTAAAGAGTTTGAAACAGTGCTTTTCGGAAGCCAAGGATCTGCGCGTCGCCCCTGACCCGACCCGAAATCCGCACTACACGCACACTTGCCCGCCCACCAAAAGAGAGAGGACTCGTGCGCTCGCCCACCTAAGGATAGGGAAGGTCCGCGCTCCGTCTGCCCGAGGAGAAGGGAGATCAGTACTCTCGCCCACTCGCCAAAGGCAGAAGATCTGCGCGCTCGCCCGCCCGCCAAAAGGAGAGGGAAGATCCGCGCGCTGTCCATCCGAGGAGAAGGGAGAAGTGTGCTCGCCCGCCCGCCAAAAGGAGAGGGAAGATCTGCGCGCTGTCCGTCCGAGGAGAAGGGAGAAGCGTGCTCGCCCACCTGCCAAAAGCGCTCGCCCACCCGCCAAAAGGTTGCGCGCTCACCGTACCCCGACCTGCTTCATCCTATCCCCTTGGCAGACTTGGGCCTCTGCGGCTTGGGCTCTTTTTTGGGCCCTCTTTTGGACTATTGGGTATATTCCTTTTTATTTTATTATTTCATTTATTTGTTTATTGAATAATTTTGTTTAGGTGTTTTTAATGTATTATCGAGGCAAAGAAAAATAATAAGTAAATAAATAAATGGAATAATATAGTATATAAAAATAAAATAAGATAGAATAAGTATGAAATCCCAATGATAAGTCTTCGTAGAACTCGCAAGTAGCGATTCTTCGAAAAACTTTAGGTGAGAGGAATTATATCGAATGTTACCAGAGTATTGGGATATTCGATATTACTTCTCAATATGCAATTTCATGCCTATTTTTAAAATATATATAATAATAATATAAAAAATAATAAATCAATAAAAATAAAAATTCTAAAATAAATGAAATTCTTCCGATGATGGGATGTCATGAAACTCACAAGTAGTGATTTCTTGACTGATCCCTAGGTGAGAGGAATTAGCTAGATGTTACCAGAGTATTGGGATATTTAGCTAAATTTTTCAATATCAAGAGTTTCATTAATAAAATCAAAATAAGTAAAATTTCTTTTAAGTTTCATATGCATCATACATTTTTATCAATACTACATGTGTACATAATCAATTATAAAATGGCGTGGGCCCTACCAAAGATGAGATTCTATAGAACTCACAAGTAGTGATTCTTAAGAAATCTCTAGGCGAGAAAAATTATTTCAAATGTTACCAGAGTATTGAGATATTTGTTTTAATTTTTCAATAAATGGTGTTTATGTTGATTTTCATAATGAATTTTTTTTAAAACATTTATAATAGTAATTTTTTTTTGCAAATGCATGAATTTTTTATATATAATAAATGAATTAAACTTAAGCCAAGACTATTTTTTTAAAATTAAAAGATACCATGAGGTTAGGATGGTACCGTTTTCCAACGGGCGTTGTGAGGGTGCTAATCCTTCTTCACACGTAACCGTACCCCCAAATCCAAATTTTGTTTTCGCAGACCAAAAATTATCCTTTTAATAAAACTTAATTAATTTTAAGATTTTGTTAAAAAGATAAAAATTTTATGTGACAAATCACACCTAGTCAAAAAAGATTGGTGGCGACTCCCTTTATTTTTTTAAATGTTTTTCAAAATCGTCGAGCGCGAAGCCGTTACGACAAATGCAAAATAATTTGTTTTACACATTTTTTATAATTTCATGTAGATATTTTTACAAACCATCTGTTAGATTTGATAATTTATTCGAATACGTCATGTACGTAAAAAAATTTTCAAGTTGATCCGATATTATTATCATTTCATTTCGATCAAGAATAACATTTTTTTCAATATATATTAACAGTTAAAATTTTACTATTGTTGAACTAATAGTTAAATATATTCGATTAACTTGAAATTTCACATACATGATCTACATAAATAAATCATAAAATTCAATAGTTGGATTAAAAATATAAATAATATAAAAAGATATAAGAGTGTATAAAACTAAATTAATTTTACACTTCTGTAAATGAATCCCTCTTCAATCTATCTATCTATCTATCTATACAAAAAAAAAAATTGTTTTACACACTTTTTATAACTTCATGTAGGATAAATATTTTTTCAAACCAAGTGTTAGATTTAACAACCTATTTGTATCTATCATGCATGTAAAATTTTGAATTAATCTGATATTCATATCATTTTAACCGAGAATAACAATTTTTTCAATATATATTAACGGTTGAAATTTTATTATTATGTAACAAATAGTTAAGCATCTTCAATTAACTTGAAATTTGGCATATATGATCTACATGAATAGAGCATAAAATTCAACGGTTGAATTAAAAAAATAAATCATGTAAAAGGTATGAAAGTGTGTAAAACTAAATTAGTTTTATGCTAGTGTAAGTGGATCTCTCAAATATGTGTGTGTATTTGAGAAAAGTGTAATTTTCCAAAGAAATTATAGAGAATTAAAAAGGTAAATAACCTAAGAAAAAGGTGTTAAAACAAAGAAAGCATGAAAGACCAAACTATTTTGAAATTTGAAGGAACTGGGAGGTTTGAATTTTGAATTGAACATTCCAATAATGAGAAATTCTAATAACAATCAATTTTTTTGTTTTTAATGTTATAATAAAAATGCCGATAAAAAATTTACATTATTAACAATACTTTTAGTTGTTTTTAATTTTATAACAAAAATGCCTATAAGAAATTTACAAAAGCTTCTTGGAAGTGGATTTTCCAAAAGCATTAGAACACCTTGAAAATCCATTTTCAAGAAGCATGAAAATATTTGGAATTTCATTTCTTAAAGTGATTTGGATTCTGAAACATAATTTTAAGCTATGAATGTAATTTTAAGATAATCATGTGAATGTGAAAAGTTTGAGAGTAGCTGATGAAAGGGTTGGAAATTTTCAAAAAATTCAGAATAAAAGCAAAGAAAACGTGGAGCGATTTTCAGCTGCATTCCTTAAGGTTTCAATCAATATTGATTTCTTTTTTGTTCAAAAAAACCTAAATTTTGATTATGATTTTAGTAGCGCAATAAGATAAAGCTATTTCTTTTGGAAACTTTTTTTTTTTGCTTCAAAGGAATGATTTAATTAAACAAAAGGAAACAAAAACTACAACTTAATTGTCCTGGGAAACAACATTCCCTTTATATCTGATAATACAGTAAGTCTTATGGAAACTGGTGGAACTTTAAAAGTAACAAAATTAGTTTCCATGTCAGCTCCTATTTTTGCAAGTCCATCTGCACAAGCGTTGGCTTCCCTATATATGTGCACCATCTCCACTTTCCCTAGTATTTGCATGATTGCCCTGCAATTTGAAACAAGAGAATGGTAAATATGAGTATTTGGGACTCCATCTTTGGTGTACCTTAGAGTAGTCATTGAGTCAACTTCCACAAGGATATTTCTAAAACCATGGTTAGTTACAATTTTGAAACCATTACGAAGGCCCTAAAGTTTAGCACATGTGCTGGTGATAATACCCACGCCCCTCAAAAAACCAATATCCAATTGCCAAAGTGGTCTCTAATGAGACCTCCTGATCCTGCTCTCCCCTAGTTCCCTTTAGCTAATCCATTTGTGTTTAGTTTCACATAATTTATTATAGGTGGTCTCCACCCAATAAGCACTTACTTGCTTTGTCTAACAACTCTGTTAGGAGCTATGATTGCCCAAAACTCCTTGACTCTTTCAATGAAGGTATTGAACCAATGATCAAGAGTCTCACAGTGCTCTTCAAATAAACTGCTAGTCCAAACATGCCAAACAGCAAATGGAAAGATAATTTTCCACGGCACATCAAAAGAATTATGACAACTTGTGTTTTTGCAATTAATAAGGATCCAATCAATGATATCAAGATTGAAAGTTTGGGTAAGATCCTGGGGAATCCCGATCTTATCCCAAAGGAGTTTGACAACAAGACAATCACAAGTACAATGAGTGATTGATTCAACTTCAGAAAGGTACCTTAGGTAGATAGGCGATATTTGCATTCCCCTTTCGTTAAAGACAAGTCTCATAACAATATTCTTATGACAGTAGCTCCAAAGGAAACAATTGATTTTTGGGAGAGTTTTGATCTTCCATATTCACTTCCAGATCTTTCCTTGATTATTTAAGGCGTTTTTGGAAAGTAGATAGGTAAATTTTAGACTGAAACATCCCTCTAAGGAGTTATTCCAACTAAGCACATCTCTTCCTTGGTTTTCAAGCTGGAACGGAATGGCTGCAATCTGTTTTTGAAGGCTTTCAGGTAATCTGTAACTAACTTTATTGGAATCCTAATTACCTTATGTGGTTTGGGCTTCTTTAATATTTAACCTTTCATTCTAAGGACTCTAGGGTCCATAGAGCATATTTTTGAGTGGTTTAAGCCCTGTCCAATTATCTTCCCAAAACCTGGTTTGTTCTCCTGATTTGATAGTCTACTTCAACCCTTTTTAATAACTTGGGTTCCTTTCCGAATGCCTAACCACGCTGGGGAGCAAGCTTTTCTCAAGCATTCACCATTTCTAATATATTTTGATTTAAGGATCTTAACCCAGATGCAATCTTTATATGTTAGGAGATCCCATCCAAGTTTGGCCATGTTAGCCTCGTTAAGGTTCTTTATATCCTTGATCCCAATGCCACCCCTATCTTTAGGCTCTATAACTGTTTCCCAATTGATTAGATGACATTTCTTTTTGGTATCCGATCAGCCCCACAAGAAGTTCCTGCAAATTCTATTAATTTCATTGCAAACACTTGCAGGGAGAGATGTTCCTTGCATGTAATACATAGGAATAGCTCCTAAAACAGATTTTATGATAGTGGTTCTTCTAGCGAAAGAGAGAAGTCTAGTTTCTAGCTTTCCAGTTTCTTGTTATTTATCGATAATAAAACCATAGCTAGAAGCTTTTCTAGCATTATGCATCAGAAATCCCAGATACTTTCCCAAATTATCAGTTGGATTTATTCCTAAGATCCAACTCAAGGAAGTTTTCTTTTCTTAAGCAACATTTGTAGAAAACATGACGCTAGATTTGGAGAAGTTGATGGTTTGTCCAGATTTGTCACAGTAGTCTTCCAAAACTCTAGTCATGGCATTGCAGGTAAATTCACTAGCTTTTCCCGTGAGGATTAGGTCATCAACAAAGAAAAGGTGGGAGAGTTTCATGCCTCTTCTAGAGAGTTGGATTGGCTCCCAGCAACCTACCTTGCACTCTTTAAGGATTTTAAGATATAGATACTCCATACACATGATGAAAATATACGGTGACAGAGGGTCCCCTTGCCAAATACCACGTGATGGGAGAATTTTTGTGCTTTGTTCTCCATTAATAAGAATCGTAGTATATACTGAATTAATGCAAGACATGATAAGATTAATCCATTCATAAGGAAAATCAAAGAATTGAAGCACCTTTTGGATGAATCCCCATTCAAGCTTGTCATAGGCTTTCTCGAGATCAAATTTTACAATCATGAAACTCTATTTGCCTTTCTTATGATTCATCGAGTGGATAACCTTTTGAGCAATGATCACATTATCCTGGGCTTTCCTTCTTGTAATGGAGCTTGATTGGAAAGGGTGGATACATCTTGACAATACAGTCCTTATGCGATTCACTAACACTTTTGATAAAATTTTGTAAATCGTGTTGCATAAGCTAATGGGTCTAAATTGTGAGATGTTTTCCAGATTGTTACACTTTGAAATAAGACAAATGAACGTTTTATTGATTATTTCTAGGGCTTTTTGAGAAAAAAAATATTTCCTTGACAAGTTCACAAATTAATTTCCCAATAGTTTCCTAACACTTTTGATAGAAAACCAGGTGAAGGCCATCTAGTCCAAGAGCTTTCAAGGGTTTCATTCCAAATAGAGCCTTAAAAACTTCCACTTCCTTGATTGGAGTTAATAAAGCTTCTCTTTCTTGAACCATGATGGGATTGGAGAAGTTGCATTAAAGATTTTCTGTTCTGAGATTAAACTCCATAGAGGTGCTGTAAAGTCTAGAGAAAAAGTTCTAAATAATGTTTTTAATACCCATTGCATCAGAAACTTATAGCCCCAAAGGGTCTTCTAGTGAGAGAATTTTGTTAGCTCTTCTGTGTTGCAAAACACTCATATGATAAAATCGAGTGTTACTATCTCCATCGTTAATCCAGTCAATCCTAGCTTTGAAGGCCCAGATTTCTTCTTCAAGTTTTAAGATATGTTGGTATTCCTTCTCCAGATCTTCCTTAAGTTTTTGAAGCCATAGGTTATTCTTATCAGCGAGTGCTTGTTGAATCCCATCAAGTCTAGCTCTTAGCCTTCGTTTCTTGTGCCAGATATTTCCAAAAGAAATCTTATTCCAGTTTGTGATATTCTCTTTAAATTTCTGGATTGCTTCAATGATCGAGAAAGTTGCTTCTTTCCAAGAGTTTTCCACAACTTGTCTGAACTCTAGGTGAGAAAATCACATAGTTTCAAACCTAAAAGGTTTTGGTCAAAAATGAGGTTCAACAAGGTGAGTATCAAGCAATATAATAATATGGTTAGATTTTATTCTCGTCAAATGAAAGATTGTAGAGTTTCGAAACATCCTCTTCCACCTGTCATTTGCCCAAGCTCTATCTAGCCTTTCTCTAATTATCTGACCAAGATGATTCTTGTTTGTCCATGTGAACTATTGACCAGCAAAGCCAAGATCTACCATCCCACACTCATTCATGCAGTTCTAATAGAGTCTTGCTTTTACTCGGCTAATCGGTCTGCCTTCGAATTTCCTAGAGTCAGCCAGAACTTCATTGAAATCCCCCATTAAGAGCCATAGGAGAGAATGGGTGGTCGAAATATGAATTAATTATTCCTATAATAATTTTCTTCTTTCAAATTGAGGTCTAGCATAGATGACCATTAACAACTAGGGTGTACAAGGATTATCATTAGAATCATATGAAATAGAGAAAGAATTAGAAATTACCTGAAGTGAAGCATGGATAGCCTGGCTTAATGTGTGGAGGACAGTAACTGAAATTTCAGAGGCAGTCCAAAACAACCAAATTCCTCCAACAAAGCCCTCTGTATCGACTCTCACGTTGCTGTCAAAACCCAAGGAGTCACACACCTTCTGAGCTTTGTCACCTAAGATTCTTGTCTCAGTTACAATCAAAGAACTAGGATTGTTGACTCTAATAAGCTCCATGAAGGATCTTTTGAACTTAGGGCTTTCAGCCCCTCTTGCGTTCCACAATAATCCTCTCATGGGAAAAACGTCAAGAGCGGTCTGGCTGAGAAACCAGTTGGCTAGTTCCTAGATGACTTATGCTTCCCCTCTGCATCCTTCATAACAGCGTTGAAGCAAGGTGGCGCTGTGGGAGAAACAACACCATGTGGTCTATTTTCTGTTCTTGTGGATTTTGCACTAGCTTTGTCAGTAATGTTACTGGTTTGATGGACGATGTTGTTGTTAAGAGAAATGCTTCCTTGCTTTCCCTGTCTAGTTCAGTTTCCTTATCGTGTCGAGAATTAGCATCTTCATGGGCATTCCTGCCAAGCTTGGAAGGTTCTCTACATTCCAAGGTATGAAGGTTTGAGTTTGATCCCTTACCAAATGCAAAAATAATGTTGGGTCCGGAAGATCGATTACCATGATGAGGTTATTCCATGCTTGAACAATCTCATCTTCACTCCACTCCCCTACTTGCTTCCTGTCCTCTAAGAGAGCTACCGTGGCTTTCTTTAGAGATATTATCTTGTCTCCTAACATTAAAAACATATCCTCCAGTTTTTTGAATCTCCCTAAATCCATTTCTCTGTTCTTCTCTTTTTGTGTTAATTTTTGTTCTTTTCACTTTCAGAGAACCTTTTTAGTTATTGTCGTAACGGCTTCGTGCTCGACGATTTTGAAAACATTTAAAAACAAAGGGAGTCGCCACCAATCTTTTTTGACTAGGTGTGATTGGCCACCTAAAATATTTATCTTTTTAACAAAATCTCAAAATTAATTAAGTTTTATTAAAAAGACAATTTTTTGGTCTGCGAAAACAAAGTCGGGTCCGGGAGTACGATTACGCGTGGGGAAAGATTAGCACCCCTACGACGCCCGTTAAAAAACGGTACCACAATAATCATGTGTTATCCTTTGGTTTTAATAAAATGGTCTTAATTTAACATTTAAAATTAATTCCTTTTTATTCCTTTTTTGAAGCATTTTATTATTTATCAAAATTATTTTACATTTAAAAAAAGGTTAGATTTTGTTTATCGAAAGTGAGTGTGAACCCTTTTGTATTGAATAATTAAATTGAATACTCCAATACTTTTGGCAGCATTCGAAATAATTTTTCTCACCTAGAGATTTCTTAAGAATCACTACTTGTGACTTCTATAGAATCTTATCCTCGAAAAATTCACACTTGCTTCGAAAATTATTATGAATGCACATGATGCAAACAAATAAAAATGATGCAAATGAATTTTTAATTTTGAATTTCATTATTTATTTGTTGATTTATTTATTTATTTTTTTTAGCTTATTCATTTTCATTTTTATAAAAATTTAAATTATTGAAAAATTGTATTAAATATTTCAATACTTTTGGCAACATTTAATACGACTCTTTTCACCTAAGGATCAGCTAGGAATCACTACTTGTGACTTCCGTAGCATCCCATCATCAGACAGTCATTTAATTGAATTTCATTATTTATTTATTTAATTTTCTATGTTTTTTTAAAAACTTATTTATTTTTATTTTTAACAAAAAATTAAATTATTGAAAAAAATCATACTAAATATTCCAATACTTTTGGCAACATTTAGTACTACTCTTCTCACCTAGGGATCAGCTAGGAATCACTACTTGTGACTTCCGTAACATCCCATCGTCGGAAAATCATTTAATTAAATTTAAAACTTTATTATTAATTTCTCTTTTCCATTTTCTTTCAAAAAATTATTTATTTTTATGTTTAATAAAAAAATTAAATTATTGAAAAATCATACTAAATATTCCAATACTTTTGGCAACATTTAGTATAACTCTACTCACCTAGGGATCAGTTAGGAATCACTACTTGTGACTTCTGTAGCATCCCATCATCGAAAAATCATTTAATTAAATTTAAAATTTTATTATTAATTTCTTTTTCTATTTTCTTCTTAAAAAAATTATTTATTTTCATGTTTAATTAAAAAAATTAAATTATTGAAAAATCACACTAAATATTCCAATACTTTTGGCAACATTTAGTACGACTCTTCTCACCTAGGGATCAGTTAGGAATCACTACTTCTGACTTCCATAACATCCCATCATCGGAATTTATTAATTTTGAAATTTAAACTTTATTGTTAATTTCTTTTTTTCTATTTTCTTTATTTTTAAAAATCTTAGTTATTTTTTTAAAAAAAATTAAATTATTGAAAAATCATACTAAATATTCCAATACTTTTGGCAACAATTAGTATGACTCTTTTCACCTAGGGATCAGTTAAGGAATCACTACTTGTGACTTCCATAACGTCCCATCATCGGACTGAATATTAATTAAATTTCTTAGTTATTATCTATGCACATGATGCAAGCATATAGAATAGGATGTACATGAATTTTTATTTTTTATTTAACATATTTTTAATTTTTTTAATTATTTTTTTTAAATATATATTTTTTTTACAATGAAATAAATACTAATATTTAATTTTGTGTTTTTGTTTTTTTCCTTTTCTTTTTTTTTAAAAACAAATTATTAAAATATATTAATTAATAACAATATATATAAAAATTGAAAACAAAGTAATTAAATAAATTAATGGCGTAATAAAGTAAATAGAAAAAGGAAAGAATTATACCAAAATGATTTGGGTTTAAAACCCAAAAAAGAGGTCTTTCAAAGCAACCCAAATCAAGCCCAAAAGGCGCGGGCCCAGCCACTTTCCAAGTGGCCCAAAGCATGTGGGCCGGAGGTGGGACGCGGGTCAGCAGCAGAGCGGGTCGGGTACGATCGGGTCTGGTAATATCCGCGGGGTGACGCGAGGATCCTGCTTCTCCGGGCGGGCGGGCAGGTCCCGGGTCGAATCCCGGGTCCCCGCGCGGGTCACCTCTCTTCTATAAATGCCCCCTTTTTTTTTCTTTCTTCACTTTTTCCTTCTTTTCTAAAAAAAATTCCAAAGCCCCGAAAGGCTCTTGGCTGGGCGATTTTCGACAGTGCCGGATTGCCATGCGCCGCCTCCGGCCACCGTCGCCAGTGGCCAAATGGCCAAAAGCCTTCAACTTTTCGAATCTCCTCCGCCTCTTCTCTTCGATTCCGAGCTCCATTTCACCAAAAAATCACCCTAACCCCGCAAATCTGAGCTTCACCGAAAGCCTTTTCCTTTTTTTTTGATTTTCTGTTTTTTTAGTTGTTTGATGGTTTGGGAAGTGTCTGTGGTTGTTGTTTGTTTGTGTTTTTGCAGGTGGGGATTCAAATCTCGGATCTAGGATTTGGTAACCCTCGGTTTTCGGATCTGGTGTTCTGTTTTCCTTTTTTTTGTGGCTTTGGTTCCTAGGGTTTTGGTTGGTTTTGGTGTGGGGTGAGTGGTTGTGTTTGGTGGTGATGGTTGTGTTTGGTGCTGTTGGGGTTGAGGGTGATGCTCGGTGAGTGGGGGAGAGCTTGAAGCTTCGTTTTGTGTCTGGTAAAATGGCTTCCAGAGGTCTCGGGTTATAGAGGAAGGGGATTTTTCTTTGGGTTCTGGGGCTGTGGTGATCTTTTTTAGGGAAAAGGGGGTTTCGGGTCCCCTGGTTCGAAGCTTGAGGGAGGGTTTTTGTAAGGGGGATTGGTATAGGTGGGATGGGTGACAGGGTTGGTGACCGGCGGAGATGGGATGGTTGGCAGGGAAGGTGGCCGACTGACGGACAGGGTGATGGACAGCTGATGGGAAACAAGACAGAAAATAATAGCAATAATAATATAAAAGTAACAATAATAATAATGATATAAATAATAACAAAATATAAAAATAAAAATAAATACAAAATATATATAAAAATAAAAATAATAATAATAATAACAATAATAATAATAATAATAATAATAATAATAATAACAAAATGGGACAAAATTAGGTATCAACAGCCGCCACTCTTTGCTCATTACTGAGAATCAGGAATAGAGCAAAGACAATAGACACTAATTTTGTCCTGCTTATGATCTAATCCTTCTTTTTCTCATCTCTTCTCTTTCTTTTTTCTTCTTCTTTTTTTTCTTTTCTTTTTTTTACTTTACTTTTTTTAATTTTTCTCTCTTTTTTTTTCTTGTAAAAGTGCTCCTCCTACAATAGAGGCATTGAAATTTTGAAATTCTTCTTGAAACGTGCTCCTCTTGCAGCAGAGGCAATGAAACTTAAATTTTTTTTTGAAATGTGCTCCTCTTGCAGCAGAGGCAATGATACTTTAAATTCTTTTTTTGAAAAGGCTCCTATTGCAGCAGAAGCAATAAAACTTTAAATTCTTTTTCTTGTAAAAGCTCCTCTTGCAGCAGAGGCAATGAAACTTTAAATTTTTTTTTTGAGACAGCTCTTCTTGCAGCAGAGGTAATGGGACTTTAAATTGAAAGATTTCACATTCAAATATTTGATTCGGAGGTTCACATACAAAATCTTAACTTGGAGATTCACATCCAAAAATTGAAAATTTGTTTTGGAGATTCACATTCGAAATTTTAACTTGGAGACTCATCTGAAATTTTAAGTTGGAGATTCACACCCAAAATTTTGAAATTTTGATTTGGAGATTCACATCCAAAGATTTGATTCGAAGATTCACATCTGGAATTTTGATTTTGAATTCAGAGATTCACACCTGAAATTTTTGATTTGGAGATTCACATCCAAAATTTTAACTTTGATTTGGAGATTCACATCCAGAATTGACTTGGAGATTCACATCCAGAATTGACTTGGAGATTCACACCCAATATTTTAACTTTGATTTGCAGATTCGACTTGGAGATTCACACCCAGAATTTGACTTGGAGATTCACATCCAGAATTTAACTTGGAGATTCACACCCAATATTTTAACTTTGATTTGGAGATTCACATCAAGAATTTTAACTTGGAGATTCACATCCAAAACATTTGACTTGGAGATTCATATCCAAAATTTGAAATTTGATTTGGAGATTCATATCCAAAATTTTAACTTGGAGATTCACATCCAGAATTTGAAATTTGATTTGGAGATTCACATCCAAAATTTGATTCGGAGATTCACATCCGAAATTTCAACTTTGATCTGGAGATTCACACCCAAAGATTTGATTCGAAGATTCACATTCAAATCGAATTTCCCTATCTTAAAACTCCTTATCTTGATTTTTCTTCAATTTCATCTTTAAATCTTATGTTTAATCTCATTTCAAATTTAATCTCGAACCTCCTCTTTAAAATATAGTCCTGAACCATCTTCTTCTCCCCTCTTTTTTTTTTTCTAAAAAACTTTCTTCTTCCTCTCTTTTTTTTTTCAACGTCAAGATCTTATTCTTCCAACCTCATATTCTAATCTTGCATTTTCTTGACAATGATACATTCAGGAACTCAATTTGAGGATTTGCATTGAAAATTCCAAACGTAAACTTTAATATAGAGATTCGCATCTTAAATTCAGAGATTCCCATCTAAAATTTTGAGTTGGATATTCACATCCAAATATCCATTTTAGATATTCACATCCGAAATTTCAGAGATTCTCATTTGAAATTTTGAGTTGGAGTTTCACACCCAAAGATTTAATTCGGGGATTCACATCCGAAATTTGAAATTTTGATTTGGAGATTCACATCCAAAAATTTTAACTTGGAGATTCACATCCAGAATTTTAACTTGGAGATTCACATCCAAAATTTTGACTTGGTTTGGAGGTTCGCATCCAAAGATTTGATTCGGAGATTCACATCCGAATATTTGATTCGGAGATTCACATCCGTAATTTTAACTTAGGGATTCACACCCAGAATTTTAACTTTATCTTGGAGATTCACACCCAAACGTCCAGGAATTCTCATATGGATAATTTATATCGGGAATTTCTCGTTCGATTGTTGGTTTCGGGAATTCACATCCGAAAAAGCTCCTCTTGCAGCAGAGGCGACGAAACTTTAAATTTCTCCATGAAAAGCTCCCTTGCAGCAGAGGCGATGAAACTTTAAAATCCCTCTTTCCTGAAAAGCTCATTTTACAGCAGAGGAGATGAAACTTTAAAATTTTTTCTTTTCTAAAAAAGGCTCCTCTTGCAGCAGAGGCAATGAAACTTAAATTTTTCTCTTTTTTTCTTCTTTCTTTTTCTCTTTTTCTTTCTCCTCTTTCTTTTCTTTCCTTCTTTTTCTTCTTTTTTGAACAAATTTTCCTCTCTTTTTTAATCAATTTTTTTCAATCCAAAATCTCCTATATTCACCTTTTTTCAATGTTTGGCAGATGCAATGATCACTGATGCAGATGCAAATGCAACACGAATGCAAATTTCTTTATCAATGAATAACCAACTATTATGATACAAATACATACGACTTCTATCACGATGCAAATGCGAATGAATTCTATCAAGATGCAAATGCAAATGTTTCATGCGAATGTGCACTGTAAAGATGCAAATACGATTATCCAAAATTTTCTTTCAATTTTCTCTTCTTGTTGACGAAAACTTTTTCATTTCTGATTTCTCATCTACCTTACCTTAGTATTTGTCTCACCACTTGAAGCCATTTTTTACTGTGCAACAAGGGTTGCCTCATGACAGTCATCACATTTTTATTTACCCTTATTTTTTCTTATATTTTTTTAAAACACCCTAAGAATTCATTTTACAAACAAAATTTTTCCTAACAAAATTTTCCCCCAAAATGGCACAAGAAATTCCTTACGCCATAATAATTATTAAATTCTCTCTCATTTCTGCTTGAAACACCATCAAAATTTTGATTAGCAATCGAAAAGTTTTCAAACAAAATTGCCTCAAGCATCCTTCCCATTTTCAGATTCAAAAGATAAACAGCTTTTATTTTTGAATATGTTTATCTATCCAAAACTTTTTAATTTCAGAAGATTGCCCCACACAACAATGATCAAAGAAAGTTAAACACAAATGCAACAAAGAATTATCATTTGAGTTTCTTGAAGATTGGTGATCACTATTTAAGTAGGTGTGGGGGGAGGTAATTTATCATCATCAAATGGATCAGGTGGTTTCACAAATCAACGTTTTAGTTTAACAAGAAAGGCTTATAACTTGGTAGAAAAGGAGATGAATGTTCCTTCATCTAGGCTCACAAATAAAACACAAGTTTTTCAAAAATAATGAATTCCTTGAAAATCATGGTTTTGCAAAATGTTTTATCTTAGAATGCAAACAAAATTTGACACTTTTTCAAATTATGTATTTTGATAATTGTCAAATCTAGCCAAAATGGGCTCAAGCTTTTGCTGAGTTATTTAGGAATGGAGAGAAGGTTCAAAATTTTATATCAGTTCCTTTAATGGATCATCAAAATGGACACTCTTGGTTCTCTTAAAGGTTATGGATGGTCATGGTCTCATTGAAATTATTTCATAAAGTCACTTCTTGTTAGACCTTGACAATACCATGAATGACCTCAAAAGGTTTTCACTTTTGCTCTAGACTGCCCCTTTTTGGGGTTTTCACCCTAAAGCCCCATTCTCTTTTCTTTTTTTTTGTTTTTTTTGCCTTTTTTGTGTAATTGTTCCATCATGCACTCAAGAATTCAAAATTCATCCAAATTTGGTTATGAAGATTCTTGAAGGGTAATCCAGGCTTAGAGATGAGCTAAGTGCCTCACTGGTTATGATCATTCATCAAGGAAAAATCTCTTCGGTTTAAGTATCCACGCTTGATCGAAATGGACTTTTCATGGTACGTAATGCAAGCAATGGTTCAGGATTTTGAAAGAATGGATAAAAGGCCCAAAAATGTGTTTAAGGGTGATCAACCAAGGATCATTAATATGAAACGAAGACTGATTCCAGTCATTTGTCTTCTTATTTCTTATTTCTCCACTCCTTCATTTCAACTTCTCTCTTTTTTCTTTTCTTGCAATTTCTTTTCTCTTTTTTTTTCTTTTTTTTTTTTACTTTAAATGGAGTGAGATCAAAATTTTGTAAAGCTAATTCATCTCACACTTGTCCCTCAACATGATGAACCTTTTCGATTTATAATTAGGGTTGGTCATTCGTACTCTTGGAGAAGGTTTTTGTATATGTGCCCCACAATGTGGAGGGTGATCCTTGGTTAAGGTTTATTTAAAAAGAATTTATAAGGCTCAAAAAGGGTAGCAAATGGATAAATTTTAGATTTGTGAAAAGGATAGTGAAAGATGGCCATTTGTCATTTCAAACATGGTCACTCAAATTGACGAAAATTTCCTTAAGCCAAAAGGGTCAAACATTTTGTCTTTCTGGCTTTTTTTGTTTTTCTGAATTGAATTTCTTGGATATTTTCATATTTTGGCATCTTCTTCTTCTTCTTCTTCTTCTTCTCTCTTTCTCTCTCTCTCCCTTTTTGTTGTTTGGAATCATTCGAATATCTCGGGTGCATGATGTCACAATCAATTTTTCTTTTTTGTTTTTTTTTTTAATTTCTCTTTTTTCTTTTTTTGTTTTGTTTTTTTTTTTTTGCTTTTTTTTCTTTCTTTTTTTTTTACAACTCATGCGACAACAAAATATTGCTACAAAAATGCCCACAAGCTAATGAAAACTGTTGGAATTGGCATATTCAACTTTGGGTTGCTCATGGTATTTTTACCAAGAGAGGAAAACGGTATTGCATCACTTGGGCAAGTTAAGGGTATGATACTTTGTCCTCCTCAATCTTGGTTTCAGTCACATGAATGAATCAAAGATTCAGAAATGGCCTAAGGAATCTCATGGTTTATGGTTCTTCAAACAAAATTGGGCATTTCTAACAAGTATGAATTTCTGGCATAGTTTTGATACATATCAAATTACCAAAATTCAAATTTAAAAAAGTGTCATGCTTGATTATTCAAGGAATCCAAAAATGAATTTTATCAAATTGATCGTTTCATTGTTCATTGCCCAGGTGAAGGTCATTACACTGTAATGGCATATTGTGATCAGATGAAAATGCATCATTTGAGCTCAAGTTTTTGCCCCTCAAATGCCTGAAGGCCTTTTAAGAATTTTAGGGCATGGAAACAATTGGAGAAGGTAGTGGATGAATTTTTCTGATAATGATCACCAATTTTTCAAAACTCTCTTCAATTTTTCTTTATTTTGTCATTTTTTTCAACTTCTTTGATCATTCGGTTTAGTCATGTGAGGCTTTATTTGAATCATTATATATATTTAAAAAAATGTGATTTCTTTACAAAAAGAATCAATCAATGCCATTTACATATATCAAATACAATGACAAATTAAAATAAAAATGTACATAAAAATTTTCAAATATATTTTCAAAAAATCTATTTACAACAATTAATGACATAGCAAAGTAAAATACACAAAAATTTTTGTTGAAAATTCCCTCCTGTTTGACAACTTTACATATCAACTTGGAAAACCAAGATTGAGACATGTAAAAATAACAAGTTAGAAAATCAAAGAATCATTTTATGCCCCACAAAATGTTCCAAAGAGTTTCTTTTTTCATAAAAATCAGAAAGAATTTCTTTATCTTTGAAATGCAATGTAAAAATGCATGAGATATGATACAACAATGATGCATTGGTGAAAGACATGTATATACGAAATGCAATCTATGCAAAATCCAATTATAAATGAAAATCAAATTCTGTTTTATTTCACTTGTATGATCCTAAAATGCACCTAACATGATCTTCAATACATGTAGACACGATAATGTCAAAATGATATGAAATTAAAATGATATATGATGCTAACATGCTTAAAAAATGAATGCTTGTATACACGGTACCTAGACACAAATTCTATTGTTGCTGAGTCCGTATGCAAAGAGGAAAGAAGAAAAACATAATTTTTAACTAAAACTAAACACTCTTCACACATTTTTTCATCCTTTTTTCTCTTTTTTTTTCTTTTTCTTTTTTTCTTTTTTTTTTGTGTACCAGACAAAGTTTTTTTTATTCTTTTAAAAAAAATTCACATTTTCTAGTAGATTTTTTTTTCAAGAATTATTTTTATTTCATTTTTATTCCCAATCAAATTATTCTTTAAATTCTTTACCAAATAAATTCAAGGACAATTTTTGTTGACATCTTTTTATTCAAGAAAAACTCAAATGTTTTTATATTTTCATTAAATTTCCTATACAACCCAAAAATAAAATAAAAAATATTTTTTTCTTTATTTTTTTCTTGTCAACTTATTCTTTAAATTATTCAGAAAAAGAGATAAAAAATCAAGGAAAGATTTTGTTGACTCTATTTTACCTTTATTTAGAAAAATGTCAACTCTCTTTTTTATTGCTTTATAAAGCGCATTTTTCTATTTATTCCCATTTTTATGTCTATATCTTTGAAAGAAATCGCTCTCCTCTTTTTATTCTCCAAGAAAAATCATTCTCATTGTTTTGAAAGAAAAATTTGTTTTATTGTATTTCTCACACTTTTTTTATAAAAAACTTAGATTTCTTTCTTTTTATTTTACAAAATCTCTTTCCACAATTTTATTATTATTTTTTAAAAAAAAAGTCTTTTGAAAAACAAGAAAAATTTCAAAAACTTAAATTACGAACAATTCAAACCAAAATCCACAGTACCTTTATTATTGATACGAGAAACGGGGTCAAATAATGTTTCCTCTTATGTCCTAATTTCGAAAATCGAGCATGGCTTTAAGATTGGACTCAAGATCCTCTATATGCTGGTTTAGGTCTCTAAAAAGTCAAAAGGTTCCCAAATTATACCTTACTGTCATCCACACTGGACTAGTAAGATTTAATTTGAGTGGGAGTATTTCGATTGCCATTGCGGAGGTGATTACCTCACGAGAGCAAAAGTACTCTACTCCCTCCTAAAAAGGATGGAACTTGGGTATAGAGCTCATGTTATGCAAATGCAAGTGCAAGTGTAAGTGTGTATGAGGGAACTTTTATCAAACCATAACCCTTATCCTACAATGCCCCAACAATTTATTAACAATAACATATATACAAAATAAAAAATGCCGTAAAATAAACATAATAACTTTAATGCAAATGCAACAAATTATTTAAAATTAAAGAAATTAAATTTAAATATTAATTAACACCTTTAAATTAAAACTTAGGATAACACATGATTAATAAATGGCTTGACCCTCAAAAGAATCCCTAGTGGAGTCGCCAAGCTGTCGTAACGGCTTCGCGCTCGACGATTTTGAAAACATTTAAAAACAAAGGGAGTCGCTACCAATCTTTTTTGACTAGGTGTGATTGGCCACCTAAAATATTTGTCTTTTTAACAAAATCTCAAAATTAATTAAGTTTTATTAAAAAGACAATTTTTTGGTATGCGAAAAGAAAGTCAGGTCCGGGAGTACGGTTACGTGTGGGGAAGGATTAGCACCCCCACGACGCCCGTTAAAAAACGGTACCACAATAATCATGTGTTATCCTTTGGTTTTAATAAAATGGTCTTAATTTAATATTTAAAATTAATTCCTTTTTATTCCATTTTTGAAGCATTTTATTATTTATCAAAATTATTTTACATTTAAAAAAAGGTTGGATTTTGTTTATCGAAAGTGAGTGTGAACCCTTTTGTATTGAATAATTAAATTGAATACTCTAATACTTTTAGCAGCATTCGAAATAATTTTTCTCACCTAAAAATTTCTTAAGAATCACTACTTGTGGCTTCTATAGAATCTCATCCTCGGAAAATTCACACTTGCTTCGAAAATTATTATGAATGCACATGATGCAAACAAATAAAAATGATGCAAATGAATTTTTTATTTTGAATTTCATTATTTATTTGTTGATTTATTTATTTCTTTTTTTTAGCTTATTCATTTTCATTTTTATAAAAATTTAAATTATTGAAAAATTGTATTAAATATTCCAATACTTTTGGCAACATTTAATACGACTCTTTCACCTAAGGATCAGCTAGGAATCACTACTTGTGACTTCCGTAGCATCCCATCGTCGGACAGTCATTTAATTGAATTTCATTATTTATTTATTTAATTTTCTTTGTTTTTTTAAAAACTTATTTATTTTTATTTTTAACAAAAAATTAAATTATTGAAAAATAATCATACTAAATATTCCAATACTTTTGACAACACTTAGTACGACTCTTCTCACCTAGGGATCAGCTAGGAATCACTACTTGTGACTTCCGTAACATCCCATCGTCGGAAAATCATTTAATTAAATTTAAAACTTTATTATTAATTTCTCTTTTCCATTTTCTTTTAAAAAAATTATTTATTTTTATGTTTAATAAAAAAAATTAAATTATTGAAAAATCATACTAAATATTCCAATACTTTTGGCAACATTTAGTATAACTCTTCTCACCTAGGGATCAGCTAGGAATCACTACTTGTGACTTCCGTAGCATCCCATCATCGGAAAATCATTTAATTAAATTTAAAATTTTATTATTAATTTCTTTTTCTATTTTCCTTTTAAAAAAATTATTTATTTTCATGTTTAATTAAAAAATTAAATTATTGAAAAATCATACTAAATATTCCAATACTTTTGGCAACATTTAGTACGACTCTTCTTACCTAGGGATCAGTTAGGAATCACTACTCGTGACTTCTGTAACATCCCATCATCGAAATTTATTAATTTTGAAATTTAAACTTTATTGTTAATTTCTTTTTTTCTATTTTCTTTTTAAAAAAAAAACTTATTTATTTTTTTTAAAAAAATTAAATTATTGAAAAATCATACTAAATATTCCAATACTTTTGGCAACAATTAGTATGACTCTTCTCACCTAGAGATCAGTTAAGGAATCACTACTTGTGACTTCCATAACGTCCCATCATCGGACTGAATATTAATTAAATTTCTTAGTTATTATTTATGCACATGATGCGAGCGTATAGAATATGATGTACATGAATTTTTATTTTTTATTTAACATATTTTTAATTTTTTTATTATTTTTTTAAATATATATTTTTTACAATGAAATAAATACTAATATTTAATTTTGTGTTTTTGTTTTTTTTTCCTTTTCTTCTTTTTTTTAAAACAAATTATTAAAATATATTAATTAATAACAATATATATAAAAATTGAAAACAAAGTAATTAAATAAATTAATGGCGTAATAAAGTAAATAGAAAAAGCAAAAAATTATACCAAAATAATTTGGGTTTAAAATCCAAAAAAGAGGTCTTTCAAAGCAGCCCAAATCAAGCCCAAAAGGCGCGGGAATTTTCTCAAACAATATGAAGAGCAATTAGCGACGGAATTTTTCCGTCGCTAATTCCGTCGCTAAAGGGCATTAGCGACGGAATTAGCGACGGAAAAATTCCGTCGCTAATTTCTCCTCATATATTTTTCACGGTGTAAGTGGAAAAATATGAAGAGAAATTAGCGACGGAATTTTTCCGTCGCTAATTCTGTCGCTAATGCCATTTAGCGACGGAATTAGCGACGGAAAAATTCCGTCGCTAATTTCTCCTCATATTTTTCCACTTACACCGTGAAAAATATATGAAGAAATTAGCGACGGATTTTTTCCGTCGCTAATTCCGTCGCTAAATGGCATTAGCGACGGAATTAGCGACGGAAAAATTCCGTCGCTGATGCCTTAAATCAAAAAAAATAAATAAATAAATTTCTTTCATTAAGCATCAGCGACGGATTTTTTCCGTCGCTAATTCCGTTGCTAAAAAGCAACAGCGACGGAATTAGCTACGGAAAAAATCCGTCGCTGATGCCTTAAATTCGAAAAAAAATAAAAAATTGTTTTTGAATTTTTCCCGCCTAAGCTTCAGCGGGAAATATTTTGACATAGCATTAGCGACGGAATTTCCGTCGCTAATCCGTCGGTAATTCCGTCGGTAATTCCTCTATATGCGCGCCAAAGACTCTATATATTCTCATATTCTCTGTTTTCTCTCCTCTTCACTCCTCTCTATCTTCTTTTTTGTTCATCTTCTCGTTTTTTTCTTTGTTTTTCTTCTTTATCCCTCTTTCCTTTTACTTTTTTCCTTTTTTTTTTGTAAATTTACTATATTTTTCTTTTATATTTATGTTGTCAATTTTTTTATATGATAAACTTTAATACTTATATTTTTGTTTTTTGTTTTTTATTTTCAGATGATGCTGATGATACGATGAGGTGCTAGTGGTAGTGGTGATACTGATGTTGAAGATAATGTATTTTTGTTTTTTTTAGTTAATTTATTTTAAGATAATGTTTATGGATTTAAGTATAAATATTAGGTTTATTTTAAATGTTTCTCTTTCACTCTCTCTCTCTCTCTCTCTCTCTCTCTCATATATATAAATATAAATATAAATAATTAATTTTAGAACATTTTTTTTGACAAAATTCATAGAAATTAGCAACAAAATCTGTTAAATAAGTGAAAAAATTCATCAAATTAGCGACGAAATTCATAACATTAGCGACGGAATTTCCGTCACTGATGCTCTTTAGTGACAGAATATTTATTGAATTAACAAAAATAACAAACTATCAGCGACGGAATTAGCGACGGAAATTCCGTCACTGATGCCTTTTAGCGACGGATTTTTTTATAAAATAAAATAAAAATAAAACTATCAGCGACGGAAATTTCCGTCACTGATGCCTTTTAGCGACGGATTTTCATGTAAATTAAAAAACGAAATTATGTTTTTAACGACGGAATTTTCCGTCACTAATGGAGTAAAATCCGTCGCTGATGTAAAAAAATTCCGTCGCTAATTAGCGACGGAATTACTGACGGAAATGAAGTTTTAGCGACGGAGTGAGCATCAGCGACATCGATTTTTCCAACAGAAAAATTTCCGTCGGTAATCCGTAGGTAATCCGTCGCTGAAGACCATCAGCGACGGAATTTAACTATCAGCGACGGAATTTTCCGTCGCTAATTCCGTCGCTGAAAGTTCATTTTTTTGTAGTGTCGGGTCCCCTGGTCTGAAGCTTGAGGGAGGGTTTTTGTAAGGGGGACTGGTATAGGTGGGATGGGTGACAGGGTTGGTGACCGGCGGAGATGGGATGGTTGGCAGGGAAGGTGGCCGACTGATGGACAGCTGATGGGAAACAAGACAGAAAATAATAGCAATAATAATATAAAAGTAATAATAATAATAATGATATAAATAATAACAAAATATAAAAATAAAAATAAATACAAAATATATATAAAAATAAAAATAAATATAATAATAACAATAATAATAATAATAATTACAAAATGGGACAAAATTAGGTGTCAACAGTTATTGCTGGGCTTGGTGTCATTGTTGATACTTGGCTTGGATGAGTTCCAATGTTTGTTTTGGTTCAATCCTAACAAGCTTTGATTTGGTCTCATTACAACTGGATTGCTTATTTCTTTATTCTCGTGTGGGTCCCTCATGATGCTCCTTGATTTCAAGGCCTTCCTATCCTCTAAACACTGTCGAATCTCTGTAAAAGACTAAGGAAATAGTCGTTGGCCAGGGCCTTTCACATGGCTCAACATTGGACCTTTGTCCTTGTCATTTCTGCCCGTCAGGTCTGTGTTTGGGTTTGATTGACCCGGTTTCTAGTTCTTGCCATGTTTGGCATTTCTTCTTGATACAATCATCCATAGACTATATGGCTCCTTCCGGTGCTTTTGTTCATATACGCTGTGTTCTCATTTTACAAGGAATCTTTGTAGCTTGACCTATCTTGATCAACCCTTTCCTTTTGATTCTCAACACAGTCTTCTACTAGTGTTTGTGAATTGTCCTTTCTAATTGTAAAGCAATGCTCTCTCCTGTGGCCTATCTTGCCACAAACAAAACATAAATTTACTCCTTCATAGACTATATTTTGGATAAATTTTCCAATTCTAATTTTAAGGAGTAACAGTCTATTTAGGTCCACTTGTACACAGAATCGTGCATACCTTCCAAGCGCATTCTACTCTGTGAAGGTATCAATCTTTAAGGGCTTGCCCAACTGGTTCCCAATTCATTGGAAGATCAGTTTGTCAAAAAATTCAATGGGTAGCCCTCGAAGTCTAACCACACAGCAATTGTAGAGAAAGCTATTGACTTTTCAGTTTGAACCCTGGCTCCCATACTCTCTTTGTCAGGTAGTATGGACCTACAAACCAAGTTCGCCCATGGATCACCTTATGAAAGTCCTCCAAGTATTTGAACCAAAAAATAAAGAAGTCATTGCCCAAATCAATGCAATCCATTCCTCCAATCAGATTCCATTGAGCCTTAACTCTAGGGAGAAGGAAGTTGTAACCCACATTCTTGCTAAATGTCTTAACAATAACAGAGTTTTTCTAGGGTCTTTTGATCTGTTCTTTCTCTTCCCTTAACATAAGAATTGTGGGAATTTCATCATTTTCCTCTGGTTCCTTGTCAGAGTCTTCATCCATAAATACTTGTTGATTTGTGAATGAAACATTGGAATTGTCATGTGATCCAAGCAAGGAATCTTTGTATGATGTTCCTGAGATTTGCTTTTCTTGCATAATCTAATCATTTTTCTTTACTTCACCATTCTTAGTCCACTTAACACTTCTTTTTTGTAGATCTTCTTCCTTTGTTGCTATCGGGACGTTCTGGTTCAAAAGTTCACCTTCAGGAAGCATAAAAGTATCTCAGAAGTGGATTTTTAAGAAGCGTGAAAATTTTGAGAATTAAATTTGGGGTAAGAGCAATAAAATCATTTCATTAGTAATATTTTTGTCATAATTTTTTTAGAAAAAAAGATTATAAGGTGAAAATTGTTGATTGTGAATAGAATTTCTCTCCAATAACATGTAAATTACACTTTAAAATAGGAGTGTAAACGAGTCAAGCTACTCGAGCTCGACTCGTTTATTTTCGAGCCAAGCTCAAGCTATTCGAATAACGAATTGAGTCGAGTTCGAACTTCTTAATACTCGACTCGCGAGCCTAGTCGAGCTTTTTTAATATACATTTTTAACATTTTATTATTAGTTTACTATTTTACCCTATAATATATAGTTGAAATGTGATAAATCAAGCCTAAAAAGTCAAGTTCAAGTCTATCGAGCCGAGCTAGAGCCACTCAAGTATTCTATTAAGTCAAGCTCAAGCTTCAAAAACTAAGTTTGATTGAGTTGAGCTTCAAATTTTCAAATCGAACCGAGTTCAAACATGATACTAGATTATCTTAACTCAACTCGATTACACTCATGCTTTAAACAAACAAGTGGTGTTTTTACCATATATCTAAATATCTCAGCTGGACTGCAGAAAATGTCCCCTTAGGGTAAACTCACAAACATTCTCTGTACTCAGAACTACAAATTTGTACGACCAGTTAAAAGGCATAACATATCTCTCTTTACGGACCTAGTATCTTCCAAAGTGCAATGTTTTGTCATCAGCAATTTCACATCAATTTGCATAATTAAGCTCATTCATAGAGAAGTGTACTCTTTCCTTTAATAGTACCCTTGCATACATACATGTTGTAGTTTCTTTTTATTCCCCACCTAATACTTTAAGGTTATGTTTGGTGTATAGGATGAGGATAGGATAAGATAATATAAGATTATGGATATGATAAGATTAGATTATATCATCCTATCTTATGTTTGGTGTGTACAAGGATTAAGAATAAGAAAGGATGATTTTTTATGTCTTTCACAATATATGTTATGTGTAAAATTAAAAATAGTATAAATTATTTTTTTAAGTACTCTTTTTTAAATAACATAATTTATATTTATAATTTTTTGTTGTAAATATAAATATTATTTATAATACTATAATTAATAGTCCAATTTATTAGCTGATTTTCTAACAAAAAATTACTTCTAAAAAATTTATATTACTTTTTCAAAATATTATTTTGTTAAGAAATGAATTTTTATAAAAAGCATTTTCTGTATTTTTTATTTTTTATTTTTTTCCTTTTTTGTTTTTATTTCTTTTATATGATTTAAATTTAAAATAATTTTTTATTATAAATTAAATATATATTTTTTTAGAAAATTGAGTTTTTCTTGGAAATAAGTTTATTTTTTAATTACATTAAATTTTTCAAAAGACTGTTCTTAAATATTTTTCTTTATTTTTATGGTTTCTTTATCTTCTTTTTTTTTGTCAATTTATAAGGAGATATAGAAAACAAAAAAAAAAAAAGAAAAATACAGGTTAAATTTAATAATTCAATTTTGATGAATTAAAAAATATATAATTTCTAATAATTTATGGTTAATAGTCATTTTTCTTTCATTTTTTTAAGCAAAAAGAAAAAAATTAAGAAAGAAAAAATAAAATTTTAAATGTAAGAAAAAATTAGTTAAAAATATATTTGAAAATAATTTTTATGTTTGAAATTTTATTTTCTAAAAAATAATTATAAAAAATGTGTACAAGAAAATATTATTTTATCAAAATTATAGTTTTTCTTTAATCAAAAACAAGAAAAAAAAAAAGAAATAAAAAGAAGGAAAAATGAAAAAGGAAAAAAATTATATTAACTAATTAAAGATCCTTACTATTTTATTAAATGTTTAACTTAATTTTTAAATATAAATATTAAGAATAAAATAATAAAATATGAGTATTTATTTATAATCCTATGAGATTAGGAATAATCCTCACCTTTTGGAGAGGATTGAGTTATCCTATACTAAGAGGATGACTAATCCTCCTTACAATCCAATCTTCCTCTTAATATGTGCATCAAACATAGGATAGGGTAATTATCATCCTATCATATTCATCATCCTATGCACCAAACATGACCTAAACATTTTATTTAATTCAAAATTAAAACATATATAGATTGTCAGAAATCTTAAGTAGTCTTCTTACCCTCAATGATGAATTCTATTAAATTAAGGAAGTGCATTGAATTTCATAAGAGATTTTACTTATTTATATGTGCTCCTTCATTCAATGAGACTAAATCTCATTTACCAATGCTTGATTAGCGGTGTGATTTGTTGAGTGAGCTAGATGTAGATGCCGTAATGTAACACATTGTTAGTTACATTTCCCATTTTAGATTTAGTAGAGGAACAATCAATAGCAAATTATTATTTGTATTTTTAATGAAGTTGGTTAGATTCTCAAATCAAGTAATATTAATTTAATTAATGAGATGCTAATGAAATTTGGGTTTAGTAGCAAGGAGAAGGTCTTGGAATTTTAAAATCTCAAATTACTAGTTTATGAAATATAATATATTAGTTATGATTGTAACTTTGAATGAAAATGTACTATTTAAATATATTAATTAATGAGATTATGAAAAATAAGAATTATAGGCTATATGTTTATATTTTCATATACTTTACCACGACTTTGCTTCCTTCATTCTTTATTCAAATTACAAGAGCAATTTAAATTTTTATTTCAATTTTTAAGACCACATATTAATCAATAACTTTAGATTTTAACTTAATTTCCAAAAACTCATAAAAAAAATTGAATTCAAGCCAAATTTTCAAAAATTCACAAATCAAATTGCTAAAAAGAATCTCATTGGACTCCACCTTTTTTTGTATAAACTATGAGATGTACTCATGTCACATTAGGTATGAAACTAATTTTCATTCACACTTTGTGGCTGGTGCTAGTCCAAAAAAAGTTGACCTAATGAGCTAAATATGAGATTTCTCGATATGAATCGTCCTCACTTAAGAATTTAGTGAGTCTTTACACTACTAAACCAACCACTTGAGTTCCCATTGGACTTCACTTTTTGAAATAATATTTTAAATTGAAACTTGAAATTATATCCAACAATTTATATTTATATTTCGCGTTCATGTTATGTCTAACACGTGAAATATAAAATTTATTATGATATAAGTTGAGTTGATATGTCAAACACATTTTTTTTTAATATTTTGAAATTCATATATAATTTTTGGATTATTATCCCATATTGACAGGAGATTTTTTTAAATTTCACATGAAAAATTAAAGAGAATGACATGTACATACCTTTTAGTGAATATTAAAAAAAAATAAAAATTAATTCAAAAAGAAATGAAACATGTGATATGACCGTTTTTTAATTCCGTTATGAAATTAAAAGCCTTCACTCTCAATGTATAATACTCTATAATTTTTATCGAAACTTTAATTCATATTTATATAATTTTCATATCCTATTATTATAATATGTTTAAAAAATTAAAAACAAAACCATATTTGCGAGTGAAGCAGAACTTGAATAAATGACAGGAAAGAAAAACTTAGCCCAAGTTTAAGCGGCTGACGTGGCAGTAAAGAACAGCGGTGAAGAAACAGTACAACGTCAAAAATCGAATTGTCATACTCAAAGCAGAAAATATAGAGTCAAATTAAGCGCAAAGCGGCAAAGGGACGGTGACTGAGTGAGTAAAGACAGTAAACAAAGCTGGTGGTGTCCCTCTACGATTGCAATGACTTCAGGGCGTTCCACGAGGGGCTGCTTTTCTTAGTCGTCGCCAATTTTATCAACTTTTAAACGGAAACGGAAAACGAATGAAACAGGAAGCTGTAGCCAATTATCTGCTTCCATCTGTAAGACTGTACGTGGGCCCTGGGGCTTCATCTGCTGACGTTGAAGGAATAGGTTGCCTTAAAAGTTTGGAGGCTAACTGCAAGTCCGTAACCGCTAAAGCCACTTTTTTTTTTGGTTACAACCGCTAAAGCCTCTTGCTCGTGCTCTTTTTTGTCTCTTTCTGATTTTTTTAAAAATCGAATTCTCTTTATTTTTATTTTCAAAAATTGAATAATAAATAAAATAAAAAATAACAAAAGCATCACAATTTAGACACCGCGATAAATCGAAAGCTACATTATTAGTGATCTTGTATAAAATACATAAACATATTAGTACAAGATATGTAATTTTATTTTTTTTTGAAATTTAAATACGATTTATAATATTTTTTATAAACAAAAATTTATATAATTATATGAATATATAGAAAGATGAGAGGTTTTACTGTTTTAGCATGTATAATATATAGAGAGAGAGCTAATAAGTAATGCATATCCAACTCAATGCCCGTCATATTCAAAATTTTCTATTATGTTGGATTTTGTTAAAAAAGTATTTAATGTTTATATTTATTTGAATAATTATTCTATATACTGTTAGTAAAGTTTTTTTTATTCCACAAATAAGATTAAGAATAGAGACACATGTTATTTAAAAATATTAAAAAAATAAAAATTGATATGGCAAAGCCCATTTATCTTGGGCTAGGGCCTAAGGACGTTAGATTTTGCCACGAGGCGAAGTGTGATTGGGCCATGTGGCCTTCGGCGACAGGGGACCTCTCCCGCCTGCAATAGAACCTCTATCGCTGGCGGATGACTCTGGAGTCTATTGCCATTGCTCGACGTGCGTCACGTGGCGTAGATTCGACCTCCTGTTTAGGCGGCAAACATCTCCCGCCGCTATGGGCTGCATCCAGTTTCTCATTGGTGACAAGCTTCCTACTACGCCCGGAATTGATGGAGTTTGTGTTATATTTGGAAACAAACTCCTACCAAAAGGACGTAATCACCCTTAGGTAATTACCCTAGAATATTCACCTATAAATAGGCTTCAGGTACAATTCTATTCTCTAATTTTTATCTACTGGCTTTTATGCTTCCCAATACTGAAGAATCTTTTGTTGACTTAAGCATCAAAGTGCCTATGCAGGGAACCACCCTTGCGTTTCTCTGACTTTTCTTGTCTTACACAAGCTTTTTGGAGACACGTGGAGGAAGAATACGAATATCGACGTCAGCACGTATTCATTGTTGTTTTGTGCAACAACAATTGGCGCCGTCTGTGAGAAGCGTATAAAAAGCCAATCAAAACTTTTAAGATGGTGAGAATGAGATCGATGAACGTTAGAACTGGAAGTGATGAGAACTCTATGAGTTCCCCTGAACAACCGATTCATCAGAGGAACCAGGCGAATAGGGAAGAAGAAAGAATTACTGTGTCTGCGGCAGAATTCGAAGCTCTGAGGCGACGAGCGAAGAAACTTCTCAAGCGCTGAAAGCCATGGTGGATCTGTTCAAAGGAGTCCTCTCGATCTGAGTCTGCCGCAAGCCGTACAGAATTTCGTGGGAGAGACGAGCTAAGGGGTTCTGTCGCAGGCATTCGGGCGACAGGATGATGTGGCAGCGGCAAACCCCTCTAGGCGGCAGGAAGCTCCCCCTGTGGAGGAGGACGACATTCAGCAAGAGGCGACAGGATTACGGAGCAGGAGGCTTGTCGTAGGGACCTAGTGAGAGATTAGGGAGGCGGCAGATCAGGGACATGCGACAGGTTTCAGGCTACAGGTGTCTGGTGTTGGGCGACAGGCATCTGGGTGGTAGGATACTGAGCGTGCGGCAGGGTCTTCCGCCTATCACCGTGAATTGTCGAATTTTGCTGCCATTAACTTAGAACATGGTGTTAGAGGTGCTGGAAAGAATGAGATTGATAACGAAAGCACTTGGGGAGTCGGGTCGGAGTTTGACCCTACTTGGAACACGCAGATGACGCTCCCCACGCGAGGAGATACGCATCGAGGGAAAGGCAAAGAAGTAATAGTGGAGAACTTGCTAGATTCATCTCAGGCTGAAAGGGATAGAAATCAATTAGCTCCCTCTGCGGACATGGAAAAGATGATAGAACAGGTGTTAGAAGAGAAGAAGTTGGTGTCCGCAGAAGAGAGCCAGAGGAGAAGAGTACTGTTTAGCACAGCCATCATACAGAAACCGCTGCCTCCAAAGTTCAAAATGCCACAGATGACTGCGTACACGAGAAAGACGGACCCCTATGATCATATACAGAATTATAAGGCGTTAATGTTGTTACATGGATGGGAGGATGAGATAATGTGCAGAGCCTTTTCACTCACTCTTACCGGCCACGCGATGAAGTGGTTCAGCAATTTGCCCGAAGGGTCTATCGTCTCTTTTGACCAACTGCATATTGAATTTTTTAAGGCATTTGCAGTAAACAGTCAGAGAAAGAAAGAACCAACTTACTTGCTCACTCTTAAACAAGGAGTTAAGGAGTCGCTTAAGAGTTACGTGGATCAGTTTAGAGACGCAACACTGGAGGTAAAGGATTTGCAAGTTGGCATAGTCGTGGCGGCCATGTTATAGGGAACAAGGTCTGAGAAGTTACAGAAGTCCCTATCACTGGATCAGCCCACCACAATCTCAGATCTACTCTCTCGAGCGAATAAGTATATTACTCAAGAAGAGGTGATGAAAATGGTGGCGAATGGGGAGCCCAAAGAGGGAGGAAACGGGGAAGAGAAGCTACTGAGGCATCCTTTAGTTAATCGAGGAAATTCGACAAAGCCCCTACATTGAAATTCTCCTCCTATACTCCACTTACTGAATCTCAGGCTTCGGTGTTGGCAGCAATTGAGGGGTCAGGTCTTATAAGCCTCCAAAGAAGGTGTCAGGGAATCTGGGTCGTGACTTAGAGTCATATTGTGACTACCACTCGGCACATGGGCACTCAACAGAGAAGTGTAGGGAGTTGAAGAATCAGCTACAAAAGCTAGCACGGGATGGGAAAATAAATCGATTTGTGTGGAGAGGTAACAGAAATAACTATCTCATACGAAATAGAGGAAACTACTTTAGAGACAGAAAGGGTGAAAACAGGGGGAATTGTAAGGCGAAATGAAGGTGACAGAAGAAATAATGACAGGATGATAGAAAGGAGGAATCACGAGGAGGATAACGAGCCCACAGGACCAACAATCAATGTAATATCTGGAGGAGAATTGCTAGCTGGTACCTCTTCCTAGTCTAGAAAATCCTATGCCCAACAAGCACACCAAATTAACTCAGTGATGGAGGAAAGGCAGGATGAGGAGCCCATCACCTTTACTTCAGCAGACAGAGGAGATATAACAATTCCCCATGATGACTTCATGGTGATTTCGGTAATAGTAGCAAAGCATCCAGTGGGTCGCATCCTAGTTGACAATGGGAGTTTGGTAAACTTGATCTACTGGAACTGCTTCGAAAAGATAAATATTTCGGGCGATAGACTAAAGCTAGTGCCCACGCCACTATACGGTTTCTCAGGAGAGAAAGTGAAGATAGAAGGTGTCGTTCAGTTACCCATTACGTTAGGGGAGAGCCCAAGAACTATCATCCGTCAAGTGTTATTTATAGTGGTGAAGTCAACATCAGTGGCATATAACATGATCTTCGGGCGGCCATTGTTGAATGATATGAGAGCAGTGGTACATCCTTGTTATCTATTAATGAAATTCCCGACTCCCTACGGTGTTGGACAAGTGAGGGGAAACCAAAGGAAGGCTAGGACGTGTAATATCGCGTCCACCACATGTAAGGGGATTCAGAGGAAGGAAACCCTTACGATCGAAGAACCGCCTAAGCCAAAACCTGATGAGGAGATGGAGGCAGTTCGATTAGATGAAAAAGATGAAATGAAGGTGGTATATTGGGTAGCCAGTTGCCTGAAGGAGCAAAAGAGGAAATAATTTGATGTTTGAAGGAAAATGTTGATGTATTCGCATGGACCTCAACCGATATGCCTGGGATTGACCCCGAAGTTGCTTGTCATCGGTTGAACATAGTCTCAGGAGCAAAACCGATCAAGCAAAAGAAGAGAAATTTTGCTCTAGAGAGGCAGCAGGTTATAAACGAGCAAGTTTCAAAATTGTTGCAAGCAGGGTTTATCCGAGAGGCCAATTATCCAGAATGGTTGGCTAACGTTGTGATGGTGAAGAAAGCCAACAGGAAATGGAGAATGTGTGTAGACTTCACAGATTTGAACAAAGCCTGCCCTAAGGATTCGTATCCACTACCCCAAATTGATAAGTTGGTAGATTAAACTTGTGGATACGAATTGCTTAGCTTTTTGGATGCTTTTTCGGGGTACCACCAGATCATGATGCATCTAGAGGATGAAGAGAAGACCTCGTTCATTTTCAATAATGGAACATATTGCTATCAAGTAATGCCATTCGGTTTGAAAAACGCAGGTGTAACCTATCAGCACATGGTGAACAAGGTGTTCAAGGACTTGTTGGGCAACACCATGGAGGCTTATATGGATGACATGATCATTAAAAGCCAAAAAGAAGAGTCACATGCCGAGAAGATGTTGAAAGTATTCAAGATATTGTGGCAGTATGAGATGAAGTTGAACCCCAACAAATGTTCATTCGGAGTGAGGTCGGGAAAATTCTTGGGGTTCATGATCACTAATCAGGGGATACAAGCTAATCCATAGAAAGTTCAAGCTATTCTGGATATGAGGCCACCCCATACTGTTGAGAGGTTTAAAGGTTAACAGGGAGGATAGCAGCTTTGAATCGCTTCTTATCCAAATCAGCTGAAAAAAGTCTGCCATTCTTTAAGGCGATAAAGGTGGGAAAGAACTTCAAATGGACAGAAGAATGTAATGATGCTTTTGAGAAGCTAAAAGACTACCTGAAGGAGTTGCCTCTATTGTCTCGACCGCAACTCGAAGACCATCTTATCATGTATCTCGGTGTGGGAGAGAAGGCTATAAGTGCAGTCTTACTGAGAAAGAAAGTCTTGCTAGATGCCGAGACAAGGTACCCCCTAGTAGAGAAAATAGTCCTATCATTGGTGATGGCAACTCGGAAGTTAAGATCGTACTTCCAGGCTCACTCGGTGACAGTCTTAACAGACCAACCTTTGAGGCAAATACTGCAGAAACCATAGCACTTCGGATGCTTGACCAAGTGGGCCTTTGAATTAAGTGAACATGACATACACTTCCAGCCTCGTTAAGCGATAAAGGGACAGGCATTGGCGGATTTCATTGTAGAATGCACCGGTCACGAAGCCCAAGAAGAAACAGAGTTAGGTTGGTGGAAGTTATTTGTAGATGGGGCCCACAGTATGGATGGTAGTAGAGCTGGAATTGTGCTCACTTCGCCCGAAGGGGAAACCTATAAGTATTCCCTACACTTTGATTTTCCAAGCTCCAATAATGTAGTCGAGTATGAAGCTTTGATAGCCGGAATGAAACTTGCTGAGAAACTAGAAGTGAGCAATTTAATGGCACATAGCGATTCGCAGTTAGTGGTGAATCAGTTCTCAGGTGAGTATGAAAAACGAGAACCAGCTTTAGTCCCTTATTTGCTGAAGGTGCAATTGTTGGCACGTTCATTTAAAAACTTTCAGCTGACCCAGATAAACCATTCTGAGAAAATTCATGCGAATGCTCTTTCAAAATTGGCTTTCTCCAGAGGAATTAAAGGTGGTATGGTCAAAATAGAATCCCTCGCTAAGCCAAGCATTGAAGAAGAAAATGTTTACGATGTCGAGATCGAAAATGATTGGAGAAGCCCAATCAAAGACTACATATTGGGGGGCACACTTCCAACTGACAGAGATGAGGCCCAAAGGCTAAAAGTGCGAATTGCCAAGTTTACCGTAGTTGACGGAGAACTCTACAAACGTGGGTTCACAATGCCCTTGTTAAAATGTCTAGCGCCCCAGTAGGCTGAGTACACCCTGGCTGATGTCCATGAGGGAATATGCGGTGAACACTTGGGAGCTCGAGCCTTAGCCATGAAGATATTGCATGCGGGGTTTTATTGGCCCACACTGAAGAAGGATGCCATCGAAAAAGTGCGAAAATGCGAAAAGTGTCAGAAGTTCACTCCTATAGCTACTGCGCCAGTCTCAGCCCTTCAGAACACTCTTCAACCGACTCCATTCGCGCAGTGGAGACTAGATATCCTCGGACCTTTTCCCCTAGGTTCAGGATAAAGGAAATACTTACTTATGGCCACGGATTACTTCACAAAGTGGATAGAGGCGGAGCCTTTGGCTACAATTTCCGAAAAGAAGGTGGAAGCAATGGTGTGGAAGGATATAATTTGCCGTTTTGGGATCCCTCGGGTGTTAAATGCCGATCATGGGAAACAGTTCGATTGTGATGCATTTCGAGAATTTTGTAGAGGTTTGAGTATTCAGCTAAGGATATCATCCGTGTCTTACCCACAAGCCAATGGGCAAGCTGAAGTGAGCAATCGTACGATACTACATGGGCTAAAAACCAGGTTGGATAAAGCTAAGGGATTGTAGGCAGCTGAGCTCCCAAGTGTCCTATGGGCCTACAGAACAATAAGTAAGGTGTCGACAGGTGAAACACCATTCAATTTGGTGTATGGGACTAAAGCCCTCATCCCAGTTGAAATTGGAGCTGAGTCACTTAGATTGGTCCCTTACATTGAAGAACTTAACTCGCAGAGGTTAAAGGTGTGATGACCGCTAATTTTCTAAAATTAATATTAAATAATTGTAAATTTAATAGTAAAACATATAAATAAGTTAAAGAAAATAAATGAATTTAATTACGAAATATGGAATATCGTTAAAATTTTCGAAATTGATGAAAAGATGAAATTGAGGAAATTAAATTTTGGATACTAAGAAATCCAAGATTTAAGAAATAAAAATGCCAACATTTATATTTTTATATAATTTTATTATATAAATATATTTTTGAATATATTATATATGTTTTATATAATTATATAGGTATATATATAGGAATATGATATATTTATATATATAAATAGAAATAAAATATGTATATACCTAGTATTGTTATATATATATATATATATATATTATATATATATATATTGTGATATAAATAATATAAAATTATAATAGATACAAAATAAAACAAAAAGAAAAAAAATATGGAAACAGAAACGGGAAATGCGATCTCGTTTCTGTCGAAACAAAATAGAAGAAGGGGGGCGGTCGACCACCGTCAGTCGGCCGATCGAAGGAGAGAGGAAGACGGGAACGACGCCGGCGAGAAGAGAGAAGGAGGAAGCCGACGCCGGCGAAGCGAAACGGAGTGGAATCAAAGCGAAACGGAGTGGAACTGAGAGGAGAAAAGGAAAAGGAAAGGAGGTGAGGTCGGTCGAACCGCGTGCCGCCGCCGCTTTGCGAGGCTCCGGTGAGGGCAAATCTGGAGGAAGGAAGGGCCAACGGTAAAGGAAACCGACGGAGGAAGGAAGAAAAAGGGAAGAAAGGAGGTTGAACCATCGATCCCAGATCTGCTACCGCCGCCACAGTCGATCGAGAAACGGAGGCCAGATTAGGCATCCTCACACCGTCGGCCAGCTATGGAAGGCATGAACCACCGGCAAGGGTGGCCGCCAGTGGCCGAACCGATCAAACCGGCGGGATGAGGTTGAACCGGTCTGAACCGGTTCAGACCAGGAAAAAGAAAAAGAAAAAAAGAAAGAGAAAGAAAAGAGGAAAAGAAGAAAAGAGAGAGAGAAGGAATTTTTGGGAATTCGAGAAATCTCGGGAAATTCGAAAACCAAAAAAAAAATTTTGAGAAATTCGGTAAGAATTTCGGAAATTAATTCCGAGTATTTAATTTAAATAATTATGGAAAAATTCTAAATTTTAGAATTTAATTTTCAGAAAATTCCCTCGATGATCGAGCTGATGGAATCGGGCGAGGTGAACACGGGCGCGACGAACGAGGTATCGCTGACCCGAGAAAAGTAAGGGTTGATGTGCAGCACTGTAAGGATATTCAGTCTGCATGCTTTTAATTATGAATTATTTTATGAAAATGTTGTGATGATTCATCGCCTGAAAAATTGTGGATATTGGCTGGCTGCAATATTTAAACTGTCGTTTTTGTGCAGGAAGGCTAGTCAATCGGCAGTCGTTATGCTGCCGAAAATTTTTAGAAAATTATAAAATCATAATAAATGATTTTATTTCATAAGAAACGATTTTCAATCACGAAAATCAAGAAATTGATTATTTTCACAAAACATGAATATATGGTATTCCATTTTTAGAATATTCATGTTTTCGATATCAGCGATAATGAAATCACTAAAAATTCTCATGATATGTAAATTACATGATTATTTTACATGAATTGAATTTCATGAAACGATTTACATGAGATGAATTATATGACTTAATTTACATGAAGTGGTTTATGTGCATTGATTTAAATGAAATGAATTTCAAGAAAGGGTTTATATGAATTAAATTAAAAGAAAAGAATTACATGAAATGATTTAATTGAAAATGATTTCTACTGTTAATCGCTATTTGAAATTGATTTCTACTGTTAAATGAATGAATTATGAAAATGTTTTGAGACGGTCATTTGTTAGTGATCATACATAGTGTTATATGATTGCGAGACCTGATCAGTCTGCAGGTTTATTATATTGTATATGACTGTGGGAATTATGGTCAAAACCCACAGGTTTATGCAGTGAGCACCTGACCAGTGCGAACTGTGAGTGTTGACGATGGCCATTCGTTATAGTGATCGTTCCTTCGGGGATAGTGATAGTGATAATGATAATGCATGATTCTATTTAATGATGACTGTCTCCACTGGTTGATTATTGAATTGTTTAAATATCGATTTGACTGAACTGAAAAAAAAGAAGAGGTTTACAGTGAATGACAGTAAATGACAAATGATTTGATTACTGAATGATTTGAATACTGAACGATTTGAATACCAAATACTTTAAATACCGAATGATTTGAATATCGATTTAACTGAAGTGAAAAGAAAGAAAAGGTTTACAGTGAATGACAGTAAATGATAATTTTAAATAAAATGATTTTATTGTACTGTTGCCATTTACTGTTTACATGTAATATGATTTAGATTATGACGATTTAAACTAATATTTTTCTAAAAGAATAGATAATATTAGTTATTCTTTCAAAATGCTTTAAATCATAAAAGCATAAAATTTAAAATGACATGAAATGAAAGGAAAAAGGACTTAAATTTCAAACAAAATTTATTACTCTCTACCGTTGCTTTTAGGTTCCGGGACAAGATAGGTATTTCAAAATACCTACCTTATTCCATCCGGATCCCTAGCCGACTGTAGTATCCTTCCTACATGCGAGTCTAGAGCCCAATAGGAAAAAAAACTGAAAAAGTTTTTCAGCATATAGATAGCTGAGTATCAAGTGAGGCATATAACTCCCTTACTGAGCCGTGGTTTGCTCACCTCTTAATTTTAACATTTCAGATTTTCGAGGATTGAGAGTCTGACATCTAAAGGATTTCGGCTGTGCATTCGGGGATGATGCGACAGTTTGATCTATTATAAAGGTACGATCATTTGTTTTTCTGTATTTATACATATTCACAGTACTGTTTCCTTATGAAGTAAGATAGGGGATGTAATTTATATTATTATTTTATATGAAATTGGTTATATATAAGAGAAAAGTAAAGTATCGCGGACAGCTCAACCAAATAAAATACATAGAATAAGGTGAAAAAAAAGGGTCACGGGCTGTGACAGAAATGATATCAGAGCCCGGTTGGCCTGATGTCTGTCAATACTTTTGGAAAGAAAATGTGTTGAAAATGTTAACACCCCCTGTAGTACTGTGTAGTCTAAATACATAAAAAAAATAAATGATTGCAAATTGAATTAAGTGTCTACAAGGAGGTGAGAATTATGAAATAAGGAATGCAAAAAGGGAAAACGGCTCAGGAAAGTTACCTGAAAAGGTGATCTTATAATCTAAATGAAGGTCGGTTCGATAAGGAACAGAAATGGACTCGGTGAGGGCCCCACCAGTACTTTTCTGTCCGGATCGAACTAAGACCTGAAAGTGATGATATAAAGGAGGGGAATGAAATATCATCATAAAATAAACCTTAAGATCATCGATTGAAGGTATTTTGAAGAGAGAGAAAATTTTGGCCAAAAATGACCAAAATACCCCTAGCCCTAAAATTTTACCTGGAGTAAAAATAGACCAACAAAAGTTGAAATTGACTGATTTGACAGAGTAAATGATGATGTAAAGTTGCATTACATGCACAATAATCCAATTATGGATCCTAGTGGACTTCTCTGTAAAAATTGAAAAAGATCTTAAACTGCTGATATTAGTATGAGAAAGGGGTACTATCAGCAAAGAGATAATACGATCTTTGGTTTAAATGTATATTGATGGATAAACAAATAAATGTGAAAATGATGAAAATGCCCCTATATGGGATTATGTTTAAATAGTGATAAATAAAGTCGATCTTGAATTCCATTGATAGTAATGGAGCCACTGATGGTATAAAGGACATAATATAAGTATAACGATCCCAATTATAAATTTCATTACACTTAAGTTACTGATGTGACCCGAATGGTTGCAGTGAAGTCGCATGATGAGCGACTCAGTCATTAATTTTTAAGGGTCTAAATTAAAAGTGTATTAACAGGATATTATTACGGGATCATTGGATGTGATGAAAAGTAATATGATGACTGGAGATGACTGAGAAAGAGATCAGTATAAAGGATGAAATCCATAGCAGTATTATTAATTCTAGTTCTATATATTCCTACTGTTTTTGAGGTATCAAACAGATAATTATAGAACCGAAATATTTTGAAATATGTTTTACATAATAATATACTGTATGGAGTGATATAAAATTGAAGAATATGCATAAGAACAGTAAGTGAAGATAAGAGATGAGGAAGATGACAGCTAACTTGAATTATTAAATGAAAATGATTTTAAAATGAATTTCAATAATAAATCGGTTAGCTGTAGAAGGTGTTAATTAACGATTACACTTAATCCAGCATATTAATTAAGAGGATTGATATGATATGAAGTATAAGGAAATAAATGAATCAAGGTGGAGTATATGTTAAAATGAAATGAATGTTAAATGTCTCTACCTTGAGGTTATGCAGTGAAATGATAGGACACAGAGATGAAATATCCAAAATGGTACGAGGTGAGCAATTAAATAGTATCGGATGTGATTCACGATGAATTTTCAGAGTTATATAGATTGGAGAAATCGAGTTAACATTGACTCGATTGTTAATATGGAATTTATTTTAAGCTTATATCGGAGAACATAGAATAATCTAAAAAGCTTAAGAAATAATTTTTGAAAAATATTGTGGATAATGAAATTCACATGTATTGATGTAAAGGATGGAAATACAAATGATGTGATTGAGGATGAATTAAATGGTGAACTAAATTTCTATTATGCAATAGAGTTCTTATTAAGAACAATTAATCATTTCTATGAAAGTGATGCTTTATTTGATTTAATCAGAGATATATGAGGAGTTTATAAGACCAATCTTTGTACAAGGCATCACTAGATGAAAAGTTGAAAACTGATGGTCATAAGATGATGATGATTAGAACTCGATAAAATTATTACAAGTTCCTATTGAGGTTTACAAGGTTAATGAAATACCTTGTAAGGTATATAAGTCTAATGAATGAGGAATCCATACATGAATAACATGATGAGATATCCATATGGTTTAAGGTACAAATGGAAAAGGAGCAGCATAGTGGTATGGCCCTATGGACTCTTAACGATAGTGAATTATATGTTAAGTACGACAAATATAAGATTTAGCTAGACAGTATCTCTTTCTAAGATATATGATCTCGAATAACAGAGCGATGTAGATCTGTCCATGATGAAGAGATAATGATTGAGATACGAAATGTATTGGGTCTAGCTAAATACTATTGTCAGTCTATAGGAGAGTTTATGGGTTAAATACTCTACTGATGTGACTAATAAGTAAAAGGTTAAAGTTAGTGAATGAATAAATGTAAAGATGATATGTAAAAGGTTAAAGGATTCCAACAGTAGAATACTCCACCACTGTTGAAAAGTGATTGAAATGATGATGAAGGAAAAGATGAATATGAAATAAGAGGATAAGTACATGACGAAGAGGGAACACGAATATGAAGTAGTTCCCAATTTTAAAACTAAAAATGATTTTGTGGTTATCAAATGATTATGGCTAGATGTAAGATCGAGTCGAACTTGATAGAGGAAAATATCATACTCAAAAGAATAAAGAAATGATTTACATTTTACTGCCATTCACATAAATGGAAATATATATATATCACCTCGAAATGATGGAAATAGTGGATTTATATGGATAATGAGGTGATTAAATTGATAATTATAGATTCAATGATGAATTTAAATAATGAGGAGATTAAATTATAATTTGATTATGCCATTATGGAATCTAAATTATCAGAAGAGTATAATTTCAGGTATATTCTAAAACCTAAGTGATATAGAGTATACCATAAGAATAAAAGATGTAATGATGAGATTACATGAAAAGACGATATGGAGAGAAAATGATTGTCTCCTGATTTAATTAGGGTAAAAGATGGTAAATAACAAAGTCTGCAAATGAGCTGCAGCATGTGATGAAACAAATATGAAAAGAGTATTAGGGATAATAATGAAGGATCTAAAAGAGATATGATATTATAGAAGTGATTATAGACTGATAGTCTAATGAAATCACTTCTCCATTATCAAACTCTTAGATTCTTTAGTGCCATAGTCGAAATATGATTATAAAATGAAGAAAATGTATGTGAAGTTTCAGTGAGCCCTATATGTGATGGGAATCTTTGAGTAGCTATATGTTTATGGGAAATAGCAAAAGGCTTTGAGATTCCAAATTTATAGACAGCACTGCTTCGTACATGATGTAAATATCTGAGCGTAGAATAGAAACGCTCGAAGATATGTTGAGAGAGCGGATGCATGAGATGTGAAAGCTACTGGGACGAATACATACTACTGAATACAGTGTATAAATGATAATTATCGAAATATATCGACTTGGCACTGAATGAGAGAAAATTGATGATGAACAGTATTAATGATGTGTGATATGAGAAGGAGGAGAAATTGATAACTCCCAAATTAATAAGAAATTTTAGGGAGTATAAATATATGATGAGAAATGATATGCAATGATATAAGAGGTGATTCTGATGTTGATAATATACTGGCAATATTACTAAAAAGATGATTGAGAGGATAAGAATGATAAGCATATAGGATGCTACCACCTTTTGATATAAGTTAAATTCGGAGGACCGAATTTCTTAAGGTGGGGAGAATGTGATGACCGCTAATTTTCTAAAATTAATATTAAATAATTGTAAATTTAATATTAAAACAAATAAATAAGTTAAAGAAAATAAATGAATTTAATTACGAAATAAGGAATATCGTTAAAATTTTCGAAATTGATGAAAAGATGAAATTGAGGAAATTAAATTTTGGATACTAAGAAATCCAAGATTTAATAAATCAAAATGCGAACATTTATATAATTTTATTATATAAATATATTTTTGAATATATTTTATATGTTTTATATAATTATATAGGTATATATATATAGAGAGGAATATGATATATTTATATATATGATAATAGAAATAAAATATGTATATACCTAGTATTGTTATATCTATATAAATAATATATAATTATAATAGATATAAAATAAAACAAAAAGAAAAAAAATATGGAAACAAAAACGGGAAATGGGATCCCGTTTCTGTCGAAACAAAATAGAAGAAGGGGGGAGGTCGACCGCCGTCGGCCGGCCGATCGAAGGAGAGAGGAAGACGGGAACGACACCGGCGAGAAGAGAGAAGGAGGAAGCTGACGCCGGCGAAGAGAAACGGAGTGGAATCGAAGCGAAACGGAGCGGAACCTAAAGGAGAAAAGGAAAAGGAAAGGAGGTGACGCAGGTCGATCCGCGTGCCGTCGCCACTTTGCGAGGCTCCGGTGAGGGCAGATCTGGAGGAAGGAAGGGCCGACGGTGAAGGAAACAGACGGAGGAAGGAAGAAAAAGGGAAGAAAGGAGGTCGAACCACCGATCCCAGATCTGCTACCGCCACCACTTCCAATCGAGAAACGGAGGCCAGATCTGGCATCCTCACACCGTCGGCCAGCTATGGGAGGCATGAACCACTGGCAAGGGTGGCTGCCGGTGGCCGAACCGATCGAACCGGCGGGATGAGGTTGAACCGGTCTAAACTGATTCAGACCAAGAAAAAGAAAAAGAAAAGGAAAAAGAAAAAGAAAAAAAAAGAAAGAGAAAGAAAGAAAAGAGGAAAAGAAGAAAAGAGAGAGAAAAGGAATTTTCGGGAATTCGAGAAATCTCGGGAAATTCGAAAACCCGAAAAAAAAAATCTGAGAAATTTGGTAAGAATTTCGAAAATTAAATCCGATTATTTAATTTAAATAATTATGGAAAAATTCTAAATTTTAGAATTTAATTTTCAGAAAATTCCCTCGATGACCGAGCTGATGGAATCGGGCGAGGTGAACACGGGCGCGACGAACGAGGTGATCGCCGACCCGAGAAAAGTAAGGGATGCATGTGTAGCACTATAAGGATATTCAGTCTGCATGCTTTTAATTATGAATTATTTTATGAAAATGTTGTGATGATTCATCGCCTGAAAAATTGTGGATATTGGCTGGCTGCAATATTTAAACTGTCGTTTTTGTGCAGGAAGGCTAGTCAATCGGCAGTCGTTATGCTGCCGAAAATTTTTAGAAAATTATATAAAATCATAATAAATGATTTTATTTCACGAGAAACGATTTTCAATCACGAAAATCAAGAAATTGATTATTTTCACAAAACATGAATATATGGTATTCCATTTTTAGAATATTCATGTTTTCGATATCAGCGATAATGAAATCACTAAAAATTCTCATGATATGTAAATTACATGATTATTTTACATGAATTGAATTTCATGAAACGATTTACATGAGATGAATTATATGACTTAATTTACATGAAGTGGTTTATGTGCATTGATTTACATGAAATGAATTTAAAGAAAGGGTTTATATGAATTAAATTAAATGAAAAGAATTACATGAAATGATTTAATTGAAAATGATTTCTACTGTTAATCGCTATTTGAAATTGATTTCTACTGTTAAATAAATGAATTATGAAAATGTTTTGAGACGGTAGTTTGTTAGTGATCATGCATAGTGTAATACGACTGCGAGACCTGATCAGTCTGCAGGTTTATTATATTGTATATGACTGTGGGAATTATGGTCAAAACCCACAGGTTTACGCAGTGAGCACCTGACCAGTGCGAACTGTGAGTGTTGACAATGGCCATTCGTTATAGTGATCGTCCCTTCGGGGATAGTGATAGTGATAATGATAATGCATGATTCTATTTAATGATGACTGTCTCCACTGATTGATTATTGAATTGTTTAAATATCGATTTGACTGAAGTGAAAAGAAAAAAGAGGTTTACAGTGAATGACAGTAAATGACAAATGATTTGAATACTGAACGATTTGAATACTGAACGATTTGAATACCGAATACTTTAAATATCGAATGATTTGAATATCGATTTAACTGAAGTGAAAAGAAAGAAAAGGTTTACAGTGAATGACAGTAAATGATAATTTTAAATAAAGTGATTTTATTGTATTGTTGCTATCTACTGTTTACATGTAATATGATTTGGATGATGATGATTTAAACTAATATTTTTCTAAAAGAATAGATAATATTAGTTATTCTTTCAAAATGCTTTAAATCATAAAAGCATAAAATTTAAAGTGACATGAAATGAAAGGAAAAAGGACTTAAATTTCAAAAAAAATTTATTACTCTCTACAGTTGCTTTTAGGTTCTGGGACAAGATAGGTATTTCAAAATACCTACCTTACTCCATCCGGATCCTTAATCGACTGTAGTATCCTTCTTACATGCGAGTCTAGAGCCCAATAGGAAAAAAAATCGAAAAATTTTTTCAGCATATAGATAGCTGAGTATCAAGTGAGGCATATAACTGCCTTACTGAGCTGTGGTTTGCTCACCCCTTAATTTTAACATTTCAGATTTTCGAGAATCGAGACTCTGACATCTAAAGGATTTCGGCTGTGCATTCGGGGACGATGCGATAGTTTGATCTATTATAAAGGTACGATCATTTGTTTTTCTGTATTTATACATATTCACAGTACTGTTTCTTTATGAAGTAAGATAGGGGATGTAATTTATATTATTATTTTATATGAAATTGGTTATATATAAGAGAAAAGTAAAGTATCGCGGACAGCCCAACCAAATAAAATACATAGAATAAGGTGAAAAAAAATGGTCACGGGCTGTGACAAAAGGAGAATCTCGATCTGATAGTTAAGCTAAGGGACACAGCCAAGATGAAACTAGCTGCTTACCAACAGCGCATTGCCGCTTATTACAATGCATGATTTAAGAACAGAAAATTGCAGGAGGTAGACCTGGTACTTAGAAAATTAGCAATCGCAAATGCCCATAGAGAGGAAGGTAAACTCCGGGCTAATTGGGAAGGACCTTACAGAGTCAGAAGAATGATCGGACCCAGCACATGCACTCTCGAGACCTTGCAAGGAAACAAAATATCGAAAACTTAGAACGCCAACCACCTTAAATTATACTGGCAGTGAAACATTGTATTTCCTTATTGTTCTTGTTTTTATTTTTCCATCTATTACTTTACAGATGCAATTATCTTGTTATCATCTGATTTATGAATAAAGTCAGTTATTCATGCTCTATATTCTCTAGTGCGATGTGTTAGATGAATTATGTGTTACAAGAATTGAAATGAGGCAAAAGCTGGCAAATTAAAAAGTCCCTAAGCGAAAAATGCGCGAGACGGGCAAATCAAAAGTCCCTAAGCGAAAAATGCGTGAGACAGGCAAATCAAAAGTCCCTAAGCATAGGAGGTACGAGACGAGCAAACAAAAGTCCCTAAGCGAAAAATGCGCGAGACGGGCAAATCAAAAGTCCCTAAGCGAAAAATGCACAAGACAGGGAAATCAAAAGTCCCTAAGCACAAAAGGGTGCGAGATGGGGCAAATTAAAAGTCCCTAAGCGAAAAATGCACAAGACAGGCAAATCAAAAGTCCCTAAGCACAAAAGGGTGCGAGATGGGCAAATTAAAAAGTCCCTAAGCGAAAAATGCGCGAGACGGGCAAATCAAAAGTCACTAAGCACAAAAGGGTGCGAGACGGGCAAACAAAAGTCCCTAAGCGAAAAATGTATGAGACGGGCAATCCTATAATTCTTAAAGCGAATACGGACAAATACGGTACCCAAGTAACACACAGAATGCAGACTGTAAAGCGTGTTACGAGGTACGTTACAATTTCATCGAATATCTATGTGCTGTAATTGGTTGAAAAAATTAAATTTTGTGTTGGCTTATCAAAATCTAACAAGTCCTTAAGCGAAAAAAGCGCGAGATAGGCACAATGCTCGAGAAAAGTTCATCTTTGAACATGAACAACAACACTGTTTTAAAGCAGAACTTGGGGAGCAATATGGTGTAAAGGTACGCTCTATGCCGCAAAAATAGAATTATTTGATCTTTCTAACGCTGTGAAAGTATAGACGCACTTAACGTAGAATTATTTAACCTTTCTAACGCTACTTTTTAGAGCTTTGTGATGCAACAGTTATGAATACGAAATACTCATTCAGACAAAAGAAGAAAAAGCTACAAAAAGAAATTGTACTTTTCAATCTTTACATTGAATTATCAACCAAAGTGAAATACAAAATATCCTAATCTATGGTGAGGACCAAGTCAGCCTGCTGAGAAGATGCCGCATCAGCGCTAGGACCTTCAGTAACCGGAGGATCAGGAATCAGAGGAGCCAAAGGATCAGGAACTTGAGGAATTGGAGGATCAGGGTGCTGGGGAGCTGAAGAAGCCATCTCGGAAGAGGGAGCATCGTTTGAAGGCCCAGCCACAGCCTCAGAGTCTGGCACGGGATCAACGGTAGCAGAATCAGAAAATTGGAGCTCATCACCATCTAACCTTAGCAGTGCCTCGATAGACTCGGGTTGATCACCTTCCTCGATAGGTTTAGGCTCATTACGCACCACTGCAAGCCTGGATTCGTCACGTGCCTTAGTAGGCTCAGGCTGCTTGTGTGGCTGTCGAGGAGGCCACAGACCTTTAAGATTGTCCAAGTCATTTGTGGCTCCTTCATCCAAATAGTCTTTCGAACTTTGCGAGTCGGGTTCATATTTGGTCCAGGAAAGAGCTTCATAGTACTGGGCCTCTTCAGTGAACAGCAACTCAGGGAAAGTCTCGTTAGGCCGATGCTTCTCCAACCAAGCACGAGCCAAGCAAAAGCTGTACTTGATGAATCCTGTCGCAAACTCTTCCTTCTTCTCATGACAATGTTGAGACAGGCGGTATTCGCTGACGGCCTCGGCTCGGACCTCCCTTGGTCTAACACGCTCTACAGCTCATCGATGGCCTCATCCTACTACCTCTTCATGGCATCCCGATCATTGGTTGCCTTATTATAAACCTCTTGATATCCGTGAAGGGAGGCTACCTCCGCCTGTTCTTCTTTCAACCTCTGCTCAAGATCTACATTCTTCTTCGTCAATTCCTCGACCCTGCCAGCATATGGGCGAAGCTGAACAACCTCATTCAAAAGCGCCATGTTTTTCCCTAGGAGTTCACGAATTTCTTTGTCCGCTTGCTCTCTAAGAGCCCTATGCCGTGCATTAACGGTCACCGTTTGTTGAGCCGCCTGACAAAACAAAAACAGAATACCTCAAAAACCTGACAAAAGAAGTTAGTATCATTATCAAATAAGTGAGACACTCTCACCTTCATTGTGAGATAATCAGAGTTGTTCTCAACCTCTCCAAGGTTCGTGAAGAGTCCCATCTCGTCGAGAGGGAGAATGGTACTCCAGGCCAGGAGAGAGGCTATCTCGGGTTCCTCAATGCTATCATTATTATTGACTCCAAGATAAGTCTAAAAGTCCTCTCCATCAACGACGACCTCACCATCTACTGGATGTCGCCTTAAGGTAGGGACGACTACCTTAGGCAAGATTGGCCTCGTAGGCATCGATCCCCCAATGATCAATCTCTTCTTGTATTTACGATGAGGCCTACGAGGAGCCGACCTGCCCTCGACAGCACTAGGATCACCTCCTCGACGAGTGGACTCACTCCTTTACGACCCAGAGCTTTCTTGATCATCCGAGCTAAGATCACGGATAAAGGGCCTCTTTCGCTTATTTCTCTCAACCTCTTGCGCAGGACGGCTGGGCCCGCCGGTAGCCGGAGGAAGAGTAGTAGGAGCACGAGGATGTCCGAAAGCGAAGGCTTCAACCTGTGGCTATTGTTAAGGAGGAGGAGCCGCTCTAGAGAAGCATTGGCCTGCCTTCTACGCATAGCCCTGTGGAAGTCCATATCTGCATAATACAAGGAGAAGGAATCATCATACCAAAATCCAAAAATGCCACGCACATGGATATATGAAGTAAAGAAAATTAGAAACCTATAATATCACCAAAATCTTCTAAGGTATCTAAGTTCGCATCCAAAGGAAAGTCGTGAAAAGGACTCCCAAAGGCGTTGCCTTGGTTCCATTCAAGTTCTTCATCAGATGGATTGTCGGCACCCACGGCCCAGATGCCTCATCTCCTAGGTTAGGAGAAGGTTCATCTACGAGACGACCTACGAGAATAGTTAATTCAACTATGGGAACTGAAGATGAGTGACTAGAACTAGAACCAAGAACTGACGATGTTGTAGGAAGGTTGGACTAAGGAGCAGCAGCAGTCCTAGGGACAGCCCTGCTTACTCCCCAGCCAGCAGCTGTAATATTCTCGGGAGTTAAACGAGAAAATAAATTCCGCTACCCAGTGGAACATATACGCCTAATGGGCTCGCTAAAGTGGACCCTCAGGCTAGTTATGTCAAATTTTTTTGAACGCTTCGAGTGGTTGCTGGTATCACGGTTCCATCTAGTGCGAATTTGTAAATCGCTTGGAACTTCAACAACGACCCACTCACTCTCAAAACTGCGCAATTTATTAGGAAGGTCCGAAAAAATTTTATTAGGAAACCTATCAAAATTTAACCTTTGGAGAGAAAACGTTATCAGTCCTTTCAACCCACGTACTCTAAAAAAGGCACTCAAGATGGGTACGATAGGAATAATACCTAAACTATGACATACCACCGAAAATCCTACTATTTGAGCCCAAGCATGAGGATGAAGTTGACAAGGAACTATATCTTTGTACCTAAGGAACACTAGACCAAATTCTGGCAACGAAAAACGAAAACTGAAGAGTAAAGACGCTTTATGCACAGCTACGCCGTTTCTAACTAGGTCAGGCGTAACATCCCCATCGGCTGGAAGTCTATAACGATAACCGGAAGGAATGAGAAAACAAGTGTTGAAATCCTCTAAGTCCGCATTCGTCAATGTGCATTCAACGCCACCCCTTCTAAGTGTTTTACCCGGGCATTGCAAAGACATGTTTAAAAAATGAATAAAGACCAGAAATCGACAACAGACCTACTAGGCGAGAGACCTAGTAGACGACAGACCTACTGGGTGAGAGACCTAGAGACAACAGACTTAAGCGTAAAACGAGAGACCCAAGTATATGGGAGAGCTAAGCCCTATACGAAAGACTAAGACACCAGCGGGAGACCTAAAAATGGCAACGAAGGATAATAAGTAAGGCGACAGGTGTATATTTACTATCACTGCGATAAGCGAGAGACTCCGTGTGTGAAGACGAAAGACTCTTTTGGCGAGAGAGCTGAAAATACGAGCGACAGATTGCTGCTCAAAGGTTTTTGTATGCTCTTTCGTCGAACCACAGCTGTTTATATAGCTGCGACAGGGAATGCCAAACGTCGCGCCTGACCACGTCTCCCGCAGAGTAGAGCTTTTTCACCTACAAAAAATATCAGAGAAAACCACAAAAATCAAGAAAAGACTATTCACGTTGGGCTAAAGCCCAAAACTCATATTTATACTCTCTTGTTTGAAGAAATCCAACAAGAGAGTGGAGAGCAATTGATATGGCAAAGCTCATTTATCTTAGGCTAGGGCCTAAGGACGTCAGATTTTGCCACAAGGCGAAGTGTGATTGGGCCACGTGGCCTTCGGCAACAAGGGACCTCTCCCGCGAGCTGCGACAGAACCTCTGTCGCTCGCGGATGACTCTGGAGTCTATCGCCATTGCTCGACGTGCGACATGTGGCGTAGATTCGACCTCCTGTTTAGGCTACAGACATCTCCCGCCGCTATGGGCTGCATCCAGTTTCTCGTCGGTGACAGGCTTCCTACTACGCCCGGAATTGATGGAGTTTGTGTTATATTTGGAAACAAACTCCTACCAAAAGGACGTAATCACCCTTAGGTAATTACCCTAGAATATTCGCCTATAAATAGGCTTCAGGTACAATTCTATTCTCTAATTTTTATCTATTGGCTTTTACGCTTCCTAATACTAAAGAATCTTTTGCTGACTTAAGCATTAGAGTGCCTACGCAGGGAACCATCCCTGCGTTCCTCTGACTTTTCTTGTCTTATAAAAGCTTTTTGGAGACACGTGGAGAAAGAATACGAATATCGACGTCAGCATGTATTCATTGTTGTTTTGTACAACAAAAATAAATAACATAAAATATGTGTTATCATTTTAACTCTGCTTGTAGAGTAAAAAAACTTCACTTATAATTTATATAATAATTATTCTATTTATTAATGTGCAGATTTAATTTTACATAGATATATAAACTTGAGAGGTATAAGAGGTGCAAAGTTCGAAAATAAATTGGTACAATTTTTTTTGGTGTGTGCACGTGTTTCTTAGCACATTTGAGTGTTCACTAATAAATATTTAAATTTGAACGAATGATATTTTTTATTGAACCTTTTTAATATGAACGAACATGCATGTATTTTCTATTAAATCAAATGTTTAACTACATAAATATTCAAAGAGATCTTTAATTAATGCAAAGTGATATGTGAATAATATGTTTGGTTTGTCTCCATTCCATTATCCATACATAAGATTATCCAAATCATTCCCCAACTAAAAGAAGGGCTGGGGCTGGGTGTGGAAAACTGGTATTGGACAAAGAATGGGAACATGATAAGTGTCCTGTTTTTGTTGCGAACATGCATGGATATGGTCGAAATTTGTGTAAAGTTTCCTTTAGACCAGGTGGAAAGTTTGCTAGCTGCCGGTTATTCCAACCAATAATATTGTTCTTGGAATATTTTAAATTTTTTCTAAGGTACCACTTGTAAATATTTTATACATTATAAAACTCCTGCAAGATTAAATTGAAGATGCCAACCACTTTCTTAACCGAGTAATTAAAGTTTAATTATGACATATTATAAAGTTTGAATTTAAATTCAAATAATTTCATTTTTAGATTTTTTTATAACTAAAAATAAATTGAAAATAATAAATAAACATGTGAAACATGTTATCTAAAATTAATTGGTAATAAGTAAAAGAATCCAATTTTAATATAAAATCATAAAAAAACTTACTATTTAATAAATTTGGAATAACAATGCTTTAACAAATCCCAAGTGTAAGCAGAGACGAAAAACCTAGCCACCATGTGACAAATTCAAAAAAAATAACAAATAAAATTCACAAAACAAAACTTAAATTCTGATATATTATGTTAAGCATCCTAACTAAAATCAATTCATAATAGCTATGATACTAACAAAGATTTGGTTTTTTTTTTCAACAAAAAAGCATATTCAGAAAGCATATAATTTGATAAACAGTATAATTCCTTATAAAGTGCGCATTAATTAATACCATATAATAAATAGAATGAATCATCCAGGTAGCATATGTTTTAAATGTCCACAATATGCTTCCAATGAAAAATAAGCTAAATTCGTCTTAACACCTATCTCACATTAATTTGTAGGAACTTGTCCTTGAAATATTGATACCTTTAGAAATTATTGCCTACTTCCCTAACCAAATTAATCAGGTGATGAGACGACAACATAGTAAAATAGTAATTGACCAACTCCCAAAAAAAAAACCCATCATTTTTCTTATAAGTTGATGGAAAATTAAAAACTTATTAATTTTATCTAATTGCCAAAAATGAAAGTGATGTATTGTATTAAGATTTCATTTATAACCTAAAAACTCAAGAAAAAAAAAAAGAAAAAAGAAAATTCCTCGAATATTCGCTTATTGGCCTACTTGTTTAGCTTAGTCCAATACTTTCTTAGTTAGGCATTTGGAAAAATCGTCATCCCCTAACACTTCGACCAAATTAGGTCATTAAAGTTAGAATATTAAACAATTTTGAAGTTTCGTGTGAAGAACAAAAGACAAATTATTAAAGGTTACGCAATTGCGAAGAAAGCACAAGGAATCTCCTCTTTAAAAGAGCCAACGGTTTTTCATAAATTGGAATTTGAGCATAATTTTTTAATCAAAGCCATGTGGAATATTGTTTTTTGAAATACAAATATTTTCACTTTTCTTATAATTAAAGTGCCTCTTGATAAATTTTGAGTTGGTATAAACTTTCCGATAAAGAATTCTTAAGACTAAAATGATTACCACTTATCAATGCACAAATAAAAAGAGTAAAAAAAACGTAAAAAATAAAATTTTTAAACGCAATTTAACATTCAAGTTAATAATTTATTTGAAAGATGGAAATAGAATAAGAAAAAGTTAAAAAAATAATCATGAAATGAGGAGAAATTTTTCCTTCATTTGATTGCCATTCTTATGATAATGTAAGAGACCACTGTATTTTTTCTAAAATTTCTAGACTAGCTTGAATCCTCAATTTTCAATTTACATGACTCATTTAAGAAAAATATTACACATCTTAATTTCTTCAAATTCACAATTTTCACAAATCTGTTCAATATGTATATTATTTGAGCTAATATTTAACTAACATGTAAGAAACCATTTTTTTATTAAATATGTATAAAAAGAAAACAAATCAAATTTTAAACTTAACCTCATGTGAAAAAAAAAAAAAGAAATAACACAATTTAAGAAGTAGCAGTTTGCAAGAGGGCTGAGAGCCATTAATTGTCGCAGTGTATATAACAGTGTCAGTTTTGCGATACACGTATTGAGCAATCATTTTCATTGGCTGTAAAATTAGTGCACGACACGACACTGATTGTTAACATGCGCCGTAAGACAGAGGATCACGGATAAACCGTGTGGTTTTTTGGCCAAAGAAGAAACCGTGTTTTTTTAATTATTTATTGTACTATGTAAGTTTCGGATTTGACCGGAAGACAGTCAAAACACTGACGTGGAAACACGTGAACGGCATTCCCAAAATATGGCGGTGTTTATCTCTGTTGTCTGGAAGACTGGTACCCATAACTGATAACTGTAAACCGTACTCGTGAACTGTACAAATAAAATGTTACGCTCCTGATTTCTTTGATCACACCGGCTGCTGCTCTTATTGTCGCCACGTGTAGTGTGCTTGGGCCTTTTTCAGGTGTACTGCGTAGGTACTTCTCAATGAGCAGATGGTTTATTTCCGTCATCATCCACCGTTGGTTCTACTGCTTTTTTCCCATTAACTAGTCAAACAGTCATTCTTGACTTCTACGTTCTATGTTAGCCAAGCCTTACAAGTAGAGTGTAAAACGGGTCAAAGTTCGTGGATCGATCCGTTAAATTTGCGAATTTTTTAAGGGTTAGTTTCATTCATTTAGATCCGTTTAAAAATGGGCTTAAACAGATTGGCCCGCACGGGTCACCAATTCGTGCGGGTCGGTTTAAGCAACCCGCGGGCCGTCCCGTTTAGGTCCTTTTTAATTTTATATATTATTAGTTTTTAAATTATATTAATAATGTATTTTTATTTCTTATCAAAATAATGCATAACATGATTTTATTGTATTCTAGCAAAAAATGAATTTATATAATTTTACTTTAAATTCAAACCATGAGATTATATATATGATTGTGGAAAAAAAAAAGATGTTGGAAAAGTTTAATGTTTAATAAAACTTTATGTTCTTTCAAGTTTGTAATTAGTTATTTTATAATATTGTAAGTAAATTGTAACTGTATTTACATTGTATTTATATGTGAATTTTAATGATTTTTTTAAATTTTATTTTTTTATTATTTTTTATTTTAAAAACTTGGCCCGCGAGCCAGTCCGATCTGTATTAAAAACGGATCGAACATATCAAATGTAGCCAGTTTAAGCCCGCATTCGCGTGGCCTGTCCCGTACCCGCCCCGCCCCACCCGTTTTACACCCTTACTTACAAGGAAGATGTCCTTCACTCTTCCCTTACACGTAGACTTGTTCATGAATCGGGTTAAGTTGCATTTGAGTCGAATTTCAGTAAGATATTAAAAAAGTAAAAGTATGCTTAAACCCATTTCAATTTTCAAGCCTAATTTTTTTGTTTAAGTCCATTTTTACGTAAAATGAATAAATCCAAATCTATCCAAGTTCATCCAAATGCTATTAATTTTTTAAAAAATTATAATAAAATATAAAAAATATTAAAATGCATAATATTTAATAAGTATAACACTATAAATTTGAATAAATTTTTATATAAAGATGAAAAGAAATATGAAAATTTAAATTAAAGTACAAAAAAAGAATACAAGCTCAAAATAAATTGCACAAAAAAGCAAAATTAATTAAAAACATAATAATAATAATAATAATATGTTATTTAAGAAAATGATGAGATTTAATGTGATGACAAGTTCACCATAAATTGTCGTGGGAGCACGTACGTAACAATGCTAATTAACCATGAATGTATCCTTTTTTAATTTAGTCTTCAATTAGAGTTTTGTTGATACCTTGATTAAGACCCTAATTAAAAACAAACTATATATAAAAATATAGGCTACATTTTATTATTGATCTAATACATATACTTGAGGCTTATCAAAGATTCATTTTTAAGAGTATTCTCTTTTGACAAAGGTTTCACCAAAGGTGATGAGATTAAATAGTCAATTCTTAATTAATATTGCATAATATTGAAATTTTTGTCTCCTCATATATAAACTTTATCTACAACATTTTTATAACAATAAAAGGTACAACAGTGGAGATATGGGCTTATGCTTCAAAAAGCTTATAATTGAATTTTTTTTAAATAAAATAAAATGAAATCAATAGTTGTCACCTTTAGTCTTAATTGATTACAATATAATCAATTATTCTATGGACATCTCAAAAAAAAAGGTCTTTTTCTTTGTTAAGATTTGAACTTCAAATTTGATATAAACCATATAATGCATATGCTTTTGTGTTTACATTTTATGACTGTAAATTAAAATTTATCCTCATGCTTGCTCATCTGTTTTGCAAAGTTATGTTCCGAAAAAAAAAAAAAAGAACTTAATATATAGCATTTTACTAAAGATGATATATCAAAATTATCACTCATTTTTAACGAGCGTAATTTTGTGCTCGCAATTTTTAATTTTGTTAAAACATATTTAGTCAAAAGTTAAAAATTAAAAACATAAAAAATGTACACAATAAATAAACAATGAAAAAAAAAAGTCAAACAAAGACATATGCTAATGTGACATTAAGTTGAAAATATTTTATAAACTAGTACTAATTCTTAGATTAAAAATAAATTATAATATTTAGTCACAATAGTTAGTTCCGTTAATAAGAAAAAAAATTCCCTTTCAATTAAATTCAATTTTCACAAAAAAAAAACATTTCGAGAATAAAATTACGAATAAATCATTCAAGCAAAATTTTAAAATATCTTTAATTATATAAAAAGAAAACGAGATTAGAATGTGGTTGAGTAATGAATAATAAAGAGGATGCATGACATGATGCGTCATCTCATCCACCAGTTTTAATTATTATTAGTTGGTTCGCTAATCTTATAATACAATGCCAATCTCATCATGGCCTTGACCAACCAAATCTAGAAAAACCCCTAATCAAATCTCAATTATTACTCTAACCCCTTTCTTTTGTCCAAAGTAAAAATAAAATAAAATAAAATTAAGAAAATCTTTGCATGCGCACGTAATTTCATATATATATATATATATATATATATATATATATATATATATATGAGAGAGAAGATAAATAGAAGTCTAATTTTTCTAGGTAATGAGTGGGAAGTGAGGACCCTTGATTTGGCGTCAAAATTTTTTCAAAAACTAGCTAAATATAACAATATTATCTTTTCATAACACGTTAAAAAATATTATTGTATAAATAAAACGATCTTATAGAATAAAAAAGTAGTTGCATTCTAATTTTTACTTAATGAAAATTTAAGTTAATATTAAATAATAGTAAAAAATAAAATTTTAAATTCAATCATAATTATTCAATGTTTTCCAGTTATTTTTAACTAATGCAATTTTACAATTATTAAATATTTTCGCTATCAATACTTTGAAATGTATTTTGCTTTTAAATGTATACAATTAACCCTTTGTTCAGTTATTTATATCTGGTTCTATTATATAAATTAATTTTTATGATATTTATTAATGAAAATGTTTTCTATTATGATGATAACAATTGATAAAATCAAAATCAGTATCAACTATAAAAAATTAATTTAAAGTTTTCTACTTTCAACCATTTTCACAAAAAAAAATCGTCAATCGATTTTAATTTTGAAAAGTCAATATCTGAACACATGTTTATAAGTAAGTTTAAACTTTAAAATTTAATTTCAAATGCAAAAAGTTTGACTAAAAAATCAAATTCAATAAGATTATATAAACTTCTCATTATCCAAAACATACGATTTTATTTAAAAAATAACAATAAAGTCCAACTCACTAAACCCAAATAACTCCGCCTGCATATTTCTGCCATATTTTTATCATTATCCAAAACTTGTAATGATTGCACTGCAACTCTCAGTAGCTAGCCGCCTCGCCCACGTAATTTTTTTTCTTTTTGTCGGTGAAACTTGTAAGCATGTAATGGTAATTGCTTCATTTCTCTCCTTGTGATGTGAACTCTTTTTCATTTTCTATTTTAATTTGCTTTGAATCCATCTAAATTCTATATGCATATTCTCACTTTGTATATTATTTTTTTAACAAAGTTGAAACAAAATTAGGTAAAAAATAGATTAAATTTTGATTTTTAAATGTCTAAAATATTTTCATTGTAAAATAAATAAGTAAATCTTAATTCCCATCTTATGCTTTTCATAAACAGAATAATAATCGTTAAATTAAATTTAAATATTCTCTAATGTGAATGGCATAATGGAGTGACTTTTGCTAATATTGTAGATGTGAAAGGAACACCTTTATTTTCTATTATGCTCCAATATTGCAGCATCTTATTTACTTTGATGTTAGCCCAATCTCTTCAACCTTATTCGAAATCTATCTGTGAAGCTATGTTTGGGTCCACCATGTGATTGCCTAAAGAATGTTTGACTGCTCTTGTTTCTTTCTTCAACAGCTAAGCAGAGGCCAGGGAGAAAGATCCAAGGGTTTTGTTCTGCACATTTTTTCTGAGGCTCAAATTCTGTTTACTGCTGTCTTCTTCCTCACCCCCATTCAGTGTTTCAATTGGCCGTTTATTCTTTTCGGTACAATTCAGGAACATCATTAAGTTATTACTATCATGATTAATTTCTTTGACCCATCTGGTTTGACAGAACATTAATTAGAGAAGATTCTCCTTTCCTCTCTGTAAATGCAAGATTACAAATATGCAAAAAAAGAAAAATTGTTTTTTAATTTAAAAATCAATTTAATTTAATTTAATAATTTTATCTATAACTTTATCTATGTGTTATTATCCTATACATTAAAATGAAATTTTTAGACTCCGAACATAGTGATTAGTGACATATATTAAAAAAATATTTAAAATATGAGATAATTCTTTTAACTTTGTAAAAGTTTAAAAATTTGACTGTCAATGTAGAGAATAATAATTCTTATTTTAATTCTAAATATGAAAAAAAAAAAACTTTCATTCCTATAATTTATAACTACAAGATGTTAATAAAAAAAATGTAAAGTATTCAAACCCAGAATTTAGGTATTAGCAGGCAATGACTGGCATCAAGATAACTTTATCTACCTCAAAAAATCTTATTTAGTCTACAATTTGATTGGACATTATGTACACTCCATGTTCCATGTTGAAGTAATAAAATATCAGGAATCAACTTTTGGTGAATTTTGTTGAATTTCAAATTTCCATACACAAAACCCAATAATTAATAATTATTAAATGTGGATCATGTGCTTTCTTCAATTTTACAGCTGTTCTTTAACTCTACTGTTTAGAAAAGCACTACATCCCCAGATAAAATAAAACAAAATAAAGTTATCAATTTGAGTAGAAACTAGCATCATTTGTCGCCATCATGAATCATGAATTGCCCACATGATTGGGCTGTAGCCTGTAAGGCATTTGTTTGTTTTTCCGCTGTCACACTTCTAGAACAGCCGAGTGTGAGAATCAGTAAACAATGTTGACTGTGGTGAACAACAGACATGTTCTGAACACAGCATGACACACAATTTTGGTTGATATTGCATGATAACTTCATTTCAGGCCATATAATCCTAATTCTAATATATTTCGACATTGGGTTACACCTCATCCCATTATATGAAAGACAAGCTGGAGACAAAACAAAAGCTGCTAAACTTAAGAGATGATGTTTTTCTTTATGGTACAAATTTGCGGGACCCTAAACTTGGGAATGAAATTGGAACCTCTAAAAGCAAAAAGGGCTTGTGCATGGCAATAGAACGTAAGACACAAGCTGTTTTGCACCTTGTGAGGATGACTTAACCTGAATATAAGTAACTCCATCACTGATACTGTAATGGAGGAGACAATTTCTGCTGTATGGACCCCTTAAAGTGGCCTGGTGGTTGTAGCCTGCGAGCAATTCCAATAATATCAAGTTGAATTGCAAAGACATTTTGTTTTGATATGAGAAACCAATTTACAGGCTGGGCTTGGGGAGAAGGTCGAAAGAAGGGCGTGGGCAAACATAGGCAGAAAATGGGACAAGTAACCTACGACCATAGGACAGACATTTATGGACTTAAAATAATCATGTCTTGTTGTGATCCTGGGGATAGAGCAAATAATAATAGAACTGTTTACTCTCGTGAACAAAGAGGCAGCAAAGCAGAGACCAAATTTCTAACAAATGATTGATTAATTAGGTATTATTCAAATTCAAAATTGTATGAGGTTTCTACAATTGCTATTGTCCACTATTAAAATCTAACCTATATAATAAATGAAAGACTTGTACAAGTTTGAACAAGATCTCATACAATCAATTAAAAAAACACTTTTGAGTATTGGAGCATAAGTTATAAAGGAAAAAGTTGAGAGAGTATCATGAGTTGCAAACATGTTACAATATGACAGTTTGTCTCCGGTTGAACGTGCCATGGAATTTTTTTCATTCAAGTTTTCTTCTGACCAATCCATTGAAGAAGTCAAAACTGTGGCCACATGAAAGGCAATATTATATTCACTAAGGAAATTGCAAGCAGCTTGAAGACTTGGTTAACTGCTAGAATCATGAAATTGATATGTGAAAGTACATGGAAACTACTACAGCCAATGAAATGGGTGCCTTGGCAAGTGTTATACTCAAAGATAAAAGGGATCTAATTGTCTCAGAATGCAGCAAAACAAAGCATATTCTTTTCCAACTTAACTTGAAAATCAAAAGAAAGAGTATTTAAAAAGTGTAATTAAAAGGTTATAATCCTCAGGACTTCAAGAAGAATGAAACTCCTGATTCAGTAGATATAGATGTGTATATGCATGCCCTCATACACTGATATTTTAAAACTTTCCGATAGATCTTTAAGATTTTACAAACCCATGGACCTTTTACGTCTATCATAACTCATAAGCCAAGTGCTATGTTTCAGTTCATCATGCTACTGCTTAATTTTTCTTTTCTTTTTTTTTTTTTCAAAGAACATACTACTACTTAATTTAGCATTAAATACCTCAAAGCTAAAATGTGATAGATGGTGGAGATCCCACATGTTAAGGATGCATGAACATGTATGCATGCATAACATTGAAGAGAGAGAGATTCTGTTTTTCCATTCATTATTAGCCCATTTGCAAGGTGGAGCTAGAATTTGTCCTCTGCTTTTCCATCCACTATTGGGCCCATTTGCAAGGCAGGGCCAGAATTTGTGGACCATATATTTACTTTTGGGCCATAAATAAGATATTGGATTGTCAGAAATATTGCCCAAGTGATTTCTGTCAAATTTGCACCATTCAATAGCCTTTTAGTTTCCGTACAGCCAAGAAGCAGAATGATTTTTCAGAAAGTGGACTTTGTTTTGATTAATGATGGTAGAGTACCAATAACTTGGTATCCTTTGATGTTATCCACAATCCAACTTTAAAGGAAGCCATTTAAGTTTCAAGGATCCATTCATAGCATGTTTATCACTTCTTCTTTCCTTAGCAGTTGATCTTTTTTTTTTTGGGACCTTTTTCCAGGCGGCTAAACTAGACATTACCTATAAAATAAAAGAACTAAATTCTGCACTGTTAATATTTTCTTTGGTGTGTGTGTTGGGGGGGGGGGGGGGGGGGGTGTTTCACAACTTTAGCGAGAAAAGCAGTAGAATTAAGATACCTGTTTCCGTCAGGATGAAGCTCACACATTTGATTGTCATCACCAATTGCTAACAAATATCCTGAGGATGTTAAACCCTGCCAAAAGAAGTGAATAATACTTGTAACACTTAATTTCAGATTATAGCATCAACTATATGAAATTATGCTCACTTCTTTAATATGTTTATGGAACAGACATTGCAATTGATTTACATAACAAGCTTACCACAAAATCATTGTCTATAACCTTTGCACTATGAAATTAATTTTCTTTGCCCCCACATATACAAAGGCAAAAAACCATAAGCTCTACAGAGCAAACTGTATATTCAAGTCTGAACTCTAAAATGAAGATGCTTTTTAATGATATTGTTTACTTTGACCAAAAACACTTGTAAAAGAAATTTTACAAAGTGAGAAAGAAAAATGAAGTCTTGACTAGCCCTCTCTCCACCCACTACCACTAAAAAGATAAAATTTAAAAAGAGATGAGAAGGAATAAAGACGCATAGTATGTTCATTCATGCAGCTAATTGAAAATTATTTCCTCCAAGCACACAACTAGATATGCAACAACTACATAATTATGGAAACAGAAAATTTTCTGTCATACAAAATCAGACACATTTAAGTATGAACTTGGAAGATTTAATTATTTGGCAGGGCATGTTTTTCTCTTCCATGTCTATATCCACAAGCAGACACCTGCATATGCAAGTGTCAGCAAGGATAAGTCAACTTATGCGGTAACCTTTTGAGTCTACCATACCTGGATAGTAACCACATTCTCCACAACCCTGTCCTCATTCTTTTCCTGTACAATAACTCTCTGCCCGCTGCCAGGCCAATTCAAAATAAAATCACATACCAATAATAACAGCTATACAGTTTACAGTATATACACATGACATAGATGATAGAAAAGTTTCATCATGATTCATTATGCTGTAAAATTCCTCGTCTTACACTGTTGAAAACCACAATGTTTCATAACAGATAATGCGCACTATTGAGAGATGAAAATAATAAATGAAAATTCACCTGTGAAGCCATGTTCTGTAGTACAAGTCCTCAAGAGTTCGAAATCCTGCATGTTAGGTGACCCCAAAAAGAAAACTTGGTGTTATTACACTGAAAAAAGCTGTGAAATACAATTAAAACACAGGTATTAGTTTGTCAAAAACAGACTCCCTAGAACAATTTATTTCACAATTTAGAGAATAAATATTCTATATGCATCTCCTTATATATATTAATTTGGATTTTCTTTAGGAAACAAAAAGGAGAAAAGAAAAACAGTAGACAGTCCATTGTAAGTGTTAACAAAAGATGGAAAACTTTTGGAGCCCACAGAAATTTCCTAAGATATAGGTACTAAATGATGAGTTGTCAATGTATCGGTGAGAGAGAGAGAGAGAGAGAGGAAATGCATATGATGCAACTGCTGTCTCTTATTCACCAAACAAAGCCCACCCAAGTTTCACGCCTATATTTAAACAACAATTACCATTTTCCTCACATTTCAGTTAACTGCTGTCAGTTGAAAACTTAAGCAAAAAGTTTTAGCATGGGCATTAAAATTGCATGATTTTGTGAATGACCAGTTCAGCAGAGTAAGAGGCATATTTGCAGATATGACCCAGAAGACTATGGAAAGAACCAAAAAATTGACTCACCTTGATTTATGAAAATATCATATAACATCTCGAATTTATTAAAGAAGGCAGCCATAATATCTTCTCTTCTAAATTCATTAGAAGTAGTAGACAGCTCCTTTAATACTGCATTCAAACATGTTGTTGGTTTCTCATTACCAACATTCAAACCTAAACCTGCAAGAACAGCCATTGACTTGTAAGCTTCATCATGCACTTATATTATATAAGTAAAATGAGGCAAGCAAAATCTTATTTTTGATTCCAGAATCAATTTGGTTTTATACATAGTCGATCAACTATGGAGGCAACACATTTGCTAAACAACTTATGGAGCATTCTCGAGTATTGGGTAAAAATCTTTATATGATTTTTATAGACTTGGAGAAAGCATATAATAAAGTGCCTAGGGAGGTATTGTAGTAGACCTTAATAAGGAAAAGAGTTCCAGTGAAATATATTAAACTAATTAAGGACATGTATGGTTATGCAAGGACACGTGAAAACAAACAAGTGAATTTTCTATCATAGTAGGATCACATCAAGGGTCAACACTAAGTCCATTCTTATTTGCAATAGTAATTGACAATTTGATCAAATCCATCCAAGATAAGATACTTTGATATATGATGTTCGTAGATGATATTGTCCTCTATGCTGAAACTAGAGCGGAGATTAACGCGAAGTTGAAAATATGGAAACAGACACTAGAATCAAGATGGTTTAAACTAAACAAAGTGAAAACTGAATACATAAAATGTAAATTTAGTTCAAACAAAGAGGAGGAGTAGAACGTAGTAATATTAGATGGGGTGGCAATACCTAAACGGGAGCATTTTCGATATTTGGGGTTGATAGTACAGATGGATGGATGGAGAGATTGACGGTGATGTAACCCATAGGATCCAAGTTAGATGGCATAAGTGGAAAAGTGCCACAAGTGTGCTGTGCAATAAAGGAATTCTTATATGGTTTGAAAGACAAGTTTTACAAGATAATTATTAGACTAACATTGCTATATGGTAGTGAATGTTGGGTAACTAAGAAACTACATACACAAAAGATTAGTACAGCAGAAATGCAAACATTGCGATTGATGTGTGAGTATACAAGAAAAAATAGAATGAAAAATGAAGACATACGCAAGATGATTGGAGTGATGCCTATTGAAGATAAGATGCATGAAAGTTGTTTACGTTAGTTTGAACACGTACGACATAGATCTATAGATGCTCCAGTTAGGAGAGTGAAGACTATGAATTAGGAAACAAGGGTCAGGATTAGAGGAAGACCAAAAAAGACTTAGAAGGAAGTAATTTGGAAAGATATGGAGGTATTAGAATTGGATGAAGGCATTGCCTTGGATATGAATGTGTGGAGGATAATTCGTATGGACGATTTATCATGATTTCAAATATTGGTTCATGTAGCCTATCCCAATCTATTAGCATAAATGCTCTAATGATGATGAATGCACTTCAATAGATCAATAGTCTACCAAGAGTGAAGCAAAAATTTTTCATGTTGGAGAAGGATGCTAATGGAAATGCCTATAAAGTTGCAAGGGCATAACAGAACTAATAGGGCTGGAAGCCAATAAATTTTTGAGATTATGGGCATCTTCAAATATAAAACTTTAACTTTTAAGAAAATCTGAGGGTCACATCCCTCAAACTTATAATATGTGAGTGGCTCTGCCATTGAATCTAGGGAATTGCACACACAGACACATAAGCATAAATTGTCAAACTTAATTTGCTTATCGTCACCCAAAGGAATGAGTCCTTTTACCAGAACTGACATTGAACTTCTTTGATTTATAAGTTGATGTGCAGAGAATGCCTCCAACTTTGAGGCCATTTAAGTAGAGATCATTTGGCCACTTGATCCTAACATCAAGACATGGAAAGCCCTGAAACCATTTTTTTAAAAAACAATTCCATCAAAAGCTAAACTTCAGGATCATACTGAAGAATAATTTGCAACATAATAATGGTAAATGATCTGAATTGTCAAAGAAGCAGTAATGTAAACACAAGGAAAATAACATTTTCCTAGTTGCAAAGCATGATAACAGCAATAAAGGTTCCATCATTCAGCTTTGACTGGGTGTTATTAAAAAACAGTGCTCCATTATTTGAACCTTCAAGTTGAAGCTGTTGAAGTTGATGCGTAGCAATTATGGACTAAATATCCCTTTCTTTTAATTATATGGCCCTTAATTTACCTTCCAAACTTTAACTAGTTTTCTACACTTTAAGAAGCTAGCCTAATAATTTCTTTAGCCCCAAACAATGCCCACAAAGTCCGTGCGTCCTTTGCACTCCTAAGGGAAAATATATCCATATGGGCAGAAAAGGGAAAGAACAAAAGCTTACATTTCGATCACAAACATCCTTTATAGCCTCCGTCACAGCAAGAGACACCACATATTGTACCAAAGGCACAATTTTTCCATCCTCCATTTGTAATGTAAACGAAAACATAAGACATCCCCATGGAGACTCCCACGCGTTCTTGGACCGACCTGCAAAAATCTCGAATCGTTTGCAAAATCATATTAATTGAAAACAAATAAATAACTTATACGAAAGGTTCAATTTTTTAATTATTCACAAATATGATTACTGCTGCTTTTTTAGCTTCTTTCAGGTAATAACCAAACGGAAGCTTACCTCGCCCTTTAGACTGAACATCAGCTACACAAACTGCACCTATTGGAAGCTCACAGAAGTTACTGTTCAAAAGCTAAAAATTAAAGCTTATCATTCGAAAATAACAAAAAAATTCAACCATTTTTTTGGCCGATTAATCGTTAGCTTACTGAGAAACGATATCGTGAGTCGAAGCCAGCCGCGGGGACCAAATAAGAAACCGACCAAATCGGTTAGTCGAGAGTGAATTCATAAACAAATCGACATTAAAAGACTCTTCACCGAGTCTGAAATTATTGATCTCCGATTGTAAAAGAGTTGAAACTTCGCCGCTGTTTGGGAGCTTAAGAGCGTCGTTGATTTTCAATGATTTGGCAATTTCGGTTTCAGCAGAAGATTTGCCGCATAAAAAAAGCGTAGAATGCGAGCTCGTATCCATGGCTGAGAAAGAAAAAGGAGGAAAGGAGATTAATTAAGGATTAAAGGCAAGATTTAGAATTTAAAAGAGATAAAAAGAATTACCTGTGGATGCGACGGAAAAAGAAAGGCTTGAGGTAATTCGATTTTGAGGGGAAAGAAATGAGAGGGAAAAGTGGGGGGAAAGGAAACGGAAGCGGCTGCTTACTAACATACAAATAAGCTTCGGCGAAGCGAAGCGGAAGACTGGTAGTTCAACGAAGATTTTGTGTTACGTACTTGCAATAGACGGTTAGGGAGGTTTTTCGGACGGAGAAAATGATGCAGGAAATTATTCTTACGGGGATGCTGGAGGAATTGGCATCACAGACGCCATTGAAACCGTTGAAATTGTCCTGGATGGATCAAATGATGTAGGGAAGATTAGTGACCTTGAGCTAATCTTGAATCAGGCTCGTAGAGAGCCCAGCAAGGCCAGATGTTTGGTGGGTTTAGACATTTAGACTTGATATCGATGTTTGGCCCGCTCTCCGAGTAAGATTTTTAGATTCAACTTGAGGCAAGATTGGCCCAATCAATAATTTTATTTCCCTTTTTTGTAGTAATCATTTTTATTTTTCATTAACGCGGTAATGTAAAAAATAAATAATGAAAAAATATATATATGATAAATTCTATCTGTTCTTTTTTACCAAAAAAAAAAACTCCACCTATAAGTCATAATAAGTGTTGGCTCTACCGAGAGGGGGGGTGAATCGGTTTTTCTAGTTATTTCTACTTTTCTTAACTCTTAATGCACAATCAAAGTCAAATAAGCAATAATGAAACAAATGCAGTAAATAAGAGTAAGGGAAAGAGAAACAAACACAAGGTTTATAGAGGTTCGGCCAATCTCTTGCCTACGTCCTCTCTCCTTGAACTTCTTGTCAAGGTTTTGATTCACCTCTTCCTTGAGAAAGCTTACAAACCACTTGAAGGTGTGGCAAGACCTCTTACAATTTCTCTTGGGACTTTAGAAGTCTCCTTCTAATCCTCTACCCTTGTAGTATTCCCACACTCTACAATATCAGACCTTACAAGGATAGCTCACCCCTTTGAATATCTGATTTTTTCAGTGGATGGGTGAAGGATACAGAAAACACTATCACAAAATTGAGTTACAATAAGATTTTCAGATTTCAGATTCTCTCTTGAAGCTTGAATACTTTGGAATGCTTGTTCTTGCTCCAAACTTCATAAATGTCACTATTTATAACCCACCAAACGGATAGAACAGTTGGTGAAGCATTTAATGCATTTCTTCCCGTTGAAACCCTCAAAAACTAGCCGTTACTGCATAGTCTCGTCCAAAGGGATCGATCCCTTTACCAAAGGGATCGATCCCTTTTATCCAGAACCTATTCCAACTTGTTCCTGGAGCTTTATCAAGCTTACTGTCAAAATGGGATCGATCCCTTTTAACCAGAGTCTATTCCTGCACATCTTTAACTGCAATTTGAGATAGTTTGTGGTTTTTGTGATTCTAAGTCAGTTAAAAAAACTTCTAACACTTTTCTTAAGAGTATTTACTGACTTTTCAGTTGAAATCACAATCTAAAACTTGTTTAAAATATTTTCTATTATTGAGTTCATTCAAAGCAAATTTACTTAGAGAAAAATCATTTTTAAGCTTACTTGAATTTTGTCATTTCAAAAGACTTGTCAATTTAAAGCTAACAATCTCCCCCTTTTTGATATGACAAAACTTGTGGTAAATTTGCTTAGAAAATGGGATTGCTTAAATTTTTGAAAATAATGCTCTCCCTTAATATTTGCTCCCCCTCAAAGTTAGCTTCCCTTTTTAAGTACCAAGATTAATTTATCACATTAATTCTCCCCCTTTTTGTCAGAGCAAAAAAAAATGATATACTCCCCCTCAACAATAATAAGAAGCATGGAGAATTGGTTAGTCAATTTAAAGCAAGAGGGCAATGAGAGATAGGTGAAGATCATAGGCAAACCATGGCAGAATGATAAAATAACCAGAAATATATAGGATGCCATATCACAGAAGTTCAAACATCTAATAAAGTTTACATAGACAAAGACAAATTCTGACAGTGAAGTTCAACAAACATAACACAGAGGTTCAAACATCTAAGCTGAATAAGGTAAATGCACACCCTATACACAAAGAACAAAATCAACGCCTAGGAAATGTCTGATGATACTGATCCACGAAGTCCTCATGCTGCATGCGAATGTCTTGGACTTCATCAAATAAGGCAGCCTGTGTAGCCTCTATGGTGTCAAGGCGAGCGTCGACATGATCAAAGCGTTGAGTAATAGTGGCCTGGAGGTTTTGAAGCGATAGCATGATCTGGTCAAGAGAGACCGAGGTCGAGGCGGATGGGGCTGAGGATGTGGCTGCGGCAGGAGCTGCCTCTTCGTCGTCGCCTTCATCACCGCCTTCGTCCGGATCATGACTGGGAGATGCTGGAGCACCATGGGCCTTTTCCCAAACGATGGTATCACCTTGCTCACGAGAGTACCAGCCAAGATTATGCAAAGTAGCAAGGTTGATGGTGTGGCCTGCCTCTGGAAGGACGCCAGGCTCACACGAACAGTCGATACCGTGGTCGAGGAGGTAGAAGGCAAGGTGTTGGGGGAAGACAATTGTCTGAACTTTGCCAAGAGCAATCTTGATCCAATCGTGGAGAATGAAATGGAGAAGATCCGGTCGATCGCCATCAGGTGAGTGAATGTGATGAAGCCAAAACCGATCAAGTCTCCGGAGTTGGGAATATTTGGTGCCAAGTGGGCGAAGATTCCAAGAGATGATGATGTGGAGAAGACGAGCAAAGACAGGAAGGTCACCCGCACGATCATTGACGATATTGAATTCTAAGGGGACGTTGACATTTTCACGTGCAAGTCCATGCTCCGGAATTCGAAAGGCATGGGAAAGGGAATCTTTAGTGATTTCAACATCCCGACCCATAACAAATGATTGAATTCCCACTGCCTTACATGGGTTATTAGGCGAATAAATAACTTTGGCATTGGAAAAGAAAGCTCGAATGATGCTCATAGGAACCGGAGTGTTGATTTGGAGAAAGTATGTCCAATGGAAGGCTTCAAATTTGGCCAAGTAGGGAAAGTGAATTGACTCCAAAAAACCGAAGTCAATTGGGCGGCAGTGCTTGACGCGCATATGGGCAAAGAGGGTATGGTAACGTTTTTTCTCGTCCGCATTCCGAAAGCAGCGATTAAAGGCGGTTGGAACGGAGGCGGAGGAAGAGGAGGGATGTGATCTTTTTCGAGGGACAGCATGTTTGATTTTGGGAGCCATGTGAAGAAAGAATGATAAGGGAAAATTCAAAGAGGCATTTTGTCGAGCAGGTGATGGGCACAGGTTTGGGGAACTGTTGGGAATGTGTGTGAGCAATATGATCGAATCAATCAGCTGAGAGCCACAACCCAATAAGCAATTAACAATTAGGATAAGGAATTTCTTATGAATAACTACAACTAGGCTAAGGAAAATTCTTGGAAAAGACTAGTGCCAAATGAAGTGAAAACCTAGATGAAGAGGAAATTAAGGCAAGATATGCAAATGGGTAAACAAGACATGATGCAAAAGACTAGAAATGCAAGAAAAATGGAATGAAAAATGTAAGAAAAACTTACAATTGACATGTTGGGTGAATAGTAACCATGGTGTGGAGGAAGAAGGAAGAGAAGAAAAGAAAAGATTGTGTCAGGAAATGAGGAGGGGAAATGAAAAAGAGAAGGAAATGAGGAAGATTGGTGAAGGAATGAAGCAATTTGGTGTAGAAATGAGTGAGATCATGAAGGTTGTGGGAGGAGGAATGGAGAAGGTGGAAGGCTTACGGATGATGGGGAAGAAGAATAGTGAAAATGAGTGAAATCCCGACCTTTCAACAAGCGTACGAGCGAGGGTTTGATCGAAGGGATCGATCCCTTTAAGGATGGGATCGATCCCTTTTTGGCAGTGTGCATTCTTGCCTAATCTGGAATAAACGGATCGATCCCATGGCAAAAGGGATCGATCCCTCATATTCAAAACCCAGAATTTTAGGCCTCAATGACCCGGAAGTCAATCTAATTTGAAGAAGTATTGACTCCGTAGTCACTTGCCTCATTTGTGATGCATAAAAATGAGTTGAAAACCATGAAATGTATGCATTTTGACCAGCTTAAACTCAAAATCTGATTGTTTCCACTTGAGATGCACGAATGAGTTTGAAAAAAATGCAGAAAAACTGCAGAAAAATGCAGAAATGGCTTATGTATGCAGACACAATATGTGAACATGGATGTGATAGTGTCTTAATCATGAGAAATGGGTTTTGGCTAATGAAAGAAGTTTAACATGAGAAGAACACACAAAAGTCAACATTTCAATCTTAAGGAGCTATGAACATGAACAGTAACTTAGTAATGCCTTACTTCAGGGAGCATTCATAATGCCTAATTCACCTCTAAGAGTGCAAAATCTCTCCTTGTCCAAGGGCTTTGTGAAAATATCAGCTAATTGGTGCAAGGTGTCCACATACTCTAGAATTATGTCCCCTTTTTGCACATGATCTCGTATAAAATGATGTCTAATCTCAATGTGCTTGGTTCTAGAGTGTTGGATGGGATTTTTTGTAAGATTGATGGCACTAGTGTTATCACACCTAATGGGAACTTGGTTCATTTCTATTCCATAGTCTCTCATTTGTTGCTTAATCCATAACACTTGAGCACAGCAACTTCCGGAAGCTATATATTCAGCCTCGGTTGTGGATTGAGCTACACTATTTTGTTTCTTAGAAAACCATGAAATGAGTCTACTTCCTAAGAATTGGCATGTTCCCGATGTGCTTTTCCTATCCATTTTGCATCCACCAAAATCCGCATCGGAATAGGCATGGAGGTCAAGTGTAGAATCTTTAGGATACCAAAGTCCTAAGGAAGATGTGTCTTTGAGGTATCTAAGGATTCTTTTTACTGCTTGTAGGTGTGATTCTCTAGGGGATGACTGAAATCTAGCACACAAGCATACACTAAACATTATATCGGGTCTACTAGCAGTTAAATATAGCAATGAGCCAATCATAGACCTATATAGTTTAGTGTCTACACATTTTCCTCCTTCATCCTTATCAAGCTTAATGTTTGTGCTCATAGGTGTAGAAAAAGGTTTAGATTCATCCATTCCAAATCTTTTGAGCAAATCTTTAGTGTACTTAGCTTGATTTATGAAAATGCCTTCTTTACATTGTTTAACTTGAAGTCCTAGAAAGAAGGTCAATTCTCCCATCATACTCATTTCAAATTCACCTTGCATTAGCTTTGAAAAATTTTTGCACAATGACTCATTTGTAGAACCAAAAATGATATCATCTACATAAATTTGAACTACCAATAAGTCATGACCTTTAGATTGAATAAACAATGTTGTGTCTACCTTTCCTCTTGTAAAACCTTTTTCGATTAAAAACTTTGAAAGTCTTTCATACCAAGCTCTAGGAGCTTGTTTTAATCCATATAAGGCTTTTGAAAGTTTGAAAACATGGTTAGGAAGTTTTGGATTTTCGAAACCGGGAGGTTGCTCAACATAAACCTCTTCATTTATATAACCATTTAGAAAAGCACTTTTTACATCCATTTGATATAACTTAAAGTCCTTATAACATGCAAATGCAAGTAGCATCCTAATGGCTTCTAATCTAGCTACCGGAGCATAGGTTTCATCATAGTCAATCCCTTCTTCTTGTCTATAGCCTTGAGCTACTAACCTAGCCTTATTTCTAACAATAATGCTATTTTCATCCATCTTATTCTTGAATATCCATTTGGTTCCAATGATGGGATAATCTTTAGGTCTTTCTACTAATGTCCACACTTTGCTTCTTTCAAATTGATTCAATTCTTCTTGCATGGCCATAATCCAATTTTCATCATTCAAAGCCTCATCCACTTTCTTTGGCTCAAATTGTGACACAAAGGCAACATGTTGACATATGTTTCTATAGGTTGACCTAGTCCTAACTCCAATGGTAGGATCTCCAACAATATCATTATCTTTCACATATCCAAGTTCTCTAGGACACCTAGATTCCTTCTCAATCATTTCTTGTTCCATGGACTCCTCATCTTTGTTAATAGTAAGATTTTCTAAGTGTTCCCTAACATCCTTATCTTGAGATGGATCAACTATAGGTTCATCAAAGATCTCTACTTCATCATCAAGATTGGTTCTACTAGTGATATTTGATTCATCAAAGATTACATGTATTGACTCTTCTACAACAAGTGTTCTTTTATTAAAAACTCTATAAGCCTTAGAATTTAAAAAATAACCAAGAAAAATACCTTCATCACTTTTAGCATCAAATTTTCCTAGGTTATCTTTACCATTGTTCAAAACAAAACATTTACATCCAAATGGGTGAAAATAACTTATGTTAGGCCTTTTTTCCTTTATAAATCTCATAGGGAGTTTTCTTTAAAATAGGCCTCACCATAGCTCTATTTATAACATAGCAAGAGGTGTTTATTGCTTCAGCCCAAAAATATTTAGGTAAGTTGTTTTCACAAAGCATGGTTCTAGCCATTTCTTCTAAGGTTCTATTTCTCCTTTCAACTACCCCATTTTGTTGAGGAGTTCTAGGAGCTGAAAAATTATAGCTAATGCCATTTTCATTGCAAAATATATCAAAACCAATATTTTCAAATTCTTTTCCATGGTCACTCCTAATACTTGAAATAGAATAACCCTTTTCATTTTGAACAAGTTTTGAGAAAACAATGAATTTATCTAAGGCCTCATTTTTAACACTTAAAAAGAACACCCAAGTAAACCTAGTGTAATCATCAACTATCACAAATCCATAGTGTTTACCTCCTAAACTAGTTGTCCTAGTTGGTCCAAAGAGATCTAAGTGAAGAAGTTGAAGTGATCTAGAGGTAGTGACACACTTCTTAGATTTAAATGAATTTCTTTTGTGTTTTCCTCTTACACATGCTTCACAAACTTTATCATTTTCAAATTGAAGCTTAGGTAATCCTACAACTAGGTCTCTTTTGGCTAACTTAGACAAAACATGCATGCTAGCATGGCCTAGTCTTCTATGCCATAACCAAGGTTCATCTTCTCTAGTAGCCATAAAGCATACATTTTTGCTATTAAGTTCATTTAAATCCACAATATAAATATTTCCTTGTCTATGTCCAATAAACACAATTTGATTAGATTTGGCATTAACAACATTGCAACACAAATCATCAAACATAACTTTAAATCCCTTATCACACAATTGACTAATACTAAGCAAGTTATGCTTCAAGCCTCTAACATACAAAACATTTTCAATAGTTGAGGAAGAGTTACCAATGGAGCCAATTCCTTCAATTTGTCCTTTGGAGTTGTCTCCAAACGTGACCTCTCCACCACTTTTATGCTTTAAGTACTTGAATTGGCTCTTGTCTCCCGTCATGTGTCTAGAGCATCCACTATCAAGGTACCAATGCTCCTTGGACTTAGCCTTGTAGCAATACTCTTCCTCCTACAAACACATCAAACTTTCATCTTAGGTACCCAAATTTTCTTGGGTCCTTGAGAGTTAGTATCAATAATTTTTGATCCTTTAGGGATCCATTTCAACTTTAAAGACTCATCATTTGACTTCAAAACATGTTTAGGTACCCAAATCTTAATAGCCATTTTTCCTCTAACTATGGTCTTCCTAGAGGTGCATGCTTATGAAGAATGTCCTAGTTTGTTACATAATGGGCACAAAGCAAATTTTCTATCTTTAACTAGGAAGTTTTTGAGATGAGTCTCTTTGTTGGATGCATTATAACCTAACCCTTCTCTATCAAAGAATGCCCTTTGAGTCTCTAGCATTTGATCAAGTTTTTGTTGACCCATGTAAAATCTAGAAAAGGAGTTTTGTAAATTAATGTTCTTTCTATTTAATTCTTCTATTTCTAGATTTGCATTCTCTAATTTCTTTTCACATTCTAATTTAACATTCACAAGCATTTCATTCTCCTTTTTCAACTTAGAAATCATTTTCTTATATTTTAAATTCATGCATTCAAATTCATTGGCTAACTCATCAAATGCATCTTGCAATTCATCAAAAGTATATTCATGTGTATCCAACAAGTTAGAAGTTACCTTCTCATCTTCAAAAGCCATGAAACAAAGGTTGGCTACTTCATCTTCCACATTCTCCTTATCGGAGCAATCGCTATCACTCCAAGTAGCCACCATTGCTGTCTTCTTTTGTTTCTTCTCATTTTGTTTTCTATATAAAGGACAATCAAATTTAATATGACCAGGTTTTTTGCATTCATAACAAATAATTTGGTCCTTTTCTTTCCTACTAGTTTCTCCTCTATTAAAGTCTCTCCTAGGGGGTCTCCTAGAGTTACCACTAGTTCTCATCCTCATGAATTTATTAAACCTCTTAGCAAACATGGCCATTTCTAGGTCCTCATCATCACCACTCTCATCATGATCTTTTGATTCCTCAATAGTGGTGGATTTTAAAGCTACTCCAACTTTCTTAGGAGGATCTTGATTTCTCTTGATTTTCATCTCATAGGTGAATAGAGATCCCATAAGTTCATCTAGTGAGAGTGTATGAGGATCCTTGGATTCCTCAATAGCAGTGACTTTAGCCTCCCATGTTTTAGGTAAGCTATTGAGTATCTTTTTCACCATTTCTACATTAGAATATGTCTTGCCTAATGCTTTAAGACCATTTATGATGTCAGTAAACCTAGTAAACATGTCACTAATTGATTCATCATTCTTCATTCTAAATAATTCATAGTCTTGTGTGAGCATGCCTACTTTGGTTTATTTGACTTGTGTGGTTCCCTCATGTGTGATAGCTAGTTTGTCCCAAACTTGTTTAGCATTCTTACATTGTGACACTCGATTATACTCATTTGGTCCTAATGCACAAAAGAGTGTGTGCATTGCTTTAGCATTAAGTTGTGCCATCCTAATATCATTAGTATCCCATTCATCTTCTTTCTTAGGCACATCCGACCCATCTACTTTCTTAATAGGAATAAGAGGACCTTTAACAATAATTCTCCACACTTCATAATCATTGGCTTGAATAAATAGCATCATTCTAGTCTTCCAATAGGCATAGTTTTCACCATTAAAGAGTGGAGGTCTAACCGTAGAGTGTCCCTCTCCTACCAAGGGTGTAGACAAACTAGTTTGAGCCATTAGTGATCGTTTATACTCGATAGATGTTAATCTAAGTCACTCTCGAGCCCAAGCTCTGATACCAATTGTTGGCTCTACCGAGAGGGGGGGTGAATCGGTTTTTCTAGTTATTTCTACTTTTCTTAACTCTTAATGCACAATCAAAGTCAAATAAGCAATAATGAAACAAATGCAGTAAATAAGAGTAGAGAAACAAACACAAGGTTTATAGAGGTTCGGCCAATCTCTTGCCTACGTCCTCTCTCCTTGAACTTCTTGTCAAGGTTTTGATTCACATCTTCCTTGAGAAAGCTTACAAACCACTTGAAGGTGTGGCAAGACCTCTTACAATTTCTCTTGGGACTTTAGAAGTCTCCTTCTAATCCTCTACCCTTGTAGTATTCCCACACTCTACAATATCAGACCTTACAAGGATAGCTCACCCCTTTGAATATCTGATTTTTTCAGTGGATGGGTGAAGGATACAGAAAACACTATCACAAAATTGAGTTACAATAAGATTTTCAGATTTCAGATTCTATCTTGAAGCTTGAATACTTTGGAATGCTTGTTCTTGCTCCAAACTTCATAAATGTCACTATTTATAACCCACCAAACGGATAGAACAGTTGGTGAAGCATTTAATGCATTTCTTCCCGTTGAAACCCTCAAAAACTAGCCGTTACTGCATAGTCTCGTCCAAAGGGATCGATCCCTTTACCAAAGGGATCGATCCTTTTTATCCAGAACCTATTCCAACTTGTTCCTGGAGCTTTATCAAGCTTACTGTCAAAATGGGATCGATCCCTTTACCAAGGGGATCGATCCCTTTACCAAGGGGATCGATCCCTTTTAACCAGAGTCTATTCCTGCACATCTTTAACTGCAATTTGAGATAGTTTGTGGTTTTTGTGATTCTAAGTCAGTTAAAAAAACTTCTAACACTTTTCTTAAGAGTATTTACTGACTTTTCAGTTGAAATCACAATCTAAAACTTGTTTAAAATATTTTCTATTATTGAGTTCATTCAAAGCAAATTTACTTAGAGAAAAATCATTTTTAAGCTTACTTGAATTTTGTCATTTCAAAAGACTTGTCAATTTAAAGCTAACAATAAGTGTGAAGTTTTTATATTTAATATTATTAAAAAGTTAATTTCGATCATTAAAACATTTTTTGTTGGTATAATGGAAGTAGAGGATTTGGAGAGAAGGAACATTTGTTGGTATAATAAAGGATGAATTCCATCTAAATAATTGAAGTTTTAATCTAATTTAATTTTAGTCTATCAATGTTAAAAATGGACACTTCATCCTAAATAATTTAACACCGTTAACAAAAATTAATAAAATGTGAGCAATTACAAAATTACTTACTCTTAAACTTTTTAATATAAATAATTATTCATTTTTCTGTTTTTTTCTCTATCTTCAACGACTATTTACTCTTTTTCACAATTTTTTTTTATTATTTTTCACGTGCATTGTTTAATCCATGATTTTCTTCTCAAATGTATTATATTTAATCTTATTAATTATTGAAAATAAAATTACACTTAATTTAAATTTTAATAATTTAAATGAATGTTTCAAAATTTTCAAATTTTAAATTATTTTGATATTGAAAATTTTTATATATAAATATTTTTATATTAAGTTTAATATGTTATTTTAAATTAAGTTATTTACATGCTTATTAGAGGTAAATAAATAAAAAATAAATAATTAAATATAAACAAAAAATAATTTTAAATAAATAAACAAAAAAATAAGAAAAAAAAGGACTTTTCAAAGCTAAATAGTTCTTTAGCAATTTTTTTTAATTTTTGTTTGATTTTGAGTATTTAAAGTATTCTAAATGATTTTATGGGCAAAATGATTTCAAATTTAAGTTTTTAACAGTTTATTTAACAATTGACTAATATAATGATTTACTCGTCCTGTCAAATATAATAGTTTGAGACAGAATATCTATTTTTTATATTAATGAACTAAAGTTGAATTAAGTGCAAACGTGAATGACTTAGATAAAAATTACTCATTTTTTAAGAACATATAAATGGAAGACAATAATAATTAATGCAATTAAGGTTTTTTTTTCTTGTTCAACATGCCAACAACCTATACATTTTAGTATCTTTTAATAATCGAATTTATAATAAAAAAACCTTCAAACACATAAATATATATATGTAGACTTGCTCAATGGTAAAGCTATCTATCTAAATTCAAAGGTCCGCCCGATAAATGGATGAGTTTAGACAAAATATTAAATCTATTAAAATGAGGCCTGCCTGATATATTGTTGAGTTTAAATAAAATATTAAATCTATTAAAATGAGCTTAAACAAACAAAATGACTCGATTAAAATTCGAACCGGGCCTTAGTCTCACTACTAAAAGACTCAACTTGGCCTGACCAGATCCAACAATATTTATATGTTTTTAAAGTATCTAAATATGTCTTTTCATAAACTCATTATATATGCCAAAATCAATTACACCTAACAATTTTGAGCTCAATTAATAAAACCCTTTAAACCTATCAAACATGCCAACCCATTAACAATTAAAGAAATCCATATTAAACGCCTCAAATAAAGAAATCAACCAAATAATAGAATCAAAATAATTTTATTTTGAAAAAAATTAATTTATTTGTGCAAATTTGATTTTTTTGTTATTTTTAAAAAAGGACATGGACTTTTTTTTTTTTTTTGGATAAAGAAAAAAGGACATGGACTTAAAGCTTTGGTTCAAACATTGCACCGACTTTAGACACAAATAAATTTTGTCAATACACTGTTCAGATCCAACTCCAACTTAACTCGGCTTGCCCACAATGAGGTTTATATACAGAGCAAAAGATAAAACATTTTTTATTTGATTTTTTTTTGTTTCAAAATTTTACCTTCATCAGTTGAACTAAGCTTATAAAAAAATCAAGGTCATTATTCTACTTTTTGTTATAGAAAAAAACCAACAATTAATTATAATTTATTTCTTCGGAATTGGAAAATTAATAAAAAAAACCTTTTTATACAACTAAAACTTTTGATTCTGATTAAAAAAAATACAAATATCAAAATTTAAATTTCAAATTTATAAGATTTTCACACTTTAAAAATAAAATAAAACAAGTAATCTAATAAAGTAAAACTTAGAAATCAGAACTACCTAAGAAAAAGCATGTATTTTTATTTTAACTTAAATTTATATATTGAAACAATGTCGTATTTAGAGGCTTTCCACCACGTTTATCTTCCCCTTGTATACGAAAAAACAAACTGCAGTCTTCAGTTCACTTGTCAAAAGCAAAACTTTCCAGACCTTACTAGTTCTTGCGTTGCTTGTTCATGGAGGAATTGCAGACTTCTCTTCATGCTTGTGGCTTAACCCTTTCAAGCCTCCCCGATAAAGGCCGTTCCCTCATCACCGCCAAGGATTTCTATCCAGGTTTTCTTTCCGCCATTTTTTTAAACTAAAAACTCTGCTAAATTTTGATCAATTAATCTATCGATAGCCAGCGAAATGCAATAACTTTTTTTAAAAAAATTATTCATTCACCTTGAACCAAAAAAATCTAAACGCTGCTTTAAATTGCAGGAGAAATAACTATAAGCCAAGAGCCATACGTCTGTGTGCCGAACAACTCCTTAACCGAATCAAGGTGCGATGGATGTTTCGGGGAAAGCAATCTTAAGAAATGCTCAGCTTGTCAGGTTGTTTGGTATTGTGGGAGCACATGTCAGGTTTGTCATGTTTCAATTCAATCAGTTGAATTTCTTATAAAATCAATTGAAAAAATTGTTGATTGGTTAATTTCTTGTCTACAGAAGCTGGAATGGAAGTTGCATCGATTGGAGTGCTTGGCGCTCGCTAAGCTTGACAAGGAAAGGAGAAAATCTGTTACCCCGACCATCCGAATGATGGTGAAACTTTACCTTAGGAGAAAATTGCAGAATGAGAATGTAATGAGGCTGATTGTTCTTGTTTCATATGTTTGAATTATTTGCCTTGTTTTATGGGGAATCATTAAAATTTGCTTACAATTTCCAGGTCATCCCTGTTACTGCTATGGACAATTACAATTTGGTGGAGGCTTTGGTTTCTCGTATCCTTTCTTTTTTTCATTGGATTCTGTCCATTTTGGTATATTACCTTTTCTGATGTTTCAATCCTGCTGCTCAACTATTTTGTTTAGCCTTAAATTGGAGAAAGACATGGCGGATATTGATGAGAAGCAGCTAGTGTTGTACGCACAGATGGCTAACCTTGTTAACTTGATCCTTCGGTGCCCTGACATCGACATAAAAGAGATTGCTGAAAACTTTTCCAAGGTCCGCTTTTAGCTGCTAATTCCTTAGTTTATTATTTGAAGCATAATTACTTGAAAAACTCTAAAGTTGGTGTAATTTCCATTTCTCCTCGCCTCCAAGAAAGAAATAAATGAAGGTTATATCTAGGTACTATGGGAGCAGTCTTAAATTTCTTAAGCGTGATCTTTTGCTATTTTATCATTAAAATCTCTTCTCTTAAATTTCAAAACAACAGGAAGAGTGCAAGCTTCTGTTGCAAACCTGAGGGTTACTTAAAACATTTTGCAGAAAGGATCAAGGTTGTCTAAGTTATGTTGTAATAAGATGGATAGTCAATCCAAAAGTTCATGCAAAAGTACGAATGGCCTAACTAAGCAGTCCGGGAATTTATTACAGTGTAATTTCCCGTTTCTTTTAAATTATTCTTTGTATATAAATAGCCTCTATTTATTTTACCAAAGCGAGGAACCTGAAAAGCTCTTTTTAAACTGGATAAACAAATGTTCTGATCTACTGATTCTGAAAATGGCAGTTTGCATGTAATGCACATACCATCTGTGACAGTGAATTGAGACCCCTGGGGACAGGACTGTATCCCGTGGTTTCTATTATCAACCACAGGTAGTAATGCTTACAGATTCAAGCAGTATGGTATCCATGCTTGTGATCATGATTACTAAGCAATTATCCTGCTGCAGCTGTTTGCCAAATGCTGTCTTAGTATTTGAGGGAAGGTTAGCTGTGGTACGTGCTGTACAACATATACCCAAAGATTCTGAGGTGAGAATTTTTTATTTTTAGTTTTTGCTTTTATTTTTATGCTAGGAACTCATTTATTAGGATTTCTTCATCAGATTTAGGGTTAGGAAATGGTCAGTCTCTTTGACAAATATATAGAAGAAAACCCTTTAGAAAGCTTCATTTTCTCAGGGAAGCCAAATTTGGTCAAGGCCAACCTAGAGCTTAGAATTATTTGTGTTACGTAATTGTCATCCTCAAGCATACCAGTCAACTTTTTTCCTTATTCGGAAGCAGAACTTGCACCATTATGATTTGCCCATGACACAGATACCACTATTATGATTAGTGATTTGGTTTTTCGATTTTTTTAAATTATGGCCTCGGTATTTTTCTTCCATATTTCTTTTTATTCTATGTTCTGATATTGGTTCATTTCATGAGATTGGACTAGTTTTTAAGGCAGGTTGTCCAAACCTGAATTCAGATGTTCTGACATATGGACGATCTAACATGAGTTTAGATATTGGTTTATATAGCCTACCCCAATCTCTTAGGATAAAGGCTCTGATGATGATTTCTTTTTATTCTATCATATGCTTAAATGGTGATCTCAGGGCTTCTAACTCATTCAGTATTATCTCAGATTCGTTCTTTCCAGTTATATGAAGTGATTAGTTTTGCTCTGTGCTTTTTAGTGGATCATAACTAACATAAACTATCAATGAAAGTTTCTGGCTGTTATCATTATGCATAGGGGTAGAATACTTGCCCATGAAGGAAAAAATGTTCCTAGACGTTCAATGGCAAGTTTTTTAGCTTTTAACCTTGTAATATATTTGTGGCACAATGTAGCTGTTGCTCTATTGACTTTGTTATGACATCTATTTTACACTCTTTCTCTAGGTATCCCCTTGTTCTTTGTGTTGCAAACCGTATCTGAGGCTTGAACCAACTTCAAGCTAAATAGCAGTATCATGAAAAAAAACAGAGAGGAATTACTAGAGATTGTTCAAGTTTCAAATAACCATTCATATTCCAGAAGATATTATTAGAATAATTCTTTGATATTTCTGTATTTGCAACTGAATGCGCTATTCATTTTCTTGTATTTCCTAAGGTATCGATCAGTTATGTAGAGACTGCTGCAAGTACCATTACTCGGCAAAAGACTCTCAAAGAACAATACCTTTTCACTTGTACATGTGCCCGTTGTATCAAAGTGGTACTTGCTCTGTCAAATTATTTGTTCTTTCAGTATGTAACCTTGTTGCTTTCAGAATTGCCATTTTTCATTCACTGATGAACCAGTGTTTGTATTGTGTTGAAGGGTCAGTATGATGATATCCAAGAAAGTGCAATTCTGGAAGGTTATCGGTGCAGGGACAATGGATGCAGTGGTTTCTTGCTGAGAGAATCTGGTACGTGATCATAAGTAATTTAAGTCAGTCAAAAGACCTAAACAAATTCTTTACATATTTTGTAATTTGGATATGCAGATGAAAAAGGATTTGTTTGCCAACAGTGTGGCCTCATTAGAAGCAAGGAAGAGATCAGAAAGGTAGCAAGTGATATCAAAGCATTGTCAGACAAGGCTCTTAAGTCTACTTCCTCTGGCAGTATCCTTCTCTCTTTTTCTCTATCGAGGAACATTATCTTTGGTGGTAGTTTAATTAAATATAATTGAATATAATTTTGCAGTTGATTGCTTTTTATGATTTTTTATTTCTTAATCTTATTTCCACTGCCATGGTTTGAGAAAATAATTTTCTCCTTGGTGAATTAATGTCATCTGGGAACAATATTAATTTGCGTTCATAGAAAGAAATGAATGAAAGTTGATTCTTAACCTAAAGCTCAGGTCTTCAGGAAGCCATTATTTCGTATAAAAATATTGAAAAACTTCAGAAGGAAGTGTGCCATCCTTTTTCAACCGGTTTGATGCGAACTCGGGAAAAACTTCTTGAGGTACTTCCTTGAGTCACGTTCACATTTCTGAGCAGAATATAGCTTGAAGAAACTTAATTTAAAGATGATTCAATTTTGTATGATATAGCTGCAGGATTCTTACTGCTGATATATATTTCATCATCTTTTCCAATGGCTTCATGTTCATATATTTATTCTTTTCTTATTACTTCCTATCTGATGAATGGCTAGATTAAGTCTAAAGGTAAACTGAATGCAAAAACTTCCTTGTTTTCTCTTCTGTCAAACATATTTTGGTAACATAACCTTTTTTACTGTAGCAATTGAGTTAACTTGTGATTCTGATAAATTGTTCCTGCAGATATTAATGCAGCTGGAAGAATGGAAGGAAGCTTTGGCAGTTTGCAGTTTGACCATTCCGGTGTATGAAAGTATGTTATCTTTCAACTTGTATCTTTGACTGGAAACAAATCAAAGATCTACTTAGTTGTTGTCACTTTTTCACTTGTCATGGTAGTAGGACTGGAAGAGACAAGAAACTTTAATATCTCTTCCTCCAACTTACGACATAAGCCAGATGCATCAGGTTTCTTTTTCTTTTTTTTTTAAATCATTTTTACTATCCCATGAGTTTAGCAACCCAATTGAGTGCGTTTAATCTCCAGGAATAACCTGAAAGTGCATTTCCAATCCTAATTCACGCTGGGAACACATTCTATTTGGCCTGAAAACTTTAGGAGTTTCAATAAAATTTGCTGAGACTTAGATTAGTGCACCCTTGAATATATACAGTATAAAGGTCCTGAGTGAAAAATTATTGGCATCCTGAAATTGCCTTTCTGTTTCATTGTAGGGGTCCATCCAGGATTTCATCCTTTGCTTGGATTACAATACTACAGTTGTGGAAAGCTTGAATGGTCAGAAAATATCTTGCCCTTGTTATTTACTTCATTCTCTGGTGCACTTCTTCCAGTTGTTCTTTTTCAAAAATTTTAGTTAATTCCTTAAAGTACCTATCAGTTTTATAAAATGGCAGAGGCCATGACTTGCTCTACAAAGTTCCCTGTTGAGACCTTATAACGGCTAAAGTACTTTTGTCTGCCTAACATGATATTTTCCATAGCTGTGCTCTTATAGAAATATAACCAAAAGTCAAGAACTGAATGATTTATTGGCCAAGGGCATAGTATTATTACTTACAGAATTCTGTTAAAAGCCTCGAGGAAAGTATCTTTTAGCAACTTTGCTTGAACCTGGCAAACTTTAATTAGATGTTTTGTAGTGGAAAATATCCGTTGTTTTAGATTTAGCTTGTAGGTTGAGGCTACCTTTTGAAACAGCTTAATTCAAACTGTACTGAACAGTTGTTTTATTGATCTTTAATGGGTCAATGAGTGTGCATGATTTTCATATAACCTCAACATCCCGTTCGTATGATTTTATAGTTTCTCCGTTTTTAATCATAAAAAACTTGGATATTATTCACAACAGGTTACTCGGGGAGACAGATGATGCTATCAAATCATTCACCAAGGCAGTTGACATTCTGCGAATTACTCATGGGACAAATACTCCATTTATGAAAGAACTCTTGATGAAGTTGGAGGAAGCCCGCGCAGAAGCTTCTTTCAAGCTTTCATCTAGAGAGGAATAGCAAATGTTAATGGCATTGTCTTCTATGTTTGGTTTGGTTTCTCTTGAGCTCGTTGGAAAATTTTCAGCTTAAATGAGAAACGATTATGCATTCACGAAAACCTGTTTCTGATCATTTGTATCATACTAGCTTTGGAGAATGTTGTTATTCTTGCTTGTTCTAATTATTTTAAATTAGTGAAATGTTTTTTATATATTAAAAAAATGATATAATCGTGTACTCATTTGTTTTCTCGAGCGTTAAATATCATACCAGTATAAACATTTTTGAGCATCTTTCATGCCCAAGAACCGTTCAAGGCTGCACTCTGTCATTATAAGTTCATAACCATGCCATTTCAAGTTATTAACTCTTCTTTTTCAAGTCCTACCAGCGTTGGAATAATTTATCTACGAAGATTATAACCCAAAATCACTTAATTTCCTGCATTTTCTGAGTTTTTCCTCACTTGCCTCAATACTCTAGGCCTAGAACTTTTATCTCTTGTTTGGATAGCTAAAATTTATAAAAGAAAGGAAACGAAAGTAATCCTAACAACTCTTGTTTGATTAAGCAATAGAAAGGAAATGAAATGATTCATTATAATGTTTTTTTTTTCAATTATAACTTCTTTTGTTTTAAATTTTATAATATAATAAAGTTAAATTTGATATTTTATCTGTTAAATTTTTTTTTCAAGTTTCTTTTCCTCTTTGTTCATCTCAAATTGGGGTTTAAAAAAAACTAAATCAAGAGAAAGTAAAGGGTGTTCAATCGCCCTCTCTTTTTTTTCTTTAGCTAAAGCATTTTTCCAAACAAGGGGAAGGTTTTTAACATTCTCTTGTTTTACTTAGCTTTCATTTCTTTTCCCTTTCCTACCCTCAATCCAAACAAAGGGTTAAACTAAACTTGTTTTCTTCTGATAAGCATCATGGAGACAACTTTGCCTGATTTCCTACCTTTCATCTTATCTTCATTAAGATTATATCTTAAATAATCTCATAAAATAAAAAAAGTGGCACTTTAATTAACTAGAAGTGTTTATTAGAGTTTGTATATGGCCGTAAACAGTGTTACGCTCTTTAGTTTCTATTTTAATGGAATAAACAGTATTATATTGTTAAGAATGTGTAGGCAAATTCTACAGTAAGGTCACAAAAATTGACTCTATTTTAAGGTCATTGAATTAGAACTATTAGATTAGTCAAATCTAATATAAACCGTTGATGAAATTTTAAAAATTAAAAAACTCTTTAACCTGGTAACCTGTTAAACCAGTTATTAAAATTAACATTATTTACTAAATATTATTAAAATTATAGTATTATATTACTAATATAACCTTGCTATAATTGCAGTACTGTTCTTCTTATATAAATCTTTTTACTGTTTTTAAACCCTAATTCCTAAATCATAAACCCCTTTATTCCAATTTTTTTCTGTTTCACCTTTATTCTAGTTCGTAGCTGTCTCAGTATTTTATAAATCCTAAACTTTAAGCCTAACCTCAATCAAATAGTTGTTCTTCTTTATTCCCCACTTATATTTTTAACAATGGGTAAGTTTGTGGAAGAGAATTGTAGAAACGATGGAGATTGCGATGAAAAGTGCGAAGAACCAATGATTTACAAAGAGCGTCCTCCCAAGCGACCAAGGAATCGTTATATTTTTTACCAGTAAGATTTTTAATTCTTTACATGTTTTCAGGCAGTCGACTGCCTGGTTTTATAAGTGTTTCGATAAAACGATGATAGTCAATGTTTGTGGCCAAAATTTATTAATTGAAGCATTCAACTGCCGAAGAGAAAATTTTTAACAGAATGTTAGAATGCGTAAGCAGTCGACTGCTAAATAACCCAGTCGACTGCCTATTGTCACGGTAACATTCTGTTTTGAATTTTCCCATAGGCAGTCAAATGCTTTAAAATAGCAGTCGACTTCCTTTTCATAGCAGTCGACTGCCATAATGACCCAGTTTCATTCTGTTTTGAATTTTCCCATAGGCAGCCGAATGCTTTACAATAGAAGTCGACTGCTATATATGTGCATTTACAAAGCGTTACATTGGATGAAAATTTCCTTGGCTATTTCAGTTTATAGTATTGTCTTTTAAGAATAACATTTTTTTAACTTTATGATATACAGCCAATCAATATGCCTGACAAGAAAAATTTAAAGAAGATGACAAACTTGAATGAGGTGAAAATCTTTGTCAAATTCGGTTTATATGTATATTGTAAATCAAATCATATAAAATGTTTATATAATCTTTTATTTAAAATTAATTTTTTGACAGGTTGCAAAAGAATTTTTATCTTTTCCTGATGATACGAAATTAGTTTATGATGAATTAGCGCGTACTGACTGCCTGCGGTATGGTAAAGAAGAAAGTTATGAATTCAAAACTGAACAAGGTATGTGATTTTAATGAATGTGTGATATTGTTTTATAACATAAATGATTAACAAATTGTTTATAGATAACAATTTTCTAATAAAATTATACTAATTTGGTAAATATTTTTAAATGTTGGTTTCTTGGGATACACGTTGTAGTTCACATCGATTTTGTAAGTTATTGGAAAATATTAATTCAAAATGCCATAATTCAATCCATAGTATTGGTTTAGGAGGCTTGCTACATATTCAGGAGCATAAATTGAACATGGATCTTTGCTTATGGTTGATTGAAAGGGTAGATTTAAAAAAATAATGTTTGAATTTGTACGGTCATGAGATATCATTGACTCCTGAAATAGTATCTGTCATTCTTGGCGTCTCAGCTGAGGGCTCCCTTGTTCGATCTAAAATTGATGAGTCAGAAAAATCAAGTATTTGTAAGCAATTTCGTGTTCACAAGGGTTGCATGTTGCTTAATGAATTAGAAGAAAAAAAATTCCATCATTACCTCCTAATTCAAATGAGTTCAAGGCAAAATTCCTTTTATATGTCTTAGGTTGTTTACTATGCCCTTCAACAGGCATAAATACGAAAAAAAATACATTTCTTGCCTAAATAGTATAAAGTCTGGTAAACCATTGAATTTGACTGAACATGTATGTCAAACATTGATAAGCGGAGTTAGTTAGTTTTGCAGCAAAAGCCATGCAATGATAGGAAAAATAAGATGGTTCTGTGGATGTGTTTTGGTTATTCAGGTTAGTATTGTTTAATTAGTTATCTGTACCATTATTGTTAATCATATTTTTGTAACTGTAGATTATCTAATACATGTCACTTCTATATTATTGTACAGATTATTTTTTTGGATCACGTATCTGGTGCATGAATTCACTATGGAAATGGATTAGATCCAAAACCTAGGATTGCTGCATGGAACCAAGACAGGATTGATTAAATTTTAGATGATATTAAAGATTTCAAAAATTATCATGTTGTTAAGGTAATTTGAATTAATATATTTCTTAAACACATTTGTTTTTTTAGATATATTTTGAGTTTCATAAAATAATTAATGTTTCAATACAAGACTATAATGGGAAGTTAGATGGAAAGATCACATATGATGCTCATATACCTTCTCAATGCAAAGTACGCTATTATAGTTATATATTTGTGATCATATTTTAAATATGATAGTTATAATTTTAACATTATTCTTTTATAGGAATTTTGTGAATATGTTGATAGCATGCAAGAAACTATGAAAGAAGCCCAACAGAATGTGATAATTGACTTAAAGAAAGATGTAATGGAGCTGAAGTCTGAGATTGATCACATGAAAAGATCTTTTAATTATTTTTTTGAGTCAGTCAAAGAGAAAATTGGCATGCAGAGAGATATGATTAAGCCGAAGGCTGAGAATGATACAAAAAAAAATCTTTTGATGATTTGTTATGTTCAATGAAGGAGGAAATTATTGAAGCCTTCAAAAAAAAATTATTCTCCTGCTATTGGTCATTGTTGTAAGTAGACCTGCTCAAGGGTCAGGCTACCCGCCCAAGCCCGAAAAGCCCGTTTGAAATTTGGTCGGGCTTGGACAAAAATATTTGATAAAAAAAGGGTTTGGGCAAAATTTTTAGGCCCGTTTAAAAATCGGGTCAGGCCTCGTGCTTGCCTTTCAAAGCCCGGGCCCGGCCCAACCCGACTTGAATTATTAATTTTTTTTATTTTTTATATATCTTTTTAATATTAATTAAATTTTTATATATATTTACTAAATATAATATAATTATATGTATATAAAATATTATTGAATAATAAATATGATTATAAATATTTAATATGGAAATTGATATATAAATTTTGACAAATTAAATTAAATTTTAAAGGGTATAAAATAATAAATAACAAATAAATATAAAAAAATTATTTTCGAATTGGGCCGGGCTCGGGCTTGTAGTATAAAAATGAAAATGGGCTTGGACAGAAAAATCAGGCCCGAATGTCGGGGCCGGGCCGGGCTTGGACGTGTAAAAACCTTATTATTACCTGTCATGGGCCCGACCCGAGCCCGACCCGACCCATGAGCAGGTCTAGTTGTAAGTCCAATAGTATTTGTAAGGAGGATAATGGAGAGTTTGTACATGAAACAGACAAGCCAAACAATAATGAGAAAGATTTAGCTGATGATCAACCCTATGGCCATAACTCATACCCAAAATCTCCTATGAAAGAGCCGGATTGTATGACTCTTGTTAAAGGTAATCATAAGGAAAAAGAAAAGTGTATACATGATTCTCCAATAGAATGTTTAAAAGTGTTTCAAGAATCTTTAATGAAAGAAGATATGCCATATCCAAAGTCTCCTTTGAAAGAACCGGCACAAAAAGATATTGTTCGAATGTCAAATCTAAAGGTAACATTTACATACTCATAAATATTTTTTTAGGTGTACAAATATTATTAATTAGTATCTACATGTTTATTTTGTAGGCATTACAATTGGCAACAGTTATTAACATTCTTTCCACAGAGGGATCTAAAGAGAATCCAACTGATGCAGTATCTGCAGCAAATATAATTGTGAAGAAAGAACTTTTGACATCTAAAATCCCTCGTGTGAAAAAGAAAGTAAATAAAAATATTACCAAAAAGCGTCCTAAAAATGTAATTTTAAATCTTTAACCCTTATTTTTATAATAATCTCATAGGGTATAATATTATTTATAATTATCTTATAAATTTACTATTCAATTCTAATTATACATGTTTCTATTTTATTATAAAGGTTAAAAGTTGCAGTTCATCAGCTTCATCACTTCTTAAGTTGCCTGAACAAGTTATTGATGTTTGCAATTTTGTATGGAATTGTGATCGAACTAATGGCAGGTGTAGACACATAATTTTATCTTATTATTATTATTATTATTATTATTATTGATATATATTCTATTTATCATTATTATTATTATTTGTTTCTTATTTTATTTTTATTATCCTTTTTTATTTTTTATTTTTTTTATTATTTTATTTTATTATCATTATTGTTATTTTTATTATTTTATTTTTATTTTCTGTCTTGTTTCCCATCAGCTGTCCATCACCCTGACACCACCGCCAGTCACCAACTCTGCCCCTATCCCATCTACACCGAAACCCCATACCAGAGTCCCTCTAAAAGCCGGCCCCAACCTCATCCTCAGGACTGGTCTCAATCTCCATCACCGAGCCTTTACACAGACTCCTCTACGTTAGCCACCCTCATCTTCATCATCAACCATTCGACCCCCAAAACCCACTAAAAAAATCACGAGGACACCAAGACCCCAAAACTCCACTCACCACCATCATCACAGTCACCATTCACCACCATCATCATCATCATCACCACCGTGAACCCAACCGACACCTCCTCTGCCTCTGTCAAGGCCACCATCACCGAACCGACAACCTCACAAACCACAACCATCCGAAAAACCCCAGATCTGAGAACCCCAAATCTCAGATCTGAAACATAAACCCCAATCCGAACCTGCAAAAAAAAAGAAAACAAAAACAAAAAAAAAACCACAAGCAAACCACAGCCACAACCAGATCTAAAACAAAAAAACAAAAAAAAAAAGGGAAAAAGCTTTCGAGGAGTTCAGATCTAGAGGCTAGGGTGATTTTTAGGAGAAACGAGGTTCGGAATCGAGTTCAGGAGGCAGTGAGGAGTCGGAAAAGAGGAAGCTTTTTTCATTTTGGCCACCGGCGACGGCGGCCAGCGGCGGTGGACGGCGGCCGAAAATCGCCCGGCCGGAATCGGGGGAAGGCAGAGAGGGGAGAGATTTTTTTTTTTTAGAAATCTGTAAAAGTGAAACAAAAAATAATAAAGGGGGTATTTATAGAAGAACAGAACGACGTCGTTTTGGCCCTGGGAGAAGATCCGCGCGCCGACCCGACCCGGAACCCGTGACCCGCGCACCCGACCGGCCAGCGACGCAGGATCCGCGTGTCGCCCGCGGATCCGACCCGACTCACCCGCGTCCGACCCGTGCCGCTTCAGAGGAAAAGCCCGGGCGACCCGCGACCCGCTCACCCGCTCCGACCCGCTCAGCTTCAGCCCAGCAGCATCTGGCCCATCCGTGGCCTGTTTGGGCCTTCAAATTTGGGCCCACTCCAAGTGCTTTTGGGCTCAATTTTCTTGGGCTGTTTTGAAAGGGTTTCCTTTGGGTCCAAGTCCAAAAATCATTTAGGTAATTTAGTAATTTTGATTTCTTTTAATTTAGTAATTTTTGATTTGGATTATTATTATTATTATTATTATTATTATTATTATTATTATTATTATTATTATTATACATGTTGTAAAATAAAAGTCTTTTTGAAAAAAAAAATTTATTTGTATTTTCCTTAATTATTATTATTGATTAGAAAATGTTTTTAAAAATAATGAAATTTAAATTTGAGTAAATGATAATTTGAGTGAATGATAAAATTTTAAATTTAAGTAAACAAACATCCGATGATGGGATGTCATGAAACTCACAAGTAGTGATTTCTTGACTGATCCCTAAGTGAGAGAAGTTCACTAAGTGTTACCAGAGTATTGGGATACTTAGTGCAATTTTTCAATAATAAGAACTTTTATTTAAAATAAATAAAGAAATATTCATATAAAAAATCAAAAAATTCATTTGCATCATTTATTATCTGTTTGCATCATTTGCATTCATAATAATTTTTGAAGCGAGTGTGAATCTTCCGATGATGAGATTCTATAGAACTCACAAGTAGTGATTCTTAAGAAATCTCTAGGTGAGGAAAATTATTTCAAATGTTACCAGAGTATTGGGATATTTGATTTAATATTTTCAATACAAATAGGTTCACATTTACTTTTGAAAAATAAAATTTAACCTTTTTAAAAAAATAAAACAAAATGATTTTTACAAATAAAAAAAATAACTTTAAATAAAAAGAATAAAACTGATTGCAATGAAATAAGAATTATTTTTAAATATTAATTCAAGACCATTTTATTAAAATTAAAGGATAACACATGATTATTATGGTACCGTTTTTTAACGGGCGTCGTGGGGGTGCTAATCCTTCCCCACGCGTAACCGTACCCCCGAACCCAATTTTTGTTTCGCAGACCAAAAGATTATCTTTTTAATGAAACTTAATTAATTTTGAGATTTTGTTGAAAAGATAAACGTTTTCAGGTGGCCAATCACACCTAGTCAAAAAAGATTGGAGGCGACTCCCATTGTTTTTTTAAAATGTTTTCAAAATCGTCAAGCGCGAAGCCGTTACGACAGCTTGGCGACTCCACTGGGGACGCTTTTTGAGGGTCAAGCCATTTATTAATCATGTGTTATCCAAAGTTTTAATTTAATAGTTTTGATTGATATTTAAACTTAATTCAGTTGGATTTTGAAAATGATTTTTGTTTGCATTTGCATTTTTTATGTTATTTATTTTATGTTTTATATTTGTATATACTTGTTGTTAATAAATTGTTAAGGCATTTAGGATAGAGATAATAATTTAATTTGAGTCTGACATGTTCCCTCATGCACACACTTGCACTTGCATTTGCATAACATGAGCTCTATACCCGGGTTCCGTCCTTCTTAGGAGGGAGTAGAGTACCTTTGCTCTCGTGAGGTAATCACCTCCGCAATGGCAATCGAAATACTCCCACTCAAATTAAATCTTACTAGTCCAGTGTGGATGACAGTAAGGTATAATTTGGGAACCTTTTGACCTTTTAGAGACCCAAATCAGCATGTAAAAGGCCCTAAGAAGCCGATCCTAGCTAGAGCAATGTTCGATTTTTGTAGAAATTATCCCGAAATTAGGACACAAGAGGGAACATTTTACTACTTTTTTCGTATCATAACTCTGATAATTTTCAAATTCATGTTTTTTTTAAAAAAAATAATAATAAAATAAAAATCAAGAGATTTTTTTTTCTTCTTTTTGTCATTTTCAAAATAAAATTTTACAAGTTTACAATAAAAAAAAAGAAAAAAAGAAAACAAAGTTTTTTTCTTTTTTGAGAATAACATGGAAATATTCTTTGTTCTCTGGTGCTATTTGAAAGAAGGTAATAATAATGTGTGTATATATATTTTTGAAATTTGTGCATAGATAAAAAATAAAAAAAAAGGGAAAAGAAATTTTTGGATAAAAATAAAAGGTAAATTCATTGTCACATTCCTTTAAAAATAGATTAAATAAAAAGGGAAATTAAAGAAAATAAATTGTGGTGTGAAAATAAGAATAATAAAAAAAATTTATTCTTTAAAAAAAAAGGGAGGAGAAATAATCAAATTCTAAAATAAAAAAAGAAAGAAAAGAAGAATTCATTGAATTTAAATGAGAAAAAATTTTGATTCTTTTATTCTTAAATTTTAGCATAACATATCTCATTATATTAATGCATTCACATAACATAATAAGGAGAGTATTTGTCTTTTTGGAATAAAAGAAGTTAAAGATATGGGAGATCAATTAGAAAGTAGACTATTTTGGAGAATAATCGAGGGGAGTTTGGACAGGATATACAGGAGATGAAAGAGAAGCTAGTTAAGATTATGAAGTTGCTTGAAAGTTTTGGAGGGACTAAAATGGTTCATTTTCAAGGATCGCTATCGTTTCCAGAACAACTACATGTTGAATCATCAACAAGTGGAGACTAATCGAATTTTCTTTTGAAAGACTTTGAATGTCGAGGACACTAGAGTAGTAGAGAGTTTAGTTAGGAACTTTTGAATCTTGTTACAAGGTTATATAAGTTTGCATTCACTTCATTCATATGTGTATAACATGATTTTGACAAAAAATAATAAGGCTAACAATAACTGTTTCCTTAAAGAAAAATAAAAAAAAAAAGAAAGAAAAACAGTTGATCAAAACAAAGGAATGGTCAAATGACAATTTTCAGTTTATAATTTCCCTTTTTGTTTTTTAGTATACAGCTTGTGATACTCTGAAATAATAACAAGATTGAATTTTCTTTTTATTTCACAATTTCCATACAATAAAAGCTTCATATTAGCATGGCAAGCATGACATCTAACTCGGGGTTATGACAGATTAGGTGCCAAGTGGCTAGAACATTGGGAAATTTTGGAAATAGTTTTGGACCATGGAAGAGACAGAAATGAGTCGAATGGAAAGAATGGAAAAAAGCTCAACAAGAGATGGGAGAGCAATTATCACAGATGGCAGGTTTGTTGGAGAAGCTGAACAATGGAAAAATGAGAGAAATAGCTACTCTAGAGGGGCATCAGTTACGAAACGCTGAAGATTCTTTTTATCCACTCAACACTGGCTCACGAGAAACCCAATCATCTCCAGAGCCACAAGTAATTCCTACCATGAATCCCCTCGAACCAATTCATGTTGCCAATCTGGATAGTCACAAAGAGCAAAGGATGCCACAAGTGGAAGGAGGCTCAAGTTCCCGACAAAAGATAGAGCTTATAGAAGAAAGGCTTCGGATTGTTGAAGTAATGGATTTCCATGGATCTTTAGATGCAGCCAAATTATCTCTAGTACCTGGTGTGGTCATTCCGTCAAAGTTTAGAGCTCCAGAATTTGAGAAATATGATGGGACCACTTGTCCAAAGGCCCATATCACTATGTACTGTAGAAAAATGGCAGCGCATGTGCATGATGACAAGCTGTTAATCCATGTTTTTCAAAACAGCCTTAAAGGATCTGCTGCTAGGTGGTATACACAACTGGGCAGGGGCGATATTCACTCATGGGAAGATTTGGCAAGGGCATTTGTCGCCCAATATAAGCATATTGTGGATTCAGCCCCAGATCGTTTATCTTTGCAAACTATGGAGAAGAAAGCTACTGAAGGCTTTAGAGAATACGCCCAAAGATGGAAGAATGTTGCCACCCAAGTCCAGCCTCCTCTCACAGAAAAAGAGACGGCAACTCTGTTTCTTAATACACTCCAGGCACCATATTATGATAGAATGATTGGGAGTGTTACTAAGAATTTTGCCGACATGGTAGCCTCTGGAGAGATGATTGAGAATGCAATCAAGAGGGGCAAGATCAAGATAGATGACATTGCTGATAATAAGTCAGAAAGAAGGGAAGAAGAAGCACAAGTTGCAACATTTGAGGGGCAATTTCTCAAAAACACCGCTCCACATAATCCCTATTTGGCTCACCCATCATACCGTCCAATCTTGAACAGTGTCTCCTATGATCCTTATCTTTATTCACCAATTCCACAACCAGGATGCCAAGCAAATTCCTACCCTCCAACGGTTGCTCACACGCCCATCTTTATGCCCAGGCCAGTAACTCAACCTCCTCAGCAATCAATAAACAACAGAAAAAGATCGAGAAGTAACCAAGGAAAAATTTCGATTCCAATCTCTGATCTTTTGCCTTTTTTGGTGAAAAACCAATATTTGGCTCCTATACCTTTGAGGACAGCACCAAACCCATTGGCCAAGAGCTATGATCCGAGTAGTAAATGTGATTATCACATGGGGGCAGTTGGGCATTCAACGGAAAAATGCAGACAGTTGAAGGAAAGGGTTGAAGAGCTCATCAATGGTGGAATCTTGACTCAAGAAATTATGGAACAGTGGAAGTCCACTTTGGTGTAGAGTCATGGCATTTTGGCAGATTAATCTGGAGGAAAACGAAGATTTTGAGATTTTAAAGTCTGTATTTTGTTGAAAAAATGCTTGTCATTTTCGTTGGCCTAGGTGACAATTGTATGAGCACAACTTTTTACATAATTTGTTTTCCAGTGGCATATGACGAGAATGTTTCTTTTCTTCACATTAATGATAAAAATGATTCCAAGAAAATTGGTGATTACTGTCAAAGATGAATGTATTAAATCATTCTTGGATCACATCTCCATAAAATCTAAGTCAGTCAAGAGCTAAAAAGCTAAATTGGGGCATAAGATTTTGAAAGTTCTATTTTTGTTTTCACTTTGATCATGGTAGGGCTTTATTGTTAATGATTTTCAAGAAATAACCGATTTGCAAAACTTTTTGAGAATTTTTTGGAAATCAATGACAGTCTCAAAGATTCTGGATAATGGCGGTCAAATATGTGGCAAGATCATTTTGAAACACCTTTCCACCTAGATTCTTGTACAAATCCCAAATTCTTCAATCCTGTATTCCCTAGATGCCTTTTGCCCATGTTTTGGGGCAAGAAGAAGAAAAAAAAGAAGAAAAAAGAAAAGAAAAAAAACAAAAAAAAAAGAAAAGAAAAAAATTGATTGTGACATCATGCAAACATGATATTCAGAGGATTTCAAATGCCAAAGGAAAAACTTATCCTAAGAATTGTTTTTCAATAGAAGTATCTTAATTTGAGATGACGAATGGCCGTCTTTCATATTCCATTCACAAATATAAACATTATCCTGTTACTACCCCTTTTGAGCCTGATAGTTTTTTTTTTCATAATAAACCTCCTCCAAGGATCACCCTCCACACTGGGGGCATGTGCGAAAAATATCTCTTCAAAAAAGATGAATGATTCAACTTTTGTTTCTGATCAAATAAGATTTACTATGTTTTTGAAATCTTGGATATGAATCAATGAAAAAGAAAAGATTAAAAAAAAAAGAGAGTAGAGATAAAAAGAAAAAAAGAGAGAAAGAAAAGAGAAGAGGAAAAAAGAAGAAAAAGAAAGAAAGAAAAAGGAAGAAGAAGAAGGAGAAGAGATACATGGAAAATTGGAAAAAGAAAGGTGCTTCGAAGAGTGAAAATGATGGACAACCATAGGAGAAGAAATGATCCTTGGATTGATCACCTTCAAACACATTTTGGGCCTGTCTATCTATTCTTTCAGAACCTTGAACCATGGCCTACATTACGTACTTAAAAGTCCATTTTGATCAAGTATGGATGCTTGTATAGAAGAGCTCTTCTTTGGAAGATTCTCCCAATTCTTTGGCTTGAACAAAATCTGAATTCTTGAATGCATGGTGGAACAATCGAAAAAAAGAGAAAGAGAAAAGAAAGAGTGGAGCTCTAGGGTGAAAACCCGAAAAGGGCAGTCTAGAGCGAACAATGAACTTTTCATGCAACCAAGTCAAGCAATGACATGAGTTGAAAATGTGAAAAAAAGAATTAACAAGCCTTGAGAAATCCTCGAGATATCCAAAGATTTTGATGTCATTTGATTGCCCGACATTTTTTGAAAAAGTCTGAACCTTCCTTCTTGTAAATACTCTTCCTAAATAGGAAAGACCTCAGTCGTTCATGCCCGATCTTGGCATTTGTAGAACGTCATTATTTGAGAATTTGAGAGATTGTCAAACCAAATTGAAAATATTTTGTTTTTTTTCTCATTCAAAATTTTGTTCAAAAAAGAAAGGAAGAAAAACGATGGTATTTTAAGAAAACCATTTTGAGCCAAGAAAGGAACCATTATTTTTAGATAAGTGGCAAAGTATCCCCCAAACAAAACACCTAGTGCATCAAACTTTCAATTGTCCAGTTGAAGAGATCCGAGTAGGATTTATGTCACTCATCTTGAAAAGTAATCACTAACATTTTGAAAGAATCAAATATCACTTGTGAAATTTAGATTCAATTTTCTCCTGAAAAATAATTATGAGGAAAATTTAGTGCTATTAGTCAAAAGGCTGTGATGAGAATGCGAGAACTCTGCAAGAATGGAAAATAGGAAGGAGCTTTCATGGTCATGTTGGGGGCAAAGAAGATAAAAAAGGCAAATGATGTACCTCTTTGGCAAGATAGGAAAAAGATCTAAAGTTAGAGAATGTACAGGATTAAGTGTCATGCATACATGCATACATACACAATATCATACAATATCAACATTGAAAGTTTTTGTGCAAAATTTTGAGATTAAAACATGTTTCTCAAGCTGAAGACTCAACACCATTTAATCTAGATTTTAAAGGTTATGCAACCTTTTCCAAGATTAAAAAAAAAAAAAGAGAGTAGAGAGAAAAAGAGAGAAAGAAAAGAGAGAAAGAAAAGAGAAGAGAAAAAAAAAAGAGAGAAAGAAAAGAGAAGAAAAGAAAAGAAAAGAGAGAAGAGAAGAGAAAGAAAGAAGAGAGAAAAGGGAAGAGAAAGAAAGAAGACAAAAAGAGAAAAGAAGAGAAAGAAAAGAAAAAAAAAGAGAAAGAAAAGAAAGAAAGAAAAAAAAGGGGAAAAGAATTTAAAGTTTCATCGCCTCTGCCGCAAGAGGAGCACTTTTCAAAAAAATTTTTAAAGTTTCATTGCCTCTGCTGCAAGAGGAGCACATTTTCAGAAAGGAATTTAAAGTTTCATTGCCTCTGCTGCAAGAGGAGCTTTCTCGAAAAAAAAAAGAGAAAAAAAAGAAAGGAAATTTAAAGTTTCATCGCCTCTGCTGCAAGAGGAGCTCTTTTCAGAAAAATTATAAGTCCTCCGGGCACCAATCTCAAGTCCTCCGAGCACAAATCTCAAGTCCTCCGGGCACAAATTCCAAGTCCTCCGGGCAAAATTTTTAAAGTTTCATCGCCTCTGCTGTAAGAGGAGCACTTTTCAGAAAAAAAAATCATAAGTCCTCCGGGCACAAATCATAAGTCCTCCGGGCACAAATCTCAAGTCCTCCGGGCAAAATTTTTAAAGTTTCAATGCCTCTGTTGTAAGAGGAGCACTTTCCAGAAAAAGCATGTAAGTCCTCCGGGCATAATTCTAAGACCTCCGGGCACAAATCTCAAGTCCTCAGGGCAAAATTTTTAAAGTTTCAATGCCTCTGCTGCAAGAGGAGCACTTTTCAGAAAAAGAATCTAAGTCCTCCGGGCAAAATATTTAAAGTTTCAATGCCTCTGCTGCAAGAGGAGCACTTTTCAGAAAAAAGAATCTAAGTCCTCCGGGCAAAGTATTTAAAGTTTCAATGCCTCTGCTGCAAGAGGAGCACTTTTCAGAAAAAGAATCTAAGTCCTCCGGGCACAAATTCTAAGTCCTCCGGGCAAAATATTTAAAATTTCAATGCCTCTGCTGCAAGAGGAGCACTTTTCAGAAAAGCAATTATAAGTCCTCCGGGCAAAATTTTTAAAGTTTCATTGCCTCTGCTGCAAGAGGAGCACATTTTCAAAAAAGGAATTTAAAGTTTCATTGCCTCTACTGCAAGAGGAGCTTTCTCAAAAAAAAAAAAGAGAAAAAAAAAAGAAAGAAAATTTAAAGTTTCATTGCCTCTGTTGCAAGAGGAGCACATTTTCAGAAAGGAATTTAAAGTTTCATTGCCTCTGTTGCAAAAGGAGCACATTTTCAGAAAGGAATTTAAAGTTTCATCGCCTCTGCTGCAAGAGGAGCACATTTCCAGAAAGAATTTTAAGTTTCATTGCCTCTGCTGCAAGAGGAGCTTTCTCGAAAAAGGGAAAAGACAAACAAAACAAAAAAATTTAAAGTTTCATCGCCTCTGCTGCAAGAGGAGCACAGTTAAACAAAAAAAACAAAAAACAAAAACAAAAACAAAAAAAAAACAAAAATGGATGATTTGAATTTAAAGTTTTATCGCCTCAGCTACAAGAGGAGCGCATACAAAAAAAAAGAGAAGAAAAAAGAAAAAAAAGAGAGAAAGAGAAAGAAAAAGAAGAAAAAAAGAAGAAGAAAGAAAAAAAAAGAAAAAAATCAGGTCATAAGTCGAACAAAATTAGTGTCTATTGTCTTTGCTCTATTCCTGATTCTCAGCAATGAGCAAAGAAGGGCAGCTGTAGACACATAATTTTATCTTATTATTATTATTATTGATATATATTCTATTTATCATTATTATTATTATTTGTTTCTTATTTTATTTTTATTATCCTTTTTTATTTTTTATTTTTATTTTTATTTTTATTTTATTTTATTATCATTATTGTTATTTTTATTATTTTATTTTTATTTTCTGTCTTGTTTCCCATCAGCTGTCCATCACCCTGACACCACCGCCGGTCACCAACTCTGCCCCTATCCCATCTACACCGAAACCCCATACCAGAGTCCCTCTAAAAGCCGGCCCCAACCTCATCCTCAGGACTGGTCTCAATCTCCATCACCGAGCCTTTACACAGACTCCTCTACGTTAGCCACCCTCGTCTTCATCATCAACCATTCGACCCCCAAAACCCACTAAAAAAATCACGAGGACACCAAGACCCCAAAACTCCACTCACCACCATCATCACAGTCACCATTCACCACCATCATCATCATCATCACCACCGTGAACCCAACCGACACCTCCTCTGCCTCTGTCAAGGCCACCATCACCGAACCGACAACCTCACAAACCACAACCACCCGAAAACCCCAGATCTGAGAACCCCAAATCTTAGATCTGAAACATAAACCCCAATCCGAACCTGCAAAAAAAAAGAAAACAAAAACAAAAAAAAAACCACAAGCAAACCACAACCACAACCAGATCTAAAACAAAAAAACAAAAAAAAGGGAAAAAGCTTTCGAGGAGTTCAGATCTAGAGGCTAGGGTGATTTTTAGGAGAAACGGGGTTCGGAATCGGGTTCAGGAGGCAGTGAGGAGTCGGAAAAGAGGAAGCTTTTTTCATTTTGGCCACCGACGACGGCGGCCAGCGGCGGTGGACGGCGGCCGGAAATCGCCCGGCCGAAATCGGGGGAAGGCAGAGAGGGGAGAGATTTTTTTTTTTAGAAATCTGTAAAAGTGAAACAAAAAATAATAAAGGGGGTATTTATAGAAGAACAGAACGACGTCGTTTTGGCCCTGGGAGAAGATCCGCGCGCCGACCCGACCCGGAACCCGTGACCCGCGCACCCGACCGGCCAGCGACGCAGGATCCGCGCGTCGCCCGCGGATCCGACCCGACTCACCCGCGTCCGACCCGTGCCACTTCAGAGGAAAAGCCCGGGCGACCAGCGACCCGCTCACCCGCTCCGACCCGCTCAGCTTCAGCCCAGCAGCATCTGGCCCATCCGTGGCCTGTTTGGGCCTTCAAATTTTGGCCCACTCCAAGTGCTTTTGGGCTCAATTTTCTTGGGCTGTTTTGAAAGGGTTTCCTTTGGGTCCAAGTCCAAAAATCATTTAGGTAATTTAGTAATTTTGATTTCTTTTAATTTAGTAATTTTTGATTTGGATTATTATTATTATTATTATTATTATTATTATTATTATTATTATTATTATTATACATGTTGTAAAATAAAAGTCTTTTTGAAAAAAAAAATTTTTATTTGTATTTTCCTTAATTATTATTATTGATTAGAAAATGTTTTTAAAAATAATGAAATATAAATTTGAGTAAATGATAATTTGAGTGAATGATAAAATTTTAAATTTAAGTAAACAAACGTCCGATGATGGGATGTCATGAAACTCACAAGTAGTGATTTCTTGACTGATCCCTAGGTGAGAGAAGTTCACTAAGTGTTACCAGAGTATTGGGATACTTAGTGCAATTTTTCAATAATAAGAACTTTTATTTAAAATAAATAAAGAAATATTCATATAAAAAATCAAAAAATTCATTTGCATCATTTATTATCTGTTTGCATCATTTGCATTCATAATAATTTTTGAAGCGAGTGTGAATCTTCCGATGATGAGATTCTATAGAACTCACAAGTAGTGATTCTTAAGAAATCTCTAGGTGAGGAAAATTATTTCAAATGTTACCAGAGTATTGGGATATTTGATTTAATATTTTCAATACAAATAGGTTCACATTTACTTTTGAAAAATAAAATTTAACCTTTTTAAAAAAAATAAAACAAAATGATTTTTACAAATAAAAAAAAATAACTTTGAATAAAAAGAATAAAACTGATTGCAATGAAATAAGAATTATTTTTAAATATTAATTCAAGACCATTTTATTAAAATTAAAGGATAACACATGATTATTATGGTACCGTTTTTTAACGGGCGTCGTGGGGGTGCTAATCCTTCCCCACGCGTAACCGTACCCCCGAACCCAATTTTTGTTTCGCAGACCAAAAGATTATCTTTTTAATGAAACTTAATTAATTTTGAGATTTTGTTGAAAAGATAAACGTTTTCAGGTGGCCAATCACACCTAGTCAAAAAAGATTGGTGGCGACTCCCATTGTTTTTTTAAAATGTTTTCAAAATCGTCAAGCGCGAAGCCGTTACGACAGCAGGTACAATTGAAAATCTTTCATTAATTTTTATTTCAAATTTGATCACTTCATAATAATCTATTTGCACATACAGTGATGATAAGCTTGTACACTTCATGTACACTTTTGCAACAAGGTTTGACTTGATGACTCTACAACTAACAAAGTGGCTTAATTCTAGCATGAGTTGCTTAAGGGATAACCTAATGATGGTAAATTTTATTTATTACATTGACAATGATCATGCTAAATATTACTAAGTAATGATTTCAAGTAATTGATTTGATTATTTATACGTGCTTCTTTACCGCAATGAAAGAGTCTACTCCTTGGACTAGGTGGTACTTTCCATGTCATTTTCAGATAATATCATATTTTATTATGTTTGAATAATATTTTGTTACATATACTGTTATTTATTTATTTTTATATTTTGTGATAGACTGCAATTCGTAGATATGATAGACCAATTAAGTTGGATGATATAAGAAATATTGGTATCAAACACTATATGAGTTCCCTGCAAAAGTGTGAATGGGTAACAAAAAGTTTATAAAATTTAGCATTTATTTATAATTTATACCTTTTATTTATTATTAATTTTTAAACTTTGTTCCTTTTTTATTGATTAGATCTTTGTCCCAATGAATGATAGAAATATGTATTGGTATTTATGCGTCATTGACTTGAAAGAGAAGGTTATTAAAGTGCTAGACACTTTACCATTGAAATATATGATACAAGATTATGTGATGTTAAAAGAGTGGTAATATATTTTTTATATTACAGTTTTTTAAAACTTTCATTATGTCAATTTTTTTTACGCCATTATATATCTTCTTTTTTTTTCTCTTCCATTACTAAGTTTCAGGTTTAGAGGATATATTAAATGATCCATCATTACATAGAGGAGAAGTTGATTTACTAAATTTAAATGATTGGGAAATTATTTTCCCGGATGATGTTCCACAATAGACAAATACGTAAGTTTAAAATATATTTTCAATTATTTTAAATCATAAGCAATAAATTGTTCATATTTGTTAGATATTATGTTGTACTTATTTTTATATGCGTCTTATATTATTTACAGATACGATTGTGGAATGTTTGTATGTCAGTTTATGATCTCAATGCATCAAACTAAGTACCAAGATATTGTATGTTTCTAACATTCCCTAAAACTTTAATTATCAATTGGCATAAACTGAGATATTTGTAAACTAATACAATTTTATAAAATTTTTCTTGCAGTGTGTAAATGATTTAGATCGATACCATTTGCTGGCAAAGTTGGTTTGGCACCAAGAAAATCAAGTGCGAAGTTTTATATGTGAAAATGTTGCAACCTATGTGGAGTCAACTAAAGGGAAAAAACGTTCATGCAATTCAAGTCGAAGCTTGTCTTTATACTAAAAATGTAATATTCAAATTTATTTTACTTTTTAATAAATTGTCAACATTATTGTTTGACTTATTTTTGAATTAACGTAATAAGTTATACATAACAATCAACAGCCATGTGCAATGAATGTAGGTTGCATCCAATTGCTCTTTGTATAGGCATTTAGTTATAACATATAGCATCTGAATCTCGATCTGGAAAACAATAGCAGTCGGCTGCCTGTATATAGGCAGTCGACTGCCAGAGGAATATCGAATTCTGGATGAATTTTTATAATGAGGAAATCGGATATAGAGCAATCAAATCCTTTTTTGGAAAATTAAACAGCCGACTGTCATTAAATGTCGACTGCTAATTTAATGGCAGTCGACTGCCAATAGAATCTTTGGATTCTGGGTGGAAGTCGGATGCAACTATCGAACAACCAAATCACTTTCTGGAAAAATAAAGCAGTTGACTGCTATTTTATAGGCAGTCGACTGCCAGTAGCCTTCTTGGATTATGGGTGAAGATCTATAACGAGGAAGTCAGATGCTATTATCAATCAACCAAAGCCCTTTTTTGCTAAAGCAGTCGACTACTTTAGTCTGGCACTCGCCTGCTACCATCTGGCAGTCGACTTGTAAAAGTCATTTTAGGTTGTACATGAAGCTTTATAATAAGGATGTGCAATAAAATTATTCTAAAATTATTCATAAATATTTATGCAAAAATGTTAATAATGAAACAATTTTATAAAAATTAAAAACCCTATGGTTCTTCTCATCCCTAAATCAAATAATATTAAATTAGCAATATTATTTGTACAACTAAACAAAGAGCATAGCACCCATCAGCGAATAGTGCATTTGCTATTCCTGCAAAAACAATACATAAACAAATTATTTTCTAAATTGATTAACAAATTGAAAGACGAATAATAATAATAATAATAATAATAATAATAATAATAATAAATAGCATAGAAGGGATGATATGATGAAGAATCATCACCAGATATTCTGGCTACCTGAGAAGAGCCCATCAGACAATCATCTGAATTGAGATCAATATCATCATCAACATCATTCCATGAAACATTAGTAGAAAGTGTAAGCTCAAGACGTGGACACTTTTTCTTGGTATGACCTTCCAATTTGCAATGGCCACATTTCCTAGGCTTCTTATGAGCTTCAACTTTTGGCTCATGTTTGCTCCTTTTTTTAACTCGAGTAAGATCAACAACGTGCTCTGTCATAGGTGGAATGCTTGCATTATTATCAACTTTGCACATCTCTTCATACCGCCTTATTAGATTAGTTAATTCGCTCCTAGCTTGGGTATACGCCTCAGCCGTTTGAGATGCCACATAACATAATCTGGTACAGGAAGAGCTTAATGAAGCATAACGCAACATTGAAACATACTTGGGCTCAATAGTTTGATCAATAATTATAGGTGCATCAAGTTTGCCATAAGGTAAATTACTGGAATGGGAAACTAGCACATTCTGCATTCTTTGCATCAAATAACGTGCTAGATTGATTGTTGCTCCACTAGTCACACACTCCATTAGCCACAATTCTTCAATTGTAACAAATGCTAAACTACTAGTTTTGCACTCTATTGAAGTGGCAATAAAATGATGCAAAAATCTATAAGCAGCAGATGAAAATCGAGCAGCAGATACATCCTTAATATGACGTTCATCTCTACCACTATATTTTCGCCAAGCAGAATTTCTATCAAAATCATCAAGCATCATGTACACACCCTCAGAAGGAATTCCTAACAAATCTTCTAATTCACCCACAATCAACACAACCTTTTCACCATTCAAATATGTGTATAAGCAATCATGGTTCAAATTATTTCTTGAGCCTAATTCTTTTTTATTCAAGGCAATACCACTATAAAATTCTCTAACTAAAGATGGGCTATATCTTTTTTCACTGATATTGGCTATCCCTAACCATTTAACAGATTCTAACCATTCTTCAACAACCCTCAGTGAATTACCACAAAATTCAGACCACTTAATAGTTCTACCACATAAAAAACTTCTATCTCCTAGTCTATCACAACGTTCAAAGTGAATAGCGTTTCTAAACATCTGACCTCGAGATACCTGGCTCAAAGCTTGCCCTTGTCTTTGTCTCTTTCGAGTTGGAGAAGTAGCTTGCACTTTCCCTTTCCCTTTATCACCTTTCATCGACATTTTGATGATTTTTTTTGAGAAATCCAAAAAGTGATGGGTTTTTGATGATTTTGAATGCTGAAAGTTAGATTAATCGCTACAAAATTGATTGGGTTTGAGTATTGAAGGTTAAATTGGCTAGAAATTGACTTGGGTGGAGAGGATTAGGGATTTTTTGAGAGAGAAATGCAGTGAACGGCTGGAGAAGATGAAGAAATAAGGTGAAAAACGAAAAAGAAGCTTTTATACTGGTAGGGTTACGCCCGGGCAGTCGATCGCTTAATTATAGCAGTCGACTGCTATTATCGTAAAATTCACAAAAGCTTTCTGTTTCAAAAGCAGTCGACTGCTTAATTGTGGAAGTCGACTTCCATTGTCGTAAAATTCACTAAAGCTTTTTGTTTCAAACGCAGTCGACTGCTATAATTAAGCAGTCGACTTCTACATCGGCAGAAGCATTTTGTTTCAAGAATGCACATGGGAAGTCGACTTTCTTTCTCGAGAAGTCGACTCCCCATGAAAAATATCTTTTTAAATATTTTGTTAATATATATTTTTTATTTATTAATGTAAATTTAATAAAAATAAGAATAAAAATACAAGAATAATCATAAAAAAATTAACAATTATATGTACAAATTTTTATAATTAGCGTAACAATAATGTAATATACATATAAATATAATGCTTAACGTAAATTTAATGAGAATCGGCATAAATATAATAACAATCATTGTAGTAATAATAATCATCATCATGATCACCACCACCACAATCAAAACGAATAGAATAATAATTGCAGTAATGATATTAATTTTTTTTTTAAAAAAAAGCTAAGTACAACTTGATGATGTTTACGATCTTCTTGAGTCAGTGTTGAGATAATTGAATTCGACTCGACTTCTTAGCCAATTACCTTGGACTTAATCTCTAAGTTCAATAATAAGTGAATGTTGAATTAAATAATCAAATTATTTATCTTATTTCGTAAAAGTAAATTCCGGAAGGTTATTTTTATATTAACACATCAAATTATTATCATTAAACACCAAACATTAGAGTTTGCATTAAAACAATGATAATTAAGCGTTAAACTAATACAAGTAGCGCGGAGTTGGTAACAATAATTGTAAATTTATGATTCCTAATCATGAAATCATTATATTACCGTAAAAATATAATAATAAGTGTAAAATTACTAGAATTAACTTAAAACTATTAGAATCATTATAAAATTTATGATATTAATTATAAATTCAATGCGATTCATCGTAAAATTTATTAGATTTATCATAAATTTTATGATATTATCGTAAATTCAATGAAATTCATCGTAAATTTTACGAGATTCGTCATAAATTAAATGAAATTCATTGTAAAATTTATTAGATTCATCGTAAATTCATGTGATTCACGTAAAATTTATTAGATTTATCGTAAAATTTATTACATTCACCGTAATATATAGTAAAATTTATTTGATTGATCATAAAATTTATGATATTTATCATAAAATATATGACATTTTAAATTTTATTATATTAATAAAATCTATAATAATTAGTAGAAAAATTAATGTAACTAGGGATAAATTTTAAGTAATTAATTATGAAAACACTAAGAGTTCAAATAAATGATAATTAACAGTAAAATAAATCCCTTATTAAATATGTTAGTCGACTTCCTTTTATAAGCAGTCGACTGCCGATATGCCAGAATTAATCTATCGAGTAAAATAACTGGGGAAGTCGACTTCTATACACAAGTAGTCGACTTCCCAAACTTTTCTGAGCAATTCCCTTCTATTTTTTTAATATTAATGGATAATATTGTAATTTAATTTTGTTTAATGATTAAAGATGTGAATATAAATATTTTCTTACCTTTTAAAAAGATAAAAATGTAATTTAAATCTTTTTAATTAAATTTTGGTTTACCTATTAAACCATTATTAACATATTTAAATAATTTTTAAATTGTATTCAATATCTCATGAAATATCGTGATCTTACAATAAAATCGATATTTTGCGACCTTGCTGTAGAACTTGCCAGAATTTGTATCGTCAAATATGGCAATTGTTCCTTTCTCTTTTGAATCTACATAATAGGGCAGTTCAAGCCCTCAAGGCATGTAAAAGAAATGATCAAAGAAGCTGATAACAATAGGCATTTGAATGAAGCTAGCCGTTAAGGTCAATTTGGCTTTTCTTTCTACTGGAATGAATGTTACATAATTAAACTGAAAATGCTATCATACAGAATATGTTCTAATTTCTGAACCTCAGCCAACAGTTGAATTGAGAAAATTGGACTGCCAACATCAATTCAAAAAACAGGAAGATTGATAGGCAGATACATTCATGAACTCACTGAAGGATAATGTTTCATCTATCCAAGAATATAAAACCACAATGTTAATTTTTACATATTATTACAACAGGGCCGAAAATGAGCTCGATTCGGATGCTGCGGCAAGCATAACCCTCATCTTTACCAACTCTCACCCTGACTTGCTTAGATGTTCCTGTAGTTGACAGCAAAGCTTAGACATTTGACAGAGCAACTTACATTGTTGTTCTTGCAATGTTAACGATTGGGAGCAAATCTGTGACGTCGGGTCTCTAAGTAGTTGAGTAAGCTGAGAGCATAGCATCAAAGCATCTTGATTGTTGGAACATGCACTAGCTATGAGTTTAAGCAGTTGACAACTTTGGTCTTGACACAAAGATGGTTGGGGAGGGACTGGGGGAACAAGAAAAGGGTGTGCAAGTAGCTGAGGAATCCTCCACCTCTCGTTGCGATCCCATGCAAGACATTTCTTCATGAGATCAAGAAGCCACGGGTTAGAAACTGGTCCATACGTTATCTTATGGTTTGGATCTGTTATAACTTTGAACTTCGTCCAGAAAGTCTTGTACTCAGCAAAAGGGGTCCTCCCATAAACCATTTGGTAAAGTATGCACCCAAGGGACCAAATATCGGAAGGCCGGCCACATTTTATAGTATTTCCGTTTGCATCACTCTCATTGCACATGAATGCCTCAGGAGACATGTAACTCAGAGTACCCACCTGCGGAGGCAGGATACAAAAGCTTTTAGGAGTTCTCACTGATCAAATGTTTAATTGCTATAAACCACGTTAGGTACAAGGGATGTTGCGTTGTAGCTATAAAGCATTAACATGACAGACCAAAACCATCAAGCACTTTTGTTGATCCAGTGATCAACCACTTCAGATAAATGGAGATACGATACAAGATGTTGCGATGGAGCACATAAAATAGCAGTATCTATGTGATAATAAAAATAAATAAAAGTGCATTCACCACCATTATCTTGCATAAAACAGGAAGAGTTCTAACTGTTAATAATAGTAAACTTGAATAACAAACGTAAAAATAAAATTTTAATTTATCTTAAGGGATTAGTACCTTGAATAAAACAGTTGGACAGAAGAATGAGTAATGAGTACCTGTGCATCCCTTTGAATGTTGGTTGTATCACTCATTATGGCTTTGGCAATACCAAAATCAATAAGTTTCAGAGAACCTTTTACAAGAAGGAAATTAGCTGGCTTCAAGTCGGAATGTACAATACGATCCTCATGTATAGTGTTGACAGCTTGAAGAATTTGCTGCAAATTGGTTCATCAAACTAATAAATATTCTGCCTTTTTGAATAGTATTAATAAATAAGATGACCCCAAGAGAGCATGAATGGCACACAATTCTAAACAAGGAAACATCAACTATCCCTTCTTTCTGGCAAAAGAAGTCAATATCAACTCACTAAAGAAGATCACTAAAAGCATGCAACTTTCTCCAATTGCAGAAACGGAAGTTGCAAAAAAATCTTGAGGAACATGCTGATAAGAATATATACATACATAAAATAGAAAAGTTTTATTTTTCTGAATATAGTGAATTAATAATGGGAAAAAAAAGTTGGTTATTTTCTTAGTGTCACCTTTGGTGCATTGGTAGGTTTGCCCCATTGTGACCTGCAGGTTAATGGTTCAAGTTGCCAAAAGGGCTGCAACTAAAAGAAAGGGTAAGGGGCGTATAGATCTGCAATGTAGGGGCCTCATGCAGCCTCCCAGACCTCATGCACCATGTCACCTTACATGTAATTTGTTTTCCTCTTCATTTCTTTCTTTACAGCATTTAAAAGTTTTTCTCATGATATAATAAGCGGCATGATTCCCAATACTCATTAATGCAAGAAAACATTGTCATTATTTGCACTTAAGACCTGTGTGGGCCGAGAAGAGATGTTGAAGTAGAGCTTTGCATCGTGTGCTATTAGATCTTGCATGTTTAAGGACACTACTAATTTCATCTATCAATTTCTGATTGCAACTCTTTTTAGAAATTTCAATTTAGAGCTTCTAAATATTAGCCTGCAAAAGCACATTTTGTTGTTTTTACAAAAGCTAAAAGCTGTTTTTCAAAATCCAACTTCTGCTGTTTGGAGTATTTGCTACTGCAAAAGCTAGGGACAAACATCACCTTACGGCATGTGTGTCCTTGAGTACCTGTTTATATAAAAAAGATCAAAATAAAAAGGGAAAATAAAAAAAAGAGAGAATGCTTTATGCCCAAAATATAAGAAGCTGAAGAAATGGCTTAACAGATTGAAGTGAAAGCTAAATACAAATAAGTAAAACACAAAGATAGGAGACGACCAGAGTCTCCTCCAGAAAATATAAAATTGTTAGCCACAACATAGGAATGTTTATTTAGGTCGACTGTCAATAGATAATCCCAGCGTGAACAAGTAAAGCATATAATATAAAAACATTCAATATCTTTAGCAACAGAGATCCAAGGTAAGGGATAGCTTTAGAACCTGCCAGTAAAATCGAAGCCAGTTCTCATCTATAGTCTGACTGGAGCTACCCATTTCCTTCCATTTCTGGGATAGCATGTGAGCCAAGTCAATTTCTCCATATTCAAGTACCATGTATAGATAGCCATCATCCTTGACTCTGCCATCTTTATTTGACATGCAACCGTTCATGACTTCTCGGAGCAGATTCTTATCTGTCACCTAATATCAAGAAAGACCATTAAATATTTCCCACAAATTGCTTCAGGCTAAATTCTATCAACACAAAATCTGATAAGATATAATATCTATTCTAGTCATTAATCATAATAAAATGATAACAGATCTTGCCAAATAATTTAACAGGCATGGTGCTACGATGAATTTTTATGTTCACTATGGAGCTTTCGACAGTGACATTGTAAGTAAATATCTTTGCACCATCATGAACTTTGAGCAATTGAGATGATATATAAAATTATCTCAGCGGTAACAGACCCCCTCCTAGGCCTCCATATTGGCAGGACCATAACAAGTTAACTACTCCAATGACCATAAAATTTTCAAATAGTCATAACTGAAGAAAATAATACTTAGTTAAGTTCCACAGCATATCACTGCACCTTCATCATGTACAAAGTTGAAGGCACTAATAAGAGCATTTTACTTTAGCATGAAAAATTGAGTGATACGAGTGTACAGAATAGCAAACCCATTAAATGTTGCTTGTGGACTTGTGTTGTTGGTGAAAAATGGAACAATCAAGGAAGGTAAACCTTAAAGTAGATCAGAAGTTAACACATGACTATGGGTGGACAGAGGTACCTCATAGTCTATTAACTGGATAATGTTGTTCTTTCCCTTCAATCTGTTTAAATATTCAATTTCCTGGCAAAACCCATATGCAGTTGCATAGTCACGACCTTTGAGCTTGATTTTCTTGAGTGCATATATTGTACAATCTGATGAAATGACTTTGTGGACCTCACTGCTTCCTCCACTGCCTATCTTTCCAAGCCTTTGATATAGCTTCCCGTTCACTTTGAAGAACAAATCAGGGTCATAATTCCGTTTACGAGGTGCCGCTGCACCTTTACTAGTAATCTTCCCCTGCTTCTCTGCTTTAGAAGGCTCTAACTTTACATCCGAAGTTAAGTCTGTTGACTGTGGAGCCTGAGATTGTATATTAGTGACATCACCTGCAAAATCTTGCCCTTTGATTGACTTAGAAGACTGAGGACAAGGATCCTTTGAAAGTTCATTTTTGTTTGCCAAGCTTCCTTCTTGCTTTCTGGACAAGTCGAATTCCTTGACATCCACTTGGGCATCATTTCCAGAGGTAGAAGCCTGTGCAGCAAGAGCTGTCTGATCAACTAGCATTCTGCTCATTCCCTTAGTTGAAGGAAGTGGTTGCTGCAACGTATCTCCTTGATTTCCAAGTTGAAGATTGGCATCAGAATCTCCCAGGGGTTCTTTTTCCACAGAAGAACCTCCTTCTTGATGAGAACGAGAGCTATAAGTAGTCAGGTTAAGCATTGGAGCTGAACTTGAATGTATAGATGTGGTGGTAGCACATGATGACCCCACAACTGAAGATTGAGTGACGGGTTGCCCTAAAAAGTTTCTTAACTGATGTATCTGATCTTGAATAACTGTAGTTCTTTTTGCCAAAGAAGACATCCCACCATCAGACTTCAAACTGACGTCAGATTCTGTGTTCTGAAAATGCCGGTGCTTTGACTCATCATTATTGACAACAGTTGATGCCTCTACTTGATTGACTTCATTGCTTTCCATTTCTGTCAAGGCAAGTGAATCCATATGAGATGATAAGTTCTCCAATCCAGTGGCCATTCCATCATCGGCCCCTGCAGATTAAAAGGGAAGAGGAAACACAGTGCAGAGAATAGTGACAAATTCAGGAACTACACATAATGTGCTGTTTTTCAACTATATTTGTCACAATGTTGCGAAGTATGGGGCAAAGAAAAGCCAGAAAAACACAAACTAGCAATTTAAAGAGCATTGTAGAACATATTACTCTGGGAAGTGACATTGTGTCCAGTAAAAAACTGAACCCTTCTCTGACCACCAACATGTTGAGCTTCTACATCCTGCACAGAGATTGGATTGTTCTCTTTTTGATCAACAACCACCTTGGGTTGATGTCGATCAGCATCAAATGGGTAGAAATTTTCACCAAAGGTTTTGCTGATGGATCCAGTGATGGGAGGTGGAGTGATAGATGCATTTTCTTGGGACTCCCCGTCAATAATTTTGTCCTTGAATAACTGAAGATGACTCAACGAAACACAATCCTGAGACTTGTTAGTATCAACATTGGCACCAACATTTCTAGAAGCTGCACGCTGGGGAAGCACCATTCTTCTAGGCATTATACCATTCGTCTGCATTGTACCTGGAAGCCCCTCAAAAAAACCAACTTAAATTTACATTTCAACCACTCATATCATCTAATTAGCTAACAATAGATAACAAAATTCATTCAATGCTTCTTGATTTTATTCATCGACATCAACCACAGAATCAATATAAACAAAATTTAAGTAGATCCTAAATTCCATAAACTGAACTAAAATAGCAAAATTGAGAATAAAAATAAACCCTAAATACTCAAAAGAAGAAATTATAAAAAAATATATATAGGGAAATAGAGAAAATCCCAACTGAAACTAAAATCAAACGGTAAGGAGAGAGATGAGGTGTACCTAGAGAGCGATGGCGCTTGAAGGCGGCTTGGACATCACGGATGAAGCCGGGAGGGGAGGACGATGATGACGTGGAGGATGACGTGTCCTGATTCGCGATCGGGCGTACCAGATTTACGGGGGGTGGGGCCGGAAGCTTAGCCTCCCTGTCCATGGCCGGATCTCAACGGCATTTCGGGTCTATGAAGAATAAGGTTTTGAATTCTGAGGGTAGAAATGGCGGGAAGGTAGACTCAATCGGTTGAGGTTAGGGTTATCGTAGTGTCGTCCATAAGAAAGAGGGGAGTGGAACTGGAGCGCTCAGTGACAGTGGAAGAGTGAGTTTGAACGGCTTATTGGCGCTCTCATTTTTTTATATTTTTCTCTTTTAAAAAAATAGAAATAAATAATTATTGGATGGGGCCATTGGGCCATTTCGTTTTTAGAAGCCCATTAATAAAGTTAGATGTTCAACTGGGCTTCCTGAAATACCCCAAATACCCTTTCGAACCAAGCGGGGGAGACGGAGACGGAGACAGAGACTGATATAGTACTTGATTTTTAGAACATGAAAGTCCAAATTTTATGGGCCATGGCCCAAGAATATGGGCCTGCTTTTTTATTAGATACACCTATTTTTATCAAGTGTTTTTTTATTACATATTTTTGTCGATTGTTCATAGTATATTCCTTTTATTTTATTTCCAGTATTATTATTATTATTATTATTATTATTATTATTATTATTATTATGAAGAGATTTGAATCTAATTTTTTGAGTTAAAAATAAATGCACTTTATTTGAAATTTGGATTAAACGTTTTTTACTCGAATCGAGGAGTTTGATTTAATTGGGTTAAAAAATTCCATTTGAATTTGGGTAGATAATATATCAAATTAATCAAAGAATTTATATATGATGTACTGACAATGTATAGTTTCTATACACTGTCAATGTACTAAAAGTTGACACCTCATCAATAAGCCCTCATAGCAAATTAAAAAAATTTATTTATATTTACTTTTAAGGGCTCGACATATTTTTTAATTTATCAATTAATGAAGTGTTAATTTCTAATGCATTGACAATGTATAGAAATTATACACTGTCAATATATCATATACAAACCCTTTGAATAATGATCATAATCATAACCATTTTTTGTTTAATATGTTACGATTTGCACTATTTGAATCAAAACCCAAATTCTGTATTTTCAATTAACAATATAAAGTAAATTGAAGCAACTAAAATTACTTAAATTTAAATTTAAAACTAAACTAAATTTATGCATATCAATTCGAATTGGATTTTTTTTCATACTTTCAGATATGATTTGTATAATGAAAAACTCAATAAATTAAATTTAATAAAAAATTTTAAATTTTGATTCGATTGATTTCACTCCAGCTCATAACTTTGTGATAAATAGAGGGGTTTTGGTTAGTTATCCAGAACAATCAGATTCAAATTGAACTTAAATCATGCAAGAACTATTTCAAAGTGGGACGTCATTGTATCATGATCATAACAAGTTTTGATCATATATTTACATAATTAAAATTTTAAATGCTAAGTTAAAAAAAGTCTTATTCATCACGAAGTTTTCGTTCTTATATAATGCGGACAACCAACTTTGCACAGCACCCAGACTTTGCCTTTCCTACCCAAAATGTAACCCAAAACATCAAATTTGTGGTTGCTTTGAATCTGAACTTTCCACCTTTGCTCCAATGGTTACTCTGTTAATTTTTGTTTAAGCTTTCGTATTTGATTGCTTGCTCCTTTAAAGGTTAAAATTTTGAAAAGCAGAGGCTGCAACTGTAAAATATAATCAAACCCTCACCAACTGGTTAATAAAGCAGTGGTAAAGCTATATTCCAAGACAAGTGTGGAATGATTTTGAGGCAACAGGAATCAAGCAGCTTTTTCCCATGAGAGGGGCCATAATAATGGTGTAATTAGTGAGTTTGCCTTGTTGTCGGTGTTGAGCTCTCAGCCCCAAAAATCCCACCACAACCCTTCTGCAGAGTGCAATGGGCTCGTTTTGCTATATTTCCTCTGCATAATTTTCTCAAACAACGTGAAGAAAAGCACTGTGATTTATTTGCTACTGTTTAATTTAGGCTACTGCAAAGTGGAATCATGCAATACAATATTTTCTTTTTCTTTTTGACTTTTGCAGTGCATGCAATGTAGGTAAGTAGTATTCGACACAAATTTCTTTTTCCTTATAATTACCTATTTAGCATTTTCCCGGAAAATGGCAATCCCTTTCTTGTAATTGGGTATTTTATCCACTAGAAAACAATGGCTGTCCTATTTAAGTAATTTAATGTTGGGACCCACTTTTTGTTTCTTGCTCTGATGATTCAAGTATCTACAATGACGATCAACGGTCTATAGTTGCCATGAAAAATCTATAGTGCAACACGGTGAGAGAGAGCAGTTAGTTTTTCATTTATAAATCCAATATGCGAAGAGCAGCCCCAAAGCCAAAACTTCCAAATCTTAGCCAATGTCAGTGGGCACCTAAGAGGCATCTCCGCAGCTCCCTTCCCAACTGTTTCAGCTTCATGTCTCCAATGGGAGTCTATCTGAGATTCTGATAAATAGCAGAAAAAAAAAAGAGAGAACCCATCATTTTGTCTAGCTCAACTAATTTTTCGTAGTAGATATCCTCGGAAATGGCCGGACCTACTCACCAAAGAAAACCATCCAAGGAAACTTACCAAAACCAAAAGAAGCGGTCTCAGAAGACTGACAAACCACCCTCCTGGGCAGTTGTCAAAGGCCTTTTCTTTGGTAAACACCCCCAACCACAGCAAGAGGAACAGCAGCAGCAAATGCAAGAGCAAGAGCAACAGAAACAACAGCAGCAGAAAAAGAAGCAGAAACAACAACAACCGGAACAAGTGATGGAAGAAACCGGCAAGAAATGCAAGAAAATGAGGTGCTCAGGTTCACTGTGTAGCAACACAAAGGTCATGCACCGGCCTGAAACTGCTTCCCCGGAAGTCCAGAAGAAAAGGGCATCGCTCGGTTCAAGTAATAATGGTGCTTCTAGCAGATCCATGAAAGCTCCTCTGCATGAACTCAATGGAGTAGTTCCTTCTACTAATTCTTCACTTTCTGTATCTTCAGCATCAGCCTCCTCCGCTGGTGGGTCCTTTAGAGGAATGCCATTTAGGAGACTCTCCGGCTGCTATGAGTGCCGAATGGTGGTTGATCCTATTCTTGGAATAGCCAGAGATCCTTCTCTCAGGGGTAGCATTTGTTCCTGCCCTGAATGCGGTGAGATATTCATGAAAGCTGAAAATTTGGAGCTTCACCAAGCTGTTAGGCATGCAGGTAATTCACTCCCTTACAATTTGTTATCGCTTATAAACTGATTCCATTTCTGCAATTTTTTTAGTTCATACTTCTTTTCTTTTCTTTCTGTGGTTTTTTTTCTTTTCTAGTGACATCTACTTCAATTTCTTATGAAAGTACCATTATAAATATCATAATCTGATTTTTCTGTCTCCGGGCATATAAATCAACAGTATCTGAGCTGGGTCCTGAGGACACAAGCAAGAACATAGTGGAAATCATATTCCAGTCAAGCTGGCTGAAGAAACAAACACCCATCTGCCAAATAGATCGCATCCTTAAAGTCCATAACACCCCCAAAACCATCTCCAAGTTCGAAGAATACCGTGATTCCATCAAATCCAAAGCCAACAAGCTCCCCAAGAAGCACCCTCGGTGCATAGCAGATGGCAATGAGCTCCTCAGGTTTCACTGCACCACTTTCGCATGCTCACTTGGCCTCAACGGGTCCACCAACCTGTGCAACTCAATCCCAAACTGCAATGTGTGTAGCATTATAAAGAATGGTTTCAAGGTGGCTCAAGAACTCACTGGAGGTTCTGACGGAAAAGGAATTCTGACAACAGCAACCAGTGGCAAGGCTCATGATAAAGCTGCTGGAGTAGAAGATGGGAATGAAAAGCGGGCAATGCTTGTCTGCAGGGTGATCGCCGGGAGAGTGAAGAAGAGCATGGAAGGTAGCATGGAGGATTACGACTCATTAGCTGGTGCTGTTGGGGTCTACTCCAACTTGGATGAGTTGTTTGTGTTTAATCCCAAAGCTATCTTGCCTTGTTTTGTTGTTATCTACGGAGGGTTTTAGTGGGGTTTGTTTTCACACTGTAACTTTGTAATCGAAGGGAAGATTTTTCTTGTTTCCAATAATCCTTTTGTGTAGCAAAATTAAATCGTTGATTTGCTAAATAAATTAATTGCTGCCAACATGCGGAGTTTTTCAGGGGGAATGGTTTATATCCATGTGAGGCAGAACCTTACTGTCATGGGTTGCGCGGGGTCAACACTCGAACAATTGAACAATAAATTTCGTGGGGAAACTTCGTGGGGTTTGATTTTGAATTGCAACATGATTTCTCAGCCCAATACATAGCATTAATTGTACATTGGAGAACGCTAACGCATTAGACTAAACTAATGAATGCTTAACCTCGAAACTTGTTTACTTCTTCGTGAGGGTAAAACCGTCCTTTGCGGCAACTACATAATACAAATTAAAGTGTAAAACTTTGTTAACATTCATAAAAAATCAAGTTTTATTAAGCATACGAACATCTGTACCAAAAAAAAAAACGTATGCATATGAACATGATTCGAGCTTACAACACCTAAACAATCGATTGAAGGGTCCTTATGTTGTTCCTTTTTCCATCATAAAACCCTTAAAGACTCATAACCAAGATTAAAATTACACCTGACAATCCAAGTGTTGTATATATTTCTAAACTCATGTTTTTCAAAATATTATAAAGTGTCAGATTTTTAAACAAATGTTTATGAATTATATAATTGCATATGTGTATTGAAAATGATGTTTTCGAAGTGTTAAATAAGCTTTAAAATGAGTTTTAGTAAGAGTATTTGAATGCATTTTGGTGGGCATTCGAATACTCTTGAAGATTTGACTTTCTATTTGAGATTTGCTTTAAGACATTCGAATGCCCTGTCTTAGTTTGTTTCTGTTTGAGAAAATTACCTAAGGCATTCAAATGCCTTGCAAAGTTTTACTTCTGTTATGAAATTTTACACAAGGTATTCGAATTCTCTAAGGAGGCATTTGATTGCTTCTTCTGAAAAATCAAAAAATAAGTCTGTTGGATATAACTATTTATTTCAAAGAGTGGTGATTTCTCACCAAAGATATGTCTTTTGTCAACAGGTGTTTCTTGCACCTTTTGAAGCTTATAAATACTTCTTATAACATTCATTTTCACACAGTCTTTAACAATCTTTTCATATCTTTCTCTCAATCTCTGAAATCTCTTTCTTGCACTCTTTTCATGGTTTTTGTTCAAGTGAGTTGAAAAGAGATTTTCAAAGTGCAATTGTATTTCTCTAATAATAGGCATCGTTTCCCGAGAACAACACTTCCTAGACCATTTGCACCAGTGTAAGAAAACTATTATTCTTAAGATAACTACATACAAGTGTCTTGCCAACCAAAGTTTCTTCTTCTTCTTCAACTTATTTGCATTAGTACACCATCCACACTAAGGAGGATTTTTATACAACAGCTAGACACGATATAGTAATACAACAAGGAAAATTATATGAATAAAGAGGGCTTCTATTTATACCCTATTGGGTGCTAGACACATCCTAAGTTAATAAAAAAATTTATTACAAAAATAACATTATACAAAATACTTGTTTTATCCTAAAGATTTAATTTTGAAACTCTCGACAGTGAATTCTTGAAAACAACAAATGGCTCTCGACAATTTAGAAGGTCTTGGCAATGAAGTCAACTGCCGAGAGCCATTTGTTTCTTCCGGCAATTCATTGTTGAGAGCCTTTAGAATGTCTCGACAGTGTACTGTCGGGACTCTTTAAACAAAAAATAATTATTTTTTGGATTTTTTATTTAGTTATTTAATTATTAAATAAAAATTGACAAATAAATTTTTAATAAAACTAATAATTTTTTTATTTTTTTTAGGAAGATGCTGCCTAGCAGCATTTGGAGCTGCCAGCATCATCTTCATCTCGCTGCCAGTCAGCGTTCGCGTGCTGCCTGGCAGGATTTATGTGCTGCCCAGGCAGCATTCAACTGTTGCCTGGGCAGCACTTGGTCTCTGCCTAGCAGCGACGCTGCCCAGGCAGCATTTGCTTGCTACCGGCAGCATTTTCGGCTCACCGAAAATTTTTCCTAAAAGAGAAATTTGGATCAAGGGTAAATTTGAAAAGATATTAAATTTTTTAGAGTGTGAGAAATGATTTTAGAAATTTTTTTTAATATTTAGGGATTTTTAACAATTAAGATGTGTCTAATAATTTTTAGGGTGTGATTAAAAATACTCGTGAATAAAAGATGTAAAAGTGATATAGATTAAAATTTAATGAAGATTGTATATAAATATGATAAAAACTAAAAAAATGTTTTATGTTTGCCCTGAACAAACAAAAGTTTAATTTTTTAAAACCAACGCCATAATGCATTTAAGCCATATAGATCTCGTCATTTTTACATTCATGCGTTTGCAACCCGCATCAAGACAGGCACGTCTTTCAAAACTGAAGTTAAAGTTAATTGGAGTGGTCTTTGGTTTCCCAGCTTGCATATACTTATTGATTCATCATGTAGATTCAGAGTTCCACGCATCAAGCTTCTAATTTCTTGTTCGGAATCCGAATAAAAAATGGTTTCTAAATTCTAATCAGACAAAGTTTTGCTACCATCGAAGAAACTAACAAATTTATTTTAATCAACCGTGTACCATCGAACTTCTTCGACCAAGTGAGACATTTTTGACAAATACAAAATCCACACCCATAACATTCTTTCCCCTGAATGGGGCATTACTTTTCTTGCATCAATGCCCGGATTCCATTCCATTTGCTAACGCCAAACACAAACATTGCATACAATTGGAATTTGGAACATGGAAAGTGGAATAGCACTTTCCTTTCCACTGTAGTGGACTGGACATGGCCTAGTGTCTTGTCCTGATCAGGTTTCTTGATTAGTGTCAAAAATGAAAAACCCGACAAACTTTAGTTTTTACTGCAAACAAGACATTACGGAAGATGCTTTCATTTGCAGTTTGCACTACTGAAAACTGAATCTTGTCACAGTTTGTCTCAACAAGCTCTGTGAAGTCGATGATTCAACAAGCCAAGTTTAAAAAAACAAATAACAGAACCCCTAGTCTCAACCGACTCCCCTGTCCGTACAGCGTGCCCTAGTTTTTGTTCTGGCTTTGTTTACTAGCCTGTTTACTTTCCATTAACGGTTGCCCATGTGCTGTTGATTTGTGGGGGTTGCATTTCTAGATTTTCTATCTTTTGACTCTTGTTTTGTACTCATTACCTCATGATTTGAGTTTTCTTGATGTTCGATAATAATAAACAAAACATGTACAATAAATATGTTAAGCAACTCAGTATGGGCTGAGTAAGCTCTTGGAATACTATATTCACAAAATCTTCCAATTTCATCACAATTACATAGTAAAAAGCAACGGTTTTGATAATTGGGTACTTTAATTTCTTCTCCTTCCAAGGGATAAAATATATAAATCTCACAAGCTGGTGGAATCAAAATTAAGAAAGTGAGATTAAAAATGATCCTGCTTACATTTGAAGTACATAGTAGTACATACATGAAGAATAGTAATTTCTTTAATGCTTTAATCCCGTGTCTCTTTATTGTTTACCAGCGATTGCCTTCTGTCCAAGATCTTCTAGACTAAACAGTATTCTATGTTTAGGCATTAATTCAACATGTGAGTAGACCTGTCCAAAGTTCATGTTGCTTATTGAAATTCGAAAGTCGATTCGATTTTTTAGAGGGATTGGGTAAAAATATTGAATGCAATTAACGGTCTTGGATAAAATTGTTTAGGTGAGAACAAAAATTGGGCCGAACTCGAGCTTAACCATTTTAAACTTAGGCCTAGCTCGAACATAAATAAAAATAAAAAATTTTATTTAATATATTTAATAAATATAATATAATTATATGTATATAAAATATTATTATATATTTAATATGAAAATTGACTTGTAAATTTTGACAAATAAAATTAAATTTTAAAGGAGATAAAATAATAAATATAAATAAACAAAAAATTAAAATACAAATAAAATAACATTCGAGTATGATCGGACTTATATAATAAAATAAAAATGAATATGAACTAAAAATTAAGCTTGAACTTACAAGTCGAGTTTGGGTTTGTGTTTAAACCATTATATATAACTTAAGCTCGGCCGGCCCATAAACACATCTACATGTGAGTCATGCTTTCAATTTATTCACTCAACAAACATTAACGAGGTCATGTTTGGTGCTAAGTACACCTGATTATAAAAGTGTCCATTTAGATAGACACAAAGACTGAAAACAAGGGTGACAGTGACAGCGACGAGATCTGATTATAAAGTGCTAGATACACATGACCCAGTACCTGAAATATGAGCCAGGGTTTGGCGCCAAAGAATGAGTCATAGGGAATTTGCTCCCATGCAAAGCTTTGTGTAGCTTTTGTTCAGAGCTTTCATCAGTCTCAGTCATTGAGAAGGGTAAAAAGGAAACAGCAACACATGCTTAAGACAAAAGCTCAAACCCTATTCATCATGCACACTCAACAGATAAGAAATGATTGGAAGGAAAAGAAAGCAACGAAACATAAATGACAGAAAGAAAAAGAGAAGAAATGAAAAGAAGGGTATGTATTGCTTACGACAGTCAACACAGCAACTAGCGTGGCGGAGAGCAAGAGGCCTTGCGAACAGGAGATCGAGCATTAGTACTTTCCGTTGGCATTAAACGGTGGAAATGCAAAGGTGGGGCTCACAGCCGTACCTTGGTGGCTTCCACCCATGTTCCGCTTGTTTGGCTCGACAGCCTTTTAACTACTAGGACCATCTTATCTTGCACGGAGTCAAGCTAAACATTTTCGTACTAAAATGGAACCACGTTGATTGCTGCATTTAGCTAATTGGATGGATCGAATAAGGTCAATTCGGATGAAACGAACACCCTTTTCTTAGGTTCTTCACCTCTCAACACAAAAGATTGAGTTACAGCAGTTTAACATTTCCTATAATTTATTAATGCACTGATTTTTAAGGTCATTTTTGTTGAAATGTATGCACTCAGCTGAGCACAGAATCTTTTCATTAAATTTTTGTTCTCGATGATTTCAAGCGTAGTTGAAAACGAACATCTATTTTACTGAATGCTACAAAGGTAGGTGTCCAGAACAGATTATAAATTATTGGAAGTCGCATGCTTTGCCAGGATTTCAGGCAAGTTCATGTTGGTAGCAAGGAAAAGCTGAAAATGATACTAACATTTAATCAATTCCAACAATTTTTCTGTTGGGGTTTGCCTTGAATCCCACATCGAAAGTATAGAAGTTATAAGGGTTATTCCCTTATAAATAAAGTGTTAGGCTTGGTTTGTAAAATATCCCAGAGAGTTATAAAGTTGAGCTATTATAAAAGGGTGTAGTTGGGCTCTTTGGATAGTTGGGTTGAGTTTGTAAGGAGTTTGCAATTTTTCTCTTCTAAAAATTGCATAGTTGTAGTTGTTTGATTGTTTATTAAATTGGTTGGGTGGTTGTAGGCCAAATTGGTTGGGCCAAACCACATTAAAATTATTGTGTTTGTTTTTGCTTTCCTCTATTTTTGTGGGTGTTTGGTTTGAGGGATATTTTTCCCAACAAGTGGTATCAGAGCTGAAGGTTCGTGATCCTGCGAGAGGAGGAAAGCTATGGCTGAAGGTATGTCTGGAGGTATGCCTAAGTTTGAGATTCCTTTATTTGATGGTAAAAGTAATTTTATGTTATGGCAAAGTACGATTCAGGATCTTCTAGTGCAACAAGGTCTAGATTTGGCATTAGAAGAAAATAAGCCAGATGGAATGTCTGATAAAGATTGGGTTAGAATTCAGAAGAGGGCTGTGAGCACAATTAGATTGGCACTTGCTCCAGAGATTAAGTATACTGTATTGACTGAGACGACACCAACCGGATTGTGGAAGAAGCTGGGAGACATCTATGCGTCAAAATCGCTGACGAATAGATTGTGTTTGAAGATGGATTTGTATTCTCTGAAGATGGATGAAGGTACGAGTCTCCATGATCACTTAAATGAATTTAATAGATTAGTTTCACAATTATTAGCTATTGATTCTAAAGAGTTGAAAGAAGAAGAGAAGGCATTGTTGTTGTTGTCATCTTTGCCCAAATCCAATAGACCGTTAATTCAGACTTTATTGGTAGGTAAAACTACTTTGACGTTGGATGATGTGATTGCTGTGCTGCGTGAGAATGAAAGATTTATGGGCAAAGAAGATTCTTCATCTGCGAGAGGTGTACTAGCTGCTGTGGAAGATTCTACTCGAGGGAGGACTAATGAGAAACATGGTGGATCAAGAGGGAGATCAAGATCAAGATTTAGAGATTATAGTGAGGTGGAATGTTATTATTGTGGAGAGAATGGTCATATTCAAGCACGTTGCAAGACATTAAGAGAGGATATGACTGCATTCAAGAAGGCTCAACAAAAGAGTGATGATGGAAAGAAGAATGAGACATGTGTTGTTTTGACTGATTCGGATGATGATGTATTGGCAACTTGTTTAGATGGGCCTCATACTTATGAGAAAAGTTGGGTTTTGGATTCAGCTGCATCGATGCATATTTGCAATGATAAAGATCGGTTTGATGAATTGAAAGAGGTTGAAAGTTTAGGCAATATTGCGGTTGGGAATGGTAATCGAGTGAAGATTGAAGGTATTGGGAGTGTTCAACTCAAGCTTCATGATGGTGGTGTCAAGACTCTTCGTAATGTGAGGTATGTACCCAGTTTTAGCTACAATTTGATTTCTTTGGGTGAGTTAGCTTCACGTGGGTACACATATGTTGGTAATAATGATTGGTGCAAAGTATACAAGAATGGTGGTTTAGTTTTGCAAGGAAAGAGGAATGAGAAACAACTATATTTGCTTGATGATGCAAAGGATAGAGTTGTTTCCAAGAGTAAGAAGATTCAGAGGCATGTTAGTTTTTCAGATGTTGTTGAGCAGTTTGGGGAGTTTGGGGATTCAAGTCAAGGGAGGATTTGTTGGGGTTTGCCTTGAATCCCACATCGAAAGTATAGGAGAAGTTATAAGGGTTATTCCCTTATAAATAAAGTGTTAGGCTTGGTTTGTAAAATATCCCAGAGAATTATAAAGTTGAGCTATATAAAAGGGTGTAGTTGGGCTCTTTGGGTAGTTGGGTTGGGTTTGTAAGGAGTTTGCAATTTTTTTCTTCTAAAAATTGCACAGTTGTAGTTGGGTGGTTGTAGGCCAAATTGGTTGGGTGGTTGTAGGCCAAATTGGTTGGGCCAAACCACATTAAAATTATTGTGTTTGTTTTTGCTTTCCTCTATTTTTGTGGGTGTTTGGTTTGAGGGATATTTTTCCCAACATTTTCTACTCTGTTTAGCTCATTCTTTTACCAATTTACCTTTCTTGGAACAACCGTACAACGGGATATCATCGCTTAACTTGCATTGTGAACGTATTGTGAATGTAGGGACGTGGGTTTCATGCACAAGCACGAAAAATACTTGCTACAAAAGAAAATCTCCCGATAAGATTCTCACTATAAAACGAAGTGTCTTGATAAAACAAGAACTCTTTTTGAATACTTATACTCCCTCGATTTCTAAACTAAAATACTCCCAAAACTCTCATTGACTTAAGGCTAAATTAAGGCTAAATTAGATGAGCGGTAAGAATGATTGAGGTGAAATTAAAAATAACGAAAAAATGTTTAAAGATACATCGTGTTTAGTAAAAATAATAAAAGGAATTTGAAATCAAAGTTAAAAATGTAATTTGATATGAAAAAATCTGTCTTTTATCTAAAAAAAAACAGTTACTGGCCTGGCTCGCTGGACCGCACTGATGAGTCAAGCCAGGCCTTAACATTAGCCAATCTCACTAGAAAAATCTCAATCACTTTTTTTTTCTTTTTACAAGTTGACTCAAGAAAATACAGCAAGAAAAAGCACCAGAAGCTTGCTATTCCTTTAAAGGATCAACAAATCTCATTGAGATCGTCCTGATAGTGACGGTACTTCTGCAACGGGATATATTGGCTACAGCTGCTCTCCATAAAACGAAAGATGGTTCTGCTCCTTCAGCTTTTGGCTAATTGCATACGTTAGTTGGCAGATATTTGACTCACAGAAATAGAACGAGTTATTATTTCATTCACCTTCATATTCCCACTCACAGAAATAAATGGATAAATAATCTTTCATTACATACATTTAAGGCACTTAATTTTTGCAAACAAAAATCTTTCACAATTGCGTTTCCACCTAAGACAAGGACAGCCAGTCTTCTTAATATGTCAAAATTTTTCATGAGATACAGTAACAGTAATTTGCAGAACTTTATCGTAAAAGAACAAGGATGAAAAGCTGTCTTGCTCCCGCTATAAGGGTGAGGTGAAACTATGAAAAAACAAAAAAATCGTGTCAACCCCTGGCTTAATTTGATCAGGGTTTGCAAATCAACCTCCATCTTGTTGCTAACATCTGCACTGTAAGCAAAACAAAATTTGCACCTTCAGGTAAAACCAAAGCACCATTGCTGGACTAGGAATTTGGTGTGATCAAAATTGGAGAACCTGCATGTTGCCCGCCTAAGCTGCAATCCCTACCTGCCTTTGCAGATCAGATAGCACAACAGAGGTGTAGAATAACCATGGATAGATTTTAAATGCAGCAACAATACACTTGGAAGTATTTGTTGATGATTGCACAGTAGTGGAAGCTATTGAAATGAAAACTTTGCCTGTTATCTTGTAGGCTCGTGGTAGAAATTGAGAACATTAGCACTATCAGTTAATTTGAGTGTTGAATTATTTGAATGCTGGAGACACGCACATTCTGGCAAAGGATATGTGTATATGGAAGTTTTTCTGTTGAATTTTTTAACTTTAGGCACCATCATCCCCTTGCGATCACTTTCTGTAAGCATTACTTCCATCTCATCTTTAAAGGCTTTCCAACTGCACAGTGAGAACATAGAAGTTTTATACCTATGCATCAGTGACAAAAACAGAACAGACATGCCAGGCTCGACAAATCCTAAGAAATAATTATAAAGGCCTAAGACTTCTCCATTCTCCTAGGATATATATATTCAACCTGCAGCTATTTGTACAAACTATACAAAGCTCGAGGGCAAAATCCTTAAACATTATCATTCTTGCCCCGAATCCAACATGGTTAAAGTAACAAGGTGTTGTTACTCCAGAAGTCGAGAGGAAAATACCTGATACCCATGTCTTGCAGCAGAACCACAAGCTTGCGTTTATCAGGCTTAATTGTCTTTGCATGTCCACCAAAAAGGAATCTCCGGTGGCCCATCAGAAAATGTGGAAAGTTTCCACCCTGGGTTGTCACAAACACCTCACTAAACAAGCTTACAGTGTAGTCTAAAGCTGCCAGCCTTGAAGAATACCCCTATCAAAGAGAAATAGAGAATGTTAAACAGATATTGTAAAGGTTTGCTTCTTTAAAGGATTAAAATGTTTTATTAATATAATACAAACTTGTTATGACACCAGTCATTTTGGAGGTCATTCAGTTGACTTGTCTGTGCACTTAACTAGCCAGGGTGCAGACATAAAAGCTAAATAGATTCAAAGGACTAGGCAATCAAAGAGGATAAAACACTTTGTTCAATTCTGTTAAATCATTCATTGACAAGTGGATAAGGCCAAACAAACCTTCAAGATGCAGCTGGATATTCCAGTTTCATAAACAAAATCTGATATATAAAGAGTAGCATTATTTGGCATGCTAAAGGAGTGATATATAAAGAGTAACAAAATCTCTATATAGTTACTGTTGCTAAAGGAGTGATGGCATGCAAAATAGTCCATTGCTTCATTTAGTTAGAGGCAGAGTTGAGAGAAAATAAGCAGAAGTTTTCTACCTTTGAAGTTCCCATCTATAAAGTAGTCACTCCTATGTCTCTAGGGTAGAAGTATATAAAAAGTTCACTGATTCTAAAGGCACAAGATGCGATGCTAAGTGCAGAATTAGAAAAAGCTTGAACAACATGCTCAATATATCTAATTAATACTCTATAACTGCTTTTGATGAGAGCAAATACATGCTAAGGATTTAATCAAGGGAGAGTTCAGGCTAAAACATGTAGAACTGGGACTGGTAATTAAGGGCTCAAAATTTATTGTTTTGGTAACAAAAGAAAATCTGCTGCTGATGTTCATCTGAGTAGTGGGAATACAGATCGACAGAACTGTTAATGATAACTTATTGGCAAACTGATTATATTACAGGGGGGAAAAACCACAGCATGCCTCCTTCAAACTAACTTCAAACCCGCAAGAAGGGTAGCACAGCATTTACCTCAAAAGGGGCAAGCTCATCAGGTGTAGCAAGAGACTCCTTGGTGTAAAGAAGAGGAAACATCTTTAGTAAAGGAGCCAGATGTTTTTCTGCCTGGTAAATTTTCCCCGAGGCTAAGTAAATTGAAGTGTTGTTGTCAAACCCCATACCACGTAGCATCAATCCAACCTATGCTGACAGGAAAAACATTGTGCAGAAAGAGTTATTATTTGACAGAAATGGAAGCACGGTCTCACATTCAGCATTCATTTTACAAGGGTAATGGTCAAGGAAGAAAGATCTGATCTAATGTTGTCAGCTAATCAACATAGGAAAGGATCCAATTACCAAAGACATAAGCTATACCAAGAAATGTAGGAAGAATAAATGACACTGAAATCTAGCCCTAGTCCATGGTTCTTTATTCTGGATTAGGCTTAGGGAAAATATACCAAGAAATGGAATGTATGACTTTATTCTTCCTTTCAGTTCTATTTAGGGCTATTCTACATCCAGCCTTTGCTTTAAATAGTATGGTTCCAAAGTCCCAAAAAGTATTGAATGAAATATTTAATAGATTATAACTGGAGAGAGAAACAAAAAAATTCAACTTTTCTTAGGTACCTCCACAGGGGTTAGAGGGCATTTTCCTTCAACTCGATTGAGAGCAGGTACAATGACACGATCTTTTCGATTAAACTTCCCCTTCCACCCTTTTTCTCTAAATAAATCCATTTCAAGCTTTTCAGCCTCTCCTCCATCATATACACAGCAAGAGAAGGCCACCATATCCTAAAAATTGAAGAGGGAGAATTAATTATCACATCAAGTTTCTTTGGGAAGTCAATAGCTTGTTTTAGGAAAGGTAAAAAAGGAATAGCACCATACCTGCTCAAACCTGAGGTGGACAGAAACATATTTTCCCCCAGTCCTTGAGCTCCTCTCAACCATCCTGTCGAATAGTTTCTCAGCAAGTGTTGAAATTGGTAGAGAGAACTTCAACGCTTTATAATTAGCTATGCATCTTAGCAGCTGAATATGAGGTGGGACATTCATTGACAATCTATTAGCAAAGGGTGCAATGCGGATAACCCTGCATCAAACATATAACCATCATGAACAAATCAGAAGTATGCTCCAACAAAATTTGATTAAATATCAAGTACGAAAGGTGTTAAAATGCATTGAACAGCTTGCTAATACAATTAACATTTCATTCTAGTACGAGAATGAAAAAATTCACTTTATTAATGACAAAATTAGATGTAGATGATAAAATATGGCACATACCCTTGGTCCCTCAAAATGGGATGAACAACCCCCAAGTAATAATTTACAGAAGCCCAAGCTTGGATGCGGAGATTTGGAATATTGGAAATGTTGTGATCATATCTTTCCATCAATTCTTCAGGTAGCGCCCTAACCACATTTACATATCCTTTAAGGATGTCTATGAAGTGATCCTCATCATATATGTCCCCAAACAGACTGGAAAACGGTATAAGCTTTTAAGCATGATGTACTCAATATCTTTCAGTTAAATTTGGAGTGAATGAGTCCAAGACAGTATACCTGGGATCTCTCCAAACACTGTTGAGTTCAAACTGAGGAATAACTAGTATTGCATTTAAGAGTCCAGCTACAGCCACTGCATTGCATATCTAAAGAAAAAACGTAACAACATTAAAATAAGATGACAGAAAAAATATTTTTGACCAATCAGATATGCACTAGGAAGCAATAAGCCTTAGGTGACGTGGCAGAATCATATGTGGTACCCAGTCGTTAAATAGATAAAGCGTCAAACACATCTGTTAATTTTAATAAAGAAGTACAATGACAGTTGAAAATCAAAATGTACAAATCTAGTAAAATGAAATAATAGCATACCGCAGAACGTTGTTGGTTAAGACCACCATTAGCATCAACAATCAAGTAACCGCTAGAACCAGGGGATTCTGAAATTCAGAAAAAAAAATATTAAATTATCATACAGATCTGAGCACATTTTCTCTCCTTTCAAGCATTGGCAAATCCAAAAACCTAGAGCTCGACAAAAACTACAAAGGTAGGATTAGATGAAGTCTAACGAGTGATTTTCTCAATGACCAGAAAATATAAAAACTATATATATACAGTGATAATTAAATTTAAGCTCCTACCCCACCTTTCACTTGTTATCCTAGTATGTAAGAATATCATGCAACAGCTGCTCCTGAACTCCAATATTAACAATTCTTTGAAGAAACTGAAACATCATAGAACTCTAAGAGAAAAGCCATCTCAATAAGAAATTACCCATCATGCTACTTCTGTACATGGAGAAATGATTTCTTGCCATTGAATTTGGACAAGGTTTCTGTACTTTCAGCCTTCTTTTGTATTTCCACACAGAGGACAACTGCAGCAAGAAGAAGCGTATATCTCAGCTCATTGCAGAAATATCTCATATTTGGATCCTAATAAAGGGACTAAAACCTGAAGTAGATAAGCCAAGACAACATGATACATTTCTTTTCTAATTTAATGTTTCTTTTGTAGCAGGGCTTTCTATGTAGAGTAAATACGACAAATAAAGAATGTCAAATTAGCTCCATCTAGGTCACTATCCTGCTATGCTGAAAAACTAGACTGATCCTTTTCAGAAAGTAGCGTTTGATAACTCTGTTGTAACCAACACTAGCCAAGTATAATGAAGTATATATGCAGAAAAAATAAATAGAAGGTTTTGATTTTAGGCATAAGCTGAAAAAATGCAAAATTTCTTATCAACATCATTTCCCAAGTGGAGAGTTCAAAACTCCACTGATCAACTTATCTTAAAGTCTTTCCTTTTTCCCATCAAGCTTCTTTCCTTTCTCATTTCATGATCAATTTCTCTTTACTACCAGTTTCTGCTTTGTCCGAGAAACCAAATTATTCTATGACAAACTTTGTCTTATATCAAGTTAACAACCAATTTAAAAGGAACACTGACTAGCTAAACAACTGATCATATAACGCAAATCTGAACCTTTAAATGAAAAGAATTACGATTAGAAAACAACATTTAAAGTTAAAGCCAAATTTGTCAAAAAAAAAAAACAGTAACTTAAAAAAGAAAACTCCATTCACATAAAAATTAAGATCCTTAATGAACAAAAAAAAAAAATTAAGATCCTTTAAAAAATGTATCCTTTATGGTCCAAAATCCAGTAACAAGCTTCACCGTTATCATAAACACCTAATGCAGCCACAAAGTATTCACTAGCAAGAAATTAAAAAAAAAAATAAAAATAAGAGGGAAGCTGAAGAAAATGACCTGAAGAGTAGAAGAATTATCAAAGCGAATATCATCCCAAAGCCTCTGAAAATTCTCATGGCTACGGTACACTGATCCAGGAACAGAAGCGTAGCCCAAAAGCCCAGAAAATGGACCGACACACATGAACAAGCCGGAGAGGTACAAAAGTGGCATTACCAACAAGAACCGGAGATTCCTCCGGAAGTTGAGGCCAGAACCAAGGCTTTCACGGCGGACGAAGGAATGGGTCTTGGAACGCAGCCGGCGGCGGCACTGAGAAAGAGTCGGAGCAAGACGAGGCTTCGGCGGCGAAGGAGGTGGGCTAGGAGAGTTGCTGTTGGTACCACTACTGCCCTCGCTGCTGTAGTCATTCCCATTGCTGCCACTGTTGTTGTTGCTATTGCTGTTGGGTTTCATGGAAGTAGCAATGTGAGCTGCCATGCAAATAGAAACTCAGAGAAAGGAAGCGAAGAAGATTCTTTTTCTTTACTGTTTTTTTGGAGATTTTAAGTTCTGTCTGTGGCTGAAACGGGGAAGAGTGTGGACTGATTTCAGAAGTTTTTTCTTTTTTTTTTCACCACTGAGATAACAGTCGGAGAAGCTTGGCTAAGTTTTAGTTGGCGTGGCTTAAACTGAGCTGATTCGAATGATAGCAATAGTAACAAGTAACAACAATTTCATTTTATCCAAAACACAGTTTTTAAAATTTAGGGATAAAATTAAAATGGTAATACATATTTTTAAATATTAAAATATAAAAAATAAAATTAAATATATATCATCATCTTAATTTTAAAATTGAGATATTAATAAAGTGAAGGGGTGAGTGGTTTGAATTAATATTATCTATGAAATATCAAAATTGAATTAATTTGATTAATTCGATAGATTAATTCAGTTTAAATCAAAATTTAATTTATAAAATATAATATAAATATAAAATAGTTTTAATATGAAAACATAAATATATATTTTTAATGATAAATCAAAATTATTAACTGAGACCATTGATTTAAATTTATTTTGATTATTTCAATTAATTACTTTAACTCAATTCCATCGATTATATCAAATAAAATTTATTTTAAATAATTTTTAAATTTTAAAACCGATTAAAATTAGACTAAATCGATCTACTGCTTTTCCCAACAAAAGTCAAAAGTGGTATCGAGAAGAATGGAAGGCGTTGAAGTAAGAGAAAGGGTGAGAATTCTTTGGATAAAAAAAAAAAAGAGTGAAAGGGTGAGAATTCCGATTAAAAAAATTAAAAAAAAAAGGAGAGAGAGAGAGAAAGGGTGAGAACGGCTACAGGCTACAGCCGTGGTCGTGAGTCGTGAGTAGTGAGAGGTTGCGTTGCCTTCGGCTACGGAGTATAATTGTGTGTTTGGACGGTTTTACCCTTCCACTCATTCCGGATTCACCTCCAATGGCTCCACTCACTTTTCACTTGGAACTTTCTCGTGTCTCCGTTCCTATTATTTTATGTTTAATCAATAAGCTGATTTGTCTATCATTCGGTATTCATTCTTCATCTCTTCGTGTGAACGCGCGTGTCATATTTTATGTTCATAACGTACGAACCTTGTCTTCATTTTTTTTTTCCTGTTACAAAAAAAAAAAAGTTAAATAACTAAGGAATGTTTTGTTACATAAATATTTTAATTTTTTTATATATTTTTAACAATTTCTTCATCAAACAGTTAAAAAAAATTCAAGTATATATGGTAAGCATTCGAGTTCAAACATTCTCACCTCACTTTCTATTATAAAAAAAAAAAAATCTTCTTTATCACAATAACATATTATTTGAATATTTATTGTCTTTCAACTTATCAAATCTCAAATATTTTTTAAAATTATTTCATGATTTTTTTCTATGTTTATAATGAGGTATAAGTATAATTGTAAAAGAAAAAACGAGAATTCGAACATTAAATCCAATCTGATTGTTTATTTAATGATTTTTTTTTATCATAAGAGTATGTGTGTAAATTTTTTTATATATGTTGTTGCACAAAACAACAATAAAGGTATGCTGACGTCGATGTTCGTACTTGGTCTCCACGTGTCTCCAAGAAGCTTCTGTAAAACAAGAAAAGTCAGAGAGACGCAGGGGTGATTCCCTGCGTAGACACTCCGATGCTTAAGTCAGCAGAAAGTTCTTCAGTATTAAAAAGCGTAAAAGCCCGTAATCAAAGATTCTCCCATAAGATTATACCTGAAGCCTATTTATAGGCGAATATTCTAGGTTGATTACCTGGGGATAAGTACGTAACTTTGCTAAGAGTTTGTATCCAGATGTAATACAAATTCCACGTACAGATAAACTCGAACCCTGTCGCTGGCGAGAGACCATCTCGCAAATCACGTTATGGCGTCAGGGGTCTGTCGCCAGTCGATAGACGGGACTGATGCTACGTGTCGCAATGTGACGTCAGGCGATAGGCTGAGAGTCTGTCGCCTAGCGACAAGTATTGTGCGGTAGCCTATGTCGTCTGTCGCCGAAGGCCACGTGGCCTAGTGATCTCCTGCCACGTGGTGGTCTTTGATGAACCTTAGGCCTGGCCCAAAGTTGGTATACTTTGTCATATCAATTGCTCCCCACTCTCTTGTTGGATTTTTCTAACCAAGAGAGTATAAATATGTGTGTTTTTTTTTTTTTGCTTCAGCCCACCGTGAATAGTTTTCTCTATTTTTTGCTATTTCTTCTGGTATTTTTTCAGGTGAAAAAGCTCTACTCTGTGACAGACGTGATCGGGTGCGACGTTTAGCATTCTCTGTCGCGGCTATATAAACCGTTGGGGCTCTTCGAGAGAGTGCACGAAAACCTCTGAGCAGCCGTCTGTCGCCCATCTTTCAGCTCTCTGGCCAAAAGAGTCTGTCACCTAAAAGAGCCTGTCGCTCTCTCGTCAGGATCTCTCGCTCATCTCAGTAAGTGCATATCTGTCGCCTTATTTATCACCTTTCGCATTCAGATTTAGGCCTCCCGCATGTGTTTTTAGTCTTCCGCGTAGAGCCTAGGTCTCTCGCAGGTCTCTCGTTCAGTAGGTCTGTCGCCCTAACAGGTCATTCCTTCGCCATGTCTTTGCTACGTCCGGGTAAAACACTTAGAACTGGTGGTGTTCTGTGTTCTTTGACAAATGCTGACTTAGAGGATTTTAGGACTCGTTTCCCTCTTCCGTCAGGTTATCGTTATAGACTTCCAGTCCAAGGGGAGGCTACACCCGACTTGGTTAGAAATGGTGTAGCTGTTCATAAGGCCTCGTTATCCTTTGGTTTTCGCTTCCCTCTTCCGGAGTTTGGTGAAGCGTTTCTTAGGTATAAGGACATCGTCCCGTGTCAACTCCATCCCCATGCGTGGGCCCAGTTGGTAGCGTTTTCCATAGTGTGTCGTCACTTGGGTATTGTCCCAACTGTTCCTCTTTTAAGCGCTTTTTTCAGAGTTCATGGGTTGAAAGGGTTGATAACGTTCTCTCTCCAACGGTTGAACACCAACGAGTTTCCTAATAATAAGATCTTCTCGGATCTTCCCAATAAACTGCGTGGCTTTGAGAGTGAGTGGGTCATTGTCGAGATTCCAAGCGACCTACGGATCCGCAAGAGATGGAATCGTGATACCTCCGACCACTCACAGCGCTCAGAAAGATTCAAAGCAGAAACTTTGAGAGACCAATTTGGTGAGCCTATTCGGCGGATCTGTTCTACCGGGGAGCGTAACTTATTCTCCCTTTTAACCTCGGAGAATATCGCCGCTGCCAGCTGGGGGGTAAGCAGGACCGTTGTTGGGACTTCCACTGCCCCATCAAACTTGCCTGCAACTCCACGTGTTCTTGATGCTGGTCCTAGTCAGCCATCTTCGATAGTCGTAGCCGAAGCATCCGCCCCTGTAGGTCATCTTGTAGATGAATCCTCTTCGGACTCGGAGGATGAGACCCCTGAGGCTGCGGGTACCAGTGATCAGTCAGAGGAGAATCCTGAGTGGGCTCGGGCCGATGCCTTTGGGAGTCCCTTCGTTGATTTCCCCTTGGATTCATCCTTGAATAGTTTAGAGGATATTAGTGGTTTTTTAGTTTTCTAATTTCCTTTTTACTTCTTGTATACGTGGGTGTGGCGTTTTACTTGGTCAGCTAATTCCTTCTTATATTGTGCAGGTATGAACTTTCAGGAGTTTTTGCGTAGGAGGGATGCCAGTGATGCTGCTCGAGCGGCTCCTGCTTCTCAGTCGCAAGTTGGGGCTTCCTCATCTGGACCAGCTCGTACTCCCTCATCTGGACCAGTTCGTGCTCCCTTATGATGAGTGTCGTCAGTCACCAAAAATAAAATTTCCTAACTCTACTATGTAGATAGCGGAGCAAGGGTCGAACCCACAGAGACTGAATTTTTTAAATTAATTATTAAATTAAAAATCTAATTTTAGGATTTGGGGAAAGAAGAAGAAAATCTGGGGGTTTTGGAGACTATTCTAAAATAAAGAAAACAAGAATTATTAAGTATCAAAGACAAATAGCAAAAAGCTTCAGTTACGAGGCAATCAATCATTCTTGGATTTTGATGTTGGTCATTGATTACAAAATATCACTGTCAATTAAATAGTCAACCGTAGCATAACAACAAGCTCTGTTACACCATCTTTCCTTACTGAGTCGTTAGTTAAAACAAGCTCTTTAACTAATCTCTAACTACTTAACCTACCTAGAACAAGCTCTCTAGATATAAGTTGTAGCAGCATTAACAACAAGAAAGATATGGGTTGACATTAGATAACAAACACATAAGCTCGGTTTATTTAATCTAAACCTTAATTCTCCTCCATCCCTAGTGATTAACTCCACAAGCAATTACGGACTTATGTTTTTAATCTGGCGGTAGATTATTTAGTTTAACTAAATAGTGTGCACCCTATCTAATCAAACAAACAATCATTATAATGTGCTCAGAGAATCTTGGATACTTAATCAACAATTATACAATAGGTTCAAGAATCTCACAACATGCTTTTCCCAAGAATAATTAATTTACCTCATAACTGAATAAGAAAACTACTCACTAGACATATTCAAGATCATATAATTCAAGTTTAATATTATAAAGATCACAAATATCATGCAAGAAACAATCAAAGAAGCAATCTTTAATAATATAAAATCAGAATTACTAATCAAGATTATAAAGTAGTAAGTAAGAACACACAAACAATATTAATTTAAATAAAGAAAACAAAATCAGAATTAAAAATAATAAAGAAATCAGCAACTAATTAAAAATAAAAAAAATAAAATTTTATTAAAAACCCTAAAGAAAATCCTACAAGACTAAAAGAGAAGAGGGAGGAGAGGGATGTGAGGGATTTAAGGGATTGCTGTTTATGAGAGCCTTGTGCTCTTTATATAGGCCTAAGGAAGAGTTTAAAAGACTTTCCTAAGCAATGTGGGATTCAGATAAGAGTTTACTTGGGAAACAAGTAATTTGACTAGTCAAACTCTTACCTTTATCTCATCATCTTTTTACAATTATTTTCTAAGTAAAATTCCTAAGGCCTATTTTTATTAATTAATTACAGATCTAAGACAAAATAAAATTAAGAAATTATCTTCTCTCAACAAAATCTGGTCTTGAACTTGCTTTGTTGGAATTTCTTCTCAATCTCGTTTTTCTGCCCAGAATTTCGTACTGATTTTGTCTAGACGTTTGACCCATCAAATGAACTCCGATTTTTGTGATCTTGGACATTCTGGAAACCTTGAGAAGTCCTCTACAACTTCTATGAAGGCCACTTCTTGAGATCAGGTTGTTAAATTGGTCAAAAACGTCAATCTTTCAAGCTGGACAGAAAATACTGCACTTTGCTCTTTTTAACTTCTTTTTATTCCAACTTTGATATTTAATACCTAAAACATAAAATAAACATTAGTAAGCTCTTTTAGGCATAAAACATCAATAAAGAAAATATATTAGCACATATAAAATTCACAAAATATCATCCTATCAAATTCCCCCACACTTAGCTTTTGCTAGTCCTCTAGCAAACCTTAGCTAACTAATTCCTAAAGAACTAAATCCTAAAATCCTAACTCACTTTCGTAGGAATCACGATTGCATTTAGCTTATGCAATAAGCCTTTAAACCCCTAGGTCACCCCTAGTGGACGAGTTGTGTCTCGTGAGGGCTTTCAGAAGATATACCCACAAAATCTTTTACTTAAGACTCAATTTTAAAAATTCAAAATAAGACTCAAAAATTAAAAATTAAGACTCAAAAAAAGATTAAGATCATGAACATATTTTCAAATCTTTCAATTCTTAACTCATAACTTCAACAAGAGTCAAATAATCAAGTCAATCATATTCTAATCATTACTTCTCATATTCATGCATACTTCTAAATAAATTCATGCAAAATTCACAATCAACACAATTGAAACATATAACACCAACTTTGCAATTATCCACTTTACATTACCACAAACAAAGTCAATAGATCAAGAACTTTTTTTTTTGTTTTTCTTTCTTTTCTTTTTTTTTTCTTTTAAGGTTTCAATAATGGTTTCCCTAAGTACTTACTTGCCTTTTTACGCGAATGTTAATATTGGTGATACCAACACCTGGTTACTCAACAAGTAAGCCCTCTTTTAGAGTGCTTTGCATACTCATATTTTAAGTCACTTCAAGAATTTAATCAACAAGATCGAGTAACTCAAAACATTGGAGTAGAATTTAAAGCTTTCAACCTCTATTTTTCTTCTCTTTTTATTTTTTATGTTCTTGTCTATTTATCCTTTGCTTATACCAACTTCAATGAAATAATCACATTATCAATATCATATGAGCAATCATATTTAATCATGAACTCACATAAATTCTTTAGAAAGTACTCACTTCAACAATAATAACAATCAAAATACTCTCAACTTTCCTATAAAACTTTGTTTTAGTTTAGAATCAATCCTTAAAAGAAAGAAAACATACCATGATCTTTTAAAACTGTTTAAAATTTTGACCCTTTTTTTTTTAATTTCCACTTCCTAAAAAAAACTCAATAGACTCATAAACCAATATTCCCCCCCCCCCCACACTTAAATCTTACTTTGTCCTCAAAGTAAGTCTAGCATGCCAAGAAGAACAATAAAAACTCAAAAATTAAATGGTAATACAAGTAAAGGAAAGAAATACTCCCTCATTTTACATCCTTGGGTTGCCTCCCAAGTAGCGCTTTGTTTAATGTCGTTAGCTCGACCGCTCCAGCTTCCATCATCCAATCCAATCCCTCAACTTTTTTATTGGTTTCTCGAGTTCCTCATTCTCAAGATTTTTGCTCATGGCTATTTCTAGCTCATCTTTAAGAACTTGCTTTTCATCACCTTTTAATTTCCTCTTGGAAGTGCATAGTTCCTTTAAAGACTTGGCATCGCAAAGCACTTGATCATTAATTTCATCAAGGAGAGGAATATTAACTTCCATTTTCCTAAATATCTTCAATGTCTCCTTGTCTTGCTCTTCGTTTGTAGCTCTTGCAAACCTACCAGGAAAAGGAGGAGGGTAAGTAGAAGAATTAAAAGGAATTTGTTTTTCACTTACCTCATCTTTGAATTCTTTGATTTCAACATCCTCATAGTGCTTTATAAAATTGTCGAAATTCTCTCTCCCTTTTACATTGTGCATGTCAACAACTCCACCTTTAATATTGAAATCGGTTTCATCCCCCCTTTCTATAAAGTCATCGACATCTTCATGTGCACTTTCCTTGGATTCAATTTCCCTTTCACTTTTCAAGGTGATGTTAGTAACATTATCTCTTGGATTCTCCACAGGTTGAGAGGTCATAGCTTCAATGTTACTTATGGAATTCATTATTTGACTCACATGGTGATCAATATTCTTAATATAAACATTAGCCTCTTGTGACAATTGTAAAGTTTTAATCTCAAGAGTCTTAACAATATATTCAAGAGACATACCTGATTCTTGAGGTGGAGGCATACCTGAGTCTTGAGGTGGAGCTTGATATGTATCTTGGAATGGCATATTGTAAACCTCATATTGATTCCCATAACTAAAATTAGAATGATCCCACCATCCTTGATAGTAAGTATCGTAGTGTGGTTCATAATTATAGTATGGGTCATAATTATAGTATGGTTCATAAGCTTGCTCCATGGAGTCCTCTCACTTCTCGTCTTGGGAGGTAGTAGTGGTGGATGTTGTGGTGTTTGTGGCACCACGCTTTGGGTTGCTTGTATGTACTCCCTAATCTTTTGAAGTTTGTGACTAGAATTCTTCTCAGACAAGCAATCCTTGAAAAAGAAAAGAAAAAAAAATTAGACTTAAAATTAAAATAATTAACTTAAACAAATTTCAGTCCCCGGCAACGGCGCCAAAATTTGATGAGTGTCGTCAGTCACCAAAAATAAAATTTCCTAACTCTACTATGTAGATAGCGGAGCAAGGGTCGAACCCACAGAGACTGAATTTTTTAAATTAATTATTAAATTAAAAATCTAATTTTAGGATTTGGGGAAAGAAGAAGAAAATCTGGGGGTTTTGGAGACTATTCTAAAATAAAGAAAACAAGAATTATTAAGTATCAAAGACAAATAGCAAAAAGCTTCAGTTACGAGGCAATCAATCATTCTTGGATTTTGATGTTGGTCATTGATTACAAAATATCACTGTCAATTAAATAGTCAACCGTAGCATAACAACAAGCTCTGTTACACCATCTTTCCTTACTGAGTCGTTAGTTAAAACAAGCTCTTTAACTAATCTCTAACTACTTAACCTACCTAGAACAAGCTCTCTAGATATAAGTTGTAGCAGCATTAACAACAAGAAAGATATGGGTTGACATTAGATAACAAACACATAAGCTCGGTTTATTTAATCTAAACCTTAATTCTCCTCCATCCCTAGTGATTAACTCCACAAGCAATTACGGACTTATGTTTTTAATCTGGCGGTAGATTATTTAGTTTAACTAAATAGTGTGCACCCTATCTAATCAAACAAACAATCATTATAATGTGCTCAGAGAATCTTGGATACTTAATCAACAATTATACAATAGGTTCAAGAATCTCACAACATGCTTTTCCCAAGAATAATTAATTTACCTCATAACTGAATAAGAAAACTACTCACTAGACATATTCAAGATCATATAATTCAAGTTTAATATTATAAAGATCACAAATATCATGCAAGAAACAATCAAAGAAGCAATCTTTAATAATATAAAATCAGAATTACTAATCAAGATTATAAAGTAGTAAGTAAGAACACACAAACAATATTAATTTAAATAAAGAAAACAAAATCAGAATTAAAAATAATAAAGAAATCAGCAACTAATTAAAAATAAAAAAAATAAAATTTTATTAAAAACCCTAAAGAAAATCCTACAAGACTAAAAGAGAAGAGGGAGGAGAGGGATGTGAGGGATTTAAGGGATTGCTGTTTATGAGAGCCTTGTGCTCTTTATATAGGCCTAAGGAAGAGTTTAAAAGACTTTCCTAAGCAATGTGGATTCAGATAAGAGTTTACTTGGGAAACAAGTAATTTGACTAGTCAAACTCTTACCTTTATCTCATCATCTTTTTACAATTATTTTCTAAGTAAAATTCCTAAGGCCTATTTTTATTAATTAATTACAGATCTAAGACAAAATAAAATTAAGAAATTATCTTCTCTCAACAAAATCTGGTCTTGAACTTGCTTTGTTGGAATTTCTTCTCAATCTCGTTTTTCTACCCAGAATTTCGTACTGATTTTGTCTAGACGTTTGACCCATCAAATGAACTCCGATTTTTGTGATCTTGGACATTCTGGAAACCTTGAGAAGTCCTCTACAACTTCTATGAAGGCCACTTCTTGAGATCAGGTTGTTAAATTGGTCAAAAACGTCAATCTTTCAAGCTGGACAGAAAATACTGCACTTTGCTCTTTTTAACTTCTTTTTATTCCAACTTTGATATTTAATACCTAAAACATAAAATAAACATTAGTAAGCTCTTTTAGGCATAAAACATCAATAAAGAAAATATATTAGCACATATAAAATTCACAAAATATCATCCTATCAAATTCCCCCACACTTAGCTTTTGCTAGTCCTCTAGCAAACCTTAGCTAACTAATTCCTAAAGAACTAAATCCTAAAATCCTAACTCACTTTCGTAGGAATCACGATTGCATTTAGCTTATGCAATAAGCCTTTAAACCCCTAGGTCACCCCTAGTGGACGAGTTGTGTCTCGTGAGGGCTTTCAGAAGATATACCCACAAAATCTTTTACTTAAGACTCAATTTTAAAAATTCAAAATAAGACTCAAAAATTAAAAATTAAGACTCAAAAAAAGATTAAGATCATGAACATATTTTCAAATCTTTCAATTCTTAACTCATAACTTCAACAAGAGTCAAATAATCAAGTCAATCATATTCTAATCATTACTTCTCATATTCATGCATACTTCTAAATAAATTCATGCAAAATTCACAATCAACACAATTGAAACATATAACACCAACTTTGCAATTATCCACTTTACATTACCACAAACAAAGTCAATAGATCAAGAACTTTTTTTTTTGTTTTTCTTTCTTTTCTTTTTTTTTTCTTTTAAGGTTTCAATAATGGTTTCCCTAAGTACTTACTTGCCTTTTTACGCGAATGTTAATATTGGTGATACCAACACCTGGTTACTCAACAAGTAAGCCCTCTTTTAGAGTGCTTTGCATACTCATATTTTAAGTCACTTCAAGAATTTAATCAACAAGATCGAGTAACTCAAAACATTGGAGTAGAATTTAAAGCTTTCAACCTCTATTTTTCTTCTCTTTTTATTTTTTATGTTCTTGTCTATTTATCCTTTGCTTATACCAACTTCAATGAAATAATCACATTATCAATATCATATGAGCAATCATATTTAATCATGAACTCACATAAATTCTTTAGAAAGTACTCACTTCAACAATAATAACAATCAAAATACTCTCAACTTTCCTATAAAACTTTGTTTTAGTTTAGAATCAATCCTTAAAAGAAAGAAAACATACCATGATCTTTTAAAACTGTTTAAAATTTTGACCCTTTTTTTTTAATTTCCACTTCCTAAAAAAAACTCAATAGACTCATAAACCAATATTCCCCCCCCCCCCCACACTTAAATCTTACTTTGTCCTCAAAGTAAGTCTAGCATGCCAAGAAGAACAATAAAAACTCAAAAATTAAATGGTAATACAAGTAAAGGAAAGAAATACTCCCTCATTTTACATCCTTGGGTTGCCTCCCAAGTAGCGCTTTGTTTAATGTCGTTAGCTCGACCGCTCCAGCTTCCATCATCCAATCCCAAACCTCAACTTTTTTATTGGTTTCTCGAGTTCCTCATTCTCAAGATTTTTGCTCATGGCTATTTCTAGCTCATCTTTAAGAACTTGCTTTTCATCACCTTTTAATTTCCTCTTGGAAGTGCATAGTTCCTTTAAAGACTTGGCATCGCAAAGCACTTGATCATTAATTTCATCAAGGAGAGGAATATTAACTTCCATTTTCCTAAATATCTTCAATGTCTCCTTGTCTTGCTCTTCGTTTGTAGCTCTTGCAAACCTACCAGGAAAAGGAGGAGGGTAAGTAGAAGAATTAAAAGGAATTTGTTTTTCACTTACCTCATCTTTGAATTCTTTGATTTCAACATCCTCATAGTGCTTTATAAAATTGTCGAAATTCTCTCTCCCTTTTACATTGTGCATGTCAACAACTCCACCTTTAATATTGAAATCGGTTTCATCCCCCCTTTCTATAAAGTCATCGACATCTTCATGTGCACTTTCCTTGGATTCAATTTCCCTTTCACTTTTCAAGGTGATGTTAGTAACATTATCTCTTGGATTCTCCACAGGTTGAGAGGTCATAGCTTCAATGTTACTTATGGAATTCATTATTTGACTCACATGGTGATCAATATTCTTAATATAAACATTAGCCTCTTGTGACAATTGTAAAGTTTTAATCTCAAGAGTCTTAACAATATATTCAAGAGACATACCTGATTCTTGAGGTGGAGGCATACCTGAGTCTTGAGGTGGAGCTTGATATGTATCTTGGAATGGCATATTGTAAACCTCATATTGATTCCCATAACTAAAATTAGAATGATCCCACCATCCTTGATAGTAAGTATCGTAGTGTGGTTCATAATTATAGTATGGGTCATAATTATAGTATGGTTCATAAGCTTGCTCCATGGAGTCCTCTCACTTCTCGTCTTGGGAGGTAGTAGTGGTGGATGTTGTGGTGTTTGTGGCACCACGCTTTGGGTTGCTTGTATGTACTCCCTAATCTTTTGAAGTTTGTGACTAGAATTCTTCTCAGACAAGCAATCCCTGAAAAAGAAAAGAAAAAAAAATTAGACTTAAAATTAAAATAATTAACTTAAACAAATTTCAGTCCCCGGCAACGGCGCCAAAATTTGATGAGTGTCGTCAGTCACCAAAAATAAAATTTCCTAACTCTACTATGTAGATAGCGGAGCAAGGGTCGAACCCACAGAGACTGAATTTTTTAAATTAATTATTAAATTAAAAATCTAATTTTAGGATTTGGGGAAAGAAGAAGAAAATCTGGGGGTTTTGGAGACTATTCTAAAATAAAGAAAACAAGAATTATTAAGTATCAAAGACAAATAGCAAAAAGCTTCAGTTACGAGGCAATCAATCATTCTTGGATTTTGATGTTGGTCATTGATTACAAAATATCACTGTCAATTAAATAGTCAACCGTAGCATAACAACAAGCTCTGTTACACCATCTTTCCTTACTGAGTCGTTAGTTAAAACAAGCTCTTTAACTAATCTCTAACTACTTAACCTACCTAGAACAAGCTCTCTAGATATAAGTTGTAGCAGCATTAACAACAAGAAAGATATGGGTTGACATTAGATAACAAACACATAAGCTCGGTTTATTTAATCTAAACCTTAATTCTCCTCCATCCCTAGTGATTAACTCCACAAGCAATTACGGACTTATGTTTTTAATCTGGCGGTAGATTATTTAGTTTAACTAAATAGTGTGCACCCTATCTAATCAAACAAACAATCATTATAATGTGCTCAGAGAATCTTGGATACTTAATCAACAATTATACAATAGGTTCAAGAATCTCACAACATGCTTTTCCCAAGAATAATTAATTTACCTCATAACTGAATAAGAAAACTACTCACTAGACATATTCAAGATCATATAATTCAAGTTTAATATTATAAAGATCACAAATATCATGCAAGAAACAATCAAAGAAGCAATCTTTAATAATATAAAATCAGAATTACTAATCAAGATTATAAAGTAGTAAGTAAGAACACACAAACAATATTAATTTAAATAAAGAAAACAAAATCAGAATTAAAAATAATAAAGAAATCAGCAACTAATTAAAAATAAAAAAAATAAAATTTTATTAAAAACCCTAAAGAAAATCCTACAAGACTAAAAGAGAAGAGGGAGGAGAGGGATGTGAGGGATTTAAGGGATTGCTGTTTATGAGAGCCTTGTGCTCTTTATATAGGCCTAAGGAAGAGTTTAAAAGACTTTCCTAAGCAATGTGGGATTCAGATAAGAGTTTACTTGGGAAACAAGTAATTTGACTAGTCAAACTCTTACCTTTATCTCATCATCTTTTTACAATTATTTTCTAAGTAAAATTCCTAAGGCCTATTTTTATTAATTAATTACAGATCTAAGACAAAATAAAATTAAGAAATTATCTTCTCTCAACAAAATCTGGTCTTGAACTTGCTTTGTTAGAATTTCTTCTCAATCTCGTTTTTCTGCCCAGAATTTCGTACTGATTTTGTCTAGACGTTTGACCCATCAAATGAACTCCGATTTTTGTGATCTTGGACATTCTGGAAACCTTGAGAAGTCCTCTACAACTTCTATGAAGGCCACTTCTTGAGATCAGGTTGTTAAATTGGTCAAAAACGTCAATCTTTCAAGCTGGACAGAAAATACTGCACTTTGCTCTTTTTAACTTCTTTTTATTACAACTTTGATATTTAATACCTAAAACATAAAATAAACATTAGTAAGCTCTTTTAGGCATAAAACATCAATAAAGAAAATATATTAGCACATATAAAATTCACAAAATATCATCCTATCACCTTATCTGGACCAGCTCGTGCTCCTACTGCCCCTCCTCCTGCCGCTGGTGTATCCAGCCATCCTACACAAGAGGCCGAGAGAAATAAACGAAAGAGGCATCTTGTCCCTGATCGTGGTTCGGACGACCGCGAGAGCTCAGAGTCCCAGAGGAGTGATTCACCCCGTCAAGAGGGTGGATCTCGTGTTGCTGAGGATAGGTCTGTTCCTCACCAGCCTAGGCGCAAGTACAGGAAGAGGCTAATTATTGAAGCCACAATGCCTACAAGACCAATTTTGCCTAATGTGGCCAATCCGACTTTGAGGCGCTATCCAATTGATAGCGAGGTCGTTGTATGTGGAGAAGACTTCCAGACCTATCTCGGGGTGAATGACAACAACAACATTGAAGATACCGAGATAGCATCTCGTCTGGCTTGGAGCACCATTCTCCCTCGCGACGAGGCGAGGCTTTTCACCAATCTGACTGAGGCGGAGGATAATTCTGACTACCTCGCGATGAAGGTAAGCTTTGTGCTTGTTTGGTAATTAGTTTTTTCCTTTTTATGCTTTTTCATCAGGTTTGTTGAGTCTTTATTTTTTTTTTGTCAGACGGCTCAACAAATTGCGGCTGTTAATGCTCGACACAGGGTCCTTAGGGAGCAAGCCGATAAAGATATTCGTGAACTTCGAGAGCAGAAAATGGAGCTTATGAACGAGGTTGTCCAGCTTCGCCCCTATCCCAAAAGGACGGAGGAGCTAAATAAAAAGAACGCTGATCTCGAGCGAAGGAATGCTGATCTTGAGCGAAAACTCCAAGAAGAGCAAGCGAAGGTGGCTTTCCTTCAGGGGTACCAAGAAGCTTATAATAAGGCTGTCAATGACCGGGGAGCCATGGAGAGACAACGGGATGAAGCCATTGAGGAGCTGCACAACGTACTGGACCGTCAGAGAGAGGTTCGGGCCGAGGCCGTTCGTGAGTACCGCTTGTCCCAACATTGCTATGATAAGAAAGCAATGTTCGTGGCGGGATTCATCAAGTACGGTTTCTATTTGGCTCATTCGTGGTTGGAGAAGCATCGACCTAGCGAGACTTTTTCTGAGTTGCTCTTTACTGAGGAGGCCAAGTACTATGCAGCTCCTCCTTGGACCAAGTACGAGCCCGACTCGCAAGGTTCGGATGCCTATTTGGAGGAGGGTGCTGGGGACGAATTGGACAATCTTGAGGGCCCGTGGCCTCCTCGACAGCCACAACGTCAGCCTGAGTCTTCTGGCGCACGTGATAGAGTTGAACCTTCAACAATGTGTGACGTTCCTGAGACTATCGAGGTGGGCGGTCAGCCTGAGTCTATCGAGGCACTTCTAGGGTTGGACGGTGATGAGTTTCAGATTTCTGATTCCACAGCCGTTTATCCTGTGCCAGACTCCGCAGCTGTGGTTGGGCCTTCAAGTGATGATCCTTCATCCGAGATGCCTCCTTCGGCTCCCCAGGATCCTTGTGCTTCGATTCTTCAAGTTCCTGATCCCCCGGTTATTGAGGGCTCCGGTGTCGAGGCGGCTTCTTCTCAACCAGATGACTTAGTACTCAATGTAGATTAGGATTTTTTTGTATTTTCCTCTATTTGTAAAACATTCAATGAAATGTACATTTCTTTTTGCATCTTTTTCCTCTTTTCTTCTCTGAATGGATGTTTTGTTTTTATAACTGCTACATCACAAGATTCTAAAGAGCAACATTAAAGCATAAAAATATGAAATAATTCTGTTTTCACGGTATAAAGCGTACCTTTACACCATGTTGCTCCCCGAGTTCTACTTTGAGACAGCTTTGTCATTCCTGTTCAAAGATGAACTTTTCTCGAGCGTTGTGCCTATCTCGCGCTCTTTTCGCTTAAGGACTTATTATAGTAATCAAGACTCGTAACATGCTATATAATCTTTATCTTTGTGTTATTTGGATTTCGCACATGTCTGTTTACCCAGTGCTTGATGATTTCGCGATTTGTCTTTTTGTGCACTTTTTTAAGGACTGGTCTTTTGTCCGTCTCGCACCTTTGTGCTTAGGGATTTTTAGATTTGCTCGTCTCGCGCATTTTTTGCTTATGGACTTTTATGTTTGCTCGTCTCGCGCATTTTTCGCTTAGGGACTTGTATGTTTGCCTGTCTCGCGCATTTTTCGCTTAGGGACTTTTATGTTTGCCCGTCTCTCGCATTTTTCGCTTAGGGACTTTTGTGTTTGCCCGTCTCGCACATTTTTCGCTTAGGGACTTTTGTTTTCCCGTCTCGCGCATTTTTCGCTTAGGGACTTTTGTGTTTGCCCGTCTCGCGCATTTTTCGCTTAGGGACTTTTGTTTGCCAGCTGTTGCCTCATTTCAATTCCTGTAACACATAATTTGTCTCACATATTACGTTAGAGAATATAGAAAATGATTGGCTGGCCTTTATTCATGAATCAGAAAAATAATAACATCTGTAAAGTAATGTGGCAATAGATGGGAAAGTAAAGACAAGAATAATAACAATCAGAAAGCAAAAATTACAATGTTTACTGCCAATATAGCTTAAGATGGTTGGCATTCCAAGTCTTTGAGATTTTCTTTCCTTGCAAGGTTTCTAAGGTGCAAGTGCTAGGTCCGACCATTTTTTTGATTCTGTATGATCCTTTCCAATTAGCCCGGAGCTTTCCATCTTCCCTATGAGTGTTTGTAATTGCCGACTTTCTCAATATAAGGTCCCCTTCTTGCAATTCTTTGTTCTTGACTCGTTCATTGTAATAAGTGGCTACTCTCTGTTGGTAAGCAGCCAACCTCACTTTTGCCTGGTCTCTCAGCTCATTTATCAGGTCAAGATTTTCCCTTAGTCCCTGAGAATTAAGTTCCTCAATGTAAGGGACTAGTCTGAGTGACTCAACTCCAACTTCTACTGGGATGAGGGCTTCAGTGCCATATACCAAATTGAACGGTGTTTCACCTGTTGACACTTTGCTTGTCGTTCTGTAGGCCCATAGGACACTTGGGAGCTCATCTACCCATGCTCCCTTTGCCTTGTCCAGTCTAGTCTTCAACACGTGCAGTATAGTTCGATTGCTCACCTCTGCCTGCCCATTGGCCTGTGGGTAAGACACAGAAGATATTCTTAGGAGAATCATCAGGCCACTACAAAAATTTCGGAAAGCATCACAGTCAAACTGCTTCCAATGATGCATTTATCACAAGGGAGATCCCAAATCGACAAATTATGTCTTTCCACAACATTGCTTCCACCTTCTTCTCAGAAATTGTAGCCAAAGGCTCGGCCTCTATCCATTTTGTGAAGTAGTCTGTGGCCACAAGCAAATACTTCCTTTGTCCTGAGCCTAGGGGAAAAGGCCCAGGATATCTAGTCCCCATTATGCAAATGGAGTTGGTTAGAGAGTGTTCTGAAGAGCTGAAACAGGTGCGGTAGTTATAGGAGCGAATTTCTGACACTTTTCACATCTTCTCACTTTGTCTGTGGTATCCTTCCTCAGTGTAGGCTAATAAAACCCCGTGCGTAATATTTTCGAGGCCAAGGCTCGAGCCCCCAAATGTTCACCGCATATTCCCTCATGAACTTCAGCTAAGGTGTACTCAGCCTGTTGGGGCCCTAGACACTTCAACAGGGGCATTGTAAATCCCCGTTTATAAAGTTCTCCATTCACCATGGTAAACTTGGCACTTTTTAACTTCAGCCTTCTAGCTTCGTCTCTGTTAGTGGGGAGTGTGCCCCCCAGTATGTAGTCTTTGATTGGGCTTCTCCAATCGCCTCTAATTTCGACATCACAGACATCTTCTTCTTCAATACTTGGCCTAGCGAGGGATTCCACTTTAACCATACCCCCTTTGACTCCTCTAGAAGAAGCCAACTTTGAAAGGGCATCTGTATGGTTATTCTCTGACCGGTTTATCTGAGTCAATTGGAAATTCTTAAATAACTGTGCCAATAATTGCACTTTCTGCAGATAAGGGACTAGAGCGGGTTCTCGTGCTTCATACTCACCCGAGAACTGGTTTACCACTAATTGCAAATCGCTATGGGCCATTAAGTTGATGACTCCCATTTTCTCAGCAAGTTTCATCCCAGCTATCAAGGCTTCGTACTCGGCTGTATTGTTCGAACTTGGAAAGTCGAAACGTAGGGAATACTCATAGGTTTTCCCTTCAGGCAAAGTTAGCACAATTCCGGCTCCACTGCCATCCATGTTACGAGCTCCATCCACAAATAATTTCCACCAAACTAACTCTGTTTCTACACGGACTTCTCGGCCAGTGCATTCTACAATGAAATCTGCCAACACCTGCCTTTTTATTGCTTGGCGAGGCTGGAAGAGTATGTCATATTCACTTAATTCGATGGCCCATTTGATCAGACGACCGGAATGCTCTGGTTTCTGCAGTATTTGTCTCAAATGCTGATCTGTTAAGATAGTCACCGAGTGAACTTGGAAGTAAGGTCGTAACTTCCGGGTTGCCATCACCAAGGATAAAGCTATCCTTTCAACTAAGAGGTACCTTGTCTCGGCATCTAGCAAGACTTTACTCACATAATAGATCGGGCAATCCCTATCTCCTTCTTTCCTTAATAGGACTGCACTTACAGCTTTCTCTCCTACACCGAGGTACATGAAGAGGTGATCTCCGGTTTATGGTCGGGATAACAGAGGCAACTCTTTCAGGTTGTCTTTCAACCTTTCAAAGGCGTCGTTGCACTCTTCCGTCCAATTAAAGTTCTTTCCTGCTTTTATTGCCTTAAAAAAGGGTAGACTTCTTTCAGCTGATTTGGACAAAAAACGATTCAAGGCTGCTATCCTCCCTGTCAGCCTTTGAACTTCTCTTACAGTATTGGGTGGTCTCATGTCTAAAATAGCTTGAACTTTCTCAGGATTAGCCTCTATCCCCCGATTAGTAATCATGAATCCCAAAAACTTTCCAGACCTCACCCCGAATGAGCATTTATTAGGATTCAACTTCATCTTGTACTGCCGCAACACGTTGAATACCTTTGTCATTTTTCTGGCATGTGATTCTCCCTGTCGGCTTTTGATGATCATATCATCGACATAAGCTTCCATGGTGTTTCCCAACAAGTCTTGTAACACCCTATTTACCATGCGCTGGTAGGTTGCCCCCGCATTCTTCAAACCGAATGGCATTACTCGGTAACAATATGTCCCAACATCGGTAATAAACGAAGTCTTCTCCTCATCATCCGGATGCATCATGATTTGGTGGTATCCTGATGAGGCATCCAAGAAGCTAAGTAATTCATACCCACAAGTTTCGTCTACTAACTTGTCAATTCGAGGTAGTGGATACGAATCCTTAGGACAAGCTTTATTCAGATATGTGAAGTCCACACACATTCTCCATTTCCCGTTGGCTTTCTTCACCATCACAACATTAGCCAAACACTCCGGATAATTAACTTCTCTGATGAATCCTGCTTGCAACAACTTCGAGATTTCTTCGTTTATTGCCTGTTTCCTCTATGGAGCAAAATTCCTCTTCTTCTGTTTTATCGGCTTTGCCCCTAAGATTACGTTCAACTGATGGCAAATAACTTCAGAGTTTATTCCAGGCATATCGACTGGGGTCCATGCAAACACATCACAATTCTCTTTTAAGCATCGGACTATCTCCATTTTCACTTCTTCAGGCAGCTGGCTTCCCACATATACTGTTTTCCCTTTATCTTCGTCATCCAACTGGATTGTTTCCATTTCCTCATCAGGTTTTGGTTTATGAGGTTCTTCAATTGTAAGGGTTTCCTTCCTTTGAATCCCTTTGCATGTGGCGGATGCAACATTACATGTTCTGGCTTTCTTTTGATCTCCCCTTACTTGTCCAACACCGTGGGTAGTCGGAAACTTCATTAACAAATAGCAGGGGTGCACTACCACTCTCATGTCATTTAACAATGGCCGCCCGAGGATCATATTGTACGCCACTGACATTGACTTCACCACCATAAATAACACTTGTCGAGTGACACACTTCGGGCTTTCCCCCAATGTCACAAGTAGCTGAACTGCGCCCTCCACCTTCACTTTTTCTCCTGAGAAGCCATACAGTGGTGTGGTCATTGGCTTCAGTCTATCATTCGAGATGTTCATTTTCTCAAAGCAACTCCAGTAAATCAAATTTACCGAACTCTCATTATCAACTAGGATGCGACTCACTGGGTGTTTTGCTATTACCGTCGAAATCACCATTAGGTCATCATGAGGGGTTATTACATCACCTCTGTCAGCTGGCATGAAAGTAATGGGCTCTTCATCATGCTTTTCCTCCATCACCGAATTAATTTGATAAGCCTGTCAGGCGTAGGTCTTTCGAGACGAGGAAGAAGTGCCAGTTAATGACTCACCTCCGGATATCACGTTAATAGCTGGCCCTGTGGGTTCATTATCTTCCTCTCGATTCCTTCTTTCTACCCTTCTGTCATTATCTCTTCTTTTACCTTCATTTCATCTAACAGGTCCTCTGTTTTCACCTCTTCTATCTCTGAAATTGTTTCCTCTGTTCTGCGTAGGATAGTTAGTTCTATCACCTCTCCATACGAAACGGTTTATTTTTCCCTCTCGTGCTAGCTTTTCTAGCTGATTCATCAACTCCCTATATTTTTCGATTGTGTGCCCATGCGCTGAGTGATAATCGCAATATGACTTTAAATCATGATCCAGATTCCCTGACGCCTTCTTTGGAGTCTGTATAAGACCTGACCCCTCAATAGCTGCTAATACCGTAGCTCGAGATTCAGTGTGTGGGGTATAAGCAGAGTATTTTAGTGTGGGAGCTTTTTCAAACTTTCTTGGTTGGCTAGAAGATGCTTCAGTGACCTCTCTTCCTCGTTTCCTTCCATCCTTGGTTTTTCCTATCGTCACCATTTTTATTACTTCCTCATGAGTTACATACTTATTTGCACGGGAAAGCAGGTCTGAGATGGTAGTTGGTTGGTCTAGCGACAGGGATTCTTTCAATTTCTCAGACCTTGTCCCCTGAACATAGCTACCACAGCTATACCGACTTGCAGATCTCGTACCTCTAAGGTAGCATCTCTGAACCGATCCACATAACTCTTCAAAGACTCCTTAGCTCCTTGCTTAATAGTGAGCAAATAGGTCGGTTCCTTCCTTCTTTGACTGTTCACCGCAAACGCCTTAAGAAACTCACTTCGCAATTGGTCAAAAGAGGCAATAGACCCTTCAAGCAAGTTATTAAACCATTTCATTGCATGTCCGGACAGAGTTAAGGAGAAGGCCCTGCACATTATCTCGTCCTCCCATCCATGTAGCAACATTAGGGCCTCATAATTTTGCATATGATCATAGGGATCTGTCTTCCCGGTGTATGCGGCTATCTGCGACATTTTGAACTTTGAGGGCAAAGGTTTTTGCATGATGGTTGTGCAGAACGGTACTCTTCTTCTCTGGCTCTCTTCTGTAGACACTAATTTTTTCTCTTCTAACACCTGTTCGATCATCTTCTTCATGTCTAAGGGCCCTGTGTTGTCTACGGGGGGAGCAAGCTGATTTCTAGCATGAGATGAATCAGGTAGGTCTACGACTACTTCCTTACCTTTCGCTTGGGGTGCGTTTGTTCATATCATCTGCGTGCACCAAGTGGGGTCGAACTCCGACCCTGCTCTCCAAGTGCTTTGATCTTCGCCACCATTCTTTCCAGTACCTCCCACACCATGTTCTAAGTTGGTGTAAGCAAAATTTGACAAGTCATGGTGGTGGGCGGTAGATCCTGTCACCCGGTCAGCTTCCTGTCGCCCAGGCATCTGTCGCCCTACATTTGGAGTCTGTCGCCTAACCCCTGCCGTAGGATCTAAGCCTGCTGCTTCCTCAGTCTCTCGCCGGGTGCCTGCGACAGGCCTCCCGCTCTCCTATCCTGTCGCATCCTGATGAATATCATTCTCTTCCACAGGGGGAACCTCCCGTGGCCGATAGGGGTCTGCCGCTATCGCATCCTCCTGTCGCCCAAACACCTGCAGCGGAACCCTGTGGTTCGTTCCTTCTACCAAGTTCTGCACAGCAGGCGGCAGATTCAATGTCAGGAGAACTCCTTGGAACAGATCCACCATGGCTCTCAGCGCTTGGGTAGTTTCTTCGCTCTGTCGCCTCAGAGCTTCGAATTCTGCCGCCGAGACAGTAATTCTTTCTTCTTCCCTGTTCACCTGGTTCCTCTGGTGAATCCATTGTTCAGCGGAGCTCACAGAGTTTTCCTCACTCCCGGTCCTCAGGTTTGTAGATCTTGTTCTTACCATCTTTGAAAGTATTGATTGGCTTTTTATGCGTTTCCCACAGACGGCGCCAATTGTTGTTGCACAAAACAATAATAAAGGTATGTTGATGTCGATGTTCGTACTTGGTCTCCACGTGTCTCCAAGAAACTTCTGTAAAACAAGAAAAGTCAGAGAGAGGCAGGGGTGATTCCCTGCATAGACACTCCGATGCTTAAGTCAGCAGAAAGTTCTTCAGTATTGGGAAGCGTAAAAGCATTTAATCAAAGATTCTCCCATAAGATTATACCTGAAGCCTATTTATAGGCGAATATTCTAGGTTGATTAGCTGGGGATAAGTACGTAATTTTGCTAAGAGTTTGTATCCAGATGTAATACAAATTCCACGTACAGATAAACTCGAACCATGTCGCTGGCGAGAGACCATCTCGCGAATCACGTTATGGCGTCAGGGGTCTGTCGCCAGTCGGTAGATGGGACTAATGCCACGTGTCGCGTTGTGACGTCAGGCGATAGGCTGAGAGTCTGTCGCCTAGCGACAGGTATTGTGCGGCAGCCTATGTCGTCTGTCGTCGAAGGCCACGTGGCCTAATGATCTCCTGTCACGTGGTGGTATTTAATGAACCTTGGGCCTGGCCCAAAGTTAGTATACTTTGTCATATCAATATATTTTTTCAACTTTTTTTTTGTTCGGACGAGACACGCTACTAACTTCAAAACCGATTATTTTGGGTTAACACTAACTCCAAAATCTTTCCTTTCTCACATACGCATCTTTTAATCTATTTATTCAACTTACATTTGAAAAAACGTGTTAAAACTTAAATATAAAAGTTGAATTAAATTTTAGCAGCTTAAAAGACATTAATTATCAACATCATTTTCATATTAAAAACAAAGCTACAATGCTCTTAAATAATTCGTGTTTAAAAACAAAGCTACAATTATCAACATCTTTTTCATATCACATCCCTATGGTGTAAGCAGTATAGTATGTGTGAATTTTTAGTAGCTTATAAAAAAAATGTACTATTGTTAAAATAGTCAGAATTTTAAGTAATGATGTGTTCTTAAGATTATTAAGATTGAAATTATCCAATATTTTGTTTTCATAATTTTTGTTCGTATCAAGTTAAATTATATTTGTATTATGTAAAACTCATTGAATACAAAATATTTATTAGTTTTATCAAATTTATATTAATTTTTATCAAATTTTAATTAGAATCTTTTTTTAATATTATAAGATATCTTTTTATTATATTTAAAATTTTAAGGTTTACATTGAAATAACATTCTTTTCGTAGTTAATTTCAAAAACAAAATTCTTTTTTTTTTATAAATCATGAGGTGTTTTTTACCATTGGATGGATATGAAATTAACACCCATTCACATTTTGAGACTAATACTAACTCAAAAAAATTTGATCTGATAAAATTTTAAACACAAAACTTTTAACTATAAAATTTATCAATTCACTCAAAAATCAATTATAATCTATTCTATTGAACCAAACTTTTTAATTATTTTTTTTTCTTACAGAACTGTCCATTCTCCAAGATTACGATCAATCGATCATCTTGATGTGGAGCCCCGCCTTAAATGATGCTGGAAATGAAAAGGACAGAATGGTCAAGTGAAAAAGAGCAAAGAACTGCCACGTGGAAAATCACATGGAGTAATCTGCAAAATTAAAAGACACCGAAAGCAGGAGGAGCCGGAAACTCTCCGAGACATACGCTCTAGCCACTTTCTTGGGATCGCACGACCTTTGTTTATATTTACCGATTTACCCCGCTCCTTGAGAATGTTTGTTGACTCTGTTAGGTCGTAAATTAGAAGTAAAAAATGGTTGTATTTAAGGTCGTAAATATCGTATCGGAGAACGTTTCGTTTTTTTTTTTACAATGAGATATAACGGTATCGGTTGTTTCGGCATATTATTTTGGATTTTTCAGTTTAATTTTAAAATATTTATAAACTTTTTATACATGTAATAATGTTATTAATAATAAGTAAAATAAAATATAAAATATTTAATATTAATAATGATAAGTATAAAATTAATAAAATTACTCATACAACAAATAATAATTATTTTTAAAATTGTTAAATTTGTTAATGCATTTACTTAAATCATTATTTAATTCATTATTTATGTATTTATTAGTTTTAATTTAGTATGAAAACATATAATAAAAAAAATTAAATTTTCTTGTAATGTTTGCGTACCAACCGAAACAGTCAATTTCGTCGAAATTGACCGAAACTATCCGAAATTCACGAAACCAGCCGATATTATCCGGTACCAAAACTGGTACGAAAAATCAACTCAAATGTACCAAATTTTATGAAAACTGGTGCGTACCGACCAATACGACCGAAACCGAAACCGAAACGATATTAACAACCATGGTTATATTTCCATTTTTGCTTAAAAAATCTATTTATATTCCGTATCCAAAGGGCTTATCATCTGTTTATTATTTTTTCTGTAGTATGAAAAGATGTGAACTTACCTTACATGAGTTGTAAAATAGTGTAGCCTACTCAAATTTAAATATTATTTTTTAAATAAAAAATGGGCTTCAATGCTAACAATTTTTTATTAAATAATTAAAGAACAATATAACATATTAAAGTTTGAATTCAAATCTAAATAATCACAACTTCATCTTCAATTATAAAAAAAAGGTTTTCACTATTAATATATTGTCAACCAAAAATTTTATTAATTATTCACATGTTGGTCAATGATTATGAAATTGCATTGGAAGAATATTGTGTGCTATAAAATAATTTTTTTTGTTATTTTTATGAAACCATCACATGATTTCTTTGTTAAATATGTATCTTGACTTTCTATTTTAATCCTATTTTCTTTATTTACGTATTATTGCGAATTGAGATAAATTTTTTGTTTTATAGTATGTTTGGATTGAGAGTAAGTAAATAAAAAAAAAGGAAAGTTGAATAACATATGAAAATGTTAGAAACCTTTTCCTTATTTGGGAAAAATTTTTTACAAATGAAAAGATACAGCGGGAGAGAATATCCCTTGCTTTCCTTTAAAATCTTCAATTTTTTAAAACTCCAAATTGGGATAAAACGCAAAAGAAAGAAAACTTAAAAATATATTTAATATGTAAAATGTCAAATTTAATATTATTATATTATAAAAACTTATTCATTGTTTAACCTAGTAGACCTAAGCAAAGATATACAATTGACTACCTTTTCTCTTCTTCTACTGCTACAACTATCATAATGTTTTTTATTATCAACAAATTTTTCTACTTTTCTTTTAAATATATATATATGTTTAATTTATGCCAATCAAATTTTTTTATACCATTTATTTTTCTTTCTATTTTTTATTCAATTAAAATATATATTTTTATATATTTTTGGTTCATATAGAGGTAAAGGGAAAAAATGATTCAAATCTTGGACACAATATCTCTTAAAGAGAGATAACAATTATTAAACCAAACATTTATTGTTATTTTTATTTCTTAGAAACTTTTAACTGTTTTTAATTGAAGATATTCCTTTTACATTATTTTAGTATTTAGTTTATCTTTAAAACATGTTATATTTCAAGATGTTGTGTAATTAATGTACAGATATTTCAATTATTTCTATTTTAGTTTTAGGTAAACATGAAAATTATATTACATAACAATTAAACCTTGACATTTGTATTATAAGCCACCCTACTTCAATAAAAACATTCACCTTTCTCTCATTAATCAAATCATCAATGCAATTTTTTTAATTAAAACTCAGATTGATCACTAATGATCAGATCAAGGAAAAAAAAATCAAATTAGCTGTCATGTTAGCAAAATTCTAATTAAATGTCATGCAACGTGGCTAAGTTTCCTCAAGGCAGCCATTTCATTTCTTTGTTTCATCAACTAGCAAAATCCTGTTGCTTTGTTGAGGAATAAACTAATATTAATATTTTTAAGTATAAATTAAGAATTTTTTTAATTGATTATTTTCAAAATCATTATTTTAGATTATTTCTTTTCTAAAGAGAGAAGTTGTTTACATTTTTCCCTTGATCAAAATATATATTGTTGCTCCCCTAGCTTTAATAATGTATTAAAAACAAAAGAAGGTTATAATTAAAAAAGAACATTATGATGGATCATTTTTTTTTTTTACTTTTCACTGTTTAACCAAAGAAGGATTGTTAAAATTTCTTTGCTTTCCTTTCCTTTATGAATATTAACAATCCAAACAAAGAATATATGTACTCTTTCATTTCCTTTACTTTCCCTCATTTTACTTTACTTTTTTTTCCTTTATTAATATCTATCCAAACATAGAGTTAGTTTAACTTGAAATATTTCTTATTTTTGGAAAGCTTTTTTTTTTTTAATTCATAAGAAGATATAAGGAAAAAAGAAAATTAAAATTTTGGATTTTTTTGAATAGTACATTCTCATTCAAAGTGACAGTCACAATCAATATATTACATTCTATGAAACAGTAATTTAATAAACTGATAAATACAAATAACAAAAAACTAAACAAATACTAAACAAACTACCTTGATCTCATAATTAATGAGACTCAAACGTGAGACCTCAAAGTTTCAAGATCTCCTTTTTACCACTAAACCAAAGCTTCATTGGTAAATTTTAGACTTAATTTCTTCTAAGAAAAGATAATAATTATTAGGATAAACCTTGGTTATTTTAAAAGATTAATTTAATATAGTTGCAGTTAGAAATGTTTGAGTTGAAAAAAAAAATGTGTTCATTAAATGGCTAGGTTATATCCTGTTAGCAATCACCTCCTAGTTTAAATTATTTTACTTTTTTTTTAATTTGCAATATCTTTTAAAACAATAAAAAAAATCCAATTCTTTTAAAACTAAATCTAGAAGGATGTTTCCATTATATTTGAAATGCTTCTTTTAGTTGGACTCTTTGTCAAATGTTTTATATTTCAAAAACTTTGCAAGTAACAACAATTTTTGTTTAGTGGATTATTTTTTAGTATACTGTTAGTGAAGTATTTAGACTCTATAAATAAGATTAAAATGGTGACACATACTCATTTTATTTATTTTTAATTTTTTAACATTTTTTTAAAGAATATGTTATCATCTTAATCTTATTTGTAAAGTCTAAAAATTGCACGACCAATGTATTAGATAATAATCCAAAAATTTTGAGCTTTATAAAGTTTGAATTTTAACTGAAACAATTTCATTTCTTATCTCCAATTTAAAAAATTATTATTCATTTATTTGAACTTGAAAAGGAAGAAAAAAGGTAGTTGGGGAACAGGATGGGTCGGTCTACTTTCTTTAAGAGGCCGAAACACTGTTATGTTTGTGGAGACATAAGCTTGTAAGTTTGCAATCAAATAAGGCGATTTATGATTTTTCCTTTTGGTACCTCATTTTATGAAAGGGACTAACAACGAAAATTCAAATTCTAATAAAATTCTTTACAAAATATAATAACTTGTTATGTCAAATCTAGGCTGCATGCTTATTTAATGTTGGAGTAATATTTTTTCTTTTGTTATTTAAATATAAAAAAAATTCAAATTCAATTCTTTTAATACAAATAAGGATAAATATTTATTATTGAATTAAATAGCTCATTGATATTTTAAAAATTCTTGTTTTCATTTGAATTCAAATTTGATCTGAATCACATAATAAACTTTTTTTTTAATAGTGATACTTATTTTTTTTATTTTTTATTTTGGTGTAATCACAAGTATCTTTATCCGTTTTACAATCTAAGATTAATTTTGTTCAAGTTAGGAGTGATAAACGGTAAAACTCTTTCAACAATGACGATTTCAAAATTTCAACCACGTATAACACATGAAATTTGAAAATTTAATCATAAAAAGCAAGCACAGAAGGCTTTGAAATAAAATTCAAATGAAGCCTCAGTTAAGTGATTGCCATAATTATGGTGTCCACAGTACCTCATTTACAACAACCAGTGACAGATAACAGGTAGGAGGGAGAGCAATGTGCAGATTCTTTTATGTAAATTGTTAGATGGCATTGCCTAAGAATTGGTAGCAGCATCTCATTAATTTAACAAAATCCAGACACTAACTCCATTTTTTCCATTTGTTAAGCAAGAATTACACGCATTAATTTCTCTTTTATAGCTGGGCAGAAACATTTTGCGGCCAGCCCTCTGAAATAGCTGAATGGAATACGCCCAGACCCAGCTGCAGCAAGTAGCAACAATTTTTCTTTGGATTCATTTAGTACATAAATTAATATGTAATTATTAGAGAAAATAACGAGTACCTTGTGAACGAGTATTTTATGTCATCCGATTCGATTAAATAAGATTAAAAAATTTTATAAATAGATTTGAGTAAAGTTCGAGTAGGAAAATTATTATTTATCATACCATCACAAGTCCAAGTAGGCTATAGTTATTTATTATTAATGTAATACTTAATTAAATTAATTAATCAAGTAATTTAATAATGACTTTTAAATTTAATTTTTTTGTGACTTATTTTTTAAATAATATGTATTAAAATTAATTTTAAAATTTAAATTTAAAAATTAAACTTTCGTTTAATAAACATGTAGTAGTGAATTTAGATACTTAATAAGTATTTTTTTTTTATAAAAAACTAGCTTGCTTAATACCCTGTGATGCATGAATTTATTTCATTTATTTAAATATGTATATATAAATAAATTTTTTATAATTTTTTCATAAATGTAACAAAAAAATTAAGTATGAATATATATCATAAAAAATATAAAAATATTTTCATGTGTAATATATTTTTATATTAAAAATATAAAAATTTTGCTAAAGATAAATTCATATAACATATTTTTAATTTATATTATTTTTTTCTATTTTTCATATAATATAAAAATTAACATACATTAAAGAAGAAAAAATTTGTTGATTTTTTATTTTGTATTATTTTTTATTCACTGAAAATTTAAAAAATAATAGTTTCACTTTAAAAAATTATTAATAAATAAATCTAAATAATTTGAATGATATTAAGTTAATTAGTAAGTTTATATTTAATTTGATTTTTCTTGCAATTTAAAATTTTTTTAATAAAAAAGTTACCATGATAAAAATATACAAATGTAAAAATATTTTTGTTGAAAATTTTAAATTAAGAAAAAGATATATCAAGGTGAAGTCTAAATCAAATAAGATAGATTTTTTCTATGTTAAATTTGTATTAGTATTTAATCAGTTATAGATTATTATTTTAAAATTTTGAACATAATGTTTAGATAATTTTAATTATTTTAATGTGATTTTTAGTCTATTTATAATTTTAAATGAATTGGGAAGTATAGTCAAAGTGGAAAAATACATATTGAATATATATATATATATAGACACACACACAAAAGCAAGTCACCCGAGCGCTGCATAGAGTAATGATATTTTCCATTTAAATGTGTGTATATACACACTACTAAGCATTTTTTGTTCAAAGTTATATCAAGATTTTTAAATTTTAAAGTATATATAATTTATATATGCCAATGACATTTTATAAAAAATTAAACTTTTTGAAAAAAATTTGACAATTTTTCAAAAATATAATAAACAATATTATTGAGCAAGAAAAAAAATGATAAAATTATAATTTTTTATTGAAACTAATTAAAAATTTTCACCATCAAATTCATACAGTAAAATATAGTAATTTTATTTTCAAGTATGGTAAAAAATATTTATTAATCTAGTTAGTTTCCTTTTATATAGATTGGCCAATAAGTTTAGGTTCGAATGTGCATCTTTAATTTTTTTTTTTAAATTTAAAGTGTCAATGGGTTAACTGTTTATTTTATCTATGTATTTTTTTTGTCATGTTAAATCTTATATATATATATACACACACACACATATATGTATGTAAGTACAAATCTCTTAATTCGTTTTATGATTTGAGATTAATCCTGTTTGAGCCGAGAATGATAAACTAAAGCTCTGCCCATAATGAGAACTTCAGAAAAGCCAAAGCTTTTGGCTAAATATATTTGATATTACAAATATTATCATATAAAATATATTTACATATTTAGCAATATCAAATCTTTATAGGTATTATTTATATTTAATAAGATAGATGTAAATGAGTTCTCAATTATACATTACACATGAGAACTTCAGAAAAGCCAAAGCTTTTGTCTAAATATATTTGATATTACAAATATTATCATATCTAATATATTTACATATTTAGCATATCAAATCTTTATAGGTATTATTTATATTTAATAAGATATAAGGTAAGATGTAAATGAGTTCTAAATTATAAATTACACAGTTTTCAACCAGAAATTTTTTTCTTTCGTTTTTTAGCTATCCAATGGTTTTGTTAAAGAGTTTATATAATACACTGAATGCATGTTTGGTGCATTGGATAAAGATATAATAGGATAAAATAATATTATGGATAGGATAAGATTAGATGATAACATCCTATCTTATGTTTGGTGTGTACAAGGATTAAGCATAAAAAAAGATGATTTTTTATCCTTTACCCTGTTTGTTATGTGCAAGATTAAACTTAGGATGGATGATATTTTTTTATTAGACAAAATTTAAGGATAAAATAGGAAATTTATTAATACAAATTTTTGAAACATATCCTATTCTATGGATTAAAAATAATCCTCCACTTTTCTAAAGGATTAAGTTATCCTCTTGGTATATGATGATTTATCCTCTCACTAATCCTATCTTTTTGCTTCAATGAATAACAAACATGAGATAAGATGATAATCATCCTATCCTTTAAATAATCTCATATGTCAAACATGCACTGACAGTGTATAATTTCAGTCAATAATAGGATGACACTTTGTTAATAAGCAAAATCTAAAAGTACGTAAGCTCTTAAAAATAAATTTAAAAATTTTATTAATATTTATTTTTAAGGACTTGTATATAAGGTATTATCTTATAATAAATTGACAATGTATAAAAATTATACACTATCAATGTATCATATATAAACTCTTTGTTAAAATGGTTTTAATGTAAAAAAGAGTTGTTTCTTTCTTCTTCTTTTTTTATTTGTTTTAGCAACGCTTAAAACATCAATATTTGAATATTTAAAAGATTTAATGTCTTATCCATTTAAAATTGAAATTTAAAAAATATATTAAGATGAATTTAAATAAAGTAAATAATTATTTATTTTTTATTAATTTTAAATTAATATTTAAATAAATTAAAGATTAGATGTCTTATTGATTTAAAATGAGATTTAAAAAATATATCAAGACAAATTTATATAAAATAAATATTTATATATGATGCACTGACAATGTATAGTTTCTATACATTGTTAATGCACCAGAAGTTGACACCTCATCAATACACCCTTATATGCAAATATAAATAAATTTTTTAAATTTGCCCATAAAGGCCTATTGATGAGGTGTCAATTTCTGATGTATTGACAGTGTATAAAAACTATACACTATCAATGCATCATATACAAACTCATAAAATAAATAGTTATTTATCTTTTTATCAGTTTTAAAATTAATATTTAAATATTTTAAAGATTTGATACTTTTATCCATTTCATTTTCTTTTTCTACCAAAACTTTTTTTTTGAAAAAATTGAAATTTTTTTTTAATTTTAATATAAATGAGTAATTTAAAAATTCCATATTTATTTTTGAAGATTTTTTCCTAATATAAAATTACTTATATGACAAAAGATTAAAAACCATCTACGTAAAATATTATCTTTCTGACAAAATATTTTAACTTTTATATATTTATAAAAGATTAGATTCAAATAGCAAAGGTCAAAATATTTGAATAGTTAATCGAATTAATATATTATAAAATATAATCAAATTAGAAGATCAACATCCATCCCCAGAAACTATGCTGTTTCCAGACATGGGGTTTGGCTGACCATGCTGTAAGGATTCTGATTGAAAAGCAAAAATAGTCCATTGGCCAATGATTTACGGTTTTTGTGGGCAACTTTGGCGGATGAAAGCGGCAGACAATCGGTGGTGGTACAGTGTTTTGTTGATCGAACATAATAATTGCAAGGTCCTTTAGACATGGTTTCTTCAAACTCATTTATTTGTGGTAGTTGGCAACTGCCGGAGAAAACTAGATCGAATTCACTAAGCATAAATCAACCTAGTATTATACTTGGGGGACTAGGAAAAATACTCAAATTAATTCCTTTGATTAGTAACTTATTTGAATAAAGAGAAACCGTAAGAAATACCAACTTCTGATTCTTCATATTTATTTGCTGCAGTAACTAGTTGGTGAGCAATAAAAAACAAAGCAGCAGCAGGACAAAAGGCACACTAACTAGTCTATCCATAACGATAACAGTCAATAAATTATATAGCCCTTGTATCATTTTCTTTTGAAAAAAATGATATTATCAGCTATGGCCTTAACTGTAGAGTAATAATACAAACAATAACTAGTGTTCTTACTCTGATAACAACGAAGCTTTCAGCATTCAAAAAGCTCCCACCCTGTCGCGGGGTATCAGGCGAAGCTCAGAACCATGTTTGAGGAAGACATTTCCTGTCAAAGCCAGTCAAGTTTATGTAAACATAAATTGTAAACAACATGTGCAATATGTTTTCATTGTTTGTAACTGGATAATAGCAATTTTCAGCTAAGGGAATAGTACATGAACAAGGTTGGATCACATCTAAGATGAGATTCTCTTCACATAAGTAGTAATGAGCTTTTCTTTGAGTTCATAAAGTCAAATATAAAATACCAGAAAGGTACAATTCCTTTTTCAAAAAAATTACTGGCTTAAGAAGAATCTGACTGGATTTTGCTATGAATGCAGCCTGCATGCAATTGAAGAATAGAATATTGGACTCGCTAAAATGACAAAGGATGGACATCTGACATAGTATATCGAGCTGAATGGTACCAATGGTAAAATAATGTACATTACTGTTATTAGGCTATTCATCCATTGTAAAGGTAAGACACGATGAAGACAGATAGGAAAAGCAAGGACATGACTGAAATTCAAATGATGAAGCTTTTATTAGAGTCCAGAATAACAGCAAATAACTTGCAGTCTTGCAGAGGAATGCAAGTCTGCCTAATGATATATAAATATATTCCTGATTCTCTTCGGCAGATCCTAAGCTACTATTATAGACTGGATTCTCCAAAAATGAAAAATGCAGATGCCTGGTTCAAAAGCCAGCATGGATCTGACTTCAAGTGCAAAATTTAAAGAAAAATATAAAATATAATGAGACTTGATAAAACATAAACAAATAAAAAGACAAACAATAAAACCAGTTGACAAAGAGTAAGTGTCAGCACACCTGCACTTTGCTGAGGATTGATTCCCACACCATCTGTATTCAAAAAGAACATATAATTTAGGATGTAGATATCAGAAATCTAACATCATAGTTTTAACATGTCTGTCTCATCGTAATTATAGATACAATTCATATTTGACGATGTAGCTCGCAACTCGGCTTGTTAAGGAAACAAATGATAGAAATGAGCAAGCCAAAGCTGCTTATAAAGGTCTAACATGGCACAGTTAGATTTCACAACGATTTAATTCATTTTTTTTTTATTTTATTTTTGTTGTTATCAACTAGCGTCTTGCACGCTCAGTAAACATGCATTGTTTATGAAAATAAAAGTTAAAACTAAAAATAAAAGACAAAAAAGGGAGAACAAATAAGTTATTTAGAGCTTCACAATTTATTTTTTGGTTGTTTAAAGGAAAAAAAGGGTCTGAGAGTTGAATATATATACAACATTCAAATATGAACTAAATAACTAATGCTCAAAAATGATGTAACTTTTCATTGTTTTGTTTAGGTTTCTTGTATGTTCGAACCTGAATTGGTCTCTATCAACTCAGTGAAGACAGACTCAGACTCTGTCTTTACAAATTATTTAGGATATATAATTGATTCCAGCCCCATTTTTATGAGCTCCAAAACTCAATAGATCCTTATGGTAGCCAGGTCTCATAAATTATCATGATTAATGCCTAGCAGATCCAAAGTTCAACCAAAAGAGAAGGCTCCATTTTAAACATGGAGAACTTTATTCACAAGTTTTTAATGGTTTTCTCCAGACCATTCGGTATCTTCTTGTATCTTTGCCAGCGGGACAGTTTTACTGATCTAAATGAACAAACCACATGAACACAATCTAAAAGTACATCTCAAGGATGGAAATGTAACCTTTATACGACTCCCTTATGTCATTACAAGTCAAAAAGCCCTTGCGTCCTGTAAATGAACTATCTAGGTGCAACTAAGAAGAAAAAAGATTGCACATTGAAAAACAACAATTTAAATCATTTCTTATGTTATTTTCGTTATTATCAACTAGCGTCTTGCACACTCAGTTAGCATGCATTGTTTATGAAAATAAAAGTTAAAACTAAAATTAAAAGACAAAAAGAGAGAAAAAATAAGTTATTTAGAGCTTCACAATTTATGTTTAGGTTGTTTAAAGGAAAAGAAAGGAGGTCTGAGAGTTGAATATGTATACAACATTCAAATATGAAGTAAATAACTAATGCCCAAATATGGCGTAACTTTTCATTGTTTTGTTTAGGTTTCTTGTATGTTCGAACCTGAATTGGTCTCTACTAACTCAGTGAAGACCAACTCAGATTCTCTCTTTATATATTACTTAGGATATCTAATTGATTCCATATCCATTTTGATGAACTCCGAAAGTCAATAGATCCTTATGGGAACCAAGTCTCATAAATTATCATGAGTACGGACTAACAGATCCAAAGTTCAACCATAAGAGAAGGCTCCATTTCAAACATGGGGAACTTTATTCACAAGTTTTTAATGGTTTTCTCCAGACAATTTGATATCTTCTTGTATCTTCGCCAGCTGGATAGTTTTACTGATCTAAATGGACAAACCACATGTACACAATTTAAAAGTACATCTCAAGTATGGAAAGTTACCCTTTATAGGACTCCTTCATGTCATTACAAGTCAAAAAGACCTTGCATTCTGCAAATGGACTATCTAGGTGCACCTAGGAAGAAAAAAGATTGCACATTGAAAAACAATGCATAGCCTTTTACAATAGACTATGAATTTCTCATGCAATTAACACAATGTTTCCAACCACTAATAAGCATATACTAACGAGGTCAGACATCAAAGAACAAAAAAACTTGGCCCAAATGAGAATTCCAAAAACTTGACGCAACTTCATAGAAAATTTATAAACAAATGTACCAGACAAATTTTCAAGACAAAATGAGTTTTTCTTTTTCCTTTCTAGCGAAGTATACTGTATCTGTCCAATTCCATCAAATTTAAAACTCAATCAACTACTTAGATCACGTAATTTTTCATCATATAATGACCTTAAAATAGCTTTTACCGCAATACATTCTGCCTAATTCACCTCACTTATTTTGGAATCTTTTTTTTTTCTTAAAAAAAAAAAAGCAAATTTGCTAATATAAGATAGCTTCCACCTATAAATTCCAGAATTCTTATTTAAAATTACCGTATAAAATTAATTAACTGAAAATCAAATGCAAAAAGATGATAAGATCAATTAAATTAATACTTAAATAGCAACAAAAACAAATAGGTGAAGAATTGATTTACCGTTGGTGATGATGGCGCTGGTTTGGGGAGGGACTTTGAATTCCTCGGCTGCGAATTTCAAGACAGCTGTAAACGGAGCTGCTTCAGGAACGCTAAACCTGAAATTCGAAAATAATATAAAAATAAATCCAGATTAAAAACAAAATTTTGAAAAAAAATCTAATCAAGCGATCAAATAAATAAAGAAAACAAAGATTTAAGGAAAAAAAAAACTCACACTTTGAAAGGGAGCTTTGGATCGGAGGTAAGAGTGACTTTGAAAGACACTTTTCCACCACTCGCCATTTCTCCCTCTCTTTTCTTTTTCAGATTTCTCAATTTTTTTCGATTCGATTTATAGGTATATTTCTTTTGATGGAATATATTTTCGTTTTTTAAATCTCGCTTGTTTATAAGGTTTCTAATTTATTTATATTTATATTAATATATATATTATATAAAAAAAAAGAAAAATTAGAATATCATAAAAAAATAAAAACAAAAATAGACTTGAAATGGGCTTAGGCGCTTCAATAGATGGTCCAATATCTATCAAAATAGCAAGGTCTGAAATTCGTCTGACGGCGCACTGTTGACTGGCCTTACCATATTATAGATTTTGAGCAAAAAATTAGTAGGATAACTAGTTTTTTTTTTTTGGGTCAAAGACAGAAAAATGATTTAGCTCCAAGCAATAACCAATACGGGCGATTTACATTCATGTAGGCCTATTAATTCATGTTTGTGCAGTGTAAAACATAAAATTTGTGTCAAAATTCGTATTGATACAAAAAAAACTTAAAATTTTATTTTTAACTTTTATCATATTCATATACAATTTTTACTTAATTTTAACATGTATCATTTTCATGTCATTTATTCTTATTGTTTTCGTGTCGTATAATTGTATTGTGTCTAGGATTGTTGGGTCTTATGTCGGCAAGTAATGTAATCGATATTTCAAACAATAGCTCTAAAAGAATACAAAATCAAGAATTTTTATAGTAATGTCATAAATTTTGACCTTACTGTAAGATCAATGTAAATAACACATGATTAAGTGTAAACATAAAGTCATTAGGCATAAATTATATTAGAAGTATCGTAAAAATATTATTATCAACATAAACATTAGTGTCAATAGATTTAAACACATGATAATTTTGCTATAATGTATGTTTATGTTAATTATCATGTGTTTACATACTTTTAACATATTTTACACGTATTAACTTTAGAATTATGCTTAATAATGTATTATTTACACTAACCTTAAGTTAATTATTAAGTGTTTATGATACTTCTAATATATTTTAAGCCTAATAACTTTAAATTTAAATTTAATTATATGTTATTTATGTTGACCTTATAGTAAGATCAAATTTTATGATCTTATTGTAGAATTCCTCAAACAAAATTCTTTTTCTTGTTTGCAACTTTATTTAGCAATTCAATATGCTTTCAATTTTTTTTAATTTATAAATGTCGTTACCAAAACAACTCAAATTGTACAAATTTAAAAACTTTAATTTTTGGATCAAAATTTGAGGTAAAAAAGATCTCCAAAAATCAATGCACAAAATTAATGACTACTGAAAAAACATTAGATCGAAAACAAATTCATTCGGATAATCAACCGATATATAATTTTAAAATTTTAGCCAATTTGTTGAGCTCGATATAAATTTGCCTTTCTGGTCAAGATCGCTGAATCCCATAAATTTAATGGTCCCCCCAATCAACAATACTCACAAAAGAGTGGAAAAGGAAAATTAATAGGAAAGGAAATTAAAGAATGAATTATTCTAAACATTTAAGTGGCAAAAAGATGAGGATACATCCTTTGCCGTGTTAGAGAAAAAAAGAATCATTGTACTATTTTCCAAAACAATGATTATTATTTCTTATAAAATCATCCACAGGTTATAAGCAATTAATAGCAGTGCAAGCATAGCAGACCACCACTTTCCTATCAATGGGTTTAAGCCGTTTGCTTTGCTGCAGATAAGCTTGCGATCATGGTAACTGCATACTGGTTGATTCCTGAAATGATAAAAAAAAAATTACTTTTTGATTCAGAATTATGGTTAATCAAAGGGAGATTAGCTACTAATATGCCACTCAAAGCATGCCAGAAGACCATGTAACAGTAAAAATTGCTCTTTTGTAAGATCACGTTAGAAACAATCCCTTTGTTAATGTAAGAGAAAAGCTGCGTACGTACTATCTTCTCTAAACTCTACAACGTGGGAGCACTGAATTACTTTTTTTTTTTTTCAAGTGTTTAGCAGCCAAAGACTTCTTTTGATATGCTAGTTAAAATGAATAATAAAACTGAATTTTAATCTAGCATCAAACTGCGGGTTAAGATCTATACTTGTTAATGCTATATTTTGTAAGTCATAAAACCTGAAAGAAAAGAAAAAAAAAAAACCAACCTGGTGGAGCAGAAGCTGATAACATAATCAGTTCCTGAACAAGTGAAAATACTGGTAGGATCATCATATGCATAACTATATGCAGTAGGACATGCAGCCTTGAACTTCTTGGAATAATATGTAGGTTGACAAACCACAGGGTTCCCATATGTCCCTCTGCAGCAGTATTGATCGGTGTTGAATACATCGCAGGCGCTCCGACAAGCTATAACCTTGCCATTGTCCTTGACAGCCAGCTCGGAAGGGCAAGTTTGCCTCAGGTCTGAATCGCATCCGGCAGTGGTGCAGTTGCCCTTACCATTGATCGGTGTCACAGCTAGTGGCAGATTAAATCCATCAACCAGACTAACATCGTAATAATCAACAGTAGCGAGAGTAAATTCAGCCAGTGATGCTGGGGATTTGCCAGAGGCTTTGCACTTAAGGGTGTTGCCACAGTCTGCTGTCTGGCATTGGCCGTTTCCATTTTTGTCAAACTTGCAACCGGTTCGACCCCATATGCGGCCACTCCAGCCTACTGGAGCTTGGAAGACAATAGATTGGCCTGATTTTAATTCCAAATCTCCACCGTTGAAGTTGTCACCGGGAGTAATTCCAGGCCAGATGGTTTCCTTGCAATAGTTTATTATGGTGAAAATTCTTGCACAGTCATACATTTTTGGCCCTGCCAAGTCCAAGAAAAAAAAAACCAAAAAGAAGGTGAAAACATGCATTTCTATATATAATTTTACATTACTATAGCAAGCGAGAGAGCTGCCAAAGACACTAAGAATGGAAGAGAGAACTTATTATTACCTGTTGAAAGCATTAAAAATATGAATAGAGACTGTGAGAGCAAATCCATCTGTTAGTGCCTCTTCTCTGTTTCCCTCTCTGTTTCGGTTATCTGGGAAATTTGCTGCAGACATTTAAAGCAAAAGGATGCGTGCAGAGGGAGGGTAGGAAGAGTTAAAATTCAGAGGCAATTAACCATTGCAGGAAGGCTTTTCTCCAGAGGCTACATGATTCTTTTCCTAATCCTTTCCTGCAAGTTTGTTTAGGTTCCATTTCTCTTTCGATTCCACCATGGACCAACAGAATCTGCCACATGCTGATGCCTTACTGGTTAGAGACTATCTCTACCATCGGAATTTTGGACAATCTTTTTTTTTTTGGCTAAGATTTTTTCTGGCAGTCTGTAAGTTCCAATCACATTCCAGCATATAATCATATGACACTCCACAAAGAAAATTGATATTCACCTCAGCAGTGCTTCACTTCTTATTTCCTATAGGCTATACTATCGGAAAATCCAGCCTCCTAGGTATAGACTATCTTTTCTTCTTGAAACTTCATTTTTTTTGGTTACATGCAGTTAACCCTTTTAGATACAAATTTAGATGATAAATATAAATTTATAAGAGGCTAGGATTAAAGTATTTCTTCAACAAAAACTATATATAATCAGGGTTTTTGTAGTTTATAGATGATACATTCATTTTCATATTTGTGTTTTGAGGAAATGATTATTATGTAATACACTGCTAGTGAAGTATTTAGATTCCACAAGCGAGATTAAAATGATGACACATACCTAATTTTATTTATTTATTTATTTTTTAACATTCTCTAAAAGGTATTTATGTGTCATCATCTAATCCCGTTTATGGAATCTAAAAACTTTATTGACAGTGAATTAGATAATAATTTGGAAAAGAAATCCATATATTTGTAGTTTTTTCATTACAATTTCTGTTGCAATACAAAAAGTTTTGGTTAATATTGGTGTGAAAAACAATATGTTTTCTCTAAAATGAAGCTATGACAAGGATGTGAACTGAATTGATACAATAAAAAGTTTAAGTTCAAGTTTAACTTTAAATTTGGGGTTTGAAACTCGGTACAATCAAAATTTATTTTTTTAGCTTGAATTTGACTAGAGACAAAAATCAAGTCAATGAAACTAATTTAGTTCGATTCGTTTATCAAGTAAAAAACAAATTTGATTTTCATACTTGACTTGAAGCATTAATTATTTGTATTTAAGTTTGAACTCGAATTGAGATATTTTATAAATATTTGACAAATATTAATGCTAAAATCATAAATTAATAATTAAAATAATAATATAAATATTAAAATAAAAAGGTTCAACAAGCTTGCAAATTACCTGAGTTGCATATTAATATAATCAAATTCGATTTGTTTGATAATTTAAATTATTCGAATTCTCGCTCGATAGTAATCTATCTAAATTTGAATTTCATTTGAATGTAGTATAACAAGGGCAGATCTTAAAGACTTGTTAAGTTTAAGGAAATCTTGCGGCCAAGGCAAAGGCAAGCCGATTAAAAGGGCAAAAAGAGCACTTCACCTCTAATTCACAGCTTCTGATGTGGTATGAAGTTTTGTGCAGCGAGTCAGTGTCAACGTCAAGGGAAGATTTCATCTCAAGAAATCTCTGTTTCTGCTTTTTATTATTATATATATTGTTTTTGGCATAAGCTCTGCTTCTGTTTACTGCATGTATTCTTTCAGATATGGTCGGCTATTTTTGGCCTCTGCTTATCTTCGTTGCTTTTTCATTCAATTTGTTATTAAGATATTCTCAATTTGACGAGTATGATCATATGCAATTTAATCGAAACAATGATTGTATTTTTGTTCTTTTTACTATCTAACTTGCATTGTTTGTACTTGTAAATACCTAAATTCAAGTATAAAACTTAAACTTTTGTGAAGACAAATGAGATTTTAGAATTACTAATAGCAAAACTTATTAATGCAAGGATTAAAAGGTTTCTCTGATTATTTAGAGCTGATTTGGACGCAACAGGACCAATGAAAGGTGTGATTAAACTCAAATCATGCTGGGTATTTATTAGAGTGCCCAGTTACAAATGGATGTCATTCTCATTATGTCGCACAACAAAAAATTATTGGGCTTTTATTGATGTATGTTATTTATGAATTGTGATTCAATTGACAATAAAAAGTAATGCAAATTTTATTTTTTTATCATACTTGAAAATTGAGAATAAAAAAAAGTAAAAAGAATTGAAATCAAGCTATATTTTAAAGTCTTTTTCTTGTCCCTTGGTCAAAGGTAAAGCCCAAAACGGGTGCTACTAATCTTCATGGGCTGATTAGCGCAGAATCCAAATGTAAGGTTTTGGATCATCCTAGGCGGTGTTGTGGAGGCCTGTAAACGAACACTTTCTCAGAAATATAGCAGGAATGTGATAAATAGAAAAGTTGAATTTCAAAAGATAAAAAAAACAGAGAGAGAGAAACTTTGGGAAAGGAATCTACTAGCCTTTGACATTCTGGACATTTCTTTCTCTTGCTTAGAAATAAGCATTTTCTTTTCATTATTGCGAAACATTTCAGCTGGAATGCCGGTTCTTCTGGACCCCTTAACCACTAGCTTTGGTACTTGGATGACCGAATGAACATGATACCAATCTGCTTGGAGTTTGAGATATGAACATATGATCAACATGCAAACTCAGTGGAGTCTCCTTCAACTTTTTCTAGAAAAGAGGGCAGAGAACATGGAGGCTGGAGCCCATGGTTGTCATGTTAGTATATCTCCTCATTTATGGAAATAAATATTTGGTTGACCAATTCCGGCTCATTTATGGAAATAAATATTTGGTTGACCAATTCCGGATATGGTCCATAATTTCACGGTGAATCTCAACTCAATATTTGGCTATTAAAACACGATTTTATGATGGTTAAAACGTGATTTTATTGCCATAATTAGCACACTCTCATTACTATTTAAGGAGGGCTCCTTCCGGTCCCCAAGTACGTTAACCTAAAAACACACAAACACCATCTAGTGAGGTTTTGAGTGCTTGGAAGATTTGGAAGGTCTGTGATCGACACAGAGTAGACTGTCAGATTCGGCAATTGCTTCAACAGCAGAGTTACAGAGTGCAATGGCTGGAGGTTAGATCCTATCGCTTCCGCATTTTATTTGTTTAACATGTTTCATATTGTGTAGAAGCATGTTAGGCTTGTTATGATGAACTTACATTTGGTATCAGAGCCGTAGTTTAACCTCTGTCTTGCTAGAGATCTGTAGAAAAAAGCCATAAAAACCCATATTTTGAAACTTTAAGTCTCGGATTTCATAAAACTCATTCTGTTTTCCTGTGATTTTGGTTCAAATACTTTAGATCTATTGTTGTAAAGCTCTAGGGATGAAAAATACATGAAAAACGAGACTGTTTGAAGGGTTTTGTGCCGGGTCGGGTCAAAAGACCCAAAATTCTGCAAAACACCCATTCGGGTGAAGAAGAAGCCTCGGGCGCGTGAGTCACACGCGCCCGACAAGGGAAGAAAATGCGGGCGCGTGAGTCTCACGCGCCCGACAGGAGAGGAAATGCGGGCGCGTGAGTCTCACGCGCCCGATAGAGATAATGCGGGCGCGTGAGTCTCACGCGCCCGCCTTTGTACATGCAGTGACACTGTGCAAAAAAAAAAAAAAACCTTTGGGCTTCGGGTTTTGGGCCACTGTTTGGGTCCTTATTTGGTTAGTTTTGGGCCATTTATTTTGGGCTCTTTTGGTTGATTATTTGGGCCATATGGATTAAATAAAAGGGTCATTTGGTTTATTTTAGACATTAAGGATTTATTTAATTTAAGTAAATTTAAATTATTTAATTTAGGCCAAATAATTATATTTTTTGATAGTTTTATATCAGATTTTCAATTCTGTAATTTTCATAATTTTATGAATAATTAGATTATTTTCACAAAATTAATATAATTATGAAAACTTCTCATTATTTGGATTTTTATGAGGATTTTTCATAAATTTGGAATTTTTATTAATGCTATAATTTTAAATTGAATAATTTTGTGAAAATTATCATAAAATTATGATTAAATTATGAAAATTTGATTTTGAATGTGCATATGTGCTTATTTTGAATATGTATAATTTTGTTATTTTTTATACTAAAAGCACATGTAGCTAAGTTATTCATATTATTTGGAATTAAAATTGCCTTGTGTTAATTGCAATTTTTAAAATATGAATAAACTTAGAATTTTACCAATATGTCTAAGTGATTTATAGTTTATTTAATTAGGGCTTAGCCACAGCAACCTTAATTAAGTAAAATTATTTTGTAAAATCACATAATGATATTAGACATAAATTGTGATTAGTTATAAGGTTATAGTAAATTTTATCCCACAGGAATTTTTATTATAATTTTATAACTAATTAGGATAAAATATCAAATTAGTTTCTTAATTTACCCACAGGAATTAGGAAATGATATAATTTGATAGTTTTATCATTATGAAATAAATCTATTAGAATTAGAACTTTAGCCCACAGGCAAGTTTTATGTCTGAGATTCATTAATAAAATATGTTTACATTGGTAGACATAATTAAGTTTGCCTCAAAAATTCTAGATACATAAGCATGTTTATTTTCTATATGCAGTGTTTCCTCAGGCTAGTATTAACCTAGAAGTTCCCGAGCTGGATGGAGAGAACTACAAGGTTTGGAAGGAGAGAGTTCTCCTCCAATTAGGGTGCATGGATATAGACTATGCTATAAGGAAAGACGAGCCCGTATTGACTGAGACTAGCACTCCTGCTCAAGTAGCTTTACATGAACGTTGGGAGCGATCCAATCGCCTTAGTGTCATGTATATTAAGACAAAGATATCTGCTGGGATACGTGGTTCAGTCGAACAGCATACCAACGTTAGGACCTTACTGAAGGCCATAGATGATCAATTTGTCACTTCAGACAAAGCGTTGGCCAGCACCCTGATAATGAAGTTCTCATCGATGAGGCTCACCAGTGTCAAAGGAGTGCGTGAGCACATAATGACCATGAGAGATATAGCGGCCCAACTCAAGAAGCTAGAGGTGGAGATGTCTGAGTCTTTTCTTGTGCACTACATATTGAACACTCTACCAAAGCAGTACGGACCATTCAAGATATCCTATAACACACATAAGGATAAGTGGACCATCAATGAATTGATGACCATGTGTGTTCAAGAGGAGGGAAGACTGCTTATGGAATCGAGTGAGAGTGCATTTTTTGCAAGCCAAGGAAAGACCAAGGATCGAGCCAAGAACAAGGGAAAAGGTAAAATCCCTGCCCAAGCTGATATTAAGAAAGAGTCCAAGTGTTTCTTCTGTAAAAAGAAGGGACACATGAAGAAGGACTGTGCCAAGCTTCAGCAGTGGCTCGTTAAGAAAGGTAATCCACTCTCATATGTTTGTTTTGAATCAAATATGGTTGAGGTTAATCATAACACATGGTGGATTGATTCTGGATCTACAATTCACATTTCGACTTCCTTACAGGGTATGACAAACCTAAGGAAGCCAGTGGGAAATGAGGAGAGCATCTATTCAGGAAACAAGATGCGCTCGCGTGTTGAAGCGTTGGACATGCACTTTAGTTCTTAGGAGTGGTTTTGTTTTGCAATTGGAAAAGACCTTTTATATTCCTAGTTTTTCGAGAAATTTAATCTCTGTTTCTAGGCTGGTACCTTATGGATATTCCTTTCAATTTTCAAATAAATCAGTATTGATATATTTTAAGTGTGATATTGTTGGGAATGGTACCTTATGTGATGGTCTATTGATTTGCAAAATGACACTGCTCATAACGCCTTGCATGTTCAAACTGGTACTAAAAGATGTGTTATGAATGAGGACTCCTCTACGTTATGGCACCGGAGATTAGGTCATATCTCCATAAATAGAATTAAGAGATTGGTAAATGACGAAATACTTAGTACTCTCGATTTTACTGATTTCGACACTTGTGTGGATTGCATTAAGGGTAAGCAAACCAACAAGTCTAAGAAAGGTGCCAATAGGAGTTCAACCATATTAGAGATCATACATTCTGACATATGTTGTCCAGACATTGATGCATATGGTCAGAAATACTTCATCACCTTTATTGATGATTACTCGAGGTTTATGTATCTCTACATGCTTCATAACAAGAGCGAAGCATTAGATGCCTTTAAAATCTTTAAGGCTGAAGTAGAGAAACAATGTGGAAAACCCATAAAGATAGTAAGAACTGATAGAGGTGGGGAGTATTACGGTAGATACACTGAAGATGGACAAGCACCTGGACCATTTGCGAAGTTCCTTCAAGAAAATGGGATTGTTGCCCAATATACCATGCCTGGTTCACCGGATCAGAATGGTGTTGCAGAAAGAAGGAACCGAACTTTGATGGAAATGGTGCGTAGTATGCTTAGCAACTCGAAGTTGCCTAAGTCCTTGTGGATTGAAGCTCTTAAAACGGCAGCGTATATATTGAACCGGGTTCCAACCAAGGCTGTTCCAAAGACGCCTTTTGAATTATTCAAAGGTTGGAAACCGAGTTTGCGTCATATGCGCGTTTGGGGATGCCCTTCTGAGATAAGAGTTTACAACCCACAGGAAAAGAAACTGGATCCTAGGACCATAAGTGGGTATTTCATTGGATATGCCGAACGGTCCAAAGGCTACAGATTCTATTGTCCATCTCATAGCACTAGATTTGTGGAATCAAGGAACGCCAAGTTTCTTGAAAATGACTTAGTTAGTGGGAGCGATCAATCTCAAGACCTAGTTTCTGTGAGAGATCAACCCTCTACCTCGAGTCAAGGATTGGTTATCATGAACAATGTCCCTTCAGTACAACTGGACATTGAACAACCAATCGTTGAAGATCCACAAGTAGTTGATAACTTACCAGTAGACGAGGCTCCTCTGGATACACCAGAATTGAGTGAGCAACCAGTTGAACAACATGATCCTTCGGAGAATGTTGAACCAACATTAAGAAGGTCTACTAGGGAAAGGAAAACAGCTATTCCTAGCGATTATATTGTGTATCTACAAGAGTATGATTTCAATATTGGGCCCGTTAATGATCCAGAGACGTTTTCACAAGCCATGAACAGCAAAGAATCAAAACTTTGGTTCGATGCTATGAAGGATGAGATGGATTCGATGGCATCTAATGGAGTATGGGATCTTGTCGAGTTGCCTAATGGGGCCAGGGCTATAGGCTGTAAATGGGTCTTTAAGACCAAAACTGACTCATTAGGCAACATTGAACGTTATAAGGCAAGACTCGTAGCCAAAGGATTCACTCAAAAGGAGGGAATCGATTACAAGGAGACCTTCTCTCCTGTATCTAAGAAAGATTCTCTTCGCATCATAATGGCGCTTGTTGCACATTTTGACTTAGAGTTGCAACAAATGGATGTGAAAACGGCATTTCTCAATGGTGATCTAGAGGAAGAGGTTTACATGAAACAACCTGAAGGTTTTTCCTCTAGTAATGGTGAGCATTTGGTCTGTAAGCTCAAGAAATCCATATATGGGTTGAAACAAGCTTCCCGCCAATGGTATCTAAAATTCCATGAAGTCATCTCTTCATTTGGTTTCGTTGAGAACATCATGGATCAATGCATATACCAGAAGGTCAGTGGGAGCAAGATTTGTTTCCTTGTGCTATATGTGGATGATATTCTGCTTGCAACCAATGATAAGGGGATGCTACGTGAGGTGAAACAATTTCTTTCTGAGAACTTTGATATGAAGGATATGGGCGATGCATCTTATGTCATTGGCATTAAGATCCATAGAGACAGACATAGAGGTATATTAGGTCTGTCACAAGAAGCCTATATCAATAAAGTCTTGGGAAAGATTCAGAATGAAAGATTGTTCACCAAGCCCAGCTCCCATTGTGAAGGGTGACAGGTTCAATTTGAGCCAGTGCCCGAAAAATGATCTTGAGCGGGAACAGATGAAGAACATTCCATATGCCTCAGCTGTTGGAAGCATTATGTATGCACAGGTCTGTACCAGGCCTGATATTGCTTTTGCTGTGGGAGTGTTGGGTAGATACCAAAGTGACCCGGGGATGGACCACTGGAGAGCTGCGAAGAAGGTGCTTAGATATCTTCAAGGCACTAAAGATTACATGCTTATGTATAGACGGACTGATGAGTTGGAGGTGATTGGCTACTCAGACTCAGACTTTGCTGGCTGTGTTGATACCCGGAAATCAACATCCGGTTACATCTTCATGCTTGCCGGTGGAGCTGTTTCATGGAAGAGTGCTAAGCAGACACTGACTGCCACTTCCACTATGGAGGCCGAGTTCGTTTCCTGTTTTGAGGCTACCTCACATGGTGTATGGCTTAAGAGTTTCATTGGTGGGCTTAGAGTTGTTGACTCCATATCTAAGCCATTGAGGATATATTGTGACAATTCAGCTGCGGTATTCATGGCTAAGAACAATAAGAGTGGAAGTCGAAGTAAGCATATCGACATTAAGTACTTAGCCATTAGAGAACGTGTTAGAGATAAAAGAGTGGTCATTGAACACGTTAGCACTGAATTGATGTTAGCTGATCCTTTGACTAAGGGCATGCCACCGTTTAAATTTAAGGATCATGTAGAGAGAATGGGACTTGGTCCCACATTTTGATTGTAATTGAAACTCTTATTAATAATATGATGTTTCTCATTTTGATTTGTATACACTAAAGTTTTATTTGAGAAATATCCTTGTTGTTTGGACCGAGAATAAACATAAGGTTTATTCATTAAGTAAAAATGGGTTGATTTAGAAACATTTTACATAGTAATACATGGAAGATAATACTCGCCACTTGAGGAACTGTCGCCATGATTCATGTGATTTGTTTCTTCTATAAGTGAAATATATGGACCAAGTGGGAGAATGTTAGTATATCTCCTCATTTATGGAAATAAATATTTGGTTGACCAATTCCGGCTCATTTATGGAAATAAATATTTGGTTGACCAATTCCGGATATGGTCCATAATTTCACGGTGAATCTCAACTCAATATTTGGCTATTAAAACACGATTTTATGATGGTTAAAACGTGATTTTATTGCCATAATTAGCACGCTCTCATTACTATTTAAGGAGGGCTCCTTCCGGTCCCCAAGTACGTTAACCTAAAAACACACAAACACCATCTAGTGAGGTTTTGAGTGCTTGGAAGATTTGGAAGGTCTGTGATCGACACAGAGTAGACTGTCAGATTCGGCAATTGCTTCAACAGCAGAGTTACAGAGTGCAATGGCTGGAGGTTAGATCCTATCGCTTCCGCATTTTATTTGTTTAACATGTTTCATATTGTGTAGAAGCATGTTAGGCTTGTTATGATGAACTTACATGTCAGCCAAGCTAGATTCTGGTCAGAGCCCATCCATGTTAGATGGACCATGAACCAGTAAGCCTATGATTCATCCGAATTCCTATTTCCCAAGGCAAAAAGGAAAGTTTGGTTCATGGGTTTTCAATTCAGTTCATCTAGTTCCATGCATGCACTTAGCATCATAATTCCATGGCGAGTAGGGCTTTGTTTCACAGTAGATGTAACATGGGTTTGGACAAGGATCATCATCACACCATGACTCCAAGAAATAATTGGACTAGAATAGACGGAAAAAAAAGAAGAGGCATATGTCAGTGCATGTGGGACAAAGCAACCATTGAAAAGATTTAGAAGCTTTTTCTACCCATGGTTTTCTTTTTCCAAGCAGGTAAACAATTGCCATTTATGAACTTGGCATGACATCATTGAAACATGAACACTGTAATTTTCTTTCTTTTTTTCTTTTATTCAGTTCAGTGGAGTGAAGTGATGTAAATAAAGACTTCATGATTATCCACAATTTTAGTACTTTTTTTCATCATTCACCATTTACAAATTTTAGTAATTGGTCATATCATTAGGTAATATATATATATATATATATATATATATATATATATATATAAAATCTTTTTTTTGAAATAACATAAAAATTCTAAATTTGATTTTCTCATAAGAGTCAATTAATTGACAAAGAAAATACAGGAGATTGCCATATAAAGAGAAAACATGAAATGATTTTGTTTGACCAATTTGTTCGATAAAAGTGAAAAGCTTTTGCATAGAGATTTCAGGATCGATTGACAATTTCTTACAATATACGTTAATTGATTTTATTTTTTCTACGAAAAGGGATAGAGATGAGCATTGATGTTTTTATCAGACAATTGCAATTTGATGTAATGCTCATGCTCTACAACTAACGAGAAAAGAGACAAACAAGAAATGTAACTTCAAGTAATCTCTAAGGCAGTTTTACGATTCAATGTAATTTTTTCAGCTGATTTGATTGAGGTTAGTTTTGTGAAAGCCTGATTTTTGGGTTGGTGTGATCTGCAGTGGGAAGAAATAAGGTCAAGATGTGTTTCAACAATCAAGTTAATATTTAGTCAAGAAAGAAGATGAAGAATACCATAAAAAAGAGAATTGAGTATAGAGAGGACAAGAAATTTAGCAGCGTGCCTTATTCCTCAGGAGTCAGGACTCATGCTTGTTGTACCTGTATTGTGGGGTTCATCACTGATATCCCATGGTAGTAACTAGTAAGTAACGCAGCAATGAATTATTTTCGAGATAAAAAATTAATGAGTTTTTGAGCGAGAACAATTTATAGTGAAAAATCTCGTGTTTAAATTTTCATGAGATTAGATTTTCTTGGACTCGCGCCAACCACAAAGCGTGAGTTATCAGACTGATCATTTTTTACAATTGTCCACAATAAATTTTCATATCCTGAAACCTTTTGTTATGCTATACTCTAACTAATTATCAGACTGATCATTAAACCAGTTGGGATTGAATCGACATAACATATTTCCTATATTCTTCTTTGAGGAAAATTATGATTATGCGGTTGACAGTATTTTGCAAATTATGCGCTTTGTAATTTATCCTGATCATTAAGAGGGAGGAAAATTTGTGATTCTACTACGGAGTTCTGAATCTTTAGAAAGAATTTCTAAAGCAATTTCAATACGAGCCCTTTTAGCTTTGTTCATTAGTTTCTTGAGTATAGTGTGTAGTAAAAAATATACAGAAAAATACACACAGGATCTCATGTTTCATCATTAAGAAAAGCAATACAGAAGCGTACCTAAATCCATTGGAATTAATTTTTTGGGATTGGAGTCTTCTACGTTTAAACTTTTTGAGAGAATTTACTAGGAAGTTCTGGATATTTAGGAAGAATTTCTAAAGCAATTTCAATAAGAGCATTTTTTGAGCTTTGTTCATTAGTTTCTTGAGTATGGTGTGGTTACTCCATTGTTAATTTTATTTAAAAATATTTCTCCATTACCTAAATTTAAAACAAATTTTAAGCAATACATTATATGAGCAGTTACAATCGTAAATTTATAATTAAGTATTGTATTCATAAAACTTGTAACCTATTGAAATCCCTTGATAAAAGAAATTTTTTAAGCATACAATACATGAAAAGTTACAATCGTAAATTTATAATAAAGTATTATATTTATAAAACTTGTAATTATGTTAAAATCACTTAATTCACAGAACTTGTAACTATAATGAAATTACTTAACTAACTAAATTAGTAAATAATTAAACTCGAACTCACATATGGTGAAAATGAAACTTGGACCTCAAAGTTCTTGGGCCTTTTCTTTGTCACTAAGCTAAGATTTTGTTAAATTTTTTTAATAAAAGCTAAAATAATATGATTATAATAAAAAAATTATGAACTTTGAATAATTAACATTATCAAAATAAAAGACTAAAATTATATATATTTTCTACTATATATTTTTCAAACAATTAATCTTTCACTATCAATGTATTGGATAATTATCCATTTTTAATTACCTAATTTACACAACTTTTTATCTCAATATATAATATTTCAACTAATAGTCAATTAGTTCTACAACACCCACAAGGCCACAAATATTTAACATTTAATATCAAATAGAAATTTAACTAATACAAATTTAAGACAAAACTAAATTAAAAAAACCATGATAAAAGAATCTAATATTCTAAATTATCAAGTCATTAACACATGAAAATAAAATATTTTTCTATTTAAAATTAAAATTTGAAAAAAGATTATACATACTTCAAATATTAACTTTTTCTTCTATTTTGATCTTGGTTACATATACTCAACAAAGTTAATCTTTTGTTAGTTAATTCGATCCTTAATACTATTCTCTCCTAAATTTGTTTTTTAATTAGATCAACTCAAGCTCATATTTGATAAAATCATACATGGTTCTAATTGCTCACATCCCATCTAATTTAAGGTCTTTATCTTTTTCATTCACATTATTTTCCCCTCGTCCAAACAAAGCCAAAATCATCAAATAATGATTATAGTGGAAACTTTGAAAAGATAAAAATTGATGTATCATTAATCTAGTACTACTTTCTAAGTCAAAGTGGGGTATTTCAAAATAGGCTTTTGAGCAATGAACAAAAAAATTTTTTCCGCCTCTTGCTCATATATATAAATATATATTATCGAAATAATAAATAGACGTTTGAGATAGTCGTAATGGTTTTATTATCATTGGCCTCTAAAAATATGCAAAGCTCAATTGTATTGTTCATTACATTAATAGTAAAAGATGTAAAGAAAAGGAAAAAGAAACATGTTTGATTTTGTTTTAATTGTGAAAGCCGTTTGATTAAAAGGCAATGAAAATTATGAAAAGTATCATTTTCCGAGCTGTCTAATTACCTTTCGTTAACTCCTGCACAACGTGAAAGGACAGCCTAACAAGAAAATGTTTTGCCAAGAAATAGTGCATTAAGGTCGGAAGACACAGGAATTGAAAGATTAATTTGGGAATAAATTGGGTATAAAATAGTCGACAATTTTTTAATCTAATAATTAAAAAAACCAAGTTTTAAACCTGTACGATGCACGAAATTACATTAATCAAACAATAAAATCATTAATAATATATATTTTAAAACTTCATATTATAAATTATTATGTTTATGAAAAAGACAACATATGCAAATTTAATATTTTTTATTTAAAATTTGTATATTACAATATAGTAATATAAAAATTCATATATTGGATAAAATTATGTAAATTTTGTAAAGGTTAAATCAAACTCATATTATAATTTATTGAATGAAAATAGTATATAAATATAACAAAAAAAAGAAAATAGTATGTAAAAATATTTCATCATGTTTTTTATTCGAAGAAATTGGAATTTTTTCCGTCTTAAAGATTTTTCAATGAATTATTGTTGAGCTGAAGTGATAGTAAATGATTCTTATGTATTCATTGCTATCTTTGAATAATATTGATGTGTCACTTTACTTGATGATCTAATAGATTCCACAAATAAAATAAAAAAAACATGAATAAAATACTAATATGCATTTTAATATTCAATTATAACGCATGTTATATGAAAATATAACAAAGATCATCATATTATATAAATATATACATACCTGCTGCAATAAGCTTTGACATTCAAGTTTATGATCAAAATGATATACTTTAAGCAGGATAAGTTTAGTACTCTTGTCTCAATATTATAGTTAGTCGCCATTGTTTCAAACATAAAAAATTCATATCTGGAATCTTCAAATATCTCTCGAATTCAATCATCTCTATTTTCCTAAATTATGTTCATAGACATATCATTAAATTAAATTGAATATTAGACGATATTAAAATAATTGTTAACTAATCGATACTTTAAGGAAAATTTTATAAATATTGTTAACATCTTTATTAATTAAATTCTTAGCTTCTTGAAAAGTACAAACATTGCTTTTCTAGAACCATCAAATGCCTCAATATTCAACTTGTACCTATAAGACATATAAAATGCTACAACTAAATTATATATATAGTTTTATTTTTATATATTAAAATTATAAAATGCTTTATTATCATCATGGAATAATTTCTGTTTAATGTTTTAAATATAGTAAATATAATTATTATTTACCTTAGAGTTGGATTAGGGACATCAACATTACATAAGGAACAATGGAAATTTTTATCAATTTCAAACATTTTTTGTTGCACCCACATGACATATGATACCAATCAAAAGTTGTATAAACTTAACTTTATGATAGTTACTCTACTGTTGAAAGATTTTCCCTATATATAATACAAATACAAAAATAGTCAATAACAATACATGCTAAATTAGTTATATTTTAAAATTATGTTGCTATATATTTTATAATTGAAAAAAATTTGTTAATCTAATATCTTGAATAGTGTCTTTGTAACCAATTTTTTAATCTCCAACAGAGGTGTCTTATTTATAAACATTGAAATCTCATTCGATACTGATGTGGACTAGGTCAATTATTACTAGGCTTTTTTATAAGTCAAGCTAAAGACCATTGAGCCAAATGATAATCTAAGCCTAAGAGGAAAGAGGACTCAGAAGACCCATAAATGACCCACTAGGTTATTATTTAAGCTGCGAGGCTTAAAGGTAATTACACGCAAAATAACTCCTATAAATAGGTCACAGGTATCATTCTTAAACCCTAAGCTCTATTTGCCTACAGAAACCCTGTCTGACTTAAGCATCGGAGTGCGCGCGCAGGGGAAAACCCCTACGCCCCCTGATGGTTTCCTATTTCGCAGATTTCTTGGAGACAGATTAACGCGAAGATCGAGGATCCGACATCAGCAAACATTTATTGTTGTTTTTGGCAACAACAATTGGCGCCGTCTGTGGGAAACAAACAAACAAAAAAGCCAAGTATAAAAGTCTACGACAGGCTGCGAGAGACCTATGACTTGTGAAAAACAGGTCCCGCACGCGAGAGCCTTTTGGGTGAGAAAGTGTCTCTCACCTTAATAGAAAAATAATAATAAAAAAAAATTATATACACGCACAAACAATCTGTCGCAGGAAAGGTTTCATGTGACAGATATTCTGTCGCGCGCAAAGTGCACGCGACAGAGCGATTCGCAAGCACATACATGCGATAGACATTCTGCCTCAAGCTAGCACGAGGCTCATGCGACGGAGTAATTCACGCAACTATAGCACATGCGACAAACCTTAGCGTTGGGCGATAGACTGGCTCCCGCCGTGCGACAGGCCTTTTGGCAATATAGTGCATGCAATTAGCGCCAGCGACAGGGTACAAAGGCATGGGCGACATCATTGGGCGAGAGACAATTCTCTGCACTGGCTCTCGCCCGCCTGGCTCTCGCCTGCGACAAGTAAAAAATGGCGAGAGAGTGCATATCTCGCCCGCGACAGATCATGGAGCGAGAAATGGGCTACACGCGACAGGCACTTCTCGCTTTATGTCTGATCCGAGGTGCTCAAGTACATTCTTCTTAGACATGAATGCGTGCTTCCAGCTAAGTGAATGAGCGACCACCTCCGGGATCCCTTTCTGAACCAGTCCCCGAAGCCTTATTTCCGGCTGCTTTGGTCTGTTCTGATCCAGCGCTCAAACTCGAAAAGGGCGAGAGACAATCTTCTGCACTGTCTCTCGCCCGCCTGGCTCTCGCCCGCAACAAGTAAAAATGGCGAGAGAGTGCATATCTCGCCCGCGACAGGATCATGAACAAGAGCCGTTGTAAAGCCTCCAAAATAAGCATTCATGTCCAACAAGTTGCGTCTTTCAGACCATTTTACTAATTGCCCACCTGCAACTTCCTTTATATTTGATACTTCAGGCAGCGGGATTAAACAAGTTTCCAATTTTGTGTACCTACTCCAGAAATTAAAAACTATTAGCTAGTAAAAGGAACTAAAAAAAAAAAAAACTGATGCTTTGTGTTAAAGAAAAAAGCGAGGAAAGAGGCTCCCATCATATTCTAGCTTTATTAAATTCAGAAGCATCAGAGGCTCCCATCATATTCTAGCTTTATTAAATTCAGAAGCATCAGTGTCATCACAAGTTCTGTTGCATGGAGGGCACAAGCAAAAGAACCAGAAAATTGAATGAACTCTCCACCATCTAATCTATTAAAATTCAAGTAAAATGCCCGTTTAGAGGCTCCCATCATATTCTAGCTTTATTAAATTCAGAAGCATCAGTGTCATCACAAGTTCTGTTGCATGGAGGGCACAAGCAAAAGAACCAAAAAATTGAATGAACTCTCCACCATCTGATCCATTAAAATTCAAGTAAAATGCCCCTAGTTCTATCAGCTAAGATGGCAATTGCATTCATGTGGCAACGTGAAGATGAAGAAGATGTCTGACTCTAGAACTAAAGCATCCCTCATCATTGCACTCACTACAAACAGCAAGCAACTCCTCTCGTCCTATGTCACCACATATATCACAAACTTTTACTTCATACTCCATGTCATCCAATCCATCACTACAAGCAGCAGACCGTGATCCAATAGTAGTTTCCTCCATATTAACTTCCTTAACCACTGTAGTGGACTTTAATTCCGTTATTTGCTCTCCTTCATATATTCCAGTATCAACTTGCATGGATTCGGCAGAGTCAAGTTCATCACCAATCTGACTGCCCACCTTTAAGGCATCTGCTGTTGAAAAAGAAGATTGGACTTGTTCCTCAAAGCACAAAGAATGTCCTCCCTTTCCTGAGCTACGACCAGCACAGGAATCTCGTAAAGATGAAATTTCAGAAAAGTCTGATTTATTCGAACAATTTGGGTCGAACAACACAAAATCTCTTGAGAAAAGTCATTAAAAGATCTATTTGACCTCCTTGGAAGATTATCATCTACCTTGCACAAGGACTACCAACTAAACAACAAGAAGAAGGTTGATCATTAATAGCCTTTTCAGTCTCAGAGAAACTATCGACTGAAGCTGAGCTATAAGTATTTTTCTTGTCTGCATCACTGTCATGGTCACTAGCCCTTGTCTTTGAGTCTGATCCACAAATAAAGGAGATGTTATCTCCAAGGCACTCCGACTCCTCCTGCTTCTCAATCTGGTTTTGAGACAACTTTATCATGAAAGATTGGCTCTCTTAACGAGCCACAATTATCTGTACAAGTTTGACGTTGGTTTGCCTTTATAATCATCTTAATGCCTTTAGAAGTGTTACAATTTCCCAATGCTTCTTCACTCTCTGTATTTTCAGCGAAAGATTCACGACTTAAGCATGCACTGAGAGGGTTACTTGTCTCACTGCTTGTATGATGTCTACCGCTGCATACACTATTTACCTGAGGAGATGACAAATCAGCATCATTAACAGAGCGACAGTTACCATCCTTCTTTTGACAGGCTTTGCCTGAAAACTCATTGGTCTTTGTTGCCATTGATACCATTTGTTCAGAATGCACACGTGGTGAGCAAGAAGGAGCACACGTGGTGCATGTCCCAGATTCTTATTTTAAACCTAACTTACTGCTTGAAAAATTGAGCACCAACAAATCCTTTTTTCAGCGTTAAATGATCCCACATTCAATGGAGAAGCACAGCCAGCTCCATCAGCGACACCTTCCAAAGAAAAGCTTCCTTCGGCCCATATGTCGATCGTCTGACACAGAAACTTTCAAGAACTGCTCTAGCAACCATCTAGAAGTGGCTTAAGAGCCACACACTCGGCCTATTGACAACCACACATGTGAAAGAGGGTTTGTCTATATAAAGGGTGTGTTAGCTTCGTGAGTCCTTTAAGCAAGACAAGGATGTGTCAATTTAGGGTGTCGAGATCAAGGCTGTGTTTCCCTTGTAAGCCCCTATACATAGCATTCTTGAATATCAATACAAGTGAGTGCTTGGCACAACGAAAATTGCAAACACACTCAAGCAGGGACATACGGGTGGTAACCAGATTTGAGATACTCTCATACGATGTTTTCGATTTTCTTGTCCACTCTAACAATTGTGATTGAATTAGGCAGGTGTCCGAGGTAGGCACTAGCCACTGTTGTGAAAGGCAACAAGCCAGGGAGAGCTTAAACAACTTGTGACAAGCTCGTGAAGGTAGATTGTTGGTACCGATGCACGACTTAGTGCACAATCCATGGTTGACAGCAAAACATCTCAGCACTTGTACTTTACAGATTTTTCAAAGACAAAGACTTGGAATGGTACTGGTGGTAAACATTTGCTATTATTGTTTTAACATTTGCTGCAATTATATTGTTACTTTATTCCATTATTGAAAATATTACATTATGAAAAAAAAAGGCCAGTTATTTTTATCTGTACTATGATAATCCTCCATGTTTGATAGACATGTTGCAGGAATAGAAGAAGAAAAAACAGAAGCTGGCCGAAGACGTGAGACGGGCGCAAATAAGTCCCTAAGCGAAAAATGCGCGAGACGGGCATAAATAAGACCTTAAGCATGAAGAAGACGCGAGACGGGCACAAATAAGTCCCTAAGCGAAAAATGCGCGAGACGGGCATAAATGAGACCTTAAGCGTGAAGAAGACGCGAGACGGGCACAAATAAGTCCCTAAGCGAAAAATGCATGAGACGGGCATAAATAAGACCTTAAGCATGAAGAAGACGCAAGACGGGCACAAATAAGTCCCTAAGCGAAAAATGAGCGAGACGGGCATAAATAAGACCTTAAGCGTGAAGAAGACGCGAGACGGGCACAAATAAGTCCCTAAGCGAAAAATGCACGAGACGGGCAAAAATAAGTCCCTAAGCGAACAAATCAAAAGTCCCTAAGCACAAGAGGTGCGAGACGGGCAAAACAAAAAGTCCCTAAGCACAAAAGGGTGTGAGACGGGCAAAAATAAGTCTCTAAACGAGGTACGTTACAATCTTATCAGATTACATTTAACGTATTATGTTGGCATAAACGATATTATATTCTAACAAGTCCTTAAGCGGATAGTACGCAAGACAGGACCAATACTCCAGTAAAAGTTCTTCTTTGGACACAAAAAGTCGCAAAGAAAAACTTGGGGAGCACACAGTATGCAGGTTGTGAGGTATGATACGAGGCACATTACAATTGAATATGTGCTACAATTGATAAACAAAGTGCATTTAACATATTATGCTGGCATTCCGGATATAAAAACGATATTATAGTCTTATCATTTCTATGAAGTCCCTAAGCGAAAATGCGCGAGATGGGCAATTCTCTAAAAGTCCCTAAGCGAAATGCGCGAGATGGGCAATCCTCTAAAAGTCCCTAAGCGAAAATGCGGGAGACGAGCAATTCTATAAAGTCCCTAAGCGAAAAATGCGCAAGATGGGCAAATTGTGAAATCCTCAAGCAATAAAGTGTACGGATAAATGCGATACCTAAGTACGAATTCTTCTTTAGATGTAAGTGCTTCATAAGAAGAGCTGGGGAGCACTATAGATTAACTTCTGCATTAAAAGGAGTATCGAAACTAATAGGCACCCATGCATGTGCGTTTCGAGGTGCTATAATGTCAAGAGCTTGATCCTTAGGAAAATTAGTCTCTGGATTATCTAAAAATCTTTGTCCAAGCTTGTGAGAACCTCGACCATCTCGAGTCGACAAAAAGGCTTCTAAGAGCTGGTAAGATCAGATAAATCTTTACAAGTGCCTATCCTCAGAAAAGGTTCCAAATTCTCAGCATCTGGATCGAGCTTCAACCAATCAACAGCATGTCGAGTACAAACCACATCTGATGAAACCAGATAAGAACATATGCATTCGCTTATGGCACTTCTTGACGATGTGTCCTTATGACCTTAACCCAAATTCGGTTTTCTTCCTCTTGGCTAATAGAAGGCACTTGACAAAAGAAATGATGACACGATGTCGTTTCTGCTACAAATAATAATGAAGTTCACTAGTTGAGCCCTCGAGTGAAGATGAAAATCCCAGGAAGAGGGTAGCAAAAGAATTTGAAAAGCCCATTCTTTATATACTCTTTCACAAGGTAAACCTTGTAAAAGAGTGGGGAGCAATTGATGTGGACTAGGTCAATTATTACTGGGCTTTTTTATAAGTCAAGCTAAAGACCATTGAGCCGAATGATAATCTAAGCCTAAGAGGAAAGAGGACTCAGAAGGCCCATAAATGGCCCACTGGGTTATTATTTAAGCTGCGAGGCTTAAAGGTAATTACACGCAAAATAAGTCCTATAAATAGGTCACAGGTATCATTCTTAAACCCTAAGCTCTATTTGCCTACAGAAACCCTGTCTAACTTAAGCATCGGAGTGCGCGCGCAGGGGAAAACCCCTGCGCCCCCTGATGGTTTCCTATTTCGCAGATTTCTTGGAGACAGATTAACGTGAAGATCGAGGATCCAACATCAGCAAACATTTATTGTTGTTTTTAGCAACAACAGATACTAATCTTTTATGTGGTGTGCAATGAAATTCGATACTAGAATCTCATTTACATAATCTAACAAAAAGTAAAAATTTCAATTTTTGACTTTTAAGATCTAGGAGTACTAAGCATTGATGAAAAAAATGAATGATTACATGCAATTTATATAATAAAAATGGAGAAAATTAAAAATTTTAATATAGATAGATATACATGTTACCTTTTAGATAGTTAAAAAAATTTAAATGATAAAAGTTGTAGATATATATTTTATGCTATGCAATATTAATGTGAAAAAAAAATGATTACATATTATGTATTAATTAAAAATATTTAAAAAATATGATGTTATCATTTAAAAAATTATAAAAAATTAATGGTAGTCATTAAGAGCAAGATTTTATTGCATGTTATATATTACATTATCCATATTGATTTTAATATATATATATATATATATATATATATATATATAGATGTTATATTTTTAAAAAATAATAAAGTAATTGATAAAAAATAAATATAGATTTTATATTGTGTAATATTAATGTACGGAAAAAATAAATGATATGTTATTTTATTTAATTTTAATCTATATATAGATATAAATGTTTATCATTTAAAAATTGAAATAAACAATTGATTTAAAATTATAATTAATTTATAGATTATTATGCTATCTATTGCCAGTAGAGTTAGGATGATGATATGTATTTTATTTTATTTATTTTTTTTATTTTCTTAATATTTTTAAATGACATATATTATCATCCTAACCCCACTTGTGGAGTTAAAAAATTTCATGGCGGTGGATAGGATAATAATCCTTAATTTATTTTGTATTTTTAATATATATCGGAAGAAATTTTTATCTTTTTGAAATTTAAAAACAATAATTATTATTTTGGTAGAATAAATGTCACGTATAAAATTTATAGACAATAAACATAAGAGTTTTACTTTGAGCCAATTACTTTGGTATATATATATATATATATATATATATATATATATATATATAAGATTATGACTTATAATATATATAAGATTATGACTTATAATAAAAATTGAGTTCGAATCAAGCAAAACCCTTTATTATAAATGAAACAAGTCTCCAATTCTAAATAAGGTTGTCTTGCTAATTGTGACTGCCGGAACTGGGAAGCATTTCAAGATCACGGTTCGGCTGTCCAAATCAAATGGGCCAAAGAGAAATACTAATGCTAAGGCTTGGTTTGGAATCAATCACATCTCCAACGCGTTTGATTCCTAAACTAAAAAAAAAAAAAACTAAAGGTAACATAATAAAGGTAACATATTTTATTATTATTTATTAATTATTTTATTTTTTCAATTTTATCAAAATTAATTTCATTGTCTATTCCAACAAACTTTAAGCCTACGTTTGGATTGAAGGTGGAGAAGGAAAAAGAAAGGAAAGTAAAGTAAAACAAAGGAAAGTTGTAAACCTTTCTTTTGTTTGGGAAGATTTTTTAGCTAGGAAAAAGAAAGAGAGGGGGAGTGAGCACCCCTTGCTTTCTCTTGAGTTACTCAGTTTTTTTAAAACCCCAATTTGAGGTAAAGAGGAAGGAAAGGAAACTTGAAAAAAGTTTTAACATGTAGAATATCAAATTTAACCTTATTATTTTATAAAATTTAAAACAAAAAAGGTTATAATTGAAAAAAAAGCACTACAATAAATCATTTCCTTTCCTTTTCATTGTTTAACCAAACAAAGATTCTTAAGATTACTTTCCTTTCCTTTATTAATTTTAGCTATCCAAACAAGAGGTACATGTACCCTTTTCCTTTCCTCTCATTTTCTCTAATTTACATTCCTTTCCTTTCCATTCCTTTTCTTTACTAATGTTTATCCAAACGTATCATATTTACACCTCGTAAACCTTATCTCTTTTGGTTTAAACCACAAAAAAACCAAAAACCGTCCAAATGGAAATCTCGTTTATAAACCTAGTTGGCGCACACGTGGTACTAATCATGATTACCACCAACCCGACCTCAGTGTAATCATTCTCTCCATCTTTAGCTTAGCCATCCGCACCGCACATCCTCCTTGACCTTCATGTTCAAGCACACAAGTGATTGTTTTTTGGCACCCCATTTTTCAATCCTCCACGACTAAATGAAATTTTAAAAATTTCTGTTGTTAGAAAAGTTTTTAGATTTTTTTATTGACCGGAATAATAGAGTAATATATATAAAAAATCATATGATAATCTCTTAATACCACTTATAAAAGTTAAAAAAAAATTTACTGTAAATATTTAATATAAATTCATAACTTTTTTTTTCTTATATTTGTTTCAATCTCAATCAATATTCAATGGTTTCTTTGTGATGAAATGGGTCCCAGAGTGGGTCACCCCCCACGTGCAATGCATGGGAGCCAGGACCCATCACCTTCCCGTCAGGCCCCAAAGAACAAGAAACTGTTAATTGAACTTGTCACCTGTGCAGGACATAGTTACATCACCCACCACTGAAAGCTAAAGCTAGAAGAACCAACATTGGAAAGAACATGTGATCTTCAGAGCTGTGTCCACTGCATGTACCGGTATTCAATCACATTTTTAAGGGTGACCTAGGTGGGTCCCCACTGGGGTGACTCAATTATTGCTTAAGAAATTTTTTACTTTATATATAGTTTTTAAAAGATGAAAGAAAAGAGCATACCAGCAGCTTAACGAGGGGGAAAGCAATACTTTGTTTATCTATAAAAATAAAGCCTGCATTGCTCCATCACTGCATCAACATTGCCACTGAGACTTACAGTCACTGAAGAACATGGCTTCTGAGAAAGTGGAAACTGTTGTAGCTGGAAACTATGTAGAAATGGAAAGAGAAGAAGGGGATTCCAGGTCTGCGAAGAGCAAATTATCAACGTTTTTTTGGCATGGTGGCTCAGTGTATGATGCATGGTTCAGCTGTGCTTCTAACCAGGTACTTTTCTCTTGTCACAAACTTTTCCTTTTAGGTTTTGGCATGGAAAAGAAATACTAGTTCATTATTAAGAGCTGAATTTGTTCTGCTGCTTGCTTGCTTTTTGGTTTTGAAATTTTAGGTTGCTCAAGTGCTACTTACACTGCCATATTCATTCTCACAACTGGGAATGTTATCTGGGATTTTATTTCAACTGTTCTATGGCTTGATGGGAAGCTGGACAGCATACCTTATAAGTGTGCTTTATGTTGAGTACAGAACAAGGAAGGAAAGAGAAAAGGTGGATTTCAGGAATCATGTAATTCAGGTAAAGAGACTCTAAAGACCATTTTTTCATATTGAAAGTGTTCTCAGAATGAAAAAGTTGCACAATTTCTTGGGTTCTTTTTCTTTTTCTTTTTCTCCCTCAATTTCCTTGCTTCCCTGCTGATTTGCAGTGGTTTGAAGTTCTTGATGGGCTGTTGGGGAAACACTGGAGAAACATAGGGCTTCTTTTCAACTGCACTTTTCTTCTATTTGGATCAGTTATTCAGTTAATCGCCTGTGCCAGGTAAAAATGATAAAACAAGATCGATCATAAAATTTCATAATTAATGCAAATGTTTTCTTTCTATTGGGATGTTTCATGGATGATTTATCCATTTTTGTTCTGATTTCCATTAATGTTACAGCAACATCTACTATATAAATGACAACCTTGACAAGAGAACTTGGACGTACATTTTTGGCGCTTGCTGTGCAACAACTGTGTTTATTCCTTCATTCCATAACTACAGAATTTGGTCATTTCTTGGCCTCATGATGACTTCTTACACTGCATGGTACCTGACAATTGCTTCCCTCATCCATGGACAGGTGCATGAGATAACAGCTTTTCAATTTTTACATTTTTAAACCATTTTAATTGTCATGTTTTCTTTTCCTCTCCTCAACAATTTCTCTTTGTTTTAAACGGGAAGATTGAGGGAGTGCACCACTCAGGCCCAACCAAGCTGGTTCTCTACTTCACTGGAGCCACCAACATTCTTTACACCTTTGGTGGACATGCTGTCACAGTGTGAGGATTCAATACTTCTTTAATTTATGGTTTCTGTACATAAAATTTTTGGATGTCCAAATTCATACAAGAATTCATGAACATATCAAAGTTCATGAAAACCTTTTATGATGACAAACTGATAGTAAAGAAACTAGCCAAAATTGAAGCAATATTAAACTTGGGTTTTAATCAGTGATAAATATTTTTAACTGTAGGGAGATTATGCATGCGATGTGGAAGCCACAAAAGTTCAAGATAATATACTTGATAGCAACACTCTATGTGTTAACCCTAACTTTACCATCAGCTTCTGCTGTTTACTGGGCTTTTGGGGATTTGCTTCTTACCCATTCCAATGCTTTATCATTGCTTCCAAGGACTGGATTCCGAGATTCTGCTGTTGTTCTCATGCTCATTCATCAGGTCACTATTTCTGAATTTATTTTTTCAAGCTAAGTATATATGAAATTAATTAACTTCCGGTTGATTCATGTGATCATGAAGAAGCTAATGGAAACTTGTACTATTAATTTTGAATGAATAAAGTTGGGGTTTGGACTAAACCCTTTTGCATAAATTGTCTCAGTTTATTACATTTGGATTTGCCTGCACGCCTCTGTACTTTGTGTGGGAGAAATTCATTGGGGTGCATGAAACAAAGAGTGTGATCAAGAGGGCACTGGCTAGACTCCCGGTGGTGATCCCAATCTGGTTCCTGGCAATTATCTTCCCTTTCTTTGGCCCCATCAATTCCACTGTTGGATCTCTCCTTGTCAGCTTCACTGTTTACATAATTCCTTCATTAGCACACATGATAACTTTTGCACCTGCAGCCGCCCGAGAGGTTAGGCATCTTTATTCTCTAATTCTCATCATCATTAGCCCCAAATAAAGCTGCCTATATTTTAAGTTTTAACAACTATTGTTCTTCTTTTATTATTATTTTTGCAGAATGCAGTGGAGAGACCACCATCATTCCTAGGAGGCTGGGCTGGTATGTACTCCATGAACATCTTTATAGTGGTATGGGTTTTGATTGTGGGATTCGGGTTTGGAGGATGGGCAAGCATGCTCAATTTCATACAGCAGATTAATACATTCGGTTTATTCACTAAGTGCTACCAATGCCCTCACAAGGCTTGAATTGGCATATTTTTCCTTCCCAAATGATTAACAAAATTAAGATACTTTTGTCAGTGTGAAAAGAGATTGAAATTTGTAAGCTGTGACTATTTTTTTTTCCTTTTCATTTTCTTTTTGTTCTTGTAAGAGATATTATTAATTAATGGTTTTCATATATGAGATGTGATGGCGATGATGCCACCCTATACGGACCTACAGTTGTAACTTGTGTGTTGAACGATGATTAATCCCTCTTTAAGAGATGGAGAATCCCTTTGTATTTCTGGGATTAACACCTCCATATTGTCATCCCTGTCAATTAAAACATCATTAGATGGCAAATATACTGGCTTGGTCTTGCTAGTTTTCATTGATTTTTGATTCATAATTATATCTATCAAAGCTGTTCATGTCTTGTATCTGTTTCTTTCTATATTCATATAGCCTTTCATTGCCTTCCAATGGGAAATAAGCAACTACAGCTCTCTCTAGTCCTTTTCCCACAATCTAAAAGTCTGACATTGTTGAATCTAGAATTTGAAGTTATTGGTCCACCAGGGCCAAGGTAGATTCTCAGAAGTCCTAAAAGGGTCGGAAGCCTATCTGATTCCATCATATTTCTCAGGCTGGTAGGTTTACATCACTTTTGCAGCAAATCACTACACAGTTCACAGTCCACAGTCCACATCCCATGTGAGAAAAAAGAAGAGATTAGATTTACATAATCTTTGATAGGGTGTGGAATTGTGCTTACAATTACAAACGCCTGCTCTCCACAAGGGGCAGCTGTAACTATTGGGAACAAAGCCTGATGGGACGTCAGAACTTCAGTGCAAGAGGACCTAATCTGACAGAAGTTGATTTGTCGTTAGGCAATTTGAGGGCTTTTTGTTGGGTCTTATATCCTCATAACTCCACTTGGATGCTTGCCTAATTTGATTTGTACCCTTTGTACATTGCGTTTGACGACAACCGATATGAGCAAACCAGTTCAAGGATTCAACCATTGGTGATTGGAAGCAGCTGATTGGAACATATATAGTTATTGCTGTCACCCACATGAGGGAGTTGGGGTTCAAGAGCCCTTTTTCTTTTGTAAGTTGTAGGACCATGCCCTCATAATTATTGCATGCAATCAGGCAAAATATCCAAGGGACACCATTGGAAATATCTTCATTTTTAGCACCAAAAAAAAAAAAGAAATATCTTCATTTTAAACCTCGGTTTGGTAAAACAGTGACTTGGCTTTTTGGGTTGTGAGATCAAGTAAGTAAGGATAGATGGTCCTGTGGACCCATGCAGATGAAGAAAATAGATGGACCCATGGCTCGTTAGGTTTATAATGACTTCCCATCTTCATTGCTAACTAAAGTGACCTTCACTCTGAACAAGAAAAAAGTTGAACAAAAAAGCAAAGGAGTGATGCCCACTGGCCACTACTCATGCCTTAAAGCCTGTGCAACTCAAAAGCAAGACTCCCTTTTCTAGATCTAATCTCAAGCAAATTCCATAGAAAGATGAGCGACCTTCCAAAGAAGAGATGGCAAGGGAAGGTGACATTGCAGTTGGAGAGTTACAATTGAGTGTGCGCAAACGGTGAAGTTGGAAAATTTTCTTAAGTGTTCATTTCTAAACTGATAGTAGGTAGTTTGACTACAAAACAATCGGGTTCAATCTCACATGTGTTAACGTAATATTACAATTAATGTTACAATCAATTGCAATATTACAGTTGACTTAGATTAATTGATTACAGTTGACTAATTGATTACAATAATGTAAACGTAATATTACAATTAATGTTACAATCAATTGTAATATTATAGTTACCTTAGACTAATTGATTATAGTTAACTAATTGATTATGATTGATTTTAGGACTTAATTACGATTTTATTTCCTGATTGTATTTCCTTTATTGTCATGTTCTATTGCCTATATAAATGCCTTCAACCTTCTTGTAATATATTATCATAAATACAATTACTTCTTTCATTCTTTCTTTTCTTTATCTCTTTCTTTTATAATCTCTTTTTTTTATAATCTCTTTCTTTTCATGGTATCAGAGCAAATTTTTTGTTCATCCCGAAGGTGAATCATCTTGGGATAACTCGTTTCTTTCCATTTTTTTAAAACCCAATCATCTAGAAAAGATGATAAGTACTCAAAGAGAAACTGCGCAACCAATCTTAGTCATTCTTGATGGGCCATAACTACAATCGATGGGCTTCAGCTATGTGCAGTTATTTAAAGGGGATGAAACTATGACTTGTTATCACTGGAGAACGTAAGGCACCGGTCAAACAAATAGAAGAATCTGATGAGAAGTACGCAGATTGACTTGAAGAATGGGAAAGTAAGAACCATCGGATCCTTACATGGTTCACCAACACTACTGTTCTCTCTATCAATGTACATTTTGGACGCTTTGATCTTGCTAAGGAAGCTTGGGATTTCATTGTAACACGGTACAGTTCTACTACTCTTTCTCATCAATACCATCTTATGATCACTTTGTCTCATTTTCGCCAAGAATCAGGTCAGTCAATTGATGAATTTCATTCTAAAATGCAACATTTATGGGATATGCTTGAGAATTCTGAGCCAGAATTCAAAAATGATCGAGATATTTTTATTGATTATCGGAATCAACTTCGACTTATTCAATTTCTCATGGCTCTTCGAGATGATTTTGAGAATACCAGGTCTTCACTTTTGCGTCGACACCCTCTACCAACCATGGATAATGCACTTACAAAGTTGATTTCTGAAGAAACTCGGTTAGCTATGACTCGAACTCATCAAACAGACACTGTTGTTGCTGCAACTCCTAAACAACGCACTCCGCCTTGTTTTCGATGCAGACAAAGCAATCATCTTGTTGCCCATTGTAAAGCAATATTTCATTCTAATGGAGCACGAATTTTTGACTCCAAATCTTCTTCGCCAATGCCTTGTTCGCGATGTGGTAGGACTAATCATCCTGTTGAAAAATGCAAGGCTACATTTCATGCTAATGGAGCACGTCTTGATGGTTCTCCAAGCACCAAGGCTGCTGCAGCAACCAACACTGAGTCTATTACCTCTGAATCTTCTTCTAACAAATTTACAATCTCAACTGATGACATTCAGGCTCTGATCAATCAAGTAATGTCTTAAAATCACACTACTGTCATGTCTGCTGCTACATCAGGTAACACTTGGTTGTTAGATATTGCTTGTGGAAACCATATGACTGCTGATCCTTCTTTATTTAAGAATACAATGCCTATTTCTAATAATTCCATCATTACAATTGCTAATGGTTCCACCTTGAAAGCCACCCACATTGGTAATGTTGAAACTTCCACTCTTTGTATACCTAATACTTATCTTGTTCCTAACCTTGCCTTTAACTTGCTTTCTGTTGGCCAACTTTGTGATCTCGGTCTTGACTTACATTTTTCAAAACAATATGGTTGTATTGTGTAGGATCCTCGAACAGGTCAGAAAGTTGGGACAGGGCGTAAGGTTGGAACACTATTTGAACTTGAAAGCCTGAAAGTTCCACAAAACTTGATCACCGCTGCTACATCTCAAACACCTATTCCAGCTTCTTTAGAGTTATGGCACTCTAGGTTAGGTCATGCATCTATTTCTCGAATAAAATCACTATCTTCTACTGGTGTTTTAGGTAAAGTTTCTCAGGATATTTTTGATTGTTTATCTTGTCAACTTGGAAAACAAAGTGCATTACCATTCAATAAAAGTGAATCTTCTTCTTCTTCACCATTTGATTTAGTCCATTCTGACATTTGGGGTCCAGCTCCAACATCAAATATGGGAGGTTCATGTTATTTTGTTATTTTTATTGATGACTTTTCACGATATACTTGGATATATTTATTCAAACAACGATTTGAACTCTTGTCAATTTTCAATGAATTCAATAATATGATACAAACTCATTTTTCTCGCAAGATAAAAGTTTTTAGGTCTGACAATGCTGGTGAATATACATCAATTGAGTTCAGTAAATTGTTAAAAAATGATGGAACTCTTTCTCATCGATCTTGTGCACACACTTCACAACAAAATGGTAGAGCTGAAAGGAAACACCGTCATATACTAGACACTGTTCGTGCCCTTCTTGTTTCATCCTCTCTTCCTGAACAATTCTGGGGTGAAGCTGCTCTTACTGCTGTTTACACTATCAACAGAGTTCCTACACCAGTGCTAGGCATGCGAACTCCTTTTGAGTGTCTATACAATAAGACCCCTAACTATCATTCTCTTAAAGTTTTTGGATGTGCTTGTTTTGTTCTACTTCCTTATCATGAAAGAACTAAACTTGAACCTCGAGCTCGTTTATGTTGTTTTCTAGGATACGGTATAGAACATAAAGGTTATAGGTGTTATGATCCAATTTCTAAGCGTCTTCGTATCTCGCGTCATGTGGTCTTTTGGGAGCATAAGCCATTTACTAGTGTTTCTACATTGCCTTCCCAATCTTCTTCTCCACAGGTTTTCACAGACCTATCTTTTGATATTTCACCAGCTGACGAGAATCTTGCAGGTATTTTTAGCTCAAACAGTGACCAATCTTCCTTGTCTCCCTCAACTTTTGATTTGATCGAGGCTCCTGCTGATACATCTGTGCCTTCCTCATATGTACCTCCTCCTCTTCGTCGCTCCACTAGAGTAAGGGAACCAAATACTCAACTTCGTGATTTTCATTGTTATTATGCCTTAGCCACATTACATGAACCTCGTAATTTTTGTGAGGCAGCTTCTAATCCTATGTGGCAGCAAGCAATGACAGAAGAGTTACAAGCTCTTGAGAAAACACATACTTGGGACATTGTTGATCGACAACCTGATAAGTCAGTCATTGATTGTAAGTGGGTTTATAAGATCAAGACTCGGTCTGATGGCTCAGTGGAACGTTACAAAGCACGTCTTGTTGCTCGGGGATTTACTCAAGAATATGGTATTGATTATTAAGAGACTTTTGCTCCAGTCGCTCGTCTCACATCTGTTCACTCCCTCTTAGCTGTTGCTACATCTAGAAAATGGCCAACATATCAAATGGATGTTAAGAATGCATTTCTAAATGGTGATCTTATTGAGGAAGTTTACATGAAGCCACCTCCTGGTTCTTCTGTACCGTCTAACAAGGTTTGTCGTCTTCGACGAGCATTGTATGGTCTTAAGCAAGCCCCTAGAGTTTGGTTTTCAAAATTTAGTACCACTATTGCTCAGTTGGCTTTTACATCCAGTGCCTATGATTCTGCTCTTTTTACTCGAAAAACTAGCCAAGGTACCACCCTTCTTTTACTTTATGTGGATGACATGATTATTACAGGTGATGATAGTGATGGTATTCGAGATCTCAAGACTTTTCTCCATTCCCAGTTTGAGATGAAGGATCTTGGTTCTTTGAGTTACTTTTTGGGTATTGAGGTTATTTCTGATTCTACGGGCTTACACTTATCACAAACAAAATATGCTTCTGATCTTATTGCCAAAGCAGGATTGACAGATAGTAAGATTTCCTCTTCACCACTAGAACAGAACATCAAGCTTTCTCCTTCTGATGGTAGTCTTCTCCCAGACCCGACTTTGTATCGTACTTTGGTGGGTAGTCTTGTTTATCTGACGGTTACTTGCCCAGATATTGCTTATGCTGTTCACTTGGTCAGTCAGTTTCTTTCAGCTCCATGTTCTACTCATTTTGCTGCTGTTCTTCGTATCCTGAGATATATAAAGGGTACTATGTTTCATGGACTGCATTTTTCTTCTAGCTCATCATTGGATTTGCAATGTTATTGTGATGTTGATTGGGCAGGGGATCCTACTGATCGTCGTTCTACCACTGGTTATTGTTTCTTTCTTGGTTCGTCACTTATCTCTTGGCGTAGTAAGAAACAAACTGTTGTCTCTCGCTCCAGTACTGAGGCTGAGTATCGAGCTCTTGCAGATGCAACATCTGAACTCCTATGGTTACGATGGCTTCTTCAAGACATGGGTGTTTCTCATCGTTTTGGTACTCCAATCCATTATGATAATCAAAGTGCTATTCAAATAGCTCATAATGATGTCTTTCATGAGCGTACTAAACATATCGAGATTGATTGTCACTTTGTTCATCATCATTTGCTCAGCCAAACTCTATGGCTTGTTCTTGTCACTATCGCAGATCAGAAAGCAGATATCTTCACTAAAGCACATCCACTTGGACAGTTTCTTGCACAAGTTTCCAAACTCAAGTTGGCTTCCACATTACCACCTTGAGTTTGTGGGGGGATGTTAACGTAATATTACAATTAATGTTACAATCAATTGTAATATTATAGTTGACTTAGATTAATTGATTACAGTTGACTAATTGATTACGATAATGTAAACGTAATATTACAATTAATGTTACAATCAATTGTAATATTATAGTTACCTTAGACTAATTGATTATAGTTGACTAATTGATTATGATTGATTTTAGGACTTAATTACGATTTTATTTCCTGATTGTATTTCCTTTATTGTCATGTTCTATTGCCTATATAAAGGCCTTCAACCTTCTTGTAATATATTATCAGAAATACAATTACTTCTTTCATTCTTTCTTTTCTTTATCTCTTTCTTTTATAATCTCTTTTTTTTCAACATGATCGGTCCCCATCAAACCCCACATAACCTTAAGAACTTTCCAAGCTATGGATTGTTAGGTACTTGGGTCATTGCCGAGAGAATATCTATTATTTTAAATTTTTTCTTCTTCCTTCCAAGATCAATGAATCTGGCTATCCACACATCAAGAAATGCTTTTGAGTTTTGACCATCTACTCAATCTTCATTTGGTTTGTCAAGCAAATGGTGAAAAAAGATAAGCCAAATTCTCTCATCTCTTCTGGATATTTTATTGAAACCATCCATGCACAAGCTTTATTGTTTCAAGCCTTGTTGAGAAATTCTAAAATAAGATTGATTTCACCGTAAAGTTAAATTATTTTGTCTGTTAACGTTAAATTTAGGCTTAAATTTCCAAGCATTGTTACATGGTTTCACATGAGTCGTGAAAAGATTTAATGGTGACTCGTTGAAATGGTAAATTTATTTGTCTTTGCTTTTAGAGTATAATAATAATTGTGGTTTTTTATTGATTATAATTTCGAATGTACGAATTTTATGAAATACAATATATCTTATATTAATTTAAAAAATTAATGAATCTATTTATTTATTTAAAGAAATCTTGTTAATTCTAACCACTTTATATTTCATAATGTATATTTCATTTTCAATAAACCAGGAAAACAGAAAATATTGATAAAACAAGATGCATCAAGGTTGTCCAAGGCATTAATTTAATTAATACATAACCCTTGTACTTCATTCACCTTGTAACCTTATGGTACAAGAATCAAACTTTTGATCGGAGATTAATGGAAGATGATCGAACAGTCAGGATAAGATACACGTGTGTGGTCCAACTTGTCAATATCCTTGGTAACTGCTATGGTGAGTGAGAGTGAGAGACATGGCAATTTATGATGTGATGTTACATGTATCATCACATGGTTGGATTTTCTTCTGACATCATCTTCAACTCAAATGGTCAGCATTATTTTATTGTGACTAAAAGCTAACAAGAAATACAGCTACCACCCTTCCCTAATTCCTCGGATTTTTGCGTGCTGTGTTCTTTTTATTCTCTGGTTGCTTTATAGAATTATACTAAGCTCAACTTAGTAGATTTATGTTTTGGAGAAGTATCAATGTCTTTAGTATTAAGACAGGAGAACATATCATTCTTAGGTGTTTGTTCTATGTAATATATGCCATTTTATCAGTAAACTATGACAGAAATAAGGGTGTAAAGAGTAAAGCATACTCGAGTTTGGTTAAATGTTTTTTTGAATTTAGATTCGTTTAGTTTTTAGTTGAGTTTGAATTATTCGAGTAACGAGTGAAATATAAACAAATTTGAGTTTTTTAATAATTAGATTAAGTGACTCATGAGTTTAATTAAATTTTTTTAATATATATTTTTTAATATATTATTAATTTACTATGATAATATATAATTAAAAAAAATATAAATCAAACTTAATGAGTTGAATTCAAATTTTTTAAAAATTTTATGAATCAAATTTAAATTTTAAAAATTAAATTTAATTAAATTCGAATTAAATTTTAAATCTCGAATTTACAAATATACTCGAGCTCAACCTTAAATCATATCGATTTGACTTGGTAACGTTCCAGAAAAAAACCCTCGCGACCTATCCGCACATTTCGCTCAAGGCAGTGAAATACTGCTACGAAGGCATGAAGTGATTGCAATGGGGTATAGCCCTTTGGTGTAGGACAGTTCTGACAGGGGAGCCTTCCATTGTGGCTACAGCCCACCTCCCATACTGTTCTTTTGACTTTAACTGTCACTCCAATCTCGGTCTGAGACCATTGTCCACCACTGAATACAAAGCCGAGAGAGATGAGCAGAATTTTCGAGAGACGACAGGGCAGCCCGCAAAAGAAAAGGTTACTACTCATAAGGGAATGCAAGTGAGTCAGAATATTGGGTCCAGAGCTGGCGAAGTTTCTACAGTGATAGAAGGAAGCTAGCCTACTGTTTGGAAAAGGAGAATGATTTGTCATTGTCCTACTACTTGTGGGGGCTTCCTTAAGTTGGGAAGCTGGAGGATTGAACGAGATTGCCTTTAATTTTAATTTGCAGGCTGCAATTATTTTAATATAATCACATATATATTCTAATTTGTTTTATGATTTAAAATTAATTTTATATAAATCAGAAGTGCTAATTATAAAATTTTTTTAACAGTGACGATTTTAATATTTAAATTATGTTCTAATATTTAAAAAAAGCTTAATAATCAAATAGACCCTCAACTTTTAGCATAAAATAAAAATAAGTCATTAACATTTTATTACGTTGAAATCAGTTTATAAACTTTTATTTCATTATAAATAAACCCTCAACCTTTTAAAATTATGCAATTAAGTCCAAATCTGTTAAATGACACTAACTACCGTTTGGACATCTAATGTGAAAGTTGAGGTAGATAATTTAGTTGGCTGTCACGTGGCATGCCACGTCTGCAATACTAATGAAAGTTAGTGTCATTTAACATATTTGGACTTAATTGCATAATTTTAAAAGGTTGAGTATTTATTTACAATAAAATAAAAGTTTATGGACTGATTTTCACGTAATAAAATATTGAGGGCTTAATTTCATTTTATGCTAAAGGTTGAAAGTCTATTTGGTTATTAAGCCTTTAAAAAATAAATCTATTTTCACTTTTTTTAATTACTTATTAGTGCAAGCTGCAATTTTTAACACAATGAGATAGTCGCTTCCTTGTTATCTACAAATATTATCAAATAAAAATCATGGTAAATGTTCATGGGGGGGGGGTGAAAACAAGGTTAGATTGTCAAAACGATGAATAGTAAACGTCAAATCTTTTGCATTATGTTTGGACACTGTAAAAAGTAATGTACGAGGACGACGAATTTGATGGATTAAAATCCATATGATAAACCTGCTTGCTTAGAGTCAACTCTGTCCTACAACTTGGCAATCGACTAGGGGTTTTTTCATCTGTTTTTTTTTTTAATAATGAAAGCTATTAACTTAAAAAAAATTTGTAGTTGTAGGTATTTAAATTTGAAGCTCAACAATTTTTTTTTCACTTTAACGTACTGTATCGGTGTCTGATTATTTTTGAACATTTCATTAATCATAAAAGTATGATATTTTTATATTCAAAATTTATATAAAAAGCTATAAAAAACATGATCCATTACTCCCTGTTATACATGCCAAAAGAAGAAAAAAGAACTCTGCAATTCCATGGTCGCTAGATATTTTGGGGTTAATGAACACACCTTAATGTAAGAATCTTGTTAATATAACATATTTAAAGCCCATTTGCAGCAAATGCTAGATGATCCTCTATTGTAATTTAAAGGTCATGAATTCAAACGAAAACAATTTTTTTGTTATGCTAAAAAAAATTTACGTACAATCCTTCTCAAATCCGGTAATGTGAAAACCTTGAGCACATCATCACACTGAAACAGAGGGAAGGCTCTGGCTATTACAGATATCAGCATTTCAGTCCACGAATGAAAAATGTTATCAGTGGCTCAGTGAGGCTTAAATCCAGGCTAAACGAAAAAGAATTTAAGATTAAAATGTGAAAATGTAAGATGTAATTCATTGCCCAGAGATGAATAATAATTGAATTCTGGAACAACAGAAGTGATCCTGATAGCCTATACCGTTTAAAAGGTTTCACAATGCTCTGCTTCAGGATTCTGAGACTGAAACACCGTTGAATTCAGTATAACAACCTAGATTCTCACTACACATAAAATAATGGAATTAAGTAGCATATATAGAAAAAACAAAACCAATCAATTATAGATCCCCACACTGCATCCACACATCTAAACATAAGATCTTGTGTTCCAACTCCAAGGCAACCGCATCCTTCAGTTCCAGCACAAAGGAAAGGAGAAGGGTTTAGATCCATTCCTTGATTCTGGAGTGTTTGCCAGAGAAGGGTATAATCGAGCTTGTGATTCCACCAAGAACATTGCTCATGTTGCGGAAGGGAAAAGTGTGCATATTGATCAGAGATTCCAAGCTGCACTACAACTTCTAAATATTCCATTTGGTGCATTCACTGAAGAGTTTATACAATTGAAATGATAATAAAATGTATTACTGAGAATTCCCACAGTAAATAAAAAAAAAACCCTTACAAGCCTAGTGATCATCTAGGCTAGCAAGTCAAATACTCAAATGTCTCTTGCTTGTGATATGCTCCTTAGATAACAAACACCACTGGACTGCTTAAGTTGGAACTCTCAATAATAAACTTGAAATTTTGACATGCTATTCCCTGCAGGCTGCTCCATGTATCAAATAACAGAACAGATTGACCAACTATAGTCAGAATTGGATGCCATGCGTGTCCTGATGAGCAATTCTGGTGAAAAATCTCACTCACAATCTTTGCATAATCTGATTGAAACACAGACCTCGGAACAAAAAGCTATAGATGATGTGATTACAGAGGTACTTTTAAGACTAGCGCATGAGAGCAAGCATGACATCCCCTTTCTCCCTCCTGATCTTTATGCTGCTACTCAGAGCAACCAGTCCAACTCAAGAATTTTCAATTGATGCATAAAATTCTGATAATGAAGGGGACAAAATGATAGCATGGAAAAAAACCAAATCAAAAGTTGCAAGATAAGGCTCTGCAATAAATTCAGCTGTAATCTAATAAAACCCAGTAATAAAAACCAAATCACTTCTAATATTTAGTCTCTGTGTACAATGTCCTGGCAAGTCTTATTATTGGTAATCAATTTCTTTAAAATATACATAAAAGTAAGTTCATACACTTACAAAATACGTACTCCAACGAAAGTCAACAAACTGTCAGGTATGTTCTGTAAATCAGCGATTGAGAAACTGTACATAATCTTTCTTTATTAACCTTAAATTCTAATCACCACAGAAGAAAACTTATAGAATCATAGCATGAATGACATGACAAATTGAAACTTATCAGACAGAAGAACAATGTATTTGACAAGTTCCTTTCACTGCTTATTTTTCCTTCTTTAAATGGTTTAATTACATGATCAGCAAAATTAAATTACTAAATTGCCGGATTGACTGACAATAAAAGGTAGATCCCTTGGTCACATTCACTAGTAGTTACTGATATATGTATTTCAGAACAAATAGAGTAAAAAAATGGAAGAATTAAACCAAAGAAATTACCTTGAATCTGCCAATACTTCATCGATAACCAAGGGGAACTACAAGTTTGCACAATTCTGGACCTAACTGTTCCTCACATCATTTTAATTTCATCTAAGATTAACTTCAGACAACTATCTGAAAATGGCTAGAAGTACATGAACCTAAACCTTCTGTCACATAAAAGTGCAAAGTCTTGGTTATCAGATTCTCTCAGTATTCATATCTTTTAAAAGTTACATATCAAATTATATCATTCAAGAGCATTCCAGGAAGGCTCCTTGGTAAACAATTACAAAGGCAGTAAATACCACTTTAGTTTATCATCCACATACTTCACAATACAAATGCGTTCATCAAAACAATATCTAAACCTTTATCTGGTGTAGGCAGCTATGATTCACTTTTACGTCTTAGTGAACTCAGTTCCGTTACAAACCAATTCCCCTAGGTTTTACCTAAAGCTCCATAGAGTTAGACTTGAAGATCAACAGAAATCCATATGGCACATTAGCATGAAACAAGAAAAGTCAACAACCTAATATGTTATTTGATTCTAACTTGTAAGGACAATATACCAGTAGAATTTGAATGCTGAATGAAGCTACATGCATCTGATATATGCATAAAAATTTACTCTCTTTGTGTTGTTCAATGCAACAAAGTGCCAGCAACACTGTGCTATGATGAATTCTAGTGTGCTACAAAAGATTGGGTCTTGACCAATGGACACTCGTCTTGCTTTTGAACTTTTAAAAAAGGTCTATAGAGAATAGCTCATAAGTTCAACAAGAGATTCTTAAATTCCAAATTAAAACGAAAAAAATACTACTTTCCAACAAATTACTTAGTAATCTCATTTGGTGGTCCCACAAATTTGATTTATGATGTGTATTCTTCCATGGCCAAATAAATCCTTTCCTAATCATTAACAACTTTCTAACCCTAATTAGAGAAAAAGTCAACAAAAAGAGAAAGAAGAAGTAAGTTTTGAAGTTGATTAGTGCATCAAGGTTATATATATACCATTATGATGTTACTGAGAAATTGTACTTGTACAAGCATGAGTAGCTGTCTGTTCTAGTTCACAGGGTTTAATATTATTCGACACCGAAGGTGCAATATCTGTTTCAGTTGTAATTAATCAATAAATGATATGTTCACCATTATGAATGCCACAACTAATATGAAAATCAAACCCATAATAGTGTATGCCTCAAACAATCCACTTCCAAATTTTGACCCGCTGACAAACACAAATCAAAACGATTCAGAATCATTATGCAATCTCATAGTACAAAACAGTTTCTGTATTAGATGTAACCATTGTTTCTTTTTCTTACGTCCAATGAATAAAAGGATTAATCCACAGAAAGATTACGTTAGCAGACCATATAAAGAAAGAAAATTAAACATAAATGCAGAACCTTGAGATGTAGGCCATATATTGTCAAGAAGTGACTGTAGATGTAAATCTTAAACAATCCAAATGTTATAAAGCAGGATAAGGATTATAAGGCCCACCGCACATAGATGATTTGGTCCTCATCCTCTCGAAAAGGAAATGAATAAGTTGATTGTTCATGTATATCTGTCCGGATTCCTTCATCAAGGCCCTTTAAGATACTAATAAGTCATACCACAATGCAGCCAACAAGCATGTAGAGACCCGCAAATCTCTAGAAAGGCTTAAACTCGTATTTTGCTCTCAAAGTACCTTTCAATGATAGGATTTTCCAAAACAACCAAAAAAACAATGTCCACAATATTGCTCATGTTTCAAGATAAAAAAGTAGAAACTGTCAAGACATTTTATCCACATACTCCAAAATCATCCACCATCTCTTTCAAAAGACAGGACCCTCGTATTAATACCTGCTGATATCCCGATAACATGTTCATATATATTTTTTTTCAAGCATCAAACTAAAATGGGTACTTAAAAAAACAGTAAAAACAAGTAATCAACATAAAAAATAAAAGAAACACAATTCAAGGAAGACAAATTTTTTACCTTCATCTACAAATGAAAAAAAGTATGAATTAATGATTAACATAACAAGAATCAATAAGAGAATAACAATAAGAATAACACATCATATAAAATAATAAAGACTTTTTTTACCAACGTTACCAAATCACTCAGAAACAAGCGGGAACAGGAAAATTTAATCGGAAAAATATAGAACTTTCCGATTTCTTCAACTTTTGCTGATAAATCCCTTTGCAAAAACACCATAAAAGAAAAACCAATATCCCCAAAGTAATATAGCAATTGAAGCCTTCTGATTTTGTTTGCTGGATCATTTATTACGGCAATCCCTTGCAAAATGACCTTCTTCTCCACAATTAAAACATTGTCCCCCTGCCCCTTCTCCTCCTCCACCTCCTCGCCTACCGCCACCGTATCTTCTATTTCCACCATCATCTCCACGGCCGTCACTGTATCTCGTACTCCCACCACCTTGATAACAATCCCTCGCCAAATGCCCCATTCTCCCACAATTATAGCACGCGCCGCCACCTCCTCCTCCTCCGCCACCCCCAGCATAAACCCCTCTCCTGTAACCACCACCAGCAGCAGGAGGTGGTCCTCTACCTCTTCCACCAAAATATCCTCCTCTTCCACCACCACGAACACCACGGGAAGGGCGGCGAGATCGGTGGACAGGAGTTACATCAACGGCCTTAGCGCGGCCGTCTTCGCCGAAATCGACGGAGAACTCGACGGGTTGGTTTTCCGAGAGGGTGCGAAAGCCTTGTGAAAGAATAGAGGTTTGGTGGACGAAAAGGTCGTCGCCACCGTCGTTGGGAGCTATGAAACCGAAACCCTTTTGGGCACTGAACCATTTGACAGTGCCAGTGGATCTCTCGGTGCTGGTGGTCTCAGCCATTGCCTTCCTGAAGATTCTAGAAGAATGTCGAAAGCAAGAAGTTTCGTCCGGGGCTTTCTTTTTTGTCCGTGGTTTTTGGGTGCGCCACGAATATCGAGGGCGGGTTTTCTTGTTGTTGTGGGACCCGATTGGTGGAGACCGGAGGGTGGAGATGTGGGGTTGGATTGGATCCGACGGCTTGGAAAATTTGGTGGTTTATCCGTTTGGATGTGTTTGACTGGCTTCGCTTAAACCTGAATGGATGAGCTTTTGCCTTTGTTTCTTTTGCGTCAGTTAGGGCCACGTGAGTAGTAATTAGAGGTTGCAAAAGTTGATGCGATTTGGAAATTTTTTTTAATTAATTTGAATTCAAATTCGATCGATTCGATTTGATTAAAAAAGTTAATAACTTAAATTCAATCTGATCTAAATTCGAATTGATCTAAAATCAAATTTATCCGAATTTACATTGATCCGAATCCGAATTGATCCGAACCCAAATTCATCCGAATTTAGATTAAACCGAATCCGAATTGATTCGAACTCAAATTGACCTGAATTCAAATTTACCTAAACTTAAAAAGATTCAAACTTAAATTTAATATTATCAATAAATATTTAAATGTTAAAATTAATTATCAAAGTATTTTAATATAGTAAAAATATAATTTTTTTCAATAATATGAGTGTTATATATTTTTTTAATCTAGTTAAACTTAAATATTCACTTTTATATTGCATTCATTTGAATATAATGTATAATTATTTAATAGCTAATCTATAATAGAGTACAAAAGCTATATCATTTACGCTTAATGTCTACAATTATTCTCTAAAAAATTAAGATAAATTAAAGAGATATATAGTACTGTTTTATGATATTTGGTAGGGATTATTAAATCACTTTGATTCTTATTTTCATAAAGTTATTAATTATTATAGATAATAAAAATAAAATGAAAAAAATGTAATTAATTTTATGAATATTGGTAAATATATTATAAAGAAAATTATCATACAGATTATTAAATATTTTGATAATTTCAATCCCAATTGTACTATAAGTCATGTAAGAAGAAAATTTTATTTTCATGAGTTTTGTAATTCTTAGAAATATGGTTTCAATTGATTTTCATACAAGATAAATCACATCGAGATAATCAAGGCTTAACCCAATAAACCTGTTCAATCGACCCGAATCCAAATCCGACTAACCTGAATTAACTAAAAAAGTCAATGACTCAAACCTGATCTAATCCGAACCCGAATTAATCCAAACCCAAATTGATCCGAATTCAAATTGATACAAACCCGACCTTATCCAAACCCGAAATGATTCGAACCCGAAAGAGATCGATTTTTCCTTGACCCAAACCCGAAATGATCCGATCCAAAATGACCCAACCCAAACTTGATCCGACCTGCCCATTTGCCACCTCTAGTAGTAATGGAGTTAGTTTTTACTTTTTAAAACATTCGAAATTGTAAATATAATTTATTTTTGTGTCTATAATATACGAAAATTTTATTTTTATTATACGTATTGTTATTAACATTTTTTTATGTTTTCTTATCATGTTATTATATTGTGTTTAAGATTGTCAGATTTAAGTTTTACGTTTTTTGAGAAAATTTTTGATATATAATGATTTTTTATATAAAAAATAAATGTTGGGAAATTCTTCGGATATTTGATTTTTTTAAAGAATATGTTTGTTTTTAATTTTAAATTCATGATAATTATCTCATACACCATCAATAGAATTTTGACTCTATAAGTTGAGTTAAAATGAGGACATATGTATTATTTTACTTATCTTAAAATTTTTAAAGGACATGTATAATAATTTTAACTCTACTTGTGAAGTCAAAAACTTCATTAATGGTGTATAGGATATTAATCTTTAAATTAATTACACATATGATTCTTGAACTATATAAAAAAAATGTATACATTGGTGCCTGAAAAAAGAATTATGATTTATCCCTAAACTTTGAAAATATATTTTTTGATGTAAATTACAAATATTCTTATCCTTTTTAAGGATATCAAATTAATTTTACTCGAGATTCCATCACAATAAAAACTTATCACCTCTTCTCACATTAATAAAATTAATAAAAACATTTTATAAGTGTGATAATATTTTTTAATATTATTTTGAACTTTCGTGTAGATGACATATATACATTGAATATGGCTTTGCATATGTCTTGCTGTTACGGAAGAAATTAGAGTCATGATTTTGTCCTTTATAATGAGTGGTAGTTTTGAACGCTTCATCATGTCTATATGTATCTGTGCATGTACTTAGTTTTTGTGAAATTGGATTTTTATCAATATTTTAAGGCTTAATAGCCAAATAAACCCTCAACCTTTAGCTCAAAATGGAATTCAGCCCTCAACTTTTTATTGCATGATATTCAGTCCATAAATTTTTATTTCGGTGGAAATAAACCCTCAACATTTTAAAATTATGCAATTAAATCCAAATCTGTTAAATGACACTAACTGCCATTAGTATATCTAACGTAAAAGCTGACGTGGATAGCTTAGTTGGCTGCCACGTGGCATGCCACGTGTGTAATTCTAACGGCAGTTAGTGTTATTTAACATATTTGGACTTAATTACATAATTTTAAAAGGTTGAGGGTTTATTTCCACCGAAGTAAAAGTTTATGGACTGAATTTCACGCGATAAAATGTTGAGGGCTGAATTCCATTTTGGGCTAAAGGTTGAGGGCTTATTTGGCTATTAGGCCATATTTTAATAATAAATTATCTCATAAAGAAGCAAGTTTTTTAGAATTACTCTTAAAAAGTCGATAGCATAGTTCAGGTTTTAATAATGTCTTTAGTGTCATCTTTAAACCCATTCATATTTCTCTAGCCATCAAATGTGCTGACTCATACTTAAAAAAAAAAAAACTCAATGCATAAAATTTTCATATTGTAAGATCAAAGAAAAGTTATTTGCAACAAAAACAAAAGTCATTGCATGTAGCTTTTCTTTTGCGTTAAGAGAGATGTTTTCATTTGAAATCATGACCTCTAGATCACAAAATAGCAACTTTTACCGTTACATGAAAATTCTCATCTAGTCTTATAAATCAAAATCCCAAACTAATATATATATATATATATATATATATATATATATTTAGTTCATAAGTGTAGAAAATTTTCAAAATAGTGAAAGAATGGTTGATTAAAAATTATGTTTAATTAATGGAATAAGAAATTAGATACAATTTTTCAATAAATAATTTTCTTTTCAAAGAGTTACATATTTTTTGAAATGGCGTTCTTTCACTTGTGAATGGTTAAACACATAACCATTGGTTTCCAAAAATTGTTATTATATTAAATAATTATGTTTGTTGGATCAAACAACATAATTAAAAAATCACAACATTTGATTGTGAAGACACAACTCTTGGATTGGATCTCTAAAAATAGAGATGTCAATGTTCATTTTGAGACATACTTGAGACACTTGAAAAACACAAAAAGAATATCAAATTTGTGATATTGTCCCTCTTCCTTTTTATTCTCAAAGTAGAAACAAGTCGCTTAGATATTGTTTATTGTAGAAATAATGACTAAGATAATATACTTTTGTACTTGTCAATGGTGTTTAGTGGTTTGATTTTACAAGTGCAAATGTGTAATGTGATTTCAAATGGTAGTTTCATTATATCCTAGGGCTATTTGACAAACCCTTGTTGCATATCATAATTAGTAGGGGTGAAATCATACCATAATTAGTAGGGTGAAATGAGCCTAAGGAAAGTGGCATTAGCAATATGCCTCAAAGTCATTTTTACATTTGTCCGTGTTTCATCAAGTTCATCAAGGAGTTCAAAGACCAAGGTGTTGAAAGCACTCAACAAGTTCATCTTCATCCACCATCATGGAGGCTCAACCAAAATCCAACAATCTTAGGCTTATGCTTGGTTTTGAAAATGGATTCCTTGAGGGAGATAACTACTAATTTTCAGTAATTGGAACAATTTAATGAAGCAACTTTGAGATAACAACACAAGAAAATTTGGAAGCAATCAAAGAAGAAGGATGATTGTTCTTTAATATATTTCCAGATACGTTTCATTAACTTCTTGAATTTTATGCATGATTGCTTCAATTTTTAGTTGTTGCATATAGATTTTGGATTATATGGTAACAACTATGTGAAATCATTTTATGTGGATTTATTTTTGTCCTCAATAATTTATATATTCTTCTATCATCATAAAAAGAATTTCAAGAGAATCACTTTGTATAAAATGGAAAAGTATCTCTTGAAAAGCTTGTATGAATAATACTACAAGAAACATAAGAAAATGTTAGAATATGAGATAGAACAAGGATAAAAAGCACAAAGGAAAATCTTACTACATGCCTATGAAATTAAAAATAAATAAAGGTGCTTGTTTTCATAAACTTGAATAAGTGAGGCATGGTGAATAAAGACTAGTTAGTAAGAACTAGGATTTGTTAGAAAAAACAATATTCCAAATAAGATATTAAAGGAAATGTGACATACATGAAATTCCTTCACTATTGAAACCAAAGTTGAAGCTCTATAAATTGAAAATTTATACATTGTTTGATAAGTTTGGTTTTTAGTTAATATTGAAGAGAAGAATAAATTGTCTTGTCTGAAGTTGGAATATTTGGAAAGGACTATGTATGTGAGGATATGTTGATATTTCTTTAGATTAAATGATCTGATTTATTCGTGAAATTGCATGCTTCTTAAGTTCTTTAGGAATTTAATTCCTAAGATAGAAGTGTTCTTAAAATTACTTCATTCAGTGTATGGTGTTATATGTGATTTACATAACATTACTTTTGATAGAAGGAAAGATTTAGTACATGACTTCTATGTTAATAGTTTAAGTAATGATAAGATTTTATGATGCATGCAAAGGACAATCACTAGATATATTTTGATCATGAACTTGATTTTAAAGTTGATAGGACTATAGTAAGAAGCCAAATGTTTTGGTAAGGAAATATTTACATAAAAAATGGAATGATTACTGTTGCATATATACATCATAGCAAAAATTAATTGTTAAAGAGAATGTTTATTATGTTCATATCAATTTAAAAAATTAATGTTAATTCACCAAAGGATATGGAATTCACATAATTTTAAAATGGTGAATTAGACAAAAGGGTGTATATGAATAGCTTAAATGGTTATTGATTCCATGACAAAAATAAAAATGTGTAAATTAGTCAAGTTTTGAATGAAATTAACATAATCTTAAGTAATGACATCATAATATGATAAATTAATTTTGGCTTATGATTATATCTATAGTAAGTTCAACAAGATGTCATCATTTGATTATTTAAAGATGACATGTTAATTTGGGTACGGATTAAAAGCAAATTAAAAGTACTGAAGGGTCTTTATTTAGCAATTGCTATAAAGGCTATAATTGTTGTGGATGTGATTTTGGGAATAAGAAATTAGAGAATGACAAGTTAAAGGTCTGTTTGGTTTATGAAAATATTTTCTATTTTCATTTTTCATTTTCATTTTTTGAAAATAAGTTTTCATTTTCTGTTTTCTAAATTTTGGAAAATATGTTTGGTACACGAAAATGAAAACTTGTTTTTGAAAATGAAAATTATGAAAATTTGTTTGCTATCTACATTTTCAAACCAATAAATATGAAAAACAATAACTAAAAAATTAAATTAAATTACAATTTTTGAAAAAAAGTAAAATGTAACTAAATAATAAAAATAAATTGTAAATGAAATAAACACAAGAATAATTCTTTATTTATTATAAATGAACAAACACATGTCCTTCAGTACCAAAAAAACTGAATTCTGGTGTTGATTATAAAGGTATTCCAGTTTGCCTAGATGGATACATGAATATAGCTATGGAGCAAACAGAAGTATATGTGAATGGACAGTTGAACAACAAATATGAAGTTGTCATTCATGGAAATAATGTACTTTATATCAGTACATCAAAGAGGACATTAGGAGATGAGCTTAACGTTGCAACTGCATCTAAGAATCAATGTCATCTACAAGTTGTTGCTTTTCTATACGTTTATTTTATATATATATTATATATATATAATATGTTTATTATATATATATGTTTACTACTGTATAATGAGAATGTCTCGTACAAGCATCTATTTCAGGTTTTTTTTTTTATCTTTAATTATGCTTGGTCTAGGAAGTTTGAACAGCAACAAGAAGTTAGAAAGGGAATTCCAGACAGGGCAAACACAACTAACTTTTTATTCAGTGTTGTTCAAAGAGACAATTAAACTTATTTTAGTTATTCAAAGATACAACTGCAGTTTTATTTATCACTCAAATTGATAATTTCACACTAATTCATCCACTAGATCCACTAGCAACAATGGCAAAATAAAGCAACTATACAAAAAGAAAATCTTCAATTTCTTATAGCATATAATAAGAATCCAGAAAATGAGAATGAGAAAAAAAAGTAACTTGATTTGATTTGCAGTGGTGATTGGCACAATTTGGGAAAGAGTTTAGGCTTCAGGTAGAAGAAGAGAGAGCCAAAGAGAGAGAGAGAGAGAGAGAGAGAGAGAGAAGCCAAAGCAAAACCACAATAAACATTGAAGCAAGTTTAGCACATAAACCTAAAACCAAAACAAATAAAAAAAAAGACTTTTTGCTGGTGTAATGATTCGAACCCTGTATCTTTGATGTACATTAAAAAAAATTTCATAAATCTTGTGTTTTCCAATTCTCCACTTTTCCAAACTGTTTTCTTGGAAAACAATGAAAACATGTTTTTTTTGTTTTCAAAACTTGGCCCAATTTCATTTTCATTTTCTAAAAACATGTTTTCTGTTTCTTCAACCAAACATATTTTCATTCACGTTTTCTATTTTCCATGAAAATGAAAATGGAAAACAGCTCTGTTTTCATGAACCAAACGCACACTAATTTTCTCAATTTCACTATATTTGAAAGATTTTAAAAGAAATTTATATTTAATTGTGCAACGGATGCAACATTTTATGAGATAAAAATATGCTAGTCGCATAATGGAAAATACAGAAGTAATTAAGTACTTGATGTATGCTATGACACACAATGGGATATTACTTTTGTAGTTAGGAAAGGTTTGTAGATATACAAACAAGCCCAACATAAATTGTATTGCGATTGTCTTAAGATATTTAACACAATATAATATGACTTTGAATATTGTAATCCTTCAGTATTAGAAGGATTGGTCAATGTAATTTCGTTATTAACACGGCATTAAAAAGGAATCCATAAATGGATTGGTTACTAGGATTGGTGGGGGTGGTGTATTTTGGATATGTGTTCTACTATTTTTGCGATTAGTATTAGCTATGGCAAGTCAGGAATCAAGTAAATATATAATATGAATTCCTTCTAGGGCTTAAGCTAATGTCATATAAATTCATTGATAGTGAAGCTACACTATCAATGGCTAAAAGCCAAGTATTCATTGGAATCTAGACACATTGTTAAAGCATAGCTATGTATTTGACAAAGGGTGCACACCATACATTTTGTCAAGAAAAGGAAGCTTCAAGAATATTTTGACAAAAGAAAATTATAACGGAAATGATGTCTAGAATTTCTAAGGAGATGGGACTCAATCCCATTAATTTTAGTCACACATGATGGAACCTTAACGCTTAATTGGACATTAAGTCTTAAGTTTTAATAAATCTAAGTACATCATTTGAATGTGGTTGCAAGCACTTAAATGTATAAACACATGCCAAGTAGACAAGTGCTTGAATCTGTATGATGGGGGAGGTTGAGTTATTACTCTTAATGAACACAAAACACGTAAGTATAGTATGAAATACTTATACGGTTGCATCTTTGATGGAGTTCACCTATATGAGTGATAGTGGTATCACTTGTAAAAGCAAAGAGCTTGGTTTTCACGCGCTTATAAATAGATACAAGACATATGGCCAATAATAATGTCGAGCTTTTGCTGAATGGCTTTTAATGAGTTCCTACAGTCTTATGTGTAAAATAGTATATGACTAATAATTATAGAATTGTTGGTTTAAGACTTTGTTCCACCATGTCGTTCTGATTAACTTAATAGCACTTTTTTACTAAGGTGAAAGTTTAAATCAGAATTGATACCTTCATTTATGCGTAAAGATTCCTTAAGTATCGGATTCACTCTATTTTGAAAATGATGAGGGATTGTTGGAAAATTTTAAAATAGTGAAAGAATAATTGATTAAAATTATGTTTAATCAATGAAATAAGAAACTAGATACAATTATTCAATAAATAGTTTCTTTTTCAAAGAGTTACATATTCTTTGAAATGTTGTTCTTTTCACTTGTGAATGGTTAAAAACATAACCATTGGTTTTCAAAAGTTTTTATTATATTAAATAATTGTGTTTGTTGGATTAAACAACACAACTAAAAGATCACAACATTTAGTTGTGAGGACACAACTCTTGGATTGGATCTATATAAATAGAGATGTCAATGTTCACTTAAGCGATACTGGAAAAACACAAAAAAGGAATATCAAATTTGTTATATTGTCTCTTTTCTCTCTTAGTCTCAAAGTATAAACAAGTCTTTTAGACATTGTTTACTGTAGAAAATAATGGTTAAGACAGGATACTTTTATATTTGTCAAAGGTGTTTAGTGATTTGATTTCAAAAGCGCAATGTAATTTCAAATGGTGGCTTCATTGTATCCTAGTGTTATTTGACAAACCCTTGTTGCACATTGTAATTGGTAGGGGCAAAATAAGCTTAAAGAAAGTACCATTAGTAGCACGCCTTGAAGTCATTTCTGTATTTGTTCTTGTTTTTTTTTGAGTTCAACAAGGAGTTCAAAGACTAATGTGTTGGAAGCACTCAATGAGGAACAAGTTCATCTTCATCCACCATCAAGGTAGCTCGAGAAATCCAACAATAAGGAGGTACAAAGGGAAAGAAAGATTCAAATCAAACTTTAGATCTAATTTTTTCTAACAAAAAGTAACAACTGTTGTTCCAATCTATACATCTTTAATTACTATGATATAATAAAATATTAAAATTGCCATATATTGTATGTAGCAAACCATCTGGTTTTATATTTGCAATTGTTTTAGTTATATTGCAAGATTAATTAACGTAAAAATGCCACAATTTTAAGTGTATATATGTATCAGTCATGGATTATTAATTTTGAAGAGCTATCAAATGATTTAAATTCCATTTCCCTTGTGTGCCATTTGGTATAGCAGAAAAGGATTTCAATTCTCTTTGTTTTCTATGAGCCCTATCTATTCTTGTGTTTGGTTCAAATTTGATGCACAGAAAATGAATTATTCAGAATTGGCATTCCTGGCATTGAAGGAATGCCAATTCTTTAGAAGTTGTTAGTATTTTGTTTTTTGAAGCTCACAGAACGTGTTAAAATTATTGGTTTTCTAGCGTGTCTTTTAACTTTTTATCAATTTCCAAGGTTCGCTACTCTTCTCATATCTTCTTCTTTGCATTTTTCATGCCTTGAAGTTGAGAAGATTGCTGGTGATTGTGTATGGGTAGTCATGGCGGCAGTGGTTGCGATCTAGGTAACAATTAGGCTGGCTAATGGGTTATTTTGACTAGCAATTGAGGCTACAATGACAACAATAGATGTTGTATTTATTGGGAGAGATGTGGTTATTGTTGTTCCTACAAATGTCACCAATTGTTGAGGTAAACAATAATCAAGTGAGGTCTTCCTCTGAGATTGGGGATCAAGAGTACTTACAAAATAAAATATGGTCAAAGGGGGTCGGGGTTTGATACTCTATCGAGCACTCCGACGTTCACGTCAGTATATGTAGAAGGTAAACAAGGTAGAATAAATGAGGAGAAGAATTAATAGCAAAGTAGAGGTCAAAGGGTTTAAGAGAGGTTTTTGAGAATGAAGATGCCAACTTCCTCTCTTGGTTTTTTGACCTTGAATTAACTCTTATCTCGTGCCTCAAGATTGGAGACCCTTCTTTGTTGCAATGCTCAACTATCTACTGCAAGTTGAGTGGAAAATGTCAAGTGTTAGTGAAGAATGCTAGTGTCCTTTTCTTGTAAGTTCTGTTATTCAGATGATTTCTCCCAAATAGATATGTAAAACGAGTTAAGCTACTTGTGAACTCTTTGAGCTTGACTCGATAATTACTCGAGTTTGATTCATTTTATTTTGAGTTGAGCTTGAACTCAAGCTACTCAAGTAATGAGTCGAGTTGAGTTCAAGCATCTTAAACTTGAGCAGCTCACGAGCTTAATCGAACTTTTTTAATATATATTTAATATTTTGTTATTACTTTACCATTTGTCCTTATAATATATAGTTGAAAATTGACTAATTGTACCTATCAAGTCTAATTCGAACAACATGAGAATTCTATCGAGTCGAGCTCGAGTTTCAAAACCAAACTCGATCGAGTTTGAGCTAAACTTCAAGTCTCAAGTTTTCGAATCAATTCGATTTAATTATACCCTTACTCCAAATGGACCATTCGCTTCTAGTAATTTCATGAGTGACAGGCTGGAGAGCCGGATTTTGATACGGGTGAGTTTGGCTATATGCCTTTGCTAAGTGTTTGCTGAGCTTAGTTTGCAAAGCCTTACACTGGTGTAACTTGCCTACTTTGATGCTAATCATTGACTTTAACTTCATTGTTTCTTTTTTTTTTTTAACTAGTTTACAAACCCGTGCAATGCATAGATTAATTTTATTTAAATATATATAATTTGTACCATTCACATATTTTTTTTAAAAAAATTTATGCTTAATAATTTTAATTCTTTAAATATATTAAATAATTAATTTTAGTTTTTAAATAGATTAAAAATCATATAATATTTTAATTATTTCTAAATTAGTTTATATTTTAATTATTTTAAATTAGATTATATTTTATTTATTTTATTTGAAGTGATTAAATTTTAGTTAAATTATTAAGATTTTTTAAAATAGATAATTTTTAAGTAATAAGATTTTAGATAATTTATTAACATCTCTAAAATTAGATAAGAGATATAATTTTATTCTTAACTTTATTATTATCTAGATTCTCTTTAATAATTTTATGTATTTTTTTTTTGGAATTTGCAAAGTTCAAATAAATGAATAACAAATTATGCTTAATTATTTTAATTGTTTGAAATATATTAGATAATTACTTTTTTTAAAAGAATTAGATACTATATAATATTTTAATTATTTTAAAATTAGATAATATTTTAGTTATTTTCTTTGAAGTGATTAGATTTTATATAAATTATTAAAATTTATTAAAAGTTATTAAAATATATAATTTTAAGTGATTAAATTTTAAATAATTTATTATAATTTTAAAATTAGATAATATATATATATATATACACACACACACATAGTTTCATTTTAACTTTTGAAATTAATGTTGTTCTGAATCTTTGCATCAAAAGAAGTATTTATTGCCTTCATGACTTTTTTTCACATGAAGAAAATTCACATAAAAGAGATCAAACATCAAATTGTATTCCAAAGTGACATATCATAATAGAAAAAGGTTGAATTCGTAATTAACATTCAGATTAAATTTTTTTACATTTAAAATTTTTTTATAAATTAGAAAAATACAAAAAATATTAAGAACAAAAAAAAAAGCCTCATAAGGCTCCATAAATTTGGTAAGAAGGTTCAACTCTCATCATCTTGAATGCATTTTTCCCCAACACTTTTAGTAATTTTACTAATTTGAACGCACAAATAAATACCTAAATAAATTTACCTCATCCACATATAAAATTTAAAAATTAAAAACTAAAAAAATTGAAAAACAATAACTGTACAATTTTTTACAAACAAATAAAAAATTCAATGGAAAAGAGTGAAAACATAAAAAAGAAAGGTCCCATCACATATGGAATTAAAAATTATAAAACTAAAAATTGAAAAAACAAAACCTTTACTGTAGAGTTAAAGAAGAAGATTGAAAATTATTTGAAAAAGATTCCATGATGATAGATGGTGATGTTTAAAAAAAAATTTGAAAGCATAAAGAAATCAAGAAATCTTATTCATATATTAAAAAAAAGCTTAATAGCTAAATGTGTCATTCACGTTTGCCACAAAATGAAATTAAGTGCTCAACGTTTAAATGCATGGAAATTAGTTTTAAACGTTACAAAATAATTGAATTAAGGACATTTCCGATAAATCCTTTAATTTCCGTTAAGTTTTATTACTGATAGGGAAAACGAAAATTAAATGATTTAACGGAAATGTCCTTAATTCAATTATTTTGTAACGTTTAGAACTGATTTTCATGCATTTAAATGTTGAGGACTTAATTCTATTTTGTGACAAAACGTGAAGGACACATTTGACTATTAAGCCTTAAAAAATACAAAACTAAAAAAATTGAAAAAAAAACCACTTACTGTATAGTTAAATTTGTCATTGTTTTGTTTATGGCCTTCATGGCTTCCTGTTTATAAACAAATAAAAAAATTTCAATGAAGAGAGAGAAAACATAAAAAATGAAGGTTTACTGTACTATTGAAAAAAAAGATTGAAAACTAATTAGAAAAGATTCCATAGATTGTGAGGTTTAATTGGCCAGATTTGTACAATGTGAATAGAAAATGAAATTGAAGGTTGAGAAAAAAAGTTGGCATTGTTGAAATAGATAAAAAAAACTATTAAAAAACTGAATTTTTTGAAATGGTGGATTGAATGTGAAAGATAAAAAAGCATAGAAGAAAAATAAATAGATATATTGTTTAGATAAAATTTGAATAAAATTTTGAATAGATAATGTTAGTATTTGAATAAAATAAGGAATGGTTTAAAAATTAGATTAGAATCCCTTCGAGGACATATGATAAAAATTAGATTAGATAATGATAGTTTTTTAACGATTCGTTGCGCTACTTTTTATTTTGTAAGTGTGGATGATAATTGGTTATACAAAAATAAAAAGACTAATTAGATTTCAATTTCAATATAAATCTTAAGTTTTGTCTTACTTATGACTTTTATGTTTTTTGAAATATAATATATACATCTTTATGTATAGATATTAGAAATTAAATGATTTAACGGAAATGTCTTTAATTCAATTATTTTGTAACGTTTATAACTGATTTTTATGCATTTAAACGTTGAAGACTTAATTCCATTTTGTGACAAAACGTGGAGGACACATTTGACTATTAAGCCTTAAAAAATACAAAACTAAAAAAATTGAAAAAAAACCACTTACTGTATAGTTAAATTTGTCATCGTTTTGTTTATGGCCTTCATGGCTTCCTGTTTATAAACAAATAAAAAAATTTCAGTGAAGAGAGAGAAAATATAAAAAATGAAAGCTTACTGTACTATTGAAAAAGAAGATTGAAAACTAATTGAAAAAGATTCCATAGATTGTGAGGTTTAATTGGCAAGATTTGTACAATGTGAATAGAAAATGGAATTGAAGGTCGAGAAAAAAAGTTGGCATTGTCGAAATAGATAAAAGAAACTATTAAAAAACTGAATTTTTTGAAATGGTGGATTGAATGTGAAAGATAAAAAAGCATAGAAGAAAAATAAATAGATATATTGTTTAGATAAAATTTGAATAAAATTTTGAATAGATAATGTTAGTATTTGAATAAAATAAGCAAAATAGTTTAAAATTTAGATTAGAGTCCCTTCGGGGACATCTGATAAAAATTAGATTAGATTTTTAACTATTCGTTGCGCTACTTTTTATTTTGTAAATGTGGATGATAATTGGTTATACAAAAATAAAAAGACTAATTAGATTTCACTTTCAATAAAAATTTTAAGTTTCGTCTTACTTATGACCTTTATGTTTTTTGAAATATAATATATACATCTTTATGTATAGATATTAGATTTCGTTGTTTCTTTGATTGTCTAACCGTGTTGCTAACGTTGTTTTTTAAAGGGAGAATCCTTTTTCAGTTTGCTTGTATACTTTGACTGCAAACAATTAAAAAGAAAGAAGGTAAAGCAAAGTGGTTAACAGCCAACCGAATGTTCGGAACACATCCCAACCCAACCTGTCTCTCTTTCTGGCTTCTCTTCCTTTATGTACATCCAAAGTCCCTGTTTCTTCTGTAACAAAAAAAAAAACGTCTGTTTCTTCACCCTTTTCCTCCATTAACATCCTTCTTCATTTCTGTTTAACTCTTAACCCTCAAAACCTTCCTACCATTGACACATCCAAATCTTAATCACCCCATTAAAAGCCATACCCTTGTTTCTTTTTCGTGAAGCCTTAGACTTTTCCTGATGCCTTTTTTTGGCTTTGGATCATCTCTTGCTCCTTTCTCGCGACTTTCAATCTTCAACTATTAGTTTTTTGTACTCCACTTTTCTCCTATACTGCCGCAGTATCAAACAGCGTGTTATATTAAACTAAATGGGCAGTAAAGCTGACTTTAGCTGGTATTTGATTTGACCTTTTTTGCCCTTTCTTATACTTTACACCTGCTTTTTTTCATGCAGTTTCTCTTCTGTGAGTCTGGGCTTTTGTTTTTGTTGTGACGTTCAATCTTGTATACTATGCTTATTATTTTAGTGCAAAAAGAAACTGGAAAAGTTTCGCCTTTCTAATTTTTTCCTGTAAAGACTTAATATTTTTAGGTGTTTCAGCTGAAACCCAATTGGATTAAAGCTGGGTTTATTTTAATTTTTATGTAACTTTTCACTTCTTTTTTTGGTTTGTTATGTTAGTGGAGGACACATCTTTAAAACCATTGAAAAGGATGGTTGATTTATGGTTAATGAGATCATACCTTATTAAATTTCAAAAGTTTCTTGTTGAATGCAATGTAGATGTAATTACTCTTTTACCAAACGTGGGATCCACCTCCACTTGCCCAGATATGGCAGATTATCAGAATAAAATCGTGGGTTCATAGTTTGTTTGTCTTATTTGATTTTCTATCACGTTCTCTCCCCATACCATGACCACTTAAATTATTGGAAAACTTCACTTTTTCTTTGGTTGATCCTAATAAGGGGAAAAAATATTTTATGTTTTTTTTTTGTGTGTGTTTGATTACTCCCTCCAATTGATAAAAAATATCAAAATAAGATTTTTCTAGCTGTTTCAAACAGTTAAAAATCCAAGAAAAATGAAAGGAGGGGAAAAGGTAGTTGTTAACGTGTTATAAGGGTTTCTGATGTGTTTTTAATGTCTGAAAATATATAAGCAATCATTATTATTGAATGGGCAAATACCCCTATAGTTCCAGATGTGATTGATCCTTGCTGACCTTTTGGTTCCAAAGAATGGACTAAGTTGCACATGCCATGTTCCTCAACGCCTAACCCGAGCCGTGTTCCTCAACGCCTCCCATCATCATCTTCTACAAAGATCGCTGCTGTCTTCCCTTCCCTTAGCCGACTACATCATTCCCAACAAGCATCACTGTGTCAACACGCTGCCACCATACCACACCGCATCGCTTCCCTGCACGCTTGCATTGTGCCCAGGCCTTCACATCCGTTGCTGGTCACCGCATCCCCTGCTGCCGCGCACAACACCACCATCGTCGCTTGCCCTGTCACTCCACTTATCATCATCATCATCGAACTACTATCTCCACTGCACCTCATCACCGCTGCTGATTACTCCTGCAAAACACCACCTCTTCTGTTGATATCTCTGCTGCGTTGCCCTGCACCACCGAATCACTTGGCCGACATTTTCTTCACTTGTACCATTGTTAGCATCTTGCTGTCACCAAGATCGTCGCACCACTGTCTGCTCCTTGCCGCTGTTTCACGTTTGCTGCACTACTTAGTCGACGTTGCTGCTCATCACTATTGCTGCATTTTCTTCCACCAGGAACTGCTGCTCTACCGATTTGCTTCATCTTGGGTCAAGGTTTGGCCACCTATAGCTCATTACTCCCCGTTACTTGCTGCAAGAATCAAGAAACAAAGAAAGAAATTTAAAAAGGGAGGAGAAAGGAACAAGGTAAGTCCATTTTCTTTATTCTTTTTAATTGATCGATTAATTAAATAGTTAAATAAAATTGATTTAATAATTAGATTGAATAATTTAGTAATTTGATTCAATTTATTATTTGATAATTAATAATTCGATTCAATAATTCTTATAATAGATATGTGTTGGCTCTATAAGCTATACCAAAAGGGATGAATCGATTCAATAATTCATCCTTTCTCATGCAGTTCTTGAGTTATTTTTTCCTTACAGGTTGGAAATGGCACCAAAACCTGATGTACCATTCTTTAATTATTATTGCTATCCTGCTTGCTTACCACCTGACCTTTTTGTACATCTTTCACGTTCTTAGAACTACAACAAGAAGATAATTTTCCTTCGGGTGATTTTTTTTTTCTTTTAAAGAGATATTCATCAAATTCAGTTCTTTGAACATGGGGTCAAATGTATTTACATTTCATTTAATATTTAGTGTGTAGAGTATATATATTCTAACTTAACCATTTAGATTAATCTAAAATTACTATAAGGAACCTTATTTATTCTTTTTGGTAAATATCGATGCTTAAATTGAATAAATATTTTCAATCTATCATAACAAATTTACTAAAAATGAATCTTTGCTTTTATACATGAAAAATGCTCAAATATAAGAATTTTACAAATGTGCAGTTTGAATATTAATATTTGTATTTTTTTTCTTTCAAATAAAAAATCTTTATTGTAAAAAAAATACACAAATCTTATTTGTGCATGGGCCCGCATGCGCGGGCACACACACACATATATATATATATATTATGAATTGAAATTAAAGTTGAAAATGAAAGAACATATATAGCATACCTGGAGTTGGTCACCAACGTGGCTAATGAGCGCATTAGGGATGGTCACCAGGCAAATTCTACAGTAAGGTCATAAAAATTGACCTTATTTTAAGGTCATTGAATTAGAACCATTGGATTAGTCAAATCTAATATAAACCGTTGATGAAATTTTAAAAATTAAAAAACTCTTTAACCTGGTAACCTGCTAAACCAATTATTAAAATTAACATTATTTACTAAATATTATTAAAATTATACTATTATATTACTAATATACCCTTGTTATAATTGTAGTACTATTCTTCTTCTTATATAAACCTTTTTATTATTTTTAAACCCTAATTCCTAAATCATAAACCCTAATTCCCAAATCATAAACCCCTTTATTTCAATTTTTGTCTGTTTCACCTTTAATCTAGTTTGTAGCTGTCTCAATATTTTATAAATCCTAAACTTTAAGCCTAACCTCAATCAAATAGTTGTTCTTATTTATTCCCCTCTTATATTTTTAACAATGGGTAAGTTTGTAGAAGAGAATTGCATAAACGATGGAAATTGCGATGAAAAGTGCAAAGAACCAATGATTTACAAAGAAAGTCCTCCCAAGCGACCAAGGAATCATTATATTTTTTACTAGTAAGATTTTTAATTCTTGACATGTTTTCAGGCAGTTGACTATCTGGTTTTATAAGTGTTTCGATAAAAAAATTTATCAGGGAAGTCGACTGCTCAATTGAAGCAGTCGACTTCCTAAGAGAAAATTTATCGCAGAATGTTAGAATGCGTAAGGCAGTCGACTGCTAAATAGCCAGAAGCATTCTGTTTCCAGAATGCATATGGGAAGTCGATTGATATTTTCAAGCAGTCGAATTCCCAAATTTTTTAAGCATGCTATTCTTAATTTATTTATAGAATGCCGACTTTTATTATTAAGAATTCAACTTCCTATGTATTTTGAACATAATTTTCACATCACTTGTGTAAATTGGATTGTATTCATCGTGAAAGTAAATAGATTAAACGTAAATTTGTCAAGGATCATCAGAAATTAATAAAAGATTATCGTAAATTGAAAAAGGGTCATCGTAAATTTGAGTAGATTATTCGTAAATTTAAAAAGGATAATCGTAAATTTGGGTAGATTTTTCGTAAATTTAATAAAGATAATCGTAAAAATTTTGACATTCATTGTAAATTTAATTATATTTATCGTAAAAATGATTGGATTTATCTTAATAATAATAATGATAAATACAACCAAAAAAATAATAAATACTTATAATAATATAATAATAAAAAATATCAGAACAACATTAACAAATAAAAAAATATATATAATAACAAAATAAAAAAAAGTTTCATACTGGGAGTTGACTTCCCGAGAAAGATAGTCGACTGCCCAGATGCATTCTGGAAACAAAATGCATCTGGTAACGAAGCAGTTGACTGCTAATAATTAGCAGTCGACTGGTTCATTACCAGATGCATTCTGTTTCCAGAATGCATCTGGGCAGTCGATTTTCAAATTTTTTTAAGCCCGTTGTTCTTATTCAATTTATGTTAAGTCGACTTTTATTATTAAAAATTCGACATTCCATGTATTTTAAATGTAATTCTCACATCACTAACGTGAATTAGATTAGAATTATCGTAAAACTAAATAAATTAAATGTAAAATTAGCTAAGGATCATCATAAATTAATAGAAGATGTTCGTAGCTTTAATAATGTTCATCATAAAAATGATGAAATTTGTCGTAAATTTAAGTAGATTGTTCGTAAATTTAATAAGGATAATCGTAAAAATTATGAGATTCATCGTAAATTTCGGTAGATTGTACGTAAATTTAATAAGGTTAATCGTAAAAATGATAAGATTCATCGTAAATTTAATAAGGATAATCGTAAAAATGATAAGATTCATCGTAAATTTCGGTAGATTGTTCGTAAATTTAAAAAGGATAATCGTAAAAATGATGAGATTTATCGTAAATTTGGATATATTGTTAGTAAATTAAATAAGGATAATTGTAAAAATAATGGGATTCATAGTTAATTTAAGTAGATTGTTCGTAATTTTAAAAAGGATAATCACAAAAATTATAATATTCATCATAATATTAATAATTTCAACCAAAAAAAATAATAAATATTTATTAATAATAATATAACAATAAAAAAATCATAACAATATTAATAAATAAAAAAATATATAATAACAATTTTTTTTAAAAAAATTTCATGGGGAGTCAACTTCCCGAGAAAGAAAGTCGACTCCCCATCTGAATTCTGTTTCCAGAATGCTTCTGGCGATGAAGCAGTCGACTGCTAATTAGTAGCAGTCGACTGCTGTATCGCCAGAAGCATTCTGGAAACAGAATTCAAATGGGGAGTCGACTTCCTTTCTCGGGAAGTCGACTCCCCATGAAAATTTGGACTTTATACAGGATTTTTTAGGCAGAAAATTCCTAAACCAAGCATTCTCTCTTAGACACTCCTCCTCCTTCATCTTTCTCTCTAATTCAATCTTGCAAATCCCAACTTATTCTCATCAACATAATCATATTCTAAATCCAAATTTCTTCCATTTACACCAAAATCCCTAAAAATTTATTATATTCATCGTAAATTTTATGATATTAATCGTAAATTTTATGATATTCATCGTAAATTCAATGAAATTCATCGTAAATTTTACGAGATTCGTCATAAATTAAATGAAATTCATCGTAAAATTTATTAAATTCATCGTAAATTCATGTGATTCACATAAAATTTATTAGATTTATCGTAAAATTTATTACATTCATCGTAATATATCGTAAAATTTATCTAATTGATCATAAAATTTATAACATTTATTATAAAATATATGACATCTTAAATTTTATTATATTAATAAAATCTATAATAATTAGCAGAAAAATTAATGTAACTTAGGATAAATTTTAAGTAAATAATTATAAAAATACTAAGAGTTCAAATAAATGATAATTAACAGTAAAATAAATCCCTTATTAAATATGGCAGTCGACTTCCTTTTATAAGCAGTCGATTGCCAATATGCTAAAATCAATCTGTAGAGTAAAATAACTGGGGAAATCGAGTTCTTTACACGAGTAGTCGACTTCCCAAACTTTTTTGGGCAATTACCTTGTATTTTTTTAATATTAATGGGTAATATCGTAATTTAATTTTGATTAATGGTTAAATATGTAAATATAAATATTTTCTTACCTTTTAAAGGATAAAAATGTAATTTAAATCTTTTTAATTAAATTTTGGTTTACCTGTTAACCTGTTAAGCTATTATTAACATATTTAAATAATTTTTAAATTTTATTCAATATCTCATGAGATATTGAATATCTCATGAGATATCATGACCTTATAATAAAATCGATATTTTGCGACCTTACTGTAGAATTTCTCATGGTCACCAACGTGCTTTGCAAATTCCTCGTTTGCATCTCTGCCATCGAAATGGAAAATTCCCATAAATGCTTTGATCGATCGGAATATTATGTAGAGTCCGGGGTGTCTATAGTTGTTTATTAAACTTAATTAAAATCTTAATTAAAAAAAGATTTTTCATTAATGAATTATTGTCACTGAATTTTTAAAAAATAACTTTGTATTAATAAAAATTTTATAAAAGTAGTATGATTGTTATGATTTCAGTCTTATTTTTTTATTATTTTAATTGAAAGTGCAAGCAAGAGAAAAAAATGTACAGTAATGGTGCCATGTTCTTTTTTAGTGGTGCAGATTGTCTTGTCCGCCACGATTTATAATTTACAGTAACGGAATAATTTGATCCCGATGAATGTTATCCAACCAAACAAAAACAAAGGTAACAAATGAATATTATAGTAACAAAAACAAATGAATACTATTTTTAAACCCGTACAATACAAGGTAAGAATTTTATTTTAAAATTATTTTTTAAATTATAAAATAAAATTATATAAATTTTTTTTGATATATTAAAAAACACTTGATGGATGTATAAGACATAGAAATTAAAAAAAATAATTTGAAATTAAATACTAATTAGAAATTTTTAAAAAATTAAATATAATAAAAATTATAAATTAATTAAATAACTACAGTATTAATTAAAGTAATTTTTACTACATTAATCACTAATAGATGATTGGTTAATATTTCATATTTGAAACTGGTTTATTTTTAAGATTTTAATTTAAATGATTATAAATTAATCTGATTTTAATTAATTAGAGTTGAAAACTCTATTTTTTAGAATCTTGAATATATAAAAAGTAAGTAAAGAAAAAAAAGTAAATAAAATAAAAATAATTTATTATTTGAGTTTCTTTAAAATTTCAATGAATTCAAAATAATTCAATACAACATGTAAGATTATATAGGTTTTAAAAGAATAGATAATATATATGGATATTTTCTATTTTTTTTCCTTAACAAAAATATGATTGAACCAATAAATAAACAAAATGATTAAACAAATAAATCCAAAAAAGAAATGAAATAAAAATTAAAAAAAAAGAATGAAATTTAATACAATGCTAATATAAATATATATATTTAAATACCCAATTTTAATTTAATTTTTTGATAAAAGATTTAAAACTTTAGGATAATTCTTCTTAAAATATATGGATAATTTGTAATTAGAAAATAAAAAATAATAAGTGATAAAAGAAAAATCAAATCCTAAGATAAAATTTTATTAGATTTAAATGTAGTTAAAACAATTAATTTATTTTTAAAATTTTAAATATTTTAAAATTAAATAACTAATTTAATAGGATTATTTTATAGAAAATTAAAATTAATTTATTACTTTACGTATAAAAAAATTAAGCTATCTAGGTAAACTTTTATATATTTTTATAACATATAATATTATTATAAAAAATTGAATCTTATTGAAATTAAAAGTTTAACCTTTGATTAATGATAAGATAATTCTTGGTGTGCATTTTATACTTGGCTTAATAGCCAAATAGACTCTCAACCTTTAGCACAAAATATAATTAAGCCCTCAATATTTTATTGCATGGAAATCGGTCCATAAACTTTTATTTCATTGTAAATAAATCTTCAACTTTTTAAAATTATGCAATTAAGTCCAAATCTGCTAAATGACACTACTTCCGTTAGTATTGCACACATGGCATGCCACGTGGCAGCCAACTAAGCTATTCACGTCAGCTTTCACATTAGATGTCCAAACGGCAGTTAGTGTTATTTAACAGATTTGGGCTTAATTGCATAATTTTAAAAGGTTGAAGGTTTATTTACAATGAAATAAAAATTTATGGAATGATTTCCATGCGATAAAACATTGAGGGCTTAATTCCATTTTATGCTAAAGGTTGATGGTCTATTTGGCTATTAAGCCTTTTATACTTTAATGATGAAAAAAAATTCGTCTTACCCTGCATGGTTACTGCTTAGTGTTCATACCAAAAACATATGTTTTTTTCTTCAAAAAAGTACATCCAAATAAAAATTTATACCAAAATTAATTATATGTTTTATATATTGATAAAAGATATGTATAAAAAATTGATAAATGATATGTGATTTTTTTTAAATAGTAATTTCACGTAAATAAATTACTTTTATGTGCACTTCCTCCAGCAATTGGTTCATGATTATCTGTCCGATATAATTCTTCTGCATCTTCTATTCAAGATGGATAATTAGAATGCATAATGGTACAAAATATAATAATGTAAAGATACTAAAACTTATAAATATTAAATATACCTTCAAAAGTATGGCCATCAAATAATCATCTATTCATAAGATTATTGTCAATTATTTGATTCCTTATCTCTTGCACTGACAACAATGATCCTTGAATCACATCGTCAGATTGAAAATTATATATATGTTGTGAATGAACCCTATTAAAAGTCGTCACTCTGCTAACAAAACCATTTTCATTTGCAATCATCCTTGGAAAGACATGTGCCATTGTCTCATGAATAACAGGAGTAAATGAGATCTGTTGGGTTGGATCAGTGGTTGAGAATGACCACTTGCATCGTTGCTTTGCGAGAATTCCTTTCTAGATCAAGAAAAAAGACCATAACAATGATATAACAAATAAAACCAATTACATGCACATAAACATCATCCCAAATATAATACAACTTTGTACAAGCTCTTAGGCCATCTGCATTTTATTTTGGACAGTTACAATCGAAATGTGACATTTTATATAAAAACCTATAACCCATAAAAAAATTATCAAAAGTCAGTAGGGTATGATAAATAAGTTACCATACTTTAATATTATTTCAATTTCTTAGTAAAACACAGTATAATGACATTTTTCCATAAATATAAGAATAACAATTATAAATTAAGAATTGAAACTTCTTCTCTATAAGAGCTAGATGAAGGAGCAAAGAAATAGCTTTCTCCTTCAAATCTACAAACACAAATAATAAACTACAACAAATTATACATAAGAATAAAACCTAAAAACATGCAGTAAAAAAATAGTAGAGAAAAAACCCTAGAAATGGGAAAGAGTGTTTTCATGCAAAACAATGGTGTTTTTACATAAAACCTCTTTATGCAATAATCAGATGAGGTAAGCAAATTGTAAAAACTCGTTATTTTATACTATACATGTACAAAATAATAAATTTTGAAAATAAATAAATAAATAAATAAAATTTTGATTTTTTTAAAATGTCAAAATTAAGTCATGATAGAATCAAAATTTCGAAGTTGTACAAGAGTAAAGTTAACTTCCCTCAAGGATTAATTAAAGTATACCAAATTTATGATTAATTTGGCCCAAAAAATAAATAAAATAAATGTGAATTAAATTAAATTATGACCGAACAGAATATAGAATGTGCAGGGGAAAGAGAAGAAAATAAAGTATCTTTGAAAGGTAATATGAACTCTAAATAAATTATATCTAAATTTTATTAATTAAAATTAATTACTGGCCAATTAAATTATGGCAACAAATCAGCCTTCATTTATTTTTACAGCAGAGTGCACCGCCTCAACTAATTCAATGCCTTCAGTCACGTTCTGCTCTTCTTCTCCTCCACCGTTCCTCACGACCCAGCTCTGAAATCACCATTCTTCCACCACCAAATCAGTTGGTTTTCTTCACAAAACTTCATCCTCACCACTATAGCTTCAATATTCTTTAAAAATATCAGCCAAAAACCACCAAAAGGAGGCTCCCCTGCTGTTGGACAGTAGCGTTTGAGCAGGTAAAACTTCCAGCCAACGTTTCATGCTCTTGAGTTATGTGTTTATGGTGTTATTGGTTAGATTGATGATATGTAAGGTCAAGTTTTAGAATAAAAACATTTAGAAAATTTAGCATGGTTGAATTCCTTGGTGATGGGTGACGCTAATGGTTGAACACAATCGGCTGTTGTTAGGGATGAAAAACGGGCGGGCCGGGGCGGGTGCGGGCCGGGCCGTACGGATACGGACCAAAACGGGTCAAGCCCGTTTAGGCCCGTTTTTAAACGGGCCTATTTTTACATGCCCGGTCCGTTTTTAATGCTGACCGGGCTGGCCCGCGGGCCATATAATTTTTAAATAAAAAATAATAAAAATAAAATAAAATTTTAAAAATCATTAAAATTCATATACAAATACAATTTAAATACAATTACAATTCACTTACAATATTTTAAAATAAATAATTGCAATCTTAAAAAAAAAACATAAATTTCTATTAAACATTAAAATCTTCCAACATCTTATTTTCATTATTATATGTGTATATACATATAAAATGTCATGGTTTGAATTCAAAATAAAATTACATGAATTCATTTTTTTGCTAGAATACAATAAAATCATATCATGTATTTATTATTTTGTAAGAAATAAAAATACATTAATAATATAATTAAAAAACAAATTATATTTAAAAAAAATGAAAAAAAGGCCTAAAATGGGGCCGGCCCGCGGGCTTATGAACCGGCCCGCGCGGATCGTCGACCCGCGCGGGCCAACCCGTTAAAAACGGGCCTAAAAAATTGAAACCGGCCCTTTAAAAGCCCGCGGGCTTAACGGATAAGCCCGCGGGCTTCGGCCCGTTTTACACCCATAGCTGTTGTGTGTGTGAGTGGCGTAATTAATGAAGCAGAAACTTCTGCTGCTCATGTGTGTGATGTGAAGAGCAGGATTTTAAAATCTAATATGAAAGTAATTGAGATTATATATGTCATAACGTTTCCTAGGTTTAGGTCGCTAGATATTAAACAAATGGAGTTGTCACCAATTTTTTTTTAACCTAAGTGTGATTGGTCACCTAAATGACTCTAAGGACTGGTTACATTTTATGTTTTGGGTTCGGGAGTTCATTTACGTGTAGGGAAGGTTATAACACCCCTACAATGCCCAAAGTTGGTACCATTTTAATCTTGTATTATTTTAACTTAGTCTTAGTTACATGACCTTTATATTTTATTGTTTAAATATTGAAAATTCTTTTAAGAATCCTCCATTATTCTGGATGAACTCTTAAAAAATCTTTTCACATCAAGAGTATTTAAGGGGTACCATTCGACTCCTATGAAGAGGCTCCATCGTCGGAAGTATTTTAGAATTTTCTTATTCCTTATTTTATTATTTTTTATTTAATTATTTTTTATTATTTTTATTTATTTATTTTAAATATCATTATTTTTCTTTTATATATTATTTATTAATATTTTTAGGCTTATTGGTATTTAATATTGAGAATATCTCCTAAATTTTTCATCATTCTAGATAAACTTAAGAGAACCCTCTCACCTAGGAATTCTTCAAGTGTTACTCATTCGCAATCGCCTTGAGGATTCTATCATCGGAATTATTATTTTATTATTTATTAACTTTATTTATTATTTATTTTTTTATCTTTATTAGAATATAAATTTTATTATTTATTATGTTTTTATCTTTATTTATTATTTGTTTATTTTGAAAATGCCTTCTAAATCTTCCATCGTTCTGGATAAATTTAGAAGGATCTCCTCACCTAAGAATTCTTCGAGTGTTACTCATTCGTAATCACCTCAAAGATTCCATCATCGGAATAAATTATATAACTTATATTTTTATTATTATCTTAGCCTTCTATCATTATTATTGGTACACAATTATTTTATAGTTATTTTTTTATTTTTATTTTTTATCTAGAGAATAAAGTGTCAACCTTTGTTTTTGAAAATACCTTTTAAATCTTCCATCATTCTGGATAGACTTAAAAAGAATCCTCTTACCTAGGAATTCCTCGAGTGTTACTCATTCGTAATTGCCTCGAAAATTTCATCATTAGAAAGGCTTCACTTATTTTTAATTTAAATATTTATTACTTTTAAAGTTTATTGTTTTTTTTTGTTCTAATCTAAATATTTTGTTAAATATATTTATTGTTACGTAATCTCTAGTTGTCCCATAATTTTTTTTTAATCATTTATTCTTTTCATTTCAACTATCTTTTATGACCAAACTTTATTACTTGTTTATTTCTTTATTCTTATTATTCTATTGCATGCCTATTCTTAACTATTATTATAACTTCATTGTTTATCATTTCCTACATTCCACTTTCTAAAGAGTATTAAAGCATTTATGACAAAACAAGTAACGTGGAAACTAAAGAAATTGATTCAAATGGATGCATGGTGCCAACTCACAAATGGTTTCAGAGGCTTTTATTGAAGTTGGTGATGATGCGTGTGATGACTTGCAAGGGGTTGGAACAGGCTGGACAATGGACCTTCCAGAATCAACAAAAGCTACTGATCTGGGGTGCTGCTACCAACTCGTGAATTTGCTTGTCACCGACATTGATTTGCACTGATGCAGTCTCTTTCGGGAATGCCTCCGCTTGTCTGTCTTAGATGTTTTCCTTGAAAGATGCCGAAATCTTGATGCTGTCATTGATTTCACCTGTGCTTCAATCATCCGCAGCTGCTGGTTACCGTCGCTCGTCTGCTTGTGATTTTGGATACCAAGAAGCTCCTTGTCGTCACCGGTGCTACTGTCTTGTATATTTTTTATTTGGTTATTTTCTCTCTGAAAATTCTTCCTCCCCCTTAAGTGATGGGTTTAACCCCTTTTTATAGTCATAAACTTGTTAGAGTCCTAATACAACTAAACCTATTCTATTAATTATATTTTATTTTTAATATTTTATCTATTTAATTTTTATGTTAATCCTAATCTAATTCTATCAATTTTAATATTAATTATCCTAAAAAATCTAATTATCTTATCCTAAAAATATTTTAATTTATAATTATCTAATAAATCCTAACCTATATTACTGTTTATCTTATATTAATAAAATTATCCTAATCTATTAAATATTTCTAATTTAAATAATCATAATAATGTTAATCCTAATTTTTCTAGATGTTAATTCAAAATGTCAATTCAAAATTTACAAATTATTAGTTTTTTTACAAAAATACAACCCGGACAAAATGAGGTGTCTACAGCTGCCCCTCTTTGCACATTTTCTGAAAATCAGGAATTGTGCAAAGACAATTAGACAACTATTTTGTTCGGATTTACCTTTTTATTTTTTTATTTTTATTTTTACGAAGTATTTACAATTTTAAGAAACATTTAGTTCCTCTCACCAGAGGCTGTAAGACTTTGAAAAATAACCTTTTGCTCCTCTCACCAGAGGTATTGGAACTTCGAAACATAACCTTGTGCTCCTCCCACTAGAGGCAATGAAACTTGAAAACATAACCTTGTGCTCCTCTCACCAGAGGCATTGAAACTTTGGAAACATAACCTTGTGCTCCTCTCACCAGAGGCATTGAAACTTGGAAACATAACATTGTGCTCCTCTCACCGGAGGCATTGAAACTTTGGAAAAATAACCTTGTGCTCCTCTCACCGGAGGCATTGAAACTTTGGAAAAATAACCTTGTGCTCCTCTCACCAGAGGCATTGAAACTTTGGAAAAATAACCTTGTGCTCCTCTCACCAGAGGCATTGAAACTTGGAAACATAACCTTGTTAGTGGTCTTCTCACCAGAGGTTATACCACTTTGGAAAACTTCCTAATCTCTTCCTTCTGGAGAGTATTACCTTCTATGAAAATTCATAATCTCTTCCTTCTGGAGACTATGAAAAACTTTACCTTCTATGAAATTTCCTAATCTTTTCCCTCTGAAGATTAGGAAAGATTTTACCTTCTGTGAAATTTCATAATCTCTTCCTTCTGAAGATTATGAAAGACTTTACCTTCTGTGAAATTTCCTAATCTCTTCCCTCAAAAGATTAGGAAAGATTTTACCTTTTGTAAATCATGAAGTTGGATGAAACCAAATGTTGGAATAATGTGACCTAGGCGAAACCAAAGGTCAAAATCAAAACAATCTGGATGAAACCAAAGATCAAAAATGGGATGACTTGGACAAAACCAAAGGTCAGAAACAAAGTGATCTGGACAAAACCAAAGGTTGAGAATGATATGACCTGGATGAAAACAAAATCAAAAATGGGATGACCTGGACAAAACCAAATGTCGTAAACAAAGTGATCCGGATGAAACCAAAGATTGTGCCAATCTAAGGAAAACCCTCACATAATTATTTGCCAATTTAACTGATCTTAATAACACAGAATGATGCCAATTATTTTAGATTAAAAATCTCTTTTAATTTCACTCGGCTTAAAGCCACACAACTATGCCAACAAAATTATTTTTTGCAACTCTCAAATTTAATCTCACTTGAATCACTTTTAAAGATCCTATCATTATCTTTAATTTCAAGAAAATCTCATCATTTAAATCTCATTTTGAAATCATTCAAAATCTAATCTTATATCTCTTCAAAATCTCATCCTTTCTCTAAAATTTTTCATCTAGGTACTTTATCATTCTTTCAAAATTTACTCAACAAATGATTTTCCTCAAAATTTGAATTTCTTTCTTACTTGGACATATGCAATGAATACCATGTATGCCATGCATGTGATGCAAATGTTTAGATTTCACCTTTCATTTCCAAATGCATGCAATGAAATGTCATAATTGTCATGCATGAATGCAAATATTACACAATGTCCAATCAGATCATATTTTCTATCAAATTCCTTTTTTCTAATTATAAAACCATTCATTCAATCTTTTCTTTGCCCCATCAAGATTACTATCTTCAAATTTATTAGAAAATCATTCAATTCATCAGTTTCAAAAAAACTCTATTTCTCATGAATACAAAAAATTTGCCCCTCACGTACTTCCCAAAAAATTCATAACTACAAAGGCTTTCCTTAAGAACTTTTCATCATTTTAAAAAGACTCATATCTTTAAGAACTACAAAAACTTGCCCCAATAATTTTTCATCACATTAATTCTCAAAGGGTCTCACAAGAACATAAACTTACCCCAAAGTCATTTCATTGCTTTCAATTTTCAAAAAGTTTCATGACAACAGAAGGTTGCCCCACACCATTTTCTTTCATGTATAGAATTAAACATTTGATTACATCTCTTAAAAATTGGTAATTGCTATCTTGAATGAACAAGTGAATCACAGTTGGTTTCTTTTTCAAGATGATTTGGCATACCAAAGAAAGCTTGGTTATCAAAACAAATTTGGTAGGAAAATCAACGTTGCTTCATCTAGGCTCACAAATGAAAGGAATTTTCTCGAAAATTGTCTTTTTGAAATGATTTCTTTTTAGAACACAACTCATTTAAGCACTCTCTCAATTTTCTTGATATATGGAAATTAACAAATGTCAAGACTAGCCGTAATGGGCTCAAAATTTGGGTAAGGAAGGAAAAGGTTCAAACTTTGGAACAAATCTTCAAGGTGATGATTTTTTTGTTGGGTTTCTCAAGAGGTTTTATTTGAAATTATCATTCCATTGGTCGCCTTGGTCAATCATATGTATAAATGCCTTGAGTTGCTTTGAAAAAGATCCCATTATTGCTCTAAACTGCCCTTTTTGGGGTTTTCACCTTAGAGCTTAATTCTTCTTCTTCTTCTTTTTTCTTCTTTTTTTTATTGATCATTCAACCATGCATTTGAGAATCCAAATTTCATTCAAAACCAAAATGATTAATGTTTTCCAGAGAAAAGATTTTCCAATACAAGCGTCTATAATTTGATCAAAATGGGCTTTTAAAGCATGTAATATAGGCCAGGGTTTAAGGATATGAAAGCATGGATAACCGACCCAAAATAAGTGTTTCAGGGTTCATCAAACCAAGGATCATTTTTCATCATGTGAAGCATTTAAGAATCTTGCTCCCATTCTTCATCAATCTTTTTTTCATTTCTTTCTTTCTCTTTTTTTCTTTTTTTTTCTTCATCTTCTTTTTCATTTTCCTTTTCTCCATTTTTTCAACAAGAATTCTAACTCAAAAGGGTTTCTTTCTTCTTTATTTTGCCCTTGAGATTTTTATGACCGAGCTTTCCTTCCTTAACAAATGGGTATTCTTTGAACTTTGCCCCCCAGTGTGGAGTGTGATCCTTAGTTAGGGTTGATTTAGAAAGAAAATTATAGGCTCAAATGGGGTAGCAAATGGAATTTTTCTTTTTTTTTTTTTGAGAAAGGTAGATGAAAAATGGCCATTCATCATATCAAACGAGACACTTGTATCAAAAAACAATTCTCAGGATGAAAATTTTCTTTTAGCATTCAAAATTATTTGAATTTCTTGCATGCATGATATCACAATCATTTTTTTCAATTTTCTTTTCTTTCTTTCTTTTTTTTCTTTTTTTCTTTCTTCTCTCTCTCTCTCTCTCTCTCTCTCTCTCTCTCTCTCTCTTTTTACAACTCAAGCACAAAATGCATAGGCCCAATATGTAGGAATCTTCATGTTAAGTTTCAGCAAAAGAAAGGTGTACATGATATGAATCATATGAAGACTAGTTTACGAACGAATGTTCGAATTATTATAACTCCGCTCTTTCAATCATTTTGCCCCAAGATGTGGGTAAATGATGGCTTTGCAAGAAATCGGTTGGAGGAATTAATTTCTGTGAAAAATTCAGGTAGCAATGTGTTTGGGCTTTAGCATAGTCTTGACATGTGTTAAATTACCAAGATCATGATCTTTAAAAGAGTAACTTATGACTTGTTTTCATAAAACTTTCAAAAAATCATTTCATTGCTCATAGCCTAAAACAAAAAAATGACTTTTAAATCCCACAATGGTGAAAGAAAAATTAAGTTCAGGAAGTCCAACACTTATTTTTCTTGGAGGTTCAAGCTTTGAGTGGTACGGGGCATAGAGAGTTAGTGAAAAAGCTAGAGATTTGTATTCTTGACAGCAATCACCATTTCTATTGAGATTGTTAACACAAATATTATCTTTTAATCATGAAAAGATATTAGATGGGACTTTTGTTATCAATCGACATTTAACTCAAAATATAGAGAGAATTTCTCAAATTAAATCAACCTTGAACAATATGTTATACAATTCTCAAAAATCAGTTATTCTCAACCAAGAATTTATCTTCAAGAGTGTTTTCAAAATTATGTACAAAATTGAAGGTCGAAAACTGCTCCTCATTCAAATTTTTCTTGTAAACCCTTGCTACTTAACCTTTTCCTAAACTTTGAAAACAACTAGGACTCTATCAATTCTTCTTGATTTCTTGAAATGATTTTCTTTACTTTGGAAGAGTAGCAATCTTGACTCCTTGATCTTTGGCATTGATAAAGCTTATTATGCATGGAAAGATGAGATGAAATTAGTTAAAAATGTATATATAGATGCATGAATGCAATGCACAAGGTTAAAATACATGTCATATAAATCTATGAATTAATGAATGGATTAGCATGAAATGCAAAGATGCTGACAAATTCCTTCATGTGTCCATATTTTCAGGTTTTCTACAACATAGGTTAGACATGGCTCTACCCTAGAGGCTGGTTTCGTAAGTTCCTTTATATGCTGGGTTAAGATATGATAGAAGCTAAAGGTTCCCAAATTGTTCCTTACTATCATCCACTCTGGACTAGTAAAGCACCCTAATCCTCACCCATGACAGGCTACAAACGGAAAAGGTTCAACTTGAGTAGGAGTATTTTGCTAGCCCATGCGGAGGTTATCACCTCACGAGAGCAGTAGGTACTCTACTCCCTCCTAGAAAGGACTGAGCTCGGGTCGAGAGCTTTATGCATGCAAGTGCAAAGTGTGGTGTGTGAGAAGGAACTTCATCTTATTAATTTCCACAAAACACTTAAGAAATCAACAAAAGAGCATCAAACAACATCAGAACTTTCCAAATTTAGACCATCAAACTTAGACTTAGTATAACACAAGATTAAATTATGGCTTAACTCACTTAATTATCCCCAGTGGAGTCGCCAAGCTGTCATAACGTTTCCTAGGTCTAGGTCGCTAGACATTAAACAAATGGAGTCGCTACCAATCTTTTTTTTAACCTAAGTGTGATTGGCCACCTAAATGACTCTAAGGACTGGTTACATTTTATGTTTTGGGTTCGGGAGTTCATTTACGTGTAGGGAAGGTTATAGCACCTCTACAACGCCCAAAGTTGGTACCATTTTAATCTTGTATTATTTTAACTTAGTCTTAGTTACATGGCCTTTATATTTTATTGTTTAAATATTGAAAATTCTTTTAAGAATCCTCCATCATTCTGGATGAGCTCTTAAAAAAATCTTCTCACCTCAAGAGTATTCAAGGGGTACCATTCGACTCCCATGAAGAGGCTCCATCGTCGGAAGTATTTTAGAATTTTCTTATTCCTTATTTTATTATTTTTTATTTAATTATTTTTTATTATTTTTATTTATTTATTTTAAATATCATTATTTTTCTTTTATATATTATTTATTAATATTTTTAGGCTTATTGGTATTTAATATTGAGAATATCTCCTAAATTTTCCATCATTCTGGATAAACTTAAGAGAACCCTCTCACCTAGGAATTCCTCAAGTGTTACTCATTCGCAATCGCCTTGAGGATTCCATCATCGGAATTATTATTTTATTATTTATTAACTTTATTTATTATTTATTTTTTTATCTTTATTAGAATATAAATTTTATTATTTATTATGTTTTTATCTTTATTTATTATTTGTTTATTTTGAAAATGCCTTCTAAATCTTCCATCGTTCTGGATAAATTTAGAAGGATCTCCTCACCTAAGAATTCTTCGAGTGTTACTCATTCGTAATCACCTCAAAGATTTCATCATCGGAATAAATTATATAACTTATATTTTTATTATTATCTTAGCCTTCTATCATTATTATTGGTACACAATTATTTTATAGTTATTTTTTTATTTTTATTTTTTATCTAGAGAATAAAGTGTCAACCTTTGTTTTTGAAAATACCTTTTAAATCTTCCATCATTCTGGATAGACTTAAAAAGAATCCTCTTACCTAGGAATTCCTCGAGTGTTACTCATTCGTAATCGCCTCGAAAATTCCATCATTAGAAAGGCTTCACTTATTTTTAATTTAAATATTTATTACTTTTAAGTTTATTGTTTTTTTTTGTTCTAATCTAAATATTTTGTTAAATATATTTATTGTTATGTAATCTCTAGTTGTCCCATAATTTTTTTTATAATCATTTATTCTTTTCATTTCAACTATCTTTTATGACCAAACTTTATTACTTGTTTATTTCTTTATTCTTATTATTCTATTGCATGCCTATTCTTAACTATTATTATAACTTCATTGTTTATCATTTCCTACATTCCACTTTCTAAGGAGTATTAAAGCATTTATGACAAAACAAGTAACGTGGAAACTAAAGAAATTGATTCAAATGGATGCATGGTGCCAACTCACAAATGGTTTCAGAGGCTTTTATTGAAGTTGGTGATGATGCGTGCGATGACTTGCAAGGGGTTGGAACAGGCTGGACAATGGACCTTTCAGAATCAACAAAAGCTACTGATCTGGGGTGCTGCTACCAACTCGTGAATTTGCTTGTCACCGACATTGATTTGCACTGATGCAGTCTCTTTCGGGAATGCCTCCGCTTGTCTGTCTTAGATTCTTTCCTTGAAAGATGCCGAAATCTTGATGCTGTCATTGATTTCACCTGTGCTTCAATCATCCGCAGCTGCTGGTTACCGTCGCTCGTCTGCTTGTGATTTTGGATACCAAGAAGCTCCTTGTCGTCACCGGTGCTACTGTCTTGTATATTTTTTATTTGGTTATTTTCTCTCTGAAAATTCTTCCTCCCCCTTAAGTTTTGGATTTAACCTCTTTTTATAGTCATAAACTTGTTAGAGTCCTAATACAACTAAACCTATTCTATTAATTATCTTTTATTTTTAATATTTTATCTATTTAATTTTTATGTTAATCCTAATCTAATTCTATCAATTTTAATATTAATTATCCTAAAAAATCTAATTATCTTATCCTAAAAATATTTTAATTTATAATTATCTAATAAATCCTAACCTATATTACTATTCATCTTATATTAATAAAATTATCCTAATCTATTAAATATTTCTAATTTAAATAATCCTAATAATGTTAATCCTAATTTTTCTAGATGTTAATTCAAAATTTACAAATTATTAGTTTTTTACAAAAATATAATCCGGACAAAATGAGGTGTCTACAATATACATATAGGAAGCTATGGTGTTATGGTTAGCCATGAGGGTTGAAAAAGGGTATGAACATGGCGTCTAAATGGTATGAAAACAGAAATTAAAGACTGACAAAACCGAACAGAAAATAAAACCAAGGCTGACTGGAACAGAACAAAAGAAAATGGATAAGTGACTTAGTGTGTTGACCATTTAATGAGGGCTGGAATAAAAGTCAGAAAAGGAGCAGTAATGGTGTGAGGATGAGGAGAAAAATATGGCTGAGTTTGCGTGGAAATAAGAAAGAAAAGAAAAGTTGAAAACCGAATGAGAAGAGGCTGGAATGCAAAATAAGTGGGCTGTTTGCACAGTCGAATCTGGAGATGAAATTGTGCTGATTGTACAGCCGAAAATGAGGAAATTAGGAAGATTGGTTGACTTTTGATTGACTTTATGTGTGTGAATGCTGAAGTTTTGACAGCTTAAAATGTATTAGGTGTAGCCATAATATAAATACATAAACTGAAAGCCAACGTGGGCTGAAATAGAAAGAAGTAAGCTGTCGGTTTGGACAGCAACGTTAGGAAAGAAGGAAAAAAAAAAGAAAAAAAAAAGGCTAAGTTGATTAAATGGGTAGAATAAAGTGTGAAGTATAAATGAATTATATTTATGCAATTTAAATGAATAAACCACCTACACCTAACCAAGGCCATTCGGCCAGAAAATGGGCAAAGAGGAATGACGTGTTTTAGAACAGAAAATGGGAGAATTTAGTTGGAAATGATGGTTGGAAATGTACATGAATAAAGTACATATATAACAAGGAATATGGTCATAAGCCAAAAAGGCTTATGCATGAAAAATGACATTCGGCCATGCAATTTTTAGTGAGAATGTTGACTTGGTAAAGTGGCAAATAATGCCAAAACAGAAAAGAAAAATGAATGAAATATTCATTACCATAAGGAAATCATAGAAATTTCTAAATATTCGATATAATGAGAATTCAAATAAGGAAAGGAATTTTATACATGTTAATATCGAATATTGATTTTATTACGCTATTATTTGCAGTTTCTAATCCGATGAGGTAAAAAGCACAATGGTGCAATCTAGAACATATCTCTATAGTGCTACTGAGTCGGAAGTTCGGCATTTGTGTGGAGCACGGGGTAGCGCGATCTTGATAAACAGGTAAGAGGCGCGTGTGTAGATTTGTAGGGATATCCGAATGCATGATTATCGTGCAATGAATTTTAAAAGAATTATGAAATATGGTTTTACCTCGAAATTGCATGAAAATCTGTGGTTTTGGTTGATGAACTGGGTTTAAAAGTGCAGGGAGGCTAAGACTTAGGCAGCCATTATGCTACGGAAAAAATATAAAAATATTCCTAAAAATGTTAGGAAATATTTTGGTACATTATTGATATTTTTCCTAGCCTTGAAAGTGTTAAATTAAATATTTTCATCAAAGGTTAATATATACCGAAAAATATTTATGACACCAATTTTGGTGAAGGTGTCATTATTGAAAATTCATCCCACGTATTTTACGGTGAAATGTGTGATTGGTGAAATGAAATGGTGAATAGTGAATATTTTATAATTAATTTCAGTATGATATTCACTATTTTATTTATGATTTTCTTTTATGGGATAAATAAATTTTATCACATATAAGGATTTCCATAAAGGCTTTATTACTGTGTTAATATTGTTTTGAGACTAGAATGTCTCTACACGTGTTTATGGTGGAAAAATGTATTGGTGGAATTATTGAATTTGAAAAATAAAATATTTTATTTTTCCATAAATCATGAAAATATTGGAATAGTTTTCCAATTACTTTGAAATGCATGTTTTGGAAAGAAAGCCTGGAAACACGTGTGTATGTGTTCTACAGTGAAAAGAAACAGTTATGAAATTTTATTCCTATTATATGATTATCTTATAAACTATTTTCACCGTATGATACTGTGATTTATACTTTTATGGATTTTCTGAAAGATATTATTGATTTTACTTAATTCCATAAAGGTAACGAGATTTCACATATACTGTTTTGAGACTATTAGGTCCCATATCATGCTCACATGTTCATGTGTACCTTCTCATGTGTTGTGCTGTAGACATTGAGCCGTCTTCAACGGTCCCGGCGTCACTCGCTCAGTGTACGACCGAGGACATTTATAGACTATGGCCATAGATCTCATGTGTTTATTATACTGTCCCTATAGGGATCTCACGTGTACCCCATTATTCCTTACGGCACTTATAGCATGATATCATCAGGGTGTTGCCTGGTCTCCACTATTATTTCATGTGTTATTGTTGGTTTTGGTGATAACTATCGAAATATACTGTTTATTATGATGTTTTATCACTGATTGGTGAAATATGTGAACAATGTATTTTACTGTTACATGTGTTTAAAGTGATTGTTTTCAACTGTGGAAAACAAAATGAATTTCAAATGTGATTCATATGATTTAGTAAATTGTTTATTTAATCATATGACATTTTATATGCAATAAACATCTTAATGAATTTTATATTTAAATAAATTCTTACTCCCCATAATCGCTCTGGGTTTTCGGGACAAGACAGGTATTTCAAAATACCTTCCATGCTCCATCTGGATTTTTCGGCCGACTATAGTATTATTTCCCTAGTAATGTGCCAGCTTATACATAGGAATCAAAATATTTTACTGCATATAGTCTTCGAGGTATCAAGATTTGCATACAAATCTCTTACTGAGCCGTGGTTTTGCTCACTCCAATATATTATCTCTCCAGATTATTTTCAGTGATCGGTTGAGTATATCATCCGAGGATTAGAGGTTGCACATTGAGTACCCGAGGCAGCATTTATAGATCCTGGAGATATATTTATTTTATTTTATATGTTCAGACTTTTGATTTACGGTACTACAGTGTTATATGAAATTAGGGGATGTAAGTATTGATATAAAATACAACTTGTAACTATTTATTTCCGTTAATTATATTAAATTACGAAAATCGTGTTTTCAGTGAATTAAATGTGGAAATTAAGATATCGCAAACAATTCAACATGTTCATGTGTGGTGAAAATGTGTAAAAAAGTGTAAAATACTGTGTATTTGGGATGTGACACAAACCCCTTTAGTAGGAACTGTTTTTTCTTCAAGAAGGAGGCTACATACTTGCTTACTCTCAAGCAAGGAAATAAGGAATCGTTTAAGGGTTATGTGGATCGATTCCATGATGCTATTCTATAAGTCTGAGACTTGCATGTTGGTGTTGCACTTTAAGTGTTCCAATCGAGTGAGCAATTAGAATGTCAACTTAGGCATACTAGGAAGAAATATTCAGCCTAAGGCAGTATAATTGCTGGACTCAAACTTGTAAGAGTCGTAACCTATGACACAATGCACATATCCCTTAAAATATAGTTAAAAATATAACAATTAAAAAGGTAGAACATATGACAATATTTTAATTCTGCTTATTGACTATTGATGTGTATGTGTGTGAAGGGGGGGGGGGGGGTGTGCGCTTACTTTCTAGCAAGGAAATAAGGAATCGTTAATAAGTTATGTAGATCGATTCTATGATGTTACCCTATAAGTTAGGGACTTGCAAGTCGATGTTGCACTTAAGGTGTTCTAATCGAGTAAGCAATTAGAATGTCAAACAAGGCATGATAGGAAGAAATATTCAGCCTAAGACAGCACAGTTACTCGACTCAAACTCGTAAGAATCATAACCCATGACATAGTGCACATATCCCTTAAAATATACTTAAAAATATAAAAATTAAAAAGGTGGAACATATGACAATATTTTAATTTTGCTTATTGACTATCACTGTCTGTGTGTGTGTGTGGGGGGGGGGGGGGGGGGGGGGTGTATTTAGCAGAAGAAGGCAAAGTTTATTCACTAGAAACTTGCTTTTTTTTATGCCATGTAAATTTAATGAGTTTTCAATTTCATACATAAAATAAAAATTTTAATTTGAAGAATAAATATCAGAATTGATAACTATTCAAACTTAATATAATAATATATACATTCATTTTTTTCATTATACTTAGGGTTGAAATAAATTAAGTTATCCGTAAACTATTTGAGTTTGACATTATGATTAGTAGAATTTGACTTATTTATTTTTTAACTGAGCTTGAGCTCGAGAGTGACAAGTCGAGCTGTGTTTGAGTATTATGATACTCAGTTTGAGCGGTTTACAAGCCTAATTAAGCAACTTTAATATGTAGTTTTAGTATGAGTTTATATATGATGTACTAACATTATATAGTTTTATACCATATCAATATATTAGAGGTTGATACCTCATTAATATTAAACTACAAAGATGCCAAAACCTTAAAAATAAGCATAAATAATTTTTTTCCAATTCGCTCAGAATGACTTAACATCTTTTTAATTTACTTAGTAATGAAATGTCAATTTCTGATGCATTGATAATGTATAGAGATTATACACATCAATGCATCACACTAAACCCTTTTAATATTTAATTATTAAATTTATCATTTTAATTATCTTCATATTATATGGTTGATTAAAATACAAATCAAACATATCAAATCAAATTTAAGTGATATGAGTATTTTGCTGAATTGAATAAGAGATTAAAAAAATTAAGCTTGAATGAAGTTGAGTTGAACTTTAAAATTTTAAATTTTCAAATCAAATTCAAAACGGACTGGATGGCTCTAACTTTGATTGATTACACCCTTAGGAATACCAATCATTATCCTTTTCAACTATGACCTTTTATAATTTACTAGATAGCTGTTAGGTTTTTGCTTTTCAATTTTTAAAATAAAATAAATTATTTAATTTATTTTTGTTAGTAATTATTTTTCATTTTTAAACTAAAATTTTAAATCTTTTATTAGATCGACAACCACCCTACAATTGGTTCAATTTTGTGGATTATCAATTAACATTTTTTTTGTCCTTTTTATCAATTAACAATTACTTATCAATTAGCAATTTATAGACATTACTATTTTTACCGTAAAAATAGAAATTATATGAATAATATTAAATGAGTCCCATCCTAAACTTCAAAAACAATTAATAAGAAATTCTTTTATTTAACCAAACAATATCTAATGGGTCTCCTACTCTCGTTTTAAACTAGTTGCTCAGAGACAGCTTTAATATATTTTTTTATATGAAATTTTTTTTGTGTTTAACTTGATATGAGCAAATATTATATATACGAATTATTAAATTTAAAGTAAAAAAAAAATAGTGCTTCTTGTGGAATCCGTTCTCTTTTCTGTATCACATGAAACGCCATTTTCAATCCACGGCTACATAAAAGCATAACTTATAGTTGACAAAATTAATGGCTAGCCTTGCCCGAGCCAAATTAGTTAGCCTAATTATTATCAAGACTGAACTTTATCACTGAACCTAAAAATTCAATACTATTAATAGATCATATAAATATCACGTAATTTCAAACTAAATGGTTGGAATTATCTGTTTGGTAGGAAATGTAAGAATTAACTGTTCCATAGACTTCCGTTTAATGATACCATTAGATATTTATTGTATTGTTAATACATAGTTTTCACGTTAAATTTGAGGGAAAAACTAGCGTAATTACCAACATTGGTTGGGATTAAGTGATAAGGGACTCATTTCCCCTTAAGCATGACCCTGATTCGAGTCATGCGTATGGAGCAAATCGTGCTAGGAGAGACGCTCCACTTCCATGTGGTTTGACAGTTCCCTGTCTTCAAAGTAGTCACATAGAGCAGATACCGAAAGGTCAAAGACCAAAAAATAAACTAGCGTAATTAAAATTTGTCAAAGTTTGTTGGGCTGGCCTGATCTAGTTCATTCAACAAGGGTTTGAGTTCCACTTTTGTAATTCATTTAGATAAGAAGGTTTTTTTTAGTTTGGCCCATTTAGGCTAAACCTTAAGGTTGTATTTGGATGGAGAATTTGAAAATTTTAAGGCATTTTAAAATAAAAGCATTTCAAAATATCTCATTTTAATATACTAGCATTTTTAATTAACTTGTTTGGGTCAATAATATTTAAAAAGAATTTTTGAATATTAGAATTTGATTAAATAAAAATTAATTATAAAAGAAAAATAATAATATTATATATTAAAAAAGGAAAAAATCAAATAAAATATGCAATATGGATATCATTAAATTTGTAAAAATATATAGATGTTATTAATAATATAAAAAAATAAAAATATATATTATATTTAAATAAAATAATATGTTTTTATTTTTAACTTTATATTTAATAGTAGGGCATGTCTAATGAAGGAAAGAAGAGTGGGGGGAGTTTTAAAAAACCACCTCTTTAGGTGGATTTTCAAGAGGGAATTTGAGATGCTCAAATTCTCTTTTGAAATCCCTCCTAAATTTTGAAATTCTTCAAAAAATTTTGCTAAACAAGAAATTTAGATTTTAGACTTTTAAATATCCTTATTGAAATGAATTCCCTCCTTGAAATTCCTCATCCAAACACACCCTAAATGTCTTTAATATCATTTGAACATTACATATTAATTGTCTAATAAACATAATATAAATTGTTTTAACAAACTTAGAGACTAGAAAACATAAATATCTCAACAATATTAAAAATAAAACACGTGATAAATAGATCCATGTCCACCTCCTCCATCAAGTGTCAATCACATTCAATAAACTCATTTTCAACTTCATCATCTATAAACATAAATAAAAAACAATATAAGAATTAACAAGAATTAAACTTATGAATTGATTAAAAATTTTCATCTAATTAATAACATTACCTTTAAAACCAAGAATTCAATTTCAGGTGCAAATGAGAGTTTCAACGTTCTCATGATCTAGAGAACTTCGATACTTGTTTAAAACACGAGAACCAATATTAAAAGAACTCTTTGATGCTATCGTTGTTATTGGAATGTTCAAGATATCAAAAGCCATACTTGTAAGCTATGGAAATCTTGGCTTATGATATTTTCATTATTGCAATATATTTAAATCTTCAACGATGCGACCTATGATCTTTGGCTCTTTCAAATAAAGATCTAATTGAGATTTTGGTTCTTCCACTTGAATAGTTTCAAACCTCTTGAAAGTTTATATTGTAGACACCAGCACATTAGTTCAAAATTGTGGGCCTTGGGTCCACTTGATGATAAGTGATGAATTCATTTTGATTTCGATATTATTTTGATTTTCTTTTTTGATTTTCCTCTTTTATTATTCTTTATTCTTTGTTTTATTTATTTTTATTACTTTACTTTTATTTATTTATTTTTTTTCTTTTTTTTTCTTCTTTCTTTTTCGTTGTGTTATTTTTTTTATTTTTATTTATTTGTTAGTTTAGATATATATAGAATGATAAAAGGAAAAATTATAAATAAAAAATAAAAAATTAAATTAAAAATTTTTTTGGAAGACACAAACTCCAACTCACTTGAAATAAGGAAATATCAATTTGGCATGTCAATGAGAAATCAATGATAAAATGAATTTGGGTAGTATCAAATCCGAAAATTAAAAGATGAATCATAGCAATTAAAACCAAAGTCAAGTTGGAAAGAAAATCAACAGAAAATTTTTGAAGAAAGATTTGAAGGAAAATTTTGGAAATTCAATCAAACAAGTCAATTCCAAGATTATACAAAATCGAAAATCAACACTTAAGTCATGGGATTTGATACACAATATTAAACCATTCTTCCAAAAATAACAAAGAGGTGAGTCTATAAATTCAGGAAAAACGAAAAGAAAAGGGAAGAATTCATCAAACCCAAATCTGTCGATTACCTCTTGTCCTCACAGTCATCACTAATCTGAATTCATCCCTACCTTGATCCCAAAAATCGCACCACTCACAAGCTTGTCGCAGCCACTGTCTGCTCGCCCTTCGTTGCCACCTTTTGTTCTCACCCCTACCTATTGCGCACTACTGCTACCTTGGCACACTGCACCGAAGCGTCCATCACCATACCTCGTTGCACTGCTTAAGATTTAAGGTAAATGCTAGCCCCTGATGCTCTCATAGAAATAATAAATGAAGAAAATCATCTTCCACTAATACTCTGTTTTTAATCCTCTTGTGTTTCACGTTTGTTGGCATTCTTCTTTAATATTTTATTTATTTTTTCTAATCATGATATGATGCTTGTAGACACCTAATTTTGACCGAATAATTTTTAAAGGAATAAAAATTTTTTTTTTGAATGACTCGAAGATTGATCATCAAAAATAAATGGAAATGAATAAAAGCAAAAGAAGGAAAGTCAAAGAAAATAAATGAAAAAATAAAGGCCTTTGATTTAGATGTAAAAGGGGAGCCGAATTTTACATTCACACACCATGACCATTTAAAGAGTTGACTTGGTTGATTTGTTGCCAAAAAATGAAGATAATAATTTGCAATATAAAGGAAATAAATCAAGAATATGAATTTCATGATGACAGCCACGATTTAAGCATCAAAAGGGGGAAGTTTGCTTCCTTTCTCAAAATATTACAAGCTGAAATGGTTATAAAAGCAAAGGGGGAGGATACACGAAAAAAAAGGACCTTGGAGGAGAAACCCTAGAAAAAAAAACCTAGAAGGGAACACGGCTAGAAAAAAAAAACCTTCAGGAACCCTAGGAAAACCGTAAAGAAAAAAAACCTAAAAAGATTGGCTGCTGTTTTTTTTTTCTTCACCCGAGCTTCCTGCACAGCCACTGGCCATCGCCACCTTCCACTGCAACCGAGCCACCCTGCCCTGATCAACCTTCATCCTCAAAACCTTGGCCACTGCCCCAACTTCATCACCACAGCCAGGTTCCTCGCTGCAGTATCCTCCGCTCATCATCCCATCGTTCATCCTTGCTGCCTCGTCCTCTTCAACCCAAGTCGCCCTTCTCCTACACTGCCGCACAGTCCTACTTGCACTGTTCCCCATTGCCTCCTTCCCATCCTTCACTTGTTGCTGCATCATTGTTGCCGTCACAGCCACCGTTATAGGTTCACACCATCATTGTCGCACTTGGCTGCATCGTAGCTCACCATCTTTTGCTCTGTACGGGTGCCATTACCTCTGCTAATCCAACACCGTTTCCCCTTGTATCCATCGTTCACGTCTTTGCTGTGCGTCCTTGTTGCTATCACTTGCTACATGTATTTGCTTACCCTTGTTGCCCAGATCACCACAGCTCCTTGCACACTCCAGTGTTTCAGTCACACCCCGTTCCACCCTGCTCTGCGCCTTGCTTATCCATCCGGTCGGTCTGCTAACAACTACGTCAGTTGCTGTTCGGCGTGCATCATCTGCCATTTGCTTTTGTTTGAGGAAGTGGCTTCTCACCTGACCACGCCATCTTCCCTGCTACCTAGCCTGCGTATCACCATTATCTTCACGTTACTGCTGCTTTAAGGAGTCCTCCATCTACCACCCTCAAGCTGCTACCCACGCCTCACTGCTGCTGCTGCGTTCCTGTTCGGCTTCATCTCTAGTGCCGCATGCTGCTAACGCCACCTTCACAAGTCACGTGAAACCAGAGAAACAAAAGGAAAGAACGTGTAACAGAAAGAAAGATCAAAAAGAGAGAATAGAAAACAAAGGAAAGTACAGAGAAAGGAAAGGAAGGTGACGTGAGGTAAAAGAAGTTTTTTTTATACTTATTAATTTGCACTGCTACTGAGTTTCGTCCCTTGCTTGCTCCTTGCCCGAGCCTCCCTACCGTGCATCATCATCATTGTCTGCTGTCGAGCTCTGCTAGAAAAAGGGAAGGTGTAAACATTTTGGTCTTCTTAAGGTACATTCTCCACTTGCAGACTTTGTTTTCGTTTATCTATGCCATAAAAAATATAATAGGAATGATATATAAAAGGTAAAGTAAAACAACAAAGGTCTTTATGTGTTTGCACATATAAAATGTTAATAAAAGACTTTATGTTTTTTTTTTAATTAAAATAATTCGTTTGTATATTGAAAGGAGTTTCATACATAAACTTTAATGTTATTAGAAGAATTTTTTTTAATAATAACTAAATGAATAATAAACAATGAAAATAGACATATAAATAAATAAATACAAATTAATAAATTTAAATTTCCGATGATAAGATTTCGAAGAAATCACAAGTAGTGATTCTTCAACAATCTTTAGGGTCGAGAGAAATCTTTAGATGTTACCAGCGTATTGGAACATTTAATTGGTTTTATCTCGATTTCAAAATTCTTTAAATAAATTAATATAAAAAATAAAAATAAAAATAAATTAATCAAATAAAAAATTTAAAATAAACAAATAAATAAATATAAATACGAATTATAAATCCCCGATGATAGGATTCCTTAGAAATCACAAGTAGTGATTCTTTGATTATCCTTAGGGTCGAAATAAAATATTTGAACATTACCAGCGTATTGGGGTATTCAAATAATTTTAGTTCGATATTAAGATTTCTAATATAATCAACTTATATGAAATAAACTAACACTAAAAATAATAAATAAATAAATATTTTAAATAAACTTCAAAATAAAGAGTAAAACAAATTAAGAATAAATAAATAATTTCCGATGATGAGATGTTATGGAATTCACAAGTAGTGATTCCTAACTGATCTCTAGGTGAGAGAAATATACTAAATATTACCAGCGTATTGGAATATTCAGTATGATTTTTTCAATAAAAACAAGATTTTATAAATATAAATAAATTACAAAATAATAAATAAGTATAAATATAAAAATAAAATAAAATAAAATAATGGACTTCCCATATGCATTATTTATATTTTGATTGCATCATTTGCATCCATGAAATTTCAAAATAAGTATGAATCTCCCAAGGATGGGATTCTATAGAAATCGCAAGTAGCAATTCTTAAGAAATCTCTAGGTGAGGAAATTATCTGAAATGCTACCAAAAGTATTGGGGTATTTTGGAATAATTTTCAATACAAAAGATTTTCACTTATTTCAAATAAAAAATAAATCTTAAATACTTCAAAATAAAACAAATAACAAAAATGATTTCGAAATAAATGAAGTTCTTTTAAATATTTAATTAAGACCATTTTTATTAAGATTAAAAGATAATATATGATTAAGTGGTACCGTTTTTTAACGGGCGCTGTGGGGGTGCTAATCCTTCCCCACGCGTAACCGAACTCCCGAACCCAAACTTTGTTTTCGCAGACCAAAAATTAATTTTTTTTTGATAAAGCTTAATTAATTTTAAGATTTTATTGAAAAAAATAAACAATTTTAGGTGGCCAATCACACCTAGCCAAAAGATTGGTGGCGATCCAGTTAGTGTTTTTTTTCAAAATCGTCTAGCGATCGAGTCCCTGGACGAAAATCGTTACGACAATGCTTTGGTATTGTTAAAGTCTATATTAGTTAAAGTATGAATTATGTTTTAGGGTATTTATAAAAGCCTTTATAATTAGCGTTATTTAAATCTAAGAATTTTGTTTAATATATATGGGACTATTCATCGTACTTAGTTTATTTTATCAATTTATGTTTTATTCATTTTACTTTAGATTTAGAATTAGAAATTAAATTATTGGTAGAAGATTAAATTACAAAATTTATAAGATTTTTTTTAATTAAAATAAAAAATAAACTAGTAATTATGAAAATAAATATAAATGTTTCGACGATGAAACTCTAGAGAGATTGTGCTTCAGTAATACTTCTAGAAATCTTGAGGTGAGGAAAATCCTTTTAAAGTCTGACTAGCTCTATGGAAGATTTAAGAGGATACTTCCAATATTTAATAAATTAAATTCACAATAACAATAATTATCAAATTATACCAAGATTACTAAATTAAGTTCCTTATAAAAATAAAAATTTAATAAATAAATTAAGATTAAGTAATTAAAATTAATAGGAATAATTAATATAAATATTTGAATAAATTTGAATTACTCCGACGATAGAAATTCTAAAGGGACTGCGCTTGAGTAGTGTTGGAAATATAAGCTAAAACAATAGAGATTGTTAATGATAAAAATGATAAAAGAAATACGAAATTAAATTTATATTATTGATGATACGAAGAGATGGACTGAGGCACGGATATCTCGCCTCTTTAAGACGATTCACGCCTTTGCGGTTTATATTGGTCGATGCAATAGGAACTCAAAGCATGTTGCCTCTAGGATACAACAGCCCAACTAATTCTTTGTTGTATGCTCTACAATTCTGCACTAACTGTAGAGTCAAAAAGCTCAAAAAATAGAACACCTTTCTCTGCCCAAGAATTTTTATAGTTTGTATGCAGTATGAAAATTGTAAGCAAAAGACTTGTGAATTGATGTCTCATTTGAGGATTTGTTTCACTATTTATAGGCTGCAGATTTGAAACTGATTTGTAAAATTTATTATGAGTTTTATGAGCACATTTCCATTTGTTATTTGAACACCATTACTGTCAACATTGAACAGCTCACTAAGAAACGGTTTAACATGTATCTAGCCACTATCACTGAAAGATACAATTAGCAAATTCAAAACAAGTGAAACTGACACCATTAGTCATTAGCCAAAACCGTTTATATTGACTTTATTATAATAACGTTTATTTTATTGTTGAAATGTTCAACCTTCAATGTTGAAACTGTTTTGTTTTATTATTAAAATTACAACAATTCCCCCTCTATTTTAATAATAAAAATTATTAAGTATGTTGTTTTTTTTAATTAACTTGGACAGAGATGAATTATTATGCATAATAAAGGTGTGCGACCGCATTGAACCTTTATTTAGTGTAGTAGCAAATCTTGATCCTAAGCCAATAGTGTGCCATATGCATTGAACTTTGACTGTATAAGGGAGACAAGAGTTTGCATTACACACATAATAATTCAGGTGTTTACGAGCTTCTTTTAAGCCAGCGCATTACGGCCTTGTGCTTGATCCCGGACTTAGTGAGTAATCTAGAAATTTGCCCAACCAAGCTTCATAGGAGCGGCCCCACTCCAATACTCACATAGGTGAAATCTATCAAGAGTGTTCCTGTAACTAACACACTCCACTCATAATGAGCTATAGATTTCATTAAGATTCTTAAAGAATCAACCCTCCATCGTTACAGGAAAGATACACTACACCATAGGGATAGACAAATAAGCTTAAAGTTACTTAGTGTGTATCTTTTAACGATCTCTTTATGATTTGTTCTTCCCATTGAACCTAACTCTCAGGATCTCTGATCATTAGGTTGGGTTTCCTCATAGGAGATTCCAAATTCTTTAGGCAAAAGACCCATCCCCCTTGATGTACTCCAAATCTTTTCTCTAGCTAGAGCTTTTGTTAAAGGGTCTACAAGGTTATCATTTGATTTTATGTAATTCACACTTATAATCCCACTACTCAAATAGGATCTCACTATAGCATGCTTCCTTATAATAGATTTGGATTTTCCGTTATAATAATGGTTATGCACCCTACCAATTGTAGCAGTGCTATCACAATGTATTAACACAGGTGGTATTGGTTTTTCCCACATTGAAATTTCATGTAATAAATCTCTTAACCAGCTAGCCTCTTCACTAGCTGAAGTTAAAGCGATCAGCTCAGCCTCCATTGTGGATTTTGCAATTATTTGTTGTTTTTTAGATTTCCAACAAATAGCACTACCACCTAAAGTAAATATAAAACCAGTTGTAGATAAAGAATCACCTGATAAGGAGTTCCAATCAGCATCACTAAAACATTCAACGACAGCAGGCTGTTTTTTATAACATAATTCATAATTTTTAGTACCACACAAATATTTCATCAAGCGATCTAAAGCATACCAATGTTCTTTATTAGGCTTGCTAGTAAATCTACTTAAAACACCTACCTCATATGCTATATCAGGTCTAGTACAATCACAAGCATAACGCAAACTACCAATTATTTTGGTGTATTCTTCTTGATTAACAATATCTTTATCTTCAATAGTAAGAAATAAACATAAATGAGACAAAAAGGGATTAGTCACATGCTTACAATCAACATAATTAAACTTCTTTAATATTTTATCTATGTAATGAGACTGATCAAGTAAAATACAATCACTACTTCTAGTAATTTTTATTCCCAGTATAACATTAGCTTCACCAAGATCTTTCATTTCAAAGTATTTCTTGAGCAAATCTTTAGTATTATTAATGGTGTCCATATTATTTCCAAAAATTAAAAGATTATCAACATATAAACAAATAATCACATGACAATTATTGAAAGATTTAAAATAAATACATTTATCACATTCACTTGATTTCAAATTATTATCTCTCATACACATATCAAATTTTTCATGCCATTGTTTAGGAGCTTGTTTAAGATCGTACAAAGATTTATTCAACTTACATACCTTATTTTCTTGACCAGGCATTACAAAGCCCTCAGGTTGCTCCATGTAAATTTCCTCTTCTAAGTCTCCATTTAAAGAAGCCGTTTTAACATCCATTTGATGAATTATGAGATTATGAATAGATGCAATCGCTATTAAAAATCTAATGGATGTAATTCTAGTAACAGGTGAAAAAGTATCAAAATAGTCAATTCCTTCTTTTTGTTTAAATCCTTTTGCTACAAGCGTAGCCTTATATTTATCTATTGTTCCATCAGGCTTTAATTTTTTTCTAAGAATCCATTTACACCTTATAGCGTGACAACCATCCGGTAAGTCAACTAGCTTCCAAGTTTTATTTGAAATAAGAGAATCCATCTCTTCATTAATAGCTTCTTTCCAAAACTTAAAATCATGAGATGATAAAGCTTCATGATAAGAAATTGTGTCATCTATGTTATGAACATAAAAATCACTACCAAAATCTTTTTCAACTCTAGTTCTTTTACTTCTCCTTACTTGAAAATCATTATTTATGACAGATTTATTAGAAGATAAATCATTATTTTGTTTAGCAACTTCTTGATCTTGAACTATTCTTGATTTAAACGGAAATTTATCTTCATGAAATATTGCATCTAAAGATTCTACGATTACATTATTCTCAAAATCTAAAAATCTATAAGCCTTACTATTTAAAGCATACCCAACAAACACACAAGTGGAAGTTTGAATTCCTAATTTAGGTCTCTTTGGATCTACCAATCTTACATAAGCTAAGCTACCCCATATCCTTAAGTAGCGTAAATTTGGTTTATAACCTTTCCACAATTCAAAAGGGGTTATAAGGCTTTTTTTATTAAGAACCCTATTTAGTACATAACAAGCTGTTAATATGGCCTCACCCCACAAGTTATTTGGAGCTCCTGAACTAATAAGCATAGCATTAACTAAATTTTTTAAAGTTCTATTTTTACGTTCTGCTACACCATTAGAAGTTGGTGAATAAGGAGGTGTAACTTCATGAATTATTCCTAAAGATTGAATAAAAGTATTAAAGTCATTTGAATCATATTCACCTCCTCTATCACTACGAAATCTTTTAATCTTTTTACCAAGTTGATTTTCAACTTCATTAATAAAAATTTTAAAAGCATCAAAGACATCACTTTTGTTTTTAATTAAATAAACATATGAGTATTTTGAAAAATCATCTATAAAAGTTAAAATATCTATTTCCTCTACGTGTTAAAATTCCTTCAAACTCACAAATATCTGTATGTATCAAATCTAATAAGACAGTATTTCTTTCAACACTTTTATGAGGCACTTTTGTAATTTTAGACATGCTACAAGAATCACATTTTTGAAATTCATTATTTATATTAGGAATTAGTCTTTGCTTACTCATATTTTTCACATACTTACTATTTATGAGACATAAACGAGCATGCCAAATATTAACACAAGAAACAGTATAAATAGAACTAGTAGATGCTTTATTCATTTCAATGCTCAATTTAAACATACCATCAACAGCATACCCTTTACCCACAAATACTCCATTTTTAGTAATGACATATTGACCAGACTCTATGGTTTGTTTAAAACCAGCCTTATCAAGCAGAAATCCAGACAACAAATTTTTTCTCATGTAAGGTGTGTGCAAAACATCTTTCAAAGTCAGAGTCCTACCAGAAGTGAATTTTAATTCAACGTCTCCTTGGCCAGGAACTTTTGTAGTGTGAGAGTCACCAAGCATTACTTCTTTTGCTTCATTAAAGCTAGAATATGTCTTGAACCAAGACTTATCCTTACACACATGCCTAGCAGCACCGGTATCTGGCCACCACCCATCAAGCCCATTTACCATGTTAACTTCAAATATCATCGCCACAAGTGGCTCCTCGGTTACGTAGGCTTGAGGATTTTGCCCACGCTTCCGAAATCTACAAATTCTTACTGTGTGTCCAACTTTGCCACACACAAAACATGGTCCATTTTTAGCACGACTTGATGGGTTGGTATTTGAATTTTGGCTTGGCTTATAATTCTTTTTAAAGAGCCTATTTTTATAGGCTTGTTCATGGGCTTTAATAGAGCATTGTTCTTAAAATTCTGACTCTTAGGAAAGTTCTCACTAAAGGAAATAAGATTTAAATTAGTGGAAAGATTGCTTTGGACTCTTTGTGCACTTGTTGCATCTTGGTTCCTTGCTTCCTCCTCAATCCAAATTCGAGTGATTAGATTTTCAATCGAAATCTCCTTTTACTTGTGGCGAAGTATCTTTGAAAGTCCTTCCAAGAAGGTGGTAGCTTATCAATGACAGCCACCACTTGTAGATTGTCTTCAATTCGAATCCCTTCGGACTTGAGTTCATGGGCCAACATCTGAAAATCTATTATTTGTTCCACCACCGACTTTCCATCCACCATTTGATAACAAAACCATCGGCTACCTGTATACATCTTGGCACCAGCCTCTTCTGTATCATACTTTTTCTGCAAAGCCTTCCAAATCTTTTTAGCAGTACTGTAAGTACTCTCATAATAATCATAAAATTGGTCAGAAAGACAATTGAGTAAACTGTAACGACAATTATATTCATCTTTTTCCCACTTTGCTTTCTTTTCCTCATGTGTCTTCCTTTCCTCATCATTTATATCATCAGTAGAAATCTTTTTTGGATTTTTTTCAGAAAGGACATAAGCTACATTTAATAAATTTAAATAATATAAAACTTTTCCTTTCCATCTTTTAAAATGCTCTCCACTTAAACGAAAAGGTATATTCAACTCATTTGTAAGTTTCAAAGGTTTTTCTTGAGTTGAAGACATTTTTAAAAAAAATGGATCGTCTTAAAAATTGTTGGAAATATAAGCTAAAACAATAGAGATTGTTAGTGATAAAAATGATAAAAGAAATACGAAATTAAATTTATATTACTGATGATACGAAGAGTTGGATTGAGGCACGGATATCTCGCTCTCTTTAAGATGATTCACGCCTTTGCCTTTATATTGGCCGGTGCAGCAGGAACTCAAAGCGTGTCGCCTCCAAGATACAACAACCCAACTGATTATTCGTTGCACGCTCTACAATTTTGTACTAACTGTAGAGTCAAAAAGCTCAAAAAATAGAACACCTTTCTCTGCCAAGAATTTTTATAGTTTGTATGGAGTATGAAAATTGTAAGTAAAAGACTTGTGAATCGATGTCTCGTTTGAGGATTTGTTTCACTATTTATAGGCTGCATATTTGAAACTGATTTGTAAAATTTATTATGAGTTTTATGAGCACATTTCCGTTTGGTATTTGAACACCATTACTGTCAACATTGAACAGCTCACTAAGAAACGGTTTAACATGTATCTAGCCACTATCATTGAAAGATACAATTAGCAAATTCAAAACAAGTGAAACTGACACCATTAGTCATCAACCAAAACCGTTTATATTGACTTTATTATAATAATGTTTATTTTATTGTTGAAACGTTCAACCTTCAATGTTGAAACAGTTTTGTTTTTTTTATTAAAATTACAACAAGTAGTATTTTTGGATGTCTTGAGGTGAGGAGGTTCTTTTTGGGTCTTACCAGCTTGACGGAAGATCTAAGAAGATATTTTCAATATTTAAAAAATCAATTTAATTATAAAAATAAAAATTAAATTAGATTAAAAAATAGTAAATTAAAATTAAATTCACTATAATAAAGAATAAAAATCAAATTAATAAATTAGAATTAAAATTAGAAAAGAATTAAAATAAATAGAAATTAAATTAAATTAAATTAAATATTTTAATAAATGTGAATTATTTAGATGATGGAATTTAAAGGGAATTATGCTTGAGTAGTTTCTTTAAAAATTCCTAAGGTAAGAAAGTTTCTTTAAGGTCTTACCAGCTTGATGGAAGGTCTTTAAGAAAATCATCAATATCAAATAATTCATGTTTATTTAAAGATATAAAAATATATGAAATAATAATTTATATAAGAAAATAATAACAATAGAATAAAATAAGATAAAATAATAAATAGAAATTGGATAGGAGTCAAAATAGGGTTTGCATAAAATATTTAAACAATCCGACGAAGGAGCCTCTTCAAGAAAGGCAATTGGTCCTACTTGAATACTCTTGAGGTGAGAAAAACTTTTAAGTTGTCCAACCAGCTTGATGGAGGAGGCTTAAAAGACTTTTTAATATTGAATCATATCGAAATTAACGTAAAAGGCAAAATTAGGATAACCTTAGATTATTCGGTACCATTTTAGGATGGGTGTTGTGAGGGTGCTAACCCTTCCTCACACGTAACTGTACTCCCGAACCCTAGGATTCTTTGAACGTAGACCAAGTCTTATCCTTAGTTTGAATAGGTGACCAATCACACCTATGTTAGAATGGTTGGTGGCGACTCCATAGTTTTGTGTCTAGCTATTAGGTTTTCCCTAAACTTAATACGTTATGGCATATATCATTGAACATTTTAAAATAAATTAACTGTCTTTACAAAAGAGAATTTAAAAAAATATAATTAAAAAACAAAAACAAGTAATTTAGTAATAGTAATTAGAATTAATTATATACATTTTAATTTAATTAAAGATGTTAAACATGTAAATAATTAAAATAAAAATAAAATTTAATATAAGTAGAAATTTAAAAATATTAAAAAATTAAATGGGTCGACCTATTTAAGCCCGGGCTAAATCTATTTAGACTCGGGACTAAATGAGCTGGACTAAAAAACCTCCTTCCTTAAATGGGTTATAAAAATAAGTTTCATGCCTATGAATAAATGGGCTAGGTTGGACCGGCCCAACGAGCCTTACTCCATTTTGACAGTGCTAATTTACTTGAGCTCAAACTTCAAAAACCAAGCTCGATTGAGTTTAAACCAAGTTTTGAGCCTTAAATTTTCGAATCAAATCAAACTCGAATCTAATATTGAATTATCTTGACTTGATTCGATTATATTTTCCCATATCCACTTTTAGTTATTTCATGAATGCTAGGCTAGAGAGTTAGGTATCGGTGATGTCATAACGTCTACGTTTGGAGACCTAATCACTTGACATAAATTTAAGAGCCGCTACCAATCATTTTAACCTAAGTGTGATTGGTCACTTGTTCAAACTAAAGGTAATGCTTTAATCTATGTTCAAAGATTCTAGGTTCGGAGTACGATTACACGTGAAGAAGGAGTAGCACCCTCACGATGCCCATCTTAAAATGGTACCCAAATAGTCTAAAGTTATCCTAATTTTGCTTTTAATTTGCTTTAATTTCAATATGCTTATCTATTGGAAAAATCTTTTTAGTCTCCTCCATCAAGCTGGTTGAACAACTTAAAAATTTTTCTCACCTCAAGAGTATTCAAGTAGGACCAATCGTTTTTCTTGAAGAGGCTCCGTCATCAGATCATTTAAGTTCATTATGAAAATTCCTAACTTGACTCCTACTCAATTTTATTACTTTTAACTTTATTATTTCATTTTCTTTTACTATTATTGTTTCGTGCTTTAATTTAATTTCTTTTTATCTTATTATTATCATTAATTTTTTTATTTTTTATATCTTTAAATAAGCATGAATTATTTAATATTGAAAATTTTCTTTTAGATCTTCTATCAAGCTAGCCAGACTTTAAAGGAAATTTTCTCACCTTTGGAATTAAAAAAAAAACTATTTAAGTGCAATCTCCTTTTAAACTCCATCCTCGAAATAATTCATATTTATCTAAATATTTGTCATCTTGATTTATATATATTTGTTTTATTAATCTTATTTTAGTTTTAAATTTCAGTTGTTAAGTATTTTTCTATCTTAAATCTTTAACTTTTTTTATTTTTATTTTTTAACACTAAACGCAAGTTATTTAAATATTAGAGACATCCTTTTAAGTCTTCCATCAAGTTGGTCGTACTTAAAAAAAAAAAAACTCTTCACTTCAAGATCTTCAAAAATACTACTCAATTAAATAACTTGAATTTGTTATTGGTGGTACATATTAAATTTGTTAATCTAATGTTCAACAAGAAATTGAAAAAAGTTCGTTAATTTAATGGTTAGATTTCATAACCACTTTCGAGTTACTCGAAATATGTAACTTTTTTCATCTTTTCCATCATCACCTTTTTCCATCTTGCTTACCAAGCAAAGCCTAAGTGTTTTTTAATATATCAAAATTTTTGTATAGAATTTTATTCTATTTTTAAAAAATTATTATAAAATAAAAGTATGTCTGTACATTACACTAATTTAAATCTAATAATAATAATACGAGGTCCACTTAATAGTTAACTAATAGATAAGCCAAGCAGGCTTCCGAACCGTAGTAACCCATTTTGCAAAAACAAGCTCCGACTAACCGACCCAAATTGCTGAAAACAAAAACCACTAAAACGGCCCGCTAAACTGAGCCTCCTTCCGATCCCCCTCTTGCCCCAAAAGATGGCGATTTCAACACTCCAAAACCTCACCTCCCAAATCCATCGTCTCCCAGCTCTCTCTTCCCACATCCTTACCTGATCCTCCGCGACCTTATCGTCCTCTAAAAAAGTTGCCGACCGGAATGTCAAGCTCTTCGCCATTGACCCATATTAAGTTTAGTTGGATGATGTGGACACATGACAGTTAGTATAGTTAGTTAGTTAATACAGTTAGTTGGTTAACAGTTGCTGTAGTTGGTTGGTTAACAGTTAGTGTGTAGAATATAAAAACAATATCTCGATGTATTTTCATTTATTCATTCAATGACATACAAGATCATCTTCTTTCTTGATCTTTTCTTCTCATTGTAAAATGGTATCAGAAGGAATCTTTTGTTGAATTTTTTTTTTGCACTCTGTTTCTTCATGGCTCATGGAAATGCTGTTGGTAATACAAGCAACAATCGGGTTGTTTTGAATTCTTCCTTGGATGATTCTAGTAATCCTTTTTATCTTCATAACGAAGATCATCCAGGTCTGGTTTTAGTTTCACATCATCTTCTTGGATCCAATTACAATACATGGAGCCGGGCTATGTTCATGGCCTTGACTGCCAAAAACAAGGTCTGTTTCATTGATGGTTTTCTGCCACAACCAGAACCTTAAGATCTTTTGCATGGTGCGTGGACTAGGTGCAACAGCATGGTAATTTCTTGGATCCTTAATTCTGTTGTTAGAGAAATAGCTGATAGCCTTCTTTATTACTTTACTGCTTATGAGATCTGGGGAGATTTGAAAGAAAGATTCCAGCAAAGTAATGGTCCACGAATCTTTCAAATTAAGAAGAATCTGATTGCTTTACATCAAGGATCTTGGGACATTAGTACTTACTACACAAAGCTCAAGATTCTTTGGGATGAACTTAAAGAATACCAACCTGTTCCTGTTTGTACCTGTGGAGGAATGAAACCGTGGACTGATTTTCAACAACAAGAATGCATAATGCAGTTCTTGATGGGTCTGAATGACTCCTTTTCTCAGATTAGAGCTCAAGTATTGATGATGGATCCTCTTCCTCCTATTACAAGGGTTTTTTTCCTTGTTATACAAGAAGAACGCTAGAGGAATATCAGTCAAACTTTTCTGCCTATATCAGAATCTGTTAGTGAAATGACTGTTGCTGCAACATCTGCAAATTCTGGAAATAGAGGCAGAAAGAATCGACCTCTTTGCACTCATTGCAATTTGCTTGGTCATACAATTGAAAAATGCTACAAACTCATTGGCTATCCACCAGGCTATCAATCAAAAGGAAAGCAATCAGTCCCTAAAGCTCACATTAATCAAGTTAGTTTTGTTCTTGATCAGACTATATCAATAGGCCTAAGTACTGATCAGTGTAAGCAACTTATTGCTCTCTTAAGCTCACAGATTCAGACTAGTCCTCAAACTGTTCCAGAATCACAACAGCATGAGCCAATTGTGTCTTGTCTCGTGGTATATCTTCTTTTATCTCTTCTGTTTATAATATTTTTTTTCATCTTCAACCTGGGTCCTAGATACTGGAGCAACACATCACATCAGCTGTTCTTTGCATCATTTCACATCTATCAGTCCCGTAACCAATTCTTATGTCACACTACCAAATGGTTTCTCAATTGCCATAACTCAAGTAGGCACAGTTCAAGTTTTGGAAAACTTATTTTTAGAAAATGTTCTTTTCATTCCTGATTTTAAGTTCAACTTGATTTCTATTAGTTCATTACTTCAAAAACACAATTACCTTGTTAATTTTGCTTCTCAATTCTGTGTAATTCAGGATCCTACACAGGGCAAGATGATTGGGATGGGTAAGAGAGTCGGAAATCTTTATGTTCTTAGCTCATCTTCAACTTCTAAACACTTTCCAACAGACCATGTCACTTGTAATTCTGTTTCTTCCATTTGTAATACTGTTACTATGACAGAAAAAGAAGTTTGGCATTTCAGATTAGGACATCCATCCTTTGTAAAAGTTCAAGTTCTAAAGAATGATCTCAACATTTCCTTTAATGAATCAAATTCTTTGCCTTGTTCTATCTGTCCTTTGGCCAAGCAAAAACGTTTACCTTTTATTTATAATAACCTTTTGTCAGAATCAGCTTTTCAACTTGTACATATAGACATATGGGGACCTTTTACTCCTTTATCAACCGAGGGACACAAATATTTCTTAACAATTGTTGATGATTGTACTAGATACACTTGGACTTATTTCTTAAAGACTAAAGCTAATGTTACTCCTATATTTCCTACCATTTATACCTTAATTCAAAACCAATTTGGCATTGCTATCAAGTCAGTCCGATCAGACAATGCACCAGAATTAGTTTTTGATGATTTTTTTAAAGCTAAAGGTATTATACCCTTTCATTCTTGTGTAGACACACCACAACAAAACTCTGTTGTAGAAAGAAAACATCAACATATACTCAATGTTGCTAGAGCTCTCTTGTTTCAATCAAACATTCCCTTACCTTACTGGACAGATTGCATTTCAACAGCTGTCTATCTAATAAACAGAACTCCATCTCCACTCTTGAACAATAAATGCCCCTTTGAGTTGTTATGGCATAAGAAACCATCTTATTCACATCTTAGAATTTTTGGCTGTTTGTGCTATGCTTCTACCTTGAACAGAAACAGGTCAAAATTATCTCCCCGAGCAGCTCCAACAGCATTTTTAGGATATCCTCCTGGTTATAAGGGATATAAACTCCTAGATTTACATACCAACACCACCTATATATCCCGAGATGTTGTCTTTCATGAAAATGTTTTCCCTTTTCAAATTTCATCTTCACATGATAGTAGTACCTCATCTTTCTTCTCAGATCAAGTTTTACCTGTTGTACCACAGTTTGAATCCGTTTCAAATCTTCCAGCTGCTGTTCCTAATGAGTCTCCTCAAACTAGATCTAGAAATCCTCCATCACATCTTAAAAACTATCATTGCTATACAGTATCTTCTTCTGTTTGTTGTACATCTCATCCTTTGTCATCTGTTCTTGGCTATAACAACATATCTCCCTCATATAATGCCTTTATTCATGCTGTTTCTTACTATGTTGAACCAACAACTTATGCTCAAGCTGCTAAGATTCCGGAATGGAGAGCAGCTATGTCTGAAGAGTTAGAAGCTTTAGAAGCTAATAATACTTGGACTGTCAGTACTTTACCTCCTGGAAAGAAACCTGTTGGATGTCGCTGGGTGTATAAAATCAAGCTCAAGGCTGATGGTACTTTGGAGAGGTATAAGGCTCGACTTGTGGCCAAAGGGTATACACAGCAAGAAGGTGTAGATTACCTTGACACATTTTCACCTGTGGCTAAGTTAGTTACTGTCAGGGTACTCCTTGCATTAGCTGCCACCTATGGCTGGAGTTTGACACATCTAGATGTTAATAATGCTTTCTTACATGGTGATCTAACAGAGGATGTGTACATGTCTTTGCCTCCAGGATATACTAAACAGGGGGAGCCTTGGCCAAGTAACTATGTGTACAAATTGCACAAGTCCCTGTATGGTCTTAAACAAGCCTCTCGACAGTGGTTTTCAAAATTTTCCAGTGTTTTGATTCAAGTGGCTTCAAACAATCTGCAGCCGATAGCTCATTATTCACTAAAATAGATGGAAGTTCTTTCTTGGCATTACTTGTATATGTGGATGACATAGTAATTGCTAGCAATGATACTACTGCAGTAACCACTTTGAAACATTATCTCAATCAGTGTTTCAAGTTAAAGGACCTTGGTGAGTTAAGATACTTCTTGGGCTTGGAGGTGGCTCGGTTAAAGAAAGGGATCTCTTTTTCACAGAGACAGTATGCTTTACAGCTGCTTTCTGATGCTGGTTATTTAGGCTGCAAACCAAGAAGTACTCCAATGGATCCCAATACTAAACTTTCCATAGAACAAGGTGAATTATTGAAGGATCCCACAATGTTTCGAAGATTGATTGGAAGATTGTTGTATTTGACGATTTCTCGACCTGATCTTGCATATTCAGTCAATTATCTGAGCCAGTTTTTGTCCCAGCCTAGAGTACCACATTTGCAGGCTGCCTACAGAATCCTTCAGTACATTAAAGGATCAATAGGCCAGGGTTTATTTTTTTAGTTCTGCCTCAGCACCAGAAATTAAAGGTTTTTCTGATTCAGATTGGGCAGCATGCCCGATAGCAGAAGATCTATTACAGGATTTTGTATTTTCCTAGGAGAATCTCTTATTTCCTGGAAATCCAAGAAGCAGCAAACAGTTTCCAAATCCTCTGCTGAAGCTGAATACAGGTCCATGGCTAATGCAACATGTGAACTTGTCTGGTTGCTTAACCTTCTTAAAGACTTACATGTTCCACATCCTAAGCCTGCTGTTCTCTTCTATGATAATCAAGCAGCCCTTCACATTGCTGCCAATCCAATATTTCATAAAAGAACCAAGCATATTGAACTTGACTGCCATTTGGTTCGTGAAAAGATCCAAGTTGGACTTCTGAAGACTTCTTTTGTTTCTTCTCAACACCAGCTAGCCGATATATTAACCAAACCTTTGTTTCCAACTCAGTTTATGTCCTTACTTAGCAAGATGGGCATTCATAATATTCATCGTCCAGCTTGAGGGGGAGTATTAAGTTTAGTTGGATGATGTGGACACATGACAGTTAGTATAGTTAGTTAGTTAATACAGTTAGTTGGTTAACAGTTGCTGTAGTTGGTTGGTTAACAGTTAGTGTGTAGAATATAAAAACAATATCTCGATGTATTTTCATTTATTCATTCAATGACATACAAGATCATCTTCTTTCTTGATCTTTTCTTCTCATTGTAAAAACCCAGAAGGCCAGAAGCGTGAGTAGTGGGTCTAGCCGGCGAGATCTTACTTCGTGCCTTGACTAACAGCGGGCTGATCAACCCGGCCTCTCACCGACTCGAGGAGATCGACGCTTGCTCCGCCGAATGCGAGGTCAACATCGCTCAGGAATGGCTCGAGAAGCTGCCACCACGTACGTACGATGAGGAATATGTATTGGTAAGGAATTGGAGGGGTCGTATCTTGAACAAGTATTCGAGGCTTGTGTCATATATATATATATACATTATATTTGTTTTGGATTAAGGGTTTTTCTTCTAATACTAAATCTGGTGCAGATGTTTTTGGGTAGTACAATTTTTGTGGTTCTTTCCAATGAAGTTTTTGAATTATCTGTTCATCAGATGATTGAAATTGTTCACTATTAGTTTCTGAATCTTTTATTGTATTAATTGACCTTTGTTGTGTTCTATTAGGTGTTTCTGGTATATATCTTTCATTTTCTCCAGTTATTTCTGAGTTTAATGCATTATGTCTTTGTTGAATTTCTTACAAGAAATTTAATTGAGTGTTTGATGATATCATGTGGCTTAAATAAAGGTTTTGAATTTTTTGTTTTTTGTTTTTCTTCACTTAGTTTGTCTTTTTTAGAAGTTTGGATGTTTGAATTGTCTATTTTTGTTTCAATTTTCTCTAAATGCTGGCTTATTGTATGGAGATTTAGATTTGAAAAATTATTTTGCTCGATTAAGAGTTTAATATCTTTATAAGTGACTTGGGAATTTTCTCTTTCAGGATTTGTAACCTTGAGTGGGGATGCTTTCAATCCAGATCCTTTATGTTCATATTGAATTTCTGTCAATGGTGGATGTTGAGATTCAACTTGAGATTTAATTGTTTGCCATACTTTAACTGTATTATTTGTGTTAATACACTTATCATAATACTGTTCATACCATTTGAAAAATTTTATTTGAATTTTATGTGTATTCATGAAATCATAATATTCCTCTTGGATTTCTTGTTTACTCTCTTGATGATTTTTAAAAAATAGTTCACGTTTGATTTTATTCTTTTCAGAATAAAATTCTTTTCTTATTTTTTCTTTATCAATAGAGAATTCTCTTTGTAAAACGTTTAATTCTGGATTATTTGTCATTGAAGAGTAAGTTGGGGAAATTGGTAAATCTTCATCACTTTGTGATTTGGTTTGGGGAGACATGGGCTGTCTTTGCCTTTGGTAGATTGGTTTAGGAACACTTGTAGATGTATTTACAGATTGGAGATTAGTGGCTACAGATTGAAAATCTTGTAAAGTTGAAGGAATAGATGATGTTGAATATCTAGGAGTTTGAAAACTTGAGGTTGATCTCAAACTTTGATATGGTAGATGTATCGGAATATGGGAGGGATGTCCAAAGTTTATAGAATTTGTTCTATTAAAAGAAATCTTGACGTCTCCATTATCAGTTTGAGAGACAACTCTTAATTCAGTTGTTTCTTGTGTTATAGGTTGGACTGCTTTTTCTAAAACCCATTCATCTGGAAAAGAAACTTCATTCCACTTAATTGGTTTGGGAATATGTATCCTGGATCTAGTCATGTCTGTTTGGAAAAGAAGTGTCTCTCCTTTTGGGCTATGGATTAAGGCTCCTGAACCTAAAGCTGAAATCATGGCTTTATAATATATTCTATAAGCTAAAGCCAAAGGTACAGATCCTGGTTTCATTTTATAATTATGGGTTTTTATTTGAAGAGTTAAAACATCTAAGATGTTTTTATCTTGTAAAGAAACAGTATAGTTTGGAAAACAATTAAAATAAATTGGACCATTACAGAGACTTGATTCAATAGTTCCTAAGAGGGAATCATTGAAATCTTCAAATCTGGTGTCTCTTAATGTCATAAAGATTGAAGTGTTTAGACCTTCTTTTGAGAGTGGTTTAACTGCGACTTGAATTAATCCTATATGAATATATTTATATTTTCTTTGAATATGTTTGTTAATTGATTCTCTTTCTAATAATTGGATTGATTCATAAGAATTTGTAATTGGGAGATCTTTTTCTTTTAATTGGATTGTATAGTCCGTTTTTAACAGATGACTTATTAAAGATTTATTTTGCTTGTATATTTCGTTTAGATGTATTTTAGGAATTTCCCAATTATCTATGTCTTGAATTATGTTTGTCATATTGATTTCTTCTTCATTATCGTTTGGTTCATGGGCTCTTAAGCTACTGGAAGCAGAAGAACTAGATCTAAATAAAGAATTCATTCTTAAAACAAAAACTTAACTATTTTAATTTTTATTGCTGTCTACAAAGGAAAGCTAGGTTGAATGCCTACAAGGGAGAAAAATCCTAATTGCGCCTAACCCATGGCTTATCAAGACAATCAAAGGACTCAGAGACATCTGATGTAAAAGAATCCTTTCTATAAAAAGGATTCTCAAACCATTGAGAGGCAGAGTTTTTAGGACGGATAGTTTCAAGTTTTAAGGATTCTGAAAGCTCTCACTCTTTCTTATTTTGTAAATCAAGTTTTATTATCAATCAAATCCATTTATCCAAATTTCATCAATCGTATTCAAAATTTCAAATTTTCTTTTACCCTTTCAAATTTTATAAATCAAATACATCACTGCTACAGCAGATCCTCCGGAGACACACATGTATCAGAGCCATTGTAGCAAGGAGCAATTAGAGGTAAATATAAAGTTTATTTAAGAAATAACCTCTTAATTGTTTTAAGTTTTGTGCTGTTGAGTTTCAAGCTAGTGATTGCTGAGTCCTTTGATTGTCCTGATAAGCCATGGGTTAGGCGCAATTAGGATTTTTCTCCCTTGTAGGTATTCAACCTAGCTTTCCTTTGTAGACAGCAATAAAAATTAAAATAGTTAAGTTTTTGTTTTAAGAATGAATTCTTTATTTAGATCTAGTTCTTCTGCTTCCAGTAGCTTAAGAGCTCATGAACCAAACGATAATGAAGAAGAAATCAATATGACAAACATAATTCAAGACATAGATAATTGGGAAATTCCTAAAATACATCTAAACGAAATATACAAGCAAAATAAATCTTTAATAAGTCATCTGTTAAAAACGGACTATACAATCCAATTAAAAGAAAAAGATCTCCCAATTACAAATTCTTATGAATCAATCCAATTATTAGAAAGAGAATCAATTAACAAACATATTCAAAGAAAATATAAATATATTCATATAGGATTAATTCAAGTCGCAGTTAAACCACTCTCAAAAGAAGGTCTAAACACTTCAATCTTTATGACATTAAGAGACACCAGATTTGAAGATTTCAATGATTCCCTCTTAGGAACTATTGAATCAAGTCTCTGTAATGGTCCAATTTATTTTAATTGTTTTCCAAACTATACTGTTTCTTTACAAGATAAAAACATCTTAGATGTTTTAACTCTTCAAATAAAAACCCATAATTATAAAATGAAACCAGGATCTGTACCTTTGGCTTTAGCTTATAGAATATATTATAAAGCCATGATTTCAGCTTTAGGTTCAGGAGCCTTAATCCATAGCCCAAAAGGAGAGACACTTCTTTTCCAAACAGACATGACTAGATCCAGGATACATATTCCCAAACCAATTAAGTGGAATGAAGTTTCTTTTCCAGATGAATGGGTTTTAGAAAAAGCAGTCCAACCTATAACACAAGAAACAACTGAATTAAGAGTTGTCTCTCAAACTGATAATGGAGACGTCAAGATTTCTTTTAATAGAACAAATTCTATAAACTTTGGACATCCCTCCCATATTCCGATACATCTACCATATCAAAGTTTGAGATCAACCTCAAGTTTTCAAACTCCTAGATATTCAACATCATCTATTCCTTCAACTTTACAAGATTTTCAATCTGTAGCCACTAATCTCCAATCTGTAAATACATCTACAAGTGTTCCTAAACCAATCTACCAAAGGCAAAGACAGCCCATGTCTCCCCAAACCAAATCACAAAGTGATGAAGATTTACCAATTTCCCCAACTTACTCTTCAATGACAAATAATCCAGAATTAAACGTTTTACAAAGAGAATTCTCTATTGATAAAGAAAAAATAAGAAAAGAATTTTATTCTGAAAAGAATAAAATCAAACGTGATCTATTTTTTAAAAATCATCAAGAGAGTAAACAAGAAATCCAAGAGGAATATTATGATTTCATGAATACACATAAAATTCAAATAAAAATTTTCAAATGGTATGAACAGTATTATGATAAGTGTATTAACACAAATAATACAGTTAAAGTATGGCAAAAAAATAAATCTCAAGTTGAATCTCAACATCCACCATTGACAGAAATTCAATATGAACATAAAGGATCTGGATTGAAAGCATCCCCACTCAAGGTTACAAATCCTGAAAGAGAAAATTCCCAAGTCACTTATAAAGATATTAAACTCTTAATCGAGCAAAATAATTTTTCAAATCTAAATCTCCATACAATAAGCCAGCATTTAGAGAAAATTGAAACAAAAATAGACAATTCAAACATCCAAACTTCTAAAAAAGACAAACTAAGTGAAAAACAAAAAACAAAAAACAAAAAATTCAAAACCTTTATTTAAGCCACATGAAATATCATCAAACACTCAATTAAATTTCTTGCAAGAAATTCAACAAAGACTTAATGCATTAAACTCAGAAATAACTGGAGAAAATGAAAGATATATACCAGATACACCTGATAGAACACAACAAAGGTCAATTAATACAATAAAAGATTCAGAAACTAATAGTGAACAATTTCAATCATCTGATGAACAGATAATTCAAAAACTTCATTGGAAAGAACCACAAAAATTGTACTACCCAAAAACATCTGCACCAGATTTAGCATTAGAAGAAAAACCCTTAATCCAAAACAAATATAATGCAAATACAGTTTATGAATGGAACATAGATGGAATGTCTGGATATAACATTCTCAATCTTTTGCAACAAATGACAATGGTATCAAATGTCTATAAAACTCAAAAAACAATATCTGATTGGGCAATAGCTGATTTATTAGTATCTGGATTTTCCGGACAACTCAAAGGATGGTGGGATAATTATCTCAATTCCAAAGAACAAAAAGAAATACTTAATGCAATCAAAACTGATAATGATAATAATCCAATCTTAGATGAAGAAAATCAACATATACAAAATGCTGTTGCAACATTAATCTTTGCAATTGCTAAACATTTCATTGGAGATCCATCACATTTAAGGGATAAAAATGCAGAACTTTTGTCCAATCTCAAATGTAAGAAATTAGGCGAATTTAAATGGTATAAGGATAATTTTATCACCAGAGTCATGCAAAGGACAGATAATAACCAACCCTTTTGGAAAGAAAAATTTCTAGCTGGATTACCAAATCTGCTAGGAGCAAAAGTTAGAAACAAAATAAGAGAAGAGTTCAAAGGAATAATTCCTTACGAAAAATTGACATATGGTGAACTAATTAGTTACACCCAAAAAGAAGGATTAAAAATTTGTCAGGATATCAAACTACAAAAACAATTGAAAAAAGAACAAAGACAATCTAAGAAAGAATTAGGAACATTTTGCAAACAATTTGCTATAAACTATAATCCAGAATGTTCTTCAACAAAATGTTGTAGAACAAAGAAATTTGAATACAAACGAAACTTTTCCAAAGACAAATATTACCAAAAACCCAAAAGAAATAAAATTCAAACTAAAAAGGAATTTAAAAGCCAAGAAAACAAACCTAAAAAGGAATGGAAAAATCCAAACATAAAATGCTATAGATGTGGGAAAACAGGACATATTTCAAAATATTGTAAAATAAAGAGAAGAATAAACCAAATACAACTTGACCAAGAAACAAACCAGAAAATTTGTGAACTTCTGACATATACAACTTCAGAGACACAAACTTCAGATACTGAATCACAATCTTCATCAAATATACAAGTTAATCAAATGGATGATATAGAAACATCTTCAGATCAAGACACACTCAATGTCTTAACAAAAGACCAAGAATTGATGATGGAGATAATTGATAAAATACAAGATCCTCAAATTAAGAAAGATTATTTAGAACAATTAAAAAAATCTCTCTCTACACCAACCTTTATCTCATCAACTTCAAAATCTTATAATTTAAAAGATATAATCTTTGATAAAATACAAACTTCCAACAAAGAGATCACTATCCAAGACCTCCAACATGAAATCTACAATATTAAAACAGAAATAAAATTGCTTAAACAACAACAACAGCAGCACAGTCAACAACTAAAAAGTTTAGCAAACTCAAATGGAAACACTTCCAGTGAATCTTCTGATGAAGACAAACAACCATCACAGGAATTTTTAAATATCCTAACTGAAGTCTCAATCCAAAAATACTTAATAAAAATATCAATTTTAATCAATAATGAATTTTTAGTAGAAACAATTGCTCTATTTGACACAGGAGCTGATCAAAATTGTATTAAAGAAGGAATAATTCCAACAAAATATTGTGAGAAAACTTTTGAAAGTTTAAAAGCAGCAAACAATGAAAAACTCCAAATCCAATACAAATTAACAAAAGCAGAAATCTGTAAAGACTAAATTACATTCAAGACACCATTTTTAATAATAAAAAATATTAGTCAAAATGTTATATTAGGATTACCATTTATATCCCTAATCAAACCATATAAAGTAACAAATAATGGAATATCTACAAAAATCCTTGGAACAAAATTAATATGGAACTTTACAGAAAAACCAAAGATAAGAAATATAAATTTATTAAAATAAAAAACAATTACAAATCAACAAATTAATATAATAATCAAAGACAAACAAAAACAAATATTCTATTTAAAAGAAGACATTAATTTCAAAAGAATCCAACAGCAATTACAAAATCCTCAAATACAGAATAAGATAAAGTTATTGCAAACAGAAATTGAGAAAACAATTTGTTCTGATTTACCAACAGCTTTTTGGCAAAGAAAAAAACATGTGGTAGAATTACCATATGAAAAAGATTATGATGAAAAACAAATTCCAACAAAAGCAAGACCAATACAAATGAATCAAGAAATGGAGCAATACTGTAAAAAAGAAGTACAAGAACTGCTAAACAAAAAACTTATTAGAAAAAGTAAATCTCCTTGGAGCTGTTCAGCTTTTTATGTCAATAAAAATGCAGAACTAGAGAGAGGAACACTAAGACTTGTCATTAATTACAAACCTCTGAATGAAGCATTAAAATGGATTAGATATCCTATTCCAAATAAAAAAGATTTACTTCAAAAACTTTGCAATGCTCAAATCTTTTCAAAATTTGATATGAAATCAGGATTTTGGCAAATTCAAATTTCAGAAAAAGATAGGTATAAAACAGCATTTACAGTCCCGTTTGGACAATATGAGTGGAATGTAATGCCATTTGGACTTAAAAATGCTCCATCAGAATTCCAAAGAATAATGAATGAAATATTTCACCAATATTCACAATTTATGATAGTATAAATTGATGATGTATTAATATTTTCAACAACTATTGATCAACATTTCAAACATTTGTCAATTTTCATTAAAGCCGTCAAACAAAATGGTTTAGTTGTTTCCAAATCCAAAATTAGTTTATTTCAAACACGAGTAAGGTTTTTAGGACATTATGTCTATCAAGGAACCATTACTCCAATAGAAAGGTCAATCCAATTTGCTGATAAGTTTCCTGATCAAATCTTAGATAAGACCCAACTTCAAAGGTTTTTAGGGAGTCTGAATTATATTTTAGATTTCTATCCAAATCTCAATAAAATTCTTAAACCTCTTCATGAAAGACTTAAGAAAAATCCTCCACCATGGACTCAAGCCCATACAGAAGTAGTTCAATCTGTTAAAGCTCAAATCAAAGAATTACCATGTTTACATTTAACAGACCCAAATACCTTCAAAATCGTAGAAACCGATGCTTCTGACATAGGATACGGAGGAATCCTCAAACAGTTAAAAGATAACAAAGAAAGTATAGTTCAGTATACTTCCAAGCACTGGAACAGCACCCAGAAGAATTATTCCACAATAAAGAAAGAGATTCTTTCCATCGTTTTATGCATTACAAAGTTTCAAAGTGACTTGTTAAATCAAAAATTTCTTCTCAGAATTGATTGCAAATCTGCAAAAGAGATTCTTCAAAAAGATGTGAAAAATATGGCATCCAAACAAATTTTTGCGAGATGGCAAGCAATTTTATCAATCTTTGATTTTGAAATTGAGTTTATAAAAGGGGACTCTAACTCTCTCCCAGATTTCCTCACAAGAGAGTTTCTTCAGAATCCTTCACAATGTCTTCCAGAGAAAGAAGAGAAAAAGAGAAAGAAAGAGAGAAAAAAGACAAGGGTAAGCAAAAGCAAACTCATTCCCCATCAAAATCACTTATCTCCCAATCCCCTATACCAACATGGCAACAGATTTTTGCCCAAGAACACCAAAGACAGGAGTCATCATCCAATTTTGAAGAGTCACAACTGTAAATGATTCGTCAATCCTCCGAGTCATTACCATAAACCTCTTCAGAGGTACAATCTATTTCAAAAAATAGAGAGGTCATGATTTCAAAAATCCAACCTCTCCAAACTATTTTCCCAAAACAAGGAGTAGTGATTACATATCCACTTCCTAAAGCTGATCAAAAATATTTTTCAAAACAGCAATTTCAACATATGGTTCTTGTTGAGCCTGAATATTTTCATGAAAATCCAAACACTGTTATCAAAAATATTTTCAAAGGTTTTCATTACAAATCATGGGATCAACAAAAACCTCAAAGTTTTTATGAAAATATTTTGATTGAAACAGGTTCCTTGGCAATCAAACATTATGCCAACAAAGACAAACCAGACTTTATCACCCATTCAACTGCTCAAATTCTCAAAGGACTGGGGTAATGATCCAAACAGTCTCAAAAAGTTTCCAGCCAGCTATAACACCAGACTTCACCATTGCCCCACATTTAATTACTGGGATTATCAACAAGCTTGGTTCAATACTTTCACCTTTGAAAACCAACACAATCGCCATTCATGGCTCATTTACTTCAAAAAAGACACCAAATACCAATTCCCAGTCTGGTTTACTCACTGGTGGCAGTGGTACGGACCAAATCATGAAATCCTTCCCCTTCAAGTATGGGAAGCTTATGAATTTTTCAGTGAATATTTCCAAGAAGAACAAACTCAACAAGGATTCCAGAAATCATTGATGTTTTGCTCAATCTTTAGTCTGTCTTGGATTTCTTCATGGCACTATGAATTTATGAATGATCCAGTATCAAGTCACAAACAAATCATTAGAAGATTCAAAACAAAGTGGTGGGAGAAATTTGACTACTCAAAATGCTTAAGAGATAGTGTAAAAGACTGGTTCCAGAAACACCCAGAGTTTTGCAAATCAGCTCAAACATCAGGTACCACACAGTTTCTCCAAGCCAAGTCACATGCCAGTGCACTGTTAGCACAAGCCAAAACAAAGAAAGAATATAAAGAATTGATGAAGCAGATCCTCCAATCAGTCAACTCAGATGATGAAGAGAACAGTGAATAGAGTAACAATCATGAAAGCAGCACAGGATCTTTACTCTCGCTGGATTTAGCTCAAGACAATGAAGATGACTGCTTCGGAGTCTTACCATCAGTCAAAACTACAGTAAAGATTCCCATCAGTCAAAGCTCCATCAACAGACAAAGGCATGGCCCACTGACAAGCACAGTGAGATTCCAATCAATCAAAGCTCCATCAACAGACAATTGTTCAAACTTTGTAATCATGAGACATCTGATGTAAAAGAATCCTTTCTATAAAAAGGATTCTCAAACCATTGAGAGGCAGAGTTTTTAGGACGGATAGTTTCAAGTTTTAAGAATTCTGAAAGCTCTCACTCTTTCTTATTTTGTAAATCAAGTTTTATTATCAATCAAATCCATTTATCCAAATTTCATCAATCGTATTCAAAATTTCAAATTTTCTTTTACCCTTTCAAATTTTATAAATCAAATACATCACTGCTACAGCAGATCCTTCGGAGACACACTGGTATCAGATCAGTGATGTATTTGATTTATAAAATTTGAAAGGGTAAAAGAAATTTTGAAATTTTGAATACGATTGATGAAATTTGGATAAATGGATTTGATTGATAATAAAACTTGATTTACAAAATAAGAAAGAGTGAGAGCTTTCAGAATCCTTAAAACTTGAAACTATCTGTCCTAAAAACTCTGCCTCTCAATGGTTTGAGAATCCTTTTTATAGAAAGGATTCTTTTACATCAGATGTCTCATGATTACAAAGTTTGAACAATTGTCTGTTGATGGAGCTTTGATTGATTGGAATCTCACTGTGCTTGTCAGTGGGCCATGCCTTTGTCTGTTGATGGAGCTTTGACTGATGGGAATCTCACTGTGCTTGTCAGTAGGCCACGCCTTTGTCTGTTGATGGAGCTTTGACTGATGGGAATCTCACTGTGCTTGTCAGTGGAATCTTTACTGTAGTTTTGACTGATGGGAATCTCACTGTGCTTGTCAATGGAATCTTTATTGTTTGCTTTTTCTTTTTGTTTTGTCAGTTTTGATTGAAGGTAAGACTCCGAAGCAGTCATCTTCATTGTCTTGAGCTAAATCCAGCGAGAGTAAAGATCCTGTGTTGCTTTCATGATTGCTACTCTGTTCACTGTTCTCTTCATCATCTGAGTTGACTGATTGGAGGATCTGCTTCATCAATTCTTTGTATTCTTTCTTTGTTTTGGCTTGTGCTAACAGTGCACTGGCATGTGACTTGGCTTGGAGAAACTGTGTGGTACCTGATGTTTGAGCTGATTTGCAAAACTCTGGGTGTTTCTGGAACCAGTCTTTTACACTATCTCTTAAGCATTTTGAGTAGTCAAATTTCTCCCACCACTTTGTTTTGAATCTTCTAATGATTTGTTTGTGACTTGATACTGGATCATTCATAAATTCATAGTGCTATGAAGAAATCCAAGACAGACTAAAGATTGAGCAAAACATCAATGATTTCTGGAATCCTTGTTGAGTTTGTTCTTCTTGGAAATATTCACTGAAAAATTCATAAGCTTCCCATACTTGAGGGGGAAGGATTTCATGATTTGGTCCGTACCACTGCCACCAGTGAGTAAACCAGACTGGGAATTGGTATTTGGTGTCTTTTTTGAAGTAAATGAGCCATGAATGGCGATTGTGTTTGTTTTCAAAGGTGAAAGTATTGAACCAAGCTTGTTGATAATCCCAGTAATTAAATGTGGGGCAATGGTGAAGTCTGGTGTTATAGCTGGCTGGAAACTTTTTGAGACTGTTTGGATCATTACCCCAGTCCTTTGAGAATTTGAGCAGTTGAATGGGTGATAAAGTCTGGTTGGTCTTTGTTGGCATAATGTTTGATTGCCAAGGAACCTGTTTCAATCAAAATATTTTCATAAAAACTTTGAGGTTTTTGTTGATCCCATGATTTGTAATGAAAACCTTTGAAAATATTTTTGATAACAGTGTTTGGATTTTCATGAAAATATTCAGGCTCAACAAGAACCATATGTTGAAATTGCTGTTTTGAAAAATATTTTTGATCAGCTTTAGGACGTGGATATGTAATCACCACTCCTTGTTTTGGGAAAATAGTTTGGAGAGGTTAGGTTTTTGAAATCATGACCTCTCTATTTTTTGAAATAGATTGTACCTCTGAAGAGGTTTGTGGTAATGACTCGGAGAATTGACGAATCATTTTCAGTTGTGACTCTTCAAAATTGGATGATGACTCCTGTCTTTGGTGTTCTTGGGCAAAAATTTGTTGCCATGTTGGTATAGGGGATTGGGAGATAAGTGATTTTGATGGGGAGTGAGTTTGCTTTTGCTTACCCTTGTCTTTTTTCTCTCTTTCTTTCTCTTTTTCTCTTCTTTCTCTGGAAGACATTGTGAAGGATTCTGAAGAAACTCTCTTGTGAGGAAATCTGGGAGAGAGTTAGAGTCCCCTTTTATAAACTCAATTTCAAAATCAAAGATTGATAAAATTGTTTGCCATCTCGCAAAAATTTGTTTGGATGCTATATTTTTCACATCTTTTTGAACAATCTCTTTTGCAGATTTGCAATCAATTCTGAGAAGAAATTTTTGATTTAACAAGTCACTTTGAAACTTTGTGATGCATAAAACGATGGAAAGAATCTCTTTCTTTATTGTGGAATAATTCTTCTGGGTGCTGTTCTAGTGCTTGGAAGTATACTGAACTATACTTTCTTTGTTATCTTTTAACTGTTTGAGGATTCCTCTGTATCCTATGTCAGAAGCATCGGTTTCTACGATTTTGAAGGTATTTGGGTCTGCTAAATGTAGACATGGTAATTCTTTGATTTGGGCTTTAACAGATTGAACTACTTCTGTATGGGCTTGAGTCCATGGTGGAGGATTTTTCTTAAGTCTTTCATGAAGAGGTTTAAGAATTTTATTGAGATTTGGATAGAAATCTAAAATATAATTCAGACTCCCTAAAAACCTTTGAAGTTGGGTCTTATCTAAGATTTGATCAGGAAACTTATCAGCAAATTGGATTGACCTTTCTATTGGAGTAATGGTTCCTTGATAGACATAATGTCCTAAAAACCTTACTCGTGTTTGAAATAAACTAATTTTGGATTTGGAAACAACTAAACCATTTTGTTTGACGGCTTTAATGAAAATTGACAAATGTTTGAAATGTTGATCAATAGTTGTTGAAAATATTAATACATCATCAATGTATACTATCATAAATTGTGAATATTGGTGAAATATTTCATTCATTATTCTTTGGAATTCTGATGGAGCATTTTTAAGTCCAAATGGCATTACATTCCACTCATATTGTCCAAACGGGACTGTAAATGCTGTTTTATACCTATCTTTTTCTGAAATTTGAATTTGCCAAAATCCTGATTTCATATCAAATTTTGAAAAGATTTGAGCATTGCAAAGTTTTTGAAGTAAATCTTTTTTATTTGGAATAGGATATCTAATCCATTTTAATGCTTCATTCAGAGGTTTGTAATTAATGACAAGTCTTGGTGTTCCTCTCTCTAGTTCTGCATTTTTATTGACATAAAAAGCTGAACAGCTCCAAGGAGATTTACTTTTTCTGATAAGTTTTTTGTTTAGCAGTTCTTGTATTTCTTTTTTACAGTATTGCTCCATTTCTTGATTCATTTGTATTGGTCTTGCTTTTGTTGGAATTTGTTTTTCATCATAATCTTTTTCATATGGTAATTCTACCACATGTTTTTTCTTTGCCAAAAAGCTGTTGGTAAATCAGAACAAATTGTTTTCTCAATTTCTGTTTGCAATAACTTTATCTTATTCTGTATTTGAGGATTTTGTAATTGCTGTTGGATTCTTTTGAAATTAATGTCTTCTTTTAAATAGAATATTTGTTTTTGTTTGTCTTTGATTATTATATTAATTTGTTGATTTGTAATTGTTTTTTATTTTAATAAATTTATATTTCTTATCTTTAGTTTTTCTGTAAAATTCCATATTAATTTTGTTCCAAGGATTTTTGTAGATATTCCATTATTTGTTGCTTTATATGGTTTGATTAGGGATATAAATGGTAATCATAATATAACATTTTGACTAATATTTTTTCTTATTAAAAATGATGTCTTGAATGTAATTTGGTCTTTACAGATTTCTGCTTTTGTTAATTTGTATTGCATTTGGAGTTTTTCGTTGTTTGCTGCTTTTAAACTTTCAAAAGTTTTCTCACAATATTTTGTTGGAATTATTCCTTCTTTAATACAATTTTGATCAGCTCCTGTGTCAAATAGAGCAATTGTTTCTACTAAAAATTCATTATTGATTAAAATTGATATTTTTATTAAGTATTTTTGGATTGAGACTTCAGTTAGGATATTTAAAAATTCCTGTGATGGTTGTTTGTCTTTATCAGAAGATTCACTGGAAGTGTTTCCATTTGAGTTTGCTAAAGTTTTTAGTTGTTGACTGTGCTGCTGTTGTTGTTGTTTAAGCAATTTTATTTCTGTTTTAATATTGTGGATTTTATGTTGGAGGTCTTGGATAGTGATCTCTTTGTTGGAAGTTTGTATTTTATCAAAGATTATATCTTTTAAATTATAAGATTTTGAAGTTGATGAGATAAAGGTTGGTGGAGAGAGAGATTTTTTTAATTGTTCTAAATAATCTTTCTTAATTTGAGGATCTTGTATTTTATCAATTATCTCCATCATCAATTCTTGGTCTTTTGTTAAGACATTGGGTGTGTCTTGATCTGAAGATGTCTCTATATCATCCATTTGATTAACTTGTATATCTAATGAAGATTGTGATTCAGTATCTGAAGTTTGTGTCTCTGAAGTTGTATATGTCAGAAGTTCACAAATTTTCTGGTTTGTTTCTTGGTCAAGTTGTATTTGGTTTATTCTTCTCTTTATTTTACAATATTTTGAAATATGTCCTGTTTTCCCACATCTATAGCATTTTATGTTTGGATTTTTCCATTCCTTTTTAGGTTTGTTTTCTTGGCTTTTAAATTCCTTTTTAGTTTGAATTTTATTTCTTTTGGGTTTTTGGTAATATTTGTCTTTGGAAAAGTTTCGTTTGTATTCAAATTTCTTTGTTCTACAACATTTTGTTGAAGAACATTCTGGATTATAGTTTATATCAAATTGTTTGCAAAATGTTCCTAATTCTTTCTTAGATTGTCTTTGTTCTTTTTTCAATTGTTTTTGTAGTTTGATATCCTGACAAATTTTTAATCCTTCTTTTTGGGTGTAACTAATTAGTTCACCATATGTCAATTTTTCGTAAGGAATTATTCCTTTGAAGTTTTCTCTTATTTTGTTTCTAACTTTTGCTCCTAGCAGATTTGGTAATCCAGCTAGAAATTTTTCTTTCCAAAAGGGTTGGTTATTATCTGTCCTTTGCATGACTCTGGTGATAAAATTATCCTTATACCATTTAAATTCGCCTAATTTCTTACATTTGAGATTAGACAAAAGTTCTGCATTTTTATCCCTTAAATGTGATGGATCTCCAATGAAATGTTTAGCAATTGCAAAGATTAATGTTGCAACAGCATTTTGTATATGTTGATTTTCTTCATCTAAGATTGGATTATTATCATTATCAGTTTTGATTGCATTAAGTATCTTTCAAGAAATTAAATTTCCAGTCTGGTTTACTCACTGGTGGCAGTGGTACGGACCAAATCATGAAATCCTTCCCCCTCAAGTATGGGAAGCTTATGAATTTTTCAGTGAATATTTCCAAGAAGAACAAACTCAACAAGGATTCCAGAAATCATTGATGTTTTGCTCAATCTTTAGTCTAGTCTTGGCTTCATGGCACTATGAATTTATGAATGATCCAGTATCAAGTCACAAACAAATTATTAGAAGATTCAAAATAAAGTGGTGGGAGAAATTTGACTACTCAAAATGCTTAAGAGATAGTGTAAAAGACTGGTTCCAGAAACACCCAGAGTTTTGCAAATCAGCTCAAACATCAGGTACCACACAGTTTCTCCAAGCCAAGTCACATGCCAGTGCACTGTTAGCACAAGCCAAAACAAAGAAAGAATACAAAGAATTGATGAAGCAGATCCTCCAATCAGTCAACTCAGATGATGAAGAGAACAGTGAACATAGTAGCAATCATGAAAGCAGCACAGGATCTTTACTCTCGCTGGATTTAGCTCAAGGCAATGAAGATGACTGCTTCGGAGTCTTACCTTCAATCAAAACTGACAAAACAAAAAGAAAAAGCAAACAATAAAGATTCCATTGACAAGCACAGTGAGATTCCCATCAGTCAAAACTACAGTAAAGATTCCACTGACAAGCACAGTGAGATTCCCATCAGTCAAAGCTCCATCAACAGACAAAGGCGTGGCCCACTGACAAGCACAGTGAGATTCCCATCAGTCAAAGCTCCATCAACAGACAAAGGCATGGCCCACTGACAAGCACAGTGAGATTCCAATCAATCAAAGCTCCATCAACAGACAATTGTTCAAACTTTGTAATCATGAGACATCTGATGTAAAAGAATAATGAATGAAATATTTCACCAAATACCAATTAAAAGAAAAAGATTGTGTTGGTTTTCAAAGGTGAAAGTATTGAACCAAGCTTGTTGATAATCCCAGTAATTAAATGCGGGGCAATGGTGAAGTCTGGTGTTATAGCTGGCTGGAAACTTTTTAAGACTGTTTGGATCATTACCCCAGTCAATTGGTCTGAGGACTTTGAGAATTTGAGCAGTTGAATGGGTGATAAAGTCTGGTTGGTCTTTGTTGGCATAATGTTTGATTGCCAAGGAACCTGTTTCAATCAAAATATTTTCATAAAAACTTTGAGGTTTTTGTTGATCCCATAAGAGATAGTGTAAAAGATTGGTTCCAGAAACACCCAGAGTTTTGCAAATCAGCTCAAACATCAGGTACCACACAGTTTCTCCAAGCCAAGTCACATGCCAGTGCACTGTTAGCACAAGCCAAAACAAAGAAAGAATACAAAGAATTGATGAAGCAGATCCTCCAATCAGTCAACTCAGATGATGAAGAGAACAGTGAATAGAGTAGCAATCATGAAAGCAGCACAGGATCTTTACTCTCGCTGGATTTAGCTCAAGACAATGAAGATGACTGCTTCGGAGTCTTACCTTCATTCAAAATATAATTCAGACTCCCTAAAAACCTTTGGACTCAAGCCCATACAGAAGTAGTTCAATCTGTTAAAGCCCAAATCAAAGAATTACCATGTCTACATTTAGCAGACCCAAATACCTTCAAAATCGTAGAAACCGATGCTTCTGACATAGGATACGGAGGAATCCTCAAACAGTTAAAAGATAACAAAGAAAGTATAGTTCAGTATACTTCCAAGCACTGGAACAGCACCCAGAAGAATTATTCCACAATAAAGAAAGAGATTCTTTCCATCGTTTTATGCATCACAAAGTTTCAAAGTGACTTGTTAAATCAAAAATTTCTTCTCAGAATTGATTGCAAATCTGCAAAAGAGATTCTTCAAAAAGATGTGAAAAATATGGCATCCAAACAAATTTTTGCGAGATGGCAAGCAATTTTATCAATCTTTGATTTTGAAATTGAGTTTATAAAAGGGGACTCTAACTCTCTCCCAGATTTCCTCAAAAGAGAGTTTCTTCAGAATCCTTCACAATGTCTTCCAGAGAAAGAAGAGAAAAAGAGAAAGAAAGAGAGAAAAAAGACAAGGGTAAGCAAAAGCAAACTCATTCCCCATCAAAATCACTTATCTCCCAATCCCCTATACCAACATGGCAACAGATTTTTGCCCAAGAACACCAAAGACACACACACACACACACACACACACACACACACACACACACACACACACACACACACACACACACACACATATATATATATATATGCACACACACACACACATATATATAATAATTGATAAAAATTGTTGGTATAGATTTTATATTTTATAATATTAAAATGATATCTTATTTTTATTAATTTAATGTATATATAGATATAAATGTTTAAATTATAAATCTTTTAAAAATTTAAAATGGATAATAAATTTAAGAAGATAATTTTATTTGTTTTAAACTTAAAAAAATATTTTTTATTTAATTATAATAAATTACACATGTCATAAATATAAACAATCTATATAATAAATTTTATTTCCGCATATATATAATTAAATAAGAATGTATACACAATTAAATAAGAATATATATAAAAGATAATTGATAAAAGTTATTGATATAGATTTTATATTTTATAATATTAAAATGATATGTCATTTTTATTAATTTTAATCTATATTTAGATATAAATATTAGATAATTATTTCATGCATTGTCAATATAATATTTTTATTTTACAAGCAATGTTAAAATCGTGATACGTGTCTTATAAAAATATTAAAAAAATAAAAAATAAGTAAAATAAAACACATGTCACGATTTTAATACCACTTGTGGAATAAAAATATTCTATTGATAATGTATAGAATAATTATCTATAAATATTTATCTTTTAAAAAACTTAAATGGATAATGAAGTTAAAAATAAAATTTATCTATCTTAAATATGAAAAAAATAATTATTATTTAATTACAATAAATTACAATAAAAACAATTTACATAAAAAATTTTACTTTAAATAAATTACTTTTGACTTTTTTTATATATATATATATATATATATATCTATAAAAGATTATTTCTACTCCAATTATTTTATGAATGCCAAGATGGAGAGTTAGGTTTTTTTTTTTTGGTAAATAGAGGATTTTTATTACAAAATAGAAAAGAAGTTAATCCCTTATGGGGTTACATCTAATCGTTTTGAGATAATAATATTTCGTAGTATCGAATATGAGATATTGAATAACACAGTATAGTAGATTAACAATAAAGACAAAATGATCCTGCCATTTTTGCCATTTTAACCAATATCAAACATGAGAGTTGGGTTTTGATATTGGTGAGTTATGCTATGTGCCCTAGCCAGATGTAGCGTCAATTTAATGCTTTGGTCAACGTAAGAGTTTTTTTTTTTTGGTTAATAACGTAAGAGTTTTAACATACCCCCTATTTGGTTTTCAAAGCATTGACTTTTCTTTGCGTTTCCTGCGCTTTTTCCTTGGTTTGCCTGAATCTGTTCTTCTCTGACTAAAAATCGAGATTCCTCTATGAGCTCTGGTTCAGGCCGCGCCAGCTACCATTCCTCAACAGTGCGAGTCCATTTTCGCCGGAAACATCAAACATATCCCAAAATCAAACCCCAAACTAATCCACACACCGAAATCTTTGATAGGATTTTTTTACCCATAAATTCTTAAGGGATTTTTCTTGCTTTCATTGATGACTTCTGTATTTTCTGTTTGTGTTCTTTGGGTTCGGGATTGGGTATTCTAGAGCTGGGTTCTTGCGTTTGGGAGAGGGTGGTATGGTCCGGTAGTTGGTGGCTCTCACAGAGGGTAGGGGCGGTGGCACTGGCATTCAATGCTTGCCGCCCACCCTTTGATTTTTCAATATATTCTTTTTATATTATTTTTTTATATTTTTTGTTTTTATTTAATTTCTTTTGTTTGTAAATGAACAAAAAGAATTGAAATGGATTGAATATTCGAATTCCATCGGGCTCGATTAATCTCGCACTGGATTTGGATTGTTTTATAAGTGTCTACAGGTAAGTTATGCTATATGCCCTTGCCAGGTGCTTTCTCAGCTTAGTTTACAAAGTCTTACACGGGCTTAACTAGGCTTAACTTGCCTACTTTGAATGCTAATAATTGACATTTACTTCGTTGATTCTTTGATGATCTAACTTTAACTGGATTCATCATGTTCTGTAAAATTTGATCGTGTTGTCAACGTTGTTCTGATTTTAAAAGGGAATCCTTTCTCGGTTTGCTTGTATTGTTTGACTTTAAACAGTCAAAAAGCAGACCGTAAAGCCAAGTGGCTATCAGCCAACCGTGGTTTCGTAATACATCCCACCCCAACCCAACCCAACCCGTATCTCGGGACGCCTTCTCTTTCTGGCTTCTCTTCCTTTATATACATCCAAAGTCTCTGTTTGTTCTGTAACCAGAAAAAATAAATCTGTTTCTTCATTGTCTGAAACCAAACCAAAACCGTTTTCCTCCATTAACATCCTTCTTCATTTCAGTTTAACTCTTAACCCTCAAAACCTTCCTACCATTGAAACATCCAAATCCTAATCACCCCATTAAAAACCATAGCCGTGTTTCTTTTTCTTGAAGCCTTTGACTTTTCCTGACGCGTTTGTTTGGCTTTGAATCATCTCTTGTTCCTTTCTCGCGACGTTCAGTCTTCAACTATTAGTTTTTGGTACTCTACTTCTCTCCTATACAGCTGCGGTATCTAACAGCGTGTTATATTAAATTAAAGGGGCAGTGAAGCTAACTTTAGCTGTGTTTTGATTTGACCTTTTTTCCTTTTATTATACTTTACACCTTTTATTATACTTTACACCAGCTTTTTTTCATGCAGTTTCTCTTCTGTGAATCTGGGTTTTGTTTTTGTTGTGACGTTCAATCATGTATACTATGCTTATTATTTTAGTGCAAAAAGAAACTGGAAAAGTTTCGCCTTTCCAATTTTTTTCTGTAAAGATTTAATATTTTTAGGTATTTCAGCTGAAACCCAATTGGATTAAAGCTGGGTTTATTTTAATTTTTATGTAATATTTCACTTTTTTTTGGTTTGTTATGTTTGTGGAGGACACATCTTTAAAACCATTGAAAAGGATGGTTGATTTATGGTTATTGAGATCGTTCCTTGTTAAATTTCAAAAGTTTCTTGTTGAATACAATGTAATTACTCTTTTATCAAACGTGGGATCCACCTCCACTTGCTCAGAAATGGCAGATTATCAGAATAGAATCGTGGGTTCATATTTTGTTTGTCTTATTTGATTTTCTATCACGTTCTCTCGCTATACCATAACCACTTAAATTATTGGAAAACTTCCCTTTTTCTTTGGTAGATCCTAATAAGGGGAATAAATATTTTATTTTGTTTTTTGTGTGTGTTTGATTACCCCCTCCAATTGATGAAAATAATCAAAATATAGATTTTTCTAGCTGTTTCAAACAGTTAAAAAACCAAGAATAAATGAAAGGGATGGAAAATATAGTTGTTAGTAGAAATTCTGATATGTTTTTAATGTCTGAAAATATATAAGCAATTATTATTATTATTGAATAGGTAAATACCCCTATAGTTTTAGATGTGATTGATCCTTGCTGACCTTTTGGTTCCAAAGAATGGACTAAGTTGCATATGCCAGTTTCAGCATCTGGTTCTTTTTCATGTGACTGAATTATATCTTTCCTAAATATTGTTATATTTCTCAGTTCAGTTCTTGTGGCTTTGCTTCAGAGTTCTTAGTCATATTGCAGCTGCATCATCTTGAACTCCTTTCTTTTTCTTTTTGGAAATTTTAAGACGGTTGAGTTTGGTAATTGGTGACGCAAACTTGTGACCTCTTTTTACAGATAACATGTAGCTATCATTTGGTTATGGCCTTCACCATATGTTGTTTTTAACTATTAAATTTAAAAAAGAATACCATGCATAGCTGAAACTTGTACAGTTGCTTATCTGTAGGAACCACTCTATTTTAGGCGGAAAATCTTGAAATGAGATCAGTGTTAGGTGGTGTTTATGGTTTTAAGTGCATGGAAGTCAAATGAATGATTTTATCTTGAAAAATAATTTTCTCCCATTCAACATTTGAAGTGTTCAGAAAACATTCTAAGTGGTTCATATTTGCTAATCTTTCAAGTTACCGTTTGATGATTTTATATGTATAATAATAATTATTTTTTTTGCTTATCTATCAAATGGATATGTCTGAATGCTGACAAATACAGTTGTCTATATGTTTTTGTCTTCCACATTGACTTTTTGTTATGAGAATATGTATGAGAGGAATCACTTGTTGTTGTATAGCAGATTTTAGTTTAACAAAGTACTTGACAATCTTTTATGGTTGCTGTGAGTATAATTGACAGAATATCACCATCATCAAGAGTTGTACCACTATTTTTCATGTTGTCTTGGTTTATGAATAAATATCTCAATTGCTGTTTCTTCGTTTGAAGCTTTACCAATAGGAATAAAATCTGATATTTCTGACAGGAGGGTTATGGATCATAGTGCAACTAAGTCTGAACCTACACGAACTGGATCATTCAGTAGGACAAGCAGCCCTGGCTCTTCATTAAGGAGGCGATCTTTTAGTATATCAAGTGTTATGCCTGTTCAGATTGATGATGGTATTCATAGTGAGACTGTTTCAGAGGCAGGAGATATTGGTGATTGGGCTCTTCAAAGCAAAAGGCACAGCGTGAGTAGTAGTTTCCGCATCTCTGTTGATCATGCAATGGAAAGCGGGGCAGCTATTCATCCAGCAGAATTAAATACAACCTCTTTCGTGTCATCTGTGCCGGAGGATGTTGTATCTCCCCTTCCAGTTGATCCATTGAAGTGCTCTGAGGACAAAAAACAAGTTAGCTTTTAATTAATTGTTTCTGCTTGGTTTGATTATTAATAATACCATGCATATCAAAATTCAGTTAGGCTTTGATAATGCAATCAACAAGTTAGCTTTTAATTAATTGTTTCTGCTTGGTTTGATTGTTGATAATACTATGCATATCAAAATTCAGTTAGGCTCTGATAACGCAATCGGTTATGTGCTTCACGCTCCCTTGTGCAGGAAAAACAGGGACTACCTCTGTCATTGGAATATATATCATGTCTTATCCACTTGGCTGTTTTTGGAATTCTGGGGGTAATATGCTCGACCTTCTATCCTTGAGTTAATTAGATCGGTGACTGGAAATTATTAAGTTAGACAAAATTCTTCTATATATATTTTTTTCTCATTTATTGAGTGGAACGAAATCTGCTATTTAATTTTTACTTGGAATTGTTGATTATCTCTTGAGGTGCAGCATTTTGTAGCCCTATAAAATCATATTCAATTGGTGACGAGGCATTAGCTACCAGATCATTGGTGAATTTCATGGCTTTCTTTATCGATTGGTTTTGTGATCATCAAGTTTTTGATATTTGATTGTTATCCATGTCAGCAAATGGCTGCATAACTACTGTAATTGTTGGTCACTTCTGTTAATGTCAATAATATGCCTAGCAAAACTGAATGCAGTTATTTGGTTGGATTGTGCTCTACTTTTTGATTTTTTTCTTCTTTTTTTTTGTTGATAATTAGTGAAAAGAGATGTTAAGTTGCAAAGTTCCATTGGTAAATAAACAGTCTTCATTTTAGCTTTGTGATCGGAAGTTGTGTAACTGGGTTTGTTCTTGCAGCAATCTTTTGTCTGTCAGCATTATTTATTTGCATACATAATGCTTGGTTTTCATTAATGGAAGCACTAAGAGTAAACAAAATGGCCAAATGGAAAATAATAGCAGCCACTGCTTTATTGTACTAGTGAGGATTAGCATTTGAGGTTTTAGTCCTTTGTTTGGCCTGCAAAGAGCCATTTTGGTCATTCCTTGATTCCAAATTCCTGATAATGTGATGTCTAATTTATTTAAAGTAAACACATCCTTTTTGTTGCAAATTCTAACTTTTGAGATGCAAAACATAAGGAAGAAAACATTTTATTGGCAAAACTTTGACTTTTGTTAGTTTTGCAGGTTTTAACAAGATATTTGCTGGAAAGGCTTTTTGGACCGAGCATTTCAGGTGTGACCAGCAACCAGACCATTGTATACCCCAACCTTCCTTCTAATATGGTATCTCTCTCTCCTCTCTCTCTCTCTCTCTCTCTCTCTCTCTCTCTCTCTCTCCCCCTTTGACACACACACACACACACTCTGTAATGAGTGACAAGTTACAGGTATAGGATGCACATATAAACCGGCACAGCCATGCATGCACACAAACATTCATTAGTGAGCACTCATACAGATTGGTAAAGGCTTGGGCTCTATTGCATTCCACAAGATTTTTTGACTTGGTTATTTAATGCTAAATTGAGCAGTTTGTGCTCTACAATGTTGGCAATGATATACGGTTGATATGTTAGGATTAGGAGCTACTCTTATTATTGCTGCTGTGAGGCTTATCGCTGGACATGCCAGTCAAAGCACTTAATATCAATCCTTAGATTCTGGATATTTAGATAAACCAAGGTGGAGTTATGTAAAATGATTTTAAAGGTGACACAAGGCAGTTACAGTGGTGGTAAACTGTTTCCAGCCTTAGGAAAACCTATATTCTGAGATAGATTGGATACCTGGGATTTGGTTTCTGCACTCCCAAATAGACTTTCATTTCTTTTGGATTTCCCTTTGTTTCACCTCGTATGAATATCATCCAAGTTTCTTACTTTTTCTCTTGCAAACTTAATATCATATTCTTACAGGTTGGTTCTTTCTTGATGGGGTGGTGGGGTGTTGTTTTCAAAAAAGACATATCTCAAGTGTCTGATATATTGGCAATTGGATTGACTACGGGCTATTTGGGAAGTGTCACAACTTTCAGTGGTTGGAATCAGAAAATGCTTGATCTCAGTGTAAATGGCCACTGGGTACAAGCTGTACTTGGGTTTCTCACAGGTAATGTGCTACATGCCTGCTTATGAGTTGCAACTGTTTTTTGTGTGCCTATTCAAAAATAATGAAAAAAAGGTCTTCTGTTGTCTAGAATCATCCATAAAAATTGAACTTTTCCTTTTGCAGGCTTGTTTCTTGCAGCTTATTCAATCATTTTTGGGATTGAGACAGCTAAGGGTTTCAGGTGGATTCTCAAAGGGCTAAATACAAGCACAAAAATGGAAGCCCCTAGCACTAATTGTAATTGGAGGCTCAACAGTTGCAGACGTCATTTGGCAGCTATGGTGGTATTATTGTTAGTTCTAGGTGTTTTATTGAGTGTGAGTGGAGCACTGCTCAAGGAGGAATTTGGCAGTGGTAGCAGTGGAGCTCAGCTGTGGCTGGCTTGTTTACTTGCACCTCTGGGGGTGTGGATCAGGTGGTTCTTAGCTCGACTTAATGGACATGGGTTAGGAAAGTCCAGGATTCTGAGATGGCTTCCATTTGGGACTTTGATTGCCAATGTTTCTGCTGCTTGTATAATGGCAGCACTCTCCACATTGGAAAAGCAGGTAAGAGTTCATTGAATCGTTTCTGTCCGTACTTTTTTACTCCCAATTTGCGACCTTGCTCTTTTGCATCTGCATACATGCACATTGGCATAGGCTTCCATGTTAATGACATATGGATGGATCTCTCATTATTTGAATCATGAAATATTAATTATGCTGGCTCAAAGTATATCCTCATCAGCCAAATTATTATGCAGCTATGCTTTCAACATGACTGTAGTATCTTCTTTTTCTCCTTTTTCAGGAAAATGTGTGCATGAAATATGTTAGTAATTGTTTTCTTGAGAGTAATTGTTCTCTGAGCATAAAATTTTGACAAGGTCCGGGTGGTGTGGTGCAGGTAACTACTAAGAACTTCGACACTGTTGCAACAGGGATACAGTTAGGATTTCTGGGTTGTCTGAGCACAGTTTCCACATTCATTGCTGAGTTCAATGCAATGAGAGAAAGCAAGAAGCCTTGGAGAGCTTATGTTTATGCCTTAATTACCATGGGGGTGTCATTTGTTTTGGGCATTCTGATATACAATGTACCTAGTTGGACAAAAGGATTTACATAGAATTTGAGGCCGGTTATCAGTGCTTCTGTCGCTATGGGTTGAGTACATGTGAAGTCTTGGACGTCCAAGCTGATTCAAAGAGAACTGGCTATACATCAATACTCTCTTTAACCTCGTATCTTACTCAATTTGTCTTAGAACAAGGTATACATCAGTTTTCTTTGTTTTTAACTCGATACCTTAATTTGTGCTGCTAGAGAACATATATAAAGCTCCATTGCTGCTCTAAAGCTCAGGCGTCTGGATCTTTTTACCAAAGAGAGAAAGCTTTCTGTACTTTTTTTGTAATTGCCATATGATCCCTCCTCTAAGTGTAGATACCATATTTGTCCGGATCATTCTGATATTTATTTAATAATTTGGGCTTAAAAACTAATTAAATCGAGATATAATTGAATTTTTGTAAATGAATCCTTAATTGAGTTTTGAACGATGAGCTTAAAATTTCTTGAATTTAAAGGTTTAATAATTTGCTTATTATTTTACTTTTATTCGTTTTCAATTTATTCATTATTATTTTATCTATTTATGTGTGTTACAATTTTATTTCTATTTCTTTTCAAATGAATAGATAAATAATGATGGTAAATTAAAAAATGGATGATAAAAGATAAGAGCAAATCAATGTAAGTTTAATTTGGTAAATCGAAATTCAAAGTAAAAATAACACAATCGGATTAATCTTATTATATTTAAAAAATACAATCTAAGACCTATACATAAATGGAGGACGTCTCTTCTATAAAAAGAGCGAGCAATATCACAACTATGGAGAGAAGAAATTGGAGAGTAAGATACAGAGAACCGAAGAGCAGCAATTTTAAAAAAGAAAAAAGAACCAAGCAATCAGACAGAGAGAATACGGCGATAATACAGAGAAGTAGAGGGAAGCAGTGAGAACACAAGAGCTCTTTTGGGTCTCCTAACGAAGTACGGTTTCGGCGGCGAAGAAGCATCCACGGCAAACTCCGGGAAACAGCCAAGCCAGGCGACGGACGGTGGAAAGGAAGAGTCTAAGATCGGGCGGCAGCATTCACACCATTCCAATTGATCCAAGGTATTTCAACAAAGTTCAGCCCATTTATTGGATCAACATCCGCTGTTTTGAAAACCCAAGATGTTTGCAAACCCGTGTACCAATTATCAAGGTAAGAGTTACTTCTGTGTTTTACATTTGTTAGTTTGTTTGTTTCTTTTTTATTTTTTTATTTATTTTTTATGATTAAGTATTATAGTTGACATTTTAGGTTGCCTTTCTTAGAATAAAAGTAATGATTAAAGGATAAAATATGTAAGTATATAGGAGTAGTATATTAAACGTAAGAAATAAATAAATATTAAGTAGCTAAAATAATATATGATACAATGAGTAAAAATAAAAAATAAAAATGATTAAAGAGATAAGTAAATAAATTTACATTACAATAGATATTTAATTAATAAATCATGGTTTAATAAACTTTGCGAATAAGCTAGACCATTCCGATGATGGAATCCTTGATGCGGCTACGAAGGAATAACACTTAAAGAATTTTTAGGTGAGAGAATTTTTTTTTTTATTTATCCAGAATGATGGAAGATTTAAAAGGTATTTTCAAAAATGAAGGTTGAGCTTTATTCTTCAAATAATAAAAATCAAATAACAAATAAAAAATAATAATTGTAAAAATAATGTCACAAAATAGTTGTAAAGCTATTTTATAAGATAATAATAAATAATAAAAATAGATTATACAAATAATTCCAATGATGGAATTTTTAAGACGATTGTGAATGAGTAACACTTAAAAAATTTTTAGGTAGGAGGGTTCTCCTAAATTTATTCCTAATGATGGAAAATCTAGGAGATATTCTCAATATCAAAGACTAAAATCTTAAAAATAATGATAAATAATATATAAGAAATAATATTTAAAATAAATAAATAAAAGTAATAAAACAATAAAATAAAAATAATAATAAATTAGGGGATAATAAAATTCTAAGATACTTCCGACGATGAAACCTCTTCAGGAAGTCAAATTGTACCCCTTGAATACTCTTAGAGTGAGAAGTGTTTTTTAAGAATTCATCCAGAATGATGAAGAAATCTTAAAAGAATTTTCAATATTTAAATAATGAAAATAATAAATTTTAAAGACCACATAACTAAGACTAAGTTAAATAACATAAGATTAAAATGATACCAATTTTGAGCATTGCAAAGGTACTATAACCTTCCCTACATGTAAATGAACTTTCGAACTCAAAATGTATACCAGTCTTTAGAGTCATTTAGGTGGTCAATCACACTTAGATTACAAAATGATTTGTGGCGACTTCATTTGTTTAATGTCTATCGATCTAGCCCTAAGAAACCTTATGACACTAAGGAGACGAAGGTAAAATAGAAGGAAAAAGAATTGTTAATAAATAGTCTAACAGTTTTTTCTTTTTCATAGATTTAGCCAAAGTCATCTCAAAGGTGAGAAAAATATTCTTAATGGATATACAAAGTGTCTAGACTCTTAAATAGAGTTTTGCAATGTCAACAATATTTATTGGCTCCTGATACAGCAATTCTGGAATGCTAAACAATGTTTGCTGATGTCTGGTAACGAGCATCGCCACAGGTGACAAGTCAATGTTCTGATAGCTTGTTCAGCAGGTTATTGTCAGGTTTAGTGGATTCTTGGCTACTCTGTTTTCTTCTATGATTTTGTTTCTTTTCCAGCAGGGGTAGACTCTGTTTTCTTGTGTCTCTGGGTTTTTCTGTTTCGTTTGCCATGTTCAAAGTACCTCTTGGGTTTGATTTCCCCCTTTTGCAATCTATTTCTCGTGTACTTTCTAATAGAATTAGCTCTTATAATTCTTTTAATAGCAAAAGGGGTGATATTTATTGAAATATTTTTGCAAATAAGACACTGTTTCTCAAGAAGATGGTAGTACAGTTACTCTAGACATAGAATGAAACTTCAACAGAGAGAATAGTGGATACAGACATGCATTTTCCTTGATACTGCAATTATTTCACTGCAATGCCATGGAAACTATGGAAGCTGCATTTTGTTTTGCCTTGAGAAACATGCTTACTGGGGGATCTTATTGAGCTTGCAGTAACAATATTGACTGAACTTTTTAGTTTTGAATTTGGGTGGATTTGCTTCATTGATGAGCTTGGGGTGAGGACCTACTTCCAAATCTGATGGTGGCTCCAAGAACACTGGCCATGAAATTCTCGTCTTCTCTTTATTCACTATGCTTCTATGAAGCACACTCTTGTACTTCCCGTTGCTCACAATCTACCAAACATAAAAAAAGATTATTATAATAATAATAAATAAATAAACAAATTAGTGCGAATAATTTTCAAGATCGTTTCAAGGAACTGTCGATTTTAATCATTGGAGCTAAGAGTGATTTTTTTATTGAACATGAATACGAGCAAAATTTTAAAAATTACTAACTAGTTTTAAATATTATTTTAATTCTTGTAACAAACTATAGGCTATTTTGATTATAATTAAAACACGTTACAATTTCATGATAACTTCTACCGAATTGAATCATGGGATTAGATTTCAATATTTTATTTTTCACGAGTAAGAAGTGGCTTTGCCTCCTTTGAGTGTTGATCTTTTTCGCCCTTTCTCATGCAGTTCTTGCGTTATTCTTTCCTTACGGGTAGGAAATGGCATCAAAATATTTTTTTTGTGTAAATCACAAATATTCTCGTCCGTTTTAACAATATGAAATTAATTCTGCTCGAAATTTAGTTACAGTTAAGGCTTTTCACCTCTCTCTAAAAATGTGTTTAGTAAAGATTGAATCAAAAGTTCTTCTCATAAACTCTGTCCGTGTTGCCAACTGAGTTATAATCTATGTGTGAAATGGCACCAAAATCTGATGTGTCATTCCTTAATTATTATTGCTATGGCCTACTTGCTTACCACCTTTTTGTACGTCTTTCACGTTCTTAGAACAACAACAAGCTAATTTTCCTTTGGCTGATTTTTTTTCCTTTTAAAGAGATATTCATCAAATTCAGTTCTTCGAACGTGGGGTCAAGTGCATTTATATTTCATTTAATATTTAGGTGCAGAGTATACATATTTTAACTTAAGCATTTAGATTAATCTAAAATTACTGTAACGAACCTTATTTATTCTTTTCTGTAAGCATCGATCCTTTAATTGAATAAATATTTTCAATCTATCAAAACAATTTTTACTACAAATGAATCTTTGCATGTATACTTGAACAATGTTTAAATATGAGAATTCTACAAATGGAAAATTTGAAATTTAATATATGTATTTTTTTAAATAAAAAATCTTCGTTGTAAAAAAAAAAGCACAAATATTATGTATGAGTGTGTGTGTGTGTATATATATATATATATATATTTTATGAATTGAAATTAAAGTTAAAATGAAAGGACATATATATATTATACCTGGAGTTGATCACCAATGTGGATTATGAGCGCATTAGGGATGTATTTGACGTCATACCAGTGATCATCTCTGCAAGCTTGGAGGCCCTGCACATCGTTGGGCACCAGTACGGTGAGGGAGCTCATGTCGGTGTGAGCGGGCACGCCCAGAGCCAGGTCAGGCCGAGGGCACGGCGGATAGTAGTTGATTTTGAGAAGGTACACCAAGTTCTCGCCGCCCACAGCCTCCTTCATCTCGTGCTCTTCCAGCCCTACACCTAACGACAGCCATCTGAACAGCTTGTCTACCACCCCATGCATGTGCTTTGCATATTCCTCGTTTCCCTCTCTGTCATTGATAACGGGAAACCAAAATGTAAAATTTCCATAAATGCTTTGATCGGTCGGAATACCGGGGTGTTCATAGATATTTATTAAAGATAATTAAAAAAGATTTTTCATTAATGAATTATTGTCACTGAATTTTTAAAAAAGAACGATGTATTAATAAAAATTTTATATAAAATAGTATGATTGTTATAATTTCAGTCTGATTTTTTTTATTATTTTGATTGAAAGTGCTCTCAAAGGATAAAAAAAAAAATAGAGTAATGGTGCCATGTCCTTTTTCATTGATGCAGGTTGTCTTGTCTGCCATGATCTATATGTAACAAAATTATTCGACCCCAACCAAACGAAAACAAAAAGAAGGAAAAGTGGTGAAACTATTTTTCTTATTATTGTTAGTACTTAATATTGCAGAAAAAAATGCATGGAATCTGATCCAAGCAACTCATTAGAATTATCATTAAAAAAATATATTTTTAGGTACATTAAAAACCTTGCTTCATATTAATTGAGAGACATGTAATTAATATCATAAATTCATTCTTATTAAATCACTATTAACTCAATTAACTCATATTAATTATTATGATTAAAATAAACAATAGACTTGCAATAAAATACATAATACAAAATAAATATTATCTTAAAAAAATATCAAAAAAGAAAACAAACAAATAATCTTCGGATAATTATTTTATATACTGTCATTGTAGTTTTTTTACTTCACAAGCAGAGTTAAGATAATTACATATATATTATTTTATTTATTTTTTATTTTTTTTAATATTTTAAAGGATTTGTGTTATAATCCTAACTTTGTTTGTGAAGTAAAAAACTCTACTGGCAGTATAATAATCATCTATGATCATCATAAAAAACAATATATTATTATCATATACGTTGATAATAAAGTTTTTTACTCAACAAGTGGGATTAACAAGATGACACATACCTTTAGAGAATATTAAAAAATAATTAAAAAAGAGAGCATGTTACAGTTTTTTAACTCATTTGTCGAATTAAAAAACTTTGTATGTGATAATAATCCAAAAATAATTCTATTTTCAATCTAAATGGTTTGAAACTAATTTTTAAAGTCATTTCCAATTAAAATAAAAAATTCCAAATAATTACAAGAAAAAAAACACTATCAAAGAAGAAGAGGAAAATTTGGTGAAAATTTATCCAAATAAAATAGAAACTTTTTTGATTAAATTTAAGATAATTTATTTCATATTTGAAAGTGTATAGTACTAAATATATGCTTTTTAAAAGTGATTATATTATAGGTCAGTTTTTTTATTATTTATTAAAATATCATTTTTAAGATGATTGTAATATAATTTAAACTTTAACAGAAAATATTGAGGAAAAAAATGTTATCAGAAATAAAATTTTATTTTGGCGCAACACATTTTAGTAAATAAATTTGAATAAATATATCAAATTTGGTGAAAGAAAAAAATATTCTACATTTTATTTATTTCTTGGCCATTTTTTTCGTAGATTTCATTGTTTTCCTTAGTCTTTTGCTAAGATTGGCCGATCCCTCCCCATCTTCGTAAGAGTCCCAAAAGAGTCGAATGCTTTACGTGCTAAAATTATTAAGGTTCCTTTTGATAAATATTTCACAAACTAAATAAAAGAAAATTTGAATCTCTCTCTCTCTGTCTGTCTATTTGATGGAAAATGCAGATTGCAAACCTGTAAGAAGGTGGGGTTTTAGGCCAAAACTGGTAGTTAATTTCAGGAGGAGGCCAAATCTTATGGAAGAGATGATCAACCCAAGCTTTCTTCCCTTCTACTTCTCTTTGAAGCTTTGTGCCATAGCCTTCAACGCTCTGAGACCCAGCAGGTTTGGCGTAAGCTTCCTTTTCTTCTTGTGGGAGCTCGAAGAAAGCCTTGCCAACCTCCTGCAGCTTCCTTATGGTGTCATCAGGAATCCCGTGGTTCACAACCTGGAACATTCCCCAATTACAGCTCGCCTCCACAACGGCTTGGAGCACTTTTTCTTCGTCCGGCTGGCTGAGATCGATGACCGGGACCTCCAGCACCGCCCCCTGAACCGTGGTCAGCCGCGGTTGCTCATTTGCTGCCCTTATGAACTCTTCTGGGATTGTTTCTTTGGACAGATTGGCAATGTCTTGCACTCTTTCCACCCCCATTATTTCTCTCCAGCTCCCTGGTTTCAGTTTTCCTGCGTCGTTCGGTATTTATACAGAAATATTTATAGGAGATTTAGAAACAAAATTTAATCTGACGGTGCTTATTTTTTGATCTTGAATTTTTTTTTTTGACCTCTCTATGAAAGAAATAGGAGTTGAGAAAGAAAACCTATATTTTCTTGTGTTCTATATATAACTCACCCAAAAATTACCTTTTGGTTTTTTCGGTTCATAATGAAGTGTAAATTAGAAAGAGATTTGAACTTTAATCTTACCTTTAAGAAAAAGTAACAACTTAATTTATTTGGGAGTTTTATATGGGATTAGAATTTAATAAGATCTCTTAAAATTAAACTAGAAAACATAAATTCAAGATATATACAAAAAAAAGTCCTTAAAATTTTTACCTAAATTAGCATTTGTTTTGGCGTTTGAATAAGTTCTTAACTTTAATTCATGTGTAAGTAAACCTTTAATATTAAATTTGTACTCAAATAAACCTTTTAACTTTTAATTTGTATCTAAATAAATATAATTAATCAATCTTTTGTTTGAAATAAAGACTTAATTAAAGAATATAGGAACAAATTTAAGAAAAGTAAAATAATTCAAAAACATTTTTAAATATCTAATTTTTTAAAATTATACAAGTAGATTTTCTTGCTAGAAATAGAAAACACTACTTACATTAGCAAATAAGCAGATTATTAAGTCTCCATAATTTATAAATTAATAAAATTGTCATACATTAGTTTAAAAAATTTTGTCTAAAATAGAAGACTACGTTTTTTTTATCCATAATCTATTCTAGCATAGTCTTTTATCAGGTAGTATAGATTATGATTTTTTCGTACGTGGCATAAACTATGATATTAGACTACGATTATGCTTATGATATAATCTATGATATTAGACTATGGTTATTATCGTGATATAATCTATTGTATTAGACTACGATTATGATAGGAGTATAATCTATGATATTAGGCTACAGTTAGAAAAAAACTATAGTCCTATCATATATTAATTAGACTATATTTTCTGATTTAAAATTTTGTAATCCTATTATATAATAATTATACTACATTTTTTGATTTAAAATTGTGGTTTTTTTAATTTGGTTATATATTATAATTAACAAATAATTTAATACAAAATATTAATCTATTATTCACTTGTTTAATTTTATTACTCAAATTATAAGAAGAAAAAAATTATTCAAAACCATAAGCAAGAATCAAATTTCATTGACCATGTGTCATTAAACAATTTTGATAACAATAATATTAATTGATTAAATATCACATTTTCATAACAGTAATTGTTTTGAACACAAATATATAATGTGCAAAATTGATGTGGAAATTCTCTCTTAAACTTCATCACCTTGTGAGATCCACATTCGTTACTACTATTAAATCCACTATTCATAAAGTTAGGAATATTAGATATTTCATACATATTTAAATGTTAATTATCTTGTAAGTGTGAAGGGAAATCGAATAATGGACCCTACTAGATTTTTGGTGTTCGAATGAAGGTGAAACTTGACAGAGAGGAATTTTGGAGCCAAATACTGTAAGAATTCACACCTTGAACTCAATTGTTTATACATTTTTTGAAAAGTGTGTAATAATTTAAAAAATAACAGTTTCGTCCATAGGTTGACGGAACTTCTATAAATAACAATCAAACAAAGTTGACTTTTGACCAACTGATAGATGTAAGATAATCCTCGCGTGAAGAAGTATATGCCATGTCAATAGATTGACTGAATCACATGAAAAAGCAGAAAACTATGTGATTTGATGGTTAGGGGTATTTTGATAATTTTACTCCTTTAACAAGTCAAATCTCAACGAAAGCTCATCCAACTGTAAGAACATGTTGAGTGGATGTATTTTATGATTAAATAAAATATTTTAAAGATTAGACTGATTGCTTTCAACGAAGTCAAATGGCTAAGGGCAAAATGGCCAAATTTTAATGTTTTAAGGGCAAAAGTGGTAATTTGCACATTACGATGTTATTATTCTTTTTAAAGAATATATAAGTGTTAGTTTATTTTATTTAAATGCTTTATTTTATAAAAGTATTATTTTGAAAAGAATATGACATGAAATGGAAAATGATTGATTTCAACAACAATATTTACTCCTTATAGTCGCTTCTAGGTTCCGAGACAAGACAGATATTTCAAAAAACCTTTCTTACTCTATTTGGATCCCTAGCCGACTATAGTATCCTTCCTATTTAGGTCCATAAAGCACCTATAGGAAAATAAGGATTTTATTGCTTATAGATTTCAGAATAGCTAGTTTTGCAAACGATTCTCTTACTGAGCTGTGGATTGCTCACCCTTTTATTTTAACATCTACAGAGTACTTCTGGTGATTGCGTGATTAGCATCTGGAGATTGTTGGCTGCGCATTTAGTGCCTCGAGGCAGCAAGCTTATATCCTGGAGGTATAATCACTTATTTTATATGTTCAGACATGTTTTACAGTACTATAGTATTGTAAATTAAACAGGGGATGTAAATGATGAATAAATTCTCGATATGTAAATATTTCCTTAATTATAAATTACGATTTTTAAATGATTACTGTGTAAAGAAAAATGAAAGTAAGGCATCGCAGACAGCCCAACCATATAAAATGTGTGAGAAAATGTGTAATATTGTATATACAAGATGTGACACCTAGTCCCTAGTAGCGACTATAGGGAGTAAACAGTTGAAGATGATATGTATACACAATTTAAATCACTTGAAATTAGTTCATGCACTTTTTAATATATGAACAGTATATAAACAGTATATAAACACTTTAACTGAAATTATTTCAGTAAACAGTTAAACATAGAAATCCAGTAAATAGTATAGTAACACTTTAGAATTACATAGTACAGTCGATAATTAAATCATTCACTTCGGTACCAGTAAGAGTTTCAGTTCAGTAAAATAGTACAGTATAGTGGAGACCAGGCAACACTTAATGAATATCATGTTATAACAGTATCCCAAGAAGGGAGAAACAGTAACAATACGACATATGGCCATAGTCACAGTGATCCATAATGTACACTTGCCAGGTGACAACTGTGGAAACTTAAAGACTTGGCGGATTTATCAGCAATAGTAACAGTAACAGTCAGCATGATACGAGGCCTAACAGTCTCAAAACAGTTTATAAAAGGTAGAAACACTATTTATGAAATTAATTTTAGTGATAATATCTTCAATCAATCCATAAATAAATATTTTGAAATATACTAGTTTAGAAAAAAATTCATAAAATATCCACACTATGGTATTCCTTTCTAAAAATGTTCTATTTATCTATAGAACAGTTATAAATATATGCTAGTACTTTCACGTACGTAAAAGTCATTAACATGAATTTTTAAATATTATTTTTCGGTATTTAATAAAATATGCGACTTTAATAAATAATATGAAAATCACTTAGAAATTCCTTTCTTTCTAATATTTAAGAATATTAAAGATAATTTCATAAAATTTCTAGAATTTTTGGCAGTATAACGGCTGTTTCTAACCTAGCCTTCATGCATTGAAAACACAGTATATAAACCCACCAGTATCCACAGTTTCACCAATTCCAAAGTAATTGACTTTCAAAACAATTTCATAAAAATTATTTTAAATCATAACATGCATTCACAGTATCCCTACAGCTTCCATACTCATCCCTTACCTGTCTTTTCCTATTGACTTGCCAACTGCACCACACGATAATTCCTCACTCTTGGGTTGCAAAACATTATAGCAACACTATCATTTCTCCACATTCTAATTTATAACTAATTTTTTGCCACTAAATTCTACCACATTGTCTACAAAAATTATTAAACTAGTATAATTTACACCGGTGCTAAAACATAACTATGCCAAATCAACTCCGATTTTAATTTCGATTGCACCGGTAGTCTCCTATTAATTTATACATTCTCATAGAACCTAGAATAAATCAAATTGAGCGTCATTTCCTTCTCCCCTTCATGTGGCCGAATACACTATGTAAGGATTCCTTAAGTTTTTCAACAAATTAAGCTTAATTCCATGCTTTATCATTAATTTCTCTCTCCTACAGCATTTTCATGCATCAAAACACAATGTATAGTAAACTTCTCTTCATGGCCGAAACCCTAGGGGAGGAATTGAGTGAATTTTGATTCAATCTAATACCAAAAGCATGCTTAACACACTTGTTTACATCACTAACTATCATTAATTTATGAAAAACAAGCAAGCTTAATGTTACCTTAGTATGGCCAAAACTTGTGGGATCCCTTTCCTCTTGACTTTGTTGCTTGACAATAAGATATGGCTATGGGCTTATAGAGGATTGAATTTAGAACAATTCTGTAGAAGAAATTTTTATGATTTAAAGTAGTTTACTAGGTGTTTTCTAAGCATTTTCTTTTCTTCACTAAGCTTGTTAATGGAGAAAGAATGGGAGGTTGAAGATGATGAGGTGTGGCTTGCCCTTTAAGTGTGGAGAATTATTTAGAATCTTCACTTAATAGTAAAATGACCAAAATGCCCTTGGTTGTGAGAAATTTGGACAACTTTGCCCTTAAACTTCCATAATTTTTCTAACAATCAAAGTTAACTCCAAAATATTTTATTTCATCACTAAATATTATTATTGAACATAATTTAATGAATGGATGGGGTTTATTAAGGTTTGACTGACCCTAAGGGTGAAATTTCAAAAATACCCTAATCGAGCCAATCACGTAAATTTCTGATTTCACCACCAATTTAATCTATCTATTGACATAGCCTAGAACTTATTTATACATAGATTATCATACTTCAGTCAATTAGTCAAAAGTCAATTTAGTTTGAACATTATTTACGAAAGTCCAACCGAGCTGTGTCCTTAATCGTCATTTTCTAAATTGTTGGCACACTTCCCAAAAATAATTTAAATAAAGGATTTTGGGTTCTAAATTCTTACCATGGGCTTATTTGACTCTCTGTACAATATCCTTCCAATCTACTTTACAATAAGATATTTTTGTGGGATCCCTTTCCTCATGACTTTGTCTACTTTACAATAAGATATGGCTATGGGCTTGTAGAGGATTGAATTTAGAACAATTTTGTAGAAGAAATTTTTATGATTTAAAGTAGTTTACTAGGTCTTTTCTAAGCATTTTCTTTTCTTCACTAAGCTTGTTAATGGAGGAAGGATGGGAGGTTGAAGATGATGAGGTATGGCTGGCCCTTTAAGTGTGGAGAATTATTTAGAATCTTCGCTTAATAGTAAAATGATCAAAATGCCCTTGGTTATGAGAATTTTGGACAATTTTACCCTTAAACTTCCATAATTTTTCTAACAATCAAATTTAACTCCAAAATATTTTATTTCATCACTAAATATTATTATTGAACATAATTTAATGAATGGATGGAGTTTTATTAAGGTTTAACTGACCGTAAGGGTGAAATTTTAAAAATATCCCTACCGGACCAATCACGTAAATTTCTGATTTCATCACCGATTTAATCTATTTATTGACATAGCCTAGAACATATTTATACATAGATTATCATACTTAAGTCAATTGGTCAAAAGTCAATTTAGTTTGACTATTATTTACGAAAGTTCAACAAGGTTATGTCCTTAATCGTCACTTTCTAAATTGTTTACACACTTCCAAAAAATAATTTGAATAAAGGATTTTGGGTTCTAGATTCTTACCATAGGCTTATTTGACTCTCCATACAATATCCGTCCAATCTCTGATCCATCCAGGCACTATTGGGCCTGTGGAAACCATTACACTGTTTCCTTGATTACCTACGAGATACATAGGAATTGAACAATGGTAAGAAGTATGACATATGTAACAGTATCAGAATATATGACTCTCATAGGAGTCCATTAACTATGATTCTCCAAAACTTGTAGTCAGTTGCTTGAATGAATAGCATTATCCTAGTCTTCCAATATGCATAGTTTTAACCATTAAAGAGTAGTGGTCTAACCGTAAAGCGTCCCTCTCCTACCAAAGGTGTAGCTATATTAGTTTGAGTCACCTAGATTGTTTAAACTCGATGGAAATTACTCCAAATTAAGCTCAAGCCCAAGCCCAAGCTTTGATACCAATTGTTGGCTCTACCGAGAGGGAGGTGAATTGGTTTTTCAACTAAATTTAAGTTTTAAAGGCTTAACTAACGAATAAAACAGTTTATGCACTGAATTCACTAATGCAATAAATAAAGAGTAAGGGAGAGAAAGCAAACACAAGATTTTATAGAGGTTTGGCCAATTCTCTTGCCTACGTCCTCTCTCGTTGATCCACTTGTCAAGGTGTTGATTCAGCTCTTCTTTGGAATTTAATACACACCACTTCAAGGTGTGTTGAGACCTCTTACACTTCCTTTTGTAGGTTTAGGAAGAAACCTCTTTAACCAATCCCTTGTAAAGCTACGTAAACTCTCAAAAGATAGCCTCACAAGATTACACTCCTTTTTTTAAATATAGATTTGAGTTTGAGATGGATTGTGTACAATACAAAGATCTCTCAAAGATAGAAATACACAAATGAAATACAAAGAGTATGATGAAGAGAAGATTTGAGTTTTGAAGTCTTTCTTGAAGATTAGAGAAGATGATGAGTGCTTGTTCTACCCTCCAATCTCATAAATGTTGGTATTTATAGTGCACCCAAGGATGAGGATTGTTGTTGGAGCATTTAATGCGTTTTTGCCCGTTGAAACCCTTAGAAACTAACCGTTGGGCACAAAATCTGTGACATGGGATTGATCCTCAACCTTAAGGGATCGATCCTCAATCTTAAGGGATCGATCCTCTTTAGCTTTGTTGAGCATTTGGGCCATTTTGTCTTCCTGGGATCGATCCTCTAGGTTTAGGGATCTATCCTTCAAGTCCTAATTAGCATTTGAAGCATTCTGTCATCTTGGGATGTGATAACCGTAAAATTTTCAATTTATTGGAAATTAGTAATATTGGAAATTAATATTAAAGAAAATAGAAATATCGTTGGAGATTAGAATATGGTGGAATATTCCGAGAATTGAGGAAGTGATGGATCGGGAAATTAGTGTGAAGGAAAATCAAATTGGAAATAAGATTAAGGGTGGAATTATGGAAAATAATTAAAGAGAAAATTTAATTTGGATAAATTAAAATCCAAATTAAATAAGAAAATGAGAAAAGAATATAATATATGAATATGTATACAAAGGAAATACAAATTAGTAATTTATATTTTGTGTATAGATATGTATATATAGACACATGATTTAAAATATAAATATATATACACACACACACACACACACATATAAAATGTATATTGTAGTTAATTTAAATTATATGTATATATATGTTGTAATATAATAAGTATCTATATAATATTATATTATATAGTATGTACTTTATAATATAATATTAATATTATATTTATAAAGTAAATTATAAATATAATATATAATAAAAATAAAATAAAACAAAAAAAAGGAAAAGAAGAGAAGAATCGGGAAAATCTCGATTCTTCCCCGATGAAGGCCGGCTGACGGGAAGAGAGAAGAGGAGAGACGTCGTCGTCGGCCAAAGAGAAAAGGAAGGAAGCCACCGACGGCGGAAGAAAGGAAGAAAACAGAAGGCGGAACCGGCGAAAACCGAAAGAGAAAGGGGAAGAAGAAAATGGCGGTGCCGGCCGGTCTTGGCACCGCCACAGCCACCTCGACCTCGGCGGAGGTGAGGGGAAGGAGAAGAGAGCCACCGGTGAGGCCACCGACTGCGGAGGAAGGCCGACGGAGGAGGAGAAGAAACCGAGGCAAACCGAGTAGATCCGTCGTCATGCAGTCGAACCAGGCCGAACGGAGGCCACTGGTAGCTTCGTCGTGCCGTCGGTAAGCTGAGGAGCTGCCAAACCGCTGGAGAACCGGCCACCGGAGAAGAACCGGCGGTGAGGGGGGTGACCGGTTCGGCTGGAAAGGAAAGAAAAAGAAAAAGGAAAAAGAAAAAGAAAAGAAAAAGGAAAAAGAAAAAGAAAAAGGAAAAAGAAAAGAGAAAAAGAAAAAGAAAGAAGGAAGAAAAAGAGAAGGAATTTCGGGAATTGGGAAAATTCCCGAGAATTGGAAAAATTACGAAAAATCCCGGGAATTACGAAAATCGGTAAGAAATCCCGGAAAGTGTTAAATTATTTAAATAATTTAGTTATTTAAATAATTATGGAAAAATTCTAAAATTTAGAATTTAAATTACAGAAAATTCCCTCGATGACCGAGCTGATGGAATCGGGCGAGGTGAACACGGGCGCGACCTTCGAGAGTCAGTCGTCGACCCGAAACAGGTAAGGGAGACATGTCAGCCTGTAAGGATATTTGGCACACATGTTTTAAATTATGCATTTAAATTTTTATAAATGCTATTGATAATGATTGGTTGGAAAATTGTGGTGATTTATCGGTTGAGATTTAAACTGTATTTTCCGTGCAGGAGGCTAGCCAATCAGCAGCCGTTATACTGCCAAAAATTATTGAAAAAATTACCAAAAATCATAATAAATGACTTTTCATTACGAGAAACGATTTTCAATCACGAAAATCGAGAAATCGATTAGTTTTCATAAAACATGAATATATTGATATTTAATTTTAAATTATTCATGTTTTGAAAATGGTGAAAAAGGAAATCACCTAAATTTATCCCAATAGGTGATATTTCACATGAAACGAGGTAAAAAACGAAAAGGACCAAAGTGAATATTTTAATAATATTTCTTCAAATATTCACTTGATTTTCATAAATAATCTTTTTGGGTTCAATTGTGAAAATAAGTGTTTATAGAAAATTCCATAAAGGTAATTAAAGGTGGAAAACAATGTTTTGAGACTAAAAGGTCTCTGCATGTGTTTACAAAGAAAACACGGGACGGGAGTGTTGATTTGGAAAATAAATATTTTAATTTTCCATAAATCATAAAAATAATTTATTTGAATCCCGATAACTTTGAAAATCATGTTTTTGATAGAAAGTACAGAAAAGCGTGCGTATGTCTTTTACGGTGAAAAAGGACAGTTATGACATTTTATATTTTACAGTGATCATTTTATAAACTGTTTTCACTGTATGGAAAATGTGATTTATACTGTTCTATAATATTTAGAACGTTTTCGGGAATGATGACCCCAGTATGAATATTTTATAAATTGTTATTCATAAGATGAAAATATTTTCCTTATGAATATTTGTGGATTGATTGAATTTATATTCAGTGAAATTGATTTCATAAATGGGGTTTATATCACGTGTTTATTATTTTGAGACTGTTAGGCCCCATATCATGCTCACGTGTCACGTGTTAGTGCTGATAGATACTGATCCTATTATCAGCGTCCTAGTGGACACCTGATCAGTGCACACTAAGGACCCCATAGACTATGGCCATAGATCTCATGTGTTTCCCCTATTAGGGATGATATTATTATAGCATGATATATTTAGGGTGTTGCCTGGTCTGCATGATACTGATCTAAAAGCTACCGTATACTGTTTACTGAATTGGTAGCTACTGTTTACTGTTTTCTGGTTGAACCGTATCAAGATACTGTTTTACTAAATATACTGTTTTACTGAACTGTAAGATACGGTTACTGAACTAACGAGAAATTAATGGTTATTCAAAAAGAATAACATTGAAAATTATTTCTAAAATAGAAATAATTACATAGTGATTTATCAAATTATTTGGATATTTACAAACCACTATACTGTCACGTGTTTTTTTTTTAACTGTACTGAAGAGAATAGAAGTAAACCACTGTTTTACTACTGAACTGTCACGTGTTTTAAAACATACTGAAGTGAAGAGAAACAAATGGTTTACTGTACAGAAAACGAATATTAAATCGTTTTGAGAACAATTTATACAATACTCTCTATAGTTGCTTCTAGGTTCCGGGACAAGATAGGTATTTCAAAATACCTGCCTTACTCCATCCGGATCTCTAGCCGGCTGTAGTATCCTTCCTACATGTGAGCCTAGAACCTCTAGGAAGATTTAAAGAAAGTGAAAAATTATTTTCAGCATATAGGTGGCTGAATATCAAGTGTTGCATATAACTCTCTTACTGAGCTGTGGTTTACTCACTCCCCAATATTAACATTTCAGATTTTCAAGGACTAAGAGACCTGACATACGAGCATTTCGGCTGTGCATTTGGGGACACTACGACAACTTGATTTATAATATGAGGTATGATCATTTATTTTCTGTATTTAGACTTACTTTCAGTACTACTTTCTTGAGAATTAAGATAGGTGATGTAATTGATATTACTAAATTTATATTTAATAGTTAAATGAATATGAAAAGTAAAGTATCACAGATAGCCCAACCGGATAAGTTGTATAGAAATACGTGAAAATGTGGTCACGGGATGTGACAAATTTAATGGTATCAGAGCATGGTTGGCTTGATGTCTGTTGATACTTTTGGAATGAAAACGTGTCGGAAATGTTAATATCCCCTGTAGTACTGTGTAGTCTAAATGCATAAAGAAAATAAATGATAGCAAATTGAGTAAAATGATTTTAAGGGAGTGAGAAATTATAAATTGAGAATGTTAAAGAGGAGAATAGGCTCAGAAATTACCAGAAAATTGGTGATTCTTATAATCTAAATAAATGCCTGTTCGGTAAGGAATCGGAAGGACTCGGTGAGGGTCCCACCAAAACTTTACGGTTTAGATCGAACTGAGACCTGAAAATGATGGTATGAAGGAGGGGAATGACATATCATCATTAAATAGACTTTAAGATCACCGATTGAGGGTAATTGAAAGAGAGAGAAAATTTTTTGCCAAAAATGACCAAAATACCCCTGCTTTCAAAATTTTACCGGGAGTTAGAATTGTGAAGACCGAGAATTTTCTAAATAGATATAAGGTATCCGGAAAAATTTAATTTGGACAAATTAAAATCCAAATTAAATAAGAAATGAAAAGGAAAATTAAATTGGAAATAAAAAATGAAGGAGGAAATTTAATTTGGATAAATGGAAATCCAAATTAAATAAGAAAATGGAGAAAACAATTTTTGGATATTTAGAAATCCAAAACTTAATAAGAAATAAAAATATTTTGATATATTTATATAATGATATTATATAAATATACCTTGGATAAATATAAATATTATTTTTGTGTTAAAAGTGTAAAAAGTATATATATAAATATATATTTTTTGATACAAAATATGTATTTAAATACATATTATGAATAGTGTATATATATATTGTTAAAATAAAATATATATTACTAATAATATAATTATAGATATAATTATATTAAAAAAAAGACAAGAAAAGAAAAAAAGACTGGAATCGGGATAACCCGATTCCCAGTTTTCCTTTCTCCTCTGTTACCATAACAGAGGAGAAATGGAAAGGGAGCCGACCCCTGTTGGCTTACCGGAGAAGGAGCGACGCCGCCGGCGAGCCGTGATGGAGGAAGAGACGCTGACGCCGACGGCGGGGAAAGGAAAAGGAAACAGAAACGAAGCGAAAACGGGAGAATGCGGGGCGAAACCGAAGAAGAAAAAAAAAGAAAAGAGGGAAGTGGCGGTGCCGGCCGGTCTAGGCACCGCCACCCCAACCCCGAGCTCGGTGGAGCTGAGGGGAAGCAAAGGAAGACCACTGGCGAGGCAAAGGACGGCGGAGGAAGGAAGAAACGGAGGAGGAAGGAACCGAGAGCCACCGTTCCAGATCCGGCACCGTCGCCGGTGATGGGGCGAAACCGAGGCCAGATCGAAAGTCCTCGCAACCTCGGCAAGCTGTTGGGTGGCCGAACCGCCGGAATGGGTGGCCGTCGATGGCCGAACCGGCCAGCCAAAGGCTGAACCGACTGAACCGGTTCGACCCGACCCGACCTGGTCTGACCCGACCCGAACCGGTTCAGGAAAAAAAAAAACAGAACAGAAAAGAAAAGGAGAGAAAAAGAAAGAAAGGAAAAAGGGAAGGAGAAGAAAGAAGAAAAAAGAAAGAAAAAAGAAGGAAAGAAAAGAAAAGGATTGGTAAGGAAAAAAAAATAAATTGATTGATATTTATTGAATAAGTTTATTTATATATATTTATGTAAGTGCAATTGGTGTTGAAATTGTAGCGGAAGTGACAAAGACGTGATAGGCGTTCGACGAAGCTTGGAGCTCGTCACGGCGCTAAGTTTCAGCGTCAGGTAAGATACTTTTATAAAGCATTAGTAGCATCATATTGTATGTGGGATTTTATGATTTTTATATGATGCATAGATGGAATGAATTTAAATGGAATTGTGAAAATTTTTGTATGATTTATAGATTGAATTGATGTTAAAAATGCTAAGAAGACCCACAACTGATGGTGGGGGTCTTAGTAAGAGATAAAGAAAATGTGAGAATCAACGGCTGCAATTATAAACTGTTTTCTGTGCAGGAGGCTTAGTAAAAATTAAGCCGTTATGCTGCCAAAATTTTTAGGAAAATATCTGAGGAAAAAGATTAAATTTCTCACATAAATGGAATCTTGGAGATAATTATTGGAAATAAATATTAAAAGGATTTTATGGTATTTCTGAAAGAGTTTGATATTGAAATCGATGGGAAAATAGATCATTGAAAACGATAATGTGATGAATTATATGGTCTAAACCTTATAGAATTGATAAATCAAATGATTTTAATATCACAAATGGTATCAAGTTGAGATTAAGGTGAAATTAATTATTAGACGGATCACAGATAAAAGTGATGATAATTATATGATACAACTTAAAAGAGAAAAATCGAAGTTGTGATTTAGATGGTCAAATGATAGAATGACAGAATTATCAATCGAGTGACGATTATAGAATTGATAGATTCAAATAAATGGACCGTCTTAGTGGTATGATTGTGATATCGATGTTAAATAGATGTGAACTGATATTTTTGCAATAATATGGATAGTCGCAAGGCGACTCAAATGATTGAAACACTTTTGATAGTGGAAATTGGCAAATTCTTTTAAGTGGTAAATTGCCAATCAAAAATCGAGGATTATGATATTACATTCTACAGGCCATATGAAAAGTGAATTGAGGATTATGATATGATTTTATGATAGTGAATGAAATTGAACCGCAAGTCGAAAATTCTGAATATGTACCAATAGGTCAAACCATAAATGGAATTGATAAGCGATTATTGATCTTGTGGTTCTACGATCCTCGATGTCGACTCTGGAATAGATATCGAATGAGGATATTAGTATTTCATAATTTCAGTATCTTGATGGCTATATGGAAACATGATATTTAGATGCTCATAGATACTAAGAGGATTCACACTGATGATGTGGTTCTAGTATCGGTAATAAAAGTACAATTGATTATTATAGTCGATAATTATCAAAAAAGGATATTGAATACCGAATGGTTGAATACCAAGTGATCTGGTTATTAAATAATTAGAGTATTGAGCAATCTGAATACTGAGTGAAATGAATCTTGAATGATTTGAATAGTGATTTACTGATTTGACATAAAGAAAGTCTTGAAATCGAATAATTGATGGTGACAAAGTTAAATGAATCGCTTCAGCGTATTTGATGGAAATAATACCGAAGTTGCATACTGAAATGTTTTATAGCATCGCATTTAAGCATGCTTTCTTGCAACTTGAAACATTTTAATAATGTTTAGATGAATACTGAAAAGTATTGATTTGTTTTGAAATGAAAGTATATGGTAGATATATATATTTTGATATATGAAATATCATACAGAATTTTACCATATGCTTTACATGATATTGAAAATAAAGCTATAGATTTAAATGTTTTATGAGACTGTAGGCACCCTAAAAGAATTAAATTCAATAAAGCATAGTGGAAACCGCCTAATTGGAGCTTTGCTCATTAGGCAGATATGCTTGTCCGACAATAGTCGTGGACAGGTCTCAGTCATGCCTGATCAGTGGGGCTGAGAGAGATGAGGTTTATGGCCATAGATAGCTCCCTAGTTGGTTTCCAGAGGACGATGACATGATTTTCACTGCTAGCTACAGTGAATTAAGTCTTTATTGATAGAGAGATGATAGGGATCTAGCCTAGTCTCCAACCGATATGATATGAAGTCTAGAGTATGATTTTATTGATATGAACTCTAGACTTGACATGATTTATACTGTACATGAAACAGATTTGAAATGAAATATGTTTTGAAACAGTGCATGTTTTAAATATGTCTTAAAAGTCCATGAGATATGATTTCGACACTTATATGATTATATGTGATTTTGTGTCGAACATGGCATGATATGCGGTCTAGAGTATAACTTGATTTGATATGAACTCTAGACCTGATATGATTTACAGTATATGTTTTAAAAGTACATGATAAATGATTTCGACACTTATATGATTTATATACGATTTTGTGTCAAATTTAAAATGATATGCGGTCTAGAGTATAAATTGATTTGATATGAACTCTATACCTGATATGACTTATAGTATGTGAAAATGTTTTAAAACCGCACATGTTTTAGACATGCTCTGAAAAGAATACATGAATGGAAATATTGAACATGTTTCTACCATGCCTTAAAGGCAAATTTGAAATGAATTGAAAATTTATATGTTGAGCATGTCCTAAGTATATATGATATGATTTGAAATGATAGCGGTTTATACAGAAAAATTACATGAATTGCATATTAAACCCTGATATGATAATATGCTTAGCATATGAGAATTCCATGAAGAATGTCATGACTCGACGTTAATGATGTTTCATCTATACGAGGACATGATATGATATGATATGATATATGAACATAAGATTGATATGAAGAGAATTCTGATCTTACTCTATCATGAGCATAAATTCCTATACGATAAGTGATATGAATTGATATAAGACGGGAATATGATTGTTAAATGCAAAGTGACTCGATAGGATATCTCAATTAAACATGAAGAATATATGAGGAGTACCATGACTCGGTGGTAACGATATTTCATCTATATGATGTCATGATATGATATGAAACATGAATATAGAATTACACGAAGAGAATTATGACTTCGTACCACCGCGATCATGATCCACAATATGAGAGTGGATAAGAGATGATATGAGAATTGATAAGAGATAATATGAGAATCGATAAGAGATGATAGAATACAGAAATATGATTATGAAATGAAAAGTAAATATGAGAATTGATATGAGATGATAGCATACCAAAGTATGATTATGAAATGAAAAGTGAAAATGAGAAGTGATAATGAGATGTATCGATGAGAAAGGATTAACTGTAATTGCATCCTTACAAGTTTTAAGCATTGCAGTTTAAGACAGTGTAATCCTACTCATGTATTTATATTAGTATCTTACTGAGCCGTGGTTTTGCTCACCCCACTAAATTTCATCTCTTTCAGATTATTGAAGTTAACATCTACCATGTGAGCTGCTCAGTGGGCATCGGAGACTGTATATGGACTTGGTACTAGTCTTCTGAGGTATATGTTTCTTATAAAATACTTGTTTACATGTAAGACTTAAATTGATGCACAGTACATATTCTGTTTAACAAGTCGGGATGTAACTAAGAATCATTTCTGTGGTTGTTAATATTTAAATGGAATGACTATAGGCCACCTAGATAGTATAGTAACTACACTGGCACCGAATACAAATCTTAAAAGGAAAAAGAAAAATTTAGTCCATAAATTTGTAGACTAAGAAAAGTAAAAGTATTAAAGGATAGTCGCGGCCTTCGGGTCGTGACAAGAATAGACCAACAGAAGTTGGAATTGAGTGATCTGACAGAGAAATTGATGATATAAAGCTGAATAATAAGCAGAATAATCCAATTATGGATTTTAGTGGACTTCTCTGTCAAAACTGAACAAGATCTGAAATGGTTAATATTAGTATGAGAAAGGATAATATCAGCACATGGATAATGAGATCATTGATTTCAATGTATACTGAGGAGAAAGAAATAAAATGTCAAAATGATGAAAATGCCCCTGTGTTGGGTGATGTTCGGAAAAGTGATAAAACCGAACTGAATTGGAATCCATTGATAGTAGTGGAGTCATTAATGGCATAAAGATGTCATATGAAATGAATATCACGATCCCTATTACTGATTCCACTTACACTTAGATTATGGACGCGAATTGCGAGTGACCTAGTGAACGGGCTAGGCTTCATGACAAAACCTCGAGGGGGCCAGTGGGCTCGCCAAAGAGGACAGTACACATGCGTAAAGGCGAACGGCGGACGGGCCGGGGCCTTGTATGATGCGATCCAATAAGAGTGTAGTGGAATGTTGTAAGATGATTGGCCCGATTATAGATTGTAAGGGCCTGAATTACGAGTGTATTGAAATGGAGGTTTATTGCGAGATCGTTGGATATTATGAAAAGTGAAATAATTACAGCAAATGACTGAGAAAGTGATTTGAAAATAAAATGGATGAAATCCATAGCAGTATAGTTGATTGAGGTTTTATACATTTATACTGTTTCTGAGGTATTAAATGAATATTTAATTATAGAACCGGACCATTGGAAATATGCATTGCAACTTGATGTACTGTATGAAGTATTGTAAATGAGTGAATAATGAAATCAAGGTAGAGTGTGTGTAAAAATGATTTGAATAGTAAATGTCTTTGCCTTGAGAATACACAGTGAAAATGACAGGACATAAGGATAAGATGTCCGAAATGATAAGAGATGTGTGATTAAAGAAAGTATCGAGGATGATTCCCGATAAATTTTTCAGAGTTATATGGATTGGAGAAATCGAGCTAACATTGACTCGATTGATGATATGAAATCTAATTCCAAGCTTATATCGGAGAATATAGAAAGAATCTGAAAAGCTTAAGAAAATAACTCTGGAAAATGTGTGAATAAGGAATTCACGTGTAAAGGTCTGAATGACGAAAATACAGATAGTGAAATTGAGAATAATGAAATGCACGTGTATAAGGTGTGACTAAGGGGAAATACAGATAACGTAAATTGAGGATAAGAAAGTTATCTGTATAAGTGTAAGTGAGAGAAGCACTAATGATACTGAGATGTAGATGAAATAAAGTGATATAGTAAATGTTTACTATCTAATAAAGTTCTCATGAAGAACAAGTATTCATCTATTTGAAAATGGACGCTTTATTAATCTGATCAGAGATATATGAGGAGTTATAAGACTAACCTCGGTATAAAGCATCCTTAGATAAAAGATTGGAGATTGATGTCCATAAGATGATGATTAAAACTCGAAGTGAATCTTTACGAATTCCTATTGAGGTTGCAAGGTTAATGAGTCGCCTTGTGAAGTATATAAACCTAAGGAGTGAGATATCGAAATAGTTAAAGATACAAATGGAACAGGAGCAGCATTATGGTATATAATCCTTTAAGCTCTTAGAGATTGTGGACTTATGTTAAGATTGGCTAATAAGAGACTTGGCTAGACAGTATCTCTTTCTGGGATATATGATCTCGAGATGACAGAATGACAGTGAATCTGTCTATGATAGTGAGATAATGATTGAGATACGAAAGTAAGGAGTCTAGCTAGATACTACTGCCAGTCTATAGAAGAGTGATGGGATTAGCTGCTCTACTAGTGAGACATAATTAGAGAAATAAAAGTTGGTAAATGGATAAGTGGGAAGAGAAGATGGTATGTAAAATGTTAAAAGATTTTAATAGTAGAATACCATACCACTTGAGAAAACTGACTAAGATGATGAGAGTGAAAATATGGAAATGAAATAAGAAAGTAGATTATATAATGAGTAAGGAACATAAAGTAGTTCTTGAAATTAAGACCGAAAGGCGATTTCAAGTGCGTTATCACATGACTGTGGCTAGATGTAAAATCAAGCCAAACTTGACAAGTGAAATTAATAATACTCAAAGGAGTAAGAAGAATGATATGTAATTGTATACTGCCAGTTATGTAATCGGACAAAAATGATATCCACACTTTGAAATGGTGGAATTGCATAAATAATGTGGTGATTAAAAGGATAAATTGAGTAATGTTGAATATATCATAAGGATAAGAGATGTAAAGACCATACTACATGAAGAGAAGATGATGGTCTCATGAGTTATTTCTATAAGAGATAATCAATAGTAAAGTCTGCAAGTGAGATGCAGCCTTGATGAAATAAAAGAGAAAATGACTATTGCGGACAATAAAGAGTCCAAAAGAAATATTAAGATATGGAAGTGATTATAGAATCACTTTCCATTATCAGACTCTTAGATTTTCTAGTGCCTCAGTCAAAGTATGAGTGAGAAACATTGGAAATGTATATGTACAGTTCCAGCGAGCATTACATGTGATGGAAGTCTCTGAGATGCCACATGCTTAATGAGAAATAGCAAAAGGCTTGAGATCCCAAGTGTACTGATAGCATCGCTCCATACTGATGTATACATATATGAGCGTGAGATGTAAACGCTACATGATATTAAAAGAGCGTGTGCATGAGATGTAAAAGTTACTGGGACAATTACATATAACTAACTAACATGTGAATTGATAGTTTTAAACTATATCGACTTGGCACTAAGTGAGAAAAATAGATAGTGAACAGCATAGATCAGTTGTGATATGGAAAATACTGTGCGTGGACTCTTATGTGAAAAGAGTGGAAATGAATAACTCCCGAATTGATAAATAAACTCACGGGAGTATAAATATATGATGAAAGACAAAAACGTAGTGGTCTAAAAGTAATTTTGAGGTTGAAAGTGTACTGGCAGTATTACTTAAAAGATGATCTAGAGGTCAGAAGTTGTAAGTATACGGCATATACCACCTTTGGACTTAAGTTAAATTCGGAGGACCGAATTTCTTAAGGTGGGGAGAATGTGATAACCGTAAAATTTTTCATTTATTGGAAATTAGTAATATTGGAAATTAATATTAAAGAAAATAGAAATATCGTTGGAGATTAGAATATGGTGGAATACTCTGAGAATTAAGGAAGTGATGGATTGGGAAATTAGTGTGAAGGAAAATCAAATTGGAAATAAGATTAAGGGTGGAATTATGGAAAATAATTAAAGAGGAAATTTAATTTGGATAAATTAAAATACAAATTAAATAAGAAAATGAGAAAAGAATATAATATATGAATATGTATACAAAGGAAATACAAATTAGTAATTTATATTTTGTGTATAGATATGTGTATATATATATATATATATATATACATGATTTAAAATATAAATAAATAAATAAATATATATATATATATACATATAAAATGTATATTGTAGTTAATTTAAATTATATGTATATATATGTTGTAATATAATATATATCTATATAATATTATATTATATAGTATGTACTTTATAATATAATATTAATATTATATTTATAAAGTAAATTATAAATATAATATATAATAAAAATAAAATAAAAACAAAAAAAAGGAAAAGAAGAGAAGAATCGGGAAAATCCCAATTCTTCCCCGATGAAGGCCAGCCACCGTCGGCCAGCCAAGTGAGGAAGAGAGAAGAGGAGAGACGTCGTCGCAGGCCAAAGAGAAAAGGAAGGAAGCCACCGACAGCGGAAGAAAGGAAGAAAACAGAAGGCGAAACCGGCGAAAACCGAAAGAGAAAGGGGAAGAAGAAAACAGCGGTGCCGGCCGGTCTTGGCACCGCCACAGCCACCTCAACCTCGGTGGAGGTGAGGGGAAGGAGAAGAGAGCCACCGGTGAGGCCACCGACGGCGGAGGAAGGCCGACGGAGGAGGAGAAGAAACCTAGGCAAACCGAGTAGATCCGTCGTCATGCCGTCGAACCATGCCGAACGGAGGCCACCGGTAGCTTCGTCGTGCCGTCGGTAAGCTGAGGAGCCGCCGAACCGCCGGAGAACCAGCCACCGGAGAAGAACCGGCGGTGAGGGGGGTGACCGATTCGGCTGGAAAGGAAAGAAAAAGAAAAAGGAAAAAGAAAAAGAAAGAAGGAAGAAAAAGAGAAGGAATTCCGGGAATTTGGAAAATTCTCGAGAATTCGAAAATTACGAAAAATCTCGGGAATTACGAAATCGGTAAGAAATCTCGAAAAGTGTTAAATTATTTAAATAATTTAGTTATTTAAATAATTATGGAAAAATTCTTAAAATTTAGAATTTAATTTCCAGAAAATTCCCTCGATGACCGAGCTGATGGAATCGGGCGAGGTGAACACGGGCGCGACCTTCGAGAGTCAGTCGTCGACCCGAAACAGGTAAGGGAGACATGTGCAGCCTGTAAGGATATTTGGCACACATCTTTTAAATTATGCATTTAAATTTTTATAAATGCTATTGATAATGATTGGTTGGAAAATTGTAGTGATTTATCGGTTGAGATTTAAACTGCATTTTCCGTGCAGGAGGCTAGCCAATCGGCAGCCGTTATACTGCCGAAAATTATTGGAAAAATTACCAAAAATCATAATAAATGACTTTTCATTACGAGAAACGATTTTCAATTACGAAAATCGAGAAATCGATTAGTTTTCATAAAACATGAATATATTGATATTTAATTTTAAATTATTCATGTTTTGAAAATGATGAAAAAGGAAATCACCTAAATTTATACCGATAGGTGATATTTCACGTGAAACGAGGTGAAAAACGAAAAGGACCAAAGTGAATATTTTATTAATATTTCTTCAAATATTCACTTGATTTTCATAAATAACCTTTATGGGTTCAATTGTGAAAATAAGTGTTTATAGAAAATTCCATAAAGGTAATTAAAGGTGGAAAACAGTGTTTTGAGACTAAAAGGTCTCTGCATGTGTTTACAAAGAAAACACGGGACGGGAGTGTTGATTTGGAAAATAAATATTTTAATTTTTCATAAATCATAAAAATAATTGATTTGAATCCCGATAACTTTGAAAATCATGTTTTTGATAGAAAGCACGAAAAAGCGTGCGTATGTGTTTTACGGTGAAAAAGGACAGTTATGACATTTTATATTTTACAGTGATCATTTTATAAACTGTTTTCACTGTATGGAAAATGTGATTTATATTGTTCTATAATATTTAGAATGTTTTCGGGAATGATGACCCCAGTATGAATATTTTATAAATTATTATTCATAAGATGAAAATATTTTCCTTATGAATATTTGTGGATTGATTGAATTTATATTCAGTGAAATTGATTTCATAAATGGGGTTTATATCACGTGTTTATTATTTTGAGACTGTTAGGCCCCATATCATGCTCACGTGTCACGTGTTAGTGCTGATAGATACTGATCCTATTATCAGCGTCCCAGTGGACACCTGATCAGTGCACACTGAGGACCCCATAGACTATGGCCATAGATCTCATGTGTTTCCCCTATTAGGGATGATATTATTATAGCATGATATATTTAGGGTGTTGCCTGATCTCCATGATACTGATCTGAAAGCTACCGTATACTGTTTACTGAATTGGTAGCTACTGTTTACTGTTTTCTGGTTGAACCGTATCAAGATACTGTTTTACTGAACTGTAAGATACGGTTACTGAACTAAAGAGAAATTAATGGTTATTCAAAAAGAATAACATTGAAAATTATTTCTAAAATAGAAATAATTACAGAGTGATTTATCCAATTATTTGGATATTTACAAACCACTATACTGTCACGTGTTTTTTTTTTAACTGTACTGAAGAGAACAGAAGTAAACCACTGTTTTACTACTGAACTGTCACTTGTTTTAAAACATACTGCAGTGAAGAGAAATAAATGGTTTACTGTACAGAAAACGAATATTAAATCATTTTGAGAACAATTTATACAGTACTCTCTACAGTTGCTTCTAGGTTCCGGGACAAGACAGGTATTTCAAAATACCTGCCTTACTCCATCCGGATCCCTAGCCGACTGTAGTATCCTTCCTACATGTGAGCCTAGAGCCTCTAGGAAGATTTAAAGAAAGTGAAAAATTATTTTCAGCATATAGGTGGCTGAATATCAAGTGTTGCATATAACTCTCTTACTGAGCCGTGGTTTGCTCACTCCCCAATATTAACATTTCAGATTTTCAAGGACTAAGAGACCTGACATACGAGCATTTCGGCTGTGCATTTGGGGACACTGCGACAGCTTGATTTATAATATGAGGTATGATCATTTATTTTCTGTATTTAGACTTCCTTTCAGTACTACTTTCTTGAGAATTAAGATAGGGGATGTAATTGATATTACTAAATTTATATTTAATAGTTAAATTAATATGAAAAGTAAAGTATCACAGACAGCCCAACCGGATAAGTTGTATAGAAATACGTGAAAAATGTGGTCACGGGATGTGACATGGGATCGATCCCATGATGGGGGGGATCAATCCTTCAAGCCCAAATTTTAGTTTTGGGGCATTCTGCCACTTAGGGATCAATCCCATGAAGGAGGGGATCGATCCTTTCATTCAAAATTACATTTTTCTGGACAATTTTGAGTTTAAATACATATAGTCTTTGATCCCAAATCATTTCTCAATTTCATGTAAATATTTCTTAACTTAGCCAAGTGAAAAATTTAGTCCAAACATTTATTAAGTAATTTTCTTAAAATTTTAATCAATTAGTTCAATGGAAAATTACTTAATTTTATATTTTCCAAGTGCATTGTAATAGGATTTTGGGTTCTAGATTCTTACCATAGGCTTATTTGACTCTCCATACAATATCTGTCCAGTCTCTGATCCATCCAGGCATTATTGGGCCTGTGGAAACCATTACACTGTTTCCTTGATTACCTACGAGATACATAGGAATTGAACAATGGTAAGAAGTCTGACATATGTAACAGTATCAGAATATATGACTCTCATAGGAGTCCATTAACTATGATTCTCCAAAACTTGTAGTCAGTTGCTTGAATGAATAGCATTATCCTAGTCTTCCAATATGCATAGTTTTAACCATTAAAGAGTAGTGGTCTAACCGTAAAGCGTCCCTCTCCTACCAAAGGTGTAGCTATATTAGTTTGAGTCACCTGGATTGTTTAAACTCGATGGAAATTACTCCAAATTAAGCTCAAGCCCAAGCCCAAGCTTTGATACCAATTGTTGGCTCTACCGAGAGGGAGGTGAATTGGTTTTTCAACTAAATTTAAGTTTTAAAGGCTTAACTAACGAATAAAATAGTTTATGCACTGAATTCACTAATGCAATAAATAAAGAGTAAGGGAGAGAAAGCAAACACAAGATTTTATAGAGGTTTGGCCAATTCTCTTGCCTACGTCCTCTCTCGTTGATCCACTTGTCAAGGTGTTGATTCAGCTCTTCTTTGGAATTTAATACACACCACTTCAAGGTGTGTTGAGACCTCTTACACTTCCTTTTGTAGGTTTAGGAAGAAACCTCTTTAACCAATCCCTTGTAAAGCTACACAAACTCTCAAAAGATAGCTTCACAAGATTACACTCCCTTTTTTAAATATAGATTTGAGTTTGAGATGGATTGTGTACAATACAAAGATCTCTCAAAGATAGAAATACACAAATGAAGTACAAAGAGTATGATGAAGAGAAGATTTGAGTTTTGAAGTCTTTCTTGAAGATTAGAGAAGATGATGAGTGCTTGTTCTACCCTCCAATCTCATAAATGTTGGTATTTATAGTGCACCCAAGGATGAGGACTGTTGTTGGAGCATTTAATGCGTTTTTGCCCGTTGAAACCCTTAGAAACTAACCGTTGGGCACAAAATGTGTGACATGGGATTGATCCTCAACCTTAAGGGATCGATCCTCTTCAGCTTTGTTGAGCATTTGGGCCATTCTGTCTTCCTGGGATCGATCCTCTAGGTTTAGGGATCTATCCTTCAAGTCCTAATTAGCATTTGAAGCATTCTGTCATCTTGGGATCGATCCCATGATGGGGGGGATCAATCCTTCAAGCCCAGATTTTAGTTTTGGGGCATTTTGCCACTTAGGGATCAATCCTTTCATTCAAAATTACATTTTTCTAGACAATTTTGAGTTTAAATACATGTAGTCTTTGATCCCAAATCATTTCTCAATTTCATGTAAATATTTTTTAACTTAGCCAAGTGAAAAATTTAGTCCAAACATTTATTAAGTAATTTTCTTAAAATTTTAATCAATTAGTTCAATGGAAAATTACTTAATTTTATATTTTCCAAGTGCATTGTAATAAAAAATTTTCAATATATACTTGCACTTGAAATTGTTATAAAAGCTTTATGCAAATTTACAAATAAACATTAAGCATTTAATTGTGCTTAAATTTTTGTCATTTCAAAATATTTAATTGTCAATTTAAAGCTAACAAATGAGAATTTTTTTATAAATAGAATATTTCTTATAGTTTTATATTCAAGTCAATTATTAAAACACTCTTTTTTCTAACACATATTATTTAAAATTATGATTAAAATATTTTAAAATGTTTATATTATTATTTTAATAATTTAAAAAATATTTTAAAATAAAAATATTATTTTATGGTAAAATATTCTCACTGATCATCCAAACTTGTGGCATTGGCTGAATGCCTCTGCTTTTTGGAGGCAACTGTGGTTTGATTTTCATTATATCACAAAATATCCTAGCAGACTTTTGTTTAAATCACTTTAGCCACAACCCGGTGTCCAAGATAAAGAAGAAGAAACGAGTTCCACAAAACATATATATACTTTCCAAATACGAAATAATATAATCAGTTTGAAGATTGCTATTAAAGAGCATTCTCCTAGATTTCGAATAAAAATGTTTTCCTTTTGCACCAAGAAAAGATTTAGGTTTTGCTGGATAGGATTGAAAACAAAATTAAAGGGATGAAAGATTAGAGGAGAAGAAAAGTATTAAGATGGAAAATATATTATTTTTTTTTCACAAACGTGTTTGGTAAAATTGAAAAGTAAAGAAAATAAAATAGAAACAAAGTGATTGGCAGTAATCAGATATTTTTACTTGATTTACTCATATGGATTACATTTTTTTTTCTTTTCCAAATTGGACAGATAACATTTTATGGGAAAGAAAGAAATACTCATCCCGGCCATTTCCTTAATTTCTATTTTTTGATGTACTAAGCATCTAAAAATTGGTTTACTTTTCATTTTTCTATCAATCATTTTTTTTATCTTTTCACTTTTTAAATTGTACCAAGCACAACTTTAAAACAAAATCTCAAGTGTCAAATAATTTTTTTTTTCCAAAAAAAAAGTGCAAAAATTTCATTCAATTGATATCCATTTTGCTCACACTCATAGAAATGTCCAAATTGTCATTACCAATAGTTTATTAATGATAGTCTAAGGGTCCATTTGGATGGCTAATGAGATTAGCTCAAGTGAGATTGAAAATAATGATAATAGTGAGATTGATTAGTTATTGTGGTGATAAGATTAGGTACGACTATAGCAGTAATCATGGTGAAATATGTGTTTGGATGTAAATGACTATTAAAAGGGCATTGGATAAAATTTTGTATATAATGAAATTATAGCATTTATATTTAATATTTGTAAAACTAATAAATAATTTCAAAATGTTACTAAAATTATCTTATATCAAATAATATTTTTTAATAAGTTAAAATTATTAAAATTATTTTTATGCATATTTTAATGCCAATTAACATTTAAAATCCTTAAAATTTTATTTAATAAATAGTGGCACAGTATATTTAGGATTTTAAATAGTAAACGTTTAACAATTATATATTATATATAAAATAATAGCTTATATATAATTATTTATAATTTAAATAAATACATAATTAAAATATAAAAAATAATAACAAAATAAAAAATGGAATATCGAGGATAAAAGGAAAAGCAAAAGGACTAAAAATTACACAATTGCATCGTGAAGTGCATCCACAAATGCACCCCTAGCCACAAGTGTAGTGCAAGCTAAGGTTAGGCCTTGGATGCCATTGTATTTCAGTGGAGGCGCTATGAAATCCAAATTAGGCCCAAGCGAATGTCAGTACAAATTTTTCCACAATTAGATCCACTAATGCTAAAATATTACTTATATTTGCTGGCATGGCTTTTGTCCATGCTTTAAAATGTTTTTATAAAAAGCATTCATCGTTGAACAAAAAAAAAGCATTAATCGACATTTTAAAATACTGGTAAAAGTCTTTAAATTTTCATATTTATTGAGGTATATTGACACTTAAAAACTGTCTTTAAAAATAATATTTTAACAAATGGAAGAGATTCGTTAATATCAAATTTATAATTTATTTTACGAAATTACTCAGTCACATTGCTGTTTTGTTTAATTCGTTCAAATTTATAATTTATTTTATGAATTTTTTTGTGTAAACAGTAAACCGTGGTGTTCCCATATCACCTTGGTATAAGGGTAATTCTCACTGACATTGTGTACCCAAAGAACTTTGAATTAGTGAGAATTCTAATACGAAACATCCCGCTATAGATCATTTTCATTTAAGAATTTAACAAAACCTTACACCATTTTAATCTTTTGAGTTAATTTATTTTATGAAATTACTCAATTATATTGTGGTTTAATTCGTTCCTGTTGAGTAGAGATTGACTGTATAAATTATTTGAATTTCATCAATGAAATTTTGTTTAAAAAATATATTAATCTACCTACATTGTTTAAAGTAATAATTTATAGATAAACATCTAGTTGATTGCATTATTTTTTTATTTAATAAGAATAAATTAATTATTAATTAGGCTTAATACCCAAATATGCCATTCACATTTGACATAAAATGAAATTAAGCTCTCAATATTTGATTGCATAGAAATTGGTCCTAAACATTTCATAATAATAGAATTATTTGCATTTCCGTTAAATTCTTTAATTTTCATTATCCTTACACAGTAACAAAACTTAACAACATTAGAGAAAGTCAACAAAAATATCCTTACTTTTATTATTTTGAAACGTTTAAGACTGATTTCCTTATAATTAAACGTTGAAAATATAATTCTATTTTATGCTAAACGTGAAAAACATATTTGAATATTAAGCCTATTAATTACTATCTAATGATCTAAAATATTTTTTAAAGTTACTATACTCTTCTAATTTATTAAAATTTATTAAATTAATTATTAATTACTACATTTGATGTAAATATATATTTATAAAATTGATGTTTAATTACTAAAATTTTTGTCACCTGATACCAAAAATTAAAAGCTTTGAAACGAAATATATATGAAAAATCATGGGAGCACGCATTTGTAAATTCCTAGTCGTTTAAACCTAAAATACATTCTTGACATCTCATATGAATCTCTTCAAAACAGAGTTTACCCTAACCCACGGTGAAACAAATGAGCCATGTTTATTGAGAGAATCAAATCGACCAGTTGTATAAATAACGCTATCAGCCCACCATTTAGCTGCATATATTGCGGAAAGATCATCAGGGAAAAGAGTTTGAGAGTATACAAAAGCATCGTTTGTTTATAGGGGCTTAAAGTTCTCTGTTGACATTAACAACTTGGAAAATTCTTCACATAAAATAAAAGGACTTTGGATAGAACAGTGAATGCACAGCAAACTTGCCACAATCAACCACCACAGCAAGAGCCGCAGGCAGGAAGGGAACCTGAAATATGGTACCAGCAAAAATTTAAAATATATATATTTAAAGTGTACAAATTACAAGGGAAAAAGAGAAAGATGATCATTCCCTGGAGACAAACAATTGTAAGTTTCCAAGCATAACAATAATAATAAAAGGCAAAGCACTTACTATGATCAATTCCTCGAACATTGTCTAGTCCACGTGGTGGTCGGCGTGGGCCGCCACCACCACCACCATATGGTCCACTTCCAGGTCCTCCTGAACCACCGTCCCATTTCTTGCTTGAACCAGAGCCTTTTCTATAGGCATCCGACTTTTCCATCTGAGGCACATCCATGATCAACATTCAAGTTTCAAATTGATTGGTGCAGGTTAACCAAAAAAAGGAATGCTAGCATTGACAACTGAGAAACTAAACTGAAAATCTTACCGAGAACAAGGTAGAAAAAAACACTCCTATGAAATTGATAATTGCCCAGAAGAAATCAGTGATGGTTCTCAGACGCCATATTGACCGCTTTGATTTCACAACACCTGAACAACCATACATGAACACATGTTTTACACAGCATTAAGAGAGCGGAAGTGTCCATAGCATTTGCAATAAGCGAAAGTTATGAAACAAGCCAATTTTGTCAGCACAAAGGCAATATGTTGTAGCACATCTTCAACTAACTAATACAGCAGAAAATGCTAAGCAGTGATTATCAGCCATAAACTCTATAAAAAAGTACAAGAATATTACCAACAGTGTTCACAATCAATCAAGTCAGGAGAGACAATCAATACTACTACATCCTCTTTCCAATTTACACTACACACACAACAACTACATGTCGAAGAACATAATGAACCGCGATTGAATTCGTATATCATATAGCATTAGGAATTAGAAAACAACACAGCTTCAGCAGGTACCACCCACTAGAGCCAATAAATCACACAAACTGTGCACAGATTAGTGAAAATGGCTTTAGAAGAAAAAATGTTAAATCATCAAAAGAAAAAAATATTTGGTAGAAATTTCAAAGAGGAATTTTTCAACACAATAGAAATTTATTGGGAATGACGTGCTAATTTCGATGAAAAACACCCACAAATACTGTCACGATTGCATTGTGATGTGGTTAATAATCTGTGCTTTGGGGCTCGACTGAACTGCAACCACAATGTCAAATGGATTCCAAATTTCTAATTGAAACTGATTTTAAATGTTACCAAAAAGGGGCTTTTTCATCAGAGTTTCCCAAACAACAATTCTGGAACCCAACGACAACACCAAACTAGGCCACGAGTAGCTGAAAACTTCATTTCAGCTGTTTAATAGCAGCACAACGAGATTAACTCAGTCGGATTCATATGCTAAAAAAGGCCAAAAATTCAAGATTATCCCAAACCTAAGCAATTCTCATCAAAATTCATCAAATTACCGACTAAAACCTAAATTACGATCCACAATCATCTAATTGATTACATAAATATGACAAATTCGTTCCTTTTCTTTTCCCACAACAAATTAGGGTTCCTATAATATCAAATTTCAATACAAAAAAAAAAACCTTATAAATCATAAAACGAATAATAATTGGCAATTGATTTCGAATGAAATTAAAAGATCAAATAACAGAAATCAAAAATTAAAATATTATTAAAAAAAGGAAAATTGAGAAAGTGAGAGAGGATCCAGACCTCGCTCAACGTAAGCCATGACGAAATTTCCAGAGTCTTATTTTCCAAAACGAGGGAAGATAAAATATAGAGACAACCGTGGTTTTTTAATCGACGTTTTTCCTTTAAAAAAATAAACCGTTTCGCTGACTTTTGACGTCCGATTAGAGGAATTAATTTTGATTGGCTCGTGGATAGACTTGATCATGGGTAAGCCAGGTCGAGTTCTGGCCGACCCATGACAAATAATAATAAGTTTTATATATGTCTAAGTTTGGTCCAATTCAAAATTTCTAACTTTACTTTTTGTACAAGTCTCTTTTCATTTTTATACTACAAACTTGAGCCCAATTTGAAAATAATTTTTTATATTTTAAATTTTTATTTATTCGTTTTTTATTATTGTATGCCCTTTAAAATTTAATTTAATTTGTCAAAATTTGTATATCAATTTTTATATTAAATATTTTATAATCATGTTTATTAATCAATAATGTTTTATATAGATATAATTATATTATACTTAGTAAATATATATAAAAAATTTAATTAATATTAAAAATAAAATATAAAAAATTAAAAAATTATAAATTCGGGCTGGGCCTGGTCCAGGCTTTGAAAGGTCAAGTCCGAGGCCCGACCCAATTTTTAAATAGGCCTAAAAATTTTTCCTAAGCCTGTTTATTTCTGCAAATATTTTTGTCCAAGCCTTAACAAATTTCGAACCGGCCTTCCGGCTTAGGCAGGTAGCCTCGCCCTTGAGCAAGTCTACTCGTGGACATCTTCTGTACATGTGTCTTCTTGTGTTTCGTTGTGCATATGAAAGACAATGCAATAATATATGAAATTACCTCATGTTTATTTGGTGATTTTTATTTTTTTGGTTTAGAAATAAAATTTGTATTGCTATAATTGAGTTACAAAATAGCAAGAAGATCATCAGGTGGACAGGTAAACCAATTAAGAGGACAGCATCTTTGTTTGGTTTTATTGGCAACCCAATCAGCAACACAATTAGCATGTCTGCTTACAAAAGAAAAAGATAAAAAAGAGAATTCACTCCTCATTCTTAAGATATCCTCCTTTATCACCATTGTTTGTCAACATTTGGACTTTAGTTTACCATTGAGTATAGAAATCAATTCCTCTGCGTTCGATTCAATCATGACCTGTTTCCATTCGCTTCTGATCGCCAACACACACCTAAGGCGAATTGCAAGAGCCTCAATTGCTGCAACTGAACTTGTTGAGCAAACATAGTTACAGCCATCAATCAAACCTCCTTGTTCATCTCTTGCCACAGCAGCTACTCCAGCCTTACCATCTTTTAGATTGAGAGTAACATCGCAGTTAATTTAATGAGCCAATGTGGTGGTTTTTTCCATGAATCAACTCGTCTCGGCTCCTGCACGCTTCTCCCAAAAGCATAATTCACATCCAAAATTTTTGAAAATCACTAATGGTCGCCTGCCATGATAAAATCGAGTCTCCTTTAATGCCTTCGAAAAGAAAGGCATTTCTATCTTTCTATAGCCTCCAACAAAGACAGGCAATAAGACCCTTAGAGCTAAAAGAGCCAAAATTAGGCAAAGAACAAATTGCCTTTTTCCACCATTTCTTGAACCTAGAGAAACTGTTTTTGTTAGGACAATAACTGAATTTGGAAGCTCTCCAAACCTCTTTAGCGAAAGGACAAAAGAACAGGGCATGTTCCACAGATTCCTACTCTCCATCACATCTTGGGCATCAATCACATGAGTCCCTAAACCTCCTAACCAGGTTTTTCTTAGTTGCCAGATCATTATGGCAAGCTCGCCACAAAAATGTATTATCTTTGGAAGCACCAACAAGTTACAAATACTCTTCCAAAAAGATCCATCCTAAAGGTTTCTATTGTTGGAGTTAGTTGGCTGAGAGATAACAGGGTTGCTCTGGAGAAAGTGGTACCCAGACTTAACAAAATAGTCACCATCTTTGGTTAAGCGCCACACAAGTGTGTCCCTAGCAAAAGGAATCCTAATCGAGATTTTAGAAATTGCTTCAAACTCTTCATAAGAGAAAAGGGATCTCAAAACATCATTCTTCCACAATCTCCTATCATGGTCAATGAGATGAGAAACAAATGAAGGGCCATATCTGTCTGACCGTGGAGAAGAAACTTTGAAAGAGTTAAGTCCTAGGATCCATTGGTCCTCCCAAATCATGATATTTTCCCCATTACACACATTCCATCTTAAGCCTCTTTTTAGCACTTTGATCTCCTCCAAAATACTACTCCATGCCCATGTAAACGTCTTCCTTTATAAGCATCAAGAATATTAGAGTAGGAGAAATAGATAGCTTTCAAAACTTTAGCCCATAACGATTCAAACAACTTCAGTAGCCTCCAAGCTTGTTTTGCCAACAAGGCTTTGTTAAATAAGTGGAATTCCCTGAATCTCAAACCTTCATTGCCTTTAGAAACGGCCTACTTACCCCATCTCAACCAATGAATTTTGTTGTTTTCCCTTTCTCAACTTCCCCACCAAAATTTATTCATGATCAGATTCATCTCATGGCAAAACGTTAAAGGAAGCTTGAAATAGTTCATGATATACACTAGGATCGCAGCTACCACTGACTTTAAGAGCATTTCTCTTCTTGCTTAAGAGAGTAAATTGCTTTTCCCTGCTTGGGTTTTTGCTTGGATCTTTTCCAAAATAAAACCCAGTGCTTCTTTCTTCCCTTGCCCCTTGTGAGAGCCCTATTTTCCTCATATTTGATATAAGTTACTGAGTATAGGAGTTTAAAAAGAAAACTTATTGTTAAAATATTTAAATGAAGGGTTTGTTCGATAAGGTTCAGGGAAATACTCGGTGTGGGCCTTATAGGACTTTCTCTATCCAGATTGAAGTAAGACCCTCGAATGATGATATTTAAGGTGAAATATGATTATAGCAAGAGTCTGCATCTCAAAATCACCTCGTTTGAGTATATTTTGAAAAGCATAAAACAAATTCAAAAATAACAATTAAGGACATAGGCTGGAAGAATTTTCGTAAATTATGGTCAAATTGAGATGACTTTTATTCAATTATTAGTGGTGAATAATTTTTCATGTAACAAGGTTTTAAACCATGTGCACTGATAGAAGAAATCAAGCGTAAAAGCATGAATTAACGCGATTTTACGATTAGGGGTATTTCGGTAATTTCACTCAAATAAGCTACCGAACCTTAACGAAAGCTTCACCAAACATTAGAGTAAGTTAAGTAGAGGAGATTTATGATTAAAAAAAAATTTTGGAGATTAGATATACTGTTTTCTATAAAGTCAAACTTTATGGGCAAAATTGAAAAGTTTCATTAAATATAAGGGCATTTTGGTAATTTTTCATGAAAGGCATTAATAATCAGAAATTTCTACAGATTTCTACCCATGTTGACCGGCCATCTTCAACCTTTCTCCCTCACCTGCATAGCCAAAAGCTTCCAAGAAGAAAAACCCTCTAAAAACATAGTGAAAATAATACCGAAACCGAAAAATCTCTTAACAAACCCTATCTATTTTTTAGTGCTCTTTCTTTTGGTATCCAAATCATAGCTTAAAGTGGCCATTTGCATAGTAAGAGCTTCCCCAAGTGATTTGGCCAAGGTGAGATGTTGAAGAATCTTGAATTTTTTTCTTGGTTTTCTAGTTGTTTACTATGTGCTTAAGTTGTTTCCATGCTTCTCTTAACTTGAATCATGTTGGAATCATGAAAAAAGGCATGAGAGGGTTTCGATCACTATTCATTCCCCATGATTATGATGTGTTTTGATGAGATTAAGATGTGGGAATTAATATAGAAATGGAGAAAACCATAAAAACAAGCTTAATTAAGCTTGATTAGAAGAAAAATAAAATGTTGGGCAATAAGGGAGGTTCGACCAAGGCTAGTAGAGTATGAAATTGATGCCATTCAATGTGAATTACATGTGAGAATGACTTAGAAAAATTAAATAAGCAAGTTTAGATTAAGTAGCAAGCTTAATTTGAAGAAATACTAAGTGTGGGAGAAAAGAAGCAATTCGGCCTTGTGAATGGGAGGAAGAATTCTTGCCCATTTCAATGTAATTAGGTCCTAAAATAATGTACGAATTATTCGAAGACCGTAGGTGCGATCGGAATCGAAAACGAAGGTGTTTAGCATAAGTTGTGATTTTCGCACCAGTATAATTTAGACTGAATTTTAGAGCTGCAACAAACAATGTATTAGAAATTAATTAGTTAAATATTCTTTTGATTAAATTATAGTGAATTTATCAAGTTTGAATAATGAATTTTGCAGCCTCAAGATTGGAAGATGCTACTGGTGCTAATGAAGTGAATACCGATAAGTTGAGAGATAAGAGACATATATAGGAGACATAAGGATATTATACTTTGCATCATGATTTGATTTCCGAAACTTTGATGCCTGAACTTTGAATTTTGAAATGATTTTGAATGATCTGAATTTGAATTACTTTTGAATTTCTGATATTTGAACTTTGAAAAATTAAAATAGTTTTGATATTGAATTTAATTCTGAATCCAATATTGGTTTTGATAATTGACTAATATGAATTTAGAATTATTGAACAGTTTGACTCTGATTTAATACTCATAAATTCATTCTCTGTTCGTTCACTCAAGATTCTCTATAGATAAAGAATTAGGGAACTGGGACAAGTGAGGTGCTCTAAAACATCCTTCCATATTCACCCAACTTCCTAACTCGCTATAGAGATTATCCTATCCAAATTTTCTATAAACGTTTATTAGCTTTATTTTAGTACCTAGAATATAGGATGAATATTTCAGTTAGAGATGGGTTTTGTAAACGGAATAAAAATTTAGTAATTAATGGGTTATAAGGATGATTATTTTTTAATAAATATGATTTGATTAATGGATCTAAGAAATGCTTACTATTTGTGGATTTATGGAAAATGAACTAGGTTGTGGAGATATTGATTTGTACTAATTGAACTTACCAAAAGTTCCGATTATAGAAACGTATTGCTGCTGAAAAATTTTATAAACGGTTGGGAGTAAAAACATTATGAATTTCAGAAAAATGTTGGACGTTGAATTTAATGTTGATTCTAGAATATATTTTGAAGGTACTAGAATGGATTGTCACATCCCGTTATGTACAGTATTTACCACATATTCACACTTACAGTAACGGTTGGCTTGTCTGCGATGTTTTTACCTCACACTTTTTAAAACAGTAATCACTATTGTAATGAAGTTAAATCGATATTTGATTAAAATATTTACTGCAAAATACTATATACAGTATTTACATGTGTTCTACATTCCTTATACATGAAATACACAAACGTAGTACTGTACAAATATGTCTGAACAGGTACCAGAAAATAATACCTCCAGGATCCACTCGATGCTGCCTTGGGGCAAACTATAACGCACCCGAATCCGTGGAACGGTATCACTGTAGATAATCTGTGGAGTAGAAAATAAAGGAGTGAGTAAACCACGGCTCAGTAAGAGAGTTATATGCAATTTTGATATCACGAAAACTATATGCAGCAAAATCCTTAATTTCCTATTAGTATGCTAGTCACACTAAAAGGAGGATACTATAGTTGGCTAAGTAATCCAAATGGAGTATGGAAGGTATTTTGAAATACATATCTTCTCCCGGAAACCCAGAGCGACTATAGGGAGTAGAAATTTAATTTAATGTAAAATTTATTTAAATATTTACTGCATATAAATATTTCACATAATTGAGTAAAATAACTCATTAAATCATATGATTCAACACTTGAAAACAATTTTATTTCCATCATTGAAATCATCACTTTCACACAGGTAACAATAAAATAAATTGTTCAAATATAATAATAATTCAGTGATAAAAACACTTCAGTAATTAGTACATTTCATTATATATCACAATAACCAGTAATAACACGTGAAATAATAGTAGAGACCAGGCAACACCATAATGATATCATGCTATAATCCTTGTAGGGAACAATAGTAGTAGTAAACACGTGAGATCTATGGTCATAGTCTATAAATGTCTTCGGTCGTACACTGAGCAGGTGTCAACCGGGACGTTGAAGATAGGCTCAATGTAACTAGCTTCACACATGATATAGTAACACATGAACACGTGAGCATGATATGGGGCCTAACAATCTCAAAACAGTATTTATACAGTGATATCTCCTTTATGGAATTTATTTATTCAAATAAAACTTCAATCAGTCCATAAAGGAAAAACCATAATAAAATAGTAAATATTAAATTGAAAATAATCTATAAAATATTCACTATTCAATATTTCACTTTACGAATCACATGTTCCACTATAAAACACTTGGGATGAATTTTCGATGCTTAAACTTTTATTGAAATCGGTAGCATGAATATTTAATAAATGTTTTTTGATAAATTCACAATTTATGAAAAATAATAAATAATCCACTCTCGAGGCTAGGAAAATATTTCACAATGCACTAAAATATTTTACGGCATTTTTAGAAATATTTCTAATAAATTTCGACAGCATAACAACTACTAACACCCTAGCTCCCCTGCAATTGCAAACACAATTTAAAACAGCCACAATTCCACAAGATTCAAAGCAGTTCACTTCCAAAATAATTTCATAAAATTATTAGCATGTAAAACATGCATTCGGGATATCCTTACAAATTACACACGCGTCCCTTACCTGTATAAGGTATTCACGTTTCCTGATAGCACCACACGAAAACTGTAACTCTCGGGCTGCAAAGAATTCCATCAAAATTATTAGCTTATTTAATACTTATTTTTAAGCTATCATTCATATCATAATGCAACCATATTGGATACTGCGAATATTTTTGCAGTATAATTTCTACCAATAGTATAACATAACTTCTTCGTTTTGTGTCGAATTTTAAATCCGAGCATATCGGCAGACTCCTTGTAATTCTTAAAGTCTAAATCTACCTTCAATTCATCAAAGTCATCCATGATTCCAGGTCCCCTTTGCCTTGGCCGAAAATCCCCTTAGCCATGTTTGTTGATTTTCCAACAATCTAATCTTACCATGTTATTCTACTATGCTCAACCATCATTTTGGCACCATTTTTAAAAATGAAACCACATGAATTCCCTATGCTCCCATGTTGGCTGAAACCCCCTCTCATGGCCAATTTTTATTTTTCAATATTTAATTGAAACTAAGACTAAAAACATGTTTATCATGCCTAAAGGAATAAATCTATACCATTGGATTTAAAGAAAGCATAAGGAATGGTGAAAAGCTCACCTTCGCTGAATAGTACTCCCCCTTTTTTCTCCTTGTTTTGTGGTTTAGTCAATGAGATATATGTATAGGTAGGTAGAAAAGAGAAAATATAATGTTTTTGTAGTCAAAAGTTTGGTAGAATTTTGACTAAATTGGTAGTTATGGAAGCTTGAATTTTCTTTCTCTTCTTTTCCTTGTAAATGGCGTGGAAGACAAAGGTAGAAGACCATGAATAGTGCCATGTGGCTGCGGAAGGAAATATGTGGAGAATTCTGGAAATGGCCAAAATTACCAAAATGCCCATAGTTATGAAAATTTCGAACAATTTTGCTTTTATGTTTCCACATTCGTAAAACGATGTAATCATATTCCAAATTTTTGGATTCCTTCACCAAATGATCATATTAAATGTATCTTGATGATTGGAAGTGGTTTTGTTGACACGCGGTGCATGAATAGTGAGAAATTACGATTTTACCCCCGTGACATGCAAGCGAAAATTTCTGTTTTGGGGGTTGATTAAAAATATATATTGACACTATGTCAAAGTACTTTTCATATAGAATCTCACGATATTTTTACTTCGTCTCAATGCATTTTGGTTTGAGAGCAATTCACAAAAATACCCTTGAGACGTATCCTTCATTTTTCAATTTGTTTTCATGCTTCTCAAAAATAATCTAAATGAGGGATTTTAAGTTTAAAATTCTTACCGTAAGTTTATGGGACTCTCTAAATAAAGTCGATACGGTCTCATTTCCATTTGGGCACTGTAGAGCCTATAGGGCCCACCTTATTGTACCGGCTCATACTTACATAATACACATGAATGAACGGTGGTGAGTATCCCTACATGTACAACAGTACCTGAATACATGATTCTCACATGGATTGATAATAATGAGATAGATGTTAAAGAGTATAGGACTGAACTATTGAAAATATTTGGAGATATTTGATTCCTATCAAATTTGATATCGGAAAGTATATGGCTAAATTTTTATGGAAAGAATTAATATTTAAAAGTATGTGACTGATTCTTGTACATTGATTGGATAGTTTATGAAATGTATCAGAAAATCTGAGACCGATACTATACGATAAGGTATGAATTGAAGGTGAACAAAATTATATATTTTGTTATTTGATTTGTGCATAAAGCATAATTTTATATACATCTTAATTTTTGAATATGCATGATCTCTAATTTATTAATATTTGCAAAAATAATTTGTATTTGATTATTTTAAAATTGATCCGATGCCATCGCATGCATCCTAGTTTATGAAATGTATTAATTATTGTTTTTGAATATCAGTTGAAATAATATTTCTAATTATTTGGATTGATCTTGATATACTGAATGAAATGTTTATTTTCTGAATAATATGTTTTGAAATGAAACTTGGTTCCCAAAACTTATATTTTGATTTTTGGGGTGGTATATTGTCACGACCTGAAGATCGCGATATATACTTAATAATCACACTTATATTGTTTTCCCAAATTTACGAACTAAATTTTTCTTTTCACTTTAAGGTTTGTATTCGATGTCAGTGTCACCGCCAAACAATTTTCATCTTTCTCAGTTCGATTTGACTTATCGATACTATTTAAGTTATTAACTCCTAAGGCAAATCAACTTACTTCCTTAATATTTTAATTCAAGATTTAATCTATCAAAAGAAAAAGGTCGAAAACCTCCCCTCATATATAATCAATTTTCCTCAGTTATTTAACCTGCAAAGTTATATGTATATTTTCAACGTCATATCTCAACTCCACAATCTATAATTTATATTATCATACATTACGCATATTCCCAAAATCATCACAATCATCATATCTATATTCCACAAGTTTCATATTTGATATACAACATTAATATCTCTAATCGCACTCGATAATCATACTAGTCATATAATAATCTAGAGTAATTCCTAAGTTAAATCCCAAAACAATTTCCAATGACATGTACTGTGCATTACATAATGTCTATACATGATAACTAACATGATATACCAAAATTTCATATACCTCAAAAGCATCAAAAGTAGTGCTCGAAGGACTTGGACAAATACCACTACTAGGTACAGTCCTCGAGGGCCCACACAAAACTCTAAGTGTGGACTCTAGCTTGTATGATCTGCGATGATGTTAAAAAGGGGTGAGCAAAACCACGGCTCAGTAAGTAGTTTAAGTAAATGCATGTTAGACTCATTGTAACGACCCGTTACCATATTTTTCATCTTATTTTACACAATTCATCCGGTTGGGCTATCTGTGATACTTCACTTTTACTAACTGTTAAACAAATTTACATTACATTGTTTATATTATACACATCCCCTATCTTAATTAATCGGATAAGTAGTACTGCAGACATATCTAAATACAGGAAATAAATGATCGTACCTCATATAAATCAGTCGGTCTGTCACATTGTCCTTTGTGTACAGCCGTGATCCACAATCAATTGATCTCACAATCATTAAAACCTGAAATGTTTAAAATTAAGGGGTGAGCAAACCACGGCTCAGTAAGAGAGTTATATGTCACACTTGATATTCAGCTATCTGTATGCTGAAAATATTTTTTTTCTTCACTTTCTTTAAAATCTTCCTAGCTGGCTCTAGGCACACATGTAGGAAGGATACTACAGTCTGCTAGGGATCCAGATAGAATAAGGTAGGTATTTTAGAATACCATACTTGTTTCGTAACCTAGAAACAACTGTAGAGAATATCAATTTCGTTGTTTTTGAAACGATAAAATTTTCGTTCTTCCACAGAGTAAACCACTTATTTCTTTGCACTTTAATATACTTTAAAACACGTGGCAGTTCAGTAATAAAAACAGTGGTTTGCTTCTCTTTTCTTCTCTTCAGTACAGTAAAAACAGTACAGTACAGTAATTTGTAAATATCAAATCATTGGATAATTACTTCTTCGATTATCTTTATCTTAGAAATAATTCTTATGTTATTCTTTTAGAATAAACACTTATTTCTCTTTTCAAATCAGTAACCGTATTGTACTAAAGCCTCGTAAGAAATGCATTTAAAATAGTCATAGTATTGATATATGCAGAAAACAAATGCCATAATAATGCATTTCATACTTTAAATAATTGTATGAATTCTTTAATGCATATATCTAAAATTCATACTTGTTTCAAACATGCATCATACTTTAGAAACTTAACATCATAATTAATAAAACTTATCATACAGTTCTTGGAGACTAGGCGAGATCATATAGCCCGTATGCAAGTCATGACTAATCATTCTCTGAAGAGGGAACTGCGTACCTATGGCCATGGTAAGGGCCGTAGACCTGATCAGGGTCGTACAGCGAACATGCACCACAAAGGACCAACATACCCACAAGGGACGGAAACATGCATAATGTGGGCGAGAACATACATGACATGGGCTAAACATATGCCACAAGGGACGGAAACATGCACAATGTGGCAAGCATGACAGACAATAACATAAACTATAGGAAGGCCTTAGTCTCAAACTTTACTTACTTTTACAACTCCTTAATCATAAATTTGGTACAAATAGTAAGGACCGGGAGTGCCTGGGTCGTGTTAGCCAGGGATTTACCACCCCAATCACGGTTTCAGAAAACATACTTATAGCATTATTGAAAAATATGCACAGAAATCATAAATTCGTTTAGCTAATTATCAAAAGACTATGGAATTTAACTTCGGAATGAAATTCATGCTTCAGACATTTCTTTATAAATTGCGATGAAGACAGTTTGAAAAATCATCACTAAACATATAGAAGGGTAAAACTGTCCTTTTTTCACCGTAAAACACATATGCACGCTTTTCCGTGCATTTAATTGAAAACATGATTTTATAATTATCGGAATTCAAATAAATTAGTTTTATACGTTATGAAAATAAAATATTTATTTTCTAACTTTAAATTTCCATCACCATGTTTTCTTCTAAAAACACGTGTAGGGACCTCTAATCTCGAAATCATAATTGTTCATCATTTCTTAACCTTTATGAAATTTTCATAATTAATTATTTCCATAATTAAAACCATAAAGGTTCTATATGAAATCAAGTGAATATTTAAGAATATTTATAAATATATTCACTTCAGTTTCTTTTTCATTTTCATCTCGTTTCACGTGAAATATCACCTACAGGATGAATTTTCGGTGATTTCCTTTTCACCATTCACGAAAACATGAATATTTTAAAATCAAATATCATTATATTCATGTTTTATGAAATTTACTTAATTTTTCGATTTTCGTACCTAAAAATCGTTTCACGTGAAATCAAATTATTTATTATGATTTTCGGTGATTTTTGGTAAATTTCAATAATTATTCGATAATTTTTCGGCAATATAACGGCTGCCGATTTGGCTAGCCTCCTGCACGAAAAATACAGTTTATATTTCTCAACTGGTATTCACCACAATTTGAAACCGATAAATCACCACAAATTTCAAAACTAATCATTATAAATTGCATTTATAAATTAAATGCATAATTTAAAACATGTGGCGGAATATCCTTACAGGCGGCACATGTCTCCCTTACCTGTTTTGGGTCGGCGACTGCCTCTCGAAGTTCACGCCCGTGTTCACCTCGCTCGATTCCATCGGCTCAGTTATCGAGGGAATTTTCTGAAAATTAAATTCTAAATTTTAGAATTTTTCCATAATTATTTAAATAAATAAATTATTGAAATAATTTAACATTTTCCGGGATTTCTTACCGATTCTCGTAATTCTCGAGTTTCTGAGTTTTTCAAGATTTTTTGAAATTCTCGAAATTTTTGAAGTCCGAAAATTTCCTTTTTCTCTCTCCTTTTTCTTTCTTTTCTTCTTTTCTTTTCTTTTCTTTTTCTTTTACCTTTTTCTTTTCTTTTTCTTTTTCCTTTTCTTTCTTTTCCAGTCGGACCGGTCACCTTCCCATCACCGTCGGTTCTCCTTCGAGGGCCGATTCTCCAGAGGTTCGGTGGCTCAGCAACTGGCCGGCACCACGGCAAAGCCGGATCTGGCCTCCGTTCGGCCTGGATCGACGGCACGGCGGCAGATCGAGTCGGTTTACCTTCGGTTTCTTTTGCCTCTTCGCCAGCCCTCCTCCGTCGTTCACCGCGCCTTCGGTGGCCTCCTTCCTTTTCCTCTTCCCCCGGTGATGCTTCGGTGGCAGTGGCGACGACCGATTTGGCCGACACCACCACTTTCTCTTCCTTTTTTCTTCCCGGCCTCTGCCGGTTTTTCTTTCGATTTTCCTTCCTGTTTTCGCCGTTTCTTTTTCTCTTCCGGTCACCGGCTTCTTCTCCTCTCCTTGCCGGCACCGTCTTCCTCCATCGTCTCTCTTCCTTTCTCCGGCGAAGGGCCGGTCGCCCTTCGGGGAGACAGAATCGGGAGTCTTCCCGATTCTGTTTGTTTTCTTTTTTTTTTGTATTTTATTTTAATTATAATTATATTTATAATTATATTATAAATATAATTATTTTATTTTATTATATAGTACTTTGTACTATATATTATATAAATATATATTATATATTAATAATATATATTTACACATAAAAATATATATTTTCATGTACTTTAAATTAAATAACATTTATATAAATATTCATATAAATGTAATAATTCCATATATATTGTATTTACAATATATATACATTCAAACTTTAATATAATTTAATATTTACATTTTCTCAAATATGTATATACTTATATATACATAAAATGTCATACTTGAATACATATGTATTATTTAAATTTATCAAAAAGTATATATACTTATATATACCAATGTATATTTAATATATACTATATACCATACGGTATTTAAATACATATGTATTTACATCAAAATACATTTATATAATTTGTAATTATATAAACATATTTTATTTTCATTTCTCATTTTCCTTATTTAATTTGGATTTTGATTTATCCAATTTAATTTTCCTCCGTTCATTATTTTCCATAATTTCTCATTTAACTTTTCTTCACTCAGATTTTCACTATCTGTTCCTTTCTCAATTCTCGGGATTTTCACCAATATCCCGTTCTCATAATTTTATTTATTTAATTGCTTTCATATTAATTTTCAATAATTGAAAAATTTACGGTTATCACACTCATGTCGATTTACATGCAAGTGTAGAAAAACAATGCTGAAGTGATATGCATGCATGGTATTCAATCACGGTCTTAAATCAAAACATTTTCACCATGCACTTCCGTTCAAACTCTTTCGCCATGCACTTCAGTTCAAAATACTTTCATTATGCACTTTGTTTAAATCGAATTTAGTATGCATTTCGATTAAATCCATTTACTATGCATTTCGATTAAATCCATTCACTATGCATTTTCGATTAAATCAAAACAATATGCTCTTCGATAAATCAGTTACTATGCATTTCGATAAACCAAATCAGTATACTTTGTGATAAACCAATCAATAAGCACTTCAATGAATCAATCAGTAGGTACTTCAATAAATCAATCTTTTGACAGTTCAATAAATCAATCAGTAAATACTTCAATAAATCAAACAGTAGGCAGTTCAATAAATCAATCAGTGGGTACTTCAATAAATCAATCAGTAGGCAGTTTGATAAATCGATAAGTATGAACTTCGACAAATCAATAAGTTCATAAAATGAAAATCAGTACCTGTTAGGCATGTAGCCTTGATTCACTGAAAATTAGTTCTGATAGTAAAACGACAGTATGTAAAGTTTAGGCAAGAATCCTCAGTCAGTGATACAATAACAGTGTCCATCCTAACTAGTGATGGAATAATGTCGCAAGCAACACGAAATCTATGGCCATAGAACGATACTTCAGTCTCGCTGATCAGTCGACAGCTGGAACTTGTCTGCTGGTTTTCCAGACAAGCCTAACAATTTACCTAAAGCACTAGGCTCGATAGGTACAGTACAATACAGTAGTCTAGAGCACAAAGCTCGATAGAAGGGCAATAAGGCCTAGAGCTAAGCTCGATAGGCTAGAAATGACCCGAAGATCATAGGATATGCCTGCACTCAAAAACAGTTCAAAAACAATTTCCTTGTGTAGCACTTGGCTTCCACGAATTTTAAAACACCTATTAAACTAGTTTTGAGTTTCAAATATGTGGAAGTTTCGATTTATTTCAAAGTCAGTTCAAACCAAGACTTTACAATTTAAAACATTATGCAAGTCGTTAAAATATAGACATTAAATAGCTCATCTCAAAACATGCTATATGTAAATGCACATATGCATCAATTTGCTTAATTTTAACTTGCACGCTTGGCTGGCCACAACACACAAGGAAGAAGATGAGTTTTAATCCAACCTAAGCAAAAACCAAATTTGTAAACCAACCATGACTTTTGTATTTTCTTAACGTAAGAATAAACTGAAATATTTATCAAATTTAAAATCATTCCTACGAAATGGTGCTAACATACTTTATTTAACCCACTTACCTAATGCCCTTAGCCAATACCTTATTCGAGCCCTCGATAAAAATCTACTCTTCCACTCCAGTCAAAGTCACTACAAACATTTCAATACCATCTCAATCATATACTCATATCATGCCTAATACTATTTTTAAAACACGCAATTGAAACTACATACAATTATTCAAAGTCGCTATCATATCCGAGATTAATTCCGCATTATAATTCTAATATATATATATATATATATATATATATATATATCTTCATCTTTAGAGGTATATATATATATCTTCACCCTTAAAGGTATATAATATATATATATATATAAATCTTGGACCGATGTTTAATCCTTACAAACTTTTCCTTAATCGATTTCGTACCAATCAATCCCTTTAATATATATATTTAATTAAATTCTTACACCAAAGTTTCATTCCTCAAGTTCTTATTTAATAGCACATGGATATCGGTAAGTATGCAATATATTCATATTGCATCAAAGTGCAACCATTTAAATTAAAACCTATGTTGTTTTTCTACTTAGAGCTCAATATATATATATATATATATATATACACACACACACGCATAATATATGATTATATTTTATTCTTTATATATATATATATATATATATACACACACGCATAATATATGATTATATTTTATTCTTTACCATCATGTCCATGGAATATATATATATATAAATGTATATAATTCCTTCTTATCCATGCTTTTGCATCTATACACATGTAGGTATTATCCAACAAATATATATATAATTGTATAAACATGGTTATACAATTACATTATGCAAAAGGCCTAACTTTTACCTTTAAAAATAGCTCAACCGATCTACTGGAAGTAAGCTACTGGTGTCCACAATGCCACCCGAATATGGCTCTTTGCTGTAGCTTCTATTTTCTCTCCTTAATTCAACATCAAATCCCTAAGTTTTATCAAGCCATTTTTGCATAACATATTAGTATGAATCCCCTGACATATATATACATATATTCACTTGAAATAAAATGAATAAGTCTTACATTTATTTCCTCCAATACTCGAACCTCACTGCCACCAAAATCAGCTCTTGCTCATGTCTAAAACCAGCTTTGCTCTACCGTCTAAAATCACTCTAATTTAGCCCAAGTCAAATGCAATTTTTTTTTGCCTACTTCAACAGCTCTTAAAACCTTTACTTCAAACAGTAAAAATGCCAGCCCCAATCGCAACCACTGATCAGTGCTACAAAATCATGTTTCCATCCTCATCCCAAGTGCCATTTTCCAACCAAACCTTCAGCCTACACAGTCAATAGAGAAACTCCTTAGAAGTTCCCATTAGACTCCTTCAACAATCTCTGTTTTTCTGCCGTTTTTAAACCACCGAAGAACCCTACACAGTTCATGTTTCTAGCTGAGGTTTGGCCCTTTTCTCTCGCAAGAATTGCTGCGTTTCAGACCAGATCCAAGTTTGCTTCCTCTGTCTCATGTCAACTCCTCCTTAGCCTAAACACATCTTCTTCTTGTCCTTTGTTGCTATCTGGAACAAATGCTCTTCAAGCTTCCCAAATGGCTTTCGACCTACTGTAACTGGTGCCTCTTTTGCTTCTGTTTTAGTCATTTACAGCAACAGTTTCCAAGTTTCTTTCTTCATGTGTCCACTGCTACCAAAGGCTCGAAGATGAAGACCTTCTCACCTCTCCCCTTCCTCTTTCGTGTCGACACCTCACTGCAATTTCTTTCTTTTTATTTTCTTTTTCCTTTTTCTCTTTTTCTTGCCGAGATTTCCTCTTATTTTCTCTCTGGTTTTCTGTTTTGTTGGTCAGAGGCTTAGATACAAACCTCGCCTTTCTTTCTTTTCTTCTCTCTTCTTTCTTTCTCTCATTTTTTTTTAATTAGGTTTTGGTTTTGGCAGAGGACCGGTAGAGTCCTCTGCCATTTTCTTTACAATTTCCTGCTCCCACTCGTGGGAGCAAGTGAGGGAGCTGATGGCTTCCTAAGGAAGCCTCGGTTTTTCCTTTTTTTTTTATACATACATATATATATATATATATATAAAATCTTTCTTAATAAAAATAATATATTTCTTATCCTACCTTTATGTACAATAGTATCTCTTATATTATATATATAAATATATTTATTTATTTATTTGTACTTATTGTCCATGTATATATATGTTGTTCCTATACTCATATATATTACATTTATTTTAATGTATTTGTATTATTTATTTCATTAAAAGAATATATCGTTATATTTACTTATTTGTTCTTTTAATCATATATACACTTAGATTTCGTAAGTGTATTCATATAATTTATTAGTTTTCTTCACAATTGAGCAAAATTTTTAATTTATTTTCCTCATATGAATTAATATATATATATATATATATATATCTTGAACTTAAATTCTAAACTACACAAAGATATTAATCATTTATTGCTAAATTTACTAAATTTGAAACTTCATTCTCATTACTTACAATAATAATAATTACAGAGTACATCTCAGTACTTAGTTTGTTACACGTCTTTTATTTATGTACTAACTTGGTACAGAAATTTGTATTCTTTACATAAATCCTTGGTTAACTTAGATCCAGGCACTTCCGAAATCTGAAAATAAAATGTGTGTTTATATTACTCTATTTGGTTTTGAATACTTATTGAACTATTTAGTTTTCTTTTGGGAATCAAGTGAATGTGTGGTTACTGTTGGTCTTATAGCTACCTACAGGTACATGCTTTCCATTCCGTTCCGTTTCGAATACTGTTGACTCTAGCCCAGTCATCTAACTCCCACAGGTTTTAACTAGCTAGTATACACACTGTGGCCCACTGGACTATTGGCCATATGTCCATCGGTATGAGTCTACTAGGTGAAGCCTAATCTCCACTATTTTATTTATACTCGGGTGGTAAATCCCTGGTTAACTTAAATCCAGACACTCCCAGACTTTATAAATATTTGATTTCAGTGTTTGGTTAAATATATTTTCTAATCTTTGTACCGTTATTGGAAATAATTTATTTTACTAGTTTAAATGAAAGCTAATTTCTAATATTTATTAAACTTTGTGACTAAATAAGTATAAACAAATTTTCGATTTTGATTCTGATTTTCATTATTGATTTTAGCATCCTTGGCATCAGACTTAAAATGATTCTTGCATATATTTACATAATAGCAGTTCTTTTATGTATGTTCCATACTGGGCTTTTCTCAAAGCTCACCCCCATTTTCTCTACCTTCCAGAATTATTTACAAGGATAGTAGCCTATTGAGGGAGATTCTTGATAAGATGTCTAGGGAATTTTGATGTCGCACTTTGCAAGTATGGTATTCAGACACTTACTGTCGTAACGGCTTCGCGCTCGACGAATTTGGAAAACATTTAGAAAAACAAAAAATGGGAGTCGCCACCAATCTTTTTTGACTAGGTGTGATTGGCCACCTAAAAATATTTATCTTTTTAACTAAATCTCAAAATCAATTAAGTTTTATTAAAAAGACAATTTGGGTCTGCGAAAACAAAGTTGGGTCCGGGAGTACGGTTACCCGTGGGGAAGGATTAGCACCCCCACGACGCCCGTTAAAAAACGGTACCATAATAATCATGTGTTATCCTTTAATTTTAATAAAAGGGTCTTAAATTAACATTTAAAAATAATTCTTATTTCATTGCAATCTTTTTATTCAAAATCATTTGTATTTGTAAATTTATTTTGTTTTATTTTAAAAAGTTGAATTTTATTTTCCAAAAGTGAATGTGAACCTTTTCGTATTGAAAAATTAAATCAAATATCCCAATACTCTGGTAACATTTAAAATAATTTTCCTCACCTAGAGATTTCTTAAGAATCACTACTTGTGAGTTCTATAGAATCTCATCATCAGAATATTCACACTCGCTTCGAGAATTATTATGAATGCATATGATGCAAACAGATAATGAATGATGCAAATGAATTTTTTTAATTTTTTATATAAATATTTCTTTATTTATTTTAAATAAAATTTTTATTATTGAAAAATTGCACTAAGTATCCCAATACTCTGGTAACACTTAGTGAATTCCTCTCACTTAGGGATCAGTCAAGAAATCACTGCTTGTGAGTCTCAGGACATCCCATCATCGGAAGAATTTCATTTAATTAAATTTAATTTTTATTATTAATTTCCTTTTTGGATTTTCTTTTAAAAACTTATTTATTTTTATTTTTTAAGAAAAATTTAAATTATTGAAAAATCATACTAAATATCCCAATACTCTGGTAACATTTAGTACGACTCTTCTCACCTAGGGATCAGTCAAGAAATCACTACTTGTGAGTCTCATAACATCCCATCCTCGGACCATTGTTTAATTATTTAAATTTTATTATTAATTTTCTTCTTCTATTTTCTTTTAAAAATTTATTCATTTTTTATTTTGATAAAAATTTAAATTATTAAAAAATCATACTAAATATCCCAATACTCTGGTAACATTTAGTAGACTCTTCTCACCTAGGGATCAGTCAAGAAATCACTACTTGTGAGTTTCATGACATCTCATCATCGGAATTTATTTCATTTAATTATTTAAATTTTAAATTTATATTTATTTGTTTTTTATATAAAAAAATAAATTATTTAATTTTTAATAAAAATTTAGATTATTGAAAAATCACACTAAATATCCCAATACTCTGGTAACATTTAGTACGACTCTTCTCACCTAGGGATCAGTCAAGAAATCACTACTTGTGAGTCTCATGACATCCCATCATCGGAATTTATTTCATTTAATTATTTAAATTTTAAATTTATATTTATTTGTTTTTTTATATAAAAAAATAAATTATTTAATTTTTAATAAAAATTTAGATTATTGAAAAATCACACTAAATATCCCAATACTCTGATAACATTTAGTACGACTCTTCTCACCTAGGGATCAGTCAAGAAATCACTACTTGTGAGTCTCATGACATCCCATCATTGGACAATATTTAATTAAATTTAAATTTCATTATTTTTAAATACATTTCCTAATCAATAATACTAATTAATGAAAATACAAATAAAAGAAAATTTAAAAAAAAAACTCTTATTAAAAAAAACTCTTATTTTACAACATGCAATAACGAAAATAAGAGTGATAATAATAATAACACAATAATAATAATAATAATCACAATAATGTAATGATAATAATAATAATAATAACAATAACAATAATAAAACACAAATAATAATAATAATAATAATAATAATAATAATAATAATAATAATAATAATAATAATAATAATATTATTATTATTATTATTATTATTATTATTATAATTTAAAATTTTTTTATTTTTAATTTTTAATATTTAATTTTTAATTTTCTAATTAAAATTTTCTCCATTTTTTGTAAAAATGAATAAACACTAAATAAATAAAGAAATAAATAAAAATAATTACCAAAAATGAATTTGGGCTAAGAGCCCAAAAAAAACCCTTCAATGACCCAAGAAGGTGGCCCAAACGAGTGGGCCGGATCAGGTCGGCGAGATGGACCGGGTCGGAACGCGGGTCGGGTCGAGCACGTGGATCAGGCGAAGAGGGCCTGATCCGGGTCGGATGCAGTCGGTTTGGGTCGGATCTCCTGGGTTGGCACGCGGGTCTTCTTTCCTCAGCTGGCCGGGCGGGCGCGCGGACCCGGGTCGGATCCGAGTCCACGCGCGGATCCTTCCCTTCTGCCCTTTTTTTTTTCACTATAAAAGCTACACTTTTTTTTCTTCAATTCATTTTTCTTGTTTTTCACCAAAAAAACCTCAGAGCTCTCTCAACCTCTGCCGGCCAAGCGATTTCCGGCCGCCGCTGGGATCGCCTTGCGCTGCCGCCGGCCACCGGCAAATGGCCAAAAGCCTTCAACTTTCCGAATCTCCTCCGCCTCTTCTCTTCGATTCCGAGCCCCGTTTCTCTTAAAAAATCCCCTAACCCAGTAGATCTGTTAGGAACCGAAACCCAAACCCCTTTGTTATTTTTTTTTATTTTTGACAATTTTTTTTTTGGTTGTGGCTTGTGGTTGCTGGTTTTGTTGTTGTTTTTTTTTTTTGGTTGCAGGTATGGTGAGTGATGGGCTTGGTTTGGGACCGGTTTTAGGGTTAGGTGTTTTTCGGTAGGGGCTTTCGGGTTTTGATTTTCTGTTTGAGGTTGCTGGTGGGTTCCAGTTGAGTCCGGCTCGGGTGGTGAGGATGAAATTAGGGGGGGCTCCGGTGGTGGTTATGTGCGTGTTGAGATTGGTGGGTTTTTTTTTTGGAGGATCCTGGGTGTTGAGTTTTGGAGGAAAAAAATGGGGTTTCCGATTACTGATCTGTGTGTCGAATCCCCCCCGATCTATGTGGATGGTCTGGCTTTTTAGAGGGAAGTCTGTAGGGTCTGGTGTAGATGGGATGAGTAGACAGAGGCCGACCGGCGGGGATGGGACGGCCTATAGAGAGTAGCTGGCTAATGGACAGCCTCGGGAAGGGAGCTGGCAGTAGCTGATTGACAGATTGGACCAAAACAAAAAATAAGATAATAATAATAATAATAATAATAATAATAATAATAATAATAATAATAATAATAATAATAATAATAATAATAATAATAATAATAAAAAATGCTAAACAAATAAAAAAAGGAAAACAAATACAAATATATAAAAAATAATAATAATAACAATAAAAATAACAAAATGAGACAAAATTAGGTGTTAACAGCTGCCCCTCTTTGCTCATTGCTGAGGATCAGGAATAGAGCAAAGACAAAAGACACACTAATTTTTTCTGGCTTATAACTCAATCTCTTTCTTTTTTCTTTCTTTCTTTTCTTCTTTTTTTTTATTTTCATTCATTTTTTTCTCTTTGAATGTGCTCCTCTTGCAGCAGAGGCAATGAAACTTTAATTAGTAGTTTTTTTTTTGTTTTTTTCTCTTGAAATGTGCTCCTCTTACAGCAGAGGCAATGAAACTTTAAAAAAAAAAATTTCTTTTCTGAAAATGTGCTCCTCTTGCAACCGAGGCAATGAAACTTTAAATTCTTTTTTTTTCTGAAAAGTGCTCCTCTTGCAGCAGAGGCGATGGAACTTTAAATTTCTCTTTCTTTTTTTTTTTAGAAAGCTCTTCTTGCAGCAGAGGCGATGAAACTTAAAATTCCTTTTCTGAAAAGTGCTCCTCTTGCAGCAGAGGCGATGAAACTTTAAATTTCTTTTAGTTTTGTTTGTTTTTTTCATTTTTTTCGAGAAAGCTCCTCTTGCAGCAGAGGCAATGAAACTTTAAAATTCTTTTCTCTTTTTTTTTTTTAAATGTGCTTCTCTTGCAGCAGAGGCGATGAAACTTTAAATTTTTTTCTTGAAAAGTGCTCCTCTTGCAGCAAAGGCAATGAAACTTTAAAATTCTTTTCTCTTTTTCTTTTTTTTTTTTAAATGTGCTCCTCTTGCAACAGAGGCGATGAAACTTTAAATTTTTTTCCTGAAAAGTGCTCCTCTTGCAGCAGAGGCAATGAAACTTTAAAATTGAAAGATTTCACATTCAAAAATCTAAGATTCGGAGATTCACATCCGAAATTTTGATTTGGAGATTCACATCCAAAATTTTGATTTGGAGATTCACATCCGAATTTTGATTTTGAATTCAGAGATTCACACCTGAAATGTTTGATTTTGTTTCGGAGATTCACATCCGGAAAGTTTGACTTAGAATTTGATTTGGAGATTCACATCCAGAAAGTTTGACTTGGAGATTCACATCTAATATTTTAACTTGGAATTCAGAGATTCACACCTGAAATTTTTGATTTGGAGATTCACATCCAAAATTTTAACTCGGAGATTCACATCCGAAAATTAGACTTGGAGATTCACATCCAGAATTTTAACTTGGAGATTCACATCCGGAGATTGAAATTTTGGAATTCACACCTAAAGGTTTGATTCGGAGATTCACATCCAAATTGAATTTTCCTATCTTAAAATTCCCTATCTTGAATTTTCTTCAATTTCATCTTTAAATCTTGTGTTTAATCTCATTTCAAATTTAATCTCGAACCTCCTCTTTAAAATATAGCCTTGAACCTTTTTCTTTTCCCCCCTTTTTTTTTTTAACCTTCTTCTTCCTCCTTTTTTTTTTAACTTCAAGATCTTATTCTTCCAACTTCATATTCTAATCTTGCATTTTCTTGACAAGGATACATTCAGGAACTCAATTTGAGGATTTGCACTAAAAATTTCAAACATAAACCTTAATACAGAGATTCGCATCTTAAATCCAGAGATTCTCATCTAAAATTTTGAGTTGGAGTTTCACATCCAAATATCCATTTTAGAGATTCACATCCGAAATTTCAAAGATTCTCACATGAAATTTTGAGTTGGAGTTTCACATCCAAATATTAGATTCGGAGATTCACATCCGAAAATTTAACTTAGGGATTCACACCCAAAATTTTGATTCGGAGATTCACATCCGAAATTTTCAACTTGGAATTCAGAGATTCACAGCTGAAATTTGATTTGGAGATTCACACCCAAAAATTTGACTTAGGGATTCACACCCAAAATTTTAATTCAGAGATTCACATCCGAAATTTTAACTTGGAGATTCACATCCAAAAATTTGACTTAGGGATTCACACCCAAAATTTTAATTCGGAGATTCACATCCAAAATTTTAACTCGGAGATTCACATCCGAAAATTTGACTTAGGGATTCACACCCAAAATTTTGATTCGGAGATTCACATCCGAAGATTTGAGTCGGAGATTCACATCTGGAAAAGCTCCTCTTACAGCAGAGGCTATGAAACTTTAAATTCCTTTTCTAAAAAGCTCCTCTTACAGCAGATGCGATGAAACTTTAAATTCCTTCTTTTCTTTTTTCTTTTTTCTTTCTCTTCTTTCTTTTATTTCTTTCTTTTTTTTTCTTCTCTCTTTTTTTTTTAAATTAATTTTTTCAATCCAAAAACTCCTATATTCACATTTTCAATGTTTGGCAGATGCAATGATCACTGATGCAAATGCAAATGCAATATCAACAATGCCAATGCAAATTTCTTTATCAATGATGTTAATGATCTTTTTTCTCTTTCTTTTTTTTCTTTTTTTTCAATTTTTTTCTTTTTTCTTTTTCTTCTCTTTTTTAAATTAATTTTTTCAATCCAAAAACTCATATATTCACATTTTCAATGTTTGGCAGATGCAATGATCACTGATGCAAATGCAAATGCAAATTCTTTATCAATGATGTTAATGAATAGCCAACTATTATGATTTAGATATAGACAACTTTTTTCATGATGCAAATGCAAATGAATTTTATCAAGATGCAAATGTAAATGTTTCATGCAAATGCAATTATCCAAAATTTTCTTTCGATTTTCTCTTCTTGTTGATCAAAACTTTTTCATTTTTGATTTCTCATCTACCTTACCTTAAAGTATTTGTCTCATCACTTGAAGCCATTTTTTACTGTGCAACAAAGGTTGCCCCAAGACAATCATCACATTTTTATTTACTATTACCTTTTGAAACAGCATAAGAATTTATTTTACAATCAAAATTTTCCTAACAAAATTTTCCCCCAAAATGGCACAAGAAATTATTTACGCCACAATAATTATTAAATTCTCTCTCATTTCTGCTTGAAACACCATCAAAATTTTGATTAGCAATCGAAAAATTTTCAAACAAAATTGCCTCAAGCATCCTTCCCATTTTCAAATTCAAAAGATAAACAACTTTTATTTTTGAAAATGTTTATCTATCCAAAACTTTTTAATTTCACAAGATTGCTCAACACAACAATGATCAATGAAAGTTAAACACAAATGCAACAAAGAATCATGATATTTGAGTTTCTTGAAGATCGGTGATCACTATTTAGGTGGGTGTGGGGGGAAGGTAATTTGTTCTCATCAAATGAATCAGGTGGTTTCACACATCAATGTTTTGGTTTGGCAAGAAAGGCTTACAACCTGATAGAAAATGAGATGAATGTTCCCTCATCTAGGCTCACAAATAAAACAAAAGTTTTTCAAAAATAATGAATTCCTTGAAAATCATGGTTTTGTGAAAAGGTATATCTTGAGATGTAGACAAAATTTGACACTCTTTTAATTTTCGAACTATGCATTTTGATAGTTGTCAAAACTAGCCATAATGGGCCAAAACTTTTGATGAGTTATTTGGGAATGGAGAGTAGGTTCAAAATTTTATATCAATCCCTTTAATGGATCATCAAAATGCACATTCTTGGTTCTCTTAAGGGTTATGGATGGTCATGAGTCTCATTGAAATTATTTCAGAAAGTCACTTCTTGTTAGACCTTGACAATACCACGAATGACCTCAAAAGGTTTTCACTTTTGCTCTAGACTGCCCCTTTTGGGGTTTTCACCCTAAAGCCCATTCTCTTTTCTTTTTTTTTTTGTGTAATTGTTCCATCATGCACTTAAGAATTCAAAATTCATCCAAATTTGGTTATGAAGATTCTTGAAGGATAATCTTGGCTTAGAGATGAGCCAAGTGCCTCATTGGTTATGATGATTCATCAAGGAAAAATCTCTTCAGTTTAAGTATCCACATTTGATCGAAATGGACTTTTCAAGGTACGTAATGTAGGCCAGGTTTCGGGATTCTGAAAGAATAGATAATAAGGCCCAAAAATGTGTTTAAGGGTGATCAATCAAGGATCATTTAGTATAATGTGAAGACTTATTCAAGTCATTTATTCTCTTATTTCTTATTCTGCCCTTCTTTCATTTCATCTTCTCTCTCTTTTTTTTTCTTTTTTTTTGCAATTTCTTTTTTTTTCTCTTTTTCTTTTCTTTTACTTTATGGAGTGAAATCAAAATCTTGTAAAGCTAATTCACCTCCCATTTGCCCCTTAACATGATAAACCATTTTGACTTAGAATTGGGGCTGATCATTCGTACTCTTGGAGAAGGTTTTTGTATATGTGCCCCCCAATGTGGAGGGTGATCCTTGGTTAAGGTTTATTTAGAAAGAATTTATAAGGCTCAAAGAGGGTAGCAAATGGATAAATTTTCAAATTAGTGAAAAGGATGATGAAAGATGGCCATTTGTCATTTCAAACATGGTCACTTAAATTGACGAAAATTTCCTTAAGCCAAAAGGGTCAAACATTTTGTCTTTTTGGCTTTTTTTGTTTTTCTGAATTGAATTTCTTGGATATTTTCAAATTTTGGTTCCTTATTTTTCTTCTTCTTCTTCTCTCTTTCTTTCCCTCTCTCTCTCTCTCTCTCTCTCTCTCTTTTGTGTTGTTTGGAATCATTCGAATATCCTGAGTGCATGATGTCACAATCGATTTTTCTTTTTTTATTTTTTCTTTTTTTCTTTTTTTTTTGTTTGCTTTTTTTTGTTTGCTTTTTTTTTTTGCAACTCATGCGACAACAAAACATTGCTACAAAATGCCCACAAGCTAGTGGAAACTGTTGGAATTGGCTTATTTAGCTTTAGGTTTCTCATGGTGTTTCTGTCGAGAGAGGAAAAAGGCATTGCATTATTTGAGCAAGTTAAGGGCGTGGTACTTCATCCTCCTCAATTTTGGTTTGTGTCACAAGAATGAATCAGAGATTAAGCAACGGGCCGAGGAATTTCGTGGTCTGTGGTTTTTCAAAAAGGTTCGGGTAATTCTGACAAAGTATGAATTTTTAGCATAATTTTGACACATATCGAATTCAAAATTTAAAAAAGAGTCATGCTTGATTATTCAAGGAATCCAAAATGAATTTTTATCAAATTGATTGTTTCATTATTCATTGCCTAGGTAAAAGTCATTACACTTTAATGGGTGAAAATGGATCATGAAGTTTGAATTTATCCCCCTCAAATGCATGAAAGCCTTTTAGGAGGTTTGGGGGATGGAAACAATTGGAGAAGGTAGTTGATGAAATGAATTTTTCTGATAATGATCACCAATTTTTCAAAATTCTCTTCAAAGATTCTTTATTTTGTCATTTTGTTCAACTTCTTTGATCATTTGGTTTAGTCATGTGAGGCTTTATTTGTTTTTTAAAAATGCAATTTCTTTATAAAAAGAATCAATCAATGTCATTTATATATATATATCAGATACAATGATAAATCAAAACAAAAAATGTACATGAAAATTTTTCTATTATATTTTCAAAAAAAAATCTATTTACAACAACTAATGACATAGCAAAGTAAAATACACAAAAATTTTTGTTGAAAATTCCCTCCTGTTTGACAACTTTTCATATCCACTTGGAGAACCAAGACTGAGACATGTAAAAATAACAAGTTAGAAAATCAAAGAATCATTTTATGCCCCACAAAATGTTCCAAAGAGTTTCTTTTTTTTTTTAATAAAAATCAGAAAGAATTTCTTTATCTTTGAAATGCAATGTAAAAATGCATGAGATATGATACAACAGTGATGCATTGGTGAAAGACATGTATACACGAAATACAATCTATGCAAAATCCAATTATAAATGAAAATCAAATTTTGTTTTATTTCACTTGTATGATCCTAAAATGCACCTAACATGATCTTCAATACATGCAGACACGATAATGTCAAAATGATATGAAATTAAAATGATATATGAAAAAAATGAATGCTTGTATACAAAGTACTTAGACACAAATTCCATTGTTGCTAAGTCCGTGTGCAAGGAGGAAAAAAGAAAAACATAATTTTTAACTAAAACTAAACACTCTTCACACATTTTTTTCATCCTTTTTTCTTTTTTTTTTTCTTTTTCTCTCTTTTTTTTTGTGTACTAGACAAAATTTTTCTTTTTTTTATTCTTTTTTTTTTTTAAAATTCACATTTTCTAGCAGATTTTTTTCAAAAATTATTTTTATTTCATTTTTATTCCCAATCAAATTATTCTTTAAATTCTTTACCAAATAAATTCAAGGACAATTTTTGTTGACATCTTTTTATTCAAGAAAAACTCAAATGTTTTTGTATTTTCATTAAATTTCCTATACAACCCAAAAATAAAATAAAAAAAAAATTTTTCTTTTTTTTTCTTGTCAGCTTATTCTTTAAATTATTAAGAAAAAGAGAAAAAAGAAAAATCAATGAAAGATTTTGTTAACTCTATTTTACCTTTATTTAGAAAAAACGTCAGCTCTCTTCGTATTTTTTCATTTATTCCCATTTTTATGTCCATATTTTTGAAAGAAATCCCTCTTCTTTTTCTTTTTTTTTTTTTTTGAGAAAAATTATTCCCATTATTTTGAAAGAAAAGTTTGTTTTATTGTTTTTCTCACACTTTTTTGTTAAAAAAATTTATATTTCTTTTTTTTATTTTACAAAATTTCTTTCCACAATTTTATTATTTTTAAAAAAAAAATCCTTTTTTTGAAAAACAAGAAAAATTTCAATGACTTAAATTATGGACAATTCAAACCAAAATCCATAGTACATTTATTATTGATATGAGAAATGAGGTCAAATAATGTTCCCTCTTGTGTCCTAATCTCGGGATGATTTCTACAAAAATTGGACATGGCTCTAGCTAGGATTTGCTTCTTAGGGCCTTTTACATGCTGGGTTAGGACTTGTAAAGATCTAAAGGTTCCCAAATTATACCTCACTGTCATCCACACTGGACTAGTAAGATTTAATTTGAGTGGGAGTATTTCGCTTGCCATTGCGGAGGTGATTACCTCACGAGAGCATAGGTACTTTACTCCCTCCTAAGGAGGACGGAACCCGGGTATAGAGCTCATGTTATGCAGATGCAAGTGCAAGTGTGTGTATGAGGGAACATTTATCAAACCATATCCCTTATCCTACAATGCCCCAGCAATTTATTAAGAATAATATATACAAGATAAAGAATGCCATAAAATAAACATAATAACTTATTCACACAAATGCAACAAATTATTTAAAATTACAGAAATTAAATTTAAATATTAATTAAGACCATTAAATTAAAACTTAGGATAACACATGACTAATAAATGGCTTGACCCTCAAAAAGCGTCCCCAGTGGAGTCGTCAAGCTGTCGTAACGGCTTCACGCTCGACGAATTTGGAAAACATTTAGAAAAACAAAAAATGGGAGTCGCCACCAATCTTTTTTGACTAGGTGTGATTGGCCACCTAAAAATATTTATCTTTTTAACTAAATCTCAAAATTAATTAAGTTTTATTAAAAAGACAATTTGGGTCTGCGAAAACAAAGTTGGGTCCAGGAGTACGGTTATGCGTGGGGAAGGATTAGCACCCCCACGACGCCCGTTAAAAAACGGTACCATAATAATCATGTGTTATCCTTTAATTTTAATAAAAGGGTCTTAAATTAACATTTAAAAATAATTCTTATTTCATTGCAATCTTTTTATTCAAAATCATTTGTATTTGTAAATTTATTTTGTTTTATTTTAAAAAGTTGAATTTTATTTTTCAAAAGTGAATGTGAACCTTTTCGTATTGAAAAATTAAATCAAATATCCCAATACTCTGGTAACATTTAAAATAATTTTCCTCACCTAGAGATTTCTTAAGAATCACTACTTGTGAGTTCTATAGAATCTCATCATCAGAATATTCACACTCGCTTCGAGAATTATTATGAATGCATATGATGCAAACAGATAATGAATGATGCAAATGAATTTTTTTAATTTTTTATATAAATATTTCTTTATTCATTTTAAATAAAATTTTTATTATTGAAAAATTGCACTAAGTATCCCAATACTCTAGTAACACTTAGTGAATTCCTCTCACTTAGGGATCAGTCAAGAAATCACTACTTGTGAGTCTCAGGACATCCCATCATCGGAAGAATTTCATTTAATTAAATTTAATTTTTATTATTAATTTCCTTTTTGGATTTTCTTTTAAAAACTTATTTATTTTTATTTTTTAAGAAAAATTTAAATTATTGAAAAATCATACTAAATATCCCAATACTCTGATAACATTTAGTACGACTCTTCTCACCTAGGGATCAGTCAAGAAATCACTACTTGTGAGTCTCATGACATCCCATCCTCGGACCATTGTTTAATTATTTAAATTTTATTATTAATTTTCTTTTTCTATTTTCTTTTAAAAATTTATTCATTTTTTATTTTGATAAAAATTTAAATTATTGAAAAATCATACTAAATATCCCAATACTCTGGTAACATTTAGTAGACTCTTCTCACCTAGGGATCAGTCAAGAAATCACTACTTGTGAGTTTCATGACATCTCATCATCGGAATTTATTTCATTCAATTATTTAAATTTTAAATTTATATTTATTTGTTTTTTTATATAAAAAAATAAATTATTTAATTTTTAATAAAAATTTAGATTATTGAAAAATCACACTAAATATCCCAATACTCTGGTAACATTTAGTACGACTCTTCTCACCTAGGGATCAGTCAAGAAATCACTACTTGTGAGTCTCATGACATCCCATCATCGGAATTTATTTCATTTAATTATTTAAATTTTAAATTTATATTTATTTGTTTTTTATATAAAAAAATAAATTATTTAATTTTTAATAAAAATTTAGATTATTGAAAAATCACACTAAATATCCCAATACTCTGGTAACATTAAGTACGACTCTTCTCACCTAGGGATCAGTCAAGAAATCACTACTTGTGAGTCTCATGACATCCCATCATCGGACAATATTTAATTAAATTTAAATTTCATTATTTTTAAATACATTTCCTAATCAATAATACTAATTAATGAAAATACAAATAAAAGAAAATTTAAAAAAAAAACTCTTATTAAAAAAAACTCTTATTTTACAACATGCAATAACGATAATAATAGTGATAATAATAATAACACAATAATAATAATAATAATAATCACAATAATGTAATGATAATAATAATAATAATAACAATAACAATAATAAAACACAAATAATAATAATAATAATAATAATAATAATAATATTATTATTATTATTATTATTATTATTATTATTATTATTATTTAAATTTTTTTTATTTTTAATTTTCTAATTAAAATTTTCTCCATTTTTTGTAAAAATGAATAAACACTAAATAAATAAATAAATAAATAAAAATAATTACCAAAAATGAATTTGGGCTAAGAGCCCAAAAAAAAACCCTTCAATGACCCAAGAAGGTGGCCCAAACGAGTGGGCCGGATCGGGTCGGCGAGATGGACCGGGTCGGCACGCGGGTCGGGTCGAGCACGAGGATCAGGTGAAGAGGGCCTGATCCGGGTCGGATGCAGTCGGTTCGGGTCGGATCTCCTGGGTTGGCACGCGGGTCTTCTTTCCTCAGCTGGCCGGGCGGGCGCGCGGACCCGGGTCGGATCCGGGTCCACGCGCGGATCCTTCCCTTCTGCCTTTTTTTTTTCACTATAAAAGCTACACTTTTTTTTCTTCAATTCATTTTTCTTGTTTTTCACCAAAAAAACCTCAGAGCTCTCTCAACCTCTGCCGGCCAAGCGATTTCCGGCCGCCGCTGGGATCGCCTTGCGCCGCCGCCGGCCACCGGCAAATGGCCAAAAGCCTTCAACTTTCCGAATCTCCTCCGCCTCTTCTCTTCGATTCCGAGCCCCGTTTCTCTTAAAAAATCCCCTAACCCAGTAGATCTGTTAGGAACCGAAACCCAAACCCCTTTGTTATTTTTTTTATTTTTGACAATTTTTTTTTTGGTTGTGGCTTGTGGTTGCTGGTTTTGTTGTTGTTTTTTTTTTTTGGTTGCAGGTATGGTGAGTGATGGGCTTGGTTTGGGACCGATTTTAGGGTTAGGTGTTTTTCAGTGGGGGCTTTCGGGTTTTGATTTTCTGTTTGAGGTTGCTGGTGGGTTCCGGTTGAGTCTGGCTCGGGTGGTGAGGATGAAATTAGGGGGGGCTCCGGTGGTGGTTATGTGCGTGTTGAGATTGGTGGGTTTTTTTTTTGGAGGATCCTGGGTGTTGAGTTTTGGAGGAAAAAAATGGGGTTTCCGATTACTGATCTGTGTGTCGAATCCCCCCCAGTTCTGTGTGGATGGTCTGGCTTTTTAGAGGGAAGTCTATAGGGTCTGGTGTAGATGGGATGAGTAGACAGAGGCCGACCGGCGGGGATGGGACGGCCTATAGAGAGTAGCTAGCTAATGGACAGCCTCGGGAAGGGAGCTGGCAGTAGCTGATTGACAGATTGGACCAAAACAAAAAATAAGATAAAATAAAATATAATAATAATAATAATAATAATAATAATAATAATAATAATAATAATAATAATAAAATGCTAAACAAATAAAAAAGGAAAACAAATACAAATATATAAAAAATAATAATAATAACAATAAAAATAACAAAATGAGACAAAATTAGGTGTTAACACGTACTGTACAGTATTTTAATATGCAAAAAGTTATGTAAACAGTAAATTAAAGAGATGTGTAAATAAATCATGGTATTTGTTATAAAGTATTTATGTGAGAAAAACAATTTGTACTCGAGTTTTGTGTACTGGGACCTACATTAATAAATAAATATTGTACTCGCTAAATAATTTTAGCATAAAGTCAGAATGAGGACCCTATGCAATGATAATGATTTGTATGAAAATGAGAAAAAGTCAGTCTCGATTTTAGAAATCGGGGCATTACACCCCCAGATAGAAGGCAAGCCCAAATAACAGCTATTGAAGCCTGTTGATTGAATACCTAGTTTCTCCCCAATAGTATCTCTGATCGAGGTTCTTGTGTTTGGTGAAAAGAAAAACGTAGACTTAGAGAAATTAACCTCCTACCCAATAGCATTAGAAAACATTCTAAGAATACTTAAAATAGATTCACAATTCTGGATATTAGCAAAGGAGAATAACAAAAAATCATCCATAAACAAAACTTTGCTAAGCATTGGGCATCTTCTATTGATTCGAAATCGGGCATCTTTTATTGATTCAAAACCCTTTCAAACTACCATCCTCCAAAGCTTTATCAATGAGACTCGACAGCATATTGCTATTAAAAATGAACAGATATGGCAAGATGGGGTCACCTTGTCTTAAGCCCCTCTGAGCTTGAAAAGCAGGTTGTCTTTCACCATTAAGAATAATTAAGAAATGTGAAGTAGTAACACACTCCATAATTCTCTGCACCCAAAAAGAACAGAAACCCATCTTAAGAAGCAAAGATTTCAAAAAGCTCCACTCAACTCTGTCATAATCTTTGCTAAGATCCAATTTGATAGCCATTGCTCCCTTGGGTCTCCCTTTCTGATTTTTCAGAGCATGAAAAACTTCATGTGCAATAAGGATATTATCCTGTATTTATCTTCTAGGAACAAAAGCCGATTGGCATTGAGAAACAGCATTTAGTAGCAACTGTTTCATTCTATTTGCCAAAACTTTGGAGATCACCCTGTAGCAAAAGTTTCAAATACTGATTGAGCGATAGTGAGTGATTTCCTCCAGAATCCTTTGTTTAGGAATTAGAACCAAATTCGATAGATTTAGCTCTTTTAGCATGTGGCCCCTTTGAATGAATCCCCTAACCATACTGCAAACATCTTGAGCAACCTCATTCCAAAATTTTTGAAAGAAAATACCAAGAAATCTATCCAGTCTTAGTGCTTTAAGAGCTCTCAATTCAAAAACCGCAAAGTGAACCTCCTCATAAGAGATATCCCTGCATAAATCATTATTTGGTGAAAGTTGAAAAAAAGATCTAATCAATCAAAACAAAACTATAAAAACATAAGTTTATTTCTTCTTTCATTGGTAGCTGTTTGCTTGGTCACTGATCAAGATTAGAGTTGTTCAAAGGTCGGGTAATCCGTTATAGTTCAAAATATAGTTCAATTTTTTAATGGGCTTGGACAAAAATAATAGGCCTAATAAACCGGCTTGGACAAAAAAACATATGCTCGATGAATTTTCGGGTCAGGCTTGGGCTTTACCTTTGGAGAGCTAGACCTAGACCTGGCCCAGCCCGAACATTATTAATATTAAAAAATTTTATATATTTTAAAAATATAATGTAATTATATGTATTTAAAACATTATTGATTAATAAACATTATATATATTTAATATGAAAATTAACATGTAAAGTTTGACAAACTAAATTAAATGGAATAAAAAAATAAAAAAATAAAGAAACAAAAAATCAAATAATCAAAATGTAAAAAAAAAAAAAATTGGACCTAGTTGGGTTGAGCTCAGGCTTGAATAATGAATTATATAAACAAGCCTAGACTTAGATTCAAGCACGAATGATCGGGCCGGGCTTGGTTCAGGCCTAGATATATTCTATTAATATATAGCCTAGGCTCGACCCAAACCTGGCTTGGCCTAGCCCATGGACACCTCTAATCAAGATATGAACTATATATCTTAGACATATTTAAAATATCTCTGAAGTATGAAGATAGGTAATATAACTCCTGCAGTTTGCAGCTTTGTTACTTTATTTAAATAAGTCTTTAAAATTTTATTGTATTCAGATAAACTTATAAATTTTAATTTGTATTCAAATAAGCCTTTAAACTTTAATTTATGCCTTTAACCCTTAACCTTTAAACTTTAATTTAAGTATTCAAATAAGCATTTAACCTCTACTTTGTACTCAAATGAACTTTTAACATATCAACTTTTTATAAAAGTAAGCAATCGATTGATTTTTCAAATGAGTTCTAAAACCTGACTTTTTGCATAAAAAATTGATTATATATAATATATTATATAATATTTAATTATTTATATTATATATAATATATTTAAAAATATATCTATTAATTCAACAAGTTTAATTCGTAATTTTGACATTGATTTAATAGAATAAACCAACCTAAAAAACTGGCTTGAACTTGAAATTAACTTAATTGAACTGAATTAACCAAATTTTAATCAGTTAAATTGATTTGAATAATTTTTTACTCACATGCAATCTTTTATTTAAATAAGGTTTTACTTGAATATAAATTAAAACTTAAGAGCTTATCTGAATGCAATATAATTATAAAGACTTATTTAGATAAAGTGATAAAATTTAAGGGCCTTTTTAATATTTTAGCTTTTTTTAAAAATAAATTTTGGATTTTATATGTAGTATGTTGTTTTGGACTTCTATTTGCCAAATGTTGCTATTTAACCTTATGTTGGGCAAAGCTAAGTCATTGGCTTTTAAGCTTTGCTTGGTAGAGTAGAAACAAAAATGGAAGGCTAAAAAATTAGAAGGGAAGAAAAATGAAAAGATGAAAAATATATATTTTTTCATATATGTGCCTGGTAGGAAAGATAAAAAAAGTAAATATATTTTCTTTTTGCTTGGTAGGATTGAAAATAAAAGAAAAATTTATATTGTTTTACCATTATACCACTAATTAGTTAAAATAACAAAATAAAATTTAAAAAATAAAGAATAATTTTATAAATATAAACAAATTCATATCTCTTTCATTTTCTTACAACTAATCTTTACAATTTGAAATAATTTGTTTTTGTTAATAAAGAAAAAATTAAATTTTTTCTATTTTCTTTCTTTACATTTTTCTTTTTTATTAAAGACAGACAAAAATTATATTTTTTTTTCTTTTTCAAACACCCTTGTCTGTCTTTTCACTTTTCCACTTTACCAAGTACACCTAGAGATGTAAGTGAACCGAACATGCACGAACTTTATCATGTTCGTATTCGTTTCTTTATTTTTTTTAATATTATTCGTGTTCAATTCGTGTTTATTAAGCTTGTTCTTGAACATTAACAAACATGTTCACGACTATGTGTTCGTGAATATTAAATAAACATGTTCACAAACACGTGTTCGTTAATGTAAAATGAACATACTTTTAACACTAAAAAAATTATACAAATAAATTTATTTCACCCTAATGTATATGACGCAAATTAAGAAAATCCTACCTAAATTAGTAAATTTTAATAATTACATATTAAAATGATCCATGAGTAAATATCTAGTTTAAAGATTATTATTATTATTGATAGCACACGACTCAAGAGTCCAATATAATTTCAATTTGTTTGTTATTTGAACTTGTTTATAGAGAAGTATTAGCTGATGCTTATCAGCTCATCCTTTTAGGCTATGCTATGGTATCATGATGTATATAAACCACTTGAGATCAATCAATAAACATACAACCATTTTTCATTCAACACAACAAACCTTTTCAATTTTCAAATAGTAAACAAACACTAATAATTTTTTTTTTTTTTTTTGGCATTAAACACTAATAATTCATTAAACAAATAAGTTTTAAACATACAGTAACCAAGTGTTGAAACTTAATATTTTAGTAATAAAAACGTTATAAAACTTATGTTATAATTAGCCGTTTACTAGTTTTAGCCAGTTACAAGTTTGTAATTCTTTCTTTCATTAGCTAATTAGTGTGTAAGTAACAAACAGGTAAAAAATCATTATCATTATTGTATAAGTTACAAGTGTGTGGGGCTATAAATAGAGGTCCTAAACCTCAAACAATGTACAACAATAATTCTATTCATTTTGATATTCCACAAAAATATATTCTTGGTCAAGAGAAAGGTGTTTGATTTTAGAGCTCTTTATTCTACAAATTAGTGTAGAACTGTTAAGTGTACAATGTAGGTTGAGTTGTTGTATTCTGGAGGTGACACGCTGAGGTTGAGTTGTTGTATTCTGGAGACGACACGCTGAAAGTTCCTGTTGCACCAAGATCTAATTCCCCCAAAGATACGAATTGTCTTAAAGAGAGTGAGATATCCGTGCATCAGTCCAACTCTTCATCAATTAGTAAATTTAATTTTAATTTTACTTTATTATATTATTTTTGTTACTAACAAGTTTTTATTGTTGTAGCTTCCGGCACTAACAATTTTAAAACGAACTCTTAACAATTTTAAGACATCTTATAAGTGTTCGAAAATAATTTTATCTCAAGAAAAATAGGTATGCAAATTATTTTTATACGATCTTAAATAAGATGAAAATTGCATGAAAAATAATGGCTATGAATAAAAGTACATGACAAATATATGTATCCTTGGTTTGATGGGTCGGTTTCTCATAAAAATTAATTCTAGCCGCTTGTCAAGTAGAAATGTTGCATATGCCATGAAGTTTAAGGATATGTTAATTAAGCAATGTGAGAACCGCAAACTTCTCTAAACCAAGAATGTACTTAATGGTTAATTTAAATGAATATAATGAAATGATGTAATTTTCAAATTTTCAAATTTAAGATTTTGGTCAATTTTGTAAAATCAAAATTCTTCAAGAACAAAGTGAAACATGCATTAATAGAGTACATGCAATATAAGCTAAGTGAGTATGGAAGAGTAGTAATTCTAAGCTTGAATAGGATTGCGCTCACATATAAACTAAACTAAAAGCATGTAACATGCATGTATGCACATGTAAAGGTGCATGCATGCAACGAACGTATGTATGAGTGTATATAATGCACATACAAATAGTAAAGACTAAGTGAAGTGAAGATAAATAATAACATAAAAAAAATAATAAGTTAATTGCATATAAATTGGTATGTATAAATGTAGATATATATATTTATGTTTATATGTATAATTATATTTATATTCATATTTATATTTATAACCACAAGAATAAATGTGTATATACCGATAAATGGGAATGTATACAAAACAAATAAATAAATAAATAGAGATACATACATATGTGTATATATATATATATAGTGAATAATATACATATATATATAAATATCTTATATATATATATATATCTTATATTGAAATACATGTATATTATATTATATTAAAAATATATATGTATAGGTGGCATTAGTGGTGGATTCAGTGAGTACTAGACTCACCAAACCGTCTGCCATAAGCAGACCAAAACTCTGCCATAAGCAGACCAAACCTCTGCCCTCTACCATCATTATAAAAAAAAATTAATAATAATAACCATAAATATACATTTGTATATGGTAAACAAATAAAATGAAATGGGCTGAACAGAAAACCTCGGAATGTGAAAAGAAAAGAAAGAGTGAAGAAGAGAGGAGGGTTCAACGTGAGAAGGAGAAATAGCGAAGCTGAGGCACATTTGAGAGTAGAAAGCTGATCGGAGGGAAGCTGGAGAAGGGTTTTCGATGCTGTAACAGAATTGAGTAGCTGAGAGACGGTGGAGCAAAAATGTGGCTTAGTTTCAGGTCTGGAAACAGGGGCAAACGGAGGGCTGTTCAGTGCTGACTGAGAGGCGTTTTCAGGCTGTTGTTGCGAGACCATTTAAGGGCTGAGTTGCACAATTACTTTGGTACAAATATGGGGCTCTCGGGTGAGGTTACAAAGGCTAATGTTGGCGGTTGTACAGTCGTGAACAGAGACAATATATAGAGATAAGGAGTAGGGCTTTGATTGGGGCATTAAAGGACTATGGGTGCTGTGTTTGAAGCTGGGAAACGTTATTGTTGAAGGAGGTTATTGGCTGCCACGACAGGGGAGAACAAGGCTGAGAAAGAAGCTTAAAATTAGGCTGATCAGTGGGTATTTTGAGGCCTAAAAGCAGGATTTTCGGTGGCTATTTAGGTGTTGAAATAGAGCACCGAAAAAGGCTACTTTAAGTGGCGTCTAAGGGCTGCCGTGAGTGGTATTTCACACAAGGCTGCCGAAATATTAAGGTAAAAAAAAAAAAGAAGAAAGGAAAAGAAATAAAAAGGAAGGAAATATATATACATAAATATATATATATATATATATATATATATATATATATATATATATATAAGGTGATAGAATTTTATTTATGACTTGGTATTATATTAGTGTTAAAATTTTTTAAGTCGGTGTTGAGATTTTTATAAGTACATAGAAATTGGGCTAGGCGTTATTAAGTCGGGTTTTATTGTGAATGTATAGTGGGATGAAAAGATGACGAACACGACCTAGCTAACCTCGGCGCACACTCAAGCTAAGCTCGCATTAGGTAAGATGTTTATATAACGTAGAAATAGGATTATCCTGTATAGGTTGAAGTTTAATGATGAAATGATTGGAGTATCTAAAGACTCGATTTAACGAAATGAAATGCAGGTACAATGTTAAGCTCGATAAGGTACCATAGTGGTGCAATATTAACAAGAAATGAATTGATATGGTATTGACTTATAAGCATCAATAGATGGAATGATAAGCGTTCATGCATTTCATGAGCATTCCATTATACTGTTTTCATTTCATTTGCTTAAATCTTATTAGCCTTAAGCATACCTTATATATATGTGTGTGTGTGTGTGTGTGTGTGTGTGTGTGTGTGTGAAACTTTCAAGGATTCATTCATATCATGCTGACATGAATACTGTAGATACGCAAATTGTTTTGAAATGAATGGATTTATAGTGTACGCATATGTACGTATATATGAAAATGATCTTAAAGAAAACGTGTTACATACTTTACACTATTTCATAAGAAAAGTTAAAGGTTTAAATGTTTTATGAGACTATAGGCATCTTAAGAGAGTTAAATTCAATAAAGCATAGTGGAAGCCACCTAATTAGAGCTTACTCATTAGGCATAGATGCTTATCCGACAATAGTCGTGGACAGGGCTCAGTCACATTTGATCAGTGGGGCTAAGAGACATGAGGTCTATAGCTATAAGATAGCACCCTAGTTGGTTTCCAGGGGACGATGATATGATTTTCACTGCTAGCTACAGTGATCTAAGTCTTTATTGATAGTGCATTAGGGATCTAGCCTAGTCTCAAATGATATAAATTGCAGTTTAGAGTATGGTTTTAAAACGGAAATGAACTCTAAACTCGATATGGCTTTATGGTATATGAAATGTATTTTGATATTACACACGGCTTAAATTTATGCTTCAAAAGTTACATGTGACATGAAATGAAAATTATGCATATTCTCAAGCTTGTCTTAAAAGTAAAATCGAGATGTATTGATATTTCACATGTTTTGAACATGTTTAAAAGAATATGTATCATACTTTTTAAGACTGCAATTACCTCATATATAATTACATGCTAAAAGTCATAATATGATTTCATGGCTTAGGCATCACATGACAAGTTGTAGTATGGTTACATTGAGCTTGAGATCATAACAGGTATATACTACATGATGAATAAGAGAGTGATTTAATAGTGAATTCTCATCACGTGACATCATGTAATTGTATTAGAACAGTATAATTCTAACTATGCACTTATATAAATGATTAACTGAGCCTCGCTCATTAAATGTTATTTAAACTTTTTCAGATTGAGCACGGAGTTGGGGGAGTATTTCAGAGCTATCCAAATAGTTCCAAACCTGAAATATAGTCCCAACTCTCCAAGGAGATTATTTTGAGCACTTTGGGTATATACTCTTCTTTTGTATTTAATATCAGTTTCGAGCTGTTTTTGATTCAGTGCTATAGATGGGATGTAACCTAAGGTAGTGATGTCACGACCCGAAAGCCGTGACATTCACTTGATACTCTTACTTTTTCCTTCTTACAATTTCACGAACTAAATTTTTCTTTTTCATTTTACGGTTTGTATTCGGTGTCAGTGCAGTCACTATCTATTTCCATTCATTCCTTAATTCAATTATGATTTAAATTTGCTTCTCGAGACAAGGAGAAATCAATTATAGTCCATAACTAATCACCGCATACTTATCATATAACATTAAACCATTATATCGACTATTCATTTACTTAGTTTACATCTCATCCCATAGTACCATATAGAAATTTGCCTGAAAATAAAAGTGTATGCCCAAGAGTTCATACCTCAAAAGCAACCAAGTAGTTTCGGAGGACAGGGACAAGTATCGAGCCTAGATACCATCTCCGAGTCCCACTCAAAAACCCTCCTAGCGAAGTTCAACCCAAGTAGTCTGAAAAGATATGAAATTGAGGGGGTGAGCAAAACCACAGCTCAGTAAGTCATTTATATAAGTGCAGAATTAGACTTATATTGTCCTAATGCAAATGCATGAAACCTTTAAATAGGAATCCTCACATCATATTCACTCTATATTCCTTTTTCAAACGGCTCAAATCATGTCATAAAGGTTTCTCGGTGTGTCAGGGCTTTAGGTATCATTATGTGGGAGTCTCTTCGTAGTACTTCATTATACTCCACCCGATATCTATCTGTTACATTAACCTTTAATCAATATCTATCGATCATTTTCAAACCTCTTGTCATTATTCCATAATATACCGTATGATAATTAATACGTAGTTTTGACATCAAGTGGTACTGATTTGCACCCATATCGATCTCATACCATATCATCTCATATCATGTCATATCTCGGGTGAAGTTCCATTCAAACTCTACTAGATCATGTCACTCTCATCAATAAGTACATTTTGTACCATATCAGTGTGCAATACTCTCAACATAAAGAAATATAGCCACATACAGTATAAAAATCATGATACCTTTTCCTATACATCTCATGTTCAACATACAGCATAAGATCATGACATACTTCCTGTGGAATGTATTTCGTTCTATCATGATTCCACATATAACTTATGCAAGTTTTTACTGTATATAACGATTATCATCTCACATTTCATTTCATTTAACATATAGTCGTCTAGGAATCTTATGTGATATTGAAGTCATATCATGTGTACCTTTAGAACATACTCAATTCATGTCAAATCTCAAATCATCTCTATTTTATTTTTAAGACATGATTGAAGGCATGCGTATTTTTCTTTTCACATCAAGTGTAATTAAATCATGCACATTTCTCTTTTCATATCATGTTAAATCAAAACATATCTTTTTATACCATTTCAAATCAAAACGTGCACATTTTCTCTTTTCATATCATGTTAAATCAAATACAATATCGAAACACATTTCACATTGTTTCAAATCAATATCGATATGTCTTTTTATATCGTTTCAAATCAAACGTGCACATTTCTCTTTTCAAATCATGTTAAACCAAAACATGTCTTTTCATATCGTTTTAAATCAAACGTGCACATTTCTCTTTTCATATCATGTTAAATCAAAAATTGTCGTTTTTCAAATCAAAACGTGCACATTTCTCTTTTCATGTCATGTGTGATCGAATACAATATCGAAACACATTTCACATACTGTGAAAGCATATCAGTTTAGAGTTCATATCAATTTAAAAGCATACTCTAAACTGTATGTCATATCAATTGAGACTAGGCTAGATCCCTAATATTCTATCAATAAAGACTTAGATCACTGTAGCTAGCAGTGAAGTCATATCATCGTCCCCTGGAAACCAACTAGGACGCTATCTATGGCCATAGACCTCATCTCTCCCAGCCCCACTGATCGGGTGTGACTGAGACCTGTCCACGACTATTGTCGGACAAGTATATTTGCCTAATGAGTAATCTCCAATTAGGCGGTTTCCACTATGCTTTATTGAATTTAATTCTTCTAGGGGCCTACAGTCTCATAAAACATTTAAATTTTTCACTTTTCTTGTAACAATAGTGTAAAGTATGTAACAGTTTTTCTTTGAGATCATTTACATTTATTTGAGTACATACATTACACTATATGTTCAATCTTTTCAAGATAATTTAAGCATTCAAAACATTCATGTAATTATTGTATAATTGAATGTATTCAAATCTAGTGCATAAAACGAGGCATGTTTAAGAGCGATGCAATTAAACAATGGAAATCAAAACAGTATTGAAAATGAGGCATGCTTATGAAATGGACTAAGGTAATATCACTCGGTATAGTGCTTACTGTAATGTCAATTCCTCCTTAGATCATTACCCTCAAACCTCTCGATTTAGCACCTATACCTAACTCATCATCACTTTTCATTTCATTTTAGAGCTCTCAATTCAATCCATTCTTTTTCAGCTGGAGCACATCTACTAAGTCATCCAAAATTTTCTATTGTTCAATAACACATAATATCATTTCATTGTGTTTGTAAACTAATTCACCTTTGCTTTCAATGTTAAAACTAAGATTCGTCCATTAATGTCAATCTTCTTACTGTTTCATGTATGTTCACATATTACTTTAGCGACTTCTATTATAACACTAAAATCATTCAATGTTAAGGAATCCATTCGAGATCTATTCTGTAGATCATTTACTCACCATACCCATATCATTGAGTCATTTCCTTAATTTACCATATTACTGTGGGTATATCATTTCTTATGTGTCACTAAACCTCAAATCTTTTAATTTCCACCATTACCATACAATTCAACTATATCTATACAATATAATTCTAATGCTGAATTATATAAATGTCTTACCGACTCCTCGCTTAACGTACGCGTATGCCAATCTTAGCCCAGCTCGTGTTGTCGCTTGTGTGTTGCGCAAATTAAAGCTTAACATGCCAAAATCTATGCTTCGTATGCATGTATCGAATTTCATGCATACACCTAGCTCGATGCGTGTACATCTTCAAAGATCGATAATTCATTTAGTACTAATCCAATAAAATTTCAATATATATATATATATATATATATATATTTTTTTTTCTTTTCTTTTTTTTTCTTTTCTTTCTTATTCTCTCACCTTGTCTCTAAGCTTGTGCAGCAGTTGACCACCTTTCAGCCTTTGTTTTCGGTCAAAAGTTTAGCTCCAAGGTAGCTTTATCTCTGGTCCTTAGAAACGTCACGAGACCCCCACTTTCACAGCCCCATTTCGCCTATTCTCACGCCATTTCAAGCATCCAAATTCAACTCCAAGTCCCTGATTTGTGCCACGTTGGATATCTCGGCCACTAAAAGCAGTAACTTGCTGCAACTCCACGAATAGCACCTAAAACCCCCTTCGACCGAATGCCCAACTTCAGTTTTTTTTTTTTCTCTTCCCTCAGTTTCACCTTAATTTCCTCCTTCATTTTAGCTTTGAAACTCAACACCATTTAGCTGCCCGACCAACATATTTCCAGCTTAGTTTTCTACACTATTTCAGGCTCAAGAGTGCCACTGTTCCGGTTCTTGATTTCAGCACCTTCAGCTTAATTTAACGCCACCAAAAGCTGCTCCGCTTCAGCCTCTGTTTCCAGCCATCATCGACAATGGCAACAACTCTACTTTCCTTCAGCTGTGTCGAGCCATTTACTCCTTTCTCTCTCTTGTTTTCCCCCTACTCAGCTCACTATTAGTTCTCCAATTAAACCTTTCCTTCCTTTCTCTTATTTGTGTCTCTCTCCGGTTCATTCTCTCTTCTCAACTCTTTCTCGTCAGCCCTTATATATCGATACTTCCAGCTTCCAAAACTCTTTCATCACAACCCGAAACCACCACAAAACAGCCACATACTGCAGTTTCGAACAACATCCAAGCAAGTCTTCACTCTCTCAAATGGCTTTCGAATGCCACCGCTCAGTTGTCCCCTTCCCCAGCCTTCACGAGCTGGACTCTAGCCTTGAACCACATCCTAACCACCACGCCAACAATAAAAATCAATCCAACCTTGGCCTGCCTTTGAAGACCTCGATTCCAACCACTGTTAAGCACTCCATTTCACGCCATTCTAGTAGCCTAAATGCCATCCTCGGGGCCCTTATCCATGCCTGGAACTTGCACTACTGCACAGCATCTTCTCGCCGTAGCATCCAGCCTCAGTTTAAAGTTGTTGGGCCCCCTTTTTTTTTTCTCGACTGTGGCTTTACAAGGCTAGGCGTTATGGTGAGGATGAGAGCAGTAACCAAGATGAATACCGAGGGGGAGAGTAGTAAAGAGAACGTGTGAGAAGGATGGAATGACAGAAAATTGGGAATTGCAAAGGCACGGTAGAGACATCTTAAGAGAGCCCTTGAGTGCTTTTCAATTTCAAAAAAAAAAAAAAAAGAAAGGAAATGATAGGTGAACAGGCTGACGAGATGGGGATGGGATGGTAAAAAAGAGGGAGGTCTACCATATGGAAAACTCCACCAAACCGGACAGCTTCCACGTGAAGCTTGTCCTATATATATATTTTATATCACTTCTCATTATTTATTTATTATTTATATTTTTTTTATACATATATATATATATATATATATATTTCTTTCATATAATTAATTTATACATATATCCAAAGTATATGTATGTGTATAAGTTTCTTTGTTTAATTAATACACACAAATATCCCTATATGTTTTAGACATTTAATTGACTTATATTCCTATTATTTCTTTATAATGTACAAATTTTGTGAATGCTTAATGATTTAAACTCTTAAATTCTTTTAATCTTGAATTTCCCTTGCTAAATTAACTTTATCCCATGTACATTGCCAAAATAATTTAATTCACTAAATAATTCCCTTTATTTCACTACAATATGTCCCTTCTAATCTTAAAAATAAATTTCCATAACCTTAGCTCCATTCTCCACCTCCAGATTAGTTCATTACAATACCATTTTATAAAACTTTAAGATAAATCATCTCACTTACTAAGGCCAAATCTTGCAGTTATTACAAGTGAATAGCATCTAAACTATGTTAATGATAAATTATAGAACTGCTGATCCTTGCATGAGTATGGATATATGATAGAATGACATGAACAAGTGACTAAGCAAGAAGATATGAAACCATATGGATGAAATGTTATGATTTGGGAAATAGACTGAAGTTATGACGAAATTTAAACTCATTAAGTGAAAGAAATATGGTGAATTTAGAGATAGTAATGCAAGACTATAAATCAACTGCCGTTGTGGGATTATAATCTGTATATCAATTGTGAATTTTGTGCAGGTATTAATCTAGGTAAAATGATAAAAATAGGTGAGGGAGTTATCGTCCCGAAATAAATTTCACTATAATGCATTTAGACAAAATAAGTATAGAAAAACGAAAAAATTAGCCTTAAATTCTAAGCATCTGTACAAGCAAGAGGTATTGTTGCAACCTTTGGGTCGTGACAAGCAGCCATGTGAATATAAGATTTTTTTTTTTTGGGTTCATAGCAAGTACAAGGAGGAGTGGAGAATCGAACCTTAGACCTAATCCTTTCTAATGAGGGATAATAACCACTAGGCTAAGCCTTGGTTAAGATTTGTAATTTTTGTAATTAATATTTCAAAAGTTATAAAAATTAATTTGTCAGTAACTCCTTTGGTTACTCTTTCTGTGTTTAATTGTCAGTAACTTGTCTTTGTTTGATAAGCTAGGAGTTTGAGATGGAGAATTGATGGGTTCCGTGTTATGATCATGTGAATGAAATTAGGCTATTAGTCATAATAAATTTGTAATTCCTAGTAGTACGGGTTTTGATGATTGGATAAAACTAGGCAATTGATCACAAAATTTGTGATTCCTAGTAGTATGTCTTTTGACGTTTTGATTTGATGAACCATGAAAATGCTATAAGCCCTACTTTAAAAATATAGTTGTGGTAAGAAAATCAGATACATCATTTGTGTGACTGCTTGACAGTCTTAACTCATGATTATGTGATAAAATATTTGCGATAGCACTGTTATAATTGATAGAGTGCATAACTATTATTACAATGGTAAATCCAGATTTATCAAAAGGAAACACACTATAATGTGATCTCATTTGAGTAACGAGATTATATGTGTGAAATCAAATGATAATCTTAGTGATTGTTTAAATCTCTTTCTAGATAAAAGATCTGGTATACATCGAGGGGGATGGATCATTTGCCCAAATAATCTGGAATCTCCTATAAGGATATCCAACCTAATAATTAGAGATCCTAAGAGTTAGGTTCAATGGGAAAATGAATCATAGACAGGTCATTAAAAGATATACATTAAGAAGCTTTAAAGCTTATTTGTCCATCCTTATGATATAGTGTATCATCTCAGAGGGTTAATTCTTTAAAAATCTTAATAAAATCTATAGTTTGTTATGAGTGAGGTGTGATAGTTACAAGAATACTCTTTATAGATTTCACTTATGTTAGTATTGGAGTGGAGCTGCCCCTATGAAGCTTGGTTGGGTAAGTTTCTAGATTACTCATTAAATTCAGGATCAAGCACAAGGTCAAAATGTGCTGGTTTAATAAGAAGCTCGTAAACACTTGAATTATCATGTGTGTACTGCAAACTCTTGTATCTCTTATACAGTCAAAGTTCAATGCACATAGCATGGTTTAGGAGCAAGATTTGCTACTACACTAAGTAAAGGTTCAATGTCGTTGCATACTTTTATAAAGCATAACAATTCATCTTTCTCCATGTTAATAAAATGATTAAAATTTTTAAAATATTATTTTATTATTAACATGGTGAGGGAATTGTTGGAACTTAATATCTTAATAATACAAACGTTATAAAACTTATAATTAGCCGTTTACTAGCTTTAGCCAGTTACAAGTTTTTAATTCTTTCTTTCATTAGCTAATTAGTGTGTACGTTACAAACGGTTATAAAATCATTATTATTATAATTGTATATAAGTTACGAATGTGTGAAGCTATAAATAAAGGTCCTAAATCTCAAATCGTGTACAACAATAATTCTATTCATTTTATAGTCAAAAAAATAATTCTATTCATTTTGATATTCCACAAAAATATACACTTAGTCGAGAGAAGGATGCTTGATTTTAAAGCTGTTTATTCTATAAGTTAGTGCAGAACTGTAGAGTGTACAATGAAGATAAGTTGGCTATTATATCTTGGAGGCGACACGTTTATAGTTTCTGTTGCACTAGAGATATAATTCTCATAAAGGCGTAATTCGTCTAAAAGAAAGCGAGATATTTATACCTCAGTCCAACTCTTCATCAATCAATAATTTTAATTTTAATTTTACTTTATTATATTATTTTTGTTACTAACAATTTTTTATTATTGTGGCTTCCAGCACCATCAATTTTAAGACAAACTTCAACAACAAGTTTTTCGCAAAACATATACAAACATAAATGTACAAAAACTAAATATATTCACGAACGATTTATCGAACATTATATCCGTTTTCATCTTTAAACACACCATTAATGTTTTAAATAGTAACCTAACTATCTATACCTAACCCTCCATTCCAACTCCAAGTCTGTTTTTGGTTTGGTTTGGCAACATTTTAATTCTCTATGCGACTTATAGTATGACTTATTGGTAGGGAAGACAATGGGCGACCCAACTCCCAACTGATATGTCTCTGGAATCTGTATAGGGTAAAATCTTCCTCCCTTTCTTGAGAATATTCGCTAAATGTAATTTCTAGGCATCGAGTTCGTCATTTTCCATGCGAAAATTATGGTTATGATCTTCGTAAAGAAAACGACAACTTAATTGATTGATTAAAAAATTATAATAAATTATAAAATTTAAGTTCAAATTTAAACAACTTTACCGTTTACCATTAATTATTAAAGAAAACAAAGCATAATTTGTGGATCTTGGAGGAAGGAAGTAAGCCAAGCCATGACCTCGCCGAGCTTTGCAAAATCATTTGTTATACAATTTTTTAAAGATACACTGATAACTACTACTATTTATTTATAATAATAAGATGATTATTATTATTACTAGCAAGATACCCCGCACTCCATTGCAGGCGAAAAACTTTTTAAAAAATATAAAATTTAAATTTAATTATTCAATTATTTAATTTTTTTAAAAGAATATATCTAATTCAATTTGACATTTTAGTTTAATTAGTTTAATAAAAATAAATTTATTTTTAGAATATTGATATTCTGTCAAATTATTTTAATTATTTAAAATAAATATTTTTAATAAGATTTATTTTTATATATATTGTAATCATTAAAACGGTATATTATATTATATTCTTATTATTATTTTTATTGATATTTAATTTATCTAATAAACTAAAAAAATTTTAATTTTAATAATAAAATAAATTATTTATATGATCATTTGAAATTATTTTTTAATTGGACTATATTTTAAAAGTTTCATACACTTTAGTAAAGTTGACTATATGAAACTAAAAAAATATTTTTAAATTTGCCATTATAAATTCTAAAATAATTTTCATGATTTTTTAGAATTTCTTCAAATAATTGTTTTTTTTTACTATTTATATATATATATATATATATATATATATAAATAAGTGAACATGTTTGTAAAAGAATGGAAAATAAAATTAAACTAATTACATTTTTTTTTGAACTTTTTTACTTAAAATATATTAAAGTGTGAGTACCAAAAATGTGGTAGTAAAATACCCTCAAGGATTTATTTTAAATTAACGAAATAAATTTTGGCTAATTTAAAAAATATATTTTCAAAAAAAATTCGATCATTGACCCAATGCATAGAAATAAACATTAATCTCAAGCGGATTGAGTATATATATTAAAATTTTTTGCTCAAATTTATTTAAAAAAAAAAGCAATTTCATATACCAAATGTACATATTATATTTTTTCCTTAAAATATTCTAAATTACATTATTTTTTATTTAAAATATTTATAAATAAAAATATATACATATTACGTCTTTCCATCTATTGTAATAGATGTGTGTGTGTGTGTGTATAAATTTTAATGCATGGTTTATTAAGGGATTGATATTAAAATACTAAAATATATGTATTATATTGTTATTAATCAAGCATAGGCTCACATCCTTGAAACTACATTGAACTTATATTTGTATAATTTATTCTTTTTAATTATAACCCAATTATTCTTTTTAAAAGAATATTATTTGAATAATTTATTTTTTAAAAATAATTGTATAATTTATTTTTCTTAAAATTTTTAAGAAAATTGAAATAAAAATATTTATATTATAAATAGTATTAAAAATAATAGTAAATCAAGCTAATTATTTTTAAAATATTGATTTATCAAATGAAAATGATAATTTTTAATTTATCAATTAATCATCCTATTTATATTTTATTTTTGTTTTTCAAAATAAAATAAATTAAAATTCTAATACAAAGTTAGAAAATTAAATAGACCAAAATAAAAAAAGCTTTCAAAATATTTAAATTTTTATAGTGTTTGACCCTAATTTGTTTGTCTCAAGATAAATTCATATTAAACTAATCTCACTACTACTTTTTGTTTTTATTTTTCGTAGTCTCTAAGTGTTTAATGTTAAAATTATATATTTATTTATTACTTTATTTTCTCTTTTATAACATTTGATTTTCATATTTAAAGAAATTCTTTGAAAGATTTTGATTTGTAGATATATTTTTTTATATTTATTTGTGTTTAAGTTTTAAAAAATTATTTTTTGAAAATTTTTGCTTTATACTATAATTTTATCATTTTTCTTGAATTTTTATATTATTTGTAATATTTTTAGCATTTTATTCAAATTTTTGCAAGCCAAATATTTGATTTGAATTTTTTTAAAACTTGTAATATATATTTTGAATATTTGTTTCTTTACATGATATTTGGTTTAGTTCCTTAAAAAAATACCTTTGAATTTTAAATTTTCTTTTGTCTCTGCTTTTCATATCTCTCACTTTTATTTAATTTACCTTTGGAGAAAAATATAAGTATTTATTAAAAATTGTGAATGTTTGATTTATTTTTTTCAAAATTTTTTGAACTTTTCATCATCTCTCTTTTCTCTTCATAGTAAGTTCATTTTTTCATATATTTGGTATTTTAACAATAAAAAATTTTAAAAATAGATATTTTTATTTCAATTTAAAAAACATCACATATGAAACTAAAAGCTACCACATAATTGAATTTTATTTTTAATATTTAAATGTTGAGAAAAATTAAAACTAATTGTGAATTTAAAAAATAAAAAAATTATCTCTAAAATGATAATGAAATGTCATATGACAACTACTTACTCATTAAAAGATAACTTTTATACCAACCAATATTTTAACCATGCTTTGCCATAACTTTTATCAAACTAAAATAATATAAAAATTGTAAATATATATATATATATATATATATATATATATATAAAATTAACAAACCAACTCAAAAAAATGACACATGTCAAACAAAGAATCTCTTAGGGATTATTATTATTATTATTATTATTATTATTATTATTATTATTATTATTATCACTAATAAGTACTATTATTTATGAAAATAAGATTTTTTATTTATAATAATAAGATTTTTATATTAAGTGAGAAAACATGTTTTCAAAAAAAATCACTTAAACAAGATTTATGCACGATAAAAAAAATTATGAAAAATAACTATTTTATATAAATATTTTTTTTCAAATCATTTCTTGTATTTAAATTATTAAAAAATTAATAATTTATTTATTAAAATTATTAATAAATTTTTAAATAAATATTTATTATTTATTTATCACATATAATATATTAATAATTAATTTTTTAATAATATAATTTCATTAAAAATGATATTTTAAATGATCCTTTCTCTTTTTTTTTTTGGTTACAATGATCCTTTCTCTTTGCTTCTTTCTCTTCTTGCAGTTCGGCAAAAGTTCCATGCTCCAAATTTTGCGTTGTCAGTTTAGCAAAACCAAACATACTTTTATACTATCATTCTCTGTCCTGTCATTTATTGTTGGAAGCGTCGTTCTGATGGTAACAGGGCAAAGAGTCTATCAACATCGACAATGATGACCAGAAACACTTATTGCAAGTCAATATCCTTGACATGTTGACATGCATGATTTGAGGGATTTTTTTTTTGTTATGACAAGGTGCGAGCAGGGATGAAAAACGGGCGGGCCGGGTGCGGGCCGGGCCGTACGGATACGGGTCAAAACGAGCCAAATCCGTTTAGGCCTGTTTTTAAACGGGCCTATTTTTACATGCCCGGTCCGTTTTTAATGCGGCCCGGGCTGGTCCGCGGGTCATATAATTTTTAAATAAAAAATAATAAAAATAAAATAAAATTTTAAAAATCATTAAAATTCATATACAAATACAATTTAAATACAATTACAATTCACTTACAATATTTTAAAATAAATAATTGCATCTTAAAAAAAAAAACATTAAATTTCTATTAAACATTAAAATCTTCCAACATCTTATTTTCATTATTATATGTGTATATACATATAAAATGTCATGGTTTGAATTCAAAATAAAATTACATGAATTCATTTTTTTGCTAGAATACAATAAAATCATATCATGTATTTATTATTTGTAAGAAATAAAAATACATTAATAATATAATTAAAAAACAAATTATATTTAAAAAAATGAAAAAAAGACCTAAAATGGGGCCGGCCCGTGGGCTGGCCCGCGGGCTTATGAACCGGCCCGCGCGGATCGTCGACCCGCGCGGGCCAACCCGTTTAGGCCCGTTTTTAAACGGGCCTAAAAATTGAAACCGACCCTTTAAAAGCCCGCGGGCTTAACGGATAAGCCCGCGGGCTTCGGCCCGTTTTACACCCATAGCGAGAAAGAACAGAAATCGAATTTTTAACTTACTTTTCTTAAAAAAGGTAATAATCGATAGATGAAGATTTAATTGGTGATGATTTACTTTTAATTTTAAAGGTTTAATTATTTTTCCTAAATTATGCGAGGACAGCAACTCAAGTAATATCAACGTGACAAATTTTAGATAAAAAGAGATGGAGATTGTATTGAATTTATAAATTAAAGTTTTTTTTGTTTACCAAACAAACATGTTTTTGGTTGAAAGTTTGGATTTGTAACAAATGATGTCAAAATTTATCCAACTCTTCTCCAATATATCTTCGCGAGAAATACCAAAATGGATCTCTTTGCTTTGTTGGTGAAAGAATCAATGCAACAAAAATTTTACATAATTGGGTGAAAAAAAATTTACAGATCCCACATAAAAATGAGATAGAAATTGAAGATGCTTAAAAGAGGTGGATAAGTTTTTAAATTGTCTTCCTTGTTATCTCTACTTTGATCAATTAGCAAGATAAAGGGATCACGAAATTTTTTTCGATGAGATTTGTTATTATGCTTAAGTCAATATAAATTTGAGAGTATTTTATACTTTATAAAAACAATAGAGTAAAAGTGTAAAGATTGTGCTTACCTTTAACTTGTTGCTGGTCACTAGAAGTTGCTTTTTACTGTGAGAACTAACTTTTATGCATGAAATCTATATGCTATTTTAAACGAGTGGTGAAATTAAAAATAATTGTGACGGTAAAATTAATTATCGTAGAGGTGAGATTGGAAACTGTAATGGTAAGATTAAAATCAGTAGTGAAATATGTATTTGTATGTAAATACAGGAGTAGGATAAAATAAAGTAAGAAGAGAAAATGACCACTAAGGACACAAGATGAAAATTTATATATAATGAAATTTATAATATATAGTTTATAATGACATTTATAATATATATTTTATATTTATAAAATTATTAGGAAATTTAAAACTTACTAAAATTATTTATATATAAAATTTATTATATTTTACTAAAATTATATTTATATCAAATAATTCTTTTATTATTAAATATTTAAAAATCATATTTATATATGTTCTAATGTTGTTTAACATTTAGAGTCTTTAAAAATTTTATTTAATGTATAGTGATACATTATATATAGAGTTTTAAGTAATAAAAAATTAATAATTATATATTATAAATATCAAATAATAATTTATATATGAATTTACATATAAACTAAAAATCTCAAATAAAAAATAAAATAAAAATGAAACATCAAGAGTAAAAATAGTGAGAAAGATAATAAATAATTTAATATCCTTTTAAAAAATAATTTATCAAAATAAAAACAAAATTAAAGTTAAAAAAAAGGCAAAGGGAAGATTTTCTCAACTGCTCCCTCCTTATCACAGAGTTTATTAAGCCACTGGACCCTAGCCCCTCTAATGGCAAACTGAAGGGGTAGTGTGGTTGGCACCAAGCAATTGCATTGGAAGAATGGTCCCTCTAATGCAGTTGATTGGTGCCAATTGCACTTTTAATTTTGGATGCGGTGAAACGCAAACTGAACTTATATTATATCTATGCATTCATTTGGTGTACAGTAGTGAGTCTTTGTCTATGAGGGTGAGAGCCAGTCCTGCCTAATGTTTTAGGCATGCTCTGGGTGTGCCTACAGTGAAGTTGGTAGTGGGTTGTGATCATTACACGTATCTAGGTCAAATTTGATTAATTTTCTTGGTAATTACGTTTAGGTGGGTCAAACAAACATTTATTTTGGACTCTTCTTGTTGTACTTATTTTTAAGTAGTGTGACCATTAGATTTAATCGTTTTAATGCTATATTGGATTGCTGATATGATCTTGAGCTTGTCTAAATTTTTTTTCACTTAATGGATATATCTTTTTAATGAAAACATGAACCTCTGTTAAATTACTCTTTCTTCATTTTTTGTTCTGGACTTGTGGTATCCAACGGCAGCACATAGGAATAAAACTAGAGGTGGCAAAAACTAGCCTGAACCCGAAAATCCGCCTGAGACCGAACTCGAAAAAACCCAAACCCGGCACAACCCGAACCAGAGACAGATCCGATGTGAAACTCATAAAAACCTAAATTATAATTATATGATTATTATTTTAAAATAAATAAATAATTGATACACGTTTTTAATTATAAAATTAAATTTTGGATAAAAATAATTATTTCTAATAGTAAAGTGTAATTTAAAAATTATTACAGTAGTATTATTGTATAAGCAGTAATTTTAATAAAATACATGAATAAATCAAGCTATTGGTAATTAATTATTTGTTATATTAACAAGATTCTAATTTGGTATCTTATAATAATGATTTATATATTATATTTTATTATAACAATCTTTTAAGAATAAATTATGTAATCTCTTAATGCGTAAGTATTATTCTGATAGAATTAATTATTTATTAAAAGTAATTAATTTATTATCTATTAAATATAAAATTAAAGTGTAAATAAAAATAATATTTCTAATAGTAAATTAAAGTATAATTTAATAATACTATAATAATATTATTGTGTAAGCGGTAGTTTTAATAAAAAAATTATACTTTATTAATATTATGATTAATTATATTTAAATAATTAGCATTATATTAATTAATTCGCTAAAACAAATGTGGTTGGTTTTGTTGTGTGATAAGGAAAGGAAATGCTTGCTTAGATGGGGAATAAAAACAAAAAATTGAATTAAAGTAGGGGAATTGGAACAGTGGAGAATGAGAAAAAACAGAGGAGAATTAAGAAAGGGGACATTAAGTCTTTAACTTTAGTTGCATTTGTGCCTTTAAATTAACTAAAATGGTTTTTTTTAAATGAAAATTTGATAAGGAAATCAATTAAACAGAGGAAAATGAAAATATAAAATTTGAGAGGGAAATCAATTAAATTAACTAAAATGGTTTTTTTAAATGAAAATTTGAGAGGGAAATGAGAATATGAAAATTTGATAGGAAAATCAATTAAATTAACTAAAATGGTTTTTTTTTAAATGCAAATATGAAAATTTGATAGAGAAATTAATTAAATAGAGGGAAATCAATTAAATGAACTAAAATGGTTTTTTTTTTAAATGATAATTTTGATAAATTTTCATATGCAATTAATTTATAAATAATTTTGTTAAAAAAGTAATTTATAAATAATTTAATTTGTAAGAGAATTTAATATCTATCAAATAGTAACTGGCCAATTGAATATATAAACAACTAGCATTTTAAAAGATAGAAAATAGATTTCCAGTGTTAAACTTTTGAAACACAAATAGGTAACTAGTATTAAGTATAAAAAAGGTTAAAATAATTCAATTATTATAACATTTAAACATTCTTTCCTTCATTTTAATAACGTTAACATGTTATAATTTTTATTATTAAAACGTTTCAACATTTTTAATTTTTTTACTCTAGATTCCTATTTCTCTAATTATATTCCTATATATGATTGATCATAGGCTTATTTTTATAGGGATTAGTTAATCCTAGAATCAATATGAGTTTTAATTGAATAATAACTAGGCGTTTTAATCCAAGCAAACTATAACTTTGTGTTTTTTTTTTAAATTAAAATAATTATATAAAACAAGAATGAATAAGCTCAGATAATATAATGTGTCTATACATTAAAAACAGCAATATGTAAGTAATAAATATATAAAGAAAAAATATAATAAATTTCAAACGATGAGATTTTGAAAATAATGAAAATAATAAGTTTTCGAATAATATAGATAAAAAAATCGATTTTATAAGATATAACATTGATAAAAATAAAATTTTCACGTGAATATAATATAGTTTAAGAGAAAATTGCATTTATGATTATTTTTATTTTATATTCTCAAATTTTATTTTTGAATTTATATTTTATTATAATGAATATTGCCAATTATATTTCGTAACAATTATTTTGATCGTTTTATATACACAATATTAAGAAAATTTTAATTTGACAATGACTATGAAAAGTCATTGTAAATCTGATATGAATATGATATAGATATCATAACAAATTTTCTTTTTGTTGTATAAAATATTCTAAAAGTTAATTAAGCAACGACAATAAAAAGTTGTTGCAAACACAATAAGATAACACTCTTTTATTTTATTTTATTTTATTTTTTTCAATTTGATAGGATTTTGCAACAATAAAAAGTATCATTGTATATAATATTTAAAATTTTAATTAGACAACGACAATAAAAAGTCGTTGCAAAAATAATAAAATATTGTAACGCTTTTTTTTTCTTGTTGCTAAATTGCTAGGAATTCACAACAACAAAGAATATAATTGCATAAAATTAAAAAAAAATCCAATATGTAACAATAAAAAATAATTGCAAATGTAATGAGAATTTGTAACAATATGGTGACCTTTTGCAATTTATGATTGCTAAAAGCCCACTTTTAGTAGTGTAAATAATAAAAGACAAGTAAACAAAATTATAATCAAACAAATGATATTATTGTTTTTCTTATCTATCTTTCATCATTGAAAAGGTAAAATAAATTGTTTTACATATTACAATAATAGCATTATAAACAAAAATTATATATTAAATGTATCAAATATACATAATTAATATTTTGTGATATGATAATTTTTGTGACACATCAAATATGTCACCAATAATTTTCTCTTTAAATTATTATTTTTTATTTAATTAAAAATAAATTCCTCTTCTAACAAATTTAAATGTTTTTATATCGTCACCTATTAATTACATACTGATTTGATTTTAATAGTGACAGATAAATGTGAATATCGTAGGAAATTAAAAAAACTAAATAATCATTTTCAAGTAAAAAAAACATTAAAATGTAAATATTTATATTTATATGAATATTTATTAAATTTTAACTTTACTTTAGCAATTCTATTATATATTTATTTAACTATATAAAAAATTAAATTATTTATTATATTCAAAATTATAAAAATATTTATAACTTATAAAATTTCAAAAATAATTTGACGAAGCCCGCTAAACCCACCCAATTAGAGCCAGACCGAATCCAAAAATAACCGAATCCGAAATACCCAAAACCGAAAAAAATCTAATCCAAAAAAACTTAACCCAAAAAAACACGAACTAAAAAATAATCCGAACCGAATCCGTCCAAACCGACCCGTTTGCGACTTCTAAATAAAACCATCATGCTTCCCCATACTTGGAAACTAATATGAATGTTAGATACACTTAGACTTCTGCTCACTGGCACGTGGTTAGCTGGTAAGCCAACTACTCTTCTTGTAACAGACAAACGCTGCTGTTGACTTCATGAACTCAACGATATATAGAAATCGGAATTCATCACATTTTTCCATGTCTTTAACCCCAACATCAATTTAAACCTCGGATAGCATTTTCGGAGAAGGGAATCAAATCGATGGAGGTTGAGAGAGTGCAGGCTTTAGCCCTTGGTGACCTCAATGAGCTCCCTGCTAAGTTCATCCGCCCAGCCCATGAGCGGCCAGAGAACAGCAAGCCCCTTGAAGGGGTTACCGTGCCGGTCATCTCCCTATCGCAGCCGCACGATGTCCTTGTGAAAGAAGTCTCCGAGGCTTGTAGCCAATGGGGGTTTTTCTTGCTGACTGACCATGGGTTGTCCCCAGAATTGATCACACGGCTGCAAGAAGTGGGCCAGGAGTTCTTTGCTCTGCCACAGAAGGAAAAGGAGGCTTATGCAAATGATCCGTCAACAGGCAAATTTGAAGGCTATGGCACGAAAATGACCAAGAACCTTGAAGAGAAGGTTGAGTGGGTTGACTACTTTTTTCATCTCACTTCTCCTCCTTCCAAGGTCAATCACGATATATGGCCCAAGCACCCTCCTTCATACAGGTATAGAACATGAACATCTCTTATGTCATCGTTTGCTTTTTTGGGTGTTTTTCTTTATGGTTCATTTTTTGAGGATGGCTAAAGACAATCTGTGTAACACAGGGAAGTCAACGAAGAATACAGCAAAGAAATTCTGAGGCTAACAGGTGAGCTGCTGGAGCTGCTCTCTGAGGGGCTAGGCCTGGACAAGAAGGCTCTGGGAACCCCTTTGGGAGACCAAGAAATAGAACTGGAAATGAAAATAAACATGTATCCGCCATGCCCGCAACCTCATCTGGCCCTAGGAGTTGAACCCCACACAGACATGTCTGCACTCACATTGCTTGTCCCCAATGATGTTCCAGGCCTTCAAGTTTGGAAAGATGGCAATTGGATTGCGGTTGATTACTTGCCTAATGCTCTCTTTGTCCATGTTGGCGACCAGATTGAGGTAAGCTAAAATGCCCTTGAACTGAAAATGCCGAGTTGATTTCATATTTTTGTTCTTTTGTGTCTCCAGGTTCTGAGCAATGGGAAATACAAGAGTGTCCTTCACAGGAGCGTTGTGAACAAAGACCGCACTCGGATGTCATGGGCACTGTTCTGCGCACCTCCACATGAGGCAATGATAGGGCCACTTCCTGAGCTTGTGAACGAGCAGAACCCAGCTAAATATTCAACCAAAACTTTTGCCGAGTACCGACACCGGAAATTCAACAAGCTCCCTCAGTGACAGTGGTTTCCATGAGTTCTAGAGGTCTTTGAATTTGCCTTGGAATAACTATTGCTATGTGCATGAAAAGCATTAATCTAGGACTTGGCTTAGTTCTAGAGGAATTCTTGATGTCTCCTTCTGGGAAATTTTATTTGTCATTATCATTCTACATTTGTATCTTTCGCCCATTGTTTCACAACAAGTTCCATCTTTATCGTTGCAATGTCTGTATTCCTCAACATGGAAAGCTCGTTTTTATCCCAGAAATGTTGTCTTAAAAAATAATGTAATAATTTTAAAAGATTCAGCTCATCTGAATTAGCACCATCCAAAGTTAGAACTGGGGAGACTCAGCCAAGCTCAGGAGAGATGAATGCTTTCCAAAATAGAAATTTGATGCTGATTCGATGCCATTAATACCTTGTCCCAGTATCTGTAATTTGCCATGGCCTTGTGAGATTCCAAATTTCAAGATCTTAGAATCATAAAATCACAAAACAAGGGACTATGATACCACTGCTTTGCTTTCATCCTTCGAAGAGAGTGCATTCAAATAGCAGAATCCATTCGATAAACAATGCTGGGAAAAAAGAATGCCTATTAATAAACAAACTTTGCGCAGAGAGAAAGGACACCGGTAACGAAAGTAAATATGACACATGATTGACCTTACAAAAATAAAAGCCTTGTTTTAACATGTTTTTTCTAATGCCAGTGCCAACACCAATTCCAAGATCTTTCTCGAGAATGTGGCCGCAAAGTATTTTTGACAACTTCCCATGTGGATTGCAGTTAATTATCATACATTACAAAAACTGATAAAACAGATGCTGCTCAAATCAATTAAAATACATCTATCAATGAAATCTCCAGGTATGGGTTGCATTCAATCCTTTCCAGAATTTGCTACGTAGAAAATGGTCAAGTTCCAAAACAGTAGCTGTACAAGGGTTGGCTTCGGGCGACAACAAGAAATCAGGAGGAATAAAAGCAATATAAAGTATCATCTTCATGTTAGAGTATGCCTAACAATTAATTGTATTTGGATTAAGTAATTTTAAAAGGCCCAAAAGACCCAATTTAGCTGGACTAAGGCTAAGGCCTTTTTAGGGTTTTGTTAAGAAGCACTAAAAAACAACATTAAGTCTAAAAGTTAGACATAAGAAGAACAGAATATTTTTATAGCCGTTCTGCGTCTTGGAGCTAGCACTCTCAGAAAACAATTCCCTTCCTCCTCCCTTTGCTTCTGATCACATCTTGTCTCAGGCAAAGGTCTTGTTTTGCATCCTACTCGTGTGGATTCCGTTAGAAGGCTTCTCTCAGCTAAGAGTCTTGAGTTAACGATAAATCAAGGGCTGTTTGTGGGCTGCCATATTCAAAAGTCGAACATTCCTACACGAGTACACCAAAAGGTCAGATTTTATCCCGAAATTAATCTTGTTGCATGATCCTGGTGATTTTGGTTTTGTTGATTTTTAATCCGCTGCTTATTTTCGTGTATGACATGATAAACCGAGACAACGAAACCTTACAGTGGTATCCGAGCCAGTGTGCAAACGGCTTTCGGGATAGCGAATTCGATTCGTGGTGATGCTGTTTTATTGTAAGTTGTTACAAATTTGATTTTAATTTTCAAAATTCGTTTGGGCAACCTAAAATAATTGTAAGACAATTATAGATTCAAAAAAAATTTACTTGTTATTATTTTATTTAAAATATATATCCTTTATTAAATTGGATAAGAGTTATCCAATATTTTTGAGATTTTAATAAGATTAAAATTTCAAAAACATTATCTTGATAATATTGTTTTAAAATAAAATATATCCTTTATTAAATTGGATAAGAGTTATCCAATAGTTTTGAGATTTTAATAAGATTAAAATTTCAAAAACATTATCTTGATAAAATTGTTTTAAAATAAAATATTTTAAAATGGATAAAAGTTATCCAATGGTTTTGAGATTTTAATAAGATTAAAATTTCAAAAACATTATCTTGATAAAATTGTTTTAAAATAAAATATTTTAAAATGGATAAGAGTTATCCAATGGTTTTGAGATTTTAATAAGATTAAAATTTCAATTAAGCCCAAATTGAATTTTAAGAATTAAAATTAAATTAAAACAGCCCTTGATACCCATAATTAATTAAAATTAGATTTTAATTAGGAAGCATGCAAATTAATATGTGATATTACTGTGTATGCTTGATGCTTGATTCTTATGTGATATGGATGATTGCATGGTGCATGGTTATAGGCCTAGGTTTCATGAGTTGTAATTTATTTAAATAAATTTAAATTGGGCCTGTGAGCCTTGATTTATTTGTAATTTATTTATGTAATAGTTATATAGATAAATTAGGATTATCTTGTAAAATGTACAACATTTGGAGCCAAGATGATTCGGAACCAAGGCGAACCGAGGTGACGCTTGAAGGGAAATCGAGGAGAAGGCATTTAGAAAAATAATGTATCCCTAGGTTCTGTTGTAATAGAAAGGTCATAACCATGTCACGTTTAATTTTACGCTTTTACTTATATATGTTGATATATATGTTAGAAAAGCATTCTAGGTGAGACGGTAAAATTAAAAATCCCTCAAAATAAATATTAAGTCAAAGATAACAAATAAAGATGCCTTCCAATATAATGCATGTGAAAGAGACTTTATTCGGTATTGTGCTACTTTGGCTCAGTCAAGGCCATACCTACCTTAGGAATTCACATTGCATGAGATAATAGTTATCTCCAAGTGTATTGGGTCAGACTTAACTAAATTAAATTAGGGCATTGGCTCAGTCAAACCTAATAAGATTTAGAGGCATAGGTTGGGCTTTAACCCATATGATGAGTTAGAACAAGAGTTGTTCACCCAACTATCCAGGAGTTGTATGAGATGCAATTGACAATAGTTGTCTACCTAAATAATCTCATTGGACGCATTAGCTCAGCTAAAGTCATAATGGGACCAAATATGGATCCTGGCCCACTAGGAAGTCTAGGCGAAAAGGCTTCCCGAGTTGATAGTGAGGGCTATTAGCTTGAGGAAAATAGTGGGAGTAATTCATTTAATTAAAAGACCATAATTAATGATTTTAATCACAATGTTACTTACTTGCATATTTTATGATTGTAGAATTATCATGGCAAACAACAATTTATCCCTTCGTTCTATCCTTGAGAAGGATAACAAGTTGGTTGGGGTAAACTTCTTAGACTGGTACAGAAATTTAAGGATAGTCCTCACGCAAGAAAAGAAGTTATATGTTCTAGAGCATGCGATCCCTGCTCAACCCCGACAGAATGCTTCCGCAATTGATAAGCAAGCTTATCAAAAGCATTTGGATGATGCCATTGACGTACAGTGCTTGATGTTAGCTTCCATGAGTTCTGAACTCCAGAAGCAACATGAGAATATGAAACCGTTTCATATGATCAAACATCTCAAGGAAATGTTCCAAGAGCAAGCACGGCACGAACGTTATGAGGTGTCTAAGGCGCTCTTCCAGAGCAAGATGGCTGAAGGAGCTTCGGTGCACACTCATGTACTTAATATGATTAGGTACATTGAGAGGCTGGAAGCACTGGGTTTCACCATGCATAAAGAGTTGTCAGTTGATCTCATCCTCCAATCCTTACCGAATAGCTATAGTTCATTTGTGTTGCACTACAACATGAACAGTATGGATAAGACACTGGCAGAATTGCTCAATATGTTGAGAACTGCTGAGCAGGACTTGAAGAAGTGAAGGCCTACTTCTGTTATGGTGATTGACAAGACCAAATCCAAAGGCAAAGGCATGCTTAAGGGTAAGCCCAAGCCCAATGGTAACAAGAAGGAAAAGGCCAAGAAACTCAAGCCATCTGGTGGAGTTGCTAAGACAGGAAAATGCTTCCATTGCAGTAAGACTGGTAATTGGAAGTGAAATTGCACTGTGTACCTTGAGGAGCTAAAGAAAAAGAAAGGAAGTGAGACTTCCATCTCAGGTATATATGTGATTGAGATAAATTTGTCTACTTCTTCATCTTGGGTATTAGATACTGGATGTGGTTCTCACATTTGCATGAATGTGCAGGGCCTAACAAGGAGTAGAAAACTTGCTAAGGGCGAGGTGGTCCTACGAGTTGGAAATGGAGCAACGGTTGCTGCATTAGCTGTAGGAACATTTAATTTATCGTTGCCTTCGGGCCTAATTCTAGAACTTGATAATTGTTATTATGTTCCAGCAATTGCCAAGAACATTATTTCTGTTTCTTGTTTGGATAAGAAAGGTTTTTCTTTTAAAATAATGAACAATAGTTGTTCAATTTACTTTAATGATATTTTCTATGGCAATGCTTCCATTATGAATGGATTGTATGTTCTAGATTTAGATAATCACATATACAGTGTTGATTCCAAGAGGTCAAAGGGTAATGAGATTAACCCTACATTCCTCTGGCATTGTAGACTTGGTCACACAAACGAGAAACGCATATCTAGGCTCCACAAAGAGGGACACTTAGATTCATTTGATTTTAAATCATATGATGTATGCGAATCTTGTTTGCTTGGTAAAATGACCAAGGCCCCTTTTACAGGAACAAGTGAAAGGGCTAGTGGTTTATTAGAGCTCATACATACAGATGTATGTGGTCCATTAACCACACAGGCTAGAGGAGGGTTCCAATACTTCATCACATTTACTGATGACTACAATAAATATGGCTATGTTTATTTAATAAGACATAAGTCAGAATCCTTTGAAAAGTTCAAAGAATTCAAGAATGAAGTACAAAACCAGCTAGGCAAGAATATCAAGACACTCCGATCAGATCGCGATGGAGAGTATTTGAGCTTAGAATTTATAGATCATCTAAAGGAGTGTGGAATAGTTCCACAACTCACTCCACCTGGTACACCTGAATGGAACGGTGTATTTGAGAGGAGGAATCAGACCTTGTTGGACATGGTTCAATCCATGATGAGTCTATCTGACCTCCTTGTCTTCTTTTAGGGTTATGCTTTAGAGACAGCAGCATTTACACTAAATCGTGTTCCTACTAAAGCTGTTGAAAAGACACCGCATGAGATGTGGACTGAAAAAAAAAAGAAAAACTAATCTGTCTTTTCTAAAGATTTGGGGTTGTGAGGCTTATGTCAAAAGACAAGTCTCAGACAAATTAAGACCCAAATATGATAAATGCATATTTGTGGGGTATCCTAAAGAGACAAAAGGATACTATTTCTATAATCCCACAGAGCACAAAGTGTTTGTGGCTCGATATGGTGTTTTTCTAAAAAAGGACTTCCTTTTTAGAAGAACTAGTGGGAAGAAAATAGAGCTTGAAGAGGTTCAACAACCACAAAATGTCACTGAACCTTTAGTGGAACAGGAGCAAGTCCCACAAGATGTTGTGGAACAGGAAATAGCTCCAGAAACACAAGGCCCGCGTAGGTCTAATAGGATACGTCGAGAGCTTGAGAAGTAAGCTTCTCAGAGCTGAAACATTCGTTTTGATGAGATAGTTAAAGAGTTTGGCTTCATCAAGAACGAAGATGAACCTTGTGTTTACAAAAAGGTTAGTGGGAGTGCTGTCATATTCCTAGTGTTATATGTGGATGACATACTACGCATAGGAAATAACATTCCTGCCCTACAATCTGTCAAAACTTGGCTAGGGAATTGCTTCTCCATGAAAGACTTAGGAGAAGCAGCCTATATCCTTGGAATAAAGATCTATAGAGATAGATCGAGTAGGCTGCTAGGTCTAAGTCAAAGTACATATATTGACAAAGTGTTGAAAAGGTTCAACATGGAAGAATCCAAGAAAGGATTTTTTCCTATGTCTCATGGCATTTATCTCTCAAAGGACATGTGTCCTAAAACACAAGATGAGAGAGATAAAATGGCTAGGATTCCATATGCTTCAGCTATTGGATCTATCATGCATGCCATGTTATGTACGAGGCTTGATGTCTCGCATGCTTTAAGCATGGTGAGTAGGTATCAAGCTTACCCAGGTGAGCGTCACTGGATAGCAGTTAAGAACATCCTTAAGTACTTAAGAAGGACTATGGATGCTTTCTTAGTCTATGGAGGAGAGAATGAGCTCATTGTAAATGGTTACACTGATGCTAGTTTCCAGTCAGATAAGGATGACTTTAAGTCACAATCTGGCTATGTGTTTTGCCTGAATGGTGGCGCTGTAAGTTGGAAGAGTTCAAAACAAGAGACAGTGGTCGATTCTACGACCGAAGCTAAGTATATAGCGGCTTCAGATGCAGCTAAGGAAGCTGTTTGGATCAAAAAGTTCATCACAGAACTTAGAGTAGTCCCTAGCATTGCTGATCCAGTGGCACTCTATTGTGACAACAATGGAGCCATTGCACAAGCTAAGGAACCCAGGTCTCACTAGCGGTCCAAACATATACTCAGGCGCTTCTATCTGATCAGGGAGATCATACAAAGAGGCAAGGTGAAGATATGCAAAATACACACTGATGATAATATTGCTGACCCGCTTACGAAGGCACTATCACAGCAAAAGCATGATGCACATGTTAGGTCATTTGGTATTAGATACATGACCGATTGGTTGTAGTGCAAGTGGGAGATTATTAGTGTGTGTGCCCTAAGAGCCAATTAGATTTGGATTTGTATCACACTTTTGACATTGTGATTGTTTATGTTATTTAATAATACATGGCAGTTATTTATCATTATTGACTATATTTAGTTTGATCAAGTCATAATCAAATGATAAAAGTCCCTAGAATAGTGGATTCGTATCAAAGGAATCAAAGTAATGACTTTGATAATGAGATCCTTATGATACGAAGAATACTATTCTTAAATATCCTTAGTCGTAGTATCACTGAGAAGGGACATCAGTGATACGATAAGACTAACATGTGTTAGATTCCTTTGGGTGACTGATCTCATAAGTCATGGATATGGTGATATCCAGATCAACACATGGGTGATCATTGTGAATGAATACACTGGATTGACCCATCTTGAGAACTTTATGTGGATCGTTACATTGAGTGTCATTAGATGTTCTCAAATGGCAATGGTATATGTGATCCTTAGACTTGAGATCACCATGGTATCCTATGTGTGGATTGGTGTACTTTGATGCTGGTAAACGTAGCTCAATAAGGGTTGCAAGTAAGACAGTAATTGGGTACATCATGAATCATATGAGGGTTGTGAGTGATCAAGATAGGATTTGTCCCTCTTGGTAATAAGAGTCTATATCTCAAGGACTCTCAATAGAGATTAATGATTGAAAATCTGTGGCCACAGTACAAATGAAATTTAAGATGAGATCTTGAATTCATTTGATTAAATCATTTATCTTAAGATTGAGAAACAATGGAGTTGAACTTTAATAGAGATGACACGTTCCATACTCTATGTTCAACTTAGATATTAGGTGACAAAAGGATCGAATTATACGGTAATTGCTCATTGAAAGGTTGTCGTCAACTCACCGACATTTTCATTACTTAGGTAGCCATGATGCATTGCTAGATGCCAATCTTGGCTTGTGATTTATGAATGAGATTCTGAATCACTGCCAACGTAATGGAAACCTAAAGGGTCACACACAATAAAGGTATGACCAAGACAAAGTAATTGGAGTTGGATTCATGTGATGAATCCTAGTACAAGAAGGATTCCTAGTGAGACTAGAATCCTGTTCCAACTACAATTCGGGATTTAATTAATAGTAATTTTAGCCCGAGATTACTAAAGGGTATTTTGGTCTTTTTAATTATAATGAGATTATAATTATGAATTATTAATATAATAATTCATTGGCAGACCAAATTATTAATCCAAATGCATAACCAATTGGTTGTAGTGCAAGTGGGAGATTGTTAGAGTATGCCCTACAATTAATTGTATTTGGATTAAGTAATTTTAAAAGGCCCAAAAGACCCAATTTAGTTGGACTAAGGCTAAGGCCTTTTTAGGGTTTTGTTAAGAGGCACTATAAAAACAACATTAAGTCTAAAAGTTAGACATAAGAAGAACAAAATATTTTTATAGCCGTTCTGCGTCTTGGAGCTAGCACTCTCAGAAAACAATTCCCTTCCTCCTCCCTTTGCTTTTGATCACATCTTGTCTCAGGCAAAGGTCTTGTTTTGCGTTCTACTCGTGTGGATACCGTTAGAGGGCTTCTCTCAGCTAAGAGTCTTGAGTTAACGATAAATCAAGGGCTGTTCGTGGGCTGCCATATTCAAAAGTCGAATATTCCTACACGAGTACACCAAAAGGTCAGATTTTATCCCGAAATTAATGTTGTTGCATGATCCTGGTGATTTTGGTTTTGTTGATTTTTAATCCGCTGCTTATTTTCGTGTATGACATGATAAACCGAGATAACGAAACCTTACACTCCACAAGTCAAAATGCAACCCAAATAAGAAAATATATAGATTGAAATATCTTCTGCAATATGGGTGTAATGCTATATTAGCTGATTGATATGTCCAAAGAATACATCCCAAGAATTTTTAAAAGCTTGGGAACAAGAGTTCAAGACAACATCCTTTGAGTGTTATGGGATAAAATAGCCTTTCCGTTAGTCATCAGTATTCATCAACTTCAGATGAAATAAAATATGATAAAAAAATAAAATTAAAAATTGTGGAAGATTATAATCCTCACAATTGGCCAAATAGCTAAAGTTCGAACTACCAACTTGAAGTAGGCCAAGAAGCAAATGGCTAAAGAGTTACTTGAAAACATTGAAGGCCAAACAGCCAAACTGTATCCTGTACAGACCTACAAATTGTCACACAACTGAACCAAAGACAGAGATAAAGTTGCATGACAAAATTTAAACAAGGTTATATACAAGTCGGATTAAATACGGCCAGCCCTCCACCTTAAATTTGGATTTTTTTTAAGGAGAGATACACAATATTGTCAATTATTGTTCAGAGATTAGTGACTAAGTTTAGTTCCCAATAACAAACACCTTACACCCTCTCTTTCACTACAAGTACTATACACAAGCTGCATAAGTTGCAACCATTCACATTATCTAGGGCCTGAGATTTGTTGTGAAGAGACATAAGAAAGGCAAATTTTTGAACGGGTTGCACTACTATGAGAAGCATTTCCTTGTTGGAATAGCATGAAATCACTTTGCCTATTTTCCTCTTCCATCATTGAAGCCTCAGTAAATCTGCGGCCATAAAAGCGCAAAAAGTTCAAGGATTCCACTCTGGGCTGACCTAAAGGAAGCCCACCTTCCAGCATCCCGACAACAGTGGCCATGCTTGGCCTCAATGATGGCTCCTCATGAACACAACACAAAGCAACACGCACTAATTTCTCCACCTCCTTACTTGTTACCCGCCCCTCAAGTCTTGGATCTGCAAGCTCCAAGTATCTACCTTGTTCATGCATCTCTAGTGCAAATAGTGGAAAGTAAACCAATCCCATGGCTGACGAGGATGAGGAGTTGCCTCCACCACTGTTGGTATCATCAATGCTATGACTTTGTGATTTGAATGAGCAATTTTTCCTCCCACTCACTAATTCAAGCAGGACCATTCCAAAACTATAAACATCAGTTTTTTCAGAAATCGCAGTGTTAGTAAGCCATTCAGGTGCAAGATACCCACGAGTGCCTCTCATAGTTGTGAACAGACTGGATTGTTCAGGGCTTAGAAGCTTTGAGAGCCCAAAATCAGAGATCTTTGCCTGAAAATGATCATGCAAGAGAATGTTTTCCGGTTTGACATCACAATGAATAATCTTATGTTCACAGCCACTGTGCAAGTATGCAAGCCCACGAGCAGTTCCAAGCGCTATGTCAAATCTCTCTTGCCATTCTAAGACAGGCCCACTGCCAAAGAGAGTTCGGTCCAATGAGCCCCGATTCATATACTCATACACCAAAAGGCGTTGTCTCCCTTGGGCACAAAATCCTCTCAATTTGACCAGATTGACATGGTGAATATTTCCGATCACTGCAATTTCAGTACAGAATTCTTTTTTCCCTTGGATGCCTAGATTTGTTATCTTCTTGACTGCCACGACAGTTTTATCAGGAAGCGTACCTCTGTACACAGCACCAAACCCCCCCGATCCTATATGGGTCTTAAAATTATCAGTAGCCACCTCAAGTTCTTCATAATCAAACTTTTGTGGCAACCCTGGAATGTAGAAGGTATCCAGATCTCCCGAAGAAAATGAGTTTAGGCTGCCTAGTTTTAGGCGTCCGGCTTTATTGAGTTTCCATCTTTTCCACCAGAGGAAAATTAGAGCAGCTAACAGAAAAAACCCGGTGAAAGGTAAGAGCACAACAGCAGCGATGGGAAACTGTTCACTTTGATTGCTAAATATATTGTCGCCACCAGAATCTGTAGAAGTAGGAGCAACAAGAACTTTAACATAGACCTGAAGATCAGTTTCACTATCGCGCAGTATAATGGAGCCTACGTTATTTTCAAGAACATAGCAAGAGCCAGAAGAATTTTCGTAGAAAATTCCCAAGCAAGCACAGTCCCCCAAGCATAAATCTTGACAAACTGAAAAATTTACACCATACCTTAGAGGCTGAGAGAAAACAAGAGAAAAATAATCCCCATGATTGCTCTCTGATCCTTTTGATGTTTCTGTTCTAGTGAGGATAATTTATGATAAAGACACCGGTAGGTCAAGAGGCTTTGGGTTTGTTCATTTTTCTAAAGAAGATGAAGCCATGTCTGCCAAAGATGCTATGGATGGAAAGGTACGCAGATAATCTGTTGCTGTTGAACCCTGAAGTTATCTTCCCTTAAAGATTTTTTATGGGTTGTTGGAAACTGCTTGTCTGCTTCCAACTGAGATTCTTTTGGGTGCAGGCATTATTAGGTCGACCATTGAGGATAAGCTTTGCTCTTGAAAGGGTTCGTGGTGCTCCTGTTGTAGTCCCTCGCCTGCCTAATGCTTGAATTTTCTCTAACAGCAATGTTCGAACTTTCTCAAGTACTTTCAGTCTTCTCATCTTTAAGAGAGGTTAGGGCAGTGATGCTGCAACGGAGGGTGATGAACTAAACTGGGATAGCAACATAAGAAATAGCATCTGACCTCGAGCATTAATTCAAATTGTCATGTTTTCATCTTTAAGTTGTGTCTATGTTACGCAGATTTGAAGTTCGAATTTCCGTATTTGAATCCTTTATCTCAAGTCAGAACCTCTATTGTCAGAAAAAAAAAAAGTATCCTGAATGCGTGTGTTATCTTTGTGCTAGAAGCCTAGAATTTTAGTTCAAGCCTTTATGAAACAGATCGTCTTCTCTTCATCTTCAAGTAACACATCTTGCTTCATCTTCAACTTCAAATTCCCGGAATTCCTTTTCTTTTCCTCTTTTTTCTTTTTTCTCTTTTTTTCTTTTCCTTTTCTTTTTTTCTTTTCTTTTTCTCTTTCTTTTTCCTTTTTCTTTTCTTTCTTTTCTGGTTCAGACCGGTTCCAGACCAGTCAGCCTCCTCCATGGCCGGTTCTTCTCCGGCGACCGGTTCTCCAGCGGTTCAGCCTTCCCTCAGCTGGTCAGCGTCGAAGCGAAGTCAGATCTAGTCTCCGTTTAGCCTGGTTCGACGGCACGGCGGCGGATCTAGTGACGGAAGGTTCAGTTTCTTCTCCTCCTCCGTTCGCCCTTCCTCGGCCGCCATTGGCCTCACCGGTGGCTCCTCTCACTTTTGTCTCCCTCCGACGGTGGTGTTGGTGGCGGTGGCGGTGCCTGAACCGACCGGCACCGCCGTTTCTTCTCTTCTCCTTTCCTTCTTGGTTCGCCGGTTCTGTTTTCGTTTTTCCTTTCCGTTTTCGACCGTCGCCGGTGGCCTTCACCCTTCCTCGTCGACCGGCGACACCCCCTCTCCTCTTCTCTCCTTTATCTCGTCGACGGCGACGGTGGGTGCCGCCGTTGACCCCTCTATTTGGGAAGGATTGGGTTTCCCGATTCTTCTCTGTTTCTTTTTTTTTAATTGATTTACATATAATTATATTTATAAACTATATATTATAAATATAATATTATCACTTTATATATATATATAATATTATACTATATATATTTTATATAAAGATATATATATATATATATATATATATATATATACTATGTATTAACACAATATATATCTAATATATATATATATATATACATATTTATTTACTTTAAACTAAATAACATTTATATATATCTTTATATAAATGTAAGAAATACAATATATATTGTGTTTACAATATATACATTTTCAAAATTTAATGTAACTTAATATTTACATTTTTCTCATATATGTATATATATATTTATATATACATAAAATGCCATACTTGAATACATATGTATTATTTAAATTTATAAAATAGTATATATATACTTATATATACCAATGTATATATATCATACTGTATTTAAATACATATGTATTTGCATCAAAATACATTTATATAATATATAATTATATAAATATATTTCATATTTATTTCTTATTTTTATTTCCAAATTTAATTTCTTTCCCTCGAATTTTCCAATTCCGTCACTTCTTCCATTTTCGGAATTTCGACAATATTTTGGTCTCATAATTAATTCATTTATTTATTTCACTAATTTCCAATATTCCTAATTTCCAATAAATGAAAAATTACGGTTATCAGATTTCACATTTGATAAGACTCAAACCAGAGATCTCAAAGTCCCAAGACCTCCTATTTCTCACTAAACCACACGCTAATAACTTCTACTATTTATAATAATAAGATTTTTATTTATCTCTTAAATAAGATTCACGCATGAGAAAATATTGTATAAAACAGTTATTTCACATTAACATATATATATTTTTATTCAAATCATGTCAACATTATTAAAAAAATCAATAATATATTATTAGAATTATTAATAAATTTTTTAAAATAAATATTTGTCATTTAATTATTACATATGATATATTAATAATTATTTTTTAAATAATATAACTATGCAACATAATTTAATTAAAAAGAAATATTTTATACAATCCTTTCTCCTTCATTTCTCTTTAGCAGTTCGGCTAAAATACCATGCTCCTAATTTTGTGTTGTCAATTAAGCCAATAATAATACCTTAGTGGCAAAGAGGAGGTTCTGAGACTTTGAAGTGTCAAGTTCGAATCTCACCAAGTGTGAGCTTGAGTTAGTCTAGTTTTTTACTAGTTTGTTTAGTTTGTTGTAGTTATTTACTAGTTTAACTAATTTGAGTAATGTAATTTTCATAGTTACTGTTTATGGAATGTAATATGCTGATTGTAATTATAACTTCTAATGAAAATATACTACTCAAAAAAATAATAATACCTTATAAAATGGAACCGAACATACTTTAATACTATCCAACTGAACATACTTTAATAGTATCCAACCGAACATACTTTCTATTCCTTCTTTCTTTTGGTTGGTGATGATTTGCCTTTAGTTGTGAAAGGCCTATTCATTTTTCCTAAATTTTGCTGGGACAAAAACTCAAGTAATATCAATATTACAAATTTCAGATAAGAAGAGTTGGAGATTGTATTGAATTTATAAATTAAGGTTTTTTTTACCTAATAAACATGTTTTTGGTTGAAAGTGTGGATTTATAACGAGTGATGTCAAAATATATTCCACTCTTTACCAAAGGGTCTTCACAAGAAAAATCAAAATAGATCTCCCTTCCTTGTTAGTGAAAGAATCAATGCAACAAAAAGATTACACAATTGGGTAAAAAAATTTTACGGATCCCACATAAAATTAAGATAGAAATTGTTGATTCTCGAGGTGGATAAGTTTTTCAATGGTCTTCTTGCTATCTCTTCTTTGATCAACCTGCAAGATAAAAAGTTCACGATTTTTTTTAACAAGACTTGTTTAGTCGTTTAAGTCAATATAAATTTGAGAATATATTATACTCAAAAAAACAAGAGTAAAAGTGTTCGACGAAGCGATCAAAGTGTAGTAATAGAAATTGGTAAAGTCACTCTTCGTTCTACCAGTACCAGAATGTACTGGGAGAGCTCTATTCAACTCCTAACGACCAATTGTACTTTTAGATTTGGGGGAACAATGAAATCCTAAGTACTCTTTGTCTTTACATTGATCTGATTTGCTGCGCAATTATCTGTAAGGGCGCGCCTTGTCGGTTTTCCTTCCTCTGGGTACGCCTTGACTGAAGTTGTAGTGGGTTGTGGTCATCACGCATGACTCACTGGGTCAAATTTGATTGTTTTTCAGGGTAATTACGTTTTGATGGGTCAAACAAACATTTATTTGGGACTTATTTTTAAATAATGAATGCGACTTATTTTTAAACATGACTCTTCTTGTTGGACTTATTTTCAAGTAGTGTGACCATTAGATTCCTTAAGAGAAATTTTATTTGCACTTAATTTTCTTTTAATTATACTTCAAAATTTTTTACGCTAAAAAACTCCTTATTGAAAAAGACAACTATTCTTACATAAAAACTTTTCATTAAGAAAAAGAGCTCACCGCACAAGTAAATTCGCGTGAGGGGCACAATTTCACTTGGGATAAGTTTTTCTTACAAATCAACTTGCGCGACATATAAATTTTTATGTGTTAGTATCGCGCAAGCTAACTTGCGCAGATACACGACACAATGCCAAGGGTTCTGGACTTGTGGCAGGTGGTTAGCTGGTAAGCCAACTACTCTTCTTGTGGCAGACTAACACTGTTGACTTCATGAACTCAACGATATATGGAAACCGAAATCCATCACAATTTTCCATGTCTTAAACCCCAACATCAATTTAAACCTCGGGTAGCATTTTCAGAAAAGGGAATCAAATCAATGGAGGTTGAGAGAGTGCAAGCTCTAGCCTTCCGTGACCTCAATGAGCTCCCTGCTAAGTTCATCCGCCCAGCCCATGAGCGGCCAGAGAACAGCAAGCCCCTTGAAGGGGTTACTGTGCCGGTCATCTCCCTATCGCAGCCGCACGATGTCCTTGTGAAAGAAGTCTCCGAGGCTTGTAGCCAATGGGGGTTATTCTTGGTGACTGACCATGGGGTGTCCCCAGAATTGAACAAAAGGCTGCAAGAAGTGGGCCAGGAGTTCTTTGCTCTGCCACAAAAGGAATAGGAGGCTTATGCAAATGATCCATCAACAGGCAAGTTTGAAGGCTATGGCACGAAAATGATCAAGAACCTTGAAGAGAAGGTTGAGTGGGTTGACTACTTTTTTCATCTCACTTCTCCTCCTTCCAAGGTCAATCACGATATATGGCCCAAGCACCCTCCATACAGGTATAGAACATGAACTTATGTCATCGTTTGCTTTTTTGGGTGTTTTTCTTTATGGTTCATTTTTTGAGGATGGCTAAAGACAATCTGTGTAACACAGGGAAGTCAACGAAGAATACAGCAAAGAAATTCTGAGGCTAACAGGTGAGCTGCTGGAGCTGCTCTCTGAGGGGCTAGGCCTGGACAAGAAGGCTCTGGGAACCCCTTTGGGAGACCAAGAAATAGAACTGGGAATGAAAATAAACATGTATCCGCCATGCCCGCAACCTCATCTGGCCCTAGGAGTGGAACCCCACACAGACATGTCGATGTTCCAGGCCTTCAAGTTTGGAAAAATGGCAATTGGATTGCGGTTGATTACTTGCCTAATGCTCTCTTTGTCCATGTTGGCGACCAGATTGAGGTAAGCTAAAATTTCCCTTGAACTGAAAATGCCGAGTTGATTTCATATTTTTTTTTCTTTTGTGTCTCCAGGTTCTGAGCAATGGGAAATACAAGAGTGTTCTTCACAGGAGCGTTGTGAACAAAGACCGCACTCGGATGTCATGGGCAGTGTTCTGCGCACCTCCACATGAGGCAATGATAGGGCCACTTCCTGAGCTTGTGAACGAGCAGAACCCAGCTAAATATTCAACTAAAACTTTTGCCGACTACCGATACCGGAAATTCAACAAGCTCCCTCAGTGACTGTGGTTTCCATGAGTTCTAGAGGTCTTTGAATCTGCCTCGGAATAACTATTGCTATATGCATGAAAAGCATTAATCTAGGACTTGGCTTAGATCGAGAGGAATTCTTGATGTCTCCTTCCGGGAAACTTTATTTGTCATTATCATTCTACATTTGTATCTTTCGCCCATTGTTTCACAACAAGTTCCATCTATATCGTTGCAATGTCTGTATTCCTCAAACATGGAAAACTCGTTTTTATCCCAGAAATGTTGTCTTATAATAATAATGTAATAAGTTTAAAAGACTCAGCTCATCTGAATTAGCACCATCCAAAGGTAGAACTGGGGAGACTCTGGCAAGCTCAGGAGAGATGAATGCTTCCCAAAATAGAAATTTGATGCTAATTCGATGCCATTAATACCTTGTCCCAGTATATCTGTAGTTTGCCATGGCCTTGTGAGATTCCAAATTTCAAGATCTTAGATTCATAAAATCACAAAACAAGGGACTATGATGCCACTGCTTTGCTTTCATCCTTTGAAGAGAGTGCATTCAAATAGCAGAATCCATCCAATAAACAATGCTGGGCAAAAAGAATGCCTATTAACAAACAAACTTTTCGCAGAGATCAAGGACACCAGTAACCAAAGTAAATATGACACATGATTGAACTTACAAATATAAAAGCTCAATATTCCTTGTTTTAACATTGTTTATTCAATGAAATCTCCTAGTATGGGTTGCATTCAGTCCTTTCCAGAATTTGGTAAGTAGAAAATGGTCAAGTTCCAAAACAGTAACTGTGCAAGGGTTGGCTTCGGGCGACAACAAGAAATCAGGAGAAATAAAAGCAATATAAATTATCATCTCCACGGATCAAAACGCAACCCAAATAAGAAAATATATAGATTTAAATCACTTTCTACAATGTAGGTGTAATGCTATATTAGGTGATAGATATGTCCAAAGAATACATCCCAAGAATTTTTAAAAGCTTGGGAACAAAAGTGTAAGACAACATCCTTTGAGTGTTATGGGATAAAATAGCCTTTCTGTTTGTCATCAGTATTTATCAACTTCAGAAAAATTAAATATGACAAAAAATAAAATTAAAAATTGTGGCAGATTATAATCCTCGCAATTGGCCAAACAGCTTAACCTTGTCATTGAGCAGAAAAGAGGAATTACCACCTGCTAAAGTTCGAACTACCAACTTGAAGTAGGCCAAGAAGCAAATGGCTAAAGAGTTATTTGAAAACATTGAAGGCCAAACAGCCAAACTGTACCCTGTACAGACCTACAAATTGTCACAACTGAACCAAAGACAGATAAAGTTGCATGACAAAATTTAAACAAGGTTATATACAAGGACGGATAACAACAATTAGAAAATAAAAAATTTCATTCACAATTCATCCCTCCCTTACAAAATAAATTCCAGGCAACAAATTACTGGAAGGAAAAAAGTTCTCTGGAAGGAGTCTGGTAAATCAAGAGCCTACACAACAAACAATAATAATGTAACTAAACAATCAAATACCAAATCAGCATGGAACCACGTTCTGTGCCAGCCACCTAGAACAACACTTGGCAAGGTGGCACCCTTGAAGCTTTCAGCAGTCCCAACACTAAAGCTCTAGCAGTAGTAGTCGCAACAATAACAAAAAGTTCAAACAGATAAAAAGAACAGAGGCAAAATGAACATATAATTTCCATGTGATCCTAATATTTACTCGATGAAATTTTTTACACAAGCCGGATTAAATACGGCCAGCCCTCCACCTTAAATTTGGATTTTTTTAAGGGGACATACACAATATTGTCGATTATTGTTCAGAGATTAGTGACTAAGTTTAGTTCCCAATAACAAACACCTTGCACCCTCTCTTTCACTACAAGTACTATACACAAGCTGCATAAGTTGCAACCATTCACTTTATCTAGGGCCTGAGATTTGTTGTGAAGAGACATAAGAAAGGCAAATATTTGAACCGGCTGCACTACTATGAGAAGCATTTTCTTGTTGGAATAGCATGAAATCACTTTGCCTATTTTCCTCTTCTATCATCGAAGCCTCGGTAAATCTGCGGCCATAAAAGCGCAAAAAGTTCAAGGATTCCACTCTTGGCTGACCTAAAGGAAGCGCACCTTCCAGCATCCCAACAACAGTAGCCATGCTTGGCCTCAATGATGGCTCCTCATGAACACAACACAAAGCAACACGCACTAATTTCTCCACCTCCTTACTTGTTACCCGCCCCTCAAGTCTTGGATCTGCAAGCTCCAAGTATCTACCTTGTTCATGCATCTCTAGTGCAAATAGTGGAAAGTAAACCAATCCCATGGCTGACGAGGATGAGGAGTTGCCTCCACCACTGTTGGTATCATCAATGCTATGACCTTGTGATTTGAATGAGCAATTTTTCCTCCCACTCACTAATTCAAGCAGGACCATTCCAAAACTGTAAACATCAGTTTTTTCAGAAATCGCAGAGTTAGTAAGCCATTCAGGTGCAAGATACCCACGAGTGCCTCTCATAGTTGTGAACAGACTGGATTGTTCAGGGCTTAGAAGCTTTGAGAGCCCAAAATCAGAGATCTTTGCCTGAAAATGATCATGCAAGAGAATGTTTTCTGGTTTGACATCACAATGAATAATCTTATGTTCACAACCACTGTGCAAGTATGCAAGCCCACGAGCAGTTCCAAGAGCTATGTCAAATCTCTCTTGCCATTCTAAGACAGGCCCACTGCCAAAGAGAGTTCGGTCCAATGAGCACCGATTCATATACTCGTACACCAAAAACCGTTGTCTCCCTTGGGCACAAAATCCTCTCAATTTGACCAGATTGACATGGTGAATATTTCCAATCACTGCAATTTCAGTACAGAATTCTTTTTTCCCTTGGATGCCTAGATTTGTTATCTTCTTGACTGCCACGACAGTTTTATCAGGAAGCGTACCTCTGTACACAGCACCAAACCCCCCCGATCCTATATGGGTCTTAAAATTATCAGTAGCCACCTCAAGTTCTTCATAATCAAACTTTTGTGGCAACCCTGGAATGTAGAAGGTATCCAGATCTCCCGAAGAAAATGAGTTTAGGCTGCCTAGTTTTAGGCGTCCGGCTTTATTGAGTTTCCATCTTTTCCACCAGAGGAAAATTAGAGCAGCTAACAGAAAAAACCCGGTGAAAGGTAAGAGCACAACAGCAGCGATGGGAAACTGTTCACTTTGATTGCTAAATATATTGTCGCCACCAGAATCTGTAGAAGTAGGAGCAACAAGAACTTTAACATAGACCTGAAGATCAGTTTCACTATCGCGCAGTATAATGGAGCCTACGTTATTTTCAAGAACATAGCAAGAGCCAGAAGAATTTTCGTAGAAAATTCCCAAGCAAGCACAGTCCCCCAAGCATAAATCTTGACAAACTGAAAAATTTACACCATACCTTAGAGGCTGAGAGAAAACAAGAGAAAAATAATCCATACCAGAGCCTAGCCTCAGATATGACACAGCAGAAGAATTTGACTCACTGACATTTTTGGATGAATCACAAGCAGTAGGTAGAGAATAAGAACTGTTATTTGGCAAACAGCGACCATTATTTTGTGAAGCTGAATGGAAATAGGATGGACATGAACAAATGGGGGCATTTGAGGTAGAGTCAGCCGTACATAATCCCATTTTGCCACAGCTGGTTGGAATATGACAACCATCGATTAGCCCAACAAATTCCTGGACCCATTTACCCCCTGAAAAACTACTTACAGTAAACTGACCGGAAACATCCAACTTGGCAATCCGGAAGTTTGTCGGCAACAAGTTAACCTGAATTACAACAACTGATCCATTACGACCAAAGAGATAAAGGCCTGTTTTGTTTATTGCCATATACTCAACTACATAATTTGAATTCATATGCGCCTTGGTAGCCATTGACAGCTTCCAATACACCTCTCCATGCCATTGTAGTAACGCATCAGAAGCAGTAACCATAAATCTGTAATCACCAGTTGACAAGTTACTTTCTGATACAGCACTTGACAGATTTGCCCCAACTGGAAGCAGTTGTCCAATCACAATTGTATCTGTTGGATGGTGGAAGCTTTCCCAAAGAGAAACATTAAATTGATCTAGCAGAACAAGATTACCCATCTCAGTCAGCAGTAATGCATAAACTGTTGCTTGTAACTGTGGAGTTGACCATTTGAGATTACCATCTGGATCAGAAATGCTAATTCCTTTGTTTGTAAGATCCATACCACCAGAGTTCGAGATAGGAGAATCATGGTTAGCTGACCAGATGATGGTATTGGATTCGACATGTATGACGCACAAGTAAAAGTTTGTCTGAGCTGCAGGATTGTAGATAGCAGCTTTAAATGTTCCATTACGAGAGAACAAGAATGCTCCATTTTTGTTAATAAAATGAAAGTTTGAAGCACTGAAATTTGGGTAGATAAATTCATTGATAGAAATCCCAGAGACAGAAGGATAGAACAGGAAGCCAATGATAAAGAACAAGAAGGATCCCATAGAGATGAAAGGAAAGAACGAGGAGTCCGTAAAGATGGAGGAATTGTGGGCAAGGCCGGAATATGTCTGTTATGGTTTTCCTCATTTTTTTTCTTCACTGCCGGTGCTCAGTATGCGTTGACCAATGAAGCTCTCTCTATCTCATATTCTCTCTCTACACTGACTAAATCCTGATTGGTAGAAGTAAATCATTTAATTGACGCTAACATCAGCTGGGGACGTAAAATATAACAAATCCAGTGTTGGTCAAACCTGAGGAAGTGTTTATCTGTTCTTATCGGATACGTGTTCTCATGCAATGATACCACTTTAGCACCTATATTATTCCTTTCAAGCATCTCTTATCCTTCAGAATAATATATGCAGCCTCAAGTAATTTAAAGTATACAGCCTTCTATAAGGAAACGAAGTAAAAAGGAAAGAAAATAACCCAACACCAGCTATCATACCAAGTAAATGCCTCCTTACCAGTCTGTCCTAAGTTGTAGTTTCTTTATTCCAAAATCATCGATGTGACAGTTTGTTGTACACTCCAAAAGTCCCGCAACACCTGTATTCTGCTCACTCTCAAGACTCAATAATTAATCAAACTCTTGTCACCAATGCGACGCTTCAGCAATTAAAGCTTCAAACTTTCAAACAATTAAAGCATTTCTTTTACTTGCATGCGTGTGTATTTGTATATGTGCGTGAGTTTATCACCGTCTCACATCGATTACATTTTGTATGGTGTGTGTGTTTATAAGGGATTTTAAGCTTAATAAAATTATCATGATTTTGTTAAGTGTTGTGTCTCTTCACTGAACAAAAAAAGCATTTATAGCTTGCATTTGCATGTGATGTGTTTGTGTGTGGATTAAAAAACTTGCTTGCATGCGTGTGTTTACATATGTGTATGGGTTTACCACCGTCCCACATCAGTTGCATTGTGTGTGGTGTGTGTGTTTATAAGGGATTTCAAACTTAACAAAATCACCGTAGTTTTGTTAAGTGTTGTGTCTCTTCACTAAACAAAAAAAACTTTCAACTATGAATTAGCCTAAATACAAGAGAATAAGTATAGAATTTGAGCTAATAAACTTTGTTTTAAAAATATATTAAGGCAGTTAACTCTTTTTTTCGAGTATTTGACTGTCCTTGCATATAAAAATTTCAGTTTTATAAAAGATTACGGACAATGAATTGCCTTTAGAACCTTATATCAGAACTTCTGATTTCGTTGTAAAATTCTCTGAAAGAGCACTGGATTAAATTAAATAAAATAAGTAATCAATGAAATTTTAAAAAAGTCGAAATATGATAAAATTTGATTTTGTAATCTACGGTTTCGAAGAGTTCCTCCTATATCCTAGAGCTGGCGAGTGGGGATTGCTTTGATTGCCGACCTGCCTGCCTACATTTTTTATTTGGCCGACCAAAGGTGCAAAGGCTCAATCCAACTAGTGGATCGAGTCTCGACCAGCCGAAAGCAAGTCGTTGCCTCCGATAATATAGAAAATTTGGAGACCTCCTTGGATGCATGAATCTTTAAGAGTCGTTTGGCCTGCCCTTGGGGTTCAAGAATCGCACCATAATCGCTGCTGGTGACAACTAAATATATGTAGGATTCATTCCCACTTGTTTTTGTCTACCCATCACTTGAAATTGAATGTCAATTTTTTTAGCGTTTTCTCTTCACTATGAGTTTGCATGTTTGAATTTTTTTTTAGTTATGACATTATTTTTTTTTGTTGTCTTGTTGAGATGCCTCCTCGAGATGACATAGGTAGTTCTTCAACGGCCATTTGAACATCCATAAACTCAAATTTGGACATGACGCAATTTCAAGTTTGAAATGATATGATTTTGTATATGTTAAATTTTGTAATTTTTTGTGAATTTATATTCAAATTGATCAATTTTATCTATAATCAGTTGATTTTATGTTGAATCTTTAATATATTATAAAAAAATTTACTGTCTTATTCTATTATTTATATCATATGCTGTTTTTTTGAAGTTTGTCATATAATAATTACATTTACATGTGAATGTGATGAAAGTTGGATATTATTTCACATCTATTACATTTTGAATTTTTATAATCTTATATTCAAATCTATAATTAATTTATTTTGAGTTAAATGTTTAATATTATCATTTAACTAGAGTTACGACAAAAATAAAAGAAAATCACTAGACGATATAATTAATTTGAGTTTTTTTTTTTTCTTTCTTTCATCATTCATTCAAAACGTGCGGCTAATATCATGCCAGCCATATTATTTAATACTATCAATGACTTAAGCAAATCAAATGAAATATTCTACCAAATATATTATATAACGTATATATTTAATAATTTTACAATCAAAATTTTGCGATCAATGACATGATATTTTTTTTTTTAGAGATGACATGATTCTTAGAATACTATAGCAAGGAAATTTCTCTTTCTTTTGTATTTCAAACATTTACATTTGTCATATGTGGAGTATCAAATAAGAAAAAAAAATATGTTTCCCATCTAGTACACACACCATAAAAATAGGAACAGTTCATTATGACTTTGGCCAATTATAGGAGTAAAAACATTAAAAAATCACTTTACAAAATTAAATTGATAACAATAATCAATATAGAATATTAGTGTAAATGGTTAAGTCTTAGTATGAAAGTTCAGCAATCTAATATTCGAGTTCAACGTTTAAATTTTCTTTTTTCTTAGGCAGAAATTTTTATTAATAGAGAAAAATTGACAACCAAGTGTTGAATTGAATTTGCTTTACAAGACAACATGGATAACATGTATAAAGGTCGAAAGAATATGACAAAAATATAAAAATATTTCAAGGTTTTGAGCTTTCAACAATTGCAACCGTCAATTGCACGATGTATTTGGCAATTGGGTGGGTGGGTGACTTTGCTTACACCGACTTGATTTGATTGTTCCCACACTATAAAATGGAACATAAAGAGTAATTAATTTTTTAATGAAATTGTTTATAAATGATGATTACAAAGAAAGAGTCCACTTGGCCAAAGTCATGCCCTCAACTGTTAATACTATATAATGTGTGGGGTTCACGTCATGAGCTAAAATGAGATTCCATCTCCTTTTTAAGCAAATTTTTAACTAATTATTGTGAAATTAAGATCATAAAAATATTATTAAAAAAAGATAAGGAGGGATGAGAGTTGGCAGGTCGTGTAGGGGCATCAACATCGGTTATTCTCTACCCAAATAGAATCTTAATTGATATGATTTTTGAGATTTAAATTTGATTTGATATGATCTAACGATATTGTATTAACAAATAATATAATTTTAATTGATTTTAACTATAAAAGATTAATATTAAATATTTAAATTATAAACATAAAATTACATAGATTGAATTCCAATTTGAATTTTTAATGTATCAATTGGAGTTGATTAATGGACATCTCTAACTCTATGGATGTAAAAAACACCTTTTTGAAATATTCACTTTTAGCCTTTTTTATAAATACATCCTTAAAATGTGTTAAGTATCTTTGGTCAATTGAAGTGAATAATCTTACGTTAAAAAAATTGAATTTCTCTTTTCCAAATTAAAATAAAAACTATTCCTAGAGATAAAATGTGTTATGAGTATGTGAAATTAAATAATAGTGAATAAGACTAATTGTAAAAAAAAAAAAGAATAGAGAAAAGTTATGAGGAATTTTTAGAGTTACATGTATGTTTGATTTTTTTTTAAAGATTTCTTCTAAGATTTATATTTGATACCATCAATCAAAACTTTGCTTGATGGCAAATTGTTATTTTAATAATTATCGTATGGATCTTTTATTTAAAAAACTAAGTTATATTCTTCTTTCTTCAAATAATTATTTGGACCAAAAAAAAAAAGAAAACTTAATTATTGTATTAAAAGTTATAAGACTTACTTTTTCCTTTTCATCCTCTTATCCAAGCAGAACTGTGTGATCAATCCACCTTAACTTTTCTTTTCCTTTTTTTTGGAAAATGCACATTCCCAGCAAGAATCTAAGCCTCGTGCTTGGGCCTCATTTTCTGAGACTGAAATCAATCTTGATTTCTTTGACTGCTTCACAAAAATGATATATATATATATATATATATATATATATATTGTTTCAATGAAAAGAAAATTAATTTTTCACTTTTGCTAGTGTATAGCCATAGATGTTGAACGTGTTGTAATATTTTTAATAATAAAACAAATAAAATGTTATTATACATTTAATTGTTAATGACTTCTAACATTTAACTTTTGAATGTTAGGAACTCCTAGTGTAATTTTGAATGTTAGTGATTCCTAATTAACTTTAAATTTGATAATTGGTAACTTTTTGTGTTATTATTTAATGAGTATATAATTAATATTTATAATATGTTACAAATTGTTGATCCTGTAAATGAGAGCACTAAACTTCAAATTTTATACGACTAATTCTATTTACTATTTTGATATTCCACACATACTTTATTTTTGGGCAGAAAAAATGTTTTGACTTTGAGCATGTGACCGTACCATTGGGAAAGCACTGTTGCACTTGGTAAGGTGTATAACCATTATTGTGACGATATATCAGAAGAACATATTATGGCGAGATCCTATTTAAGTAGTGGGATTATAAAGGTGAATAATATAATAGGCTAAATGCTTAATTTATGATTTTTTTTGTAAAATTTCTCAATTAAAGATACAATTTTTAATTTTGCTCAATTAAAAATTAAACATTTTCAAATTTATTCCATGTAAGATTTTTTTTATGGCAATGCATTGCACTTGCCTTTAAGAGAGTGAATCCCACTGAAAGAAAGATAAAAACGTATTTTCAGAGAATGATAAAAACATATTTTCACTCTCATATAATAATCTTAAATAATTTTTCTTTTTTTCTTTCCTTTTTGTTATTTTTTTCCTTTCTTTCAATAAAATAATCTTAAATTTTTTTTTCTTTCTCATTTTTATTTTTCTTTCTAGCAACATAATCTTAATTTTTTTTTCTTTCCTTGTGTTTTCTTTTTTTATTTCTTTTTACCTTGCCCCACATAAATTATCTCCCTGCTTAGTTGTTGCTTTTCTTCTCCTCAGCCACATATTCTAACAATCTGCTCTTAAACCAAAATCAAACAGCACAATCAATGTTCGTTCAAAGAAGATATCATCAATCACCTTTCATCTCAAAGTATGCCAATCCACAATTCGGTCATCGAACCGATTCATCCATAAAGCAATAAAGAACTAAACATTCAACCCATATGCACCATTCACAGTTCAACCTCAATAGCCACAAACAACTCAATCCAGTCAACCTAGTTTTCCGTAGTCCCAAAACCCATATAGTAACAAGTTCACAAAGCAAAATAGAAACTAAAGAAAAGTTATAGTAAAAGGAGAACATCAAGAACAGCAAAGGACGGTAGAGCATCAACAGTCGTACACCACAATTCGAACAACAAAAGTTATCGACAAATACCAAAAAAAAAAAATAGGTCACACAATACCCAAAAAGAAACAATACAAATAACATTCAATTCCACACCTCTAAAAAATATCTAAAATTGATTTCTGTTTAATGATTTTTTTTGGTTTTTGGTTCAAACTAGAGGTTTGGTTAGCTTAGGATTTGGGTGGGAATATAGTAGAAGAGAAAGAGTTTTGACAGAAAAAAAAAAGGGGTCTTTTTGAGATTATGAAACTGAGATTATTCGTTTAGATTTAGGAATATTGAGAGAGAATTGAAAGAAATGGGTTAGGAAAAGATAAAAAGGGATAAGAGAGCTATTTTTTGAAAATTTTTGGGCTAAGGAATGGTGGCCGGATGAGGATAATGGTGGTTGGGAAAGAGAGATGAATGAAGAAGAAAGAGATGAACGGAAAAGAAAGAGATGAGAGAGGTTTTGAGAGAAAAAGTTTTTTCGTTTTAAGTGAGGAGAATATAGATGAAAAAGAATTATCATGAATTTTCACTTAATTTAAAATAAACTAAAAATTTTTTTAACCACTAAAATGTTGCAATGTGTCCCTCTTAAGTTAAAATTAATTTTAAAAAATTTTAACTACTAAATTGTTGTCATGTGTCCCTATTAAACGTTGTTAAATAACTTAACGACGTGTGGCTTTCACTATCGTTAAAAAAATCCTACATTGAATAAATTCAAAAGTGTTTAGTCCTTAATTAAGCAAAATTAAAGATTATATCATTAATTGAGAAATCCTACAAAAGTTAGATCTTAAATTGAGTATTTAGCTTAATATAATATCAAATGATAATCTTGCTAATCCTTTAACAAAAGCTTTTGCTAAAAAAAAGATTCGGAGTACATCGAGGGAGATGAGATTTTTGCACAAAAAATCTAGAATCTTCTATGAAGAAACTCAAACTACTAATCGGATATCTTGAGAGTTAGGTTTAATGAAAAAAACGAATCACATTGAGAGATCGTTTGGTAAATGATACACATTAAGATGGCTTAAACTCATTTATCCATCTTTATGGTATAAGAGTACATATGTTGTAATGTTCAAGGAGTTTTTTTTTTTAATTCTTAATGAAATCTACAGCTTTTATGAGTGGGGTGTATTAGTTATAGTAACACTCTTGATAAATTTTATCTATATGAATATAGGAGTTAGACTGCTTCTATGAAGCCTGGTTGGCAAGCTTCTAGATTACTCACTAAAACCAAGATAACGTACAAGGTTGTAATGTGCTGACTTAAAAGAAGCTCATAAACATATACATTACTATATGTGTAATGCGACACATGTGCAATCAAAGTTTAATGTGCATAATATACTATTGGTTTAGGTGGTTTAGGAACAAGATTTGCTACTATACTAATTAAAGGTTAAATGAAGTCGTACACTTATTTATGCACAATAACATATGTATGTCCAACTTAATAAAAAATAAAAGTATTAAAGCTTTTATTATTAAAATAGAAGGAGAATTGTCATATCATTTTTAATAATAAAACAAATAAAATGTTATTAAGCATTTTTTTTGGGCCAAAAAGCATTTAATTGTTAATAACTCAAAACTTTAATTTTTGAATGTTAGTAACTCCTAATATAGTTTTGAATGTAAATAACTCCTAATTTTAATTTTGAATATTATAACTTCTAATATTTAATATTATTTAATGGGTATATAATTAATATTTAGAATGTGTTAGAAATAGTTGAGCCTATAAATAGAAGTATTAAATAGGGTATAAATGATACATTAGTGCTCGCAAGCTACTTGAGCTCAACTCGAAAAATACTCAAACTCGACTCGATTCTTGTGGAGCCGAGCTCGAGCTCGAGCTACTCGAGAGCTATCGAGCGAGCCGAGTTCGAGCAATATGATACCTGGCTCAAGTAACTCGCGAGCCTAATCGAGTATTTAATATTTTAATATATATTTTATTATAATATTATAAAATTATAATTATAACCTAAAAAAACCCTATACGAATATCTTTTTTCTCTTTTCCCTTTCAGTTTTCAGAACTTCCTGAAGCACGAGACAAGACACACCCCTCCGCCCATCTCCCTTTCACACCAGTTACTAGCGACGCCACCTCCCTCGGCTTCGACAACTCTTCTTCCTTCAGATCCGACCTCTCTTCAACAGACGAGTTCCATCTTCCTCAAAGTTGTTGCCACGACAACGATAAACCAGTGCTGGGGATCATCTTCCTCAGATCCAATGCTGACGAGGCCTTCAGCCCTTAGATCTGGCATTGACAAGACCTTCAGCCATTAGATCTAGCATCGACGAAACCCTCAACTGTTAGATCCAGCTTCTCCTTGGCCCTAGCAAACCCTTTCAGTTGGCCTCACACAATCACTGCCATCTCCACCCTCACGCACTCGGCACGCCTATCCTTCAGTCACGCTACTCACGCATGCAAGCAGTAGCTACTAGCTACTAGTGTTCACGCTCTCGATTGGCCTTGCCCTCACACAATCGGCAAGATCTATTGGTGTTTAGGCAGATTATTTAAGTGTTATAAAAGGGAATTGTTGTTTAGGATAAAAGGGAATTGTTGTTTAGGATTAAGGTATGAAATATAAATTTAAGTGCCCTAGCAAACCCTCTCAATTTAGGATTGTTGTTTAGCCCTTTGTTAGTCATTTTATCTTATAGGTAACTTAGAAAAATAAATTGTCTGAACTTTGAGAGCGTTAAGGTATGAAAGGTTCATTATTTTATTAATATTTCATGTCAAATTGGTTTATTGAATTTTATTGTGGTTAGAACAAAATGATTAAGTTTTGCTATAAAAGGTGAGTGTTTAAGGCTTATAATCCCAATGTTTTTGGAAATTTTTTGTGTGGTAAAGCTTTTGTTTTTTTTTTTTGTTTTCTCTTTTGCATGTAATTTATTTCTTGTATTCTTTGTTGCAAAGTGTGAAATTTGTTGTTTGTTAAAGTTTCTAATGATTTTTCTTTTTTTTTTTTTGCAGAAAATAGAAGGAAGGTTGCTGGAATTTTCAGTTTGCTGGGAAAGGCAGATAGAAATTTTGGGATTATTTCTTTTGGGTTTTAAGGCAAGAAGAAGAACAAGAGCTTGAACTGGTAAAATATGGCAATCTCTCTCTCTTTCATATGCGTGAGTATAAGAAAGTGAGTGCACGTGCATATTCTTTAATGGGTTTTTAGATTTCCTGAATTTCCTTTGCTTTTTTAATGGATGGATTTCTTGAGTTCCCTTGAGACTAGCTTAAGATGTTGTCTGCATGGTCTAAATTTCCAAGATTCTTGCAGTTTGGCAACAATAGAAATAGGAATTTTAGCCATGATCTTATTATCTGCAGTTGAAGAACAACTAAGTTAGGATATTATATAGAGAGACAAAACTCAAAAATAACTATGAAATGCTTGTAAAGTACCTTGCCTTTGGAGGCAAAACAATACTTTTATGAAAATGGGAATCACGAGAGAACAAACTATCTTATTGATCAATTTGGTAGCTGAAATTGCTGCAAACTGATTTCTTTCACGTGGGTGATGACAAGTGAGCAGTGAACTGATTTCTTTATAGCAGTAGGGTTGTTATATTCTACACATGTTCTGTTTTCCTGTGTGAATTGATCTCTTCGAATAATTTGGTGTCAAATGCAAGGGGTTGAAATTGGAATCACAATTAAAGCGTAAATAGAAAATTAAAACAATAAGACAAAGATAGTCTTGTACTTATTTTCAGTTCAATTTTTATAATTTTTATTTGGTTCATTTTGTTTTATTTTTTTTCCTGATTTGTAAACAAATTTCTTTCTTCTTTTATTGCTTGGATTTTTATTATCTCTGATTCTTTTGTTCTGTTAAGGTGTTATGAACTTATATGAATTGATGATATGATCCTACTTGGATTGATGGTTATTCTATTTTCATATGATGTTTTCAATTATTGTAGTTTAGACTTTTTGGCATGTTTTGATTTGTCCTTTTTTGTGTTAGAAAACTAGACATGTCAAGCACACCAAATGTTTCCTGTACACCATTTCAACCTACATCAGATTCAGTTGCGAGTCGAATTGTGTTAAATGATGTCGATGATGGTTCAAATGATGAGATTTTAGATGCTAACACAAATAAAACGTTAACCATTGAGGCTAGTGTTAAAGAAGGTGGTGATGTTGATACTCAAGAGGGTGAGGAAGAAGGAGGTAATGAGAAAAGAGGCAAAAGACATCTACTGTTTGATTGGAGTTCAAGGAAGTTAGTCTTCCTGATGGTTCTAAAGAAGAAGAATGTGTCCATTACAAGAGGAGGTTAGCTATAAGTAGGAGTAAAAGTACAACTCAATTTAGTAAGCACTTGAAAACCTGTTTGAAGCGAAAAATCTATCAGAGTAAAAAACGAATGATTAATTTCCAACCAGTCGACACAAGTAGTGATGTGTAAGTGCTACCTGCATTCACAAATGGCAAGTTTGATATGGCTAAAATGATAGAGGCAATTGCGCATTGGATACTTATGCATGAGCATCCTTTCTTGATTATGGAAGAAGAAGGTTTTAACATGATGCAAAAATGTGGGATGCCTGAATGGGAGAAGAAATCACGCAATAATATTAAGAAAGATTGTGTGCAAGTGTATGAAGCAGAAAAAAAAGAAACTAAAGGGAGTGTTCAGAACCATTGAGAAGATTAGTTTGACGACAGATTTATGGAAGTCAAGTAATCAAAAGATTGAGTACATGGTTCTTACAGCTCACTTTGTAGATGTTAATTGGAGATTGCAAAAGCGTGTTATCAGCTTTTTTCACATACCTCCTCCTCGTTGCGGTGTTGAGATTGCTGATTGCATTTCTAAGTGTTTGAAGGAATGGGGAATTGAAAATAACGTGTTGACACTCTTTGTGGATAATGCTTCAAACAATGATATGGCAATTAGAATTCTTAGAGACACCTTTTCAAGAAATAGGAGGTTACTTTGTGAAGGAAAACTTTTTCATGTTCGGTGTTGTGCACTCATCTTAAATCTCATGATTCAAGATGGTCTTTCAGAGATTAAGCATGCGATTGAAGATGTTCATGAAAGTGTCAATTTTATTAATAAAAAAGAGGCAAGACTTAACTCATTTTCGGAAATAGCACAACAGTTACAGTTGCCTTATAAGAAACTCATTCTCGAATGTAAGACATGTTGGAATTCAACATTTGAGATTTTGTTGACTACAATCAGATTCAAAGAAGTATTTCCAAGATTCAAAGAACGAGGATCTCACTACCATTGTTGTCCAAGTGAAGAAGATTGGGAAAAGGTGGAGAAAGTTTGTGAGATTTTAGAAGTTTTTAATTTAGCCACTAAAATCATCTCTAGGAGTAATTATCGAACTTTCTACTTATTTTTGAATAAGGTTTATCACATGAAAGTGTTGTTGGATAAAAAGGCACAAGATGAGGATGAGTTTGTTCAAGCAATGGTTTGTAAGATAAAGAGCAAAATTGATAAGTATTGGGGAGAATGTAATTTGTTAATGGCTACAGCAGCTATCTTGGATCCAAGGTGCAAAATGAGGGTAATTGAGTTTTGTTTTCCTCGAATGTACCCTGAGAGAGAAGCAAGAGAAAATATTGCTCGAGTTGAAATGCTCTGTATGATATTTATGAGGAATATGTTTGCGAGTATCAATCTGTCAATGAGCAATCAACAAGGTAACTATAACAATATAAAACACTCTCCAAAACTTTCCTTTCCATTCCACCCAAAAAAAAAATTTGTATACAAATTTGATATTTCATGAAAACAAATAACAACTTAGGGGTTGTTTGGAATCATGTGAGAACCTCACTTTCTCAATACCCCATATAAGTTAAACAGTGTAGAAATCAAAAAACAAGAGTTGGTCACTAAGATTTCTAAATAATGGGTCTGTTCAAAAAAGATCGAGAAAGTACCCATTGTGGGCTCCACAAGGACTTTTACTGTCCAAATCAAATGAGACCATAGAGAAATGATATTTGAAGTGAAATACTAAGTTAGCAAGAATTTGCCTCTCAAAAATTCCCTCTTTTAGGCATGTTTTGAAGAGCGCATAACAAATTTGAAAATGACAGTTACGTTCATAGGCCTGAAAAATAATCATAAATAACGATCAATCTAAATTTATTTAAGACCGACAGTCATGGGTGAATCTTCATGTGAAGAAGTCTCATGTCTTTTTAAATGGTAGACTGAATCACACGAAAAGGTACGCGATTGGACGGTTATGGCTATTTTGGAAATTTCACCCTTTAGACCCTTCAAACCCTATCAAAGGCCTGTTTGATGACCAGAAAATGTTAAATAAATATGTTTTATGATTGAATAAAGTATTTTAGAAGTTGAATTGACTGTTTGAACGGAAATTGAAGTATGAGGGGCAAAATAGGAATTTCTGAAAAACATAAAGGCATTTTTGTAATTTGCCACAAAAGATGTTATAAAAAGCCCAACAATATCATCTTCTTCATAAGTTGGCCAATCACCATGAGAAAAAAGAGAGAGAAAGCTTGGTTTAGAGAGAAAAAGTGATAGAAACCCTAGTGTACAAGCCTTAAACCCAAAAACACCCCAAAGAAAAGTTGCTCTATGTGATGAGCTCTATCACATACCTCCAAATCAGTCATAGGAAAGGTCATTTGAAGGGTGAAAAAGCCCCATGAAGTTTTGGTCAAGCTAAGGTAAGAGAGAGAAATTATGTCTTCTAATTCTGTCAATTCTAAATGACTGTTCTTTGATGTTTAAGCATGCATATGGGGTAAAATTAAAACACTCGAATCACCATCCATGTATATGGTATTCCATCAACAGAATAATCTCAACTTGTTTTCATATTTTAATGTTCTTTTATTTTTTATTACTTATTATATTATCTATTAATTATAATCCTTAAGTATGCCTAATAAATAAATATTAACACTTCCTAACAATTTATAAATCATCATATTCATATCATGCTAATTTCAAATTTTTTTTGGTGTAAACCACATAATTTCAAATTTAAATTCCTTAAATCATAACATACCATCATTAAATTAAAACAAATAAATTATCTACTTATATTACTAATCATACAAATTAAATTAATTAAATTAACTAATCATACAAATTAAATTAATTAAATTAAATGTATCGTGCAATTATATCATTAAATCAATTATTCCAAATATATCATGCAATTATATTATACAATTATATCATGGAAATTGAGAGGGGACAAGTCCTTGGTCCGTAGGAAACACGATCCCGAAGCTGCGATGGGGAAAGTGAAGTCTTTCCAATATACAAATTAGTATTAGTATATCCATATAATTTGTGCCTCACAATGTGACAGATGTCACAACGCTAGCATTCGTAACTCTCCACCCAACTCCACTCTTTTCTTCCCTACCCCACCCACCAGCAAGGGAAAAAAAACTGCGAAAGAAAGTGAAAGAAAGGAAAAAGAAACGAAAGAAAAAGGAAAGGGAGAGAAAAGAGGGAAGGCAAAAGAATCGATAGTCCGCGCCCCATGTTTCTGCCGACCAATCTTTACGTCACTATCTCTTCCAGCTCCACTCTATCTCTCTCAAAAACAATTTTCTCTCTCTAGAAACTTCCTTATAAAACCCTAACTCTTCTTCTTCCTTTAGTTTTTTTCTTTTTTTTTTCTTCGTAATTTTCCCTTTTTTTTGTTCGGTTTCTTCCGTTATATTTTTTTAACTCATCGGAAGTTGCCCGAGTTTTTTTTTTTATCTGATCTAGGTTTTTAGTTTCTTCAGTTTTATTATTTTTCTTGTGGGTTTTATTTGATTTTTTTGGTATTTAATTTTATAAAAAATATGAGGGGTAGCGGCGTTGCAGAGCAATCTGCGATTGTTGAGAGGGTGGAGGATACTGATAAGGAGAAGAAGAAAAAACGACGATCTAATCGCCGATCCAAACATAACTCAGGTATTTTTTTTATTATTGGTACTTTTTTTTCTGATAGAAACCTTGTTTGTAGATTCAAACCAAAATTTTTAGTTTTTTCTACCGAGGATTTATTAGAATTTAGCGAATTTTTCTATGTTTTTATTAGGTGTTTATAGATGGAATTATTTTTTACTAGTTATTTCTAGAATCTCTGAATTCTGTTTATTTGGTCTGGGTATTTCTTGAAGTATACTGATTTTTTATGGTACTGAATTTTTATTATCTCATGGTTAACTCGGTTTGATTAGGATTCAGTGAATGGGATTTTGACTTTGGTTTCTTAATCTTAATCTTAATCTTAATCTTTGTGGGGATATAGCTTGTAATTCTGTGAATGAAGCACGTGGAGAGTCGTCAGGTAGCTTGAAAAATGAAGACAAAACAAAAAGCTTGACATCATCTATGAGTTGTTCTTCCTCGAAACAAGGATTGGAGATGGCTTCGGATGAACAGGCTCCTGATAGAGCATCTGATGTTGCTTTTAGTTCTATGCCTACGATGCATATAAATGAACAAGCTGCTAGTTTTGATGATACTTCTGTTGCTGGTGATGGAAGAACTTTTTCTAAATCTTGTCCTGCACCAATTGCCTATGCGGGGTCATCTAAAATGTGCATAGATGATTATCTTCCTTTCCACCAGGTTGAGGGTTTTGCTCGAAAGAAACTGTTCACTCCATACTGGCCTACAGAGGCTGTAAATGAGGCAGTAGAGGTTTGTTCGAAAATTGCTCTTATGATCTATATCCTTTTATACCATCTAAGTTGTCATTAAATTTTATAAATAGTTTTTATTCATCAATATCCTAAAAGTTAGATATTTTGCATTGGAAGTAATTAGTTTAATAAAATATCTCTTAAGCCCCCAAGGGGACACCTTAGTGGTTAGAACTTGAGTTTCCAACTTGGGGGTTTCAAGTTGAACCTTAGGATGGGAGGGAGCTAACTGCCTTTTTGCAGCCCGAGATCATATGACTGTGTTTGTGTATAAATTGAACAATTAGACTTGAGTAAAAATAATTAATCATAATCGGTAAAGTCCCCATTTCACTATAATAATTTGTAAAGTATTTTTTGAATAAAATAATTAAGATTAAAAAATAGGGTTCATGTGCAAATCGCACATCTAATAAAGACCACCAATGGTAGAATGTACTTATTTCTCTATAGTTTGTTTTCGTTTTTATATGAACATATATTGTCTATATGGTAGTTTTACCGGTTTTGTGTATTTGTTTCTTGAAACTTGTTTTTTAACCTTTTGCAGAAAGGGGAAGCTTTTAAAGCATTGTTTCGTGTGAATGCTCACAATCGACTTGAGGTTTCTGATAGCTGAACTTCATTTTGTTTTATCGTGTTCCTTACATTAAAAATTTGTATGCTAACACGAAATACTGTTTTATACTGTTAGGCATATTGCAAAATTGATGGGGTACCTACAGATGTTCTAATCAATGGAGTTTGTTCACAGAATAGAGCTGTGAGTATGAAATTCTCTGGGTTCATGTTGTTTATGTAGCTTTCTAGTTTGTATGGGATCGGTTTAATTGGCGTTCTATTTATTCTGTCTCATAATAGGTTGAGGGAGATGTTGTGGTTATTAAGGTTGATCCTTTGGGATTGTGGACCAAGATGAAAGGGACAAATGGGTCCTCAAACAATTCTGCACGGGTAGAAGATTGTAATTTAGTCCAAGAAGTCAATGGACTGGCTGGTAATAGCTACAAGGGTAAAGGTAAGGTAGATGCAGATTGTGAGTATGCTGATTGTAGAAGTGGAGTACTCTCGGGGAAAGGGTTTTCTGATGAGACACAAGTGACTGGAACAGCAGCTTACAATTATGATAATGGGCACCACCAATCTAGTTCGGACTCTTTGCTTTTGGGTAATTTACCCAGGCAGAATGAAGGCAGAAACCCAGTGGAGAGGTTGGCTGTCATGACAAGTCAATTCCCCCTGAAACGACCAACTGGGAGGGTTGTAGCAATTATTGAAAAGTCTCTTCGACGAGATGCTATTGTTGGATTTCTTAATGTTAAGCAGTGGTTTTCCTACCGTGAACTTAATAGAAAAGATGCAAAGAAAAATTTGGCAATTTTTGACCACGAGTATGTTACACTGACCCCAACTGATCCAAGATTTCCCAAAATGATGGTTTTTGTGAGAGACATACCGGACTGCATAAGGAAAAGGTTGGAAGATGGTGATGTAACAATTGAGATGGAGTTGCTAGCTGCCCAAATTGAAGATTGGACTGCAGAAAATCCTTTTCCGCAAGCTCGTGTCTCTCATTCTTTTGGACGGGGTGGTGAATTGGAACCACAGATCAATGCAATCCTATATCAAAATGCAATCCATTGTGCTGATTTTCCTCCTCAAGCACTTTCTTGTCTTCCAAATATTCCTTGGGAAATCCCACCAGAGGAATATCAAATTAGAAAGGACCTTAGAGACTTGTGTGTGTTTACTATTGACCCTTCCACTGCAACTGATCTTGACGATGCTTTATCTGTTGAAAAGTTATCCAAGGACACTTTCAGAGTAGGTGTACACATTGCAGATGTGTCATACTTTGTGTTACCAAACACAGACTTGGATATAGAAGCTCAGATTCGATCAACCAGTGTGTACTTGTTGCAAAGGAAGATACAGATGTTGCCCTCTTTGCTTTCAGAAAAGCTTTGTTCGCTTAATCCTGGCGTTAATAGGCTTGCATTTTCTATGTTTTGGGAATTAAACAGCACAGGGGATGTTTTGGATCGATGGATTGGCCGTACTGTGATAAGGTCTTGTTGTAAGCTTTCATATAAGCATGCTCAAGACATCATTCAAGAGATGATTGATGTGGCGAAATTTAATACTTTAGAAGGATACCCCCAGTTACATGGCCCATTTGAATGGACTGATGTTATTAGATCTGTTAAGTGTCTTCATGAAATTTCAAAAACTTTAAAGGAGAAAAGATTTAATGATGGTGCTTTACAGCTTGAAAGCTCTAAAGTTGTTTACGTTTTTGATGAAGATGGGGTTCCATATGATAGCAGGCTAAGTGAGCAGATGGATTCAAATTTTCTTGTTGGAGAGTTTATGCTTTTGGCAAATATGACAGCTGCAGAAGTAACATCTAGAGCTTTTCCCGATAGTGCACTGTTGCGGAGGCATCCTGAACCTAATGTGAGAAAACTCAAAGAGTTTGAAGCTTTTTGTCACAAACATGGTCTAGAAATGGATACTTCCTCTTCCGGACAGTTTCACCAATCCTTGGAGAAAATACGGGAAAAACTAAAGGATGATATTGTTCTTTTTAATATTCTCATCTCTTATGCTTCAAAACCGATGCAATTGGCTACTTACTTTTGCAGTGGGGAGTTAAAAGATAATTTCAGCAATTGGGGTCATTATGGGTTGGCTTTTCCTCTTTATACACATTTTACTTCACCACTACGTCGGTATCCAGACATTATAGTACATCGGACATTGGCTGCTGTAATTGAGGCAGAGGAGTTGTATCTTAAGCACAGAGGGATACTTAAAGGTAACAAGGGGGAGGAACCATCAAGAAGGTGTTTCACAGGTATTTATTTTGATAAGGAAGCTGCAGCATCTCCACAAGGGAAGGAAGCATTATCAATTGCTGCATTGAAGCATGGAATTCCTTCCTCTGAACTACTAGCTGATGTTGCTGCATATTGCAACGAAAGAAAGCTCGCCGGTAGGCATGCTGAGGATGCCTGTGAGAAACTCTATATGTGGGTTTTGCTGAAGAAAAAGGAGGTGTTTTTTCTTTTTTTTTTTTTCTAGTCTAACGTAGCCATTTTTTTTCTAATTATCTGTAATATAAGCAGCTACTTCTTTAGATTTATATTTGGTCCACATGATTAGCTGTCCTATGTTAGCTTTTTTCTTCTGTTCAGTTCTTACTCTATGTTAGCTTGTTATCTTGTGCCTTTTAACTTTACCTTGTTAAACTGAAAAAAATGATCCTGTTATACTGAGTGTACTTTCCTAAAAATCAAGTTATAACTTTTAACTGATGGTTTAACTTCATTGAACATTAATTTTATTTGTAAAACATCTTCAGGTCTGTTCTTCATACTTTTCCTTTAACCTTTGTAGATGTTAAACATAAATAGGAGTTTAAAATGAAGTAATGATGGAAATCTTATAGGAGGCTATTTGGTATAGAAAATTAAGTTTAATAATATTTTTTTTGTTTATGCTGTTGCATTTTGTTGGGGCTGTATGTTGCATTTGTGGCTGATTCTTCTATTTTTTTTTCCTCAGATTTTGTTGTCTGATGCTAGAGTATTGGGACTGGGGCCAAAATTTATGTCTGTTTATATTCAGAAGCTGGCTGTAAGTGATTTGTTTCTTATTTTCTTAATTGTGCCGTACTCTGCATCTTCTTTTGGTCTTTCAATGCTCATGATGTGCTTTCAGATTGAGCGACGAATATACTATGACGACGTTGAAGGGTTAACTGTGGAATGGCTCGAGTCTACCTCAACGTTGGTCCTTAATTTATCAGGCCACAATCGGTTGTTCAAGAGAGGTGGCCTAGGGAATTACATGGCTTTAGGAAATGTTGCATGGGTTATAAATCCTTATGATCTAAGTGTGGAAACAGGTAGTGTTGATGACCATGATGTGACGTGCACGGTGAATGGTGGGGTAGCATTCCCGGAGGAGCCAATCTCAAAATCGTGGGTTGATCCTGGAACTTTTCCCCTAACAGTGCATTTGCTTTCAACAATTCCTGTGGCACTATACGCAATTGGTGGTGATGGTGGACCCCCCGAGATTGGAGTACGCCTGTACATGAGTTCATATTTGAAGTAACTCATGGGAGAAGGCAGTGAAGAATTGCATCTGAATTGAATGACCTCGGGGAGATAAGGGTAACAGAGCCTTGTATGGAATGAACAGGTTCTGTCATAGAAAAGATATTAGTGTATAGTTAATATATAAGCTCTGAAGAGAAAAGCACTAGAACCCATGGTTTAGATTTACGAGTTTTTCATTGTCTGCTTGATGTTTGACACCGAGGCATGCGGTGGAAGGTGTAGATAACGGATGGTTCTGGGGGTTTGTTTCGGTTTTAGTGGCTGTTTTTAACAAAAGCTGCTCTTCGGAATTGGCCTCTGTTTTTATCGGCGAGTTCCATCTAATATCCAGTAGTAACTACTTATTTGTCGACATAGCACGCAGCTGGATTCTGACACTCTGCTTAGGAGTCGATTCTATGCTCTGTGTCTCTGTTTGGTTTTCTTAGACTGCAGCCTGAAAGTTTTTTGAGTTTCGATGGCTAATTTCAGTTGTTTTCAGATTCTTTTGTTTGAGACATTTGTAGCTAGCAAGTATGTTGCACTTTCTTATTTAATTTTGCGTTGAATAACGCAGTCTTCCTCTCCTTGAGGCGGAATAAAAATGCTTATCTACTGTTTTCATTGCGTATATTCTATGTTTCTCGCTTTGGTTTTAGTTGCTACCATTTTCAGCCTAAAAAAACACTTCGTTGTATGATGAATGGAAATTGGCATGTTACTCAATGGCAATTACCCACTGTCCAATTTAGAAAGTATTAAAAAAAATTTTCAAATGGTAAATTTTTTTTTCGATTGCCAAAGCTAAATTTTCAGTGTACAAGTTGTAAGAAATTACATGTTCACAAGCACATGAAGAGAACTAAGATTTAGGCCCAGTGTTAAAAAAGATTGCGAACTCCCAATGATTCTTTACCAACGAGACGGGCACTTAATCTTCTGAAAGGTGAAAGTTTTAAGAGTTAATGGGTAATTTAACTCTTAAACTATACTATTTTTTTTCACTTTGGTACCGAAAGAAATTTTTTTGTCACTTTAATATATGAATTTTGATTTCGTCAGCTACTTTACCTCACCCGTAAACTCCGTTTAAAAAAATGCTGACCTGGCTGCAATAGCCGATAAGGTTATGCCATTTGTTTTTTTTTTTGTTTTCCACGTCATTCCTTTCTAATGTCCAGGTCAGATAACTAAAAAAAATGTTTTTTATTTTCATTTCTTTTAATTTTTGTTATTATTTATTGTAGGGTTTTTTAATTTTTGTTTTGTTATCAAACGAAAAACAAAGGGTTAAGAAAATTGGGGATTTTCGGGAGCTTGAGATTTTGTTTCTGTAATTTAGGGTTTCAAACCAAATTGGGGAGGCTTTTCACTTTTGTTATTAGACGAAAACACAAGCAAAATGTTTATTGGTTAAGTATATTGTGGATTCTTGAGAGCTTGAGGTTCGATTTCTGCAATTTAGGGTTTCATATGAAATTGGGAAAAGTGTTTCTGAGAGGAAAGTGAGATTCGATTAGGGTTTGGAGGGTGGGTTTCAAAGAGTTGCTTTGTTTTTTGGGGAGAATTTGTCAGATTTTGTTCAGAAGATTGCGATTGGAGAATAAGACATTTCGAAAAAAGGTGGATCATTTCAGATCTATTTCTTATGTTTAAATATTCGATTACATATAATTTTTTATTTTATTGATTAATATAAAGTTTTGTTTGATATGGGTTTGAGTTGTTTAGTAGTTATTAAATTGTTCTTTTGTTTAATATAAATTAGGAACCCAAAGTCAATTATGTTGCTTTCACTCAAGAATGTGTTTAGGGTTGTATGCTTTAGGGTCCTAGTTTCATTTTCTGTCTCTTTTATTACAAACAAGCAAAGCCGGAAATATTTTAATATTGATTTTTTTTCTAATTTTTTTATTGTAGCAAAAGAATGGCTTAGGAAAAGAATGATTTAATTATGCATTTAGGTGGGAATTTTTTAAAACATGATAAGTTAGAATATGTGGGTGAGGATGTACATAAATGGTCTGTTGATCTTAATTTTTTGTCTTATGGAATGTTAATTGATATGGTTCAAGATACTGGTTATGCCACAGTAAAAACCTTTTGTTTTCTAGAACCAGTAAATGTGTGATAACCGTAAATTTTTCATTTATTGAAAATTATAAATATTGAAAATAAATATTGGAGAAATTAAATAAGAGAAAATAAATAAAAAATTGCGAGAACGGGATATTGGTGAAAATCCCGAGAATTAAGGAAGTGAAAGAATTGGGAAATTGGTGTAAAGGAAAAAGAATTAAATTGGATAAATTAAAATCCTAATTAAATAAGGAAAATGAGAAATGAAAATAAAGTATGTTTATATAATTACAAATTTTATAAATGTATTTTATACAAATATGTATGTATTTAAAAAATTATACAGTATAGTTTAATATACATTGGTATATATATATATATATATGGAAATATATACTATTTTATGAATTTAAATAATACACATGTATATAAACATAATATTTTATGTGTATATATAATTATATAAATACATATAGAAGAAAGGTAAATGTGGTTTTATATTAAAGTTTACATGTATAAATATTGTGTTATAACATCTATATAATTTTTATATGTAAATGTTATTTATTTTAAAGTATATAAATAGACATATATATACTAGATATATATTTTGTATTATACAATATATATATAATTTATATTGTATTACATTATATATGAGATAATATATGTATGATATATAATATATATTATAAGTATAAAATATAAATTATAGTTTATAATATATAGTATATTATATACTAAAAAGAGAAAGAAAATAAACTAAAAATAGAAATGAAACAAAAAAAAAAGAAGAGAAGACCAGAATCGGGATTCCCGATTCTGTCTCCGGAAGAAGCCGCCCCCGTCAGCGGTCGCCAGAGAAGGAAAGGAGAAGAGGGAAGAGAAGCGTCATCGCTGGCAAAGGAAGAGAAAGCCGACGCCAACGGCGGCGAAGCGAAACTAAGAAAGAATCGAAGTGAAACGGAAGCAAAAGTCGGAAGGAAAAAAGGAAAATGGTCGACGGCGGTGCCGGCCAAATCGGTGGCTGCCACTGCAACCGAAGCTTCACCGGAGGAAGAGGAAGACATGGGAAGCCATCGAAGGCGCAATGAACGGCGAAGGAGGGCCGGCAAAGAGGAAGGAGAAACCGAACCTATTCCGCCTCGATCCGCCGCCGTGTCGCCGATCCAAGCCAAGCTGAGGCCACCGGCAAGTTCGTCTCGACGCCGGCCAGCTGAAGGACGCCCGAACCGCCGGAGAACCGGTCGTCGGTGAGGAACCGGCGAGGAATGGTTTGAACCGGTCTGACCGGGAAAGGAAGAGGAAAAAAGAAAAGAAAAAGAAAACAAAAAGGAAAAAGAAAAAGAAAAAGAAAAGAAAGAGAAAGAGAAAGAAAAGAAAAGGAAAGAAAGAAAAAGAAAAGAGGAAAAAGGAAGAAAAAGAGGAAAAAGTAGAATTTCGAGAATTCGGAGATTCCCGGAAATTCGACAACCCGAAAATTTACGAAAATTCGGTAAGAAATTTCCCGGAAATTTAATTTCAGAAAAATTAAATAAATTATGAAAAAAATTCTAAAAATTAGAATTTTTATTTCCAGAAATTTATTTTCAGCAATCAAGATAAGGAATCGGGAGAAATGGAGTGCGGGCGCGATCGATAAGAGGAAGTCACCGACCCGGAAAAGGTAAGGGATGCATGTGCAGCACTGTAAGGATATTCAGTCTGCATATTTTAATTTGAAATGTTTTATGCAAATATTTTATGAAAATTATTATGATGCATGATTGGCTAAAAATTTTGGGTTGAAGTACTGGTTGGAAATTTAAAACTGTATTTTCTGTGCAGGAGGTTAGTAAATCGGCAGCCGTTATGCTGCCGAAAATTTTAAAAAAAACTTTATAAAATCATATTAAATGATTTTATTTCTGAAAATCGATATTAAATCACGAAACATGAGGAAATTACTAAATTTCATAAAACATGAATATAATGAGACAAAATTTTAAAATATTCATGTATTCGAGAATGGTGATAATGAAACCACCAAAAATTCTCGGAATAGATAAATTACACGTAATACGAGGTGAAAGATGAAGTGAAATACAGTGAATATTTTTATGAACATTTTTATAAATATTCACTAAAGGATTTTAACTCTTATGGTTTTAAATTATGGAATTATATATTTATATAAATTCCATAAAGGTTTATTTTATGATGAAAACTACGATTTTGAGATTGGTTGGCATTCCTATTATGCTGATGCATGATATGTGATATGTTTAGTCTTGTTCGACACCTGATCCGTGATCCACCGAGGACAATATAGATTATGGTCATAGATTTGACCGGTTTATTTCTTTACCCTCCGGGATTTATAGTATGATAAGATAGATGTCTATCTTAGACTCCATAAATGATAGGTGATATGTTAAAAAGGAAAGTGTTTTACATGATATGGAATATGTCAAACGGAAAATGTGATATATGATTGCGTGACATGTGAAAAGAACATGTTTTATATGATATGAGAAGAAAATCAATTGATTTATAGCATTTTTACAAAATGCTCATTTCGGTACTGATTATAGTACTATGAGATGATTTTCATAAGACATGTGATACGAACATGTAATATGTTTTCAAAAAGAAAGAAATGATAAATCTAATATTCTTAGAAATGATAAATCTAATATTCTTACTATGGTCTTAAATGGAATATTAGATTATAAGTACTACATGAGTTCTGATAAGATAGTGGAAGGTATATATGGCATAAAGGCCAACCCGAGTAAAGACTCAATCTTTGTACCGTGTGAGCCACCTCTAGAAGACTCAAGGGACCTAAGTGCTACATAGATTCTTAGTGAACTATGGGGAGCCACTTCTAGAATCCTTTGAGCACTAAGTGCTACACAAGTTCCGATGTGTTAGTAAGAAGTTTCTGTACCGTGTGAGCCACCTCTAGAAGACTCAAGGGACCTAAGTGCTACATAGATTCTTAGTGAACTATGGGGAGCCGCCTCTAGAATCCTTTGAGCACTAAGTGCTACACGAGTTCCGATGTGTTAGTAAGAAGTTTATGTACCGTGTGAGCCACCTCTAGAAGACTCAAGGGACCTAAGGCTACATAGATTCTTTGTGAACTATGGGGAGCCACCTCTAGAATCCTTTAAGAACTAAGTGCTACACGAGTTCTGATGTGTTAGTAAGAAGTCTGTGTCCTAAAGGCCAAACCGAGTGAAGACTCCATTTCTGTACCGTGGGAGCCACCTCTAGAATCCCAAGGGACCTACGTGCTACACGGATACCAGTTGGACCGTGGGAGCCGCCTCTAGAATCCCGAAGGACCTACGTGCTACACGAGTTCCTCGATATGACACTTAACTCCGTTGCTAGTTAGGATGGATGTCGTAACTGAATCAGTGAATTGGGGCTTACGCCTAAAGCGATTAAGTAATTCGGTTATATTGGAACTGTTTTCAATGAGTTAAGCTATACGCTTAAAGTTTATAGATTTTCGTTTTGTGAATGGATTGATTTATTAACTTACATAGTAACCGCTTTATCAACGTGTATAGTGACCAATCTATCGAAGTGCTTACTGCTTTGCTAATTTGATAAATGGAATAGATTTTAATAGCTTATTTTGCTATTTAAAGTACTGTACTAATTAAGAGAGTACAGTAAAACATGAAATGAGTTTTAAAGAAATAAGATGATGATTTAACTAATATTCTTTTCAAGGAATATACGAATATTAATTATTTTATTTAAATGCTTTAATTCATAAAAGCATTATTTTGAAAAGAATATGAAAAGGTTATGGAATGAAAAAGAAAAGGATTTATTAATTCAAAACGAAATGAAAATTTCTCTTTACAGTTGTTTCTAGATTCCGGAACAAGTATGGTATTCTAAAATACCTACCTTACTCCATCCGGATCCCTAGCCGACTGTAGTATCCTTCCTACATGCGAGCCTAGAGCCCATAGGAAAAAATGAAAAAAGATTTTCAGCATATAGGAAGCTGAGTATCAAGTGAGGCATATAATTCCCTTAATGAGCCGTGGTTTTGCTCACCCCTTAATTTTAAATATTTCAGGTTTTGATGATTGTGAGTTCAGTGGATTGTGGATCCCAGCTGTACACGAAGGACAATGTGACAGACTGACTGAGTTATTTGAGGTACGATCATTTATTTTATGTATTTAGACATGTCAACAGTACTACTTATCTGATTAATTACAATAGGGGATGTGTATAATATAAACAATATAAACTTTTTTAACCTAGGTGTGATTGGCCACCTAAATGACTCTAAGTACTGGTCTACATTTTAAGTTTTGGGTTCGGGAGTTCATTTACGTGTAGGGAAGGTTATAGCACCCCTACAACGCCCAATATTGGTACCATTTTAATCTTGTGTTATTTTAACTTAGTCTTAATTATGTGGTCTTTTAATTTTTGTTTAAATATTGAAAATTCTTTTAAAAATCCTCCATCATTTTGGATGAACTCTTAAAAGACTCTTCTCACCTCAAGAGTATTCAAGGGGTACCATTCGACTCCCATGAAGAGGCTCTATCGTCGGAAGTATTTTAGAATTTTATTATTCCTTAATTTTAGGATTTTAGTATTTAATTTTGAGAATATCTCCTAAATTTTCCATCGTTCTGGATAAACTTAGAAAAATCTTCTCACCTAGGAATTCCTCAAGTGTTACTCATTCGCAATTGCCTTGAAGATTCCATCATCGGCATTACTATTTTATTATTTATTAACTTTATTTATTATTTATTTTTTTATCTTTATTAGAATATAAATTTTATTATTTATTATGTTTTTATCTTTATTTATTATTTGTTTATTTTGAAAATGTCTTCTAAATCTTCCATCGTTCTGGATAAATTTAGAAGGATCTTCTCACCTAAGAATTCTTCAAGTGTTACTCATTCGTAATCACCTCAAAGATTCTATCATCTGATTTAATTGTATAATTTATGTTTTTTATTAATTATTATCCTAAAAATTTTACTATTATGTTTTATTATTATATTTTTTACGACTATGATTTTTATGTATTATTCTATTTTAATTATTTAGAGAATAAAATTTAACCTTCATTTTTTGAAAATACCTTTTAAATCTTCCATCATTCTGGATAGACGTAAAAGGATTCTCTTACCTAAGAATTCCTCGAGTGTTACTCGTTCGCAATCGCCTCAAGGATTCCATCATCAGAAAGGTCTAACCAATTCTCAAAGTTTATTAATTAGACGTTTATCCTAATATCCATTCATTCAATTATTTTTTTTTCTTATTTTTACTTATTTTTGTTATTTAATTTAAATTTTTACTTTTTCTCCTAACTTATTATCATTATTTATTTATTTATTATTCCTAGACATTCCTATGTATCATATTATTTTAATCATTTTTAATCTAAAGAAGCAAATTAAAATGTCAAACATTACTCTTTAATCATTACAAAAAGAAGTGCCAAATAAAAGAAAAGCAAAAAAAAAAAAAGCACTTACCCGATTAATGGATGGACGTGTGCGCAAAAGAATGGCGTGGAAGCAGCAGGCAATTTGTTCACCAAGAAACGGGACTAGACAGGCTTGGGTGATGAGCAGGCAGATTAACAGAACAAAGGCAGCAAGCGAGGTGGCAAACTCAGACAGCAAGCGGCAGCAGTGTGCAGCTCGGTGATGGAAAAATCAGAGCGATATAGGTGGAGCAGAACCGAACTGCTTTAGAAGCATAGAGATACGACGGTTTGCGTTGGCAACAAGCTGGTGCGAAAATGGTGGCAGTAGCTCGAACAGGGGTGATGAAGCAAATTAGCGAATGATGCAGAGAGATGATGATGATGGAGGTCTCGGCTTGGATGATGCAAGGAAGGGTGAAGTGCAGCTTGGGCCAAAAGAAGAAGCAGCAGGGGCGATAGCTGCGTGTGGTGCAAAGGAGTTGGCTGCCTTCTTTATGAATTTTTCTCTCCGAATTGTTGTGTCCCTTTTTATGGGGTTTAACCCCTTTTATAGTCATAAATTTGTTAGAGTCTTAATACAACTAAACTTATTCTATTAATTATCTCTTATTTTTATATTTTATCTATTTAATTTTTATGTTAATCCTAATCTACTTCTATCAATTTTAATATTAATTATCCTAAAAAGTCTAATTATCTTATCCTAAAAATATTTTAATTTATAATTATCTAATAAATCCTAACCTATATTACTATTTATCTTATATTAATAAAGTTATCCTAATCTATTAAATATTTCTAATTTAAATAATCCTAATAATGTTAATCCTAATTTTTCTAGATGTTAATTCAAAATGTCAATTCAAAATTTACAAATTATTATTTTTTACAAAAATACAACCCGGACAAAATGAGGTGTCTACAGTTACCATTAGGTACAACCTGGATAATTCTGTTGTTTTCGCATTTTAGATTAAATTTAAAACCCAAAAATTTCCTTTAAGTTGCTAAGAAGTCTATGGTATGGTTAATGTTTTGGGTGCTTTTGTTGTAAAAATAATGTTCAATTTAGGACTTGATTCTCATTAATGTTAACTATATGGATGTTGTTCTCATTAGGTGTAGCTTGGATCTTCATTTTCTTTTCTCATTTCTACATGAATGTTGGTGATCAATGTGGCCATTTTTCTGTTTATTTAAGCAACACAATTGTGAAGCCTTTTTATCCGTAATCAAACACGACATTATAATCAAGCAATACTCATTGAAGCCTTGTTACACTCATTGACACTATAATCAAACAACATATTATAAGCCTTGTTATATGTTATATGCCAATTGCAGAACAAAATGAACACAATAAAACTGGACATTATATTGCCAAAAGTTGTTTTCATTCAACATTAGATAACTAAACAGAATAATATCAATAGCCAAAGAACTACATAATAGCACAGATATATAGCAAGAAAATAATCCATGAGACCACTAAGCCAATCTTGTACAGACAAGCATCATGCTTAGTCTTTGCCACCATTCCTTTGTAGGCTCTCATCTTCTCTTTCTAAGTTTTAACCTTGTTCAGTAAAATGTTTACTTCATCAACCCCGACATATTTCTTCAGTTTTGAGTTCTCAATTCTCAACTCCTTGTTTTCTATTAGCAAAATATTATTCTGACTTATCAATTCATCAGTCAATCCTCTATAATGAACCTCTGAACTTTGTTTATCTTCATTTCTATCCAGCTAATGGAAATACTTATAACCTCCGATCTGTAGCACTTGTTAATGCCCCAAATTAGTATCTAATTTTTTGACAACCTTCTTACTGACCTTGGCAAAGTCAAATATACGAAACTACAAGATATATTACCTCTTTGTATTTTGGGCACCCATAAAATTTCTTCCCTTTGTTCTGTGGTGTCGTTGAGGTACAAATTGAAGCCTTTAATCCACAATAACAAAAGTATTTCTTCCCCACTGATGCTTCTACTCTGTGTTTGTAACTTTGGATTCGGCTGCTTCTACTCTCAACCATTTTCGATATTTGTCACTCAATTTCAAGCTAAAGAAATAGAAAGGAAATGGGTTTCTTCAACCGGAAGTGATGGATCGATCTGTGGTTGCCTTTCTCAATGAGTTTTGTGAAGAATAGATAGAGACAAGCTAAAGAAAGAAAAGAAATATAAAAAAGGAAGAGGAAAAACGAGAATAAAAATAAATATACGATGATTTAAAGAAATGAAAATATAAAACAATTTTTTTTAGTTATATGAGTTGGATATTAAAAAAGAATAAAGAGGAAAAAAAAATACAAATGACATAACCTTATTGACTATTGTGGCCATATCAACATTTTTTAAATTGAGTTAACGAGTGGGGTAAAGTGGCTGATAGAAACGAAATTTATGTATTAAAATGACAAAAAATTTTCTTTTAAGTAGCAAAGTAAGGGGTCGTTTGTTTTTGTTTCCTGCTTTCTGTTTTTGTTTTCAGATTTTTTGAAAACAGAAACAAAAAACGCGTTTGATAATATGTTTCCATTTTCAAAAAACGAAAACGAAAACAAGAATTTCCAAAATTGTTGGAAACAAGAATTTCTTGTTTTCATTGTTTTCGAAAACATGTTTTCATTTCTGTTACTGTTCATAAGTAAGTGAACAGAGTTTATATATTAATATAATATTAATATTTTATAATAAAAATATAAATAAAATTAATTAATTTTTTAAATAAAATAATATTAAATTTTAATATAAAATATTATTTAATATTTTAAAATTAATATATTTATTTTAATATAGAAAAGTTGAAAACATAAAAAGCAATTAAATAAATATTACATTGAACTATAATATTATTTAATTTAAATTTTTTATAATAATTTATTGAATATATTAAATATTTTGAATAATATCATTTATTATAATTTTGATATGTTAATAATTAATATTATTATCTAATATAATTAATTTTTATTTTACTTAACAATATTATTATTTAATATTATATTCTATCTTAAATTTAAAATATATCACTACTACTATTAAATAAGTTAATATTATTAATAAGTAAATACTTAACATTAAATAATATTATTTATATTAAATATAATATATTTTAATAAATATATATTTTATTATAAATTAATTAGTTAAATATTTTATTTAATAATGTATTATTATTATTATTATTATTACAATTAAATAAAAATTATTATTAAATATAATTTATGATTATTACAATTAAATTCAATAATATTATTTTATTTAATTATAACATTATTTAAATTATATTAAATTTTTATATGATTAAATAAAAATATTTAATATTAGTATTAAATAATATAAAATAATATTATTTAATATTATCTACATATTATTATTTAATAAATATTTTTTTTATTTAATTTTTAAAATTTTGTTTTGTGAATTGAATTATTATATCTGAATCAGTTTAAATATTTGTTTTCAAAACATAACAGTATTAAACAAACATATTTTCTGTTTTCAAAAATTGAAAACAAAACAAAATAAAACAAAAATAAAATTTTTAAAAACAAAAAACAAAAAATAGAAAACAGAAAACAATACTCAACGAACCCTAAAAAAATGATATGGTTCGAGACTAAAATTACACATTAACCCAAGTTTGAAGCCCTTACTGAATCGTCGCGCCAAATGGCTCCAAGGGAAACTGAAGATTATACGAAGGACATGGACATCCGACGCCATCCTAGGGATAGATTGAGAGGTTGAGAAGCAATGACATCGTGGTACGGGCCGTTGATCGATCTCTCAAAGGCTTCTCATCACGTCGGCCACTTCGTCCAGCTTCTCGTCTTCGTCCACCGTTCCACTCCTGTTCAGGTTTCTTTTATTTCTCTCTCACTTCCATTTTTTTAATTAATTAAACAATTCGAATCTTAAGGCTAACTTATTCTCACTTTTTTTTTTTTATGGGTGAAAGTATAAATTATCCAATGGAGGAGAAGTAATCAGGACGGACATTCAGGTTGGTGATGACACTCGACCCTTTTTCTCCGTTTCCTTATGGAAGAAAGAAATGCGATCCGTCGTTGTTGCCGGCGACGTCGTCTTATTGCAGAGTATAGTGATTAGTTTCATTTTTAGTCTTTTGGATTATACGTCTATATTTCCATTTAATTTTTTATACTAAATATTTATATTTGCGCTTTAATTTCAGATGTCAAGATCACCAAATTTCAGGACGTTTTCCAGGCCAGAACTGATGACTGGTCATCTTTACACCGTCTAGTTCACCCTTACGACTCCCTTATTTCAAAGAGTACATCTGAAATTTCAATTTTTATAATGCTTATTGTTTGAATGCAAACGGTGTTTTGTGGATAGCTGTTATAAGTTGGATTTTCAATTATTGAACAATAGAAGCTCTCTTACTTAATGGAGCCTTGTGTTCATACATGTTGTAGGTGCAGTTGAATTAGTAGCAGAATGTAGAGGGGGGATAGCGGCAAAAGAAAAGCTTAGGAAGGTTATAGAATGGGTGCAGAGAACAGGATATGCTGCTATTCACAATGTCGAACCGAATGACTGTCAAGTACGATTTCCTCTCCTTTCTACTTTATACCAAATAGTCAAGTTTCATGTGATTCTAGCACTTGCTATTTGAGGAATTTGAAAATAACCATCTATATTTTTATTTACGATTTTATCATTTTTGTTAATACACCTTTCATTATCATATATTTTGGGATATCTTGTTGCATTTTATTTAATCCAGCTGAATTTCGTCGTACTCGAATAACGTTATTGAGTTTGTTTGCCGTATGAAAAGTATCCTACTCGCATGTTTTAAAACTCGGACAAGGATGAGTAGGAAACTATACGATCATGCTTTTTCCCTTTGCCTATTTACCTTTTTGCTCTGTAGCCTTTTTTTATATTTCTATTATATTTTAATGTTAATTCACGTTTTCTTCCCAGGTTTGAATGTTCAAGTTCTAACATTTTTGGGTAATGTATATGTTTAATCACTGCAGAACAGGCGACTCTCCAGAAACTGGAAAGTGCCAGAGCCGGATAAAATTAGAGACTGTCCCTCACTTGCAGAAGTTTTGTGCCTGACTAGCCACTGTAAGGCAATATTTAGTGCTTCTATTGGCGAAATTTTTCTGCCAATTACTTGGAGGCCCATTCGCGAGTCTGAGAATGAAAATATGTTCATCAGCAGGAGACTATATACATTGAGAGACAATAATTTAGCAGAAGATATTATTTGCACTGGCTGCAGGATATGTGGTTCCCCATTGGATCCAAAGCATGGGTATGGGAAATATCTTCCAATTTCTTCCATGGTTTTTAATGTCAATAATTCATAGGACACTGAGAATGTCTCTATACTCTGTAGCAGGTCTACAGATGGGAAAAACTCTCTTCCACTGTACTGTGAGAAAAGCTCAGATCGCCTCCATGCAGTCAGCTTGATATATAGGCCTTTTATGGTATTGGTTTCTCCTTGCACTTATTTTTGTGCACGTAATGGAACTACCTCATTGTTTCTGCTGAAATGGTTAAAGATGGTGTCTAGAGGAGAGCAGTTTATATTATTCTTTGTGTTGACCTGAGCAGTCTGCTGAATTTTGAATATAGTTTCGTCTGCAAATAAAAAAGTAATTGATTGGAAGGATAAATGCGGTCAAGTTTGTGGCGCCATTTATTATTTCAAGAAGCAGAATTCTGTTCATATTCCCCCATGCTTAGAATCCTAGAATTAGAAGACAAGCTTCCATGAGAAGTTTGGTTTATTGATGTTACCACTTTTAGTTATTTCCATTTCCAGTCATTTGTATGTCTTGTTTTTGTGTATTGGGTGGGTGATTGCACGTATAGTGAAAACTAAACTTATATTTGCATTTCATGTATACTATGTATGTGCAAGGTCTTTGATCTCGTGATATATTTATTTTTGCTAATATTGGTTCTTAACTTCATGGCCTTCAGTTGTTTCTTCTTTCTCTTTCCATGTTCTTTTTTTTTTTCCTGATTCAGGAAATGGTGTTGAGATTTGTCAGTGATTTGTTTGAAATTCATTGCCTTTGTGCACCTCCAAGTTTCATTTTTAGAACAGTGAGAAAACTAACATTGAATTTATTCATGACCTGCATCATTTCTTTTCGAATTTTTTCCCATTATCTATAAGGACTGCTCTTTAACAATTCCTTTATTTTACATTATCTTGTTCTCTAAAATTCTAATTCTTGTCTTTGATTGCAGTTATATCTATGGGATGAATCTGAGCACATGCCACTACTGGTAAAGAACAATGCTGCTGAGAAATTATTCGGAAACATCAAGGCTGAAAGAGTTTACTTATGCTATAGAGAGTACAAGCGTGACAAAAAACCTGATCCAGGATATATTGGAAGGAAGGGTCATTGTGGGGCAAGAACCAGTAATTCTCCCAAGGCTGCAGGAACAAATGATGCTGATTATTTCCCATCCGATCAACATAAGAGGCGGGAAAGTGGGCAAAACCAACAATCTAATAAAAACGTAAATGTTTTTCTAATTTGGTTAGTTTTTCTTAAAATGTTGGTGCTGCAAGGAAAAAACAGCCCTTTGAAATTTGAAGTTGCTGTAAGTGCCAGCCTTGATGCAGAAAATGGGAGATTTGAGATGCTCTCTGTGTCAACTCCGAGCTTCAAAAACATTTGGTCTTTGGCATGAAGTCTATGTTGGTTACGAGGATTGAATTTTTCTTCTGTTTCAATTTCATACATGCTTAATATGGTTTTCGTGCTTATGATGAATGAATAGCTGCATAAAATCGTTCTCAAGTAACCTAAAGCCTTTGTTCAAGTGATTTCATATAGCCGCATAATGGATCTTTGCATGGTGGGAGAAGCAAAAGGCTATTCTCAAAGTTGAAGTATGTTGGGCGATGACATGCATAGATGTTGGACGATTATCTTCATAAAAATCAACATAACAGCTTCCAGACAAACTGCCACTTTCTTATTCACTGGTAAAAATAGTTCAGTAATGATTACACAGAAGGGAAACATGGAATCAAGCCAAGGAGAAAATTAGCCAACCAGAAACAGTAATTCGCTAGGTCTTTCTTATGACAGCCAAAAAAGCAAATTCAACGATGTGAATGTACACCATCTAAGATTACGAAAGTGATTCAGATCCTGTCTCTGAAAAGGAAGAATCATCAGCTGCAGAATTTTGGGCTTCTAATAGCTTCATCTGGCGTTCTGCATGTTCTCTTTCACAAGCACCGATTCCCATGATGATATCAAGCATTGTACCAGTTGTGCCAAAGAACACAAGGGGTGCTAAAGATTTCCGCTTTATCCCCACTGGAATTGCTAGCAAAGCCCCTGCTACTGAAAATACCCATGTGCCCAATGCACTGCAGATGTTCCACAATAACAACACTCATGACAACATAGAATCAGAGGAAATAAATCTGAAGATCAGGCTACCATGGTGAGTCTAAGAATGACTTTATGAAGGGAAACAAATGATCAAACTCAATGCTTTGAATTGTAATATGTTCAGCAGTGGTTCAATAAGTTGTGAATTATACCAAAACACCTCAAGCTGTAATAGCAAAAATGGCAATTGATAATTCAGTAGTCTTTTCGCTCAATTTGCAGTTTTATTAATTAAAACTTAAAAAGAAATCCTCAACTCAAATCATAGGGAAAAGCACCATATTTTTGCACCGTTGCTCCTGAGACCTGAATCTTCCCCAGCACCAGGTAGATAGAGGTTCATCAGAACAAATCCCAATTCATGGTCAGTGCTACTCTAAACTAGATAAATTCATTGTGTAAGATACTTAAAAGTCAAACCAAACTAATAAGAATCATTTTCAACTCTACAAGCTTTAATTTGGATCCAAAACATAACAAGGCTACATAAGATTAAAAAGAAAGAACTAAAATTTGGAGAAGGAAAAGAAAAGCAGAAACTGACTTGGAAACTGAGCATTCCTCAAGCTGCTTAACCTCTTGGCCAGCCATTCACACCTCTCCTAGCTATTTGATCTTTGTTTTAAAAAAAAAAGGTTTATTATCTGCCATCAGTGGAACTTATTATCAGATAAAATGAAAGGCAATCCGCAATCACTTAGAACCCGAGAAACCACATACCGAAATAAGTGGAAAAAGCAAAAAAATTTTACTTAAAAGCAATTTTAACCCATTAAAGTATAAAAGATTTGAAGCCTACCTGATAAGAAACCGATCACTTTGAGAATGTGTTGATCAGAGAAACTGCCTTGCCTTCTGCTATTGCCAACGAACCAGGAGCAAGCCCGTTTTTTTCTTTCAGGTTCTTTTTGGATAAATATTCTGAGCGTCCTTAATGGGCCTAGCCTGAAGCCCCTTTCTTTAAGCCCATGAAAAATGGCCAACGGCAAAACCTAATTTAGAGACAGCGGCAGAGAGGCAGAAACAAGGAAAACGGGATGAGAGGAATCGGAGGGCCTCTGCTTACCATAGCGGATCTGCTGAGCGACGTGGGGGAAGATTCCGGTGCAGCGCCAGACCACCTCCATGATACCATTATTCCATCACAATCATCATCATCATCGTCGCCGTCAACTCTCGATTCCAATGATGCCCCCGAATCCGTGGACCTTACCAAAATCTTCCAGGTTCTGTTATTGTTCCTCTGTATTCACAAGACCAAAGGGCAGATCCCAAATTGAAAATCTTTTAATTCTTTTTTTTCGAATGCTTTTTTTTAATGAGAAAAATATGTCTGGAATGAAATTGAGTTGTAGCAAAAATCTAAATAGCAATTGCACCAAACCTTCGGACTTTATTATCTCAAGATTGGAATGTCTGTAGAGTAAAACACCTCGGTACTCATAGATTCTGGCTCAGTAGGTAACGTAGAATGAGTTTGTGAGAAAAGCTATCGGGAGCTTTAACTGTGACTAATTCTCAAGTAGGATTAGTGATAAGGATACTTGTGGTTTACATAAAAAAAACCTTCAGTGGTGTTTGGTGCATTGCATGTAAAGTGAATGTTAAGCATTAAATAGTTCTAGTGATAAGGATACTTGTGGTTTACATAAAAAAAACCTTCAGTGGTGTTTGGTGCATTGCATGTAAAGTGAATGTTAAGCATTAAATAGTTCGAAAACTAACATTATAGTGTTTGGTAAATACTCATTTTGCTAATAATGTAGTGATAAATTTTAAAAATACTCTTAGGTATAAAAATGATACATTAAAATTAAATAACGTAAAAGTTACAATTATTAATATTACTTATCATTTTTAGTATCAAATTTTATATATTATTATTAATTTAAATTTAACTATTATATTAAAACGTAAATGATTATTATCCTATCTATTGACAGTGAAGTTTTTTAACTCTACAAGTGAGATTAGGATGATAATACATATTCTTTAAAAATATTAAGAAAATAAAAATTAAATTAAATTAAACATGTGTCATCATTTTAATCCTATTTGTGGAGTTAAAAAACTCCACTGACGATGGATAGGATAATAATCCAAACGTAAATAATAAAAAAGCACAAACAAAACCAAACACTATTTTGATTAAGAAAAAAATCGAACCACTTTGGAATTAAAAATAAAAGTTTTACAAATGCTTTTGAAGATTAAAAGGCTAAAACATTATAAAAAAAAAGTTTAAGCACCATTAAGATTAAATATCTATCTAAACTAATTTTAGAATTGAAATTTAGTTGAAATAAACACAAGATTTAAACCGACATAGCTCCTAAAAACAAGAATTTAAAACTAAAAAAGTTGTGAAAATCGAACATGACAATTAATAATGAAGCAAACCAATCTCAAAATTCAAGAAAATAAAAAAGAAAATGATCCTACACTAACAAAAGATGAAACTAAAAATTAAAGAAGCAATTGAACTTAAGTTGTAACATGATTTAAATTCATTTAACACAATAAAACAGCAGTTAAACTAACCAGAAAATTACTTAAAACATCTATGAAAATTATAATAATTCATCTAAGTCCTAATAAAATATTTTCATACACGATAATCCATAAAGTCATAATCATCCATCAAGTCACAATGATTCAAATAAATTTTAAAGTCATAAAAATTAATCTAAAGTATACCAAATATCTATCTAAGTCATAAGAAGTCATAATCAAGCATCCATATCTCAAATCCTTCAATCTCGTAACTCATTGTTGATCAAGGTATTTTTTCACATAGAGCTTTCTTCTTTCAATAGAGCAGGAGAAGAAAACGTTAATCTTGACCCGGTCACTCAAGATGATTTTTGTAATCCTAATTATATAAGCTATCGTCAGTCCTTTTACACTATCTGGTAGCTCTTATATTAAATCCATCACCTTCATCTCTCTAGAAGCAACATTGACCATAAAACAAAAGCATTCAGCTAACATACCAACCTCCTCCTTCACTCTTCACATATATGATGAATACCAACCTCTTCCTTCACTCTTCACATATATGATGAATGCAAGTCATGTTGTCGATGTTCAATCTGAGCATCTCCAAATCTCCTTTTCTTGTTTCTAGTGCAAGTGACACTTCTATCACCATCGAAAATTGAAGTCTTTGAATGCCAACGAACGGATTACATAAGGGTGTGTACAGTGTGAAGCCATCATTTTCATTTGTATCAACTTCAAAATTCTATCCTTAAGCCCTACTTTTTCAGCATCTGCATTTTCATCTTCGATATTTTCAACAGCATCTATAGAACTTTTTGTTGCTGTATGAATAGTCTTATCCTTGCCGAAAATGAGGGCTAACCTGTCAAAGTGCGAGAAAGACTTGTTTTTTAGTCTCGTAACTTCAGGATGACCTTGTAATCTAATTCAAAAATTACATGATTTTTAATTAAACAATCAACATCCCAATAAATAAAATTTAAGTTAAAACTTATAATATATTTACCCAACCAACCCAAACACCAAGCTCGCACGTTACACTTTTTCTCGTCATCCCACCCAAATCGAGATGCAGCATTACCTAATATATCTGTAACCTCTCTACTGTAACTTGAGCATTCTCATCCTAGAGTTGATGTGAGGTACTCCTTTGATGCCATAGTTAGGGGTTTTTTCGGTTATCCATTTCTCAAGTTGTGTCAAACATCCAACCTTGAATGTTCTGTTATCTTTATTCCAACCACTATGATTGACTAGATCTATGCAATAATCGATTAAGATGGCATCCTTATTTGCTATCTACTGGTGAGTGAATCTTTTGTTTGCAGCACTTTGGGATGATTCACCCTCAATCAACCTATTACACTAACAAACTAAACAAATGGTTGAAAGGAAATTAATATTTGCTCCAACCCTTCGTTTGTTTGGTTTGTTAGCGTAGCTGGTTGATAGAGTGTGAATCATCCTAAAGAGCTGCAAACAAAAGATTCACTCATTAGTGAATAGCAACTAAGGATATCATCTTAATCGATTGTCGTATAGATCTAATCAATTGTGGTAGCTGAAATAAAGACAACAACACATTCATGGTTGGATACTTGACTCAACTTGAGATATAGATGGCCAAAAGAATCCCTCATTGTGGCATCAAATGAGTACCTATTATCAACTCCAGGATGAGAATGCTTAACTCACAATATAGAGAGGTTGTAGATATGTTAAGTAATGCTTCATCTAGATTTGAGGGGGATGACGAGAAAATTTATGTAACATGCAAGCTTTATGTCTAGGTTGGTTGGGTAGATGCATTACAAATTCTAACTTAAATTTTATATATATTTTTTAGATTTTGATTGTTTTTTTGAACTGGATTACAAGGCCATCCTAAAACTACGGGACTAAGAAACAAGCCTTTCCCGTACTTTGACAAGTTAGCCCTCATTTTCGACAAAGATAGGGTAACTGATTTAGCAGCAGAAAGTCCTACAAATGCTATTAAAATATCGAAGTTGAATATGCAAATGTTTAAGAAGTAGGGCGTGAGAATATGAATCTTGAAGCTGATACTAGTGAAAATGATGGCTTCACACTATGCACATCTTTTACTGATCTATCTTCAGTTTTCGATGGTGATAGTAATGTCACTTGCACTTGAAAAAAAGATCTAAAGATTCTCAAGTGGAGGTTCTTGCGGAAGCATTAATTGACAGCATGACTAGCATTCATAATATATGTGAGAGAGCAAAGGAAAAGGTTGGTAAGTTGGTTGAATGCTTCTGTTTTATGACCAATGATGCTTCTAGAAAGATGAAGGTGATGGACTTAATATCAGAGCTGCGGGATGATGTAGAAGGATTGATGGAAGATGATATGATTAGGATTACAGAAATCATCTGAGTGACCCGACCAAGATTAATGTTTTCTTCTTCTGTTCTAATGAAAGAAGAAAGCTCTATGTGAAGAAATATCTTAATCAACATTAAGTTATGAGATAGATGGATTTGAGATATGGGTTCTTTTGTGAAGATGATGTTAGAAATTGATGCAAACAATTATTAGTTTTAAGTTGAATAAGTCTTCCACTATGTGTATAACATGGAAGAGTGGTTTCTAGATTTTAGTAGTTAAGTTCCCACTAACCCACTTTATGTTTGTGTACTTAGTGGGTGAATATCATCCCATGAAGTGAGAACATGGGGGTGTGGCTTTCATTTCAGTTCATCTATTTATAGTGTTGCAAATTGAGTTTTTTATCAATGAAGAAGATCCTTTGAATTCTTAGCCAATATTCTTTCTTCTGTTCTTTTTCTTTGCTTACTCATACTTTGCTCAATATTCGTTTGTTCTTGTCAAATACATCCTTATTCTTCGAAACCAACATTTTTGGTATCCGAGCCAGGTCCGATTAAATTGGGTGTTATTCTGTTGTGGTGATCTTTGCTGAAGCAAGTGATCTTTAGTTTGTATTCATCATGTCTAATGGTATGAATACTTTGAATGTTTCTCAATCATTGGTGCCCATCTTCAATGGAGAAAGTTATGCTTTTTGGAGCATTAAAATGAAGACCTTTTTCATTTCTCAAGATTTGTGGGATCTTGTAGAAAATGGGTATACAGAATCTGACAAGGCAGAGAAGGCAGCAGAGATGAAGGAGTTTCGAAAGAAGGATGAAAAGGCGTTGCTCGTATTGCAGCAAGCAGTGACAGACTCAATTTTCCTCGAATCTCGAATGCAGCAAAATCGAATGAAGCTTGGACCATTCTACATAAAGAGTTCCATGGAGATAACAAGGTAACTGTAGTGAAACTCCAAACTCTTCGTAGAGAATTTGAGAACTTGTGTATGAAAAGTAGTGAGTCGGTTCAAGATTATATTGGTAGAGTTTCTCTCATTATGAATCAATTGAGAACTTATGGAGAGAAAATTGAAGATCAAACAATTGTAGAAAAAGTTTTGAGGAGTTTACCTCCTAAATTTGATCATGTTGTTACTGCTATTGAAGAATCAAAGGATCTTTCTAAGTATTCTCTTAATGAGCTAATGGGTTCACTCTTAGCACATGAAGATAGAATGAACAGGTCTGCAGAGAAGAGTATGGAGCAGGCATTTCAGACAAAGATGGAGATCTCTAGCAAGGAGAAAAGCAATGACAATGGTTTTGCAGGTAGAGGTAGAGGAAGAGGTAAAGGTGGCTACCGTGGTCGTGGTAGAGGTCGTGGTAGATCAAATTCAAGTCGCCAAGAAACTGAGAGTGGTGACAAAGAGAATCAAAAGCAGAACCATAAGGACAAGCAGTGTTACTTTTGCAAAAAGATGGGGCACGTTGAGGCGAATTGTTGGAAAAAGGCTAAGCAGCAGGCAAATTTCGTTGAAAAAGAAGAAGATGGTAACTTGTTTCTCACTTTTATGAATTCAAAGGAAAGTAACAGTGATCTTTGGTTTTTGGATAGTGGGTGTAGCAATCACATGACAGGTGTTAGAAGTATTTTTCAGAGTATGGATGAATCAGTAAAGTTGCAAGTCCGTCTTGGAAATGACAAACAAGTGCAGATTGAAGGTAAGGGAACAATAGCAGTAAGGACCAAGTCAGGTAATGAGAGGTTGATTCATGATGTTTGTTACATTCCTAGCTTGGCACATAATTTACTCAGTGTGGGTCAATTGGTTAAAAAGGGATATTCAGTTTTATTTCATGATGGTGTGTGTGAAATTAAAGGTAAAAATTCTGATATGCCGTTTGTAAAAATTCCCATGGCTGAAAATAAGATGTTTCCTCTTGAGATTTCTTGTTTGGATGATTGTGCACTTGTTGCTAATGTTGAAAGTGATTCGTGGTTATGGCATTTGAGATATGGGCACTTGCATTTTAGTTTAATGGGTTGAAGTTGTTGTGTCAGAAAAATATGGTTCATGGTTTGCCTACAATTCCTTTTGCTAATGATTTGTGTGAAAGTTGTATTTATGGGAAACAGCATAGACAGTCATTTCCAGTTGGGAAAGCATGGAGAGCAAAGAAGCCTTTGGAGTTGGTGCATGCAGACATTTGTGGGCCAATGAATACTCTGTCTTTGAACAAGAGTAGATATTTTTTGTTGTTTACTGATGATTTTACTCGTATGAGTTGGGTGTTTTTTCTTGTTCAGAAATCAGAAGCACTTGATAAGTTTCGAGAGTTCAAGGCCTTTGCAGAAAAGGAATCTGGTCATCAATTAAAAATTCTTCGAACTGATAGGGGAGGAGAATTTTTATCCGATGATTTTACCTTGTTTTTCAAGCAAAATGGAATCAAAAGGCAGTTAACAGTGAGAAGAACGCCAGAGCAGAATGGAGTCGCTGAAAGGAAGAATCGAACAGTAGTGGAGATGGCCAGGAGTATGTTGAATGAGAAAAGGCTTGCAAATGATTTTTGGGCTGAAGCAGTAGCTACAGCGGTTCACCTTCTCAACATTTCTCCAACGAAGGCGGTGCGTGGTATGACTCCTTATGAAGCTTGGTGGAACCGCAAGCCTAATGTAAGTACCTTGAAGATTTTTGGTTGTATTGCTTATGCCATGTTAGCTTCTAATGATCGGACAAAGATGGACAAGAAGAGTGAGAAATGTATTTTCGTTGGGTATAGTGATGAGACAAAGGGGTATAGATTGTATAATCCAGTTACTAAGAAGCTAATCATTCGTAGAGATGTTATTTTTGATGAGAACAGCTTTTGGGAGTGGAATGCAGACAAAAATCAGCACTTGTCTTGTGAAGAAAATGAATTAATTGAGTCACAAGATGACGAGAACAAAGTGGCTCAACAGGTTTCCCCTACACCTAGTCCTTCAAGGTTGTCACCACAAGCTTCACCAACTCCTCAACCTTCAAGGATGATTACTAGAAGTATGTCTGGGGCTCTTCCCAGAAAGGTAAAACCTTGGGAAGAAGTTTATAACTCTAACATGTTTGCTCTTTTAGTAACAGAACCCATGAGTTTTGATGAAGCATGTGGAAAAGATGAATGGGAACATGCCATGGAGGAGGAGATTGCTTCCATTGAGAAGCATGATACTTGGGAGCTAGTAGACAAGCCGCAAGGAAGAGATACAATTGGTTTAAAGTGGGTTTACAAGGTGAAGTTTAATGCGGATGGGAGTGTCCAAAAATTCAAGGCAAGGCTGGTTGCTAAAGGATATGTGCAAGAGTATGGTAAAGATTTCTTTGAAACCTTCTCTCCTGTTGCTAGATTTGAAACTGTTAGATTTTTGTTAGCATTGGCAGCTCAAATGAGGTGGAAGGTTTATCAGTTTGATGTCAAATCTGCCTTTTTGAATGGTTATTTGGATGAAGAGGTATATGTCGAGCAGCCACAAGGTTTTGTTGTTGAAGGCAAAGAGGATAAGGTGTACAAGCTCAAAAAGGCCCTTTATGGACTCAAACAAGCACCACGAGCTTGGTATGGTAGGCTTGATTCTTACTTGTTTGAAAATGGTTTCCATCGTAGTAGTAGTGAGCCCACTTTGTACGTGAAGGAAAACGGTGATGATGTTCTTATTGTTTGTGTTTATGTGGATGACATTATCTATACTAGTTCTTCTGAAGTTCTTATTACAGAATTCAAGAAGAGCATGACTGATGAATTTGATATGTCAGATTTGGGGTTGTTGCATTATTTTCTTGGCTTACAAATTTCTCAAACTGATGATGGTGTTTTTGTTTCACAAGAAAAATATGCTCTGGAATTGTTGAAGAGGTTTAACATGCAGAATTGTAAAACATTTTCTACTCCCATGAATACAAATGAGAAGTTGACAATGAATGATGGAACACCAAGGGCAAATGAGAAGTATTTTAGAGGCTTGGTTGGTGGGTTGATGTATTTGACTCATACTCGTCCAGATATCATGTTTCCTGTCAGTTTGGTCTCAAGGTTCATGCATAATCCCTCCTTGCATCATCTTGGGGCAGCAAAACGAATTCTTCGCTACATTCGAGCTACAAGTAACTTTGGGATTTGGTACAACCCAGTTCCTAACTTTAAATTGTTTGGTTTTACTGATAGTGATTGGGCAGGTTGTGTAGATGATAGAAAAAGCACAAGTGGTTTCATTTTCAACTTTGGTTCGGGTGCTGTGTCATGGAGCTCAAAGAAACAAGCAAGCACGGCATTGTCATCTTCGGAAGCTGAGTATATTGCAGCTACATCTGCTGCTTGTCAAGCAATTTGGATGAGAAGAATCATGGAGGATTTGCATCAAGTTCAAGGAAAGGCGATTGAGATTTTCTGTGATAACAAAGCAACCATTTTAATGACCAAAAATCCAGTGTTCCATGGAAGGACAAAGCACATTGAGCTTCGCCACCACTTTATTCGAGATGCTGTTGCTGAAGGACTGATCGTGATGAAGTACTGCTCAACAAATGATCAAGTTGCTGATGGTTTTACTAAGGGACTTGGTTATTCAAAGTTTGCAAAGTTTCGATTATCACTTGGAGTTGCAGATTTTGCATCAAAGGGGGGATGTTAGAAATTGATGCAAACAATTATTAGTTTTAAGTTGAATAAGTCTTCCACTATGTGTATAACATGGAAGAGTGGTTTCTAGATTTTAGTAGTTAAGTTCCCACTAACCCACTTTATGTTTGTGTACTTAGTGGGTGAATATCATCCCATGAAGTGAGAACATGGGGGTGTGGCTTTCATTTCAGTTCATCTATTTATAGTGTTGCAAATTGAGTTTTTTATCAATGAAGAAGATCCTTTGAATTCTTAGCCAATATTCTTTCTTCTGTTCTTTTTCTTTGCTTACTCATACTTTGCTCAATATTCGTTTGTTCTTGTCAAATACATCCTTATTCTTCGAAACCAACAGATGATTATGACTTCCTATGATTTAGATAGATATTTGGTATGTTTTTGATTAATTTTTATGACTTGATGGATTATTATGTATGAAGATATGCTAGTAGGACTTAGTTGAATCATTATGACTTGATGGATGATTACGACTCTATGGATTATCATGTATGAAAATATTTTATTAGGACTTAGATGAATTATTATGACTTTCATGGATGTTTTAGGTAATTTTCTGGTTTAGTTGCTGTTTCCTTGTATTAAATGGCTTTAAATCATGTTACAGCTTAGGTTGAATTGCTTCTTTAAATTTCGGTTTCTGTGGTGTAGGATCATTTTCTTCTTTTTCTTGTATTTTCAAAACTAATTTGCTCCATTATTCACTGTCATTTTCAGTTTTCACAACTTTTTTAGATTTAAATTCTTGTTTTTAGAGGCTGTGTCAGTTTAAATCTTGTGTTTATTTTAACCAAATTTCAATTCTAAATTTAGTCTAGTTAAATTTAAGCTTAATGGTGCTTTAAACTTGCATTTTGCAGTGCTTTAGCCTTCCAATCTTCAAAGGCATTTGCAAAACTTTCTTTTTTAATTCCAATGCAGTTCGGTTTTTCCTTGATCAAAATAGTGTTTGGTTTTGTTTCAGTCGTTAAAAAAAACATATGGTTTGGTTGTGCTTTTTTATTATTTACATTTTAATATAATAATTAAATTTTAAATTAACAATAATGTATAAATTTTGGTATTATAAATGATGAGCAATATTAATTATTATAACTTTATATTATTTACATTTTTCTATAATAATTACAATTTTTATTAATTCCAATGTATCAAATTTGTTTTTATGCTTGATGGAGATTTTTGAAAATTGCCACTACTTTTCCTGCAATTTAAACCGAACTTTACACTACATAACAAACATTGCCATGTTACTTTCCTAGTAATTACTTTGCATGCAATGCCACCTTAATTTAAGATTTGGTGATGTGAAAATTTTGTAGGAGCTTTAAACATCATATGGATGGCTCATACATCTTCATGATTTGCACCGGTAAATGCTGTAATGAATGATCACTTCCATTTGTTTTTCTGCCAAGCTTAGTATGTATTTGTTTTAGCATTTCGCATATGCATATTTGTTTCTTGCTGTGTCAAGCACTTAGGGGTTCTATTCAGGAAAACTACGAGAAATTGAATGAAGCACTTGCCAGTTCAGACCACTCTTGGACAGCTCTAACTCTAAAGGTAATAGATAATCTGTCTTAAAGCATATGCAGAACAGCTTTCTGTTGATTGTTTACAATTTTTGCAATTGCAATTAATGCATTATGCGAGAATGTATGCAAACAGGAATCTATCTGTTAGGATACTCCGAGACAATATTGTTGTTGCTTTAACCATTTAAATTGCTTCATTTTGGGCATGTATTCTGTTTACTTTAGCTCTTGTTCAAGCATCCTGCATCCTCAGTCTGGTTTTAACAATGACTGTTGAAGTTATTAACTGATAAATTGATCCCCTTTGGTTATTCCAGCTATGCACTGCTCTGGAAACTGCAAACAAGTTGGTTCAGTCCACAGACGCAAATGCTAGATTGCTGTCAGAGAAGGTGGTGGAACTCGAGAAAATTGTGAAGAGGGGAGATTCTGCAATTATTGCAGCCAGAGCCATCTCTATCTCTCTAAACCAAAGAGGAGGATCTGGTAGTCAAAACAAAGAACAACCCGGGTCTCATCAAGAACATGTGAAGTCATAGTCCTTGTATTACTTTAGGGAAGAATTGTACCTTGGAAAATGTCCCCGAATATAGTCCTGGAAAAATAGAATCCTATCCTTCTTAAATTGAATGATCGGTTTCGTTTGAACACATGGGAGAACGTTGCCAAGTGCAGCAGCCAGCTTGGTAGACTTCCATCAAGATTTGCCTCCTTTACACTATGTTTGGATAAACATTAGTAAAGGAAAGGAATGGAAAGGAAAGGAACGTAAACTAGAGGAAAGGAGAGGAAAAGAAAGGATATATGTACCTCTTGTTTGGATAGCTAAAATTAATAAAGGAAAGAAAAGGAAAGTTATTTTAACAACTCTTGTTTGGTTAAACAATGAAAAGGAAAAGAAATGATTCATTGTAATGTTTTTTTCCAATTATAATCTTTTTTTTTAAAATTTTATAAGATAATAAGATTAAATTTAACATTTTACATGTTATAATTTTTTTCAAGTTTCCTTTTCTTTTCCTTTATCCCAAATTGGGGTTTTAAAAAAACTGAGTAAGTCAAGGGAAAGTAAGGGGTGTTCACTCCTCCTCTCTTTCCTTTCCCTAGTTAAAAAATCTTCCCAAACAAAGGAAAAGTTTACAACCTTCCTTTGTTTTACTTTGTTTTCCTTTCCTTTCCCTTTCCCTACCTTCAATCCAAACATAGGCTTAGGTCATCATACTTTCACACAACTGGACAAAACGTAAAGCAGCCTTTGATCCTTCAAAACTTATGGTTATAATAGTTAGCAATATATCCTAAACGTTGAACGGGAATTGTTGAATTATACTAATTAAGCTTTGATTTGCTGTTTGACCAAATAAACGTAAGAAGATCGAGTTAGTCATGCATGGGTGGGGGCACGTTGCTTGTAACTTTGATTTTAAAGACCTCTCAAATATAGATCGAGTATATAGATTTTTTACCATGAGGAGCGATGAAGTTACATAATCGTAAATAAATTGTTGCTTTACATGATTTTTATAACTTAACGTAATATTAATATTTTTGCAAATTAATTATTAAATTTATTAACTTACTCATATATATGTTATACAAGTAAAGTTTTAAGTTGGTCAAATATTTTTATCATTTCGATCAACATTATATCTTTTTTAATTAAAAAATGATATGCATGATTTACGTTAATAAAATATAAAATTTAATGATAAAATTAAATATATGTCATATAAAAAAATATAAAAATATGTAAAAACTAATTATACACTAATGTAAGTAAATTCTTCGTCTTTTACCATTTGTGCACTTGTGCTTGTAAATTGAAGTTATTCAAGTTTAATTTTAAAAAGAATTCAAATTTCAATTGATATTTTTAAGTTCGAGAAATTCAAATTATTAGAAATTATGTTAAAAAAGTCGAAGCAAAACCTCGAATTTTAACGATTGATCTAATTTATTTTACACGTATTCATAAAATGTCTAAATTTTTTTTTACGCATAATTTGACTTAATCGAAATTCATTAAATAATGACGGAAAAACAATTGAAGGGCTTAATTGGTATTCACTATTATAGCTATAAGCGGAATAGGGCGACGAGAAGCAGGAGGGAAAACGCACACCAAATTTGATCTTGATCTCGATCGGACGGTCAACAGTAATTGAAACTGGCATGAATCACAAAGAAAACGAGGTCCACTTATAATTTTCACGGGTTTCTCATCTTACACGTTCAATTTTTCAGCAAAATTCATCCAAGCTTTCTCCTCTGACTCCAGTCCAAACAAAGGAAAAAAAATACCTGATGCAGGCTCAATGCACCTGGACACAGTTCGAAATGCTTACACCACTTCGCTATAAATCCCCAAGAACAACAACAGCATTCTTTACTTCATCAAAGCATTCTCAAAAGGGTTCTGATTCTTCTTTCTTCAGGACTAATAGGAGAATCAACAAGTACCCAACTTTCATGGCCACCGCTTCCACCGTTTCCACCCAGAAAGACCTTGTTTCTACTCAGGATGGAACTCGCCAAATCACCCAGCAACCCGTACAGGTAAGCGCTAGAAACCATTTTTTTTTGTAATTTTAGTGATTGTGTTTTTTTCTTCTTTTTTTTTTTTTTGTGATTTGGTTATTCGGGTAATGCCCTTTTTTTCATAAGGTTGCATTGATATTATGGGGAGTGTTTTCTGATGGGTTTGGTTTGGATTTATAAATGGGTTAACTTTTTTCCAGTTTTTGTATGATTCGTTCCAATCTGATCTTAATTTGGACCCAAGTTTGTTTCTTTGTGAGGTTTTTTTATTGATTGGGCATGTTCTTTGCTGAGTTTTATTTTCAGGTGCACGTAGAGAATATCGAAATTTCTACTTTTAACTTTCTAAATTTTGTGAACTGAGTAGACTATGAGAAGTTTATGAATTCCTGGAAATAAGTGCATATTGCTCTTGTCCTTCTCCTGATTATTATTCCCACCTTAGATAGCTTTTAAGAAGCTAGCAATTTTATTGTAGCTTTCAAACAATCTTAAGGAAAGCAGGAAGCTTCATAATCTTTCTAAAGGAGAGCAGGTAGCTTCATAATCTTTCTAACATCAGGAATCCGTGGAAAAATTAATTTGATGCAGGCTCCTGTTAATATGGTAAAACATGGAGAATACAGCTGTGAGTGTGAGTGTGGCTCTATGTATATTTTTTTTGGTTACAAAGGGAAATTAGAAAACCTTACATTAACTTTAACTTTCTAGGAAATTGAATGCCCCTTTCATCGGCTTGCAAACTCAACCTCACACAGGATAGGGATACTGAAATAGGGGTGTAAACGAACAGAACATTGGACGAACTGTTCGTGAACCTGTTCGGCTTCTGTTTGTTTATGTTCATTTATTAAGCTTAACGAACGAACACGAACTACATTTTACTGTTCGTTTGTTAAACGAACCGAATATGAACAGAGGTGTGGTTCGTTTGTTTCTATTCGCGAACAAGCTCATTTATGTTCTTTTATTGTTTGTTCGTTTAAACTGTCATTTTTTGTTCGTTCGTTTATTGTTCGTTCGTTTAAAATGTCATTTGTTGTTCATTCGTTTATGTTCGTTTATAACTTGTTCATTTAAAGTGTTATTTGTTGTTTGTTTATTGTTCGTTTGTTATTATTAAAATACTAAAATTACTTATATTATATAAGTTATATAGTGCATGTTTGGTGCATGGGATAAGGATAGGATAGGATAAAATAATATTGTGGATAGGATAAGATTAGATGATAACATCTTATCTTATGTTTGGTGTGTACAAAGATTAAGCATAAGATAGGATGATTTTTTATCCTTAACCATGTTTGTTATGTGCAAGATTAAAATTAGGATAGGATGATATTTTTTTATTGGACAAACTTGAAGGATAAAATGAGAAATTCATTAATAAAAAAATTTTGAAACATATCCTATCCTATAGATTAAAAATAATCCTCCACTTTTCTAAAGGATTAAGTTATCCTCTTAGTATAAGATGACTTATCCTCTCACTAATCCTATCATTTTGCTTAAATGAATAACAAACATGGGATAGGATGATAATCATCTTATCCTTTAAATAATCCTATGTGCCAAACATACACATAATATATATCCTATTTTTAAGACATTAACCTAAAAAATTAGTACTTAATTTTTAAATATATTTATACAATATAATTTTATTGGCTTAAAAAATTAATAAAATATAATTATAAAATAATTATAAAATTAAATTAGTTAATTATACTTAAAATAATTATTTTTAAAAAAATTTTAAACATTATGTACTAAAATAAAATTAATAAAAGTTTCATAATAAGTTAAGCTCTCATTCTTATGATCTTATCTATTGACCATTTACATATATATATATATATATATATATATATATATATATATATCACACATGTGCGTATATACACATATATAATACTTTAATATATGTATACCAATATATGTATATGTGTAAGATACAAATTATACTTAAAATAGTAATTATCAATTTTAATAAAACATTGTTGACTTAAGTTGTGTTGTATTTAAAATTTTGTGTTAGATGATTTTAATTTGCATGTGGAATTTAATCTTTATGTAGAATTTTTAATATTTAATATTTAGTTTGTTCTCATGAATATTTGTTTGTGAACATGTTCGCGAACGCGTTTTTTTACATGTTCACGAACGCGTTCGTTTACATGTTCACGAACTGTTTGCGAAAATTAACGAACAATTCCTACCAAACAAACGAACGAACATGAACGGTACTAAAAAACAAACAAACAAACAGATATATCAGTTCGTTTATTCGTGTTCGGTTCGTTTACAGCCCTATACTAAAGCCATTCATAATCCTCGTCAATAGAACTAGTAGATTTGGCCAATGCATCTGCCGCAAAATTCCCTTCTTATAAAACATGCTGAAACGAACAAGTCCATTGTCTATTAGATCCAAAGAAAAGAAAACCTTCTCAAGAGCATTCCTAGTCAACTTCGGTACACAAGGTTCTTCAATTATTTTGTGTGGCAAATCATCCAGCTTATGGAGGTCCCTGTCAAATTGCAACACCATAGACCTTAGTTGTTGTTGATCAGTTAGCCAAATCCCACTTGTGTCTTTAAGCATGGATATCTTATTTCTTCTTCTACGGCACATAGTAGATAAATGAAAAAACCAAGTATTCCGTTCCCCACCCACAATCCAATTACTTAATAGATTTTTGAAACCAAAACAGCTCTTCTTGGCAAAGGATGATATTATATTCTCGAATTAACATTCTCTCCAAATTCTCAAGCTGAAGTGACCATCTTTCATCAATTCTAGCCCGTAATCTTTTCTTATTTCCAAATAAATTACCAAATGAGTAAACATTTCAATTCTGTAAAGCCTTCTGCAATCTCTCGGTCTTCAATGGTAAGTCTACTGTTTTATCCAACCAAATCTGTTTAACGATGTCACCTACTTCAGCATTACTAAGCCACATGCTTTGGAAACAGAATGGTCTTCTAGACTTATCTACCATTACCAATCCTTCATATTGCACTAGAACTGGACAATGGTCTGAATGAATCCGAGGAAGATGCTTAACTACAGCTTCAGGAAATAACAATCTCCATTCTGAGTTTGAAAGAGCCCTGTCTAATCTCTCTTGGTTTCTTGCCAAATCCTGCATCCTATTACACCAATTTATTTCCTTGAAAACCCAAAACAAGCAGCCTGCAATTAGTTATCATTCCATTGAACAATGAAGTTCTAATTAAAGGAAAATTTTTCCCCCCTCTCTTTTCTGAGTTACTGCAAATTTCTTTAAAATCACCAAGTAAAAGCCAAGGTAATTTAACTGACTCTGCAAACTCCTCAAGTGGCTTTATGTATATAGTTTATTATGTTTCTCCACATATCAATCTGCTCAAGCAACATTATTTCTTTGGTTAAACAGTATGCAATATAAAGTAATGGTCCTCTCCTTGAATCCCAGATTTCTTTCTTAAAAAATCAAGTCTATGTGGCCCTTTATATATATTTTTTCTGTCTAGTAACCTAGTACATTTTCTTAGGTTGCGAAGCGATTGGAGAAGTTCAAAACTACAATTTTTACTCAGATGAGTATGCTTGCTATCAAGCATGGAGCAATAAATCTTGGCCAAGGTTTCCCCAACTTTGATGGTCCGGATTTTGTAAAAGAAGCGGCAATTCAAGCCATTAAAGATGGGAAAAACCAATATGCTCGAGGATATGGAGTTCCAGACTTCAACAATGCCATAGCTGCTCGCTTCAAGAAGGATACTGGACTTGTGATTGACCCTGAGAAGGAAGTTACAGTTACTTCTGGGTGCACGGAAGCTATTGCTGCAACCATGTTAGGCTTAATTAATCCAGGCGATGAGGTGATCCTCTTTGCTCCATTTTATGATTCTTACGAAGCGACACTCTCCATGGCTGGTGCTAAAATAAAATGCATCACATTGCGCCCTCCTGATTTTGCTGTTCCCATTGATGAACTTAAGTCCACTATCTCAAAGAACACTCGTGCCATTCTTATAAACACTCCACATAATCCTACTGGGAAGATGTTTACTCGTGAGGAACTTAATACCATTGCATCAGTGTGCATTGAGAATGATGTATTGGTTTTTACTGATGAAGTTTATGATAAATTGTCTTTTGAAATGGATCACATTTCTATGGCATCTCTTCCTGGGATGTACGAGCGAACAGTAACTTTGAATTCCTTGGGGAAGACATTCTCCCTAACAGGGTGGAAAATTGGGTGGGCAATAGCTCCACCACACTTGACTTGGGGACTGCGACAAGCGCACTCATTCCTTACTTTTGCTACTTCCACTCCAATGCAGTGGGCGGCTGCAGTCGCCCTCAGAGCCCCAGATTCTTACTATGTTGAGCTAAAGAGAGATTATATGGCAAAGAAGGCAATTTTGGTACAGGGGTTGAAGGATGTTGGTTTTAAGGTATTCCCATCAAGCGGTACATACTTTGTTGTGGTAGATCACACCCCTTTTGGTCTGGAGAATGATATTGCATTTTGTGAGTATCTGATCAAGGAAGTTGGAGTTGTGGCAATTCCTACTAGTGTATTTTACTTGAACCCAGAAGATGGAAAGAATTTGGTGAGATTTACCTTCTGCAAGGATGAAGACACTTTGAGGTCTGCAGTTGAGAGGATGAAGAAGAAGCTGAAGAAAAAGTGACCAAAAGGTCTGGAACTAGGTCTTTGGGCTAAGGTATGTCATTAGGTTTGGGTTTGTTCCACTGAGGAAAGTTGTTATCCTTAAATGCAATCTGGATTTAGGTCGAGTAATGATTCAAAACAAATGTAGAACTTTTATTTGAATAATAGAATTCGATGGAGGTGTTAACTGAATGAGCTTCAAGCAATGCATGATTGATGAATGACAACACACTAGATTGTGCTTAACTACTTGTAAGGAATCAAAATTTGACTGATTCGTTGAGTAACTGTTTATTTCATAGGTTTGATTTCAATGCTTTATCTTTTTCCTTTGGGATTCAAGCTATTTTTCCTTCATTGTCCAAACATATGTTAAGAACTGTACTGTTATTTGGAGCTCAGTGAAATTCCTTGAACCTCTCCCTCTCTCTTTCATGACTGTATGCAGGCACACTGAATTTCTTTAGAATACTGTCCACTATCTTCTTTTTTTTTCTTTTTTAATTTCTTTGTTATCATTGTCTCATTAGGTAATTGATTTATCATACACATACGTTATATTTCTAAAACCTATTGGCTTCATTTCAAGGCTTCAAGCTCATCATTTGGTAACCCAGAAAGCTCAGCTGCACTGGTTGCAACAAAAACTAAGCAAGTCATATTCTGTTTCCTTTTTCTATTTCAATCAGTTAATTGCTTGACTTAATGTTGTGCCTAAATGAATTGGTTGAAAGTAATCATTTGGGCAAGCAAAGAACAGCAAGAGGAGAAACATAAGTCTTATTAGCCAAACAAAACATGGAAAAACCTTTGCACTAAATTTAGCTTAACTAGATAAATATAAAAGCATTTTATTGAAACTGTACCAAGAACTAGAATTAAGTTGAACCTTCATCAAGAATGGAGGATTTATGAGAAGAGGGAGGAGAACTACCCTCTATGGTGTAAGCCAGTCATTGGATCAGAAATTATTCGGTGCTGCTTTTTGCAGTCACAATCAGTGATCAACATCCTCTCATTATAGCTCACCAATGTCCCCTGTTAATTTGGACTTGAAAATAAAGGGGATTTTTATTTGTACCCCAATTTTTGCTCTTTTTACCTCAATCAAACGTAAAAAAAAAAAAAAATAAATCTACCCCAAATTTATGGTCATTTTAACCTTATCTTCCAGCCCAGTCGTGCAAGTATTTTTGCTCGAAAGCCTCCGTATTGCTCAAGAACACCTGCGCAAAGCCATGACAGCCGTGCAAAAATACTTGCGCGAAGTCTGTAGCATCGCGCAAAAACAGTTGCGCACAAGTGTGGCACAATTTTTAACGCAAACCTTCGACCACCTCTGCCTTCCTCTGCTTCACCCTCATCATCATCTTCATCAACTCTTGCTTACTGGTTGTTTCCACCCGTTTTGGTCCTAAACAAAACCACTTCTCTGCCATAAATTCATCATCTTCGGCCACCCTTGAAAACCAGCCGCCCTTGTCCATCATCTTCAACCCGTCACTACATCTCAAGTTGCTGAAACAAAACCAGAGCAAAGCGGCACCATTCTGCCATCGCCATCTTCATCTTCTTCGCTACTGCCCAGTCGCTGTCGTGCACCTCCATCATTGCAAAAATAAAATCAAAAATAAAATCTGATCACAGGGAGATAGGTCTCGCGCAAACCGACTTGCGCGAGAACAAGGGTCCCGCGCAGATCAACTTGTGCGAGACCGTGGGTCTCGCACAAACCGACTTGGGCGAGACCGAGGGTCCTGTACAAATCAACTTGCGCGAATCCCGTGGTCTAGCGCAAGCACACCTGCCCAAGACCGTGGGTCTCGCCCAAGTTCGTTTGCCACGGACGGTGGGTCCTGCTCAAGACCTACACCTACCTCAACGCCAGTCTTCGAGTGCCTTGCATAGGACTGGTGGCGTCTGGTTGAGCAAGACCGATGGGTTTCGCGCTGGTCTGCTTGCGCGAGACTAGTGGGTCTCGCGTAGGTCTACTTCGACTGAAACCTCACCTGACGACGATGATGGAGGAAAAACCAACAACCATCAGAGAAGACTAGCAATCGGTAGCAGGAGATTGAAAGAAAAGATGATGATGGCGTTGGAGGGAGATTTAGGAATAGTTTTTATTTAGTTTTTATTTTTAGGGTTAAAACAGTCAAAATATAGAATATATTTAGTTTTATCTTTAGTTGTTTGGTTTTTTGGTTTAAGTGGGATAAAAAGAACAAAAATTGGGGTACAAATAGAATTTGTAGAAAATAAAACGCCAGTAGGGTTTACAATTGCAGCAAATTATTCTAAATCTAAACTGATTCTGTCTATCAGTAATGATGCAAATCATATAATCAGCTTGACTAAAGTAATTCACTAATCCTGAGCTGACTTGTCTTCTCTGCTTGAAATGAACGAGCAATGACAAGATTGCATTAAAGAAGTTAACAATTGCATTGGCCATACCCGGACAGAAGCAGATGCGTCAGCTGCAACAACATGGTTGACTAATCGGCGTAGCAAATTAAATTGAAGACAAGTACGTATTTAAAGCCGTCAAGTCACTGTCTGAAAGTATCGGACTGAAGTACGGGCATGCTAGTGTTATAACATATCATCAATACAGACGGAAGTTACTCAAACATTATTTATGTTGCCTATCTTGTTTCCTGCAGACATCTGCAAAAATGGGGAGGTAAGCTTTGTAAAAAAACAAAAAAAGGGTCCAATATATCATCTGAGACAGAGCATGTTAGAGGAGTAAAGTGATGCACTGATTTATTATACTTTGTTTACCTGATTTACTTGGATAGACAAGTTAGGTTCAGCAGCACTAGGAAAGTTCTTTGTAGTTTTGTATCACAACCTCTTGAGATTAAGCAAAATAGAAGTGAAGTTGAGATTTGGACAAAAACTACTCACGTTAATCTTGAAAATTGGAAGGCTATTTATAATGATAATCATGAAATTTGCAACTTTTAGATCCAATCTCCGAATTTTAATGTTGTAGTTAAACTAGTGTAAGTAAATGTCTTAAGCCATTGTCTATGGTACTTGTAAATTAGAAGAAGCTGATACTTTTTGCTGGGAATTATGCATAAAAAGAGAAACAAGATATATCAATGAAACCATGAAGTATGGCTAAAACTTAAAATTTAATGTTAGAAGTTTCAAATTTAAATCTTGAGATGACCAGTTAAATAGCTCAAAAATCGTATGTAATAAAGAAAGGATTTATATATGATGCACTGACAGTGTATAGTTTCTATACATTGTCAATACATCAGAGGTTGACATCTTATCAATAGGTACTTATAAGCAAATTAAAAAAAATTATTTATATTTACTTTTAAGGGCTTGTCATATTTATTAATTTGTCAATTGATGAGGTGTCAACTTTTGATGCATTGACAATGTATAAAAACTATACACTGTCAGTGCATTATATACAAACTTATAAAAAAAAGAAGAAAAAAAATGGGATCGATCGCGTATTTGCATTAGCTTATTAAGTTATGCTAATTAACTTCTATACATGAATAAAAATTAAACTTGTGCAAGGATTAATTTATCTATCTAATCTTGAATGTCCGAATTTTTGAATAATTTAAACAAAAATATTGAACTCATTAAATGAGCTTCGTCAAGTAAATAAGGTTTGATAGAAAAATTAGGTTGGGCTTTGATTTTATCATTTAAAACCTAAGTTCGGCTTGATATGCGGATTAATTATATAACAAATTAATATAATTTATATGTACATTATACTATTAATTTAAAGATAAATATTTATGTATACGTAAGATTTACAAATTTTAAAATTTGAAAATTAAATATATGCTGTAATATGTTTAACGAATGAATTTTTTTTAATTTAATGTTGTTTTTTCAATAATTTATACTTAAATTTATGTTTTAAAAAAATAACAATGTTTGAACACACATTGACTCCCATTTTTAGGTAAAAAAAATTTTAAATTTAAAAAAAATTGAAAAATGAGATCAAATTAAATTCGAGCTTATTAAAATTTGTTAATCTCTAACTTAAGCTTGGTCCAATTCGACTAATGGACAGGTTTTTTTACCATAATTTCTAACCAAGTTAGAGGCAAGCTGTGTGTTGATTAGGCAAAAGTTTTCATCAAAGATTGCTAACAACGAGAAATCACATTAAATTTCACCAAAAAAAAAAAAGAAAGAAATCACATTAAATAAATTTTGTTCCCTGATTCCATTATTGATCTTTCTATCGGAATTCGAGAAGTGATTGTGCTATTAAAATTGGTCTCTGTCTTCATACCCAATAATAGCCTAAACAATATCTTAATATTGAAAATTCTGTTTCTTTGTCCAGAAACAGATTTTTGGTATGGGTATTGACTTTGATAAGAGAAATTATGTTATACTATGTTAGTATAGCTTTTGGATTTTACAAGTTATTAGAATTACACATATATTTTAAAGTATATTAAAAAAATAAATAAATAAATAAAAATTGTGACATGTAACAATCTTTTAATCTCATTTATTAAGTTAAAAATTTCACTGTCATTTTGTCAATACATAAAAAACAAACCCCTTTAATAATCTTTGTGGTTTGGACATATTACAAATGTTTTAAAGCCTCGTTTATTGGCAATGAAGTTGATGCTAAAAGACCATGCCTAAACAATACCAAGAAATAAAATAACTCAATATATTTCACATCTTTCGAGTAATGAACTTTAGGTGGCAATTGTTTTCTTTTTTTTTTTACAAGCACATATGATAAACGATAAAACTCTTTTAACAGTGGGACTCTAAAACTCAAATTCTGTCCAAGTATTTGAAAAATAAATTCACTTTTATTTCTTCCAATCACTTGTTGATAGTGGTAATTATTTCCTTATGTTTTGATAGTTAACCCCAAGTGAAATTGATGAGGCAATTACAATTCAAACCAAAAGTAGAGTGGTACACATATTGAATTAGGTTGGATTGATACTTTTAAAACTTTTTTTTTTATAAGAAACGGTATTTTAACATTTAACTCACACATTTGGTGAAATTTGAATCTAAGATCTCTTTATCCATTAAAGATCTCAAGGCCTCCTCCTTGTCACTAAGCCAATGCTTCATTGGTGATATTTTTAAAACTTTACTCAACAAATTTTGGTTTGAATATAAAAACTCTTTAAATCCATTTAATTTCAATTTGATAGAAAAATATTTTATATTAAATTTTTTTATAATTAAAGTTAAGTAAAATGAGTATTTAATATTAAAATATTATCATGAGTTGAATCCTTTCATAAAAATCTCTCAAAACTAGATCTAGATGAAACCAAACCCCTATAACTATGAGTTATCCTACTCATTGACATATTTATTATTAGATAAAAAGCAAGAGTCGCAAAAGTACATTTTAGGTGATAAAAATAAACCTGTAATGCTTTTCGACTATGAAAAGCACATAAATTGACAACAATGTTCATACATTAATTTTTTTTTACCCCAAATAATACTATGTTCGATCTCAGTTTGTGGCTATGACATCATTTCACTGAATGCCTAGTGAATTCAATGAAAACTTGCATGGTTAATTAATTACCTCCAATGTGGAAGCCTGCAAAAGTTGAGAGAAATTACTTGTTAATGTTCAATGCATTCAAAGATGTGTGCAGAAACCAAGATTTGCTTTTCTTAACTTTATCTGTAAAATATATTTACAAAAGGGTTAGTTTCAGATTAACTATGTCAGAATTAGCAGAAGTGAGGTGGTGTGAAGAAAAATAAATAAATAAATAAATAATGCTAATACCAATTTAGTAATTAAAGCAAACATGGTAATCATAAATCAAATGACATATAGCAAATTATGGAATATGATTCATTTATTTTCCTCTTTATGGTTCTGGTATGAGTTTCGATGATCATAAATTTTTTTTTTTTTACAATTGATTGTTTGGACGAGATTGCTTTGAATTCAAATTCAAATCTCATAATATGTTATAATTTTTTTAAATTATTTCATAAAAAAGTTGTTGACATGAGTTTCAATAGTTTATTTGTCTTTGTTTTTTTGGTTACATAGTTTATTTGTCTTTGATTGTAGGTTAAAGGATCAAAAAACCTCGAATAATAAAAGGTTTCACAATTGAGCTCTTATCTTGTTTTCGCAAATACTTGAGTCATTATATTTTTAATTTCATTTTATTGAATCCTTACTTGGACAGAAACTATTAAGTTTGTTATTTTTTTGATCACGTGTACTATACAAATTTAGTAGTTTCCGTACAAATTTAACATTTTCCGTCCATGAAGAGGCTCAATTGAGTAAAAATTAAAATATAATAACTCAATTGATTGCAAAAAAAATTAGGGCTTCAATTGCAAAAACCATTTTTTTCGAGGGTCTTTTTGACCCTTTAGCCTTAATTGTATTATAAATTTGAGGAGTTCTATTCACACTTTATTGGGTGCTAGACATACCCTAAATTAACGAATTTTTTATCACAAAAAACCATTGTACAAAATGACTATTTTATCCTCATCTTCAATCCAGGGAAACTTAGGTTTTCAAAACTCCCAACAATGAACTACCAAGAGTACTTTGTAACTCCTTGCAATACATTGCTAGGAGCAACATATGCATCTCGGCAGTGGACTACCGATACCCCTTAAGGGGTCCCAACAATTCATTGCTGAAACTACTTAAAAGCCCCCGACAGTGGACTGTCAAGAGCCTTTAGAAGGTCCTTGCAATTCACTGTCGGGAGCCTTTAAAAAGTCTCGGTAGTGAACTACCAGGACCCTTTAAACCAAAAAATATATTGTTTTATTTAGTTATTATTTTCTTAAAAAAAACAAAATTATAAAAATAAAAACTTTTTTTTATGGCTCACAGCACACGGGCGTCATGAGCCATTTATGGCACGGGGCAATTCCTTGCAGTGAAGCTGGGTATCGAGACCTACCCCACAGGAAATGCCATTCCAATTTTTTTAAAAATCAACAACTAAATAGCATTTAAATGCAAAAAAAATGAAGAATAACATATTTCAATGAAGATCAAAGCTACATTTACCTTATCTCCTTGCAAAACTTTAAGATTCAAAGGATTTGAAGCTTTCTTGAAGAATGAAGCTGAGAAAAAGAGTGTAGGATGTGTGTTATTAGGGTTTGAAGAGAGGTGAGGATAGTTTAGGAATAAATTTAAGTAATTTAGGGTATGGGTAGTAAAAATGAAGAGAAATGTTTTAAGAATAGGGTTTTAAGTATTTAAATTGTACCTAATAAATGGTAAGGTGTGAATAGATTTCCTCTATGAAGTTATATTTGATGCAATGGCTATATATAACAGCAATAAATTATCAATAACAACCAAAACTTAGCTTAGCGGTTGTTACATCTCCTTAGGAGGGATTAGGTCTAATGTTTGATTCCTCACATTCCTCTCTTGTACCTCTTATGAATAAAAAAAAAAGCAATAAATTATCAATCAATCGTAAAGTGTCACGTCAATAACCAAGACTTGATCTAATGGTTGTTACTCCTCTTTAAGAGAGATTAGATCCAAAGTTCAATTCTTCACTCCTTCCTTATACCTCCTATAAATAAAAAAAGAAACATATAAAGTGTCAGCTCATTAATTAATGAGTAAAATTAAAAAATATATATAGACCTTTAAAACAAATATTTATACAATTTATTAATTTATTTTTAAGGTTCTATATATCTTTTAACTGTACTAATTAATAAAGTGATAATTTGTGATTGACGAACAACATATGTTAATCACTAATAATGTATCAAATATAAGTCTTTGTATTCAATCATCATCTCTGTTTTTTATATGAAATTGATGAGATATCTAACTTAAATCACTTAAAAACTAATGCGTTTGATTAATATTTTTATTGTTTATTATTTTTTGTACGTTAAATTTTTGTTAGTTTTTTAAATTATTAATCACAAAAATGTAAACCAAACAGTGTTTAAATGATCGATCTACACCATAAGACGATGATCTATGTTAATTGTTAGGATTTTTCTGTAATTATTTATAACGTTTCAATATTCAACTTATGTGTGTGTGTCTATATATATATATGTGTGTGTGTGTATATATTGAGTGTACTTTTTAATGGATCAAACGAAATTAAAATCCAAATTTTCTATAAATAAATATTAAAATTTTAATATAAACTAGATTTGAAGCCATGCAACGTACGATGATAATTTTAATTTATAATAATTTTAAAAAATAAAATTAAAAAAATTATTTTGAAATATATGTTGAATAATGTATTAAAAAACTTGATACACATATAAAATACACAAATTAAAATTATGGCTTAAATATTTTAATTCAATACTAAAATATATTGCTTAAATATCACATTTTAATTTGTTGATAAAAGATTTAAAACTTTAAGGTAGTTCCAATCAAAATATATAAACTTTTTTAATTTAAAAATAACATATAATAAGTGATAATAGAAAATTCAAATTCTGAGATAAATTTTATTTGATATAAATAAAGATAATAAGATTAAAGTATAATTTTTTTTAATTTCATATACTTTAAAATTAAATAATTAATGAAATAAGATTATTTATAAAAAATAAAATTAATTTATTATTCCAAAAGCTTTGGCTTTTATATATTTATATATTTATATAAGATATAAGATTATTATCAAAAACTAAATCTTATTGAAGTTAGAAGTGTAACTTTAGATCAATGATCAAGTGATTTTTCATAAACATTTTTTACTTTAACAATGAAAAACATTTTTTACTTTAACGATGAAAAAAATTTCATCTCACCACACACACATGTGACGTGTTCCTATAAAATACATGTCTTTTTCTTTAAAAAAGTTCATCAAAGTAAAAAATTTATACAAAAATTTATTATATCTATAAATATGCTTTTAATGTATATAACAACAGTATATATATTGATAAAAGATGAATAAATAAATTGATAAATTATATGAAATTTTCATTAATTTTAATATATATAGATAAATATAGATGTTTATCTTTTAAAAATTGAAATATATAATTGATTTAAAAAGATAATTAATTTATTTTGTAATTTTAATGTTTATAGATTCCTATATTATAGAAAATTGAATAAAATTATTATTTTTAGTTTAGGATATTACACGTGTTAAATTTTTAGAATATCCACATAGAATGTTTTATTTTGAGTCAACTGTTTTGCTTTTATATATAGGATAATTATTCCATAAACTGTCAGTAGAATATTTTTATTTCACAAGTAGTGTTAGGATTGTGACACGTATCCTATAAAAATATTAAAAAAAAAAAATATATAAAATAAGACACGTGTCACAATCTTAACACCGTTTGTGGAATAAAAATATTCCACTAAAATAATTATCGTTATATATATATATATATATATATATATATAATATATATATATATATATATGCAAGCTGTTTGGTATTTGCATAAGGGTAGATTTAAAATTTTATTGCATTTTTCTACATTGACTTACATGTTTGTATTTATATGTATGAAAAGATAATTAAGTCTAGTTTTAGAAATTTTAAGCGGATAATGATTTCAAGTTTTCTAGCTTAAGATATAATCAATTTAGCGAGCATACATATTTATAATTATCATTCTAAAAAAACTTATCTCTGTAGTCGAATGGCTACACTAAAGAACTCGGATGCCTATATTTACAAAAATCTCTAAAGACATGTACATTTTATGATAATTATTTGTACCTCATAATATAAATATACGTACATTTGTTCCAAAAGAGAAATAAATCTTGTATATTTGAATATCTACAATAAAGCATTTGAATACCTATATACAAAATTGTTTATAAGGATTTGTATACTTTATGATAACTACATATATATATATATATATTTGATATATACTATATCTACATATCTTTTTAGAGCCACACAGATATTCCTAAATTTGTTATAAAAAAATATTAATTATAATTAAATAAAAATAATTATTATTTATAAATAATAAGCAACTATATCTTGAGTTAAAAAACTCAAATACTTATCTTTTCAAATAAATATACATATGTATATATTATGATGCATATATAGTTATCATAAAAATGTACATATTTTATAAAGTTTTGTACCTATAGATATTTGAATGCATTATTTTAAGTATTTGAATTCTTAATCCTAATTTTTAAAATGGAAAAATATGACTTTTTTGTCAAAAATTCATTAAGAGTGTAGTAGTCACTTCCCTTTCTTTCCTATTAATTTCAAAACTTTTCATTTCCTTCTAGATAAATAAAAAAATGCGTTACCACCGTCAAAGAAATATCAGTGCTCCACCGGACGTCTTTGACATTTTCCTCAAGCAAAATGCATGATTTCTTGCCCAAGTTTTACTCCATTCCATGAACATGAATGCAGGCATTGACAATTTCAAAATCCTTTTCACACCTCAACCTTAGGTTGCAAATTGCATGTCTAAAGTTAAATGTCATATGTAAGAATTAGAAAGAAAAAAGTAAATAAAAATCATTGTACAAGTCCTAGTCCTAGTCCTAGTCCTGTACATTGGCCAAAATAAAAAGTAAAGTAATTTTCTATGCATACCTCATCTTTCTGTGACCAAAATTCAACATTTTATTAGAAGCATTAAACACCACATGTACTAATTATCTACCTATAAGCTGACAAAAAGATGTACAAAGAAAATCTAATAACATATAATAGACTAGTAGTAGAAAATAACATGCAATTATCTTTGTCATCAAACAAAAAACAGTACGGAACTTGCGAAATTTCCAAAGACATGACCTTAGTTCTCAATTTTTCCGCTAGCATGGCGGTCCAATTGCTAAATGCCCACATTTTTCTTTATTTTATTTTTCAATAAAATCTAAGTAATTTTAGATAAAAAAGAGTTTATATTTGATACATTGATGGTTAGCAAATCACAAAATATTATCTCATTAATGAATAAAGTTAAAAAATTAAAATTTTAAAAAAGTAAAATAAAAATTTTTATTAATGTTTATTTATAAAAACTTATGCACTTTTTAACTTTTTCATATTATTTATAATTGACTAACACTGAATAACTATTATACACGAACAATAATAAATCAACTATAAATTCTTAAAAATAATCTTAAGTCATTTAATTTTCTAAATAATCAAGTTGCAAGAAATATTTTCATGTTCTCTTTAGATTTAAGTTTTAAGTTTTTTAAAAATATAATTTTCCACGTTGTTTAATATTATTAAACTTTTATTTTAAATGTAAAAGCAAATACAATTGATTAAAAAAATAAATTTCCATCTGTGTTGACAATATAAATATTCCTTCACACAGCAATTCACATTTCCCATCATCCCTTCTTCCACGTGACACCCTCTCAAATCTCAACCGTCGAAAACATCAAATAACACCTGATCATAGATAAACGGTGATGCGGCAAGCAAGTAGTTTAGTTTTGACGGCTATGATATTTGGAAGCTTTTTCCCAATTTGAAATGTAAAAGCTTTTGTCAAAACAGATGATAGCACTTGCCAGGCCTGCCTGCCACAATAAAGCGAAAAGTGGCCAAATCTAGATCCGTCAAGATCGCAACCCCTCTAATTCAATCCAACGGCTATAAGCCTACAAATCATCCCACCCATCAGATCCCCATCCGACGGCTTAAATTGAATCAATCCTTCGCTATTACACCATAAATATAAATTCGAAGTGACGGGCCGAGTCTACAGATTCACTCTTCTTTCTACCGAAACGAAAAGCGAAGGCAAAAAATCAATTTTTTTTTTTTTTAAAAAGGTGAACCTCTCTCTCTCTTTGATTGTGTTAACGTGCGAGGTTCTGGAAAAGGCGTTGATTTAACGGGCGCCGCCTGAGATGTCGCCGGCGGCTTCAAGAACAACGGTTGTGATAAGAATCTCACGGTACAGGAAAGGTCAGTGGTGGTGAAAGTCAGTTAAACCAGACGGTTCCCGTATTTTTGGGTGGGATCCAACCGGAAAAAGGAAACAAGAAAATAAATGGAGGGCCAAAAGAGCCAGGCGAAACTGACGCGAACACAGTCGTCGTTGCTCCGTTCATCGCCAACCGTCCGATCGTCCATCCACAGTATGTCTTCCATCACCGAAGGTGACTTTATCAGAAACCAAGAAGAAAAAGACGACTACGAGTATCGAGAGTCGTTACTGAAGGATGAGAAAAAAAAGAGACCGCCACCAAAGAAATCTTGTTCGATGTCACCGAGGAATCTTCCAGTCCGGTTCAACCCGGTTTTCGTCATGGCCTCAATCTCTTTCTTCAGTTTTTTCTCTTTCATCTTCTTCTTTTGTTTTTACCTCAAAAGAGAAGAAATTCCCACATCGGAAAACCTCTTGTTAGCCTTAATCTTCGTTGCTATAACCCTTTTTTTCGCTTCGAAAAACAAAGCTTTAATCAACCACGGCATTGTCTGTTTCAAAGAAAGACTCCACTTTTCAAAACCCAATTCGAGGCCCGTCCAATGGTTCATTGGAGAAGCCCATTGTAGCGAAAACAACAAAGAAAAAGAAAGACTTCAGCTGGTTGTAAGAGAAGGAGTGGAGTTTTATAGCAATGGGGATTTTTATGAAGGTGAATTTCATAAGGGAAAATGTAATGGGAGTGGGGTTTATAACTATTTTGTGAATGGGAGATATGAAGGGTATTGGGTAGAAGGGCGATATGATGGGTATGGAGTGGAAACCTGGCGTAGAGGGAGTAAATATAGAGGGCAGTATAGACAGGGTTTAAGGCATGGATTTGGGGTTTATAGGTTTTATACAGGAGATTCTTATGCTGGTGAATGGTGTAACGGGCAAAGTCATGGTGTTGGTGTTCAGACTTGTGCCGATGGAAGTTGCTATGTTGGGGAATTCAAGTCTGGGGTTAAACATGGACTTGGCTACTATCATTACAGGTATGAAAATAAATTACTGGGTCTTACTTTTTCCCTGTGGATGGCGAAGTTTGAGTGAAAAGGTGGATTTTTTTTTTAATTTAGCTCTGTGAGTTGAATTTCTTGAAATTCATCTTAGGTTTTTTTTCCTTAAAAGTTTTACCATGAAAAGTCATGATCAATTTTAAAGAAGAAGGCATTATGGTCTTATATTGCATTTTTTTACCAAGAGCTCTGCCCTGTTTACATAGATGTACTCTTGTTGAGCTTATGGAATTTTTGTGTTTTTTCTCTGTTTGTGTTTGGAATCCTACATGCCAGGATGACCTAGAAAATACTAGTTATGAAAAAGTAATACTAGGCGTTTATTTTGGTATCTTTAAGTTTGGGATGAAGGGAGATTTACTGTCGGGATTTTTGAACTTCTGCTTTCAAAATTTAGCGGTTTTTTTTTTTTTTAATGAAGTCCTACTTTTTCTACTTTCAGAATTTTGATGAGTTGGGTATATCCAGCTCAATTCTGTTGCATTTTACTGTTCCAGTAGCTTTCCAAAATTCAATTGTATTTTTTATTCAATAAGAAAGTAGAATTTATTTTGCATTTAAGTCTTCACCCAGAAATTTGGTTGATGCTCACCTGATGATTGGTTGTGGATCCTCTCTGTCATTGGTTCAACGAATAAAAGCCGAGAGAGAAAATCAATTTCCATTTATGAATGTTTAATACCTGTGTAGGTTATTATTTTTTTAATAGAACATTTTCCTTTATATTTATAATGAATTTTTTTGTTAGGGAAGTTTAGTTTGATTTTTCTGGGTTTAGTCTATTAGAGACCTAGTCATGATCTTTATAAATTTGATATTGGTGTTACAGGAATGGAGATAAATATGCTGGAGAATATTTTGCAGACAAGATGCATGGATTTGGCGTTTATCACTTTGCTAATGGTCACTGTTACGAGGGGTCATGGCATGAAGGTCGAAAGCAAGGGTATGGCATGTATACTTTCCGAAGTGGTGACACAAGATGTGGTGAGTGGGATTCCGGCACCCTTAAAACCCCTCTACCGCCACTAAATGATGCAGTCCTTCGAGCAGTTCAGGTATTTTATTCGATGCTGATGGCATCTTTAATGTACATATTTACCTTCCTTGTTAATAGGCCATAAAAACTAGTGCTCTGTTGGTTAATTTCTTTTGTGATAATTTTTGGGTCTGCAGGCTGCTAGAAAAACGGCAGCAAATGCTATTAACCTTCGCCGGGTGGAGGAACAAGTGAACAAGGCAGTTCTGGCTGCAAACAGGGCGGCAACTGCCGCTAGGGTAGCCGCAGTCAGAGCAGTTCAGAACCGGATGGATGGCAAATTTTGTGATTCAGATGTCTAAGAGATTAGCTTTGCTTGAAAATGTAAATTTCTTTTTAACTAATTTTATGTACTTGAAGAGGCCGCCCTGGTGAGCAAAAGCTCATTGGAGGTTGAGAGATTGTGTTTGAAGTTTCATTGATCACAAATGTAACTTGTACATGACTCTTGTATATCAATGGAAGATCAGTTTTCAACAGCCTTATATCTTTTCATCTACATGTCCATCCTTTCTATATAAGCTTTTCTATGGTGCTCTGATTGAACTGGCTTCATTATTCTGCTTTCCCCTGTAATTATGAGGTCATCGGTCCCAGCCTGTCTCTCCTATAATTGCTATGATCCTTAACATCAAGCCATTTACAATTTGGAAAGTCTTTTTCTGCAAATTTTGGCCACCATCTCTCCATTCTTGTACTTGATGATGGCTACGTGGTCGGAAAGATTGGACAAGACGGTTTCAGAAAAACCAGAAACTCTAGATGAATCCATGTTGGATATCTTTCAAGTAAAAATTCCTGGAAAACTGGTTCCTTTTCAGTCCAGAGATTCCGACAAAAGGATATGATATCATTCCTTTTATAGTATATCTTTATAAATGCAGATGTTAAGGCATTTGCTATGTCCCTGTTTGCAGGAAGAGCATATTTGCCCATATCACGGAATGTCAAGACGATGTGAAAGATCTGTGGCGCCATAACACTTTGCCAAAGCCATTAGAAAATAGCATCCAAAACAGAACTCACTCGAACACAAAAACACAAAGTGACATACTCGAGTGGTTTGATTAAAGACCAGCAACTGTATTGATCAACAATACAACACTCAACTTCGATGCTGATATTTCATTAAACTAATACAAGAAGCCATGTGACTTCACCCTCCAACTAGGATAACGTTTGGAATAGAAATTATTCTATCTCATACCAGCACATGAAGTGGCGTGGTGGAGTTCTTGTCTCGGTTACAAAAATAAATAAAAAAACCAAACTTTTCATGCATGCTGGATCCACAATCTCTATTCTATCATAATTATATATGGGTTCAATACAAAAGAAACAACTCCCTTTTTTATCTTTCTTTTATTTGAATTTTCAAATCTGTTGCAGATTCTTTTTCTTGCTCATCTCAATCAAACTTTGGTTGTTACCTAGATAAATTCAACCCTCCTTTCTCTAGCTTAAACTTCCAACTACTCCACATGCATTTTCACAAAGAAAATGAAGGTTAAACCAAAAGGTATCATTTCTTTTCCGATATGTTTTTGGGGTTATGTGATTGTGATCATATCAGATGGTTTCTGCTTTGTTTTGAATAACCCATTTTAAGATCACCACAGCTCACCCACCTGACTGATCAAACCCTTTCTCCCCAGCATGCTTCTGAGCTAGTCTAATGGGTAATAATAGTTTCATTTACAGTCAAAGGAGAGAGAGAATGAAAGAAAGATTTACATTAAGATTATTGTTGTTTGTGTTTGTGCATATAATGTCGTGTAGCATGTCCCTACCATTATCATAATAAAATTCCATTTTATAAATAATTATTGATTGATTTTTCTTTAATAATAACAGCTTTGTGATGTAACCAAAAAAATAATAATAACAGCTTTGTTCAATTGGTTACCTTGGGAGGCTACAATTTCTGACCATTGTAGCTCATAATAATTAATTTAATAAATTTAAAGGGCTTTGTTTTCTTCTTCAAATGAAGCTTAGATCTGGTCAAACTTCTGATCCGCATTTAATGTTTTTGTCACAAACTAACCGCAGCCGGCAAGGTAGAATATAGAGTTAATAATAATTCTTACGTCAATATACCGTAAAACACGTAAAAAATATCACCCGGCTAGTTCTTAGGTCACTATAGGGTAAAGCACGCAAAAATTATCACCGTTACAAGTCGTATTAACATCAGAATACGTTAACCACTGAATTAATAATTAAATTTTTTACATTTATAATTTATTAAAAATTTAATTTTTATATTTTTTATTATTTTAAATCATTATATCATGTTTGTAATTTTCAGATACTTTTTGATTTTTTTATTTATTTTACCGTAAAAATAGAAAAAGGAAGTGAACAAATTGGGTGAAAATGGAAGGTAATGTGCTATATCAAAGTAAAATAAGATTTATCAAATGTGACTGGAAAAAGTGGAAATGTTTTTTTCTTTAATCATTTGAGTATGGTTCGAATTTTGGAATCGTCATTATTAAAAGAATTTTATAGCTTCTCTTTTTTGGCCTAAACAAGATGTGTCTTATACAGTAAAACGAATAAAAATATTTGTGATTAAAAAAAAAAGATAAAGTCAAATTTCTGATCAACACTTACCTGATCTTTGTACTCTTTTTTTTTTTAACCGTTTGTACTCCTTTTTCAATAATTCAAACAGACCAAAACCCAAAGGTGCTTTATGATTTTGTCACAACTCAAAAAAAAAAAAAGGAGTGGAATTAATGGGCTTGGAAATGTGTCTATCTTTTAGAAGCTAAAATGAATGGGGGAAACCCCAAAACAAAAATCAAATTCTAGCAGCTAAGCTTCCTACAAGTAGCATTGTGACACATCATGATAACCATATAGGAAAATACAAAAGAAAACCAAACCGACTTTGCTTTCCTGTCTGCAAAATGATATGGGCCATTAGGCATCTCTATTTGTAAACTTTCGAAATACAGATGAAAGGAAAGGTAGAATATAGTAACAAGATTCAGCTTCTTTATCTTCCTTTCCTTGCAATTTAATCAATCATGATTGATAAGAATTGAAGCTTTACAAGCCAGCTGGCAATGTGGGTTCCTGAATTAGCTAAGCGTGGTACCCGAATACAGAATCCAAAATAACCAGATGAGAAAAGTGATATGGCAGTTGGTTTTATTTTCCTGGAAATTTTGCTTTTTCCTAGAAAAAAAATGTGCTTACTGACAACTTTGGCCACAGTTGCCTTTTGGTGATGCTAATTAGTATTTAACTGAAACCAGTACAGGGAAAGTACTGATTTCTTTTGATTTAAGTGATAGTCCCAATGAAACTATGATCAGAAAAAGAAGAAATTAAGAAATAAAATTGATGTCTTAATCAAGCTAAAAGCTAAAATGGAAATGCCAATGGAACCTATGCACTTAAAAGTATTATTGCTCCAATGAAAAAAAAAAGAATTATTGCTCCATTGAAGTGCTTTCGTTTATATTCTTTTCTTAGGAATGTTTTTTACGATCACATTTCAATATTATTTATTTTATTGGATTATGTTACTTTTTAGTTTTATGTGAAGATTTGTTACTTATTATTACAGGTTACTTTAAAAGTATTTTTTAGTATCCAAATGCTTCAGCTTTTCAACTTCTCAATGAGTAACCAATTTCACGTAAAATTAGGAAGTAATGTGGCCTAATAAGATTGAGAATGCTGATATATGACTATTAGGTGCCGTTTGGTTGGGGGAATTTTAGATTGCTGGAGATATTTTTTTTTTCCGTCAAATGATTATCATGTTTTTTTCGCGGAATTTTTTCACATTGGAAATTTTTTTTACCAACAGTGCAAAAGAGGGAGAAAATGGGGGGGGGGGGGGGGGGAAATGATTCCCCCCTCATCTTGAGGTATTTTTTTCCCTGGGGGAATCCATTTTTTGGCCTATTTTACTCTCCAATAATTATATTTTGTTTCTATTTTACCCCTAAACCTATCTAATATTACAACCATTGTTTTTTTTCTTATTTTGATGAAGAGAAAAATGAATTTAAAATAAAATGGACCAATAATAAGATGGACCTATGATTTTTGATTAATCAAAATCAATTTAATATAGTAATAGTTTGTTAAATCAAAATAATTTACATAACAAAAACCTTATAAAAAAGGGACTAAATAAATAAATAAATAAATAAATGAGAATCTTAAATAAATAAATAAATAATTTAAATATAATTTATATAAAGTGTTATTCACTCTACATCAACTAATAATACGGAGGGTATTATAGTAAAATAAGTAATTAAGCAATCTTACTTTCTTTTAACCAAACACAGAAATCTTATATTCCCACCAATACAACCAAACACAAGAATCTAATATTCCCAGGAATCTGTCAAGTAAAATAATTTCGTCAAATAATTCCCAAAGGTGATCTTAAATTCCGCGAATCAAACGGCCCCTTAAAGTAACAGCTTCTAGCATTTCCCATTTTCTCTAAAGATCAAAGAAAGAGCAAATATAGATAGTAGAGAAGAAAGGAAATATTCTAGCTCTTCCTTTGGGAAAGATTAGGCTTTTCTTTTTTCAACTAATATATTAATATTTTTACAAGCTTCTAAGTTCTATAACTTGACATAACAGACCAGATTTCATGACTTCTAATGAGAATTACCTGTTATAATTTTACAATCACCTTTAATCCAGAAGCTTATGGTCCCTTTGCCTAAGAGTTCTTTTAGCTATGAATACTTAGCCTTTAGCTAGGCCAACTTTGGGGGAAGATTGAAAATTTTTTATATAATGGAATCCTCTAGCTTAGAGAGAAGGGAAATGCAATCGCCAAAACTCAAAGCTCTATACTTTAAATTTAGAGTGGAGACATGATCATTTGAGCAAATACAAGAAAGATTTTGAATTTATATATGGTTTTGTTTTGTTTTTTGTTTTTTTAATGTTTTCATTGTTGGGCAAATAGTCTAAATGTGACATCATAGGTCTCAAATTGACAAAATCCCATGCTACTATCTCTCGTTCAAAAATTTTTAAATAAAGAAAAGGAAACCAAGTTCTTACATTTTCATCCTAAAACCAATTGGTAATAAGTGGAGGGGGTCAACTTAAATATAAGGTCACAAAGAATTTAGTCTTTAATAGATGTGGGATGACACCACTTTAACAGCATCCCATCATGTGTAGGTAAAGATAGAGATAAAACTTATTACGTGACAATTTTTAAAAAGGGATAACAGGAAGAAATCAACAGAATAGAACTTGAGCTCTAATACCATGTTAAATTTTCATCTTAAAATCAATTGACAATAAGTAGAGAGATCCAATTTAAATATAAAGCTATACAGAATTTAATTTTTAATAGATATGAGATGACATTATTTTAATACAAGTATAGAGAACAATGGAACATAATCATCTAAAATGTATAAAGAAAGCCTAGCTCTGATCCCCTTATATTTCAATGGCTAGCTGGTGAACCAATTAAATCCTATATGCAGTAGAAAGCACTCTTTAGACTATATGTATTCAACAACGAGTGCTCATTTTACTTTTCTTTCTCAAAAGTATTTCTCTAATTTCAATAATATTTTGACAGGATCTGCGTTTGCTTTGAAGGATTTATCATTTATCTTTTTTGACCGAAATTTCTACTTTAATACTTTTGTCGTGACCTAATCTCATTTCAAGATAATTTTAAGTCTCGCTTTCCTAATTTCAATACAATGCATTCAAGATTTTACTCTTTGAGTATTATCCACAATGATATATAAATAAAACTCTAGTTGATATGGAAAAAGAAATCATTTTCATATTAATTGAATTTACCCGTCTAGGCGTAGGGTTTGTCATGAACTCATTACTACCAACTAGATGTCGTTTTCCGAAGTAGCCTTAATGCAAAAAAATGTAAACCGACCAAGTTTTGAAAAATGCAGGCGGTTCCATTACACAGAGGCAGGCAGCTTTAATTTGACCTAGTTTTGGCAATTTGGTTGGGCATTTAAATGACGCACAAACTCAAAAACAAAAAAAAGAAAAGGGTTTCCTTTGAATCCTAAGAAAGTCCAATTGCGGTAGTGAATTTTTGAAGCTGTGATGCTAACAAAGCTCTATGATAGTCTGCCACTTTCTTTCATGTCTCTGTCTTTGGGCTGATGAGCTAGCTTGCTAGTAATTATAGAACCTGTGAATTGGTTTACTCACCTAATCCACTCGTCTTTATTGACTTTTGGAGCAAAAAATGGGCACTACATAGTTTGATGTTTGTTAATGAGGTGGTCGATCAAACACGACTCTCCCCTGCCTGGTTTTGCCTCCACCTTAAATCTTTTTCAAGGGTCAGTAATTGCTTATGCTTTACATCATAAAATATCTTCCCTTTGAGTTTCACAGCAATGCAGTAATTAATTAATATCAAATAATATTCAATTTTGTCTGTGGTACGGTTAAGAATATATCTCCAGATTTTGTGCCGACTTGATTTTTTTATTTAGTTTTAAAGGTACTCCCTAACGTAGTTATTGTATGAATTTTCATGGACAAGAAAAAATGTCTTATAATTATTTTATGTTGAAAGAACTTTATAATATTGTTTTTTTTTGTTATACTTTATAATATTGTTTTGTCTTGTGATCAGCATGCCTTCGAGTCAATTGGTGCATACTTGGAGATTTATTCCTTATTGAGGCAATAGTAATGGTTCACCTTTGATATTGATTTAGTGCATTCAAAATAATTAATTTTTTTATATATTGATTTCAAGATTTGAACTTTAAATCTAACTTAAAAATCTTATAATATTATTGATAAACTTATCTGACTTATTTTTAAAAAATTAGTTACTGGTTAAATTTTGCGTGAAAACAATATTTCGTTAATTATTATTATTATTATTTAATTTTCATAATAAACTTTTCTCTTCTTGATACATAAACCTAAAAAATTCATTGATATAAATATGCTAGCATTTAATTAAATAAAGCCTTTTTCATTATGTGCTATAGCCCATGGCAAATTTGAAGCTGGTGTTAATTAATTTAGCCATATTGGACCACCCATGACTTTTACCAACATAAGATTCACATATGCGTAGGCGTGGAGTTGGTTTAAATTGAGAATATTTTTTCTCCTATTAATTTAATTTCTTTCGTCTCCCAACTACCCATTTCCTTAATTTCTTGAGGACCACAAAAGTTACGGATTATGTATCTAATTAATTAGCACAACCGTACGATTGAATGAATCAACAAAACAATATGCACCAAGTCCAAATTTAAACATACCAAACCCTTGACTTTCAATTTTCATTCAAATCATGCGGCAGACATAGTGACTGATGATCCAAAACAATATTTATGAGGTCTAATATTTTGTCTCAAATGGTGTTGGTCTGTGTTAAATTAAATTTATTTATTTATTCTTCATTCTGTGTTTTTCTTTGACAAAAAGTTTCGTTTTATTCTCTTTGCTTGTCGCTCAAGAAATGCAGACTTAATATTCAATGTTGTAGCAAGAATTTAAAATGGTTAGGAAGAACGATACTCATGCAATTTACTAATGATAAAATGTTGAAAATTGACATTATTAAATTTTCGTTGAAAATTATCGACAAAAATATGTTGACGAAATTTTCGTTGAAAATTGACGAAAAATTGATGGAATCGTGATCCGAATTTAATTCTTGACACTTTCAAGTGAAAAATAAAATGGAAATTAAGATAGAGTGAGGGTAAACATGATTGAAATTTTATTTTCTCCTTTCATATAATTTATTTTAGGGAAATAAAGGAGTAATTTTCCAAGTATTGGGAGAGCAAAATTTCTTAGATACGTCTGAGGGTTATGGATGGGAGGGGATTCTTGCTTTAGATATTATTTTTAAGGGGTTTATATTTTATAGGATGTAATTACTAGATTTTACGAGTAGGTGTTTTCTTTTTCATCTGATTTATGTACAAAAATAATAATGAGAGGATCAACTTGTTAATAAAATCATTAGTAGAAAAATTGATTAACCAAAGCGCAGAAAGTTTTTTAGATAATCATTTAATGAGTGAATGAATATGAAACAAATGATTTAATCATGGAAAGATTTGTTCACTGATGCACTTGATATGGCAAAACTCATTCACATTGGGCTAGAGCCCACAACGTCAGAGAGTTGCCACGTGACGAGGCCTTATTGGACCACGTGACGAGGCCTTATTGGAACGTGGCGAGGCCTTATTGGACCACATGGCATTCGGCGGGAGATAATTATGGACGATAGGAGATCTCTCTCACCTGTGACAGGACCTTTGTCGCTGGCGACTAACCCAGGTGTCCATCGCTCATTGCTCGTCGTGTGGACACGTGGCACAATTTTAGCCTCGCGCGCTAGGCGACAAACGCCTCCCGCTGCCATATGCCGCACTTCCTAAGTCTCTCGCCGGTGACAGCCTCCATCTATTCCCGATAATGATGGAATTCATGTTATACTTGGAAACAAACTTCTACCAAAAAGACGTAATCAGCCCCAGGTAATTACCCTAGAATATTCGCCTATAAATAGGCCTCAGGTACAATTCTATTCTCTAATTTTTTACTACTGATTTTTACGTTTGCCAATACTAAAGAATCTTTAGCTGACTTAAGCATCGGAGTGCATACGCAGAGAACCACCCCCTGCGTTCTTTTGACTCTTCTTATTTTGACAGAAACTTTCTAGAGACACATGGAGAGAAAATGATAAACCTCGACGTCAGCAATCATTTATTATTGTTTTGTGCAACAACAGCACTAAAAAATTTTGGTATGATTTAATTGGTCAATACAATGGATTTGACTTTTAAGAACTTCTTTGAGGCTACGTGGGTGAAAGAGCAGGCGTGTGAAAGGGTGGTTGATGAAAGTGGGAATCTGCAGCAACCGAAGGTTCTACATGACAAGGTTAGCTGTGTCTCAAAGAACCTAAAGCAATGGAGGAATGTCAACTTTAGAAATCTTTACCAGAAGATTGAAGAGCTGACTAAAGAGCAAGAATTTCTAAAGGCCAAACAACCAGAGGCGTCTTTGCTTAGAAGAGAAGAGCTTAAGGATGGAGATAAGAACACAACTTATTTTCATGAATAAGCATCGAACCGTAGACAGAATAATTTGATTAAGGGGCTAGAGGATGATAGAGGAATACGGTGTGAGGAGGCGGACAAAATGCAAGAAATAACTATGCACTATTTTAGGAAACATTTTGAAACTCATAGACCAACACAGTTTGATGAGATCCTAGAGGCAGTAGACACACGAGTTTCAGATGAAATGAATGACTTTCTTCTTGCCAAATTTAAGGCTGAGGAAATTCATGCTGCTTTAAAACATCTGTATCCAACAAAAGCACTAGGGCCTAATGGTATTTCTGTTTTATTTTTTTCAATTATTTTGGCATATTGTTGGACATGTTGGGGTTGATTTCTGTTTATCTTTTAAATTGTTAGGGATTTATTAAAGAATTAATAATCCAATGTGGTGCTTATCCCTAAGACTAAAAACTTGAGCTCTCTCGCCAATTTCCAACCCATTAGCCTATGTAATGTAATCTATAAGATCATGGTCAAAACTTTGCTAAATAGAATGAAAGTTCTTCTATTTAATTGCAATAGCGAATGCCAAAGTGCTTTTATCCTAGGAAAACTAATCACAAATAATGTATTAGTAGACTATAAGTTATTACATTCTCTTAAATTGAGAAGAGTGGGAAAAGAGAGGTATGTAGCTCTTAAGTTAGACATGGTAAGACTAATTATACGTTAAAATCAGTTTTTGTAAAAGCAATGATGGGGAAATTGGTTTTAATCAGAGGTGGATATCTTTAATGATGAAGTGTGTTACTTCGGTTTCTTATTCCATTGTTATGAAAACAGATCGGATAAGTTTTGTCCAGGACGTGGCCTTCGCCTGCATAAGGATTTTCTGCTCTACTTTTTAGGTACCAAAGGGATGGATTGATACATGGTGCAAGGACTTGTGGGGATGGACCACGGATTAGCCACCTATTTTTTGTTGATGATAACCTACTCTTTTTTAAAGCTAATTAAAGTGAATGTGTCAAGGTGAAATATATGCTACGGAGACATGAAGAAGGTTCGGGTCAATAAATCAACTTCAATAAATATGTAGTATTTTGTTAGAATTAGGTTTCATTTGGTTCGCGTAAAATGATTTTCAGAAAATGATTTTTGAAATTTTGATTTTTTTAAAAAATTAATATTTTTTGTTGTTTGATTGATATGCTGAAAATATTTTCTGTTGTTTGTTATTTTAATCCAATATAAATTAAGTTGAGTTTTAGTTAGAGCTTTTTTTCTTAAGAGTGACATAAGTTTAGAAATTATCTTCCCTTTTTAAAAAATGAGAAGACAATTTCTTAAAATTCTTAAAGATTTTCCATTTACCGAATTTCATTTTCCATTGATCGAAAATGTTTTACATTACCAAACACTGAAAAATGTGAAAAATATTTTCGAAAAAATGAAATACGTGAACCAAACGGATCTTAATATTCCCATGGATTGTCAGCACAAGATCAAACAAGTATGCGGTATTCAAAGTGTATTCAAATCTAGAGAAGTATATATTTGAGGCTACCAACCATGGTAGGGAGAGAAAAAAGAGGGCTTTCTGAGACATCAAGAACCGAATGCGAATGCAAATGCAAATTCAACATTGGAGTGAAAGACTATTATCACAAGAGGGTAAGGAAGTCTTTATAAAATCGGTCTTCAATCTATACCATCTTACTTAATGAGTTGTTTCCTCTTTCCTAAGACTTCATGTAATGAAATCAATAATCTGTTAAGTAACTATTGGTGGAAGATTAAGAGCATGACTAGAGAAATCCACTGGTTGCGATGGGGGAAATTGTTCTCTCATAAAACTCAAGGTGTTCTGGGTTTCAGAGATGTGGAGATATTTAATTATATAGCTCTTTCGGGCAAGTAACGCAGGCGATTACTCAAGATAGCGACTCACTATTGCATAAAGTGCTTAAAGCTAAATATTTCAAAGCCACTAGCTTCCTGGAAGCTCCACTTGGATCGTCTCCTTCTTATACCTAGAGAAGCATTTGGATGGCACATGTCCATTCTCAAAATTAATGGACTTTGAGCTAAATTATGACAAAATTTTGAGGACTTCAATAAAATTTATCCAAATTTATACATCAATCATTAAATCAAAATTTTCTACTACAAAACCTTCATCAACGCAATCAAGTTCTTAACAATTATCCATTGGCTCTTACTGCATGCGTGCTTATATTATTACATATATCATTATTACTCCTTTGCTTATGATCAATTGTGACACAGCTTCGTCATCTCCTAAATTTCCCTTATCTCACCCTCACAAGAAAACTTTTTCCCTAAGGGTCGTATGGTCAAGGGCGTAGCCAGAAACAAAATTCAATGGAGTTACATATGTGTGCTAATCCATATTATATAAATATTTTTATATTGTGTTAAAAATAATTTTTTGACTCTATGTACGGAATTAGGACGAAACACATATCTTTTAAAAATATTAAAAATAAAATAATACACGTGTCATCATCCTAATTTCACTTGTGGAGTCAAAAAAACTTTACTGACAGTGTATATAATAATTATCCAATTATTATATGAAGTAATCTTTTTTAAATATATAAATTAAGTTGAAAATTGCTTGATTAATGATTTTATTATTTATATTTTAATTTGCAAAAGATATCTTTAGACATATAGAATTTTTTTTAATAAAAAAGAAATAAAAATTAACATTATATTTATATATAATAAAATGTATGATACTTTTATATAGAACATTTATACACAAATATATCTTTATGAGAAATTATATACATCACATTTTATTTTTTAATACTTATTAACATATGATTATATTTAGAAAAATTACCAAATATACTATTAATAGAGTTTTTAAACTTCATAAACGTAGTTACTAAGATGATACATATCTCTTAAGGAATAGTAAAAAAATAAAAAAAACTAATTAGAAAATAATGTAGGATGCATGATAGTTTTTTAACCATGATTGTGAAATTAAAAATTTTTATTGTCAATGTATCAAAAACTAACCTTTAAAATTTTACCAAAATATAAAGATTTTTTAAAATTTTCTTTGCAACCTAAATATTAATATTATCATTATAAAAATAAATAAAAATTTTATTTTTAATCATTTACTTTATATTTTTATGAAATTTATTGGCTTCAATATAAAAAATTAAAAATTTTAATATTTTTTATATGTATAAATATAACTCGACTAAAATTTAATAGGATCAATTGACCCCATATTTTATACGTGGCTACGTCACTGCTAACGGTGCTGGATTTGTGACCTAATTTTTATGCTCTTACAGAATATTTTACTCAATGCCAACTGCGACAGTTCTTACAGACTTGCGGTTGACAAAGGATTTTGCCAGCCAGAGGAGGGTCGAACAACAACGATCACCTAACACTTGACAAATATATTTTCTTTTATAATTGAGAAAGGAAATGGACCATTTCCTTGGAATCATTAATACTTTGAACATGAAGCTAGAACGGGGCGCCCACACTTGTTCCAATTCCCATGAAAAAGGGAGTTGGACTTCGACCCAAATCATAAATACCCTCCAGTTTCTTGTATTACCCTAATTTCACCTACTCATTTAATATATTAATGGTTGCCTCTCTTTATATAAAATTATCCAAGGATTAAAAATGAGTTTGGTCAACGTAAGATCAAGTTAATGATACTTTCGTTATTATTTTTTTACTTAAATATCATCTTGTTAGTTAAAATTTTCAAAATAGTATTAATAATTTTGCGACAATGATTGTTGCAAGTGCATAAATATGTAAGGAAACGCAATCATAGCTTACCATGAACATCATATATGAAAAGTGATCATGATTTTTTTTTTGCTTTCTCCTAATTTTTTTTTTGAAATCTCTAGATGCGTCCTCGAGGGAACAAGCTTTCTAATTTATTTAATCATCACTAGGATGGAGAGATAATTGAACAACTAGTATAATAAAAATTCAGATTAGGCAATCAAGCATATATAGGGTTGAATGAATTAAGGTAAAGGAAATTGAAATATGAAACTACTCAAACTAGCCATGTCGTATAATGCAATCATGCATAGCTAGACAGTCATTTTTTATATTTTATGTCGCCTTTTCCTTGTAATTTTTGAGTTTTGATTGATGATTAGTCTATAATATACTTATTATTTATGCTTGTTGGAAATCATTTTTGACTACTAGCTAGCCACCAATTCTTGTGTTTCAAAGCAGAAGGATTAAATTATTTTAATTTAGCGGTCGCTGGCCACAATAACCTAATTTCTGCCTTTGGTGTTAGGTAGAAGCCTGACCCATGAGACTTCTTGGTGATTACCCCACTGTGTTTGAACTCGACCCATGTTTGATGTTACTTGAAAACATGCCTTGAGATTAAGAATTTCTGACCATAATGTTTAATTCTTGCCAACCATGTTTCCTTTTTTTTTTGTAATAATAGGTAGCGTCATCCGTTTTATGGTCTGAAATTATTACTGTTCGGGTTGAAAATAGTAAAAGATAAAGTCCTCCCAACAATAACGACTCCATGATTTAAATTATGTCAAAATATCTGGAGAAAAAATCAATTTCTATTTATTCTTACCAATTGTTGATTTGCCAACCATGTTTAAGGCTTATACTATCCTATTCATAACCAATAAAACGGGTGAAAACTCCAGAAAATTGGATTGAATTTTGTTCTTCTGTGTCTCTTTATGATATAAAATAATAACACCAAACTATCGATTCTTATGTTCTTTTCGTGCAAATAAATATACAGTTGACGATAACACAAATCTAGATCGAGATCTTTGAATTCCATCCACTGTACTTGTCTTTCGTCTTTTTGCTTGAGTTACTTTGGCCCAATAATGTAAAACAACTAACAGACAATGGCAGACAGCAGAATTATACGGAGACAGGCCTGGCTTTTGGTTATAGGTAGTCCACTATGAGATTGAACTTGGGTCAGCCTACAAATAATCTCTTTTACCTGAAAATTTGTCCTTGACCATGTGATTGCTCATCATTTTCAATTATTGAACTAAATGATCCGGTGCAATGATTATTTATTTATATTACTGTTGATACTTAATTTTGTCCCATTTTTATTATTATTATTGTTGTTATATATTCTATTTATTATTGTTATTATTATTTGTTTTTTATTTTTATTTTTATTATTATTATTATCCTTTTTTATTTTTTTTATTATTATTATTTTTTATTTTATTTTTTTTGTTTTGTTGTCCATCAGCTATTGTCCATCAGTTACTACCGCTACCAACCCCATACCAGACTCCCTCTAAAAACCCCATCTACAGCCAACATCCGGGGGGCTTCACCATCTTTGGCTTACCAGCATCATCCTCACCCAACCGAGCCCCCTAATCCTCTCCCATTCAACCCTCACCGAGAGCCCAAACAACCACCCCTCACCAGTAACGAACCCTCAAACCACCATCCACACCACCTCAGCACCTAAACCACCACCCACACTACCCTAACACCACCTTCACCACCCAAGACCCGAAACCCTTAACATCATCTTCACTACCCGAACCAACCCTCTGCCTTAGCCGCATCACCGAGACACCGTTCTCACCACCGAAACCCCCAACCACCAACACCAAAAAACCAACTCCGAGACCCTTAGGATCTCAGATCTGGAAACCCTAGATCTAACACCTAAACCCCTATCACCTGCAAAAAAAGAAACAAACCACAACAAAATCACAACCAGATCCAACAAACAAAATAAAAAAGGGGAAAAGGCTTTTGGAAGTAGTCAGATCCGTGAGGTTGGGAGTGTTTTCGGGGGAAACGAACCCCAGATCTGAGAAGAGGAAGGTGAAAGGAGTGTTTTAGGTTTACGGGGAGTACCACTGGCGACCGGCGTATGGCGGTGCACGGCGGCCGGCACGGTGGCAGCCGTTCGAAGAAGGAGAGACGGAGAGGATTTTTCAGAGGGTTTTTGGAGTTTTTTTGGGGAGAAATCAGGTGAAATGAAGGAAGAAAAAAATGGGGCTATTTATAAAGCATCAAAACGGTGCGTTTTGATCGGCCAACCCGTGTGCCACCCGCGACCCGACCCGAGATCCTCGCAACCCGCCTCTGCCACCCGCTCGCAGACCCGATTCTTGACCCGCTTCGCCTCACCCGGATCCAACATGTGCCAGCCCATTTCGCTTCAGGCCCAACTCCCATTCCAAGGCCCAATAGCAGCCTTCAAGCCCACTTCTACTTGGATTTTGATCCAATTTGTGGTATATTTTTGTTATTAAATTTAATTGATTTTTATTGCTATTTTATTTATTATTTCTCATGCATGTTTATAAAAAAATAAAAAAATAAAAAAAATAAAAATAAAAAAAGTTTATGTATTATTGTTATTTACTTTTGCTTATTTAAATAATAAGGAAAAATATAACTTTAATTATTTTTTATTTTAGAAAAGATAAATAATTGTTCGATGATGAGATGTCATAAAACTCAAAAGTAGTGATTTCTTGATTGATCCCTAGGTGAGAAGAGTCTACTAAATGTTACCAGAGTATTGGGATATTTAGTATGATTTTTCAATAATTTAAATTTTTATTAAAAATAAAAATAAAAAATTTCTTTTTATATAAAAAAACAAAGAAAAATAAATAATGAAATTTAACAATTAAACAATGATCTGATGATGGGATGTTGTGAAACTCACAAGTAGTGATTTCTTAACCGATCCCTAGGTGAGAGAAGTTCACTAAGTGTTACCAGAGTATTGGGATACTTAGTGCAAATTTTTCAATAATAAAAATATTTATTTAAAATAAATAAAAAATATTTATATAAAAAATTAAAAAATTCATTTGCATCATTCATAATCTGTTTGCATCATATGCATTCATAATAATTTTTGAAGCGAGTGTGAATCTTTCAATGATGAGATTCTATAGAACTCACAAGTAGTGATTCTTAAGAAATCTCTAGGTAAGGAAAATTATTCCAAATATTACCAGAGTATTGGGATATTTGATTTAATTTTTTAATACAAAAAGGTTCACATTCACTTTTGAAAAATAAAATTTAAATTTTTAAAATAAAACAAAATAAATTTACAAATAAAAAATGATTTTGAATAAAAATTGATTACAATAAAATAAGAATTATTTTTAAATGTTAAATTAAGACCATTTTATTAAAACCAAAGGATAACACATGATTACAATGGTACTGTTTTTTAACGGGCGTCGTAGGGGTGCTAATCCTTCCCCACGCGTAACCGTACTCCCGGACCCGATTTTGTTTTCGCAGACAAAAAATTATCTTTTTAATAAAACTTAATTAATTTTGAGATTTTGTTAAAAAGACAAATATTTTTAGGTGACCAATCACACCTAGACAAAAAAGATTGGTGGCGACTCCCTTTGTTTTTAAATGTTTTCAAAATCGTCGAGCGCGAAACCGTTACGACAGCTTGGCGATTCCACTGGGGACTTTTTAAGAGTCAAGCCATTTATTAATCATGTGTTATCCTAAGTTTTAATTTAAAGGTCTTAATTAATATTTAAATTTAATTTCTTTAATTTTAAAATAATTAGTTGCATTTGTGTTTTAATTATGTTGATTATTTTATAGCATTCTTTATTTGTATATATGTTATCGCTAATAAATTGTGGAGAATCTAGGATAGGGGTTATGGTTTGATGAATGTTTGATGTGTTTCCTCATACACACACTTGCACATGCATTTGCATAACATGAGCTCTATACTCGGGTTCAGTCCTTCTTAGGAGGGAGTATAGTACTTTTGCTCTCGTGAGGTAATCACCTTCGCAATGGCAATCGAAATACTCCCACACAAATTAAATCTTACTAGTCCAGTGTGGATGACAGTAAGGTATAATTTGGGAACCTTTTGACCTTTTAGAGACCTAAATCAGCATATAGAGAATATTAAGTCCAATCTTAGGTAGAGCCATACCCGATTTTTGAAATTAGGACACAAGAGGGAACATTATTTGACCTCATTTCTCGTATCAATAATAAAGGTACTATGGATTTTGGTTTGAATTGTCCGTGATTTAAGTCTTTGAAATTTTTCTTGTTTTTCAAAAAAAAGGATTTTTTTTAAAATAATAAAATTGTGGAAAGAAATTTTGTAAAATAAAAGGGCAGAAATCTAAGTTTTTTTAACAAAAAAAAGTGTGAGAAAAACAATAAAACAAACTTTTCTTTCAAAACATTGAGAATAATTTTTCTTGGAAAAAAAAGAGAAGAGAGATTTCTTTCAAAGATATAGACATAAAAATGGGAATAAATAGAAAAATGCGCTTGATAAAGCAATAAAAAAGAGAGTTGACATTTTTCTAAATAAAGGTAAAATAGAGTCAACAAAATCTTTCCTTGATTTTTTTTCTCTTTTTCTGAATAATTTAAAGAATAAGTTGACAAGAAAAAAAAAAGAAAAAAATAGTTTTTATTTTATTTTTGGGTTGTATTGGAAATTTAATGAAAATATAAAAAGAAGTTTGAGTTTTTCTTGAATAAAAAGATGTCAACAAAATTTTCCTTGAATTTATTTGGTAAAGAATTTAAAGAATAATTTGATTGGGAATAAAAATGAAATAAAAATAATTCTTGGAAAAAATCTACTAGAACATGTGAATTTTTTTAAGAATAAAAAAAAACTTTGTCTGGTACACAAAAAAGAAAAAAAGGATGAAAAAATGTGTGAAGAGTGTTTAGTTTTAGTTAAAAATTATGTTTTTCTTCTTTCCTCCTTGCATGTTGGGCTCAGCAACAATAGAATTTGTGTCTAGGTATTGTGTATGTAAGCATTCATTTTTTAAGCATGTTAGCATCATATATCATTTTAATTTCATATCATTTCGACATTATCGTGTCTACATACATTGAAGATCATGTTAGGTGCATTTTAGGATCATACAAGTGAAATAAAACAAAATTTGATTTTCATTTATAATTGGATTTTGCATAGATCGCATTTCGTATGTACATGTCTTTCACCAATGCATTATTGTCGTATCATATCTCATGCATTTTACACCACATTTCAAAGTGGAAGAAATTCCTTCTGATTTTTATGAAAAGGGAAACTTTTTGGAACATTTTGTGGGGCATAAAATGATTCTTTGATTTTTTAACTTGTCATTTTTACATGTTTCAGATTTGATTTTCCCAGTTGATATGTAAAGTTGTCAAACATGAGGGAATTTTCAACAAAAATTCTTGTGTATTTTACTTTGCTATGCCATTAATTGTTGTAAATAGATTTTTTGAAAATATAGTAGAAAATTTTTCATGAACATTTTTTATTTTGATTTGTCATTGTATTTGATATATATAAATGGCATTGATTGATTCCTTTTGTAAAGAAACCACATTTTTTAATATATATAATATATATATATATATAATGATTCAAATAAAAGCCTCACATGACTAAATCAAATGATCAAAGAAGTTGAACAAAATGACAAAATAAAGAAAGATTGAAGAGAGTTTTGAAAAATTGGTGATCATTATCAGAAAAATTCATCCCATCAACTATCTTCTCCAGTTATTTCCATGCCCTAAATCTTTTATAAAGCCTTCATGCATTTGAGGAGGACAAGTGCAAATTTCATGATTCATGTTCACCAGATCATAATATACTATCAAAGTGTAATGACCTTTACCTAGGCAATGAACAATGAAACAATCAATTTGATAAAATTCATTTTTGGATTCCTTGAATAATCAAGCATGACATTTGTCATAACGTATTAAGCTTTAGAGAAAAACCTAATAGCTACACAAAAAGACATGGAGTCGCCACCAACCATCCTAACCTAGGTGTGATTGGTCACCTATTCAAACTAAGGATAAAGCTTTATCTACATTAAAAAACACTAGGGTTCGGGAGTACAGTTACGTGCAGTGAAGGATTAGCACCCCTACAACGCCTATCCTAAAATGGTACCAACTAGTTTTAGGTTATCTTTACAATTTGCTTTGAGTTCATATTAATTTCGATATACTTATGTATTGGGAAAATTTCTAAGATTTTTCCATCAATTTGGCTCCAACCTTAGAAATTCCCCTCATCTCAAGATATTCAAGGAGTCTCAATTGACTTTCTTGAATTCCATCGTCGGATCAATTAAATAATTTATTAAAATCTTATTCTTTTTAACTTTGGCTCTAATTTCGACTCCATATTAATCTCTATATTTTTTAATCTTATTTCATATTATATTTATCTATATATTATATTTATTTATTTTATTTATTTAGAGAATAAATATGAATCATGGTTTATTGAAGATTTTCTTAAAAGCGTCCCATCAATTTGGCTCGGCTTAAAAGAAATCTTTTCACCTAGAAAATACAAGGAGTCCCAATTGACTTTCTTAAAATTTCATCATTGGCATAATTCATACTTTTCTATTTTTATTTCTTATAATTTTTATTCTAAGTTATTTATTTGTTTATATCTATCTAATTTTATTCATATTTCATTTATTATAAATAAACATGAATTACAATTTATTGAAATTCTTTCAGAAGTATTCCATCAATTTGGCTCAACTTAAGAAAGAATCATCTCACCTAGAAATATCCAAAGAGTCTCGATTGACCTTTTTGAAATTTCATCCTTGGTATAATTCATACTTATTTCTTATTTTATTTTTATTGTACTCTTGTCTTCATGTCACATTTATTTATTTATTTATTCATTCGTTTATTTATTTATCTAATTTTTATTTATATTTATTTAAGCTTAGTCTTTATCTAATTTATATTTTTATTCATTTTATTTATTTATATTTATTTAATCTTAAAATAAATATGAATTATATTTTATTGAAAATTCTCCAAAAAGTATTCTATCAATTTGGCTCCACTTAAGGGAGAATCCCCTCACCTAGAAATTTCAAGGAGTCTCAATTGGCTTTCTTGAAATTTCATCATTGGCATAACTCATATTTACTTCTTTATTTATTTTATTTCTTATAATTTTATCTATTCTTTATATACTTTATTTTATCTTATTTATTTATTCATTTACGTAATTTCTTTATATTTTCATATCTTTATCTAATTTATTTTTTATTTTATTTATTAAAAATAAACATGAATTATAATTTATTGAAAATTCTTTCAAAAGTATTCCATCAATTTGGCTCAACTTAAGAAAGATTTTCTTACCTAGAAATTTCCAAGGAGTCTCGATTGACTTTCTTGAAATTTCATCCTCGGTATAATTCATATTTATCTTCTTAATTAATTAGTATTTTATTTAATTTAATTTTATCTTATCGTATCTATCAATTCTTAATTATCCTACATATTTACAATTATTAAATCAATTTAAATTATTATTAAATTACCCAACTATTAAATTATTAAATCAAGTTATTTAATTAAATCACCTTATTATCCAATTAATCAATCAAATAAATCATGTTTATTATTAAATTGATCAATCAAATAAATCATATTTATTACTAAATTAATCAATTAATTAGTTAGTGGAATCATACCTGGACAATATCTTTCTTTTCTGTCTTTGCTAATTTTTCGTTCTTTCCTCCCTTCTTACACGTCCTTTCCTTTCCTTCAACCTGGTTTCACGTGGCTTTCTTTCCTTCTGTAGTTGGCAGCAGCAAGTGTTTACCAGCGAAGTGGACTAGCGAAGCAATGGAGAGGCGGCAGGAGCAAGCAAGTCTGCAACAGTGGACAAAAGCGGGTGCTGCAAGGCTAGGCACGAGCAAGACAGTGTTGCAGCAAGTTTAGATGAGACCGCAAGGCTAGGCACAAGCCACGACAGGGCAGCAATGGCTGCGGTAGACGCAGAAGCACTGTGAGGAGGATGTCGCGGCAGCAGGGACTTATAGCCAGGGACTGTTCGGTGCAGAGGCTGCGATAGTCTTGATTTGTTTTTTTGTTTCAGTCCACGTTCCTTTCTCTCCCGTTCCTTAGTCTCACGTGGCTTGTGAAGGCAACGTTAGCGGCATGCAGCAATGGAGATGAAGCCGAACAGAAACGCAGCAGCAAAGAGGCGACGCCGGCAACAAGGGCTGGGACAACGCAGAGCTGCAATGACAGCAGCAAAGTGAGGGCCGTAGCGATGATGGTGCACGTAGGTGGGGACGTTGCAGGCGAGAGTAACACAGCTTGGAACAAAGGCGGTGAAGCTGGCACAAGAAGCGGTAGCGAGGAGTAGTGTTGAAGCAGCAACAGGGCAGCTGGAGACTGGTGAAGTAAGCAGCTATTGGTCGATGTTGATGAAGGCTTCAAGACGGTGCTGGTGTGATGAAGATGATATACAGAGGTGGTGCGCAGGGGATCTTCACACGATGATGGTGCATTGCAGAAGTGGCGTTGCCCTCTCTTTTTCTTTGCAGCAGGTTGTGGGGCAAGGCTGAACCAATATGGACTGAGGCAAACAGATGCAAGGCGACGTGGATGGCGTTATGCAAGAAGAGCAGCAGCGAGGGTGGGCGAGGCAATGCTTAGATTGACAACATACACAATTTTTCAACCTAAGAGCCTTCCTGCCAACAGCTATTGCATGTGCTCGTTGGTCTCCTGCCAACAACTGTTGCATGTGCTCGTTGCTCCCTAAATAAGTGGTAACAAGTAGTTTTGATTCCTTTTAAGCAGCCTCACGAACCAAGCAAATGAAGCACGAACGCAGCGAGGTTGGATGCGGCAAGGGTAGTGGCAGTGCAGTCTCGTACCGCCTGCAATAAAGGAAGGAACACAGAGAAAGGCTCAGCAGCAAGGGTTCGACGATGAGTGCAGCAAAGGCAAGGACTGGGTTGAAGCCATGGGAACGGCAGCCATAGAGCATGAAGGAAGATGATGAACAATAGGAGAGGCGGCAGCTAGGTTTTTTTTTTCAGAGCCGAGAGATCTTTTTTTTTCTATTTCTTTTTTTTTTGTGTTCCCCTCCCCCCTTTAGGGTTTTTCTTCCCCCTAGCGGCTGCCTTTATTTTTTTGTATCTTGTTTAAATATACCTAGGTCTCCTTTTATTTTAGGTAATTCATAAAAATCAAGAATCAATCTTTTTAAGGAAATTTTATATCTCAAGAATCGGATATTAAATACGATATTAATTCTGATTTTTCTTTCCACCAAATCCAAATTAATTCTTCATCTTTTAATAGTCTCATTTAATTTTACTTTCCTACCAAGATTAATTCTGATTTCCTTTCCTTTTTTTATATATTTTTTTAATCGAAAATAAAAATAAAAATAAAATAAAATAAATCAAAATCAAAATCAAAATTTATTCCTAAATCTAAAATAAATATATATGAACTAATTAATTAAAATGTTTGAAAAAGACCCGGACAAAAATGATGTCTACAGTTGCCCCTCTTTGCACATTGCTGAGCATCAGGAATAGGGCAGAGACTTTAGACACCAATTTTGCCTTTCTCTCTCTTCTTTTTTTTTTAATTCTAAAAGAAATCGATTTTTTTATCAGGAAAATGCTCCTTTAGTCGAGAGGCTTTTAAAACTTTAAAATTTTCTTATTTTTGAAGTGCTCCTTCGACTAGGAAGGCCCTGAAACTTTAAATTTTCTTATTTTTGAAGTTCTCCTTCGACTAGGAAGGCCCTGAAACTTTAAATTTTCTCATCTCTTAAATGCTCCTTCGACTAGGAAGGCCCTGAAACTTTAAAAATTTCTCATATGTTAAATGCTCCTTCGACTAGGAAGGCCTTGAGACTTTAAATTTTCTCATCTCTTAAACGCTCCTTCGACTAGGAAGGCCCTGAAACTTTAAATTTTCTCATCTCTTAAATGCTCCTTCGACTAGGAAGGCCCTGAAACTTTAAAATTTCTCATCCCTAAAATGCTCATTCGACTAGGAAGGCCCTGAAACTTTAAAAATTTCTCATCTCTAAAATGCTCCTTCGACTAGGAAGGCCCTGAAACTTTAAAATTTCTCTTCTGTAAAATGCTCCTTCGATTAGGAAGGCCCTGAAACTTTAAAATTTTCTCATCTCTAAAATGCTCCTTCGACTAGGAAGGCCCTGAAACTTTAAATTTGCTCATCTAAATGTGTTCAATTATGCTTGGAGGTTTAACGGATTGTACCCAGAGGATTTGATGAATCATGCCCGGAGGTCTTATAGATTGTACCCAGAGGTTCTAATGAATCATGCCCGGAGGTCTTACAGATTGTACCTGGAGGTTTTAATGAATCATGCCCGGAGGTCTTACAGATTGTACCTAGAGGTTCTAATGAATCATGCCCGGAGGTCTTATAGATTGTACCCGGAGGTTTTAATGAATCAAGCCCAGAGGTCTTACAGATTGTACCTGGAGGCTTTGATCTTATCTCATCATTTCAATTCTATCTTCTAGATCATCTTATCATTCCAGTTTCTTCTTTTTGTTATTTTCTATCACATTTTTTCATCTCATCACATCTTTCAATCCCTTTTTCATTATCCCATCATAACCATACCTTTCTAGTTTCCTCTTCCTTTCCAAATTTTTAACATTTTTGTTTCAAAACTTCATACCTTTTTCGTCACATCTTATTCCTAATCCTTCTCACATTTTCTGATTTTCTTTTTCTTCTTTTTTTTTTATAAAATTTTTCAAAATTTTTGTCATCTAATCTTTCAAAACTTTTTATCCTATTGTCTTAAAAAATAGTTCAATTTTTTTTCTTTTTTAGTGTAAAAATGCATATAATGAAATGTCATGCATGTCATGAATGCAATGCAAATGATAAACAATGTCTTCCCAAATCACATCATCAATCTACCATATTCCTCTCTTCAAAAATTTGTCATCCTTTAATCTTCTCTTTGCCTTATCATTCAATCTTTCAATGCCTCGACAATCTTCTTTCTTCAAATTTAGCAATCCTAAAATCATTTGCCCCATCATTATCGTTCATTCAATCTTCTTCTTGCCCCACAATTCTTCTTTCTTTAAATTTAGCAATCATCACTCATTCAGTCTTCGCATTGCCCCATCATCATCATTAATTTAGTTTTCTTCTTACCCACAATTCTTATCAACTTAAAATTCATCAATCCAAATCATAACAACAAAATCATCCCAAACTATTCACAAGAACACTTCACCACTTCTCATATCTTTAAGAAAATTCATGCTCTCAAATCAACCAAAGATTGCCCCAAGAATAGTCTTAAAAACACCATCACCACACTTGATTTCTTTAAAACAAGAACTTACCCCCATAAAATCACAAAACTCTCGTTTTTCACTTCTTCAAGTTTCTTTTTGAAGACAGAAAATTGCCCCACATAATAATTTTCCAAGATAAAAACATTTGACATTTAAATCTCTTAAAAATTGGTGATTGCTATTGAGAACAAATAGAATGAGTCACAACTTGGTCTAGCTGAATAAATGTACTGATTCGATGCATCAAGGATGTTTGCTTATCAAGAAAGGTTCTATTGATCAATGTCTCTTCATCTTGGCTCACAAATGAAACAAATTCCTTGAAAATCAAAATTCCTTTTGTAAAAGTAACTTTTACCGAACACAATCCATTTTAGCATTCTCTTAATTTGTTGATATGTGAACTTTAACAAATGTCAAGACTAGCTGTGATGGCTCAAATTTCTGGGCAAGGATTCAAATCTCAAATCAAATTTTCAAGGTGATGGTTTTTGAATTTCTCAAAAGGTCTTGATTGAAAGCATCACTCCTCTGGTTTTTCTTCTTTCTTGTTATTACCTTAGCATAGTCACAAACAATGGCTTTGAGTTGTTTCAAATTTGCTCTAGACTGCCCTTTCATGGGTTTTCACCCTAAAGCTTCATTATTCTTTTTTTCTCCTTCTTTTTTTTTGTTGATTATTCTACCATGCATTTGAGAATTCAAATTTCATTCCAAACTAAATAATGATGATGGTTTCTCAAAGAAAAAGTTGTTCAATAGAAGCATCTTTATTTGATCAAAATGGACTTTTAAGCACGTACCGTAGGCCAAGGTTTAGGGTTTTCAAAGAATGGATAAATAGGCCCAAAATAAGTGTTTTCAAGGTTTATCAAACCAAGGATCATTTCTTCGATTGTGAACATCTGTCCTTCCCACTCTTCGAAGCATTTTTCTTTTCTTTTCTAACCTTTTATTCTCGTTCATTTCTTTTTTTCCTTTTTTTCACATCTACCTTTTTCATTTTTTTTTCATTTTCTTGTTTTTTCATATTGATTTCCATCTTCACATATCCTTCTTCTCACATTTGCCCCTTAACATAGGGCATCATTTTCTTGCATTTGACAGACCAATCACTAATGCTTCTAAAACTCCTTTTATGTATTTGCCTCTCCAATGTGGAGAGTGATCCTTGGTTAAGGTTCATTTAGAAAGAAATCAATAAGCTCAAAAGGGGTAACAAAGGGATGATTTCATTTCAATAATAGGAATATGAAAGATGGCCATTTGTCATATCAAATATTGACACTTCTATTGAAAACCAATCCTCAAGATGAAAATTTGGCTTTTGAAATCATTTGAATATCCCGCGTGCATGGTTTCACAATCAATTTTTTTCTTCTTTTTTTTTATTTCTTTTTTTCTTCACCTTTTTTTTTTCACAACTCATGCCCAGAATGTATCAACTCAACTTTATGAAGGCCATATGCAACAAAAAAAGGATATCAATCAAATTAAGAATGGCCCTTAAAAGATGTTGAGGTTATCAAAAGCTTGTCTCTTTCAATCATTTTGCCCCAAGGTGTAGCGAAGGATGATTCAAGTTATGAGAAAGAATTTTGGGTTGATGTATTTGGGACTCTTAGCTTAGCCTTAACATCTATCAAATTTTCAAATACAAAGTCCTTAAGAGAATGCTTCGTGAATTGGTCCTTCAAAACAATTCAAAAAGTTTTGCAAATTCATCAATCATTTCATTGCTCACTGCCTTAACAAAGATCATTGGCTTCAAAAGTTCACCACGGTAAGCAAAAATGAATGAATTTCAAGTTTGTGTGTCTTTATGGATTCCAAGTTTTCACTGGATCAGCAAGTTTACTGGAAATGTAATGGCTAGGTCTATTCATTCTCAATAACAATCACCAATGTTTTCAAAATTATTTTATTTCATCTACTTGGAAAGAAAAATATGGAAAGCTTTTCAAAACATCTTGATGCAAATTTCAAGAATCTTGAGAACGTCTCACATCCACAAATTACATATAGGAAACTTGGCCTATGGAGAAGCAGACTTCCATTGTTCAATAAGCTCTTGAGTCAAGGCACCACTATGTTCAATAAGTTTTTGGTGACATTACCAATCATTCTCTCATAGTATGGAGCCTTAAGTGTATTGACAAACAGAATTGTCGTCTCTTTCTCCGTAAGGGGAGGCTGAACCTGAGCGGCAATGTCTCGCCATCTTTGAGCATATTCTCTAAAGCTCTCGGTAGCCCTCTTTTCCATATTCTGTAACAATAATCGATCTGGTGCCATATCCTTTACATGTTGATATTGAGCTATGAAAGCCCTTGCAAGATCCTTCAATGAATGGATGAGTCCTCTATCTAATTGGACATACCACCTTGCTGCGGACCCAATAAGGCTATCTTGAAAATAGTGGATTAGCAATTTTTCATTGTGAGTATGCCCTGCCATTTTTCCACAAAACATTGTAATATGGGCTAATGGGCATTTAGTTCCATCATATTTGTCAAAGTCAAGGACTTTGAATTTTGCGGGTAGCACCAAATCAAGAACCAAACTCAATTTCTCCATATCAATGTTTCCATAAATAGTGCTCCTTTCAATGGCCCTTAGTCTCTCCTCTAATATATCACACATACGATGCATCCCCTCATGAGAACCTAGTTCAATCGCTTCCCTCCTAAGCTTCTCTTGCTTGATGGGGTCCTCCATTTGGGGCGCCACTCTAACGTTAGTGTCTTCATCAACTCCCTTCCCTTTTGCCAAGCTCATCATCATCTCCATCATCTTGGTCATTTGTTCCTTATACTCTTCTTGAGCCCTGACAATCTCTAGTTGCACCTTTTCAATTCCATCAATTCGTGCCAATTGCTCATTCTCCATTACTCTTGTTTGCAAACAAGTGTAGTGTGGGTGACTGGCAATTTTGATAGCCGAGCTATCTTTCCACCTTTATTACCATAGTCTAAGTCAAGATGCCATGATGTGCACATACAAACCTATGCATGAGATGCATGCTCAATTTATGTATGACCAAAAATATCTAGGTGCAATGTTGAAATTGACATGTCATGCATTGTAAAATCAAATAGATGCACGTCGTAATAAATTATTTTGTCTCCTAATTTATTTTTTATATTTTTTGAAAAGGAATATTCCTTTGTGTGTCCTAGCCATAGGTTATTTCTACACATTAAGTTGGCAAGGCTTTGTCTAAAGTTGGGCCTCTTAAGTTTTATTACATGCTGGGCTTTGGATAATTCAACCTTCTAAAAGTTCCCATATTGCTCCTCACTGTCGTCCACATGGACTAGTAAGGCACCCCATCCTCGCCCATCATAGGCTACAAAAGGAAAGGTTCAATTTGACTGGGAGGATTTCGCTAGCCATTGCGGAGGTATTACCTCACGAGAGCGTAAGTACTCTACTTCCTCCTAAGAAAGGGTAAAGCCCGGGAAGAGGGCTAATGTATGCAAATGTGCGTGAAGTGTGTGTTGACGGAACAATGTTTTTATTTAATGTTTATTTTCTACTAAGATCTCTTAAGCAAATTCTAAGACAACCTAAAACTAAGTATTGGCCTGACTCTCTTAAGTCCCCAGTGGAGTCGCCAAACTGTCATAACGTATTAAGCTTTAGAGAAAAACCTAATAGCTAGACACAAAGACATGGAGTCGCCACCAACCATCCTAACCTAGGTGTGATTGGTCACCTATTCAAACTAAGGATAAAGCTTGATCTACATTCAAAAACACTAGGGTTCGGGAGTACAGTTACGTGTAGGGAAGGATTAGCACCCCTACAACGCATATCCTAAAATGGTACCAACTAGTTTTAGGTTATCTTTACAATTTGCTTTGAGTTCATATTAATTTCGATATACTTATGTATTGGGAAAATTTCTAAGATTTTTCCATCAATTTGGCTCCAACCTTAGAAATTCCCCTCACCTCAAGATATTCAAGGAGTCTCAATTGACTTTCTTGAATTCCATCGTCGGATCAATTAAATAATTTATTAAAATCTTATTCTTTTTAACTTTGGCTCTAATTTCGACTATATATTAATCTCTATATTTTTTAATCTTATTTCATATTATTTTTATCTATATATTATATTTATTTATTTTATTTATTTAGAGAATAAATATGAATCATGGTTTATTGAAGATTTTCTTAAAAGCGTCCTATCAATTTGGCTCGGCTTAAAAGAAATATTTTCACCTAGAAAATACAATGAGTCCCAATTGACTTTCTTAAAATTTCATCATTGGCATAATTCATACTTTTCTATTTTTATTTCTTATAATTTTTATTCTAAGTTATTTATTTGTTTATATCTATCTAATTTTATTCATATTTCATTTATTATAAATAAACATGAATTACAATTTATTGAAATTCTTTCAGAAGTATTCCATCAATTTGGCTCAACTTAAAAAAGAATCATCTCACTTAGAAATATCCAAGGAGTCTCGATTGACCTTTTTGAAATTTTATCCTTGGTATAATTCATACTTATTTCTTATTTTATTTTTATTGTACTCTTGTCTTCATGTCAAATTTATTTATTTATTTATTCATTCGTTTATTTATTTATCTAATTTTTATTTATATTTATTTAAGCTTAGTCTTTATCTAATTTATATTTTTATTCATTTTATTTATTTATATTTATTTAATCTTAAAATAAATATGAATTATATTTTATTGAAAATTCTCCAAAAAGTATTCCATCAATTTGGCTCAACTTAAGGGAGAATCCCCTCACCTAGAAATTTCAAGGAGTCTCAATTGGCTTTCTTGAAATTTCATCATTGGCATAACTCATATTTACTTCTTTATTTATTTTATTTCTTATAATTTTATCTATTCTTTATATACTTTATTTTATCTTATTTATTTATTCCTTTACGTAATTTCTTTATATTTTCGTATCTTTATCTAATTTATTTTTTATTTTATTTATTAAAAATAAACATGAATTATAATTTATTGAAAATTCTTTCAAAAGTATTCCATCAATTTGGCTCAACTTAAGAAAGATTTTCTTACCTAGAAATTTCCAAGGAGTCTCGATTGACTTTCTTGAAATTTCATCCTCGGTATAATTCATATTTATCTTCTTAATTAATTAGTATTTTATTTAATTTAATTTTATCTTATCGTATCTATCAATTCTTAATTATCCTACATATTTACAATTATTAAATCAATTTAAATTATTATTAAATTACCCAACTATTAAATTATTAAATCAAGTTATTTAATTAAATCACCTTATTATCCAATTGATCAATCAAATAAATCATGTTTATTATTAAATTGATCAATCAAATAAATCATATTTATTACTAAATTAATCAATTAATTAGTTAGTGGAATCATACCTGGACAATATCTTTCTTTTCTGTCTTTGCTAATTTTTCGTTCTTTCCTCCCTTCTTAAACGTCCTTTCCTTTCCTTCAACCTGGTTTCACGTGGCTTTCTTTCCTTCTGTAGTTGGCAGCAGCAAGTGTTTACCAGCGAAGTGGACTAACGAAGCAATGGAGAGGCGGCAGGAGGAAGCAAGTCTGCAACAGTGGACAGAAGCGGGTGCTGCAAGGCTAGGCACGAGCAAGACAGTGTTGCAGCAAGTTTAGATGAGACTGCAAGGCTAGGCACAAGCCACGGCAGGGCAGCAATGGCTGCGGTAGACGCAGAAGCACTGTGAGGAGGATGTCGCGGTAGCAAGGACTTATAGCCAGGGACTGTTCGGTGCAGAGGCTGCGATAGTCTTGATTTGTTTTTTTTTGTTTCAGTCCACGTTCCTTTCTCTCCCGTTCCTTAGTCTCACGTGGCTTGTGAAGGCAACGTTAGCGGCATGCAGCAATGGAGATGAAGCCAAACAGAAACGCAGCAGCAAAGAGGCGACGCCGGCAACAAGGGCTGGGACAACGCAGAGCTGCAATGACAGCAACAAAGTGAGGGCCGTAGCGATGATGGTGCACGTAGGTGGGGACGTTGCAGGCGAGAGTAACACAGCTTGGAACAAAGGCGGTGAAGCTGGCACAAGAAGCGGTAGCGAGGAGTAGTGTTGAAGCGGCAACAGGGCAGCTGGAGACTGGTGAAGTAAGCAGCTATTGGTCGATGTTGATGAAGGCTTCAAGACGGTGCTGGTGTGATGAAGATGATATACAGAGGTGGTGCGCAGGGGATCTTCACACGATGATGGTGCACTGCAGAAGTGGCGTTGCCCTCTCTTTTTCTTTACAGCAGGTTGTGGGGCAAGGCTGAACCAATATGGACTGAGGCAAACAGATGCAAGGCGACGTGGATGGCGTTATGCAGGAAGAGCAGCAGCGAGGGTGGGCGAGGCAATGCTTAGATTGACAACATACACAAATTTTCAACCTAAGAGCCTTCCTGCCAACAGCTATTGCATGTGCTCGTTGGTCGCCTGCCAATAGCTGTTGCATGTGCTCGTTGCTCCCTAAATAAGTGGTAACAAGTAGTTTTGATTCCTTTTAAGCAGCCTCACGAACCAAGCAAATGAAGCACGAACGCAGTGAGGTTGGATGAGGCAAGGGTAGTGGCAGTGCAGTCTCGTACCACCTACAATAAAGGAAGGAACACAAAGAAAGGCTCAGCGGCAAGGGTTCGACGATGAGTGCAGCAAAGGCAAGGACTGGGTTGAAGCCATGGGAACGGCAGCAATAGAGCATGAAGGAAGATGATGAACAATAGGAGAGGCGGCAGCTAGGTTTTTTTTTTTCAGAGCCGAGAGATCTTTTTTTTTCTATTTCTTTTTTTTTGTGTTCCCCTCCCCCCTTTAGGGTTTTTCTTCCCCCTAGCGACTGCCTTTATTTTTTTTTGTATCTTGTTTAAATAGACCTAGGTCTCCTTTTATTTTAGGTAATTCATAAAAACAAAGAATCAATCTTTTTAAGGAAATTTTATATCTCAAGAATCAGATATTAAATCCGATATTAATTCTGATTTTTCTTTCCACCAAATCCAAATTAATTCTTCATCTTTTAATAGTCTCATTTAATTTTACTTTCCTACCAAGATTAATTCTGATTTCATTTCCTTTTTTTTATATATTTTTTTAATCGAAAATAAAAATAAAACTAAAAATAAAATAAAATAAAAAAAATCAAAATAAAAATTTATTTCTAAATCTAAAATAAATATATATAAACTAATTAATTAAAATGTTTGAAAAAGACTCAGACAAAAATGGTGTCTACAACACTCTTTTAAATTTGAATTTTGGTAATTTGATATGTGTAAAAACTATGCTAGAGATTCATATTTGTCAAAATTACCCAAATTTGTTTGAGAAACCACAAACCATGAAATTTCTTGAGCTGCTTCTTAATCTCTGATTCATCCTTGTGACACAAACCAAATTGAAGAAGATGGAGTACCACACCCTTCAATTGCCCAAATTTTGCAATACCTTTTTCCTCTCTCGGTAAAAACACCATGAGCAACCCAAAGTGAAATATGCCAATTCCAACAGTTTTCACTAGTTTGTGGGCATTTTGTAGCAATGTTTTGTTGCCATATGAGTTGTAGAAAAAAAAGCAAAAAAAAAAACAAACAAAAAAAACAAAAAAAGGGAAAAAATGAAAAAGAAAAATTGATTGTGACATCATGCACTCAGGATATTCGAATGATTTCAAACAACACAAAAGAGAGAGAGAGGGGGAAAGAAAGAGAGAAGAAGAAGAAGAAGAATAAGGAACCAAAATTTGAAAATATCCAAGAAATTCAATTCAAAAAAACAAAAAAGCCAGAAAGACAAAATGTTTGAGCCTTTTGGCTCAAGGAAATTTTCGTCGATTTAAGTGACCATGTTTGAAATGACAAATGGCCATCTTTCATCATCCTTTTCACTAATTTGAAATTTATCCATTTGCTACCCTCTTTGAGCTTTATAAATTCTTTCTAAATAAACCTTAACCAAGGATCACCCTTCACATTGGGGGGCACATATACAAAAAACCTTCTCCAAGAGTATGAATGACCAGCCCCAATTCTAATTCAAAATGGTTTATCATGTTAAGGGGCAAATGTTAGGTGAATTAGCTCTACAAGATTTTGATTTCACTCCATAAAGTAAAAAAAAAAGTTTAAAAAAATGAAGAAAAAAAGAAATTGCAAGAAAGAAAAAGAAAAAAAAGAAAAGAGAAAATAAAATGAAGGTGTGGTGAAATAAAAAAGATGAGAACAAATGTCGAGTTAAGCCTTCAAATGATATTAAATGATCCTTGGTTACCACCCTTAAACACATTTTGGGCCTTTTATCCATTCTTGCAGAACCTCGAAACCTAGCCTACATTACATACCATGAAAAGTCCATTTTGATCAAACATGGAAACTTTAAATTAAGGAAATTATTACTTGAAAAACCATTATAACCAATGACACATTTACCTTTTTTCTTCGCCAATATTGCCTTTTGGAAACCCACATACTCATTTTGGATGAATTTTGAATTATTAAGTGCATGATGGAACAATTACAAAAAAAAAAAGAAAAGAAAATGGGGCTTTAGGGTGAAAACCCCAAAAGGGACAGTCTAGAGCAAAAGTGAAAACCTTTTGAGGTCATTCATGGTATTGTCAAGGTCTAACAAGAAGTGACTTTATGAAATAATTTCAATGAGACCCATGACCACCCATAACCCTTAAGAGAACCAAGAATGTCCATTTTGATGATCCATTAAAGGGATTGATATAAAATTTTGAACCTTCTCTCCATTCCCAAATAACTCAACAAAAGCTTGAGCCCATTTTGGCTAGTCTTGACAACTATCAAAATACATAAATTGAAAATTAAAGGTGTCAAATTTTGTTTGCATTCCAAGATAAACTTTTTTGCAAAACCATGATTTGCAAGGAATTCATCATTTTTTGAAAAACTTGTGTTTCATTTGTGAGCCCGAATGAAAGAACATTCATTCCCTTCTTTACTGAGTTGTGAGCTTTTTCTTGATGAACTGGATATTGATCAGTGAAACCACTCAATCCATCTAATGAGGAAAAATTTTCATTCCCTCCATACAAATCTTAATAATGGTCACCGACTTTCAAGAGACTCAAATATCACGTATTTTGTTGAAATGATAATTCTTTGTTGCATTTGTGTTTAACTTTCTTTGGTCATAGTTATGTGGGGCAATCTTGTAAAATTAAAAAGTTTTGGCTAGACAGATATTTTTTCAAAAATGAAAACTATTTATCTTTTGAATATGAAAATGGGAAGAATGCTTGAGGCAATTTTGTTTGAAAATTTTTCAATTGCTAATCAAATCTTGATGGTGTTTCAAGCAAAAATGAGAGAATTCAACAATTATTGTGAGGCAGGGATTTTTTATGCTATTTTGGGGCAATTGTGATTGAGGAAGTTTTGACGGTGTTTTCAAAAGAAAACAAAAAGGGTTTGATAATTATTGTTAGGAAAAGAATTTCTTGTGCCATTTTGGGAAAATTTTTGTTAAGAAAAATTTTGTTTGTAAAATGAATTCTTATGGTGTTTTAAAAAGTAATGTGATGATTGTCATGGGGCAACCCTTTGTTGCACAGGTACAAAAATGGCTTCAAGTGATGAGACAAATACTTTAAAGTAATATAGATGAGAAAGTGGAAATGAAAAGGTTTTGGTCAACAAGAAGAGAAAATCGAAAGAAAATTTTGGATAATTGCATTTGCATGAAACATTTACAATTGCATCTTGATAGAATTCATTTGCATTTGCATCATGACAAAAGTTGTCTATATCTAAATCATAATAGTTGGTTATTCATTAGCATCATTGATAAAGAAATTTGCATTGGCATTGTTGATATTGTATTTGCATTTGCATTTGCATCAGTGATCATTGCATCCGCCAAACATTGAAAATGTGAATATATGAGTTTTTGGATTGAAAAAATTAATTTAAAAAAGAGAAGAAAAAGAAAAAAGAAAAAATTTGAAAAAAAAAGGAAAAAAAAGAAAGAGGAAAAAAGATCATTAACATCATTGATAAAGAAATTTACATTGGCATTGTTGATATTGCATTTGCATCAGTGATCATTGCATCTACCAAACATTGAAAAATGTGAATATAGGAGTTTTTGGATTGAAAAAATTAATTTAAAAAAAAAGAGAAGAAAAAGAAAAAAAGGAAAAAAGAAAGAAGAAAAATGAAAAAAAAAAGAAGGATGAAAGAGATAAAAAGAAATTTCTTGTTGAAAATAATTAGGTGATGAAGATGTAGTTCAAAAAGAAAAGAAGAGATTTATTTCAAACACATAAAAGAAAAGGTAATATATAAAAAAAAGATTTTTGGAAAGTGGGAAAGTCAAATGAAGAAGAAGAAAAAAAATAAGAAAAGGTAAGTAGAATATTTGAAAAGATGAAAAACAATGAAGAGAGTTTTCACATTGGGAATATTTTAAGAATACTTGAAATGAAAGGTTAAGAGCTTTTAAGATGAATGCACAAGTCAATGATTCTTGATTTTAAATTTTTAGAAAGTGAGAATTCCAAATGTGAGGGAAGACTATTCTAAAAAAAAAAAGTGTTTGTGAGCATGAGATGAGAATTCAAGCCCAATGTAACTGGCACTGTTCTGAGGTTTTAAGCCCAGTAAAGTTGGCACCCAAAATGAAAACTTAAGCCCAACATAGCTGGCACCTAGATGAGGTTAAGCCCGATGTAGTTGGCACCGTTGTGTGGTATTAAGCCTAGCAAAATCGGCACATTATGAGATGAAATTGTTAAGCCCAGTAAAGTTGGCATCCAAAATGAAAACTTAAGCCCAACGTAGCTGGCACCTAGATGAGGTTAAGCCCGATGTAGTTGGCACTGTTGTGTGGTATTAAGCCCAGCGAAATCGGCACATTATGAGATGAAATTGTTAATCCCAGTAAAGTTGGCACCCAAAATGAAAACTTAAGCCCAACGTAGCTGGCACCTAGATAAGGTTAAGCCCAATGTAGTTGGCACTGTTGTGTGGTATTAAGCCCAACAAAATCGGCACATTATGTGATGAAAATTTTCGAACAAAATTTCAAATGTCAATCTCCAAGTTAAAATTCTAGATGTGAATCTCCGAATCAAATCTTTGGATGTGAATCTCCAAACCAAATCAAAATTTCAAAATTTCGGATGTGAATCTCTGAATTAAAATTTTGGGTGTGCATCCCCAAGTCAAAATTTTGGGTGTGAAACCCTAAGTCAAATTTTTGGATGTGAATCTCCAAATCAAATTTTCAAAAGTTTGGGTGTGAATCCCCAAGTTAAAATTTTGGATGTGAATCTCCAAATCAAATCACAAATTTCAAGACCTCCGGGCACCAATTACAAGTCCTCCGGGCACAAAATATAAGTCCTCCGGGCACAATTCTTAGTCCTCCGGGCACAATTCTAAGTCCTCCAGGCATAATTCTAAGTCCTCCGGGCATAATTACAAATCCTTCGGGCATAATTCTAAGACCTCCGGGCACAATTCTAAGTCCTCCGAGCACACTCTCAAGTCCTCCGGGCACCAATTTTAAACTTTTCAAGAAAATTTCAAGTCCTCCAGGCAAAATTTTTAAAGTTTCAATGCCTCTGCTGCAAGATGAGCACTTTTCAGAAAAGGAATTTAATTCCTCCGGACACAAATCATAAGACCTCCGGGCACAAATTCTAAGTCCTCCGAGCAAAATTTTTAAAGTTTCATTGCCTTTGCTGCAAGAGGAGCACATTTCAGGAATAATTTTAAAGTTTCATTGCCTCTACTGAAAGAGGAGCACATTTTCAGAAAAAATTTAAAGTTTCATCGCCTTTGCTGCAAGAGGAGCACATTTCAGGAAGAATTTTTAAAGTTTCATCGCCTCTGTTGCAAGAGGAGCACATTTCAAGAAGAATTTTTAAAGTTTCATTGCCTCTGCTGCAAAAGGAGCACATTTCAGAAAAAAATTTTAAAGTTTCATCACCTCTGTTGCAAGAGAAGCACATTTCAAGAAGAATTTTTAAAGTTTCATTGCCTCTGCTGCAAGGGGAGCACATTTCAGAAGAAATTTAAAGTTTCATTGCCTCTGCTGCAAGAGGAGCACATTCCAGGAAGGAATTTAAAGTTTCATGGCCTCTGTTGCAAGAGGAGCACATTTCAAAAAAAAAAGAAGAAAAAAGAAAAATTTTAAAGTTTCATTGCCTCTGCTGCAAAAGTAGCAAATTACAAAAAGGAATTTAAAGTTTCATTGCCTCTGTTGCAAGAGGAGCACATTTAAGAAGAAATTTAAAGTTTCATTGCCTCTGTTGCAAGAGGAGCACATTTAAAAAAAATGCCAAAAAAACAAAAAAAAACAAAAAAAACTATTAATTAAAGTTTCATTGCCTCTACTGCAAGAGGAGCACATTTCAGGAAAAATTTTAAGTTTCATAGCCTCTGCTGCAAAAGGAACATATTCCAAAAAAAAAATTTTAAGTTTCATCGCTTCTGTTGCAAGAAGAGCACATTTAAAAAAAAACGAATGAAAATGAAAAAAAAAAGAAGAAAAGAAAGAAAGAAAAAAGAAAGAGATTAGGTTATAAGCCGGACAAAATTAGTGTGTCTATTGTCTTTGCTCTATTCCTAATTCTCAGCAATGAGCAAAGAGGGGCAGTTGTTGACACCTAATTTTGTTCCATTTTTGTTATTATTATTGTTATTATATATTCTATTTATTATTGTTATTATTATTTGTTTTTTTATTTTTATTTTTATTATTATTATCCTTTATTTATTATTATTATTATTATTATTATTATTATTTATTTTATTTTATTTTTTTGTTTTGTTGTCCATCAACTACTGTCCATCAGTTACTGCCGCTACCAACCCCATACCAGACTCCCTCTAAAAACCCCATCTGCAGCCAACATCCAGGGGGCTTCACCATCTTTGGCTTACCAGCATCATCCTCACCCAACCGAGCCCCCTAATCCTCTCCCATTCAACCCTCACCGAGAGCCCAGACAACCACCCCTCACCAATAACGAACCCTCAAACCACCATCCACACCACCTCAGCACCTAAACCACCACCCACACTACCCTAACACCACCTTCACCACCCATGACCCGAAACCCTTAACATCATCTTCACTACCCGAACCAACCCTCTGCCTTAGCCGCATCACCGAGACACCGTTCTCACCACCAAAACCCCCAACCACCAACACCAGAAAACCAAATTCGAGACCCTTAGGATCTCAGATCTGGAAACCCTAGATCTAACACGTAAACCCCTATCACTTGCAAAAAAAGAAACAAACCACAACAAAATCATAACCAGATCCAACAAACAAAAACACAAAACAAAACAAAAAAGGGGGAAAGGCTTTCGGAAGTAGTCAGATCCGTGAGGTTGGGAGTGTTTTCGAGGGAAACGAACCCCAGATCTGAGAAGAGGAAGGTGAGAGGAGTGTTTTAGGTTTACGGGGAGTAACACCGGCGACCGACGTACGGCGGTGCACCGCGATCGGCACGGTGGCAGCCGTTCAGAGAAGAAGAGGCAGAGAGGATTTTTCAGAGGGTTTTTGGAGTTTTTTTTGGGAGAAATCTGGTGAAATAAAGGAAGAAAAAAAAATGGGGCTATTTATAAAGCACTAAAACAATGCGTTTTGACCGGCCAACCCGCGTGCCACCCGCGACCTGACTCGACCTGAGATCCGCGCAACCCGCCTCTGCCACCTGCGCGCTGACCCGGTTCCTGACCCGCTTCGCCTCACCCGGATCCAACATGTGCCAGCCCATTTCGCTTCAGGCCCAACTCCCATTTCAAGGCCCAATCAGCAGCCTTCAAGCCCACTTCTACTTGGATTTTGGTCCAATTTGTGGTATATTTTTGTTATTAAATTTAATTGATTTTTATTGCTATTTTATTTATTATTTCTCATGCATGTTTATAAAAAAATAAAAAATAATAAAATAAAAAATAATAAAAAAAAGTTTATGTATTATTGTTATTTATTTTTGCTTATTTAAATAATAAGGAAAAATATAACTTTAATTATTTTTTATTTTAGAAAAGATAAATAATTGTCCAATGATAGGATGTCATGAAACTCAAAAGTAGTGATTTCTTGACTGATCCCTAGGTGAGAAGAGTCTACTAAATGTTACTAGAGTATTGGGATATTTAGTATGATTTTTCAATAATTTCAATTTTTATTAAAAATGAAAATAAATAATTTATTTTTATATAAAAAAAGAAAAATAAATAATGAAATTTAATAATTAAATAATGGTCCGATGATGGGATGTTGTGAAACTCACAAGTAGTGATTTCTTAACTGATCCCTAGGTGAGAGAAGTTCACTAAGTGTTACCAGAGTATTGGGATACTTAGTGCAAATTTTTCAATAATAAAAATTTTTATTTAAAATAAATAAAGAAATATTTATATAAAAAATTAAAAAATTCATTTGCATCATTCATAATCTGTTTGCATCATATGCATTCATAATAATTTTTGAAGCGAGTGTGAATCTTTCGATGATGAGATTCTATAGAACTCACAAGTAGTGATTCTTAAGAAATCTCTAAGTGAGGAAAATTATTCCAAATGTTACCAGAGTATTGGGATATTTGATTTAATTTTTCAATACAAAAAGGTTCACATTCACTTTTGAAAAATAAAATTTAACTTTTTAAAATAAAACAAAATAAATTTACAAATAAAAAATGATTTGAATAAAAATTGATTGCAATAAAATAAGAATTATTTTTAAATGTTAAATTAAGACCATTTTATTAAAACCAAAGGATAACACATAATTACAATGGTACCGTTTTTTAACGGGCGTCGTGGGGGTGCTAATCCTTCCCCACGCGTAACCGTACTCCCGAATCTGATTTTGTTTTCGCAAACTAAAAATTATCTTTTTAATAAACTTAATTAATTTTGAGATTTTGTTAAAAAGATAAATATTTTTAGGTGACCAATCACACCTAAACAAAAAGATTGGTGACGACTTCCTTTGTTTTTAAATGTTTTCAAAATCGTTGAGCGCGAAACCGTGACGACAATTACCTTGTGACTTCGATCTTGCGCTACGGTAAGAAAGTCTATCAGAAAAGAAAATATTTTATTGATAATGGAAAAGTTTTAAGTAAGATGAACTTGGATTGGAATAAAAATGTTATATTAGAACCACAATATACATATACTTCCATCTGTAGGAATAATTTAAGAAAAAAAATTCATGGTAATAAAATTATTGGGTACCATGTGTTTAATTTAGCAATTTGTGCACTAATATCGTGTCTGTTTTATATTGAATCATGTAAAACACGAATATTATCGTATCAAAATTTGTATCTAACATATCATATATTTATTAAGTCTAATATGAACTTCAAAAGCGTTGAGCAAAGGCCAAGAGCCCAATTCACTAAAAACAAAGTGTAGCCTCCCAAGTTGTCAGCCACAAAGCAATTAGAAGCAAATGATTTTCTCAGAGAAACCATCTGAATAACAAAACTCTCAGAGAAACTACCTGAATAACAGAATCAGTAAGAAGGGAACATATGGCATTCTCTACCTAATTCTTTTTTAGTTAAATAATTTAGTTAAATAAAAATGGGGGCAGGATGGCTAACCCACCACCCGAGCAGGACTCACACAGGATGTTCACTTCACCAGGAGCCACTGACACTCGAATCCACAACATGGAACAACTAAGTTTAACGAGTTACCAGCTAAACCCACCCAGAGACGGCATTCTCTACCTAATTGGTCGTGGCAGACTCGAAGGTGGATAATCAATCTCAAGGCACGAGATCCAAGGCAATTTAAGTACTATAAAAAGGGGTTGAAGGTTCACTAAAAGGGATTGGCATTTTTATCCTCATAAACTTCTTCAAAATCCTTTCGTCTCAAGTTTGCTCTACTCTCTGTTTTATTCTTTTCTTATTTCCTTCACCTTATATGAGATACACACGAACTTGAGTGTCGAAGTGTCACTGGAATGTCAAACTTCGGTGCTCCTTGATCTTACTCTATTTTGCAGGCTTTTTCAGCTCTCGTCATCTGCTAAGAATCCACCTTCATCATTGTAGACATCAAGAAGACCAAATCGATATTTCAACTTTTACTAAATCCGTAAATATTTTTTATAGAACTATTAATTTATGTTATTTTTATGTCATGTTATCCCATTATGTGCAGAATTATTAAGTCTACGTATGCCTCAAGCCAAACCGGATTCTGTTTCTGATATTTCGTGTAAACTTATTGCTAGTATAATTTGGAGTCACAGAAATCCAAGTGGCATTTTTTTTAGTCTGAAAGTCATTCTAACGTCTCTTCCCGGGAAAGTTAACCGTTAAATTCCCTGGCAATTCAAAATTTCCGTAAGACGAAGGTCTCAAAACCTTCCAAAAACAAAATCCCTTTGCGCAAAACCTTTCTCATCCTTTCCTTTGCACGGACGATAACGATGTGAACAGAGAGCGGGGAAAGCCAAAGCAGCATCTTTACCGGTAAAACATCTAGTACCAAAGAAAGCAAAACCCAGAAAGACAGAATTGCTTTATGCAATCCGACAAAGCCATACTTTTCCGCTAATCTTGGTGCATAAATATACGTTGTTTCCATAATAATGATTTCTTAATCATTCAAAATAAACAAAATTTCTAAAAACCAGAAGGAGATTATGTCTCTAAGCCCACCCAGATCAAGGGTCATTGACACCAGTGGCACCAATGCTACCAGTGGAACCGATGCTACCGATGGCACCAATGCTACCAGTGGAACCAATGCTACCGATGGCACCAATGCTGCAGATGGCACCGAAGGCACCAATGCTGCAGCCCCAGGGAGAAACTACCAGCGTTACTGGTGCTACCAGTGTCATCAATATGTCCAGATAGCCACTAGTACAAATCCTTCAGAGATCATCTGCCCTCGCTGTTCTGGGCAGTTCGTTTGTGAGATGGAAATCAGCAGGCCAAGGGGGTTTGTTCATTTCACTGCTTTTGATCCCTCTCCCGAAGCTCGTATGTTTGAAGCACTTTCTCTCCTCATGGACCCTCCAATCAGGCTATTCAATCTTGATAATTCTGACAATCAAGAACCTCAAGGCTGGCCTTTGCTCAGGCGTCCGAACAATTTACTAGACCTTGAATCTGAAAACAGGGCCCGTGAGCGTCGCCGCAGGCGCAGAAGCCGTAGTTTCGATGGAAGTGAAAATAGAGAACAAGAACCCGAAGCTCTGCGTCGTCCCTGGGATTGGATTGTCGTTACACCCGTGGGCCCTTTTGCTCCAGGCCGAGCTGATCCGACATTGCCACAAGAAATCCCTGCGCGCCCTGCTCTTGATCTGAGAAACTTCTTTTTCGGGCCAGGGCTGAATGAGTTGATCGAGCAACTAACACAAAATGACCGTCCGGGAGCACCCCCTGCTCCGGAGTCAGCAATCGATGCAATTCCGACTGTGAAGATCACGGAAGCGCATCTGAGCGACGATTCGCAATGTCCAGTTTGTAAGGAGGAACTCAAGGTTGGTGGAGAGGCAAGGAAGCTGCCTTGTAACCATATCTACCACAGTGACTGCATAGTGCCTTGGTTAAGGCTTCACAATTCCTGTCCTGTTTGCCGCCAAGAGTTGTCCGTTAACATTGAGGAACAACCATCTAGTAGTGAGTATTTCTCTGAACCCGAGGCTACTTCGAGAGAAGGCAGAAGATGTTGGAGGCTTAGGCAGCTGGCTAGTAATTTGTGGCCTTTCCGTCGAAGGTATCAGAGAGTTAATCCAAGTGACACTGTTGGTTCTTCTACTTCTCCTGGTAATGAAATTTGATTTTCAGCGGTTTCATTTTATGCATTCAATATGATTTATATATCGTGTTAAATAAGATTGCCATCTGTTTGCCGGTTCATCCTTACAATTGATGCAGATTCGACCTGAATTTGATGTAGTTTTGAAAAAGCACTCTTCCGCAAAGATGATACAGATTGCTTAGCAAACATTAGAGAATCTTAGAAGCTGAGAACAATTTAACTTCATCATGCAACCATTTATGTACATCAAAATTTAATTGCTCCGATCTGAATAAATAACATTAGCTTAGTGTACAATTTTGCTGCTCTTGGACACTGAACTCTTTAATTTTTCCAGCAGTTGAATCAAGGTCGCAACGTTGCGGTATTCTTTAGATTATATGCAGCTGTTCTTGCAACTCGCAATTCATGTGAAGTTTGTAAAACATGCTTGTTAGGAATGCAAAGTGTGTGAATTACATAAAGAAGGGCAGTACTGGGGAATAAGGAAAGCTGTGATATTCCATTTCTCACTGACATATTTATTCATGTTTACTGTTTATAATCTCAGACATTTCAAATTTTAGTAATTTATTCAGTTTCCATGGCTCCGCTTGCATTACGGTTTTTAGGAGAATGTCATGTCATTTCTCTCATGAAGGCCAGCAGCTGCTACCATGGCCTTTCACTCTCTAATCCTGTTCTAATGTAAATTAAAGGCTCTCTAAAATCTCTAAATGCCGCAGAAACAGGTTATTTATCTATCTCAAAAGCACGTATGTCTGAATTGAAAATTCACACAATCGTTTGCCAGGAAAATGGTACTATAATTAACAAAATCAAGATGCTAATTAAATAGCCATCCGAAAACTACCTGTTAATAATGTACTCAATTGACATGAACAATGCAATCAATCTTATCTGATCGAAAAAATGGTCCCAGGGAGTTGAGCCATCACAAACAAGTTCAAAGACGCTTGGGTTGATAGCAAGTACCGGCATAAAACCCTTCTGTATATGCTGTGTTCTTGAATATTGTCTGCAATGTAAAGACACCATTTTCATTAGAATAAATTTATGAAATACATGCCACTTATGGGTCGTATCACTAGATCCTATTATTATACGTAGCCATGCAAAAATTTTAAACACCCTAACTGTTTCTTTAGGTTTATTCAAAAAGAAAAGGGAAAAGAGACGATTTTTTTTGGCAGGGGAATTGTAAATACTAAATAATAAAGGAAATGTTTAACTGTTACCACAGGGTACTTACAGCAAGGTTCTTTAAATCTTCTGTAAGACATTTTTTAATATTGTTTGCTACTTCAGCTCCAAGCTGTCCGCCATGTTGCTTGATTGAATCCTCTGAAATCTGTATTTGTTTCATAAGTGCAAGGTAAAAAAAAACCATCAAGATTGACATTGACCAAACTATTACATTTAGCTTACTTCTGAAAGCAGCAAGGCAGATGCTCTATCCAGAAGCTCTTCCACAAATTTCCCAGCATCTGCAGAAGGAATTGATGGCTGCACACCGTTGACTGATTTCTCCTTAACATTTTGCACATTACCAGACGGCTTAAGAGCTTTGGCTACATCAGGAGTAGAAATGGTTATTATTTAGACCAAATTGAATCCTACATCACTCGGTAATCAATTGCAGAGCTAGACACTCAATTGTTATGCAAACAATATTATACTTCTCAAATTTACAACACCAATAATATTTTTTTCATTTCCTAGATGAAAATGACAACCAGTTTTACACCTAACAAGAAACAGATTCCCGATGGGAGATTGGCAGCATTACTTTGCTACCACTTACATTAAATCACCATCCTGATCAAATGAAAATAAAAATTTTCTCAACCTTATCAAATTTTCAACTAAGTCCATTACCATTTTCTTGATGCAGAACTTGGTCATACTTATCATAATCTTATTTAAACAAGCAGATCATATATCTTCTCTACTAGGTTTCAGGACATCATAAGTTGAAAACCATTAAATTTAGCATCTTTGTGCCAAAGTTGCCCTACAGATACCGACACATTCCAGTGATTAGTATGGCAGCTACTGCTATTATTCATTTTGCCTACCAAACTGCTAGTCTATAAGCAAAAAGGTAGGCTAACCCTCAGAACCCAAAACAGGTATCAGTCATGGGATCCAATAGAAATGGCGGAACAGTTAACAAGATTTCAAGCCTGTCAAATCCTGAACACAATAGTTACTGGTTCAATAAAATGAAGCACTAGATAAACTTAGTTTTACTTTTCCCAGAATGTTACAATAGGAACAAAATTCAGGAATCTGTAACTTGGGCAGAGAATCTTATAGAAGAACTGTGTAGTAAATGACAACTTGTCTAGATAAATTACCTGTAACCGCTGCAGAATTATCACCCGCACTAATATTATTTCCAGTAGAATCTTGTGAAGGTGCTTTTTCAGGAAGATCTGGCAGAACTGTGGAACCCGATGGAACAAAAGCAGCTAGATCAGGAGGTTGATCTTTCCCTACAGCAGGGTTAGCCTAAAAATAATAAACTGATATTAGATTAGCTAATTTGAAAATTCATTACTGTTGAAATGAGACACTAAGAAAATTAAAATCACCTCCAAATCAACGTAAGATGGTTCTCTCCCAGTTGATTTAAGAAACTTGTCAAGACCATGGGCATTAACAGCTGGGAATAAATAAATTAGGATTTAGTCCAATAGGCACCAAAAAGATAAAATTTTAGAACCAAGTTATATAGATTAATATTGACTAAGTTTCTCATTAATTTCCAGTTAAATAAAGCCAAAGCCTAGTAAACCAGTCCCCTTTTTTCTATCACAGGAGTTCAATAAATTAAATTGCATACACCATGACACTTCAAGCATTCATACTTGTAACAAATTAACTGAAAGGAAGGTCAAAAAAGGCAGAACCAAGAATCAAATTGATGGTTCAGCTAAATTAGCATTTTCTATAATTTTAATTACCAAAACCCTATAAAGCAGAACAATGTCATGTAGGCCTTTGTCGTCCATATAGAAAGCCAATTAGGTTAAAACAATGCTAAAACATAAGATATTTACTTTTCAACAGGCAGTTTTTTACAAAAATATTCCATCTTTTTAATTGGAACAAAGCTTGTATCATTCAACATACTTGGTCTTCACAAACTCAGGTCTGATCACTTTGGATTGCATAGATTGAGGAATATGTTCTCAAAGGAAGGACTTTTTGGCAGGTGTTTGAACCCAAAACACTAGTTGGAGTTGGAGGAAATTGCTCAAGCTAAGGCAGATTGCAAATCAGTTCACACGATGGCAAGGTGGGAGTCAGTTTGGAAGTTTCCTGGTTCTAAATACTAAGTGACTTAAGTTTTGAACGAGTTCAGGCTCACACAGCTAAGAGTTGGTTGGGATAAGCTACTGTGGTTTACTTACCAGTTACCACAATCCTAAGCATGCAGTTATTTCCTAGATCACGTCCTCAATAGGTTATCTAATAAGGATGGGCTGTTCTCTAGGGAAGTTAATGGTGATTGCGTATTATGCCACTCAATCAAAGAATCACAAGACCACATATTCTTTAATGTGATTTAATGTTCTTTAATGTGATTTCTCCAAATGGATATGGAAGAAGATTTCACATCTTTATACGCTTAATAGAAAAGTGGCAAACTAGGAGAAGGAGCTGAGATAAACAGTCAAAAAGTTAAAAGGGCAAATCCTTAATTTCCATTATATTAAGAATTGCTTGGGGCCCTTATATTTATCACATGTGAAAGGAGAGGCATAATAGAATATATAGACACTTGCAGGAGTCTGCCATGCAAACTCTTGGTCAAATTAAGGAGATTGTCAGATTGAGACTGACAGAATTGAAGCATGTTGAAGCGAAATATGCATATAGAGACCTAAGTATTGCATGAGCCTTAAACAATTCTATTTTTGATGTATGATATTTTTTATTTACTAGCTTAACTGTTAGGACAGTGTTTGATGTAGCACACAGCCACTTGGGATGCATAAAACTATTTAATTTTCAAAAAAAAAAATCCATCTTTGAAATAATATACTACACCACTCGATTCATTGTAGGTAACTAATTAAAGCATGAGAATGAATTCAAAAGAGGAGGATGTGAACATATCCTGTTGAAGTAAGGTGACAAAAAGTTGTATATTCTTTTTTCTTACAGATTGACATGTCATTGGAGAGTGGGTGAAAGAAGCAACGCTCTTGAGTTTTGAATCCTTTATCCAACAATAGCGAGACATGACTTCAGAAAACAACAAAACAGAAAATTAACACTAAAAATAAAATGAAGAAACTGTCAAAAAAGTAAGTAATCTTTACAAGTAACCAAATAGACAGACTCTAACAGAGAGATAAGAGAAGGTAAAAGGGGCAGGGCAGCACTTCCATGTAAGATGTAAAGAAACCACACTAAAATTTTCGCCTAATGATCAACAGAAGTTTTTGCAGTGTTCTTTACATTATTTATCTTTTTTTCACTTTGGCAAAGCCACTTTAGCAAAAGATACTAAGACATCAATAGGAAGGAAAAAAAAACTAATCCAATCATCTCATTTCAAAGCTACCTTGACATTTTCAAAAGCAAAGGTAGCATCATGAGGCACACTTCTTGAGAAAAAGAAGAAAAACATGACAAAATTTTTTAAAATTACTTGCAAAAAGTCTAATAATGTGCATCCATGATTTAAGTCCCTTTAAAGATGAAATTCGACATCGCATAATACCACATGAACATTAATGTGTATGCATAAATGGGGACTCTACAAATTAACGCCTTGTTGTCTTAATTACAACAACCAAAGACAAACACAGGAACTAAAAGATTCAAGGACTTCCCTTCTAGCGTATGCAGTCAGCTAAATTACTGAATCGTCGAAAATAATGCTCCATGTACTTTTCAGCACTAGAATGAAAGTAAAATTCAAAGCCTGAAGGAAATAAAACTTAAATGGATACCTTGCAGATTCATTTATTACAGCAAATGGAGTAACACATCCAAGCGGTACCTTAAAAAGTAGAAAACAGAAGCAACAACATAAAATAGTGAATTACAATCTTGCTGTCATATATACAGTGTGTGTGTGTGTTTAACATCATTAGTGAAAAGAGAAAAAAAAGAAGCAACAACATAAATTATTGAAATACAAACTTGCTATCATATATTTCACAATCATTAGTGAAAATATACTTAACACTTATTACCTATTTCTTTAAGAAAAGAAAAAGAATAATATCATTTGATAAATAAGTTGTCTTTTTCCTTATATCCTTGTAAATTGGATGAAGGAATAAATTTTAAACATTATAATAGATTTTAGAAAATAAATAAGCTGTTAAAAGAAATATGCTCAAATAATTAGAGTAGATTCAGTAGAACAATAAAAAAAAAGCAGGCAAAGACTTCTGTACTAAATCCATATGCTTAGTCATAATACAATCTCAGAAATTTTTGCACCAAACAAGTTTAAAATAATGCATACACGCACCTGAAGTATCTCACCCAATGCCTCTTCTGGAGCCATTCTTACACCACCTTTTCCTAAACCAAGCCTCTGTGATAAAACTGCATAGATTTGGAGCCACACAAAACTCTTATTAACATCTCAAATTTACCATGTTGAGACTAACATGTGAGACTAATAAACTATTTCCATGCACCATACAAAAAGACTACAAAAATTCAAGCGGGGAAGAAAGTATGTACCTTTCATATCTACTTTTGTATCCGCAAGGGCAGAGACAATATAATATCTATGCTTTTTGTCCTGCATGGATAATCATAAATAATCGATTGGAAACAATGCCAAGATTCATTCAGTGTAGAAATCCAAGTGAAAATATACAAAATCTTATATTATACCTTCAAGAACAGGTTTTTGCTCAGTGCACCTCCCATATTACCAACATATTTTGCCTGATGAGAAGAAATATTCTAGTATTAGAATACATGAAATGCATGTGTGTTCAAAAGGGATTCATGAGCCAAGTTTAGAACTTTTTTTTACCTGAGCTTCAACGGTCAAAACTACGGGATGTTCATACTGGAAAAAATCTATTTGAAGCTCCTGAAAGGTCCCAATGTAACACATCAGTCACTAAAGAAAATGGTACAAAAGAAAAATAGCTATCATAAACAAAACCAAGGCTATGTCTGTGACTATGTACTCCATTGATGCTAACAGAGCCTCACTTTCTCTCATTAGGGTGTAGAATTGATACAAATTAATTAAATTCAATCATAATCCAATACAAATAGAGATATAGTACTGAACCAAAAACATATAACTAGAAGGGTTACAATTCACAATATTTTCATCTATTCATAGTGGAAATATCTACTAAAGTTCATAGCTTTAGCACAAAAAAACAATATTTTAACTACCTAATTTGGGTTTCAATCCCCTATTTGCTCTATTCCTACTATGACAAATCCAAATTTAAAGCAAAATAATGAAAACCCAAATCAAAACTGAAGCGTAAATAATGAATTCCTAAAAACAGAATGGGTCTTGAAAAGAAGATAATAAAATAGATAAAGATCAAAACTAAAACTTATCCCAAAAATTAAAAAAGAAAACCTTTAAACGAGCAAGCAGTTGGTCCTTTGAATAACCCATTGCTTTCGTCAGAGTCTGTCGAAGCTGAAATGAACGAGAAAAACAAACAAAATACAAATCAGCGACGAGTTTAGAGTAGGTTTATTTGTTCCTATCAGCACCGAGAAAAGTACCGAATTATATTGGGCTAAAGTTGTTGGGTCATGGACCCAAACTCGGGTAATGTTGGGCTCGTTTGGGCCATGTACACTAAAGAAAGTTGGGCCCAAAAAAAAGAAAAAAAAAAGCAAATAAAATACAATTACTATTTAGTTTCTTTAGAAAGTTCAATAAGAAGTCCAATTTTTTTTATTGACAGATAAAAAAAATCTTATTTTTAACGTTTTATTAATTGAATTATTTTATTTTACATGAAAATGTTCAAAAAATAATAATTTTATTTTATTAAAAAGATAAAGTTTTCATCGTTGAATAAGTCTCAAAATAAATTTTGATTATAAATAGTATTTTTAATAGAACTCCTTTTTTTATACATTGATAATAATACTTTTTTTTATTTTATAAGTAGATTTAATAAACTATTATGTGTCTCATTTTTTTTGGTTACACGTGTCTTATTTTTTTTAGTCCTGAACATATGTCATCTTACTAATTTTCGGTTGTGATATCTGTTAGTATCATTGGGATTGAACCAAGACCGCCTAGCCCAATAGCGGCCTAACACAAGTATGCCTAGTCCACAAGCCACTGATAAGAAACATGACGTGACTATGAACCCAATAAGCTATAAACCCAAGATCTCTTTGTTAAGTAATAAGAGTTTACGTGCAATAACTGCCCACTCTCTTGCGTAACTGCCCACTCCTCTATCTATAGGCGCAATCGTCCATTATACGAATATTGGCCCATGTTTTCATGCATTTAGGCATGATTTGTTGCTGCCGTGTATTCAATAGAAAATGAGGGAGCACGTCAGAGAGGTCTATAAAAAGGGAGATCACTTACCAGAGACACGTTCTAATACTTTCCCATCTCAATGAGGTTATTAATGAGAACATGAATGACCAAATAAAAAGGAAAGTGAAAGAAGAAACAAGGGATAAAATAAAGAAGATACGATAAGATAAAGAGAGTACGAAGACAGATGAAAAAATAAGAAAGCATGAGATAGATTGATGAAGAAGAACCTTACTATCGCCACAATTAAGAATGAGGGAGCACGTCAGACAAGTCTATAAACAAGGAGATCATTCACCAGGGACAAATTTGAATACTTTCCCATACTCTTCATATTTTAACACTTTCTAAACTCTCAGCATTCTCAAAACCTTCATTGAGTTAAGCGTCGAAAAAAATCACTGAGAATAACCCCAATAGCCTTTATTTTGCATGTTGATCCAAGAAAGAAGAAGCTTATCTACCATAGAAAAAACCCAACACCTTTTTGACATCAGTAATATCTAAGCATTTCACTAATGGTGCATGAAATTTTTTTTATAATAATTATTTTTACATATTATTGTTTTTCTCACTAATTTAATCAATTTACAAAATTTAAATTTTAAAACAAGTTCTTATATAGTCATATATAACCAATAACTTCACAAATTTCAAGTAAAGAAATTTCTGTTTACCATAATAAAATACTTGGCCGGATAGAAGTATTTGATTGGACTATTGAAGGGGGGGCACAAGGAGTGTGAGGGATTTTTCCTTTTTTATATTTTTTTTTGTAAATCATGGTATTCTTAAATCATATTGGATATGAGATTAATCTCTATTTGTGATTTGTGATTGGTGCTAGCCCAATGGGTGTCTTCATATCATATTAGATATGAAATTAATTTCCACTCGCTCTTCGTGACTGGTGCTAGCCTAAGGAAATTTGACTTGTTATGGATTCGAACACGAGACTTTCTTTATTCAGAAACTCAACGAGCTTTAAATAATAATATTCATAAATTTAATTCATGTAAGAAAAAATTAAATAAAAAAATAAAAAATAATTAAATATCTCAAGTACAATTGAATTTAAGCTTAATAACCAAATATAACATCAACCTTTTATACAATATGGATATAAGCCTAAAACCTTTTAATTTTATTGTAAAAGTCCATAAACTTTTATTTTCACTGTAAATAAGTCCTCAACTTTTTAAAATAATTCAGTTAAGTAAATAAGAAATTAAAGTCTTATATAAGCCCTCAATCATTTTATTTTACTGCAAAATTTTATAATTGGTTTGGATTTAATTACGTTATTTTGAAAGGTTAGAGTTTATACAGTACAATTAAAAGTTAAGGGTTTATTTTCATTTTTTACAAAAGATTAAAAGTATATTTGATCAATTTGATGATCTAAGTCTAGTCTAATTTTCATTTCCTTTCATTTTCAAATCAAATCCATTTATCAATTTTTCTTTATATTCTTTTAGGACAACTATCATGCATAAATTTTTTGGGTATTTTTTAAATAAAAGATTATAAATTATAATAAAATTATCTTGTGAAATTTGATATGGGCCGTGTTGAATCATTATCTCTTCCCTTTTGAACAAAAACGGGTGGATTGATCAATGTAAAAATTTAGGTATTCAGTTTAGTTCATGTACAATTTTTTTTTGGTATATAATCAAATTACTCTTCCTTAATTATAATTAATATTACTTTATTCCTACCAAAAAAAAACTTAATAAGAAAAAAGTTTATAAAAGATTAGATATAGGTTATAGCTTATAGGTCTATCCCCCTACCCCCTTGTTTGCAAATGACACTTTTTCTAGTTTGTCAAATTTTTGCTTAATGTGAAAATATTCAAATTAAAAGTACTTTAATTGTTTTATTAAAAAATATTAAAATTTAAGAAATTGAATGTCATTTGAGAAATTCAAATTCCAGCCAAAAAAAACAAAAAAAGAACAGAGGTTGAACCAAAATAAAATAGCAAAACAAGAAACCAAGAAATTATGTGTAAATCTTATGAATCATGATATGTCGTTTAAAATATAAAGATCTTCATTATTGCCTTCAAAAAAGAAAAAAGGAAACAAAAGCAGTCTTTAATTAAGTAATCACTAATCATGCATGAATTTCTATTTTTTTGGTTAATTAATTACTTTATTTGGCATTGGCTTTGGCATGTATCAAACAACATAAGAAAAATTAACTCTCTAGCTTGCTCACATTAATTCACCCCCTTTCACTATTTGCTTGACCTATTCTGTCTAAAACATTACCAAAAATAGAATAAAACTCAAAATTTGTTAAGTAATATGAAGAATTAAGGACTAGTTTGGATGGATAGTGAGATTGGTTCTGATGAAATTCAAAAAGATAAAATGACAATTGAGTAAGGATTAAAATAATAAAAAATTTATTAAAAAAAGTATACTTTGATAATTTTATTTCAAAATTTTTTTGTCATTTTGCCGAAAATTTCCATTGCACCTCTGCAAACTAGACTTAAATCAATGAAAAATAACGATGATGCTGATCCATTATGAATTAGTATATGCTAAAGTTTACATTTGATGTATTATCAATGTATAAATCTTATATAATGTTATTGAATTATATCATAACACATAATTAATTAATAAATCTAAGAATATTTATTTTTATATACTATTCATTTTCGAATTTATAAACTAATCAAAAGACATTATAATTAACTTGACAGTATATTAAATATAAATCAAATATATTATCATAAAATATTCCAAAAACAAATAATACACTTCACAAAAGAACAACAAATATTTGTTTTTGGACAATTGCAGTACTCTACATGACAATGGACAAGATTAAATAAGGACATAAATATATTTAGGAATATAGAAATCTCAGGTTGGTTGATGCTCTGAGTCACATTTTCCTTCATAGTCGGGTTGCTACTAAAATCACATGTTCTGTCGCCAAATACCAACTCTAAAAATTGTCCTGTAGGAAATTTCATATTCTTCACTTCAGCAGCAACATCATCTCTTAACAACAAGTGATTGAAAGAGGTAGAAGTAGACTTTTTCTCTAGGTATTTAAACAGGATTCGAATCCTAGAGTCATCATTGTTCGGAGGATTTTACCGTTTACCATTTTCAGTCCAAACAAGATTAATCTTAGACCATAAAACGGATAAAGAAACCTGTGATTAAAAAAAAAAACACATTCATCCCTTCATTGGGACCAGAAAATCCAAAAAGTAGCCTGTAGACCCTCTATCCTATACTCAATATAGAAGAGATGGGGTCCCTTCTCCACAAACAGAGACGAAAGTTAGCAGTATTGCCATGGAAAGGATTAGAGATCAAAGCTTTGAACCCGAATGGGGGACCCAATACAATGTAGAAGAACACAGTTGGGGATAGGGATGGCAATGGGTACCCTATAAACAGGTACTCGGTGCTACCCAATCCGTTTAAGTAGGATTAGGGTAGTGTATAATCGGATTCGGATAGGGTTCGGATACTGAAATTACTACCCGTCAAGGATTAGGGTAGGGTTCGGGTAGTTACCTTAGGGTACCCGCTACCCGAACCCGAATATATAAATAATAATTAATTAATACAATACTTATATTTTTTATATATAAATTATTTATTATTAATGTTTTATTTAATTAAATTAAATCATTATATATTATAATTATGATTTTTAACTTTAATTTATTTTTATGAGTTAAATTAAATTTATTAATATAATGTTTTAATTAAGTTATTCTAAAATTAATTTTAATTTTAAATTTAAAAATCAAACTTTGACTTAATAAACGGGTAGTTAAACGGGTTCGAGTAGTTAAACGGGTTCGGGTAGTTAAACGGGTATTTATATTTTATAGGGTTAGGGTTCGGGTAGCATAAATAAAAATAATCGGGTAGTTAATCGGGTTAAGGTATTATTAAAATTAATCGAGTTCGGGTTCAAGTATCTCAAATCTAACTGGTACCCGACCCGTTTACATCTCTAGTTGGGGACGAGACCCCATACCTTCCATTTCACATGAGGACAAGACATGTGCAATCTTGGCTTCACCTAAATGGTTCACACACTTGATCAGGTTCAAAATATTCGATTTTTATTTACGCGGAAGGGAGAATTGAATCTAAAACTCGAATTTCATACTTATACAATTCGTATTTTAATGATGACGAAATAACCACTTGAAGTAATGTTCACATCCTAAGAATTCGATTTGGCGTATTTACATCTTATCATAAATTAAGGCCCAAGAAAAGAAAGTAGTCTTCTATTGACAATTTAATTACTTAACAGTTTTTGAGACAAAATGAAATTTGGGGAATCATCAGACTTCAGACAGGAGATTACAGTACTGTAAAAGGCAATGTTTATGATTGTTGTTATTTTTTCTATAGGAATATCCAGACCTACAGTTCTTCAGCTTCTAGCATCTGCTTATTCAGGCAATGGCTGGTGGCCAAAAAGGCCATTATCATGCTTGAAATTTGACAATTGGAGATAAATTTATGATTTCTATGTGTAGGAGTTCTAATTACAAATTTCTGGAGAGCCAAAAGTTTGTGACCATTTACAGATTCTGTGTTTTTGCTGTCTGCTTACTGATGAAAGATTGTAAGTTCTTGTCATCCAAAACTAAGATATTTGAAAAAGCTGCATCTCATATACCAACATCGAAATCTACGTTGGATTTGGATGTTGTGGTCCATTAATGAAAATTACTTTGGTTCTTCATGGCGGTAGTGTAAACTGGGAATTTTTTAATAAGAACAGCAGTTTCATATGGTTTCAAGTTTCAACAATCTCTTCAGTTTGTTCCCAGTGAAACAGACATTTTTGACAATAAACAAAATAAACTGGGGGCTCCCACACAGTTTCCAAAGAGCTGTGAAAGTAAATGGAAACATTTAAAAATAAAAATATGTAAAAGATTATTTTTTTTGTACTTATTAAGTTGTTCCATTACAAAGGCAAGATGATCATTGATAACATTGAATATGACACACTTAATTTGCATAACCGATACAAATATAAATTGAATATGTAGAAACCCTTGAGATGCCAAAAAAATGTTTTCATCTCTGTAAGCGGGTTTCTTCTCCTAACTCAATACACTAAAATATGAATTTTGGTCACTGTCAGTAACATCTTCAAGCAACTACTGAAGATCATCAATGAATTGGAATGGACAAAAAGAATGGTGTTATGCCTTGACTTTGAATTTGTTTTTGCCTTAGCAAAAACTCCATAGACGAATGTCGCCTTCCTCATAAAAGTCATCGATCATTGTTGGCGGATCAAATGGGATTACATTGAACATCTGATCAATATACTTGGGAGATTGCAGGGTGTCAAAGGAGGACCATGGTTCCATCAAAGAAATAGGCTCATTGTTAGCCACAAGTGACTGTATGAGTGACACACCATCATCAAGTTGATCATATGGTGAGGAGGACATTGATGGGGAAGAGATGGATGATGAGGATGTGGAGGGAGGAGGTGGAGATATTGGTGGGGTGGTGGCATTGTCAACAAAACTGTTTGCAGCTGCTGCAGCCACTCTTTGTATTGACTTAGGAGACATAATGGTATCAGGAATGTAATGGGAGGATGTAATTGGGAAGTTAAGATTTGCTGAGGAACCTTTGAGGCATAGAAGTGCAGCATCATAGGCTCTAGCAGCTGCTTCTGGTGTTGAATAAGAACCTAACCATATTCTTGTTTTCTGATTTGGAGCCCTAATCTCTGACACCCAAGAGCCCCAGCTCCTCATTCTTACACCCTTGTACTTCTTCTTGCTGGATGATGATGATGTTGGAGATGTTGGTGATATCATTTGCTTGGATGGCTCTGGTTCGATCTTGTGCACAGTCTTCACCATTGGCAAGGAGCTATCAAGAAAGATCAAGCAGTGCAATGGACAGCAGTCTTTAGTTATCAATCAATACTTGGATGAACAAATGGTTTCTTGTTCTTCTGTGAAAGGATGAGGTAAAGAGCTGAATGTGGGGAAAAAGAAGGGTGTTTGCATTTATAGATGGGGGACTTGAGTTTTTAAATTTGGAAGATCCCTTGGTCAATCAGTATGGGTCCACATATGAATATAAAAATGGCTGACAGATATTTCAGCCTTATATAAATGGAAATAGACTATTACTCTCCTGCTCCATGGTAAAGCCCTGGTTTATAAATATTTTCTACCAAACATGTGGAAGAGAAATGCTGTGATTAATAACAGATAACAAGAAATGTCAATTTGCAAACCTCAGCACTCAACCAACTTCAATAAATAGTTTATACATTAACAAATTACAGCTAGAAAGCATTTTTGAATATTTCAATATCACATCATTAATGCATAGACAAGTTATTCATTGGACTTCCTGTAGAAAGATTTAACAGCTAGGAGATCAACAAAAACAATGTAACATGCTATGATTTGAGAGTTGTTAGAAATTAATCAGTCAAATTAATATTGATCTGACTTTTATAGGAGACAGTGGGAAGGACTAACTAAAAAGAAAGTCTACAATTAATTTCCAAATCCATGCTTAGCTGCTGTAACTTCCAATGAAAATAGCACTTGAGTTGAATTGGATATTGTTGAACTCTGGAAACCCATATGAACACATGCACCAGTCAAAGAAAATCTTAATAAAAATTTAAAGTGAAATGGCTGTTTGTAAAATTCCTTGACTTACCTAGCAAGTCACCGCCCACCCCAGTTGACACCCAGCAAATACACAATAAACAAAAAACTTTTCTACCATGGTGTTTATTTTATTATGTTTTACTGATCATGTCATAACTATCCATGGCTAATCAAGTAAGTAAAAAATGGCAAAAACCCTATTGTTTATTTGATAAAGTAATGTGAGATTAGAGGGAAAGCAAGAGAGAGAGAAACATAGGATTCTTCAGAGGCAACTTCCAGGATCTGCAGGGTGCAGGCTTTTTTTAATGAGCTTTTTGGGTGGGCTGTGGAGCATAAAATTGAACACAGCACTCAAGAGATGCAGTCTAAATAGTAAGCCAAAGCCAAAGCCAAAGCCAAAGCCGATACAGTACAGAAAAACAAAACAAAAAGAGTGGAAAAAAAAAGAAAACAGCTGTTGATGCTCTGTCTTGCAGCTCTAAAACCGCGTCTCTCGGTCCTCATACAAACTGAAAGCTCTTTCTCTCTCTCTTTGAAGCATATTCACAGATTACTAATAAATAAATTAAAAGCCTTAGGACACATGATCTCCCAGCCGTTTCATGGTATTTTGCATAGCTGCTTACGCCTGCATGACTTGACTTTCTGCCCATGTTTCTCACTCCTGCTACTCGTTGAACTCTTTTCCTTTTTTGAGAATTTTGACATGAAATTTTTATGTTTTACTCGATACGAATACCATTTTACATTATACGAAAATAAATTATAAACATAAATTGTCAAATTTATCTACCACTCTTTTTTCCTTTTTTTTTTTTTAACTCTTTGAAAAGTACCTCCTGTGGGACACATAAACACGAATTGCCAAATCAATCTGCAGCTCTTTTTTCCTTTTTTTTTTTTACTTTTTGGAAAGTGCCTCCCGTGGGGCACATGCGTCGAAGTTTGAAACAAGCCTTTTCTGGGGACAATATATCCTTTCTAAAGTTGGGGCCTTTGGGCCATATACGTTCAGAGTTGATTAGTTTCACACTTGGTAATGGATGGGATGAGCCAGAGTTTGTGTAGAAACCCACAGCTTTGCTGCAGAGTGTGTTTTGTCAACTTTCCATCACACGGTTGTCGCCATTGTCAGGCAAATGGGCAATGATATGCCTGGCAACGTACAAAAGATTTGCAAGAGAGAGTATATACACTGATATACATTACAAAGTTCCAATTTAAGGGTCATAAAAAGCAGGCTTCTCGTCAGAAGATAACAAAACTGTTTGTAATAACAATGTGGAAACGAGAATACACGTTAACACTCCATTTTGGTCATGACTTTTCTAGTTTCTTCTGCTACTATTTGCTGATCTGCATATGCATTATATTTCATAAAACAAAGGGCCATGAATGATAGATCGAGAGAGAAATCAGTACTATTTTGTACACAGAAATGCTCTTTCCAACGGTATAATTCAAGTGTGAAAACAACAGTGTCGTCAAACCGTACAAATCCTGCTCCTCCTAAACCTCTTTCCTTTCCATTGCCGCCACTTCGGAAAACACAACTGTAAAATCAAGAAGGCATCTCTTTCTTTTATTATGCTATATATTCAATCAGGTACTGCTGTGCTGCTGGTACGCGGATTCGAGATAAGTAACATGCATTTTAAAATAATTTCCCTTCACATGTTCTTGCCATCATTTCTCATTTCTTTATCTCTAATTTGTCAGAAATTTAGGAATGAAACAAGGGCTTAGTTTCTTGGAAATGAGAAGGAAATTTCATTTTCTATGTTGACCTGAGCAGCTGAGCCTGAGCATTGCAGTTTGCAGCAACAAGAGTTTGGCTCAATTCTGGCCTCCGGCCTACCAATAAAACAGCACCGAAGTTGCAACCGGAAATTTTTGTTTACTGATTTTAATGTTTTGGGCAGTGTTATACCAATGAGCTGCTTCAACTGGTCATAGTTCAAGTTTTGGATACGCCATCTTTACTCTTTAATCTTTTTTTCATAGAAGAGACCAAAGCATTGAGATTTACAAAAAAAAAATTGCAACGTGGGAATGAAACCTAATTCTTATAAGAGTCCTCCTTTTAAAAATAGTGAATGTAAAAAGGAAGAAAGTCGGTCACACCATTAATTCACACCATTCACGATCCTTAATTTTTTTAATCCTGTTTTTTTTTTATTTTTTAGTTGTTTCATTTAGATTCTTAAACTTTTATAGTGATTTCAATTTGATCTTTTTAATTTTATGTTGCGTTTCTTTTTTCATTAACAATAAAGAAAAATTTTTCGTTGTCAACAATTTTTTAATCGAGTGGTTAAAGAAAAGTTATAACATATTATAAGATTTGAATTCGAACCCAAATAAAGAAAATATATTCACACGACATTTGGTGTTCAATGTGACATTTGAACATAAATAACCTAGAAATAAGATGCTCAATATTTTTGGTTTTCCATTTTCCCGTAGGATTTCAATCGTTTCTGTATGATATTGATTGATAGTTTTCTTTGTACAATCTTATAAATAAATTACCTCCCACTGCATTTCTACTTGCTTATTTTCATGTGCCAATCACATCCAGTACAATATCTTTCTAATGTAAATGCCAGTACAAGGGCCAAAAATCTTCCTGTCTAGGGCAACTCTGCAGTGCAAGAAACTCTCCTCGTCATATATGGTTAAAGCAGATATACAAATTTGTCCTAAAGCTTTCTATGTCTCATGGACTCACGCTCAGGTCCCTACCTGATATAATTAAACAGCAACGCCATAAATGAAGATTCATGCTTCTTCCCATCTCAAGTCTCTTCGAATATTCTCTCTACATATAAAATTATCCTTAAAAAATTTATTCTCTTCTTGATTGCTTAACTGGCATCGACATTGCCGTACCCCATAACCTTTCCGTACTGGCTGTAACGAGGAAGGTGACAATGAAATGATGAAATCTGCATTAAAAAGGATTCGAGCCTCAGCCAACTGGAAGCAAGAGTGGACCAATGTCAGCTTCTATGAATATTGAAATGGGAAAGTGATGGCATGGCGGTAAGGTGAGCATGGGCGAAAGTGCTAAGAAGGTTTTCAAGGGTTGAAGTATGTTGGATGATAGAGAGGCAAGATCCATGTGGGTTAATGCCTTGGCAAGAATCGAATCCTCTCTCTATCTTTTTATGAGGATTGAGAAACTTCCAGGAAAAAATGGTTCCATGAAACTTTCATTATCAAATCTACAACAACCACCATATCCAGAGTGATGGCTCACGTAATACTCATACTAGATAAGTTGTCCATTTTGGGCCCTGTGATGAATAAACAAATACATAGGGTGGCAGGAGTTGTTGACCTTGAAAGCTAGAGAAAGAAAAAAAGAAAAACCTCCATGGGATTGTAGATATGCTTGTTTAGATGCAGCTGAAAACATGCAGTTCAACAATTCAATTTGTATCATTCATATGGACAAATTTTAGAGGAAGAATGAAAGATGTTAGTCGAGTTAATACAGCTGCATCCCATTGCTGGATCAAATGCAGAGAACTCTGTTTTCTTATAGCAGGAGTTCAACCTTGGGTTTATGTTTGCCAGAGAGATCCATTGTTATTAATTATTTTAATGAATAAATTGGTATGGAAAATACAAGAAGCAAGCTAAGAAAAGGACCCGGAAAATACTACAGCTTGTAACAAGTTGAGGCTTGACGACAGCACAGTATTCATTCAAGAAATGAATGCATCTTTCCTTCTAACAATTTTTTGTTTATGCTTTCACAATCAAGTTCCATGATATTCAGGACATTGACTAATTAACTATTTGTTTTACTAATTATCCTGTTCTTTTTTATCAGCTTGAGTTGTGATAAGAATGCCACATTTTTTTTTTGTTTTTCCGCTGTTGATCAACAACTTTACAGAACATACAATCTAACTTGTAAAAGATCAGGATGTTGATGATTATCCCTTCAGCTGTCTCATTAGTAAGAGGAGGTGTAGTTTTAGCTGGAACACACTGATGCAGGTAGCTCTGATTGGTTGATATTTGTAGTTTTACACCTTGAAATATAATGATTGTAGTTCATGTTACAGCTTGAAATTACCGCATATAGAATAAGACAAGACTTTTCTTTTTGTATTCTTTTGTTTTGAAAAATGTTTTTAACCGTGCCATTTAGTTGTTATTCAGTAAAATCTTAAGCTATTCATAGTTATTGTGCGAAAGATAGTCCTGAAAATATAAGATTAATCATTTCTATGAGTTGGTGACAGAAGGCCAGTCTCCTAATAAACTGCTTACAAGAATTTGGCAATTACAGAGTTTCAAATTCGATCTAAACTAGTTAGAGGCGGCTAAAAGAACTGACTCGCATAAAAGATGCAGTTAACAGAACTCCTAAATCTGAAATGACTAGAACTCAAAATGATCCAATTGTAAAGACTTGTTGAGGCTCGCACTCTAGTTCTATTTGCACAAGAGTCTTTGTCGGAAATGATTCATCTACTTTCTCTGTTCTATTTAGTGATCTAAGCATTGAGAGGCACAATTCTGTTCTTTCACTATTCATCCATACAGATCGAGTGTCACGATCTATACCCAACTATAAGGTATTGTCTGCTTTGACCAATAGGACCTCACGGTTGTGTATTTTTCCAAAAAAAGGCCTCACAGTTGAAGAGTGGTGTGAACACTTAAATATAATACCACACTTTAGTACACATTCAATGTGAGATTCATGGCTCCCTCATGGGATTCTGACATCCTCTTTCACTTCCTTGAGGGCCAACTGTCTTCAGTGGCACATTGCTGGTATTCCAAAGTCGGCTTTGATACTAACTGTCATGGTCTATACCAACTACAAGATATTGTTCGCTTCAACTCATTGGACCTCACAGTTTTATCTTTTTCCCCGAAAGGTGTCTCAAAGTTAAAGGGTGATGTGAACTCTTTGTAGACACCCTATTTTGTCCGGGGTCTTAATTTGTATAAATAATTAATTGGGTTGGATGACATTTGTATTTTAATTTAACAATTTAGAATTAGGCTAGAATTAAATTAGAATTTTTAGATTTAGAATTAACATTAATTAGGAAATTAATATTAAAATAGGATTTAGGAATTAAAAAAAAAGAAAAGAAAAGAGAGAGAAAAGATAAAAAGAAATAAAAATAAAATTAATTTTAGGATTAGATAATTAGGATAATTAGATTTTTTAGGATAATTATATGGATTAATATTAAATTTGATAGAATTAGATTAGGATTAACATAAGAATAAAATAGATAAAATAGGAGATAATTATTAGAATAAGTATAGTTGTATTAGGACTCTGATTAATTTGTGGCTATAAAAAGGATTAAAGCTCAGTGTTTAAGGGACACTCAATCGGATACACAATAAAATATACACAATCAAGCACTCAACCCGAGCACTTCCATCTGTCTGGCGGCTGATCCCTATCTCTATCATTATCATCAATAATCACTGCCGCACCACCATTTCCATCGTTTCTACCTACAAGCCGAGCCACCCTATCCCTGCTGCCTAGCGTCGTTTCCTCGTGCGTCTTTGCTGTGCTGTTGTGCGCTGCCGTTACTCTATTTCTCGTTTCAATCACGTGGAGAAGGAGATAAGGAATATAAGAAGTATAAAAGATAGGCCAAAGGAGGAACACGTATCAGGTTTGTTAATTTAATGAGGTAACTATTTGTGGTAGTCAGTATACTAATTGTTTGCATGATGATTTAACAAGTTTAATATATGAATAATTTGATATTGATTGATATAGTAATATATATTTTAATGAGTGAATTTAAAGATTGATATGAGCTTTAATTAGAGTTTGCATACTAATATACTTGCATGATAATAATAACTTAACTTGATAATTTGAATAATAAAATTTTATATATAATTGATAATTTATTAGATTTGCTTATAGTTTGTATATTTGTGTGGTATGACTTGTTCGCATATGGACTTAGTTTGCATGACTAGTTTGTATGGGTTATAAAATAAAATTTTAAAATTAAATTATAGAGATATAAGAATCTTTAAGAAAAACGAATAAAGATAAATAAATAATAGAATAAAATAGATAGAACAAAAATTAGAAAAAAATAATAAAATCATAAAATTTAGAGATAAGCTGAGATTATTCCGATGATGGAATTCTGAGGTGTCACGAATGGTTGACATTTCAGATTTTCTAGGTGAGGATGTTTTCTATGGGTTTCGCCAGAATGATGGAAAATTCATGGAAGATGTTCAATATTAATATATTCATGTAAGATATTTAATTATTATAAAATTATAACTACTTAATAAAATAAAAAAAAATTATTCCGATGATGGAATTTCGAGTGTCACGAATGGTTGCCATTTTGAAAATTCCTAGGTGAGGATATTTACCCTAGATTTTGCCAGCATGATGGAAGATTTAAGGTAAGTGTTCAATATTAATAATCGATATTGTAGACACCCTATTTTGTCCGGGGTCTTAATTTGTATAAATAAATAATTGGGTTGGGTGACATTTGTATTTTAATTTAACAATTGGGAATTTGGCTAGAATTAAATTAGAATTTTTAGATTTAGAATTAACATTAATTAGGAAATTAAAATAGGATTTAGGAATAAAAAAAAAGAAAAGAGAGAGAAAAGATAAAAAGAAATAAAAATAAAATTAATTTTAGGATTAGATAATTAGGATAATTAGATTTTTTTTAGGATAATTATATGGATTAATATTAAATTTGGTAGAGTTGGATTAGGATTAACATAAGAAGTAAATAAATAAAGTATTAAAAATAAAAGATAATTATTAGAATAAGTATAGTTGTATTAGGACTCTAACAAATTTGTTACTATAAAAAGAGATTAAGGCTTATGATTTAGGGGAAACAAAAAAAAAAGCATCTAAAAAAAAAAGACCTTCCTGATCACCTCGTCACTAGCTTCACAAAACTCCCCCGTATTCAACCCCTGTTTTGTAACCAGTCCGTTTCATCAAAATCTGCCCATACCCATGCACTATCACTAAGTTAACCGCCCCAAACAGCCTGCCATTTTTGCCTTGCTGTCATCGTGTACCTTTACCGCACCAAGCCCGGTAGACGCTTCTCTGCCTGCTGTTTTCACTTCGCCCCTACGCTCTGCCTGATCGAGTTTCATCATCGAGAAGCGCTACCACCTTCTAAACGCTACCCCTGTTACAAGCTGCTGCCCAAGTTTCATCATCAACGGTTGCTGCTGAGAGGAGATATATAGGCAATAAGAGTGAACAAACATCATTGTAAAGGAGAAATTGATATTTGGTTGTCAGAAGAATAAAGGTTAGAAGGCTTTTGCCATAAAATGGATTTTGCCAAGTAAGGTAAGAATCACGTGATACTTCTTTTTTTCAATTAATAGTTTAGCATTAGATAATATAAATGATATAATTTGATCATGTTGAGATTTATATATTTGATGTATTATTTAGTTGCTTGGTTTATTTTATGTTAAAATTAGGATTGAAATGAAATTAACAATGGATATTAAATATATATTAAAAAAATAAATTTAAGATGAGTTATTCCGACGATGGAATTCTAAAGGGACTGCGCTTGAGTAGTACTTTTAGATATCTTGAGGTGAGGAGAGTCCTCTTAAGTCTCACCAGCTTGATGGAAGATTTAAGAGATTTTTCCAATATTAATAATTCATCATAAAAATTAAAATAAAATTAAAATTAATAGATTCAAATTAAAATCATTGAAAGGATAGAATAAAAATAAGATAAATATATGATTAAAAAATTAAAATAAAATTAAACAATAATAAACAACTTGGATAAATGTGGATTAATCCGATGATGGAATTTAAAAGGGAATTGCACTTGAGTAGTTTTCTTCCTAGGTGAGGAGATTTCTTCCAAGGTCTGACCAGCTTGATGGAAGGTCTAGAGGAAATTTTCAATATTAAAAAATTCATATTTATTTATGTTATAAAAAGTAAAATAAAAAATAATTATAAGATTAAAAAATAAAAATAGAAAAACAATTAATAATTTTTATATAAATTGGGATAGGAGTCAAAATTAGGTATTTCATAATATATTTAAATTATCCGACGACGGAGCCTCTTCAAGAAAGGCGATTGATCCTACTTGAATACTCTTGAGGTGAGAAGAACTTTTAAGTTGTCCAACCAGCTTGATGGAGGAGACTTAGAAGATTTTTCAATATTTAATCATATCGAAATTAAAGCAAACATATAGGCAAAATTAAGATAACTTTAGACTATTTGGTACCATCTTAAGATGGGCGTTGTGGGGATGCTAATCCTACCCCACACGTAACCGTACTCCCGAACCTTAGAATTTTTGAACGTAGACCAAACCTTATCCTTAGACAAGAATAGGTGACCAATCACACCTTAGGTTTGAATGATTGGTGGCGACTCCTTAGAATTTTAAAGTCTAGCGGTTAGGTTCATGGACCTAAACGTTATGACAGATATTTATTTCTAAAAATATAAATATATATTAATAATCAATCTCTATTTAAAATAAAATATTAATAATAAGAAATTAGGGAATAATGACTAAAAAAATTAAAAGTATAATAATAATAAATTAAGAATAAGTGGAGGTTATCCCGATGATGGAATTATAAGGTGTCACGAATGACTGACACTTTTAAATTCTTAGGAGAGATGTTTTCTTTAAATTTCGCCAGCATGATAAAAGATTTGAAGAAAATTTTCAAGAAGAATAATCGACATTTATTTTCAAAAGATAAATAATATTAAAATAAAAGATAAAAAATAAAATAAAAAATAAAGGATAATTAAAAAGGAAATAAAAAGAAAATAAGAATAAAAGATGGAAAATAAAATTAAGATATTTCATAAATGATTTAACAAATCCTACGATGAAGCCTCTCTGAGAAAGACGAATGGGATTTCTTGGATACTCTTGAGGTGAGGATGAAATTTAAGAAATTCCGCCAGCATGATGGAGAGTTTCTTAGAGATTGTCCAATATTTAAATATTTAAATTTAACAAGATTAAAAACCATTTAGTTAAAAATTATTAAAGATATCACAAAATTAATTGGTACCATTTTAGGATGGGCGTTGTGGGGGTGCTAATCCTTCCCTACACGTAACCGTACTCCCGAACCCTAGATTCTTTGAACGTAGACCAAACCTTGTCCTAGTTTGAATAGGTGACCAATCACACCTTAGGTTTGAATGGTTGGTGGCGACTCCTAGAATTTTAAAGTCTAACGGTTAGGTTCACGGACCTAGACGTTATGACACTCTTAAATATAGGACCAAACTCTAGTACACAACCGATGTAGGATTCATGGCTCCCTTCTGGGACCATGATACTAAGATAGTGATAGATTAAGAAGACAAAGCCTTTGGCATGTAAATGTTATTTTCCCAAGTTAAATATGATTCTCCAAGAGTTTTGTACCCCTAATCTTTTTCTTTTGAATTCCCTGAACTGTAATTTATTCCATTGCATGATACAGTGTTCTGAAAATGTACTAGTAGTTATTCAGAAGCTCATGAATTTGTTCATCGTTTCCTTGCTTATTGAACATGCATAGACCTCAATTAGTGTCCATAGTAGTAAATTGCTATGAAGAAAATAAAAGAACTTCGGCAAATTATATGATGGGAAGAGCACTTGACTTGTCCGAAATCCAACTTGTCTTGAACTTGATAGATGTGAAAGCCAACCTGAAGCATTTCAACCCCAAAATGATTCTATTTTCAGATACTATGAAACCAGCTAACATGAGAAGCAAGAACCAAAATATCCAGACTCAGAATAACTCAACTAGAAATTCAACCCTATTTACAGTTTGTAGCTTTAATCTAATTCATATAGACAAGATGTGAAATTGAAATTACTACAAACTATCAACCATGTAGATATCCAAGTTAAAATCAATTTCTTAATCTTTTTCTAAGCTAATGCAGGAGAAGATGATCCAGAAGAGACGACTTATATTATATAGGAATTTATTTCATTATTTTATATTTCATAGGCTCAGTTGCAATTGGGTAAAATACCAAAAAAAAAACCCCCTATGATTAGAGGCCAAAAAATTTATCCTTGAAGTTTAAAACGAACACTTTGCCAAACCGTGATTTCTTAGGCTAATTGTTAAATTAACATTGTTAAAGGAAAGATGACATATAGACACTATTAGAGTGAGGGGCTGGAAATTCAAGGATGAACAAAAGGGTGACAAAGAAAAAGACAAAAGAAAGAGAAAAGATTGCTTTGGCTTAAAAAATTAACGAAAACAATTCTAAGGGGGTTAAGTATCATTGCTTTTAACACAAAGGGCATTTCATTCTGCCCTTAACCACAAAGGTGGATCTTGTTATTTACATCCATCTTTAACATATTTAGGTTATTCTTGTTTATTTGGTACTAGTATTAGAAAGAAATCTAAAGAAGTCAAATTTTCAATTTCCAGCAGCATGAAATTATGGAGATATGAAAAATTAAGAGAAGATTATTAGGATTTCTCCCTCTCTCTTCCCCTTGTTTCTGGCTATTTCTCCCCTCCGATTCCCCAGCTTCTTCCATTTTTCCATCTGTTTCTCTCTCCCTATCCTATTTCTCCTATGTCCTACATTACAAGCACAGAGTAATTAGATCAACTTTCTACCTTCTACTTTGCAACTCCTTAACTTTCCAAATCTCCACTTCTAAATCCTTCCCACTAAATATAATCCTAAAGACCAACAGTACATTTTGCATAAAGTGAAAGATAAGGTATCCTATATATAAAATATGCTGTTTTTCTCCTCAAAAAAAAAGGGGGGAAAGGTTTCTTCCAAAATACATGTTAGAATATTTTACTTCTTGTATGCACCTAAAAAGTATGTATGCACATAAAATTTGACTTCAGGATATACGAGTTTATATGCAGAGGAATGGTGAGATAGAAGAAAAACAAACTCTTGCACCTACAACATTCCACCAACAAACACAATAACTGGAGAATAACACCGAATGTGTTATTAGATTCTAAGATGAAATTAATGCTATATAAGTTTTGATTATTCAACAACATCATGTGCATCTTGTTTCCCGACTAAAGGAGTATAAGCTAGGTATTTGGAATATCAAGTCTAGACTGGCAGTGGTCAAATGGATTTTTACAAATTGCTTTATATTGGTAAGATCATAGTGAGCCAGTCCATAATATGGAAATGAGACCATGATTTTATGCAAAGTATACAGCAACAAGCAAAAGGAGATATTGTTAATTACAAAATGAATATACATTGTTAAAATATTGCATACAGGAGAAAGTAGAAGATGATTGATCATACCATGAGACACTGCACCATGTTGAATTCAGAAAATGGTAACCGTCTACAATTAATCAACCAGATGAAAGCATCTAACCGGATTCTCCCTTAAAGGAACTCAGAGAACTTATTACAGATTTGTACACTTCAATTCCCCTCAAGTACATGGTATCTTTCAGGAACTGCAAGATAGGACCAAGATGAAAACACAATGCTGCTTAATAGTAAGAAATATGGTATGTTGGAAATTTGTCAAACCTCATTATGGTCATGCAACAAGATGGGAGTGTTTGTCATTGGGGAAAAACCAAGAGTAGGAATTCCTCTTTGTCTCATGAATCGTGCATCAGTTGTTGAAGGTAAAATTTCAGGCCTTGAAAGTTTTCCTCCAGCTGCCTCAATTGCTTGCTTGAAAACAGGCCACCATGGATTGGAATCATTTGTCAGTGTCATTAGAGGGCGGCCCATGTAATCTCTTATTGGCCCTTTCTCAATTATCTGCCAAATCAGAAAGCAATTAGCATGACAGGAAAAGGCTAGCTAGCATCTTCAGATTAATTAGCTTCAGAATGGTTAGTGGTATAAACTTGATATTTTTAACAGCAAATGGAACCACTAATCATCTCTGTATCCATAACAGATTCTCAGCCAATGGTACATAAAATTGTGTACCTTAGCCTCCCTGACTTATGCCTGCCATTATCAATGACATGCAACCCCAAGATTGGCTCCCGCTAACCAAATAGGAAAATGTGTTCCTCATCATAAAACAATGACCATACTTTTGAGTGATAGTTTCTCCCAGGTTGACTAGGTCAATTTAAATTGATAAAAGCAATAGCTTCATGAAGGTTTAATACTTGATGCATCCCAGTTAGACTAGGTTAAAACAGAAGTTTCTTACAACAAACAGCAGCATGGAAAAATCAATAAAAATGAAGAAAGAAGCAAGCTAAAAACCAACTATCATACACTCGTGTTACCTGCAATTTTACTGATGTTCCCTCACCATTTTAAGCATCAAATAAAATGAAATGGGATTATCAAATATCACCAATCAAGAATATTTGATGATAATAACAATGACAGCAGATAGAAGATCTTACTTGTTAACACTTGTATCTTTTTGGCCATTAACATTTATTCTAAAAATTTTTTACAGGTGAATTGTCAACACCTCAACAAATTCTTTGCAAAGATGCCAGGAAGATAACAAAGACCCAATGAATCTGCGGGTAAGCATAAGTAGAAAACATTTTTATTTATCTGTCATATTCACGAAGCATATACTAAGGCACTGAACAGAACGGGTTACCATAGGGTTTAGCATCTCTGAAAAATAAGGGCTCACTTAAAATAGATAAAAGATGTATATAATTAGAAGTTATAGAGACAACAAAAATCAGTGTGCTGACTTTGCAGATACAACTAAGTTACACCAATTATTACCAGCACTCTGAAAAAAGTCATCGCACACTAAATGTGCATACTGACTAGGTAAGAAAGCCACAGCACAAACACGTACCACGTCCTTGGAACCAAGAAACACAAAATCACACTGCATCCTTAAACTGACAATCAATATTCAAAACCATTGTCAACATAAACAAAAGTCAAATTGCAACAAGAGGTTTAATTCTGCACCATAAGATGCTATTGATTAACATCAACATAATTGTCTCTGCTCCTGAAGATGGTTATGATTTTCAACCAGTGGGATTTGGTAAACACTGGCCAATCCTTTTGTTTTTATTGCAATTCACAGCTCACTCCTTTTTTTTTTTTTTCTAAATTTCTAGGAACAAGAGTTGGCCTCTCCTACAGCCAGATAGATGAGTCCTAGTGGTTCTTGTATTCATTAAAATTCCATTGAACATTTAGAAGACTAACCATTCCACAGAAGATTTAGTAAGTAGAAAGGATATCGGAAAGGAAACATCTGCAGATATATAAATAATGGCCCAAGCATGGGGCAGTGTGTATGTTAGTAGTTCACTACAGAAACAGCTTTGAAGTAGCAGCAAAGAATATGATTGATCCCATGGTATCAAATATAAGAAAACAGGCTTTAACATCTGCAGATATATAAATAATGGCCCAAGCATGGGGCAGTGTGTATGTTACTAGTTCACTACAGAAACAGCATTTGAAGTAGCAGCAAAGAATATGATTGATCCCATGGCATCAAATATAAGAAAACAGGCTTTAAAATTGAGTTAATATTGTTAGATCTACATGCCAATCCAAAATTAACTATGATTCATTATCACATTTCTACCACTGTTAACAAAGATGAAGCCATTGCTATCAGTTTTCAAAATCTCCGGTCCTTCTAAATTTCCAAAATCATAGCATCCCTAGAGATTTCATTCTAACAACCATGCCACAAAAATATTGTTGGACAAGCTTTCATTAACATGTAGGAATCATTAACAAAGGGATTGATTACTCTGTATTTGGTTAAAGCCTGTGGTCTATGAATTCTGTTACATTACGGAGCCAGTTGCCACCTCACTTAATCAGATTTTTTTGTAAAATATAAAACCACAAGGATTCTGTAAATCTTGTAATGCTTCCTTCAATTATTGGAAAATTACAGTAATGGATAATCAAGTAGCACCATAACTTCATTTGGGCATATCACGAAAGCAAAATAACCACCAATTGCAAAAGAAATCAAATCATGTAAAAGTCTAGAAACAAATAAATGTCAACATATGAACATATAATTGATTCCAATTGAAAAAATCAATTTACTCAATTGCTTAAGAACAACACTATGGCTGAAAATAAATATGTACTGAAAATTACCCTTTACCTCATATGTCATATTCCTTCTAGCTGGTGCCCATTCTTCAGCAATTCTTTTCTTAATAAGATCCGGGTCAGCTGTAGGTGGCAACCTAAGATCAAATCCTGCCTCTGCCTCTGAAGGTTGCATATTCATCACAAATCCCTGCACACAAAAAAATCTCTCCATCATCAACACCATAGAAAAATGCACATTAGCAGTTACTGTATAGAAAGCACAAATCTCAGAAACTAACTCACACTTGGGGAGGGTATCCCAGCCTTCAGATAAGCAGGATTAACCGAAACAACCTCAGAGTTCATAGCTTCCCCAGCTTTAACAACATCAAACTGACTCTCCCTAAACTTAGTAATAATTTCAACGCTCTTCATCAGATTCTCCATTGCCCCATTATCATACATCCTGGAACCATGCCCCGGAGCTCCACTAGCCTTTATTTTAAGTCCCCAAGGTGACCTATCAGCATAAAACACTCTAAATTCATCACCAATAGACGCCTGACCTTCATCTAAAACGAACCCAACATTCAAATCCTCAAACTCTTTAGACTCAACAAATTTAGCACTCCCATCAAGCCCTCCAATCTCTTCATCAGGAACATAAGAAATATGAACAGTTCGCAAAGGAGTAAACCCTTTAGCCTTGAGGTTGCGAATGGCTTCTAAGTATTGCATGGCGATGCATTTGTCATCTTGAGCGCCGCGCGCGTAGATTTTACCGTCAGGGGTGAGAGTAGCGGAGAAAGGAGGGTGGGACCATTTGGAAGGTTCAGCTGGGACAGAGTCGAGGTGGGAGTTGAAGAGAACGGAAGGAAGAGAAGGGTTGGCGCCAGGCCATGTTAGAAGGAGAACAGGTTTGGAAGGGGTGAATTCGAGGGTTTGGGCTTGGAGGCCTATGGAGTTGGCTTGGGAGATGAGGAAAGAGATTGGGTCGGCGTAGTTTGGATTGGGATGAGCGGTGTTGAACTGAAGGTAGCGTCGAAAGCGATCGATGGGAGTATCTTGGGAATGAACTGAGAAGAAGATGAGGAAGAAGAAAAGAAGGTGAAGAATCGACATGGATGGGCAGTGAAACAGTGCAGAGAGCGAAGGAAGTGAGAGTCAAACTGGCAAGGCCCCGAAGAGAAAAGACCTGGGGTGTGTCTAACCACACCCTATCTCGGGCTAGACACACCCTAAATTTATTTTTTTTTAAATTAACCCCATATAATATTACAATTTTACCCTAACTATCTCACACCCTAAATCAGCAAACCCTACTCAAAAATCATATTCTTTCCCGTTCAACATTCTCAAATCAAACAAAACTAACTAAAAATTGGTTTTATGGAGTATTTTGATGATAATACAAGCAAGGAATCATTCATGGATGAAGATTTAGTAGAAATGTATCATAATGCTGAAGAGGTATGTTATTATACTTGAAAACGTTGTAATTTTTTCATTTATCGACAAAAAAAATACTGGAATTCGACACTCTCTGCAGTAATTACTGAGAAACTTACATTTTCGCGGCAGGATGCTACCGAGACGAGTTTGTGGTCTCGGCAACATCCTGCCGAGATCACTTATGTGGTCTCGGTAGGTGCTTCCGAGACCACATAAGTGGTCTCGGCAATACCTGAGTGGTCTCGACAGTATGTTGCAAGATCACTAATGTGGTCTGCCGAGACTGCATTAGTGATCTCGGTAGCATCCTGCCGAGACCATGGTCTCTTGGTTGCCGAGATTAACCATATATATACTCTCGAGACCATGTTTAATATTTTTTTATTTAATAATAGTTTGTTGTTAACTTATATGTAAAAAAACTAATAATTTGTTGAATATTTGTAGGATAACAGAAGATTAATAGTTTATCAGCATTCAGTGGAGTCTTCTCAATTTGATTGCACTGAGTCATTTACTACGGACAAGGTTTTTTCTACTCGAGAAGAGTTAATAACATGGGCAAGGGAGATGGGCAGAAATGTAGGATTCGTAGTTGTGATTAGAGGATCTGAACCAGCAATTTTTTCAAGAAAGCCTAGATTACGGCTCTGTTGTGAACGAAGTGGAAGATTTAGAGAGTCGAAAAAGAACAAAGCTCAATGCACTGATAAACCAACTCGTAAGGGTGTTGGAACAAGGAAATGTGGCTGCCCATTCGAGCTACTAGGTGTGAAATTAGAAAAGGATGATGAGTGGCAAGTTCAGGTAGTAAATGGGGTGCATAATCATGCACCTGCGATACATTTTGAGGGTCATCCATTTGCTGCAAGATTGTTAGTTGAGGAGAAAGAAGTTGTAGCTGATATGACCAAGAACATGGTCAAACCACGAAATATTCTCATGACGTTGAAAAACAAGAATGAGAAGAATGTAAGTGTTATGAAGACCATTTACAATGCACGACATGCTTACAAATTGATTGAGAAAGCTGGTAGGTCACAAATGCAACAACTAATGAAAATGTTGAACGAGTGTAGCTACATTGAGTGGCATCGGAGTGAAGAGTTAACGGATGTTGTGAAAGAATTGTTTTGGGCACATCCTACCTCGGTAGACTTGTTGCATGCTTTCCCACATGTGTTGATTATGGATTGTACATATAAAACAAATAGATATCGGATGCCACTCCTCGAGATCGTTGGTGTCACATCAACGAATTTGACTTTTTCGGTTGCATTTGTGTACATGGAGGCGGAGCGTCAAGAAAATTACACGTGGGCATTGCAAATGTTAAAAAGTTTAATGGTAGGTGTTGCATCACCATCTGTTATTGTCACATATCGAGAATTGGCATTGATGAATGCAGTTCAAGCAGTATTTCCCTCTGCAACCAACTTGTTATGTAGATGGCACATATCGAAGAATGTGCTTGCGAACTGCAAAAAGTTATTTGAGCGCAAGGAGAGGTGGGATGCATTCATGGCATCATGGAGTCTTCTTACATTCTCAATGACAGAAGAAGAGTACGAAAGGCATTTAAGCTCAATGCACTTGGATTACTATAGTTATCCAAAAGCACTGCAATATGTGAAGGAGACTTGGTTGGATAATTATAAGGAGCGATTTGTTGCGGCTTGGACAGATAAAGTAATGCATTTCGGCAATGTAACAACAAATAGGTACGTTTATTGTCAGGTTTTAAGTTTACGTTCATTTTACTCAGTAATTTTTGAATTGATAAGTAATATATGTCCTAATTTCTATTGTAGAGCGGAGAGTGCACACGCAAGGTTGAAACGACATCTCGGAACGTCGCAAGGTGATTTTGAATCATCTTGGAACGTGATAAACTCTTTGATTGAGCTGCAACATACAGACATAAAGGCTTCATTTAAGGCAAACCTTACTGTTGTTGAACATAACTTCAGGCCATCTTTATTCAAGGAGTTACGGGGGTTGGTGTCAAGGTCGGCTTTGCATATGATATTGATGGAGGTTGAGAGAGTAAAGAATGGATATATTGACATTAACACTTGTGGCTGTGTAATGAGATTGACACATGGGTTGCCATGTGCGCATGAAATTGCTGAGTATATACAGTTTGGACGACCAGTACCCTTATCTGCTGTTCATCCACATTGGTCGAAATTAGATTTGACAAAGTCCACATATGATGACATGCAACAGTTGACATTGGATGCTGAGTGGGAGATAATTGTGAAACGGTTCGATGCATGTAATATTGATGGAAAACTAGTCTTGAAAAAAAAGTTGAGAGAACTAGGTGATTCGGCAACAACATTCCTTATTCCTCCAATAGAAAAAGCTCAGACAAAGGGTCGTGCTCGAGCATCGAAGATGGACACATCAACTCGACGGGAACCTTCTTATTTTGAGATTGTCGAGTCTGGTCATGACAGTACCATTTCACCCATAACAGCAAGTTCAGTGAAATTGCCGAAGAAGAGGCAGAAATTACCTATATATCGTAAAGGTGTCAAGATTCGATATATGGATTCTTTTCCCATCGAGATTTGTCCATTCATTTACGATGTTGTGGATGTTGAGTCTGATGGACATTGTGGATTTAGAGCTATAGCAGGGTTGTTGGGTATGACTGCAGATGCATGGCCACAAGTGCGACGAGATTTGATGGATGAGTTAAATAGACACAAAGATGAATATATATATCTCTATGGATCTCAGGAGCGTGTTGATGAATTGATGCAATCGTTGGTGTGTTTCAACACGGTGGCGTATAAGGATAATTGGATGACCTTACCAGACATGGGTCATTTGATATCCTCACGGTATGACGTTGTGCTTGTCCATTTATCTGCAAGACAATGCTTGACATATCTTCCGCTCAGATCTATTGCACCTCCCCCACTGCAACATAAGTTAATAACTATTGGATTTGTCAGCAACTGTCATTTTGTTCAGGTATAGATCACGGTGAAAGTTTGTTATTGTTTATTGTTTTCACTTTGATTTAATTAAATATAATGCATTGTTGCAGGTATTATTGGATCCAAGAGCACCGATACCTCCGATCGCATGCAACTGGCATAGGTATCGATATGAATGCGCTCGAGAGTGGGAGCTTCCATACGTCTCTCGGATCGAAGATTTCAAATTATTATTCTCATCAAACACAGATGTTGCAACCCAAGAGACAATCAATCTAGATGAACTATGATGTATTAACTAAGTATAATACATTGTTGTAATGTAAGCATTTGTTTAATATGCTATGTAACTCAACATAATCATGTTTTCTTGAATTAAGTCTATTTTATTCATTTTATGATAATTGTCATATTATTATTATTATTATTATTATTATTATTATTATTATTATTATTATTATTATTATTATTATTATTATAAGTTAAAAAAATGAATGCCTCAAATGGTTTGATAAATAAAAGATGGCACATATCGAAGTAATGAGACAAATGAAATCTAAATATATACATGAATATTTTCACAATTTTTGACAAAAGTTTAAGTTAACTATAAAATACAAAATCTACTATCTCCTCCTCTTTTGCCTAACATATACGGAAGGAGATGTATGAGGTGGTAGGGAAGATGCAGGTGGTGCAGCAGCTGCTGAAGCTGGTGGTGCAGCAGCTGCTGAAGCTGGTGGTGCAGCTGCTGCTGAAGCTGGTGGTGCAGGTGCTGAAGCTGGTGGTGCTGGTGCTGAAGCTGCTGCTGCTACTGGTGCTGAAGCTACTGGTACTGGTGCTGGTCTAGCTGCTGGTGCTGGTGGTAAACACAGTCGTCGTGCTGAGAAAGGTGAAGCAACTGAGGATGGAGGGGGACGTGAAGGTCGTGATGAAGATGCTGTCTGTGTAGGATGTCGGGGCACTACAGTACGCCTGGGCAATCTCGCTACCATGACATAAATATCATGCACAGCCTGCCGCCAAACATCCAAGTCTTGATCATCTCCACATGCCTCCACTGCGTAAAGTCTGTCAAATATGTGTCCCACGACGCGCTACAAAATCATGAAAAAATAAATATATCAATTTCAAGATATGTAAGTTTTCATTTAAAAAATGACTAACCTCCCAATCAATCACGTGGTGCTGGGCCGTCGATCTATGTGAAGGATCCTGGAGAAAACGATGTGAAATCGTCGCATACCAAATCATGTAATCCGCTATAGACTCTCCAGGACTCCTGCATCGCGCACCTCTCCTATCCTCATTAATCACATGATAATCCCAGCTATCCCAGTACCCAGGCTGAAAGCTATACTTCACGACATAAGTAGCTGGCTTCGGTCCTCGTCTCGCGTGAAATGGAGTCAGAGGTGGACGTGGAATGCTCTGCACATAGCCCCATTGTCGGAGAACTCTATCCGGATGGTATGGCTCAACGATGTCATTGAACTTGATGCATCCGCAAAAAAATGAAATCTCCGGCAATAGATGGCTCTCTCTACTGTCTGCATATGGCTCCCAGCAGACCTGATGATACTGAAGGTCATCAAGCTGCTCCCTCAGTATCTGTAGAGAAACGTGGCAGCTAAGTGGCCTCCATCGTTCAGCACGCGGCTGCCACTCTCTATATGCCGTCTCTTGTACTGGATTTATCGATGGAAAATGCTCGTAAATCCATGCCTACATAAAACAAAATAAATTTTCATAATCAAATCATAACCTAATAAATATCAAGCAAATCAATATTAGTATTAAATAAACATTATATACCTGAAGTAATGTCATATAACCAGCTATCGAATGGCACTCCGCTCTACTGGCCTCGCCCAACTGTCGATACATATAAGCCAGGCAAGCTGCACCCCATGCAATCTCACCCACGGTAGTAAGATCCTCCAAAAAAGATAAGTACGCGACTGGTACTCGTGTTGCACTCTTATCAGCAAATAGAGTGCAACCAAGTAAAAATAATAACAATGCGCGAGTCGCGTACTCTATCTGCTCCTCGCTATCAGAGTCGAAAATCATCCCAAACGTATCCCTCAGCCACTGCATCCTAACCTGTGGTCCTTTAGTGGCGGTCGTCTCTTCCTTTGCCTTTTCTTCACTCACTCCTAGCAATCGCACTAACATTCTATTCGCATCGTCAATAGAGACAGAATTGAAAGATATAGTCCTCCCGACCACGGGGATGCCAAGCAATGAAGAGACGTCATCTAGAGTGATAGTCATCTCTCCGAAAGGCATGTGAAATGTGTTCGTCTCTGGATGCCACCTCTCGGTAAATGCAGTAATAATGGTCTTGTTGCACGTAACATATCTACACTGCAACAATGGCTCCAACCCTGACCGTGCGATCGTGGACCGGATGCGTGACCGACTCTGATCCAATGGCCATGTACCAATTTTAGAACCGTGATTAATAACTTTTAGTTCCCCTCGCTCCTGAAACAATACCAAATAAAATAATCGTTATCTCTCCGAAAATTCTAATTTACATTACAATAAATATATAAAAAATTTCACTTATACCTTTTGCTGCCAAATAGCTGCAGCAACATGTGATCCATAACTAACTAACAGAGATGGATCAAGTGGACCACCAGGATAAGATCCAGAAGTACTCGGCTGCTCCCTCTGCGCCGCAGCTGGTGCATCGCTACATGTTCTCCGCTGCTGCCTCTGTGTCGCAGCTGGTGTCACGCCAGAAGTACTCGGCTGCTCCCTCTGCGCCGTAGCTAGTGAATCGCTTGCTGTACTCCGCTGCTGCCTCTGTGCAGCAGCTAGTGCCTCGCCAGATGTCCGCTGCTGCCTTGGAGCCGCATCTGCTGCCTCGCCAACGGTAGGTCCGCTGCTGCCTCGGAGCCGCAACTGCTGCCTCGCCAACGGTAGTCCGCTGCTGCCTCGGAGCCGCAACTACTGCCTCGCCAGAGATACTCCGCTGCTGCCTCGGAGTCGCAGCTGCTGCCTCGGAGTCGCAGCTGCTGCCTCGCTAGAGGTACTCTGCGGCTGCCTCTGTGCCACATCTAGTGCATCACTGGATGTACTCAACTCCTGTCTCTCCTCAACATCTGCTGCCTTAAGAGCTCGTCTCCTCCTCTCAGACGCAGTAGGAACCCATCTCAGATCCACTAATGCATCAGCACGTCTCCTCCTCTCACATCTAGATGACCCTGCTCCTCGTGTACGTGGTGGCATCTGTATAAACACAGAAGAAAACTATTTTAATTTCGATTAATCAATTTATTATAAACTAGAAAATAAGTTAGATTTAATCCATTTCATATATAATCTAAACTAAAAATAAAAAATAACTAAAATTTAATCTAAATAAAAAAATTTTGAAAAAAAATTATTTCATTTACAGTCTCGCGGAACCCTGGTACCGCGAGACTTGCAACCTCGCGGCACCAAGCGGCACCAAGGTGCCGCGAGACTTGCAATATCGCGGCACCTGGTGCCGTAAACCTTGCATTCTCGCGGCACCCTGGTGCCGCGAGACTTGCAATCTCGCGGCATCTGGTGCCGCGAGCCTTTCAATCTCGCGGTACCCTGGTGCCGCGAGACTTGCAATCTCGCGGCACCCTGGTGCCGCGAGACTTGCAATCTCGCGGCACCCTGGTGCCGTGAGCCTTGCAATCTCGCGGCACTTATTGCAAGAACAACAGCATCTTTATCTCGCGCTTCCAATAGAACCCGAACCATTATCGATTTTTCTCGAAATTTCCACATGTATTTAATTTAAATGAAAAAATATAAAGCATATAACATCTGTAATTGAAAATAGAGGCCATACTTATCTTATTTGCTTCAAAAACTCAACGATTTGGGAAGGATTTGAGGAAATGAGAGAGTTTGGAATATGAAATGGAAAGAACTTGGGGTGCCGAGGGTTTGGGAAGGGTTGGGTGTGTGTGGGTTTGGAGGGGTAGAATAGGGTGGCCGGTGGGTGTGGGTAGTAAAATGTGTGTGGGGTTAGGGTGAGAGTAGAAAGTAGGGTGTGCTTAGTTAATAATAGGGTGTGACTAGAAAACCCCAAAGACTTGTTCTTGCATACAACAAATATGAGAAACTCTCCATTTTTTTTATTGTCCCATGTTTTTCAAGTGGCACGTATTTTTGTTCTAATATAAGAAAATTATTGTTTTATATTATTGAAGTGATTGTTTGGTTTACTTGGTTTATTAAAAATGATTTTTGAAAAATATTGTTTTAGAATGTTTACATTTTTAAAATACTAAAAAATTTACCATTGTTTGAAAAAAATATGATCTTTTGATTGATTGTTTTTTGAAAAATATGTTTTCTTCTATTAAATATTACTAACATATGTAAGAAAATATTAAAAATTATTTATTATTTATTAATTGTTTTATTAATATTACTGTAGACACCCAATTTTGTCCGGATTCGTAAGTTTTATTAAGGTAAATTCAATAATAATCGAGGTTTGAAGGTCGTTAAATTTGCTGGACATTTTTCACTAAGCTCAATTAAATTCATTTTAGAATTAAATGGATAAGTGATTAGATTTAATTTCATATTTATTAATTTTAAATTTGGGCTTAATTAATTAGGTCCAATTCAAATTAGAATATATAGGCTTCAAAGCCTAAAGAAAATGAGTTGCTTTTGATTTTCATTTCCTTTATTATTTCATTATTTATTTACTTATTATTATTATTATCATGTTCTTCTTTTTAGTAAAATAAGAAAAAAAAGGAAAAGAGACTCTGACAAAGTTGGTGCCGTGCACCGGCCTACCAACATAGGGTGGCTGGCAGCCAAAATCACGCTGCCAGCCCACCCTTGTTGACTCAAGTTCTTCAATGGCAGTAGACAGATATCACTACTCTACAAAAGGGGGATTTCTCGACAGGTAAAAAAGAGGGAGCCTTTTTCATTTTGTTCCAGACTCCCCTCACTGTCGAGCAACACCCGAAACCATCCCCATTCAACCATAGCAACCAGCGAGCTCCTTTGCTACCCCCTGCCATCGCCCACATTTCACACACCCTCCACCTTCAACACAAAAGCCAACCCGGAAACCATCACCCTCGCCTAATCGAGAACCCCCAAATCCGAGAGACCCCAAAACCTAGATCTAAAACCCCCACCTGCAAAAACACAAAACAAAAAACAACAAAATATCCAGAGGCAGCAACCCAGCCACAGTCAAAATCAACAGTAAGAAAAATCCAAAAAAAAACAAAAAAATAAAACGAAGAGAAATCTGAGAACTGAAAAAAGGAGAGTCGATTCAGAGGCTTTTCAAGGGGTTTGGGTGTCGAGATTTAGTGAGAAGAAGGCCCGGTGAATAGTGGGGTGGTCATCGGACGGTGGGAACACGGTAGATCTAGGTTAAAGGCCGCGGCTTTAGGTTCAGATTCGTAGAGCTAGGATGATTTTTGGGTGAAACGGAGGTCGGATCTTGAAAGAGGAGACGGAGGACTTTCGGAAAATGGTTTCCTTTTGGGCATTTGGCTACCGGCGACGGTGGCCGACGGCGAAGACAGTGGTGGAGGCGATGGTCGGCGGTGGTGTGGGAGGTGGTCGGTCACGTTTGTGAGGGAGAGGTTGAGAGAGTTTTCTTTTTGAAAGTTTTTTTTTTATGAAAAGTCTGAAAATGAAATAACAAAAAAAAACTAGGTATTTTATAATTGTAAAAAAAAAAAAAAGAAAAGGAAATTTGTTGCTGATCCGTGAGCCTGACCCGAAAAGGGAGGAAGACCCGCGCGGCCCCAGGTGACTCGATCCGCGTGCCGACCCGCTCCGCCATCCGGCCCACTTCTGCGCCAGCCCATTTCGCTTCAGGCCCAACTCCCATTCCAAGGCCCAATCAACAGCCTTCAAGCCCACTTCTACTTCGATTTTGGTCCAATTTGTGGTATATTTGTGTTATTAAATTTAATTGATTTTTATTGCTATTTTATTTATTATTTCTCATGTATGTTTATAAAAGTAAAAATAAAAAAATAATAATAATAAAATAAGAAAAAAATAAAAATAAAAAATTTATGTATTATTGTTATTTATTATTTAAATAATAAGGAAAAATATAATTTTTATTATTTTTTTTATTTTAGAAAAGATAAATAAATGTCCGATGATGGGATGTCATGAGACTCACAAGTAGTGATTTCTTGACTGATCCCTAGGTGAGAAGAGTCGTACTAAATGTTACCAGAGTATTGGGATATTTAGTATGATTTTCAATAATTTAAGTTTATTAAAAATGAAAATAAATAATTTATTTTTTATAAAAAAACAAAGAAAAATAATAATAAAATTTAAATTTAATTAAAATGAAACTTCTGATGATGGGATGTCATGAGACTCACAAGTAGTGATTTCTTGACTGATCCCTAGGTGAGAAGAGTCGTGCTAAATGTTACCAGAGTATTGGGATATTTAGTATGATTTTTCAATAATTTAAATTTTTGTTAGAAAATTAAATCAATAAGTTTTTTAATTAATAATAAAATTAAAATTTAATTAAATATTTTTCCGATGATGGGATGTTATGAAACTCACAAGTAGTGATTTCTTGACTGATCCCTAGGTGAGAAGAGTCGTGCTAAATGTTACCAGAGTATTGTGATATTTAGTATGATTTTTTTCAATAATTTAAATTTTTATTAAAAATTAAAAAATTTATTTTTTATATAAAAAAACAAATAAATATAAATTTAAAATTTAAATAATTAAATAAATTGCCCGATGATGGGATGTCATGAAACTCACAAGTAGTGATTTCTTGACTGATCCCTAGGTGAGAAGAGTTCACTAAGTGTTACCAGAGTATTGGGATACTTAGTGTAATTTTTCAATAATAAAATTTTTTTTATAAAGAAATATTTATATAAAAAATCAAAAAATTCATTTGCATCATTCATTATCTGTTTGCATCATATGCATTTATAATAATTTTCGAAGCAAGTGTGAATCTTCTGATGATGAGATTCTATAGAACTCACAAGTAGTGATTCTTAAGAAATCTCTAGGTGAGGAAAATTATTCCAAATGTTACCAGAGTATTGGGATATTTGATTTAATTTTTCAATACGAAAAGGTTCACATTCACTTTTGAAAAATAAAATTTAACTTTTTTAAAAATAAAACAAAATGATTTTTACAAATAAAAAATGACTTTGAATAAAAGGAATAAATTTGATTGCAATAAAGTATGAATTATTTTTAAATATTAATTCAAGACCATTTTATTAAAATTAAAGGATAACATATGATTATTATAGTACCGTTTTTTAACGGGCGTCGTGGGGGTGCTAGTCCTTCCCCACACGTAATCGTACCCCCGAACCCAAAATTTTTTTTCGCAGACCAAAAATTATCTTTTTAATAAAACTTAATTAATTTTGAGATTTTGTTAAAAAGATAAATATTTTTAGGTGACCAATCACACCTAACAAAAAAGATTGGTGGCGACTCCTTTCCCTTTGTTTTTAAACGTGTTTCAAAATTGGTCGAACGCGAAGCCGTTACGACATCTTGGCGACTCCACTGGGGACGCTTTTTGAGGGTCAAGCCATTTATTAGTCAGGTGTTATCCTAAGTTTTAATTTAATGGTCTTAATTAATATTTAAATTTAATTTCTGTAATTTTAAATAATTTGTTGCATTTGTGTGAATAAGTTATTATGTTTATTTTATGGCATTCTTTATCTTGTATATATTATTCTTAATAAATTGCTGGGGCATTGTAGGATAAGGGATATGGTTTGATAAATGTTCCCTCATACACACACTTGCACTTGCATCTGCATAACATGAGCTCTATACCCGGGTTCCGCCCTCCTTAGGAGGGAGTAAAGTACCTATGCTCTCGTGAGGTAATCACCTCCGCAATGGCAAGCGAAATACTCCCACTCAAATTAAATCTTACTAGTCCAGCGTGGACGACAGTGAGGTATAATTTGGGAACCTTTAGATCTTTACAAGTCCTAACCCAGCATGTAAAAGGCCTTAAGAAGCCAATCCTAGCTAGAACCATGTCCAATTTTTGTAGAAATCATCCCGAGATTAGGACACAAGAGGGAACATTATTTGACCTCATTTCTCGTATCAATAATAAACATACTATGGATTTTGGTTTGAATTGGCCATAATTAAAGTCTAAGAAATTTTTCTTGCTTTTCAAAAAGGATTTTTTATTTAAAAAAAATAATAATAATAAAATTGTGGAAAGAGATTTTGTAAAATAAAAAGAAAGAAATCTAAGTTTTAATGAAAAAAGAAAGTGTGAGAAAAATAATAAAACAAACTTTTCTTTCAAAATAATGGGAATAATTTTTCTTTAAAAAAAAAGGGAGAAGAGGGATTTCTTTCAAAAATATGGACATAAAAATGGGAATAAATGGAAAAATACGAAGAGAGCTGACGTTTTTTCTAAATAAAGGTAAAATAGAATTAACAAAATCTTTCATTGATTTTTCTTTTTTCCTTTTCTGAATAATTTTAAAGAATAAGTTGACAAAAAATATTTTTTTATTTTTGGGTTGTATATTAGTTTTAATGAAAATATAAAAAAAAATTTTTTTCCTTTTCTTGATTATCTCATAAAAAAAAAGTTGAACAAAAAGATGTCAACAAAAAAATTGTCCTTGAATTTGTGTGAAAAAGAATTCAAAAAAAAAATAGTTTGAAATAAAGTTAATTTTTGAAAAAAGAATCGATAGGGGATGTGGAATTTAGGAAAAATAGAAAGTAAAAAGAAAATTTTAGTGATAAAAGAAAAAGTTTGATAAAATCAATTTTAGAAAAAAAAAAGAATAGAATAGGGAATGTGAATTTTATTTCCTAGAAAAAATAGAAAAATAAAAAAAAATTTTGGTGATCAGAGAAAAATGATTTCTAGAAAAATGAAGAAGAATGCTTAGGTTTAGTTAGGAATTCCATCTTTCTTGCATAATTGGATTAAAGAATAATAAGATTAGTGTCTAGGTATTGTGAATACAAATATTCGTTTTTCTCAAACATGTTAGGGACATGTATCATTTTAATTCATTTCATCATCATTGTGTATATATATGTTGATATTCATGTCATGTGCATTTTAGAATCATGAAGGTTAGGTGAAATAAAATAGAATTTGATTTTCATTGTAATTGCATTTTGCATAAATTGCATTTTGTTTGAACATGTCTTTCAACAATGTCTTGTTATTGTGTCATGTCTTGAACATTTTACATAGCATTCATGGTTAATAATGTTTCTTCTCACCAAAAATTAAAAAACAAAAAGATGGGAGAGAGTTTTTGAAACAATTTTGATATGGTTTAAGTTTACTCATCTACTTCTCTTACTTGTTTCGGACTTAACCTCTTAGGTTAATAAGTGAATATGATAAGTAAGGGGCAAATTTCAGTTTGAACTTTGGAATGCATTTTGCATTGTTGCACCACATTTCGTAGATAAGTCTTTAAGAAACTAGACTAAGTCTTTTACAATTTTGAATTTGTTTATTCTTTCAATTTTATTTTATCAAATTTAGGTACATGTGCTATTGATTGATTATTTCATTGAAATTATTCCTCCCTAAGATTTGGTTAAAGTGAAGACCTAAACACCTAACAAGTAAAATCAAGAAACTTAGAGAAAAATTAAAAAAAAAAGGAAAAGAAGAAGAAGAAAAATTGTTTCATTTCATAGATTTCTATCATACATGTCATTTGCATACATATACAAATAACATGATTTTCATAAAATTCACATCATACACTTGTTATACTTCAATAAATATGTCAATACTTTTCATTTTTCGAGAAAAAAAAAGAAAAATTTGTTTGTTCCAAAATTTTTTTTGAAAGAAACAAGATAAGGTTTTTCTAACTAGAAAATTATGGTAATAAGGTTCAAGGCCTCTCGACCATCAAAGATTACAAAGCAATTCAGGACTCTCACAAGCTTAGACCATGGAAGAGGGACAGGCTAGCCGAATGGAGAAAATAGAAAAGGCGCAAGAAGAGATGAAGGGGCAATTGGTTGCAATGCTGGAGATGATGACTAAAATGGATAGAGGAAAAGAACCAGTAGGGGAAGCAACTACTCAAGAAAGGTGGGCACAAGACGGTGAACGTTCATATCCACAAAGTCCCATTCCATCCCAAATCCGTACTTCACAGCATATGCTATTTGCGGGGCACAACATTCCAAACCTCAGAAGGAATCCATCAGACCCAATCCATGTCCATGATTTAGAGGATCCTAAAGAACATGAGAAATTGAAGATGGGTGTATCAACAATGAAAGAGAATTTAGAGCCTCAAACAAAGTTAGATCTCCTTGAAGAAAGGCTACGAGCTATCGAAGGGATGAGTTTATATGGTTCTTTGGATGCACGTGAGCTCTGTTTGGTACCGGGTGTAGTTATCCCACCAAAGTTCAAGGTTCCAGAATTTGAAAAGTATGATGGGACCAAATGCCTGATAACTCATATCAAGATGTACTGTCAGAAAATGGCTGCCTATGCTCAAAATGATGAATTATTGGTGCATATTTTTCAAGATAGTCTTACCGGATCAGCTGCCAAGTGGTACACCCAACTAGATCGAGCCCATATCTGCTCATGGAAAGAATTGGCTCGGGCATTCATTGCTCAATACAAGCACATTGAAGATTTGGCACCAGACCGCCTGTCCTTACAAGGCATGAGGAAGAAACATGAGGAGAGCTTTAAAGAATATGCTCGAAGATGGAGGGATGTAGCTGCCCAGGTCCAACCGCCTCTCACAGAGAAAGAAACCACCATCTTGTTTGTCACCACACTCCCGGCCCCGTTTTATGAAATGATGGTCGGTAATGCCACCAAGAATTTTGCAGATATGGTAATTTCTGGCGAAATAATAGAGAATGCAATCAATAGTGGCAAGCTTGTAGGAGATGATGCCATGAATACAAGAAGAGGCGATACATCGGGGAATGAAGAAGATGTTTATGCTATGAATTATGAGGGGCAACAGGTGGGAGACTTTGCTCCATACCATTCTTATCCAATGTACCACACCCATTACCCCACCATAAATAATGTCTCTCCGAGCCTGAATACCCGTCAGCCAATCCCCCAATCTAGTTGGCAAATGGGTTTCCAGACACCCATGCCTACCCAAAATAACCAAAGAGGATCTCGAAACAAACGAAGAAGGACCGACATTGATCCAGTCCCTTGGTCCTACACTGAAATATTCCAATACCTTGTCGAGAACCAACTTGTTACCCTAATCCCGCTAAAACCTTTGGAGCCTCCATATCCAGAGTGGTACAACCCTGATGCTCGATGTGACTATCATAATGGAAACTGGGGTCACTCGATAGAAGGCTGTCCTGCTTTTAAGCGTAAAGTGCAAAGTTTGATCAGAAAAGGTTTATTGAATCTTGAGACGATGGAATGATCGAATGTTAATCTCTCGCCTAACCATGCCAGGGTATAACTAGAAAAGGGATCCTTTTGGTGGGTCATCCATGATGATGTGAAGTTGTTTTTGGTTAAAGTTATGGCCCAACTTTAATGGCTTTTTATGTATAGACTTTCATTTATATTTTATCATCTTAATGAAGTAGCATATGCATTTTCGTCACATTTCTCTCTCTTCCTCGATTCAAATTTGGCTTTATCCTCTTTATATACCTTACCACATTTCCTCCATATTTTTATTTTTAAACGATAAATATGATATCAATGTTGATAATAATTTGGGATTGGAACTCTACCAAAGCTTTATTCGTGTTGATAATCTTTTTCAAAATCTTAGCATGAATATTGCAATGAAAATATGATTTGTATATAGAGAATGTGGGAGTTGACATGCAATTTTGTAACAGATGGTTCCGCGAGTTGGTGTCTGCTCAATAAATGATTCTTTGATAAAAGTTTTCACATTTGAAAGGAAGAATGGCCATCTTTCACCTACATTTCACTGTAAGAAAATCATCCATTGCTAACCCCTTTGAGCCTAGTATGTTTGGTTTGTTTTTTAAGAAACCCACCAAGGATCACCCTCCACATTGGGGGCAAAGTAAAGTAAAAAGAAAAAGAAAAAAAGTTTGTTCACTTGAAGTCTATGAAAGAATTTAAGGGGCAAATGAAAAAAGAAAACCCCTTTACATTTTAAAGTTATTTGTGAAAAAGGGAGAAAAATAAAAAATGGAATTAGAATGAAAAGGAATGGATGAAGAATGGGGCAAAATGCCTAAATGAGTCATGCATTAAAAAAAATGATCCTCTGGTTTATAACCTTTTAAAACACAAAGTTTGGGCCTACTATCTTTCTTTCATAACCCTTCACCTTAGCCTACATTACGTACCTTAAAAGTCCATTTTAATCAGGTGTGAAAATTTGAGTCAAAGAACCATACATTGGGCTAAGAAATTGCATGAAGATTGTGATTCTTTGATAGTGGATCATAATAAGGATCTTGAGGATGAATAAAAAAATGAATGAATGAGGAAAAATAAAAAGTGAGAAATAAAGAAAAAAGAAAAAAGAAGAAAAGGAAAAATGATAAAAAAAAGAAAAGAAAAAAGAAAAAGAAAAATAATGACTCAAATTGAAAACCCGAAAAGGGCGGTTCGAGTCAAATAAAGATGAATGATCGAGTTGGCAAGTAGAGAAGAGATCTTTGCCTTAGATTGTCACGGATGAAACATTTTGTCAAGTAGGGGTTAATCTCAATACAATTGACTCAAAAAGATTAAGGACATCAAGGAAATAGATTTGTTAGAGAAAGAATCCCAAATTTTCTATCAAGATTGATTGAATATTTGTTGTTTGAAAATTATTGCCTTTTCTTTCCTTCAAGTTGCCTGGCTCTTTGACAAAATTATTCCTATCCCCTTCATCATAAATACCCCTCCTTTAATTTTTATCCCATTTCATACCAATAAAAAATTAAGAAAATGTGATGACATTGCTTTTGTTATGAAACTGAAGTGATGAAAAATAAATGAATAGTACTATTCATGAAAATTCATGCATTACTAATTTCCGGGAGGATATGGGCAAATGAGAATTGAGACGATAATGAAGTATATTAATGCTTGAAGTCTCAAATTGGAATATACCAGAGTTGATTACGTAGTGAAGAATGAAGGAAAACCAGTTGAGATTGCGGAGTCAGTGTTAAGAAGGAAAGGTAAGATGATGGAAGGGATGGTCTTGTGAACCTTGTTACCATCGTTTTTGCATGATTTTTTTTAACAACCTTTGCATTGCATTCATCACATACACTTAGGAAAGAAATGAAAAAATTTTAACCTTGAGTAGTAAAATTTTCAATTTTAAGTTGAGTGGAATTTTGAGAAACATGATTTTCAAGAATTTTAAAGCAAGAATTTGGATTTTAAGATGATGAACTTTGAATTCTATAAGAAATTAAGATAAAATAAAATTTTTTAGAAAAAAGAGAAAATGTTGAAATGTGAGAAATTTACTAGATTTTCGGATGTGAATCCCCGAAATAGATTTTCGGATGTGAATTCCCGAAACCAACAATCGGACGAGAAATTCCCGATATAAATTCTCCAGATGAGAATTTCTAGACATTTGGGTGTGAATCACCATTTTAGATTTTCGAATGTGAATTCCCGAAACCAACAATCGGACGAGAAATTCCCGATATGAATTTTCGGATGAGAATTCCCGAAAGAGATTTTCGGATGTGAATTCCGGAAACCAACAATCGGACGAGAAATTCCCGATATGAATTTTCGGATGAGAATTCCCGAAAGAAATTTTCGGATATGAATTTCCGAAACCAACAATCGGACGAGAAATTCCCGATATAAATTATCCAGATGAGAATTCCTGGACGTTTGGGTGTGAATCCCTAAGTCAAATTGTTCGGATGTGAATTTTCGAAACCAACAATCGGACGAGAAATTCCCGATATAAATTCTCCAGATGAGAATTTCTGGACATTTAGGTGTGAATCACCATTTTAGATTTTCGGATGTGAGTTTGCGAAACCAACAATCGGACGAGAAATTCCCGATATGAATTTTCGGATGAGAATTCTCGAAAGAGATTTTCGGATGTGAATTCCCGAAACCAACAATCGGATGAGAAATTCCCGATATGAATTTTCGGATGAGAATTCCCGAAAGAAATTTTCGGATGTGAATTCCCGAAACCAACAATCGGACGAGAAATTCCCGATATAAATTATCCAGATGAGAATTCTTGGACGTTTGGGTGTGAATCCCTAAGTCAAATTGTTCGGATGTGAATTCTCGAAACCAACAATCGGACGAGAATTCCCGATATAAATTCTCCAGATGAGAATTCCTGGACATTTGGGTGTGAATCACCATTTTAGATTTTCGGATGTGAATTCCTGAAACCAACAATCGGACGAGAAATTCCCGATATAAATTCTCCAGATGAGAATTCCTGGACATTTGGGTGTGAATCACCATTCTGAATTTTCGGATGTGAATTCCCGAACAAATTTTTCAGATGCGAATACCTGAATTTTCGGATGTGAATTCCCGAAACAAACACTTGGATGTGAATTCCTGAGACAAAATTTCTAGATGTGAATTCCTAGATCTTTGAATGTGAAATCTTTCAATTTTAAAGTTTCATGGCCTCTGCTGCAAGAGGAGCACTTTCCAAAAAAAATTTAAAGTTTCATTGCCTCTGCTGCAAGAGGAGCACATTCCAGGAGAGAAATTTAAAGTTTCATTGCCTCTGCTGCAAGAGGAGCACATTTTCAGAAGGGAATTTAAAGTTTCATCGCCTCTGCTGCAAGAGGAGCACATTTTCAGAAAAAGAATTTAAAGTTTCATTACCTCTGTTGCAAGAGGAGCTTTCCCAGGAAGAATTTTAAAGTCTCATCGCCTCTGCTGCAAGAGGAGCGTATTTTCAGAAAATAACATTTAAAGTTTCATCGCCTCTGTTGCAAGAAGAGCACATTTCAAAAAAAAAAGAGTAATTTTAAAGTTTCATCGCCTCTGTTGCAAGAGGAGCACATTACAGGAAAGAATTTAAAGTTTCAATGCCTCTATAGTAGGAGGAGCACCTTTTCAAGAAAATGCAAAAAAAAAAAATAATAAAGAGAAAAACCAAAAACAAAAATAATATATTAGGTCATGAGCCGGACAAAATTGTTGTCTATTGTCTTTGCTCTATTCCTGATTCTCAGCAATGAGCAAAGAGGGGCAGCTGTAGACACCTAATTTTGTCCGGATTCGTAAGTTTTATTAAGGTAAATTCAATAATAATCGAGGTTTGAAGGTCGTTAAATTTGCTGGACATTTTTTTACTAAGCTCAATTAAATTCATTTTAGAATTAAATGGATAAGTGATTAGATTTAATTTCATATTTATTAATTTTAAATTTGGGCTTAATTAATTAGGTCCAATTCAAATTAGAATATATAGGCTTCAAAGCCCAAAGAAAATGAGTTGCTTTTGATTTTCATTTCCTTTATTATTTCATTATTTATTTACTTATTATTATTATCATGTTCTTCTTTTTAGTAAAATAAGAAAAAAAAAAGGAAAAGAGACTCTGACAAAGTTGGTGCCGTGCATCGGCCTACCAACATAGGGTGGCTGGCAACCAAAATCACGCTGCTAGCCCACCCTTGTTGACTCAAGTTCTTCAATGGCAGTAGACAGATATCACTACTCTACAAAAGGGGGATTTCTCGATAGGTAAAAAAGAGGGAGCCTTTTTCATTTTGTTCCAGACTCCCCTCACTGTCGAGCAACACCCGAAACCATCCCCATTCAACCATAGCAACCAGCGAGCTCCTTTGCTACCCCCTGCCATCGCCCACATTTCACACACCCTCCACCTTCAACACAAAAGCCAACCCGAAAACCATCACCCTCACCCAATCGAGAACCCCCAAATCCGAGAGACCCCAAAACCTAGATCTAAAACCCCCACCTGCAAAAACACAAAACAAAAAACAACAAAATATCCAGAGGCAGCAACCCAGCCACAGTCAAAATCAACAGTAACAAAAATAAAAAAAACAAAAAAATAAAAAGAAGAGAAATCCGAGAACCGAAAAAAGGAGAGTCGGTTCAGAGGCTTTTCTAGGGGTTTGGGTGTCGAGATTTAGTGAGAAGAAGGCCCGGTGAATAGTGGGGTGGTCATCGGACGGTGGGAACACGGTAGATCTGGGTTAAAGGCCGCGGCTTTAGGTTCAGATTCGTGGAGCTAGGATGATTTTTGGGTGAAACGGAGGTCGGATCTTGAAAGAGGAGACGGAGGACTTTCGGAAAATGGTTTCCTTTTGGGCATTTGGCTACCGGCGACGGTGGCCGACGGCGGAGACAGTGGTGGAGGCGATGGTCGGCGGTGGTGTGGGAGGTGGTCGGTCACGTCTGTGAGGGAGAGGTTGAGAGAGTTTTCTTTTTGAAAGTTTTTTTTTTATGAAAAGTCTGAAAATGAAATAAAAAAAAAAACTAGGTATTTTATAATTGTAAAAAAAAAAAAGAAAAGGAAATTTGCTGCTGATCCGTGAGCCTGACCCGAAGAGGGAGGAAGACCCGTGCGGCCCCAGGTGACCCGATCCGCGTGCCGACCCGCTCTGCGTGCCGACCCGCTCCGCCATCCGACCCACTTCTGCGCCAGCCCATTTCGCTTCAGGCCCAATTCCCATTCCAAGGCCTAATCAGCAGCCTTCAAGCCCACTTCTACTTGGATTTTGGTCCAATTTGTGGTATATTTGTGTTATTAAATTTAATTGATTTTTATTGCTATTTTATTTATTATTTCTCATGTATGTTTATAAAAGTAAAAATAAAATAATAATAATAAAAAAATAAGAAAAAAATAAAAATAAAAAATTTATGTATTATTGTTATTTATTATTTAAATAATAAGGAAAAATATAATTTTAATTATTTTTTTATTTTAGAAAAGATAAATAAATGTCCGATGATGAGATGTCATGAGACTCACAAGTAGTGATTTCTTGACTGATCCCTAGGTGAGAAGAGTCGTACTAAATGTTACCAGAGTATTGGGATATTTAGTATGATTTTTCAATAATTTAAATTTATTAAAAATGAAAATAAATAATTTATTTTTTATAAAAAAACAAAGAAAAATAATAATAAAATTTAAATTTAATTAAAATGAAACTTCTGATGATGGGATGTCATGAGACTCACAAGTAGTGATTTCTTGACTGATCCCTAGGTGAGAAGAGTTGTGCTAAATGTTACCAGAGTATTGGGATATTTAGTATGATTTTTCAATAATTTAAATTTTTGTTAGAAAATTAAATCAATAAGTTTTTTAATTAATAATAAAATTAAAATTTAATTAAATATTTTTCCGATGATGGGATGTTATGAAACTCACAAGTAGTGATTTCTTGACTGATCCCTAGGTGAGAAGAGTCGTGCTAAATGTTACCAGAGTATTGGGATATTTAGTATGATTTTTTTCAATAATTTAAATTTTTATTAAAAATTAAAAAATTTATTTTTTATATAAAAAAACAAATAAATTTAAATTTAAAATTTAAATAATTAAATAAATTGCCCGATGATGGGATGTCATGAAACTCACAAGTAGTGATTTCTTGATTGATCCCTAGGTGAGAAGAGTTCACTAAGTGTTACCAGAGTATTGGGATACTTAGTGTAATTTTTCAATAATAAAATTTTTTTTTATAAAGAAATATTTATATAAAAAATCAAAAAATTCATTTGCATCATTCATTATCTGTTTGCATCATATGCATTTATAATAATTTTCGAAGCAAGTGTGAATCTTCTGATGATGAGATTCTATAGAACTCACAAGTAGTGATTCTTAAGAAATCTCTAGGTGAGGAAAATTATTCCAAATGTTACTAGAGTATTGGGATATTTGATTTAATTTTTCAATACGAAAAGGTTCACATTCACTTTTGAAAAATAAAATTTAACTTTTTTAAAAATAAAACAAATGATTTTTACAAATAAAAAATGACTTTGAATAAAAGGAATAAATTTGATTGCAATAAAGTATGAATTATTTTTAAATATTAATTCAAGACCATTTTATTAAAATTAAAGGATAACATATGATTATTATGGTACCATTTTTTAACGGGCGTCGTGGGGGTGCTAATCTTTCCTCACGCGTAACCGTATCCCAGAACCCAAAATTTTTTTTCACAGACCAAAAATTATCTTTTTAATAAAACTTAATTAATTTTGAGATTTTGGTTAAAAAGATAAATATTTTTAGGTGACCAATCACACCTAACAAAAAAGATTGGTGGCGACTCCTTTCCCTTTGTTTTTAAACGTGTTTCAAAATTTGTCGAACGCGAAGCCGTTACGACAATTACAAGAAATAATATTTAATTTTTAAAATATTATATTCGTTAATGTTTATAAATGAACTTAATAAACATGAATTGAGCACGATAAATGAACAAATATAAATATAATAATGTTTGTTCGATTCGCTTGTACTCCTATTTGTAAGAGATTAATTATTGTGGATTGTGACTCATTTCTAGTTCATATAATAATTTTTAGGGGAATATTAATTTAATCCTATAGTTACCCATTTAATTATAGGTAAATAACTGCATATTAAACAGCATTTTAATCCTAGAGTTACTCATTTATTGACCATGTTATAAACAAAAATAAAAATAATAAACAAATTGATTGAAATTTTATGCTTATATTAAAACTTGGAATTTGTTCATGAATGTTTTAAGTGCATTATTTAATATTATTATAAAAAATAACATTTTTATGTTAAAAACCAAATAAAATTATTAATCATTATATTTAATATAAAAATATTAAATCGTTGAGTCGTTTATTACTGTTTGACTAATTAGTAGTATAAGATTTTTTTTTTAGTATAAAATCTTTTTTCAGCAGTAATAAAGAATCAAAGGTTAAATTGCTGAAGTTAATCCAAAAGCGAAAAAGCAGCGCGTGGGCGTGGACTTCAACATTGCACTTGATTCCAACTAGGATTCTCAGCTAGAACATGATTGGACGATCACAAAATCGCTTGCGTCGACAAACGACTTTTCCCTCCGTTGACCGAAGCATCAAAACCCCACTCCCTGTTCACAGCGCGTCTTTTCCTCCGCTCGACAACTTCTACCAACTCGCTATAAAACCCAACAACTATAATAAAGTAAGAGGTAAAATCCCAGAGAAAAGAAGAGAAGAGAAAGCAAGCGGAAGGAGATTTTTTTTTAGGTTTCTGGGATCTCTAACGATGAGCAAAGACGTGTTTTTTGGCGGTCGGGATCGTGGTCGTGCGGCGTTGTTGTTACCAATAATCTGGGTACTAATTTTAACCAGTAAGAGTAATATTTTGCCTGTTGCCGAAGCCATATGGTTAACGATTCCAAGTTCAGGAACCAAGTGTGTTTCCGAGGAGATCCAACACAACGTTGTCGTTTTAGCTGATTACTATGTCATCGATGAAAACAACCCCGATCACATCCCCACCATCTCTGCCCGGGTATCTTTTTCTTTTCATTTCTTTTTTTTACCATTTTATTACTAACTAAACAAAATCTCAATTTGGGTTTATCAGGTTTTTCTTTTTCTTTCTCAATCTTTTTTTTTTTAAATTTATATTTGGTTTAAATGGTAATTTTGATAATGATTTATTTTGATGGGTTGTGATCTTTTGATGTGTTTAAGCTTCAATTCTGCTTATCTTCTGTGTAAGATGTTTAATTTTTTTGGAAGGTTTTGTTAAGTTTGTACGACAGCGATTAAGTTGCTAGTGTTTTGTTTGTTTTGGTTTTGAACAGAATCTTGGTTCTGTTCTTTGATGTCCCATTTTTCTGTTATACTATGTATTTATGACTTAGTCTAACCATGAATATGATTTTGCTATTGTTGTCTAGAATCTAGATTGCTTTTTTTTTTTCTCGAAATTTTGGGATGTTTTAGAACCTGGCAAGCCATAGCCAAGAGACAACCTTGCAGTATCTTCCTTTTTCTATGAATGTGAAATTTTTTTTTACCAAGTAAGAATTGGAATTTACTGTCTGATACTTAAGGAGGGTTTAATGGACTTCAATAAACATGTTTGAAATAAAAAAGAAAATGAAGACAAGTTAAGTTTGCTATTTAGATTTTTGTTTAAAGTGGCAATATTGTAGGAATAGAGAAGTCTAGTGTGATTTGAGATAATGCAGTAGTTGAGCTGCTTAGTGTTTGGTCAAAGTGGATATATGACTGCCAAGTAGGTATGAAGCTTAAAACCAATTATAGACTTTTACTGGGGATGTGAACTTTTTCCCGGGTTGTGAAGCAGGAAGAGAAGAGCGGTTTTTCTTCTTTTTTTTTTTAATTCCATTTTTCATCTTGATAAGAACCTTTTAAATGTTTACAATTCCTTTCCTCGTTTGAATGTCACAAGAATGTTGACATAATAAGTTCTTTTCTTCAGTTTAATTGATAGAAGTTTGTTATTAACATGGGGATAACATATGTGCCCTGAAGTAATAGCGTACCTGCTCACTGACACACTCAAACTTGCACTCCGATAAAGAATTTCCTAATGAGAACACAACAAACAAACTTACGGGAATTGTTAGATCGCCAATTACCTGAAACTTTTATCTCTGATGTGAGATATTACACTTCATTACCTCTACTTTTTCTCCCCTTTCCCCCGTTCATTTCTTATTGTTTCTTAATCTGCAGAAGAAATACCCTTTCTGCTTTCTGGAAATGTCTTGAGTAGAGAAAAATGGAAAAATTTTGTATGAATAGCTTTATGTGAAGAATCCCTTGGAGGAATAGAAATATACAACTAATTGGTGTAACATTGAAGTTACTTCTGCATTTGATACTTCTTTTTGTTTGACAACTATTTTTAGATCAGCATAGTCCAAACTAGTTGAGATCAACTAAATGAAAATTTCTTCCTAGTCCTCCTTGTATGTTGAAATTCTTTACATATTGAGTTCAGAATGAACTACACCTATTGATATATCTTTCAATAAGTTTTAAGGTTTCAAGAAAGATGGTTTGTCAATGTTTTATTGCTTGCTTGCCCGTCTTTTCAGACAGTTAATTATCTGGCCATAATAATGGCTTCACTCAAGTGTAATAACTAATAATTACCGGTGTGATGAAATAAGAATAGTGCTAGTTGTTTGGCCTTACTCCATTGAAGTTTTTGCAATTGATTATGTATAAAAGAACGGATGGTAAAAGATGAACTACTCAACTTGGTTGGGAAAAGATGAAAGAATGAAGGTTTTTTTTTTAATAAGCTGTATTTTTGAAATAAGGAAGTGGAAGAACATCTATAGCAATGGAGAGTAGACATTTTTCTTGGAGCAAAGAAGCCTCACTTCACTTAGTAAAAGAAACATGGCATGGCTCTTTGGTTAATCTTTTTCTCATTGGTTTTGAGAAAAATAAGAAAACTATGCTTTTGCTTGAGATCACTGATTTTATATGTTTGGCCATTTATCATGAAAATTCACTCCATTTGTCAATGGTTTGAGCATAGTTTATTTTAACAACTATAAAGGTGATGCACACATGAAATATGTGATTTATACCCAACTTACAGGCTTTATATCTCGTACTTTAGGTAACATCTCCTTATGGAAACAATCTCCACCACAATGAAAATGCAACTCATGGCCAATTCGCATTTACAACTAGTGAGTCAGGCAACTTTATAGCTTGTTTTTGGAAGGATGGCAGTCATCAACAAGATGCTGAACTAACTCTGGGCCTTGACTGGAAAATCGGAGTTGCTGCCAAGGATTGGGAATCAGTAGCAAAAAAGGAGAAAATAGAGGTAGGATCCTGGATGCACTAAAGTTTCAAACAGGACTTGGTTTCCATACCCATCCAGATTTCTTATGCAGCAATAAATTGCTTTTTGTAGGGTGTTGAACTTGTTCTCAGGAGACTTCAAGGAATAGTGGAATCCATCCATGGTAATCTAATCTATCTCAAGGACAGGTACTCTTCTCTTCCTAGGTTGATCTTGGAAGGAGTTTTTTCACCCGAAATACTTGGGTTTACATGTCCATAATCCTTGAATTCTTCTTATCTGTCAGTTCAGTTATCATCTTTAACATTCTTCAACTTGCCTGCTTTTGTTGGAAAAAGTTGAAATTAAAATTTAAAAGGGAGCAGAATATGAGTTTGGTTGAGAACTTGAACTTAAAACAACATGTCTCTTTTTTCCTGGATATCTACAGAGAAGCAGATATGAGGGAAGTCAGTGAAACAACAAATGCAAGAGTGGCATGGTTCAGCATCATGTCTCTCGGTGTCTGCATCGTGGCGTCGGTTGTGCAGCTATGGTACTTGAAGCGCTACTTCCTAAAGAAGAAGCTCATCTAGATTACACACACTGACACAATGTTGTTAAAGTCTTGAAAACGAGAAACAGAAAGAATACACTGAATTCTTGTTGTACCATAGCGAGTTCCTTTGATTTCCCTGTGCTTTGAGATTGATGATGGGTGGTTTGGAGGAAGATCTCCATAGATGGACAACAAAAGAAAAAAAATTGGAATAGAAAGTGATACAATAGTGGGAGAATGAGTTGTAAGAAGTGTTATTTATATATCATTTTCTTTCAAAATATGCATATTCTTTTTTAGTTAAACTTAATTAAGTCGTGCAAAATTTAAGTAAAGACACAGAAAACATTTTATTTAATTTTTTCTATAATTATAAATTGTAGACCATAGTAAGTATACGAATGTGCGTTAGTAATATACAACTATTAAGTAACAAATATTTTTTTTTGGTTACAATTAAGTAACAAATATTGGTATATTGTTATTTCTTTATATGATATTTTTCATATAGTATTAAATAGTTAAAATTTGAAGCTTTAAAGGTGTATTTGGAAGAATAATTTCAAAATGAAAGTAATTTAAAATGTAACAATTACATATAGTGATATCTGTAATTGTATTGTTTGGATAATTTTTTTAAACATAAAATTTGATGAAATAAAAATCAAATTATAAAAAATAACGATATTAGAAATAAAATAAAAATATAATATAGATATTATTAATTTTATAACAATATATAAATATTATTAATATACAAAATAATAAAGTGTGTTTAAACTAAATAATTTAAATTTTGTGTTTTAAATACTTCATCAGAACGCATCTGAAATGAATTCCTTCCTCCAAATGATCTGAATTTCTAATGAAAAAGAAAAGAAAAAATACAGATGAAAACCTTTGGGCCCAATAGCGAAAACAAAAGCCGCAAAACCCGGTGAGTCGGCGACCGCTAACTGTTGAGCTATGCAAAATGCTAGCCGAAGGAATTGGAACAATGGCTGCAGGATCTTTATCCATAGCTCACATTCCCAGGCATAAAGCCAGATGGATTTTCACTCCTTTTTCATTTTCTTCTTCAGTATCCAGAGCGAGAAAGCTGGTTCTCTACTCAAAGCCAGGTTGCTGTTTATGCGATGGCCTCAAAGAAAAACTCCACGCCGCCTTCTCACTGTTGGGCTCCGACTCCCTCCAAGACGTCGTTTTGCAGGTAAAACTCTCACCTCACACTCTCAATCTCTACTTGTAAAAGATTGAAACTTGGAAAATTTTGGTTGTTGGGTTCTTTTGGTAGGTGAGGGATATTACCAGCAATAAAAGGCATACCAATGTGAGATACCCGTTTTAGCCAAATTGCTCTCTGATGGCACTGAGGTTAGCTTTTTCTGTATTTGGGTTTTTCTTGGTTTTGTCATCTTTTAAAAGAAAAGCTGCATTAGTGCCTGGAAACTTGTATTATTGATTTTTTTTAATGAATATGGGAATCCTGGATTATTTGACTCTAGAACCTGGCAAAGCATATTCTTTTTTATTGTAAATTGTGTTAAAACGTAATTGAAAGTGAGCAAAAAAATTGGGATTAGGGAGATGGTGAACTTACGAGTACTTGAAGGAGCGTGCTGCTCTGACGATCGGAAGATGATATGGGTCTGCTTTTAATAGGTTTGTTTAAACAACTGGGGAATACTTTTTGAGTGACGCCTTTGTAGAAGCTAGACGATATCCCAAAATACTTTATTTAGAAGTAAACTATTCTAAACATAGGTTCTTAAGGAAAGTGCATTATAAAATTGCTGAATTAAGGTAGACTACTTCACTAGTCTAGCTAGGAAGTTTTTCCTCGATGAATATTGTATTTGTGGATGAGGCTCTCACATCTTACCACTAAAAACACAACTTTGTGAAAATTTTATTCTTATCTTTGCGTTCTGGTGACTTTTCTCCTTATTGTTGTTTTCTAGGTAGCTTGATTTCTATTCTGAACTTGCAATATCATTTCAATCTGACGTTGGCAATCTTGTTGTTCAGAGATGTGCTCTTCACTCAGGTAATGGAGCAGTTGGTCATTCTGTTCCATTCTTAATACTTAAGCTACAAAGGCATAGATCTTTATTATAAGAGAAGCAGCTTGATTTTCACAAATTTCAACATTTTCCATGAGATTTTACAATGCATATTACATGTGGGAGCTATGTTGGGAAAGTTACTGTCTGCAATGGTACTATGGTATAATTAGGTTTTTGCATAATAAGCTCTGTAACATTGTGAATAATTGACAACATTTTTGGTAAAAGTTATGGTAAAAGAATATGCTAATTCTGTATTTCAAGACATGCAATTGATTTTCAAACTTAATACATTAATAACTGTAGGGCTTCATCATTATATTAGCACCACAAAGTTTCATTCAAGTCATACATGATGTACCGGACAGAATATTCTCTCTTGGTAAGGGTTCAAACTTCAAACTGAACAACTGATGGTGCACCACAGAGAATTTCAAGGTTCTAAAGCTGTTGCAAGGGTTGTCTATATGTCATCTGGAATATTGGTTCAACAGCTAACACTGTCTTGCAGTCAATAATTAGGGTGGTCGTGTTTAAACATAAATCGCTCACAAAGCTTTCCAATTCTTGCTTGACTTTAGTGTTTACTTGCAACACTGACTCAATTCTTCATTGACCTATATGCCATCGGATTGAAAATCTATTCAGGAAACAGAAGTCAGAAGCCAAAGGAAGTGTTTTAGCACCAATGGTAGCGAGTAGAAGCCTTTATTATTGCAAGATGACTGTAACCATGCATGAACGTAGCTCTAACTGTTCTATTCTGCATATATTTATTAGCGCTGCCCTGTATTACATGAAAATAAAATGCCTTCAGCTGTATATACATGGGCCTTATTTGCAACCCCTGTGGTCTTATTTGCTATCTTGGTTTCTATGGTAACATATCTGTACAAAGACACCTTTGGCGACAGAGTTGATCTCATCTTGTGGATGTCATTAATTTAGTAGAACTTTGATGTCTGTTATTCAGAGATCTTTTTCCTATGTGCAGCTTGTAAAAAGGTGAATCAAAAAGCTATGAAAGAAACATTAGTGCAAGTGGCTGAAGCAAGAGTTTAAAGATAGGGTCTCTTGAGATGGGTCATTCTTCAGGTCCCGGTATCACCTAAATTCGGCAACATGGCCTAGTTCCTTCAAGAGATATATTTGTTATTTCATGCATCTAGAATCCAGATCCTTTTGAGTGTTTACAGGTTTAAATTAGACGTTGGTAGCATAATCAAAATGACTCTTGCTTGTGATCTGGATTATGTCAATGGTGACAAAAATCTTTTTGATAAGCTTCTTGTTGTGTTCACAATAGAAAAATTCCTTTAGTCTCTATACACAAAATGCATTTTAACATAATGAAAAGGTATATATGGTGGAATCAAAACATTGAATATGGTGTTAATTAAAATGAATACTTTTATCACTTAAACTATGGAATGATGAAAAAGGATATGTCTTTCGTATACAGAAGGGTATAATTAGATATATGTATTTATTATCTTGATTGAAAAACCTTTCTAAATTTAAATCATAGCAACAATTATATGTAAATTCTAGAACATAAATTATTTTGCAGCTATGCTTGTCTGATTATGCATTTTATTTGGATATATTGTTTGTATGGAATTAGCCAGTGATTCTCACGTTTCCATTTGTCATTGTATAAAACATTTGTGCTACCCCAGTAGCAGTATAGAAGCATAATGCTTTGAAGTTAAAGGATGGGAAATGTATTCAGATAACTATATACAATGTTTCTTAAATACAATCTTCTTTTTCTTACATAATTCAATCATTTGGTATCTATTACAGTAAATAGAGTTAAATTAGTTGATTGAACCTAATTGGAGTACAGTGGCCAAATTAAAAATTGGGTATTAGTTTGGTGGCAATGTTAGCACTTATAGTTGCTGATTGAGTAATATTGCTTCTTTGGGCCAAACCAAGGAATCCTTTGTATTTTGAAAAATGGATCTTGCTCTATCAACCTTAATTAAGGGATTTCTCTATAATGTATATGAATTGAAGTTTGAGGAAGGGGACAAGTGATGTGATTGACCCGGAAGAAATGGAGGATTTCATCACGTTTAAGCTCCCAGAATTTTGGTCTATGGCTTTTCCGTTTGATTTTAGTAGGAGGCCCACTGAATTCATAATTTCTGTTGGGCCAGGTCATTTCAAGTTTGGCAGATTATTTATGAATGAAGCATGGGCATCAATTGGGCTTTGTTCAGTGAGTGGAATGCATTAGTCGACCATTCTATTTCTCAGGTTGAAATGAGCAATCACTTGTTCTTGAAACTGTCTTTAAGGGGTGGCATTGAATTATTGCTAGGGTGGGGACTTTAGAACTAGTAAATAAGGTTTAGGCTAACTTACTGTAGTTCATCTTAGGTAGAGAGTAATCTCTACCATTAGTACAAAGAATTTACATGAAACATACTATTATTACTTGAGTATTTTCTTAAAAATCTATTTCAGTTCGAAAACTTGCAAAGGACTTCTCTGGTGTCTTATGTTCATGCATGTTTGAAGTCAATCTATTTAGGGCCTTCGACTTATATATTTTGGAATTTTTTTTGTTGCATGTTATAAGCTGACATAGTGGCTCACTCCTCGGTGAAAAACTTGCTGATAATCCCCACGTATGGTTCTTGGAAGTCTAACATAATTTCTACATTCTTCAAAGATAATCAAAATGATATTAAAATAGGCTGCCTGGATACTCCAACCAGGGAATTTTTGTTGTTGATATATAATTTGGACGAGGTTGTCAACAATGATAAAATTTTAACACATTTTGTCCTTTCCCTCTTCTATTTGGTAGCTATTTTTCACTACCGCTGTTTTCATGGTGAGGAAGACTCTTGGTTTGCATTCTAGTCTCTTTCTTTTTCCCACACATGGATTGTACAGGCTAATAGAGATTCAGATTCCCTTTTGCATTAACAAAGCATCCCATCTTTCAATCATGTTCATCATGTGCACGTGTGTGGCACAGGTTCATGGAGATGCATATTCCCTTTTGCATCTTTTTCATCAGCTATCCAGTCCTTTTTCATGGATATATTTCAGTCAAAAGTTTCTGATTATGTTGTTTCCTTTAAGTAGCAGGTGGAATCTTGTTGACCATCAAATCATAATGCTGCTTTATCCAAAAATAATTAGGATATAAATATAGTGGCTGGTAATGCCAGAAGTGTATTGAGGCTGTCTAAATACCAAGGTTTTAAATCAGTATAAGATATTTAGATTCCCAAAATATTTGTTATAGACAGATACATTAAGATATATCAAACAATATTTGAAGTTATATTTAAGTAATATAATATAAAAATATTACTACAGACAGATTTTTCTGATAAAATACAGATATAATAAGGATATTTAAACTTGATTATCTTTCTCTAGCTATCCTTGCACTAGTCTCTACAAATTTGGGATTAAAAATGTGAATTTATTTGGTTCAATGCTGAGGAAGACATCTCACACCAATATCAACCTTTCTTTCAGGAAATACTGCCTAGATTGTCTCCTCGACTTGGGGTGATAGCAGCTGCTTTAAGATGGTAAGATGTATCTATGAATTTTTTGTTATATGACGGATACTGAAGCTTGTGTAGAACTACAAGGGAAAAGGATTTTGATATTCATTAAGTCGTTTTACTAAGTTTGACAGGTTCCAGCAAAAATCTAGTCATGATCAATGACACTACGATTTGCTCTGATAAACAAAAGTTTCTTTTCATTTATATTATTAATTCCATGCAAACAAAAAGCAGGCTGCTTTAAGATCTGGAAAGTGATAAAATGAAAAATTGCATCAATCATGGTTCTTTAGTGTCATTTTCATTCCATTTTTACAACTTTTTGACTAATCCATTGTTTCAAAGACCCCAAACAGTCCATGCATTTAGAGTGTTTTGATTGCTATTAAACTCGTGCCTTTCTATGGTGCATGATTGAGTTTGTCCTCAGTTCATCTTTTATCTGTGGGTGTTAGCAGTATCTCTTGGTCTAGTGGGTACCAGTAGGGGCAATTCAAATGCACCAAACGGAAAAAAGAAAATGAAAAAAAGATTGTACGATAGTTGAAGAGTTCAAGCCACCTGCAGCTGTCGCTGTTGATTGAAGAATTCATTTGGTACTGTTATTTTATACAACTTTAATGTAAAATGATAAGAGTTATTGCACCAATTGGTTGATTTGTCTTCTTTTCCTTTTCTTTATGCCTTTATTTCTTTTTATCATATTGCTAAAAGAAAGTTGATTAAAATGAATTGAATATTACTTCAAAGTAGGTTATGATTTTTGCAAGTGATTGGATTGAGAACCTGCTTGACTGATTCCAATGCCCCCCTGTGCATCCTTTGCATCAACAGGTCCTTCCAAGTAGTTGAAAGCTTGTATCATTATACCAGTGCCTTGTCCTGTTACAAGATTTTATGAAAGTAGTTGACCATGTATTTGATTGGGGCTCAAAGCTTCTTCACAGGTGGCATAATGTTCGATAAACCAGACGGTCATAAACTATCATCTTGATTTTACCACTTATGAATGTTAGTAACTCCTAATTGAGAGTTGATTATCTTTGCAAACTTGAATGGTCTTCATCTTCATATTCTCATCACAAGTCAGGTTCAGGTAACGTGTCGTGCACATGTCCTCTTTGTATCACCTCTCCCATTGCAAAGGGAAAGCAGATCTTTCTTCGACACCCACCCATGACCTCTCACTTCAATCATTCTAGAGAAACTAATGGAACATCATACTTCACAGTTAAAGTTTTTCCCACTTTGGCTTGCCTTGTGCTTTTGACTAACGGGACAGAACTCTTCTCTGCTTTACTTTCCATCAGTTTCCATATTCTATAAGCAATTATACAAGTCCATGGCTCATCCCATTGCCCCATCATGTTTTATTAACTCCTAAAGTGTGGGTGGATTTCCATTTTGTATGGAATTGTAAATATAATTAGTATCATACCTTTTGCACTATGCATCCTGTGATTAAATATATCATCAAGTTCATTCATAGGCCCTTTTTGTTTAAGATTTCTTTTTGATTTTTTAAATGATTCATTTGATTTATAAACTTGCATAACAATTATTTAGCTGTAATATCCATACCGTATAGAATTAATCTAAGCAAAGAATTCCAATCATTTTCCAAGGTGTTTAATTTGTTCATCAATTTAATCATGCACTCCAAACTTTGTAGTCCAAGCAACTTTTTCATGTACTTTTTCCTGCCGGCATGCAAACGTAAATCTCATGATTTTTGTGATTTCATATTAGTTCTTATCTGATTCTAATAGATACGTAAATCTGATTTGCCAATTTTTCAAGCCAATAAGCAATTTTTCATCTCTTTGGAAGTGAGGACTAATTTCATTTTGTTATATCTAACTGCAATTATTAAGGATTTGATGTTTGCAATTTGCTGGTGCAGTGTTCCATTAAGAAAGTCTAAGGGTTCAATTAATTTTGCAATTGGATTCTGATGGGTGAGGGTGAGGGCCTGGAAAGTTGATAGAAATGCTTTTGGCTTGTTCAACCAGGGTGAGGGTGAGGGCCTGGAAAGTTGATAGAAATGCTTTGGCTTGTTCAACCAAAACGCCCACAAGCTAGAAATGACATTTTTTCCAACCCTTTTAAGAGTGCTTTTCTTACTAATGATCTACGTTGCCAAACATATCGTATTGGGTATATGCAAGTTGATCTGTTGTTTCTTGCCAACAAGAAGTGGCAGCAACAACTACAGGATTGCTGACATATTGGATTCCATTGGTTTATCAGGAGAATTCCCACTAATTATCTCAAAAAATTCCCCAGAATCAAGCTGAAGGCCACTAGAATGGTTTCATAGGGTATCTCAACTTGTATGTTGTCCTCAGCTATCTACCATAGATTACAGGCTTTGAGCAAGGAAAAAGGTAATAGTATTATCATAATGTGATGTCAATTACTGAAAGGAGACATTGTTCGAAGAATGATGAGATAAAACTTTAGTGAAAAGGAAGCAAGAAAACAAGAAATTCTAATGCAAAAACAGACTGTCTTATACGACGCATTGGAAAGACTGATAGAGCATTAAAGCAAGGCAGTTTTGCTATCCTTTTTACCTTTTCCTGAATAGCATGTTACTTTTTCATGCTTGCAGGTTCTTTCTCCAAAACTAAATTAGTTGGTCACGGACTTGAGCTGATTTTCCTTAAGTTCCTTGCTGCATTGGCATCTTAAAGCAGAGCAATTAAGCTATTGATGACAATAATTGGCTACCCTATTTGAACCAAATTTCTTCAATAGCAGTATGTTTTTGCCTATGACTACACGAAACTGTCATCCTGAATTTTTCTTAACAAAGTGAACTTATACAGATAGAACACGGCTTGCTTTTTCGGTATCTCTAGAAAATGAAATTGATAGTTTGAGATTGATATGAACCTTGGAAAAACGTTCTGAATTGTCATTTGTATCTTACCAACAATCTGCAGAATGAACACAAGATTGGTTTATACTTTAAAACTTAAGACCAGCCTACACATGACAGAGAGCTCCACAAGACAAGCTTTGTACATAGGATAAGTGTATGGGGCAAAAGCCAGAAAGGGTTGTCCTGCATCTAAGTCTTCCTTTCTTTTCAATCTCTTTTCTTTCATGACTCTTTTTGTCTTTACTCAAAATGGTGGAATATAGCAACTTGAAAACAAGGGAGAAAACAAAAAGGGGGTGGGGTGGGGGTGGGGACAGAAACCCTACAACTAAGAAGAACTTTGAACAAACATTCGATTGGATGCCTCTGCCATCTTCTTTGTACTTACAAAATACTGTCCTTTGGTTTTTTTGTTTTTTTTCAGTCCTGACTGAATATGCGATCCAGAAACGAATTGACCAAAAGCATTTAACAAAGTTGATGGCTAAACATGTGGAGACCGACACCTAATCTGCAAGGTATTGTTAGCTTTGACTTAAAGATCTTACGGTTTTATCTCACAAAAGGCGTCTCACAAGTATAAGTTCAAGTCTTTACGTATATAACATTGCAAAGTTACAAACTTCCGATGTAGGATTGAGGTGTTACAAACTATTTCACTTTAAAATTTGACGTCCTCATCAAGCCCTATCAGAATAGAACCATGATTACACCACGCGTTGGGATTTAGAGGTGGTTTCCACTGTGTAGCACTTAGTTCTTGCAAGAATCTAGAGGTGGCTCTTATAATGTAGCACTTAGCTCTCGTGTTTCAGCTGATGGATCGCCTTTGATACCATTTGTGGAGACCCGCACTCAACCTGCGAGGTATTGTCCGCTTTGACCTGAAGATCTCATGGTTTTGTCTCACAAAAGGCACCTCACAAGTATGAGTTCAAATGTCTACATATATAGTATTGCAAAGTCTCACAAACTCCCTATGTAGAATTGGAGTGTTACAAAACATACAAGTCTTAATCATTTTTCTTGTAGGAGCAATTTTTTCTTCCTGATCAGGCCAGTTAAATCTAGGAGTTTATTATTGAGATATTGATATGATTCAGTGGTTGAAGCAATGAGCAAATTATTGAGGCAAAGGATTTGCTTTCATGTCCACATCATGCATGCTGAATAAGAAGCAAAAATAAATGGAATTATTCAGAGCTAGCCATTTTTTCTATTTCCTTTTCACTACAATCAACCATTAGAAAATTAGAAAGAGTATGAAATTACTCCTGTTCTCAAATAATAAAAATGTGAAACGTCTCAATGTCTGGGATTTATCTTTCCTCTAAATAATTCAATTCCTAAATGCCATATCTTTCTTACTTTGGCCAAATTTTTTGTTGTGACATTTTCAGAATTGTATTTTACTCATATCATTGTCAGGGCAGGTCTTATAAATATAACCAAGCAGAAATGCACCAACCTTGGTTTTCTTTTTCTTTCTTCGTGTTTGTGGAAAAAGAAATAATGTAAGAAGCTTTGGTGAAATGATTAGAACCATTTTTGAAACAAAAATTTGTTGCCTTACATGAGCTTCCTGTTCTTGGACAGGCTCAAGGTGAAAAGTGTGTAATAGAATTAGAACCATCTGAATTCCACTTAGGAAATCAAGCCTAGAAGCACTTGGCTTCTATGGCCTGATCTCATCATACACTTTTATCAATTATATTAGCGTGCATAGTTTATTTTAACTCTCAAAAGGAAGCAAGGGAGAGAGAATTTGTGTGTATGAGACTATGATTATTTCTGTTGTTTTGCTTGCACAGTGTAATCACGGAAGTTTTCCTGTTATGAGAGCTGGAGTGAGTGCTTAATATTATAATTCGATTGATGCACATAGTCATCAGATTCAGACTGCATTGTTCATATGTATCTGATGTCTCTATTGTATTAAATGCCGAATAGAGATTTATTTGGCTCTTGTGGATAACAGTTGGTCTGAGAGAACAGAATATAATAAAGTTCACCTTAATTAGCATTTGGAATCTTTTTATCAGTTTCGTAAAACATGGACTCCTCTCATCATAATCAGAAAATAATAACTTTGATTGCCATTATTTCTCTTCTATTTTTCTTCAGTAGTAGTGATATTTATAATTTTCCACGAAAGAGGAAAGTGCCAAAGAGTTAGATACCAGAAATTGAAACTTGGCTTATTACAGCATGGCATAGGCAGAGAAAACTACGCATTTTGCATATAAGGACGGCCATAAGTAAATGTTAATGGCACTTTTGAGTTAGTATTTCCCTTTGCAAACCTTTTCTCTTAACTTTGCAGTTTTCGTGTCCCACATGCAATACTCCTCATACACCAGTAGAGACTTATCCATATTTCTGCAATCATAGAACACCAGGCTTATCTTGTTTCTTAATCCTTGCTACAGGAAAACGAGGCCAAAGATGACATTCCCAATCTCCTTGCAAATGATAATGACCTTGGGACTTCTAGAGTAATTAATGTTTCTTAGCAAATACAAACCTACATTTGCTTGTGTTAAATGCATCTATAGATACATAGGTGCATTTGTTTTTAAAAAAAAAAGAAAACAGTTGCCAAAGAAATTATACCATTACTTGATCTGATAATAACCACATTTAACTTCATGAAAAGATCCAATCATAAACCAATTTCCCTGCTTGAGTCAAGCAAAATCAAAAGCTGGGTTTACTTGTATTTTTGCTCAACATAATATAAAAACAAAAAAAAAAACAAAAAAGCATCTAGGTTTGAAGTCCTCTTTGACAACCACCATGGCATTGATGGCTTTGATGTCTGAAAACTGTTTTGACTGGCCAATCCTTGATAAAGGCTTCATATTTGGGAATGAAATTTACATCATCTTTTACATCTGCAATTAGGAATGCTGTTCCCTCTGTCACTTTTGTGATTGCGGTCATTTTTCGGTAAGATATACTTGTTATTTATTCCTGAATATAATTATATTAATCTTGGTTCAGACTGTGTGGTTGGTTGGAAGATATTTTGCATGTATTGAGAAGTTAACCGATTATTTAAGTAGTCCTAACTGCAAAATAGAATGCAGTTTAATAACTGATCTCATAGTGCTTGTTTTACTGTACCTTTGGCTGACGATTGATCACTCAAGTTGAAGGAACCTTTCATTAAAATTTGTTTTCGAGATTAATTATGTTGTGTCACACTGATGCTCTTATATGTATATGTTTATGTATATGTATGTGTATATATTGTCTTCGAGATTAATTACGTTGTATCACACCAATGGTCTTTTATATATTTATAAATGAGTTTGTATATGATGTTGTGATAGTATATAGTTTCTATACACTGTCAATGCATCAAAGGTTAACACCTCATCAATAGGTCCTTATTGGCAAATTAAAAAAATTTATTTATATTTACATATAAAGACCTATTAATGAGGTGTTAATCTCTGATACATTGATAGTATATAAAAACTATACATCATAAGTGTATCATATATAAATCTTATATATATGGTAAAATACGAAGTCTCCACCAATCAGTATCAGAAGAAAGATCTGAGCTAGCACTAGATATCACCCAAAATTGTTGAAATTGTCTTCGTTAGAAAAGTAGAAATTTAGAAATTGACAGCCTGGAATAATTTCGAAAGTCTCGTCATTCTGCTTGATGAATCATAGTAACACCACTTTAGTTTCAGCTGTTCAGACTCCAAAAATCTCTGTTAAAAAATTGTTAGTTTCTATCAAATTCTTCAGAAGATGTCAAGGAGTTGTATTGATTCGTACAGAAAGGAAGAATACAACCTCCTTTTATATACAATCATATTAGCTCATGAGATAGCTGACTAACTAACAAAAACTAACTTCCGAACTGACGTAACTAATTGGCTAACTGCCTGACTATCTGACTTAATAAATACAAAACACAGAGAAAAATAAGTTTTCTTCTTCTGCTTCTGCTCCATTCTGTATTAGCTCCCCTCAAGCGGGAGTAAAGAGATTCTGGACTCCAAGTTCTGACAGAAAGGAATGAAAACTAGCCAGAGAATGAGGCTTGGTAACGATGTCACCTAGTTGTGGAGAAGAGGAAACATCCAACAATCGAATTACTCCAGCTTATGTGAAGGAAGGGTCACGAAAAGACTTTCAAATCTTTCTCCTTGGCCTCAATCAAGACCTCACTCAAAAGTATCACACTTATCTGAGGTATATTCTCCCTCATCTCCTAAAGACGAACCCTCTGATTACGAGTCCTCATAACGAGATCTACAGGAGCAGGGGGAGGATTAATGGGAATGTCTACAACGCTCCAACCAATGGCTAGGATGTTATCTTAGACGAGGAGAGTAAATAAATCACTCTCTCTTTTAAAACATAATCAGTCAATCAGTTGACTGTACAACCTCCTCGAGACCGAAAGAGTTTGGTATATGGATGATTTATTCCTATAGGCACCCCATAGGGTCAGAATTCCTAAACCCTCTTGAATTTCAACAATGAGCCTCTCGGGTTCGAATTTGTGGAGTCTATTTGGGAACTCCCCAAACAACTTACACTGAAAACCTCTTTTAGAGACCCTTTAGATAAAATGGGGTATTGACCCATAGAGTTCACGAATCCTTAAAAAGGCACTTAAAAGAGGAAGTGATGGCACGATGCCACTCATATAGCAAACTAGGGTGAAGCTCATTGGTTAAGCACACGGGTGAAGACAAAGAGTTTTTCACAATAATTTCAAAAAAAAGGTCGCTAGAGAATTTGAAAAATCAATGAACTTGTGATGATTTTAGAAAAAAAAAAATTTTATATACTCTTTCACAGGATATACCATGCAAAAGAGTAATGAGCAATTGATGAGAGTTGTAATGAAAATCATTGGGCCTTGTTATGAGTTTGATTGAATATCATTAAACCTAAAGACAGACTAAGCCTAAGAGGAAAAATGACTCAGAGGACTGTGGAAGATCCATTAAGTGATTATTTAAATTGTGAGTCTTAATAGTAATTATGCATCAAATAATTCCTATAAATAGGTTACATGTATTATCCTTACTCTCTAAGCTCTATTTGCTTACTAAAACTCCAAAATCCTGTTTGACTTAAGCATTAGAGTATACATGCAAGGGAAAGCCTCTACACACTTTGATAATTTTCTTTCTTGTAGAGTTTTTGAGAACAAGCTGGCACGAAGGTTGAGGATCTTAAGTTAATGTTACTTCATTGTTGTTTTAAGCAACAATAAAAGTTAAAAATAAATGAAAATTAATCATTAGTCCCAATTAGCAACTTCAGCAATCACTTTTTATTGTCAAGCTTATATATATATTAATATCCAATCAATGGCGTAACCACATATATTTGAGTGGGGTCAGATATTGAAACTAGATAATATATATAAAATTATATAATTAGTATAAAAAATTAATAATTTTTCTATATTGACACCACTAAAGTTTGTTAAAATTTGTTAAGAAGGGTTAAAAAATAAATTTATCTTCACTTAGTTATTCATTTTAATTTAATAATTTTTTTAGTACAAGGATAAGTTTAACTCAGAAGTTTGAAAAAAAATTGGCATGTATTTCTTTTGATTTTTTATTAATTATATTCTTAGCTTTATTTTAATTTTTTTAATTTTGATTTTTTTCCTTATTGAAATTATTTTTTCACTTTACTATCATTACACTTTTCGGTTATAGTTTTCTTCTTAATTATCTTTATAATACATATTATATATAAGTTTGATCTAATTTATAAATGATTTGTTTGTTGTACTTATGCAATAATTATTTTATACATAGTTATTTGATATAGACCTGACAATTCATGTTCATGTCACCTTAAATTGTGTTCAAATCATGTAAAACATAAAAATTGCTGTCTCAAAATTCATGTCTACATGCCAAACAAAATAAAATTGTTTTTTTTTGTTTTTTTAAATTCATATACAATTATTGTCAAATTTTAATTTATATTACATTTGTATCTTGTCTGGTGTCATTTTCATATCATATCTAAGATTGATAGGTCCAATTTAATAGTAAAAATGTATCTCGTTATAAAAAAAAGATTATTGATAGCATCAATCTACTATCATTATTTTTTAACATTTTTATTAACATGAGAGAAAATATAAGATCGTTAATCTAATCATTGAGATAAATTTTATAATGAGTAAATTCTAAAAAAATATTTATTTTAAAAAGAATACATTATACTATGTAATTTTTTATATTTAATTTTGTTCACATTATATTAAATAAAAATATTATATAAAATATAATATTATAATATTGACCCCACTGACATAATTCCTAGCTACGCTACTGTATCCAATACACTCCCAGCGAAGTTTTTTTGACTCCACAAGCGTGTTAGGATGATGACACATGTTTTAAAAAGATAAAAAATAAATAAAATAAAATATGTGTTATCATCTTAATCCCGTTTATGGAATTAAAATTTTTTGCTAATAATGTATTAGATAATTATCCTAATATATATATATATATATATATATATATATATATATATATATATATATATATATATAAGGTGTCATAGTTTCCCTGTGAATTGTGCAACCTTGAGTCAAATATGTTGGACTTAAAAGAAATAAGAAGTATACAATAAGGCAAGAGTACTGGTCCATTAGCACACCTAATCCCCAATTACTAAAGGCACTTTAAAAAATCATCCATTATTTAAAGAAAGAAAATTTAGTGCTTGATAATTCAGCAGTTAGCCTTGAGCTTTCTTCTTGTCCTATAGAGGAATGAATGGAGCTTAAGAAAAACAAACATTTATTTCTAGGAGTTTCATCGCACCCTTTGCTAGCACTTTGGGCCAATTTCCTTTTATATGAATATAATTATAAAGGCAGCCATGGCAAAGCCATCAATTAAGCAATGTGAACAAACTTTAAGCAAGTACCATAATAAAGAAAGCTAAGGAAAAAAGGTATAACTTTAAGTATTTGTTCTTTTCGATTCCTATTCGTTTATTAGCTTATATCTCTTCATTCGCTATGCAGTCTCATGGGAGAGGATTTATTAACTCAATCGGCCTCTATCTATGGTTTAGGGTAAAAGCAAGGATTTTACAGCACAATCTACCCTTGCAAAGGTTGATTATGTATATCCAAAAGCTACCAATTTCTGAAAAACAAATTGCACTTATGGCAGTTGGCACTAAGCTTGTTTGTGGAAATCTGCACTCATTTTGAGATATCATTTGTGGAAATTTGCACTTAACTTAAAAGATATTATCTGTTTTGATATGAAAGTAGCACGATTTTATCTTACAAAATGAACTGTGTAAGTATGAGTTTAAATATCTCTATATATAATATTACAGATTCTTATCATTTCGATGTAAAATTGGGATGTTATATTATTATTGCCACAATTAACAGTGCTCATAAGGGTGAAAGTAAAAGATGTTCCTAAAAGCATGACCTTAAAAAGTAGCAGGAAAACTTGCCTCACCGGTTTCAAGAGTACGAAATCTCTACAAGTACTTGTCAGTGAAAAAACTGTGGAAACATCAAGCCATGGATCATGTGAGCACAAAACATATTGGCTTGGTTAATGTCATTATTGTTAATGGACTAATTAACCAAGTGCTGTTATCATACAGAGAGGTGGAAATTCAGACGATTAAATTTTGCCGCGACACTTCTAGCTATCCAACACAAATTTTTTCTCTTTGTTTTCCACGATCACAGCATTGCCATATCAGAGTGGGGTAGTGAGAGTGTGCGCTATAAATAATTGAGGATCTGGGGCTTTCTGCTTATATATCTACTTTGTTTTTATTGTGTTTGCAAGTGTGGATTGTTAGCTCCCATTATTTTTTCAAACTCCTAATGCATGCTTTTTTTTTGTCGATTCAATGAAAGCTTTTGGTCTACAGAAAAAGGAATGCAAATGTTGAAATTTGAAATCCAAACTTGTAGAATTCTCATATGTAAAAACATAAACATTTGAATCAATACTCAAGGTTTCCGATGCATGCACTGCTTGCCTGTGAATTTCACATGACTATCAACATATTTGTCTATGTCATGTCAATAATTCGAGAAATCCTCATGGTTGGTATATGTCAAAACTTTTATATGTGGAATTAAGTTCCATTCTGTATTTTTTATGAACCCTATTCCTGCACATGTACCATTGTCGGTCGAACAAGACAAATTATTCCATTGATGAGCCGGGCACCAAAATGATGCATTGCCATTAACTTCATTGAACTTTTATGCTAATGGACCTATTTTATCTCCTTAGCTACCTACTATATAGTCTCACGATAGGTACTTAAAGGAACTGCTTTTATCGTCACTAGGGCCCCTCTTTCCATCATGAATTGCACTCAACGGACAAGGTTTAGCTGTACATTATATTTCGAAAAGAAAACAGAAAGCACTGTCTAAATTCATATCTAAGAGAGCACCAATGATGAAACCATTCTGGTGTGCAAGGGCCGGAGGATCTTTTGGAACGAGTTAATTTTGACATGGTGATAAGTTGTGTCAACCCTGATTTGTCGTAGGTGCAGAAATATGCTTTTGCATTTCAGACCATTTCTGTTCTTGACTGGGGTTTGGTGAATACGAATAATTAAAGCCTTGAAGAGGAAAACAAAACAAATCCTTTAAAATTTTTGATGCTTGAGAATATTTTGACAGTTGGTTTAATGACGTAGGGTGCATGACATTAGACTGCCCTGTAAAATAACAAGGCAAAAGTCCTCACTATGGCCTAGTGGCGCCTGATTGGAATTGATCCCAACTGGAATATTAGCTATGGCTTGTACTTCCGGATTAACTAACCTGAAAGTTTAGTGACAAGCCAACAATAACATTCTCTCAAACCCACAGATTGGCTCAGTGTTGTAAGGCTTTATTGAGTTCTTGAGTAAAAACGATCCATAGTTAGAAGTTCTTCGTTTGAATTCTCACTAGATCAAATTCTATTAGACCAACACCAACCATGTAGTACAAACAAAAATTAATCTTAATCCAAAGTAATACGAGAACACCTCGTAGTCTACACCAAAAAAGAAATAGATCAGCTCGGAAAGGTATCACAAACAGAAAACAAAACCTGGAAAGAGCTAATTGCATGGCTAGTCATTTTCTGTGAATTGATCATGATCATCCAGGATAAGCAAAGGGAACTCCACTGCTTTTCTTAATATTTTTTATAAAACTTGAGACGGATTGGTGAAAAGAGTCAAATGTTGGAAGGCTAGCCACGGATTTGAACGTTGCGTTAGGGTTTTATATACCCTCAGGCCTGAAAAAAGGAAAGATAGAAAAAAGAAAATACAAAGGAAAATAAAAACTTGGGAATATCTCATTGCATGTCTTGTCACTTCTATGATGCGTAAGCGCGCAGAGAAGAGTCTAATAATTTCATTCTTATTTCCCATTTGTTCCCCTTTTGCAGAGATGATTATTAACCACAACTCTCCATGAAATACAGTATACAAACCGATTCTCTTGCCAGCCCTTGTAGACCTGTTTGACATATCTTTCGAATGTCTTCCATTTGTCATGTGGGATTCCACCAACCAACTGGTTTTCATGTTGGAATCCAAACACGAAAGCACCAACTTTGCATTGTCTCCCCATGTGTTCTTATACTCGTCATTAAAAATTATTATGGTATTAGTATTCTATGGTCATATATTTTTAACTATTTTATCAATTTTAATATATAACTTTATTATTTCATTTGTTTCTTTGTAACAATTGATTTTTCTATTTTCTCTACCACTCATTTTAGCAATATTTTTGTCCATAAGATAGTTAGTGACAAGAGGATTAGATCTCCCATGGAATCCAGATATCTATGCACTTTGACTTGATTGTATATCAACTACTAAACTAATTTGAGGCGGATTAAGTTTACCTCCTAGTAATTAGTATCGAATTCGTTTAGTTTTTTCTTTTAGTTGAAAAATGAGAAAGAATTTTCAGCAAAGGAATTTTTTTTTCCTTTTTTTTAATCATTGGAATCGACAGATAAGACATAATACAAGTTTGGGCAATTTGTGAAAGACAAAGCAAGTGTAATTTTGTGCTACACAGAGCAATGAATTTATTGACAGTGAAATGAAGAGGCAGGCAGCAGGGGAATAAGAATAAATGTTTTTCAATGCAAATATTCCAAATTACCATTGAGAAAATAAGGAAGCAGAGTGGTTTCTGGGTCACACATGATTAATGTCAGCAGAGATGCCTAATCTAAGTCGTCGTCGTTGTTGTCATCATTATCATCAAAGCCTTTATTTTAATAGTGAGGTAGGCTATATGAATCAATATATGTTCTCACGCTAGTCATATAATGATTCATCTCATAAAATTAGACAAGTTTTAAGTGACTGGTTGACCAAACCTACCGCCAACTCTCCTCTTTTATCCAGACTTGGGACCGGTTATATTTAACATAGGTGGAGTTAGATGCCTAACTGATTAATAATAACCAGCAAGCAATTAAATCCAATTAGCGTATCTTAAACTCTATTATTCTAATGTTAGAACAGAATTTCAGCTCCAGATTTCAACATGCAATTTCGGAGATGCTCAAGTAAAATTTCTCCCAAAAACCAATATAAAATTCGTCTCATCAGAAAGAGGTTAATCTTTGTCAACTTCATTTGCACTAGTTAATTGCTTTTACTCTGCAATTTGCATCGTGAGGGAAGGTCAATGAAAATTTATCTCATTATCCTCTACTTAAGGTCAATGTATAAATACTAAAACTTGACAATTTGTGTATCTATTACGTCAAATATCGTTTTATAATTTGTGTCGAATGCCAAACATTAAATTGATTTTTTGATTTTTTTCATTCATATACAATTTTTATTGAAATTTTAATTCGTATATCGTGTTACAATCTCATGTTTATAACTATCAAGAAACTTGTATGGGAAAGGAACTTTGAAGGCAAAAAAATGAGAGCAAATCACAGTGAATTCCGTGAATAAATCAGGAGTTTTTAAGCAAACGATGATTTTGGAAATGGTGGCCACGCTTAATAGCACCCAACAACATAACATAAAAGCCACATAACTTTAGCATGCATCATCCGCACATAACCTAAACATGATTTGGTTGTCAATGAATCAAATCCCCACTTCCCACAAAAACAATCAAAAGAAATGAAAGAAAAATATAAAGGCAAAGCATCATATTCACAGAGATCCACAGAAACACTCTTCTTTCACATATTTTTTTTTGTTTTCCTCTGATTCTATCAGCAATGGATTCTAGTTGCTTTCGGTTGTTTGCATGATGGATAAGGGAATCCAAATTAGAGTGAGAGTTAGTGCCTTGGATTGTTAGACTTCTACAGCTCTTACATTTATTGCAAAGATAATGCCCTTGCTTTATTTCATTATCTTACCATTTCCTTGTCTATAAGAAGGCCATTTCTCATTTCGAAGTTGGCAGCCCAAGAGCAAACTCTCGAGAGAGAAAAGAGAGTGAGAAACATGGGAGACCAAACGCCATGCGCAGCTTTCTCTAATGTGCTGACCAAAGTGAAACCATATGTGGCAATCCTCTCCCTGCAGTTTGGATATGCAGGGATGTACATAATCTCCTTGGTTTCTTTGAAGCATGGCATGAGTAATTTCATCCTTGCTACGTACCGTCATGTTGTCGCTACCATTGTCATTGCTCCCTTTGCCCTCGTTCTTGAAAGGTTTCTCTTCATCTCCTCCTCGTCTCTCACAAACATATTCATATTTCTTCAATGTGTATATATTTATTGAACCCCTAACCTTATTACTGCTTTCCATTCTCTTATTCAGGAAAATAAGGCCAAAGATGACCCTCCCTATCTTCCTCAGGATTGTGCTTCTTGGTTTCCTGGAGTAATGCTCTAAATTCCCTTCTTTTTGCATCCCTATGCAAATAATTCATCTCCATATCCACTGTGCTTCTACATATGTAAATGCATGCATATATATAAGCGCACAGTTTCTTAATGGAAACAACTGCAGCCCTCTAGCACGATCTTCAATTTGTGGCTACAAGAATTGCATTCTCTTTTTTTTTTTTTTACATTAACCAATCCATTCTCTGCCTTCTCACCATGGTTGCAACTTGCAAAGCTGTCTGTCTTGCACAAGAAACTTCAGAATCAAGAGTTCATCTTTTAGCATATAGCCCGGGGTCCATGCATGTTCCTTGTTCTTGATATTTTTATAAATACAATGAAGAAAATGGAATGTCAAATGCTAACAAACAATTTAAAGGGTCTAATTAACGTTGCTGATTGGATGTACAGGCCAGTGATTGACCAGAACTTGTACTATTTGGGAATGAAGTACACAACGGCTACATATGGATCAGCTTTTGTCAACATGCTTCCTGCTGTTACCTTCATATTGGCAATGATTTTCAGGTGAAAAGATTCAAACCAATTCATCATTTATCAATTTTGTCGTGCAAAATCACACTACTGAAAAAGATGTCTTTAAGAAGATCCTACACCCTGTTGAAGCCTCAAGCCTCTGGGACCCCTGATTGAAAATATGCTAGTGCCCACCACATCAAATAGCTTAAAAAGTTCCATCATCTTCATTCTTACTTCATTTACTTTTTTAGTGACTAAAAAAATTACTTGCTTCAAAAAATGTGTATATCCACAAGAACTTTAGGTGAGAATAATTAAACTGGTGCTCCGATTACAGAACAAAGGATCTTGGGTTTTTTTTTGTTCAACCTTTTTAATATCATCAATGAGTTTGAAGGAATTTATCACTGTTTAATGTATGATAATTATGTCAATCAGGATAGAGAAGATCAATCTGAAGAAAATACAAAGTGTAGCAAAGATCATTGGAACAGCAATTACAGTCGTGGGAGCTATGGTCATGACTTTGTACAAAGGCCCCATTATTGACTTCATCAAGTCAGGAGCTGCACACCATGGAACTACCAGCGAATCTGCAGATAAAAACTGGGTCACCGGCACCATAATGCTTCTTGGAAGCATCTTGGGCTGGTCAGGTTTCTTCATTCTGCAAGTGAGTCCAAATCTAGTCTGTTTGAATGAAAAAAAAGTTGATTAAACTACTTATATTTGAGCTAATATTGGTTTCAATTTCTGGTTCAGTCCTTCACATTGAAGAAGTACCCAGCACAGCTCTCTCTTACAGCTTGGATATGTATCGCGGGAATGGTGGAAGATGCAGCACTGTCACTTATCATGGTTCGTGACCTAAGTGCCTGGAAATTAGGCTGGGATTCAAGGCTTCTTGCTCCAACTTACTCTGTAAGTGCCCCTATAAAACCAAATACACTGAATACAGAAACAAAAAAGAGATTTCAACTTTTTTATTATTGCTTTACAAGCCTTGTTTTGCCAGCCATATGATGCACTTGAAAAGTCTTAAGTAAAACAAAATAAGCAGACACTAGAAATACAATTGCAATACAATTGCTTAACACTTATGTAATTTGTGATTGATTAGGGAATAGTGTGCTCCGGAATTGCATATTATGTGCAAGGAGTCGTGAGCAGGGAACGAGGGCCGGTGTTTGTAACATCTTTCAGCCCTCTATGCACGATCATCACTGCTTTGCTGGGGGCCATTGTTTTAGGAGAGAAAATCCACCTTGGAAGGTATGCTGCAGCATCTCAAATTTTCATGCAACAACTTGCACCTTTCATCTTTGATGAATATTGACACCAAAAGCATATACTATTAATCCCGGGATGATAACAATGTTTACTAAGACATGAATGTATGGTGCACTATAAAGTATTAGAGAAAATTTCTTTTGCAGATAGTGACCGGATGCACTAGCTATCAACTAGTTTTCTTTGCTTTATTAACCACTAAACAATTTATAAGTTTTATTCATTAGTGGATTCTGCATTGGTCTATTTCCTTTTGCTGATTGCTTTTCTTCCTCTTTTCTTTGGTTGATTTCAGCATAGTCGGAGCCATTATCATAGTCACAGGCCTTTACACTGTGGTGTGGGGTAAAAGCAAAGATGGGAAAAACTCAGAGACTGATGAGAAAAGCAATGGTCTGCAAGAATTGCCAATCACAAACAATGCTAGATCAATCAGTGTTGATGACGGCATTGATGGACCTGCCAAAATTGTTAGCATTCCAGCTTCAAAGAGCCCCTTCAGCACTCGAGGAGCATAAAACATTTCCTAGCAAATGTTCATAAAATTTCTAGCAGAGTTGTTCTTTCCCACCAGATCAAAATTACTATGTAACCCACCTCTTCCCCTCCCTCTCTCTCGAAGCTGCTCTGCATCTAATGTAATTTGTAACTTGTCATCCTTTGATTGTACTCTGAGGCTTTGAATTTGGTGAAGTAAAAACCATGAATCTTTGCGGTTTGCTTATGTTCTTGTCCAAATATCTCATTTCCATGCATTTTCTTTGGCTTAAACTCATTAGATGCTATAACAAAAAGATCTACTGAAAATATCAGAACAGGAAACAAACAGTTAACCTTGTTCCAGAAATTGTACTGGTATCTCAAACATTTTCATTGGAATACTTATATTTCATATCCTGATAGCTACATAACTATAGCTTGATTGAAATGGCTTAGGAAAGAATCAAATTCTTCTTGTAACTTGGCCATGTGAAGAACATAAAAGGCAAAAAAATTACTTAAACCGCATTCTTGGTTTTCATTTGTTTAAACATGGAACATTCCACTTTCTTGATAATTAACCTACTTCAATTTGTAAATCATCATACATACTTAAATATGCTTCTACACAATATGAAACATGTTAAACAATCATAATGCGGAAGCAACAGGATCTAACCTCTAACCATTGCAATATATAATTTGCTGTTGAACGATTCCTAAATTTGACAATCTTCTTTATATTGATCATAGGCCTTACAAGCACTCGAATGCTTACTAGATGGTGTATAACAGAGCAAGTGATGCTTGAAGACCAAATTTGCTCTCTGTCTGTAAAACTTGCAGCCTCAAATCTACTGACCAAACTTCATCACGTTTAAACCATCATAAAACTGTGTTTTTATGGTCAGAGAATCAATGAAATAATGGACCGTATATTTGGCATTGATTATCACAGGTTATATATGGCAATAACCAGATTTTGTCAAGCTGTCAACATGTGATCAAGGGATATGCCAACACAATTATGAACTACTTTTGCTGCTAGCATCCGTACTCCTCCTTTTTAGCTCGGCTGATTTCATATGCCCCACAATCTTGCGTTGCATTTTATTATTGCAATGGAAATGGTTAGAAAAGGCCTGTTAACAACACCTGAACAAAGGAACAAATTAAAGAATAAAGATCAAACATGACTGAGAAAGAAGAAGGAATTGTAATGGGCCAAACTTGAATAAGTCCTGCATGGATTATGGGAAGTATTCTCAGATTTGATATTGACGCATGATCCATCGTGTAGGCAACGCAATATTTTCTGTTCGATATCTGATATTGACAGACCATGCACAAAGATAAAGGAATCATTTATTTTTTCGGAGCCCAGAACAAGAACCCACCTCAAGGGCGTGGTGGGTGATGTTAGTTGTCCATTTTAGCTTCTCTAGGTACGTGCCTGTTATGTATAAGATATGTTTCTAAATTAATTTTCAACATCAGAAATAGAATCTTGGTGACAAAATAATACGCTAACGTGTCTGTTTCCTCTTCGGTTTTCTTCGAAGTTTATGTTAGAGGATTTTTAAATAAAGATGATGACTCTCATCGTCGAGTGTGAATGCCGCAGGGGTTATCGGGCATGTCTAGAAATCATTTGGGCTCTGCCCGCGCACGTTCGAATCCTGTTGCTCACGCTATCTTTGATTCTTTTCAACTTTTTATACTGATGATGAGATAGCAACCCAAGTTCCCAACTCCCAGGCGATGGGATTTCATAGTAAATATCTTTCATTCTTTTCAATTTTTTTCCTATTTTTCACTCCCAAGTTGTGCTTTCCAAACCCCACAATGAAAAAATGTAGCAGTTCTTCATCTTCTAGGAATTTCAACACAATTTCCTTTGAATCCTTGATTACAAGTTATTACCATATGAAAAAGGACATTGAAAATTTTAATTATTGTTGATGACTACTTTAGACTCGATCAGAAGTTTATCTCCGGGGCTTAAGTCAATATGTGATCAGTAAAGATAGTTCTAAAAGTGTATTAAGGCTTGAGTTTCAAGTATACTCGCGCCAGTCTTTATATCATAGGTAGCCATTTAATTTGGTTAGGAGTTAGGCTCTTCCCTTTGTTATCTAGTCGAAGACTCTCTTATTGTCTAGGAGTCAATCTTTTTTTATGTAAACCACATGTATCTTCATCTGTTTTAATGGTCTAAGATTAATCATGTTTAGGGTTTAGTTGCAATTAAGGCTTTTTACCCATCCTCAAAGGTGTGTTTAGTAGAAATCGAACCTGAGAGCTTTTCCTATAAACTCAACTTGTGTTGCCAATTGAGCTACAACCCATGGATTATCTAGAAGTCTCTTACTCTTATGGTGTGTTTGGTTGGATAGATTTGATTTTCAATTCTGCTATTTTTCCAAAGATTCATGGAATAAGTAGATTGGTTGAGGGGAGAAAAAAAGAGCAGAAAACCTGTACGGAAAACTTGAGCCGCGCGGGAGGGAAAAGCAAATAATCTTTCCTCCCCAATGATAGCTTTTCCGTGGGCAAATCAAAATTTTTGGACAAACATGTCCTTTACAAAATAAAAAAATGACAGCAAATGCCACTATCAACCTTTTCTCTTCTGCCAACTGCTTCTGCTGGACTCCTTCTACTCGACTCCTCCTCTGCCTTAATCTCCCCATTTTTTTTAATTTCAATCTATAAAATACGAAGTTGAAGATCATTACTCAGCTTACATTGCAAATATTTGCAGGTTAGGGTATCCTGAATCCATTTTTTTTCATATTTATATATATGTATATATTTAACTTTTATTATTATACAATTGATGATTTGTTAAATGAAAATATGGATGGGTTAGTGAAAGTTTGAGTTGGAAAGAGAGAGCGTCAAGGGTGGCTAGTTGTAAGACCTGATTCTATATTACTGTAGACCTTAAGTTCATAAAATGGATAATGGAAATTTAGTAAATAATAAATATTGATTTCCATTTGTGTGAAAAGCTCTTTAACTTGAGATGAGAACGGAGCAAATTAAGTGAAATACTCTACGGGCGAGTAAGAGGACAGCTCGCCAATGGGCGAGCAAGAGGACAATCGCCAATGGTGATGGTGAGTTGGACGATGGCGTGGGCGAATAGGTGAGTTCGCCAACTAGTTGGGTGAGGTGATCGCCCGAATGGGTGAGGACATGTGATCGCCAACTTGTGGATTGAGTTATAGTAAATAGGCGAGTAGAACAATAAATTGTGATCGCCAAGTAAAGGAAATCAGCTTGTAAATCACCAAATATTGTTGGTGAACTGAAATTGAAATAGAATGGGCGAGCTGAAGTTTCTGGTTGAATAGGCGAACTGGAACTGGAATCAGCATGTGACCATTGCAGCCAAAATTGACTTTGTAAGTTATACGGTTGAAAACAATTAATAGAGAGGATGTTAAAGTCAATAAGGAATTAACCTTATTGGTTGAGAAATAAAACAAAGTCAATAGAAGCAGAAAAAGGAGTGTGGAAGGGAGACTTTCATGCCAGCTTAAGCTTCAGTTTTTCTTCATGCATTAAATGCATGAAAGACGTGAAATTAATGAAAGAAGATGGGATAAGGCCAAGTGAGGGGTTCTGATTGGATAACATGGCTATATAAGGAGAAACAATTGAGGAAGACCGGCTTAGCAAATTTCATCTTCCTCCCGAAAACTATGCAACTGCAAGTTTATGTTATTCCTTCCAATCCTGCCATGCTTGATTTATTGAGCTTTACTCTCCAGTTGGCTAAACAAATAAACTTGCCTGCAAAACCTTCCTCCATCGTTTGATGAGCTAAAGGGATAAGCAAAGTAAGGCCAACGTGAGACAGAAAGTATTATGTTTTGGAAGTGCAGTTGATTAAGGTGAGATTTAATTGTTTCTTGAGATTGAATAATATATTTCTAGGATTTCAAGTATAAGAAGCATGATTTTACTATTGCTTTTGATTTATTCTTGTTAGATCATAGAAATAGAATCAATTCATATCTTGAATGTAGATGAAGAATAAAATAAAACTGGGTTGAAATTGTAGTAGAATGAGGAGAAAATAATCGAGAATGAATAAGGAAAGTAATGGAAATGGTGTAAAAGTGATGAGAATGGCGACTATGGTGATCGCCCATGTTGAATGTTAGTGGTCGCCAATGAGGCGAGTAGGAAATAAAGAACTCGCCAAGATAGTCTTGTTCAAATGGGCGAGGTCGCCCAATATTAGTTTAATTCATGGGCGAGCCCATTTTTGAAATAGAAGCCGTATGGCAAACTCACATGCAAGGCATTGGGCGAGTAGAAATGTGGGCGAACTCCCACATTTAGGCCAAGGTACGCTTGGCAAATTGAAGGTTGGGCGAGCTCCCAAATATATTAATGACAAGTAATGGCGAGTGAGTTCCCACGTGTAAGCCATTTGATGAATGGCGAGCTCGGTTGGGCGAGCTAGTAAGAATACTTGTGGGCGAGCTAGTTGAATATTAAGTCTCGCCAAAGTCTTGGAAATAGTTGAAAAAGAAATATTAATAGAATTTATAAATTATTTTGCAGCCGGAAATTATTAACTCGGTGAATGCGATTTGGAAGGCGAGTAGGAAGTAAGGCTTCGTTGAACTAGGTAAGGGAGATGTGTGTGAAGTAAAATGCATGTCCTGTGGAGTAAAAATATTATGGAAATATCGAAAAGCTATTTTGGTTTATGGCATGCATTTATTTAATAAATTATTTTGACTTGGGCGAGCTACAAAGTTAGCCGACCCTTACGTTGTTTGTGGGCGAACTGGTATTAGCGGGCGAGCCAAATGTTTTATAATTTTTGGGCGAACTGGTATTGGCAGGCGAGCCAAATGTTTTATAATTTTTAGGCGAACTAGTATTGGCGAGGGAGCAAAATGTTTTATAATTTTGGGCGAACTGGTATTGGCGGGCGAGCCAATCCTTTAATAATATTTTGGGATGGGCGACCCCTTTTGTTAAGAAAGTTATGGGCGAGCCGAAATGGGCGAGCCGGTGTTTTTGTTCTAAATGTAGAGTTTGGCAGGCGATTACTTGTTTACCCCTTAGAGTTTACCATGGGCGAGTCGGGCTGGCGAGCTGACCATGGCGAACAGATTTCGATGGTATTTTCTTAAGGAAAAATGAGCCATTTTAATATCTTTGAAAATAGAAAATATAAACCCTTTTGGGCGAATTGACTAATGGGCGAGCCATTGAGGGCGAGCCAGTTATATTTGTTGTTTTGAAAGAAAGGTTTGGCGGGCGAACACAAGTTCTCCGCATTGAGCGAGCTGCCATAGGCGAGTGTGATGTCCCCGTCACTTCATCTTTTCTCTTAACTTTTTCTTATTATCTTATCCGACATTATTTGATTTAGTTTATCCAGTGTCATTCTTTCCTTATTCTTAAGCTAATTATCTAATAGCTCATAAAATTTTATTCACTTTCCATAAGCATAAAAATGATATATATAAATATCATTCCATTTCCACAGGATCTCATACATCATCTTATCTTACATCCCCAGACATCCTATATACATATTGGCTACTTGTACTGTACTGTAATTGAATTACAATTTACTATATATATGAACATCTAAGTATACCTTCTATGCTAACTGGGAAGCGTATCGAGAAGGTACACTGCAATCTTTGCAAAACAAGCTCCTCTAATCGAAGCGAGGCTTACTTCAGATAATCTATAGGAAAAATAGTCGTAAAAGGGTGAGTTTACGCTCAGTAAGAAAATCATGTAAAAGAGCGTGCTATGCCTCTATATGAAATTTTTCCTACTTGGCTCTATAATGTCATGTAAAGCATTATAAAGCACGCATCATAAACATCTTTCATGCATTGTTTGCAATCATGCATATTTATTTCGAATGACATGGCAAACATCCTTTCTTTAAAACATCATACTTAAACTTCTTTCTTTGAAACATCATACTTCATATCATACTTTAAAACATACATCATACTTCTTTACTTTAAAACATACATCGTATACTTCTTCTTACATACATCTTATACTTTGAAATAGATGGAGACTATGTACAGTATTTAAGCGATTGAGTCGTCATATAAACCGTTCATTCCCATTTATATGACTCTAATCATGCATTGGTACAGTAGTGCACTCCGTATAGGCCAGGGATTCTCTCCTGCCTTTAGAAATCCACAGTGAACACTAGTCAGGTGTCACATGTGGGATTGAGGACCTGACTAGGGTTCCTCGCTCAACATACATATTACTGAGGACTTGATCAGAGTCACCCAGCCATCAGAAATGCATAATCATCACGCAGTCCATAGTCTTAAAACATTTATAATATACTTTTTCAGAAAACACTTTTGTGTTTAAATCAAATAAGCTTTGAAAGCTCTTTTCATACATGGCAGTCGACTGGTCTTATAGGGCAGTCGGCTGCTACTTCATAAATTTCTTTTATCGAAATTAATTTCATTTAATTTTCGATATTTTCATCTTTGAAAATACATGGGGGCAGTCGACTGGTCAATATAGCAGGCGACTGGTTTTCAGATAGAATGCTTCTTAGCAAATAGCAGTCGACTGTCCCATATAGCAGTCGATTGGTTTGAAACAGAATGCATTTTTGGCAAATAGCAGTCGACTGTCCCATGTAGCAGTCGACTGGTTTGAAACAGAATGCATTTTTGGCAAATAGCAGTCGACTGGTTTGAAACAGAATGCTTCTGGGTAAATAGCAGTCGACTGGCTTACATAGCAGTCGACTGGTTTGAGTCGGTTTTTGAAAAAACGGCGTTTTAGTTGTCTCTAGGCAGTCGACTTCCCTTTAAGGCAGTCGGCTGCCCCTAGCCTAATTGGTACTAGGAGAAAAGGCCGAAAATGTCAATTTTCCTGCATGAAATCAGCTGGTGTTTCTTTCCAAACCACACACATATATCATAAAACATGCGGACATAGCCGCCTTACGTCCGTTACATAAATTTCTTACCTCGATTCCTTCGAGAACGCAAGATCACTTGATGCGTCAACCTTAGCTCTTCACTTCTTCAACCTAAAATCATCATATCAATTTAGACCTTTAATTAATCACCATATACATCTTGTACTAACTCAATACAACTCCTTATCATGAACGAAATTGACTAAATCATCTTCTTCTCTTACCTTTGCTAGAAACCAAAAATCTCAAATTTTGAGATCTCTTCCAATACTTGAAATCAATCCACCAAATTTTGGATATCTCTTGGTCTAACGACAAGGATCGATTTTCGTTAAATGAACTTAATGGATCGATGGAAGAGTGAGGTGGTTTATCACAGAGCTTGGAATGGAAAACTATGGAAGCTTGGAGATGGAACGAGAGGGAGAGCTGGAAGCGTGGCTGACGTTGGTGATGGCTGATAGGGATGATGACTATGCTAATTTGCATTTAATGCATGCTTTATCCCATTAATTCATCTCAGCCATGCTTTACCTCTTTGACTCATGACCATTTAATTTCTCTTCCTCCCTTTCTCCTATGACTCATCTACTTAACTCCAATCAAAATTCTGATTTAATTTCTTGTCTCATACTCTTAATATTTTTCTGATATTAGTTTCCTTGACCATTTGACCTCTTTAACATTTAATTACCAAAAATCTGATATAATTTTCTTTATACTCCATTCATTTCCATAACAATAAAATAAGCTCTTTGATTTATTTGGCTATCAATTTTCTTATTTCTTTCATACTCCATACATCATGCATACATCATTTATACCTCAATTACACATCAACTTCATATTTATTTAATCATATTGAATTGAAATACTTTACATGCATGGAGGAATACATGGAAATTGGGGATTTCACAGCGAGCCATATTGGGCGAGTTGACCATGGGCGAGCAGGTTTTAAACGTTGAGATTTTGGAATGTTTTCAAGTTATTTTGTAAACAAAAAGCCTAAACCTTTTTGGGAATTAAATCATTTGAGTAAATGATAATGTGGGTGAGATAATCCCTTAAAGGTTTTCATGAGATATAAAAGTGATTTTGAGACTTTAGGCCCTGAGTTCATGCATTATTATTCATGTAATTGCGTGACCCACTTGGGGCGGTGGCTCGGGTCGATGGACCAACGGGTGCACCTCAGGGCGTCACAGGGCTGATGGACCCGCCAAGTCATCAGCGATATCGAGGTCACTTGGCAAGTGGACCCGAGGACCACCTATAGATTATGGCTATAAATCTGAGATAGCCGTGAGGGGCGGTGGCCTACGGGTGCACCCCAAAAGCGGACTTGTGTTCCTGGGAGAACAATGATAGCATGATTTGTTTGTTGCCTAGTCTCAACTTGTGGATTTCTGTTTATCGAAAGGATTTATTGAATCCTATTTACTGTTTACTACATTTCAAAGTAAACTGTTTAACCAATGGTTTGAATGGTGTGTTGAGAGTGTTGCTTACTATATCCACTGTTTTCCTATTTGATATGATTTTAGGAAAAACAAATATTTGGTGGTATATAGTCTTTATTTTTATAAAGCAGCATATGTCTTCTTTACTAAGCGTATGAATTGCTCACCCCTTTGTTTTAACTCCACAGATAAAAGACACGGAGTTAGAGAAGTAGCTCCAAGATGGATGTTAAATATGACAGGTACAGTCTCTTCTCTTTTACATTTCAGACATAAGTATATAGTACTACTGTAGTGAAATGAGACAATAAGGGGATGTTAGATATATGGAATAATGAAAAGAATTTTCATAGTCCATATTTAAATAAATGTCTAACATTTATTATTGTCACTGTTGAATGTTAATAGCATTGCAGACAGCCCAACCGGTAAAGTCGTATAGAAATACGTGAAAACTGTGGTAACGGGATGTTACACTAGTGAAGTTTGAGCCAGAAGAGTGAAGATTGAGGGCTATTTTTATAATTGTCGCTCAAGCATTGGAATGCCAATAATGGGGCATTCGAATTCCCCAAGGCATTCTTCAAACAGAATGCCTTTCAACAAGGGGAATTCGAATACCCATAATGGAGCATTCGAATGTCATATGCTGAAAGATGTTTCACAATTAGAAAATAATAAAATTTAAATATTTTATAAAATATTTGTAAATTTAAATAAATATATAAATTAATTTTAATTATTTATAAAATAATAATTCTAATATTTTATAATTACTTGTAAAGTGATATTATTTATAAATAAATATTAATTTTATAAATAAATAAAAATAAAAATAAAAATATTATTTATCAATAAATATTAATTATTGACCAAATGATAATTTTATAAATAACTATAAATATTTTAATATTAATTTTATGAAAATTTTATAAATTTATATATTTTTTAAATAAATATATATTTTATAAATTTATATAAATTTTTGTATAAAATATTTTTAATTTTATTAATTTATATATTTTAATATTAATTTTATAATAATTTTATAAATAAATTTATATATTTTATAAATAAATTTAAATATTTTAATATTAATGGGTATTTTTGTTATATGTATAGCAACAATATTATGGTGAATATATAATTACAAATATTAAAATTCAAATTTTAATAAATTAATTAATATTGAAGGGTTTTTTAATTGTGATAGCAAAATATATTTAAAAAAAATAAGGAAGAAGGGTATTTTAGTAATTGTGCTAATAACAGATGTTTTTGTGATTACTGTAGGAGAGGGTATTTTTGCAATATTAATTTAAATGTAATCTATTTCAGTAAATACTTAATGAGAAAAAATTACATTCAATTTTAATAAATTTATATTAAAATGGTATTTTGATCATTTTAATCTTATTCCTATCTTACCTTATTCCTTCTCTTAAACCAATAAAAAAAAACTCAAAAAAATTATTCCATTCCACCAACAAAATAACATAATCCATATTCCTCCTATTTTTTATTCTCTCATAATATATTTTTCATTCCTTGTCTATTCCATTCCGCGAACCAAACGCCACTTTAGTATTTGAGTATAATAATATTTGTGATATGATTGATATTTTGCCTACGCCAGTGGCCTTGCATTCCCTGTTTGGGCTTCTCACCAGGGGCTTGTGTTTGGGCTTTGTTGGCCTAATTATGGTATAAGGATCTCAAAGTAGTTATCCAGGATATCAACTCGCCAACAAAATTTGGCAGGATATCTGAAAAAAAAAAAGCTTCTGGGCTATCAACTCGTCAACAAAATTTGGCAGGATATGTATAAAAGCCTCTAGGCTGAAAACTCGCCAACAAGATTTGGCGAGTTACAAATCAAAAGTCTTTGAGCTGAAAACTTGCTAACCAAACTTAGTAGGATACATAAAAAAACCCCGACAGATAACTTGCAAACAAGACTTGAGGGGATATGTGGAAAAGCCCACAAGCAAAAAAATTTATTCTTATTTGCTTTGTGATTTTTGTCAGCACATGTGCATATACACGCATGATTTGTTAAACTTAATACCTCATTTTATTATTTGATTATTGTTGTTGGTTTTGACTATGATAAACCTACCCTCAAGTACACCGTAAAAGATCCTTATAAGGATAAGACAATATGAAATAATGGTCATAAGCATAATGTTTTCACAACGCCCCTCTACTAAATTGAGTTCTCTTGTAAAATGTTGATCTCCAATTTAACAATTATCATGTCTAAAGAAAATAAATTAGTAATCTTTTTACAATAAGAAATGCCATATTTAGTAACATTTTTCATGAAAATGATGTTTCAAACACATTTATGCTCTCCAATTTTTTTTTGGGTAAGGAAGAGCAATCACATCACATCAGCTTAAACAACATAGGTTCTTAACTTCAGAAATATATGCAGTTCATTTTGGCTGGTCTTTGGCTTGGGATATGGGGATAGGAACTAGGAAGGTGCTTATTGAATCAGATTCTTTAATAACGGTAAAAAAGATCTTATACTAGGCAAGTGATTTGGTTCTTATGTTTCACATTATTGAAAATGTCAGGATAGCCTGAAAAAGGGCTAGATTTGTTCGCAAGTGATTTAGTTCTTATGTTTCACATTATTTGAAAATGTCAGGATAGGCTGAAAAAGGCTGGATTTGTTCGATTATACATGAGTACAGAGAAGCCAATGTTTATGTTGAATTTTAGGCTAATCTTGAACATTAAAGCACTTCTTAGAGTCTGAAGCTTCATCATCCTTTGATTGGGTTAGGATTTTGGTTACAATATTATATTATAGGAATTGCTAGGCCTTGTGTCTATTTAGCTTAAGCAGACCAATGCTCTTATGTACAAAAAAAAAATTAATTACTTTGGCTAAATATAACTTCAAGTAAATCTAATCAATTTGACGTGAGAAAATATTTTCTACCGAAGCTTTTCCCAAAAATTAAAGTAGATAGAAGAATGAAGCCAAATTAAAAAATTAAAACTTTTCAAATAAAAAGAAAATAATTTATTGTACCATAAAATTTGTAGCATTTGAAGAGGAAATAGAAATAAAAGATTTCTTTTAGGTTGTGTTTGGTACATTGCAAGTAAAGTGATTGCAGCGCAAAGTAATTGCAACGCAAAGTAACATTGCAGCGTTTGGTATGCAGTGTAAAGTTTTGTTTAAATTGCAGGGAAAGTAACATTGTAGCGTTTGGTATGCAGTTACTTTGCTGGTAATGTAATTACAATTTCCAAAAATACCCTTAAGTATAAAAAAATTTTTACATTGGAATTATAATAACAAATGTAATTATCTTATTGAAATGTAAAGAATATAAAGTTATAATTGTTGACATTGATCATCATTTGTAATAATAAATTTATATACATTATTATTATTAAATTGTATAATTAATTTTTTTTATAATTATTTGTATAATTATTTTTTATAATTAATTGTATAATTAATTGTATAAATTTATATTTATTATTATAATAGAAATGAGGAAATGCCAAATAATTTTATCCGTGTTGGATTATAAATAAACAAATTTGCCTTCTAGCTCAAAGAATCAAAGAAAAAAACTACCAAACATAAGTGATAATAAAACCATATTATAAATCTAAAATAAGTCATACATGATATGTAGCTAAAACATCCATGAAAGTCATAAACAAGCCACCTTAATAATTTACCTAGACATCCAACAAATCATAAACATAATTCTTAATCATTGTAATCAAACCATCCATATCTAGTATCAAGATAACTCATAACTGACGGACTTGCCGAAGGTACTGCTTGACATATACCTTTCTCCTTTCAAAGGAGCATGAGAAGAAAACATCAACCTTGGTCTGACAACTCAAAATGATTTCTGTAACCTCAATTATTTCTTCATCTGTCATGTCTTCTATATCACCCTTCAACTCATCTATTAAGTCCATTACCTTAGCCCTTCTAGTAACATCATCAAACAAATATGGAAAGCAATCAGCCAACTTACCAATCTGTTGAGTTGCTCTCTCATATAAGTTATGAAAGTTACCCATTGTATTAATTACTGCTCCCATAGGTTTCTCAACATTAGCATCTACAGCTCTCCTTTTCTTGTTTTTATTTGTACGAGTGGCATTAACATCAATGTTGAAATGAGGCAATTGAATGCCAACAGAAGGAGAACTAGGTCGAAAGAAGCCATCGTTTTCATCCATCTCAACTTCAACATTCATATCCTCAAGCCCTCCACCATTTGCATTTTCAACTTCAATGTTTTCAACAGCATTTGCAAGACTTTCTGCTGCTAAACCAGTTGCTCTATCCTTCCCAAAGATCAAGGTTAACTTGTCAAAGTGTGGAAAAGGCTTATTTCGTAGTCTTGCAGCTCCAGGATGACCTTACATTCTGTTAGCTTTAAAGTGCAATATATATTTTGAAATGACAAAAACTTAAGTAAGCTTTAATGTCTTAATTCACATTGTAAATTTGCTCATCACACATGATTTTCTCAATTCATTTTCAAGTGATCATATCAAACTTAAGACCATGATTTAATTACATACTCTTATTGGTCTTAATACTTTGTAATGTCTTGAATATTTTAGAAAATCACTTGATGAATGTTTGGACAATATTTTCATTTGAGAAAGTCAAGAAAAACTCCCTTAAAACTTATAAATGGTTTGGGTTGAATTAGGATCAAAGGTCATATCATTTCTAACCCAAAAGTGCAGGAAAAATGCCCTCTGGAAGAAAAGGATCGATCCCCACTGTAGCAGGATCGATCCCCTTTTGGCAGAAAGTCTTTCCAAAGGTCCCTGAAGCCCAGAATTAAGATTCTGGACAAAAGGGATCGATCCTCACTGTAGCAGGATCGATCCCTTTGCACCAGAAAGCCCCCAACGGCTCTTTTCTGTGAGACACAACGACTACTTTCTGTTTTGGCTCCAACCAACGTCCACAAACCATCCAAGGGACTATAAATAGAGGCTTAGAAGCTAAAGGAAGGCAGAGGAACAACCAAGCAACATCTTTCATCATCTTATTCATCTTCCTCAAGCCTCAAACAACAATCAAGAGCTTCAAAGTCTACATCATCTATCATTCTCTTATTCCTTGTAGTGCTTAGCACAAAATCTTGTATAGGTTTTCATTGAGCTTAATTTCTGTAATCACTTGCCTACATAGAGGCCTTTCTTTGATTACACAATTGTAAACCCATCATTCCTTGTAAAGGGGAGGTTTCTCTTAAGCCTAGAAAAGAGGGAGGTTACTCTTTAGCCTAAGAAAAAGAGAGAGGTTTCTCTTGAGCCTAGAAAAAGAGGGAGGTTACTCTTGAGCCTTGAAAAGAGGGATTGTAATCACAAATTCAAGATAGTGGATTTGGAGAAAATCCTTGGGAGCGTCTCAAGGTAGAGGACGTAGGCAAGTAGCCGAACCTCTATAAATCGCTTGTGTAAATCTCTCTTTCCCTACTCTTTAATTACTTGCAATTATAGTGTGTTTATTGCATTGAACTTGGATTGCATGCTTGCCTAGCTTAGAGAACTTAGAAAATATTCAATTAGGCTAGAGAATTTAGAAAAACCGAAAAACGAGCTTAAGGGTAGTTAAAAACCGATTCACCCCCCTCTCGGTATTGCCTATAAGAGCTAACAATTGGTATCAGAGCTTGGGCTCGAGATTGAATTAGACTAACCTCTATCGAGCAAAACGATCATAAATGGCTCACTTGAATGTAGGCACACCCCTAGGAGAAGAGGGACAATCATTAGTTAGACCTCCACTCTTTAATGGTGAGAATTATTCATATTGGAAAACTAGAATGATGCTATTTGTACAATCTAATGATTATGAGGTGTGGAGAATTATAGTAAATGGTCCTAGAATTCCCATGAAGAAAATAGATGGAAAAGATGTTCCTAAGAGTGAGGATGAGTGGGACACAAATGACATGAGAGTGGCACAATTGAATGCCAAGGCCATGCACACTCTCTTTTGTGCATTAGGTCCCAATGAATATAATAGAGTCTCCTTGTGTGAGAATGCTAAACAAATATGGGACAAACTAGCCATCACACATGAAGGGACCAATCAAGTGAAAGAGACCAAAGTAGGAATGCTCACACATGATTATGAGCTATTTAGGATGAATGAAAATGATTCCATTAGCGAAATGTTCACTAGGTTTAATGATATAATTAATGGACTTAAGGCTCTAGGCAAGACTTATTCCAATGTTGAAATGGTAAAGAAAATTTTGAATAGCTTGCCTAAATCTTGGGAGGCAAAGGTAACCGCAATAGAAGAGTCTAAGGATCCAAATACCTTGTCTCTAGATGAGCTTATGGGCTCCCTACTTACATATGAGATGAAATTGAAAAGAAATGAAGTGCCTTCAAAGAAAGTAGGGGTAGCACTTAAGTCTTCTACTCATGAGGTCATTGAAGATGATAGTGATGAGAGTGGAAATGAAGAAGAAAAAGAAATGGCAATGTTTGCCAAAAGATTCAATAGGTTCATGAGAATGAATGAGAGAGAGCAAAATAGGAGACATCATAGGGGAGAGTCAAGTAGAAGAGAAAAAGACCCCTTAGTGTGTTATGAGTGCAATGAACCGGGTCATACTAAGTTAGATTGCCCCTTACTTAGGAAGGAAAAGGATAGGAAGCCTAGGAAGAAAGCATTTGTGGCTGCATGGAGCGATAGTGATAGCTCCGATGAGGAAAATGTAGATGAAGAGGTAGCTTACTCATGCTTTATGGCCATTAGTGATGATGAGGCTAGTTGTAGTTCTAGTGAAGATAATGACTATACCTTTAGTGAACTACAAAATGCCTTTAATGATTTAGCAAATGAATTTCAATGCATGAATTCCAAATATAAGAAAATCATTGCTAAATTAAAAATAGAAAATGAAGCCTTGATAAATGCTAAGCTAGAATTTGAAAAGAAATTAGAAGAGGCTAACTTAGAAATAAATGAGTTAAATAAAAGAATACAAATTTGCATAACTCATTCTCTAGGTTCTATATGGGTCAACAAAAATTAGATCACATGCTTGAGACCCAAAGAGCTTTCTTTGATAAAGATGGGTTAGGTTATAATGCAAAACAAAAAGAAACTCATCTTAAGAACTTTTTAGTGAGCAAAAATACTATGCATGATACATCTCTCACATGCTCACTATGTAATAGGATAGGCCACTCCTCACAAGCATGCACATATAGAAAAACTACATTTAGAGGAAGAGTAGTGAAGAAAATATGGGTACCTAAGCATGCTGTAAATAATGATGAATTGTGCTTGAAATGGATCCCAAAAGGATCAAAAATTATTTGTACTAACTCTCATGGACCCAAGAAAATTTGGGTACCAAAGCATGCTTGAATGTGTTTATTGTAGGAGTGTTAGAGCATGGGAATACAATGGAACAATGGAGTTTGAATGCTCAACACATCCTCATGGAGTTTGCTTGTGCTAATGAGAAAAAGGAAGAGCTTGAGGATCCATCCTTGGCAAGGTCACAACAATTCTTCAAAGAATGGCACAAGGTGGACTCAACTATTCAAGGCAAAGCATTCTCTAGCAAAGGAGTTTTGTAAGCTTAATTCTTTCCTCTTTAAAAATTTTTTATTTGATTATTTGTGCATTGATGAAAAATGTGGTTGATAATCTTTGTGAGTTGAATGATTGATGAAAAGGCATGAAAAATGATTTTTGAGTGGTGCATTGGATTATTGGATGAAAAGCATGTCTAGCAATTTTGAAATGATTATTGGATTTCTGTAGTTTGAGCAAGTTTGATATGTTTAGATAATATATTTAGTTGCTCAAAAGTTGTCAAATATGTCATATATGCAAAATGCCTTGTCATGAGCCTTAATGAAGAACTTGTATTTTGACAATCATGGCATGTTGTTCACAAGATATATGTTTTAATGATATATATGCTTAAAATCTATGTGAACAAGTTTGTTTTGACATATTTATGTAATTCAATGCATTGGTTTGGTCAAAATATGTTTAAATCTCAAAATGACCTCCTTTGAGGCCAAAAATGTGTTTTATTGTGAAAATCTTTCCAAAATTGCAAAATCTTTTGTAAAATGGTTTTTGATTCATGTTTTTCATTCATACAAGTCCAAAATCATGTTTTACAAATGTTTAAACCTTTACTTGGACTTAAAACACTCAAAAACGAAGTTTTGGTACCTCACAAGTCCAATTTTCTGTCAAAACAACTGCAGAATCTGCAGGAACATATGAGGGATCGATCCCCACTGTAGCAGGATCGATCCCCCCAGGCCAGAAAAGGCACTCCTGCATGCTTTCTACCGAAATTGAGAAGAACTCTTCCTTGTTTTGATATTTTCTCTCTTCTCAACTTAAAATTCATTGTTTTAACTTCCTTTGATGATCTTTAAACTATGAAAAATCATTTTTCATTGATATCATGCTTCAATTCCATTAATTTGTATCATTTCCAACAATTGATATCACTTTCAACAATCAATACCATTTCTCTTGAGCTCACAAGTGCTAAATCAGTTTTTCTCATTGAAGATGGTCATGAATTGCATAAATCTTGAAATAATCTTGAAACATACTTTCAATGAATGTTTAAACATAATTTTTGAGATTTATTTCAATGATTTGTATATATATTTGAGAATTGATGAACTTGTGCATAATGCCTATTGATTTTTCTTTTTGTTCATCTTAGTCAAGCATGCTTATAGGATTAAATCTCTTAGCTTGACTTATCAATTCCACACTAGGTTTCATGATAATTTTACATCTAGTGGATTGATTCCAAATGTAAATTCAACAATTGATAATAGTCATTGGCCTATAATTTGTGATGGTAAATGGATCCTAAATGTTAAAATGCATAAAACTTTATCATCCTTGTACTTAAAGAACTAAGGTCTTAATGACAACACCGACATTCAAAGATAAATGCAATCTTGAACAAATGTGCCTTGATTGATATCTATGCATTTATTCTTGATGTAGAACTTCCTTAAGATGAATCAATAATCATGCCTATGAGATGAGATTAGTTGCTTTCATGATATTTTGTACTTAACCTCACTCATAGCTTATGGATTTTGATGATAAAATATATTTTAGCTTGATTATATTGATTCACTTAAGTGAAACCATTTTAGTTAAAATAGCACATACCCTCTAGAACTTTAAATGATGATAACAACTAGGGATGTGGCTATTAATTGATTAAAATGGTAATGTTGAATCTTTCCTTGCTCGTAATTGGTTAAAAACTTGAATTGGAAAATGAGCATAGGATTTTTGTGCTTGAAACCATGGAAGACAAATGTGTTTGATTGAATACTTTGATTTCATGAATCTTCCATATAGTATAAATTTGTGAATATGAATATGGATTGATACTTTATGATAGTGTGCTAATATTTAATTGATCCATATGCATATTTGATGATGTGTGAATGTGTTCTTGCATTTTTAGAATGATTATTTTCTTGACATGAACACTACACATAAATATTGGATTCATGCACAATGCCTAAGCCAACCATTAGTAACAATTGGTATTTAGCTTGAAATAACAAGTAGTATCATTGGGAACCATATTTTCAATAATTGGTAAGCCAAATCTAAATTGCCAATTGGAATGAGCTTTAAATTGACAACTCTTCTCATGCTCCTTAGATTGAAATGACAAATAGAGAAGAATGCTCTTAGGATATTTTTGCATGAAACTCTTGTGTGCTAGAATTTGAAGTTAATTGCTATATGATTTAATTCTAGACACAATATTTCTTGAGAATGATTTATGAGCACATGCATATGATATGTTATATAATTTAGCTCATAATCATGATGTATTACAATGCACCTTAGTTGGACTTAGAGAACAATTGATATACTTAGGTGCTTACTTAACTTCTTACCAATTGGAACCTTCTTGCAAAATTACTTATCAACAATTGGTATCAAATTATTTATAAACAATTGGTATAGGATCATAAGTCATATTCATTGCATGAATATTTCATACTCTTTGTGAATATTGACTTATTAACTTGTGCTATGAGTCCCATGTACTAACATGTTTCTTGTTGGATGGAGCATATTCATATTTTTTCTCACATAGTCATACTTTTAGGGGGAGCATAATTCTTATTTTTCCTTCTTTTTGCTATGACAAAAAGGGGGAGAGATACATAAAGGGAGAGATAGATATAGGGAGAGATATTAAGGGGGAGAGATAATGAGGGAAAATTCGATAATGAGGGAAAATTCATTTTCAAAACCCATGCTTATATTAAGGGGGAGCTTTATAAAATCCTGCTTTATTTGAGGGGGAGTATTCTTTTCAAAGAATTTTCAAAGCAAATTTACATTAAGTTTTGTCATATCAAAAAGGGGGAGATTGTTAGCTTTAAAGTGCAATATATATTTTGAAATGACAAAAACTTAAGTAAGCTTTAATGTCTTAATTCACATTGTAAATTTGCTCATCACACATGATTTTCTCAATTCATTTTCAAGTGATCATATCAAACTTAAGACCATGATTTAATTACATACTCTTATTGGTCTTAATACTTTGTAATGTCTTGAATATTTTAGAAAATCACTTGATGAATGTTTGGACAATATTTTCATTTGAGAAAGTCAAGAAAAACTCCCTTAAAACTTATAAATGGTTTGGGTTGAATTAGGATCAAAGGTCATATCATTTCTAACCCAAAAGTGCAGGAAAAATGCCCTCTGGAAGAAAAGGATCGATCCCCACTGTAGCAGGATCGATCCCCTTTTGGCAGAAAGTCTTTCCAAAGGTCCCTGAAGCCCAGAATTAAGATTCTGGACAAAAGGGATCGATCCTCACTGTAGCAGGATCGATCCCTTTGCACCAGAAAGCCCCCAACGGCTCTTTTCTGTGAGACACAACGGCTACTTTCTGTTTTGGCTCCAACCAACGTCCACAAACCATCCAAGGGACTATAAATAGAGGCTTAGAAGCTAAAGGAAGGCAGAGGAACAACCAAGCAACATCTTTCATCATCTTATTCATCTTCCTCAAGCCTCAAACAACAATCAAGAGCTTCAAAGTCTACATCATCTATCATTCTCTTATTCCTTGTAGTGCTTAGCACAAAATCTTGTATAGGTTTTCATTGAGCTTAATTTCTGTAATCACTTGCCTACATAGAGGCCTTTCTTTGATTACACAATTGTAAACCCATCATTCCTTGTAAAGGGGAGGTTTCTCTTAAGCCTAGAAAAGAGGGAGGTTACTCTTTAGCCTAAGAAAAAGAGAGAGGTTTCTCTTGAGCCTAGAAAAAGAGGGAGGTTACTCTTGAGCCTTGAAAAGAGGGATTGTAATCACAAATTCAAGATAGTGGATTTGGAGAAAATCCTTGGGAGCGTCTCAAGGTAGAGGACGTAGGCAAGTAGCCGAACCTCTATAAATCGCTTGTGTAAATCTCTCTTTCCCTACTCTTTAATTACTTGCAATTATAGTGTGTTTATTGCATTGAACTTGGATTGCATGCTTGCCTAGCTTAGAGAACTTAGAAAATATTCAATTAGGCTAGAGAATTTAGAAAAACCGAAAAACGAGCTTAAGGGTAGTTAAAAACCGATTCACCCCCCTCTCGGTATTGCCTATAAGAGCTAACACATTCCAAGTCAAAAATCATGCAGAATAGTTAATTACCCATGATACATTTGAAAAACATATAGATAGAATTTATGTTAGGAATTATCGTAGCTTTACCCAACCAACCCACACATCAAGCTCGCATGTTACACATTTCTTTTCATCATCCCACCCAAAACCAGAAGCAGCATTGCTTAACATATCAACCACCTCTCTATATTGAGACTTGAGTGTTCTCATCCTAGAGTTGATGTGAGGAACTCCTTTGATGGTGCAATTTGGGATTTTTTTAGCCATCCATTTTTCAAGTTGTGTTAGGTATCCAGCTTTGAATGTGCCATTGTCCTTATTCCAGCTACCTGGGTTGACAAGATCTATGCAGCAATCTATTAAAACAGCATCCTCTTCTAGTGTCTATTGGTGAGTGGATCTTTTATTTGCAGCTCGAGATAATTCACCATCCATGAATCTGTTACAGTATTAAACTAGACAAACAAAAAGTTGGTAGAAAAAAATGTTATAATTATTAGTAATACATTATTCCAAACATACATTTCAGCCTCAAGTGGATCAACTGACATCTCCCTCCTTATGTGGTTGTGTAACAAAGCACATGCGGAAATTATTCTGCACTTTGTTTACATTGGATACCAAGACCTCTATCTCAAAATTGCCCATCTCATCTTCAGAAAACCAAAACATCTCTCATTAACATTTCTAGCACTAGAGTGTCTATAATTAAACAACTCTTCTTTCGATTGAGGGGTGTGATTATGTCTCCAATCATTTAAATGATACCTTACCCCTCTATATGGAGTTAGAAACCCTTCACCATTGGTATACCCAGCATCACAGAAATAATAAAAACCTATGGTAAAAACATTTGAGTTTTAGGTAAACCATTCTAAGGTGAAATAAATATTCACACTGATGATGGTAATTTCATACCTTTAGGCACTTTCAACCCATTTCGTCTAGAAATTGCATCTCGAAGAACCCTAGAGTCTACAGTAGAACCTTCCCAGCCAGGTAAGATATATATGAACTGCATATCTTGTGAACAGACTCTTAAGACATTTGTAGCAATTTCATTCTTTTTTGTCATGTATCTAGGCGTATTAATCTCCAATGCATTAACTTTAATATATGTCCCATCTAAAGCACCTAAACAATTTTACTGTTTCCAATAGAAAATAAGCATTTGTTGGATTAGTTTAATTTTCAACGAGAGACATAAAAACTTCAGCAAATTGATAAATTACCTTAAACCATTTCCATCTTGGGTCATTGGAATTCTCAATTACATGCTCCGGCTTCTTTAACAAAATTGAGTACAGCCTTAGTACCGAATTTAAGACAATGCTAAATTGCCTACTCACGGTCTCTCCGCTTCTAACAAATTCTCTCTTAATCATCCTATTTTTTGCATGATGAGAAATGATGTACAAAAATATAACAAGCATTTCCTCAACATTCATGTTTTTTGTCAACGCAAGTCTACCAGTGGTTTGAAGCATATTACATAGTTTATAGAAGCTCAGTTTATCCATTCTAATATTTTCAATACATGTCCAATCAAAATCAAACACCATCATTCTAAAATTCAGCTGCCTAATGGCCTGTCTATTGTAACTAGTACCTTGGTCCCTTTTACGCTTTCTCATATTCAATAACAAAATACCACAACTACCAAGTAGCATATTAACCAAGTTAATACTATTATGAATCTCTATAGTCAAAGTTATAGCAGTGGCCAGCATTGCAAGTTGTTGGGAGACAATCCTTTCATTCTGTAAACTCATAACATACAAAGTTATAAACAAGCCATAAAAAGTTTTGAATATCTTCAAAATAAAAAATACAAATAGTTCACATTACATTACTGTCCACTACCAACACAAATATATAATATACATATCACTTCACTCCATTTGCCATTACCAACACAAATCAAGTTGAAAATAACACCAAGACAGAATGCAATTGTTAAATGGCACCAATAAACAGTGGAATGTTGATGTTGCATAACATTTGCATTCTGATCATTTAAGTGCGTTTCTTGGTGCCTAATAGCATCAACATTTAGTATTTCACTATTAGGATAGTCATTCATTCCCTAATAATCCAAGAAAGCTTGTTCAGCCTGGGCTTTAGTAGGAAATGATTTATGGATAGCTCCCCTAAACCCATGAACTTGTCTTTAAGCTTCCGGCCAACTGTTATAAATGCCTGGTCTGTATCCAACAAACACTATGTATGTCTTTGTCATATCTAAATGCCACAAATTATACGTAAAATATTATAAACTAACCAATATGCTAGCTACTTAACTAAATAATATTAACTAATTAAGACCTTACTTAACTAAAAATGCGTATTATTATTCTCTTGTATTATTATTATTGTTGTTTAGAACCATATTTACTAAATAAGTGTAATGTAAATTTGTGTACACATAACTGTTTTCAAACCCCATAATGTGAGATTTTGTACACTGTGTTCCCTTCTTTTTTTAATAAACCTCTTGTTTGAAAAAAAATAAAAAAGAAATGCATGTAGACACCTTATTTTGTCCGGAGTCTTAATTTGTAAAAATAATTAATTGGATTGGGTGACATTGTATTTTAATTTAACAATTTAGAATTAGGCTAGAATTAAATGAGAATTTTTTTAGATTTTAGAATTAACATTAATTAGGAAATTAAAATTAAAATAGGATTTAGGAATGATAATAAAAAAGGGAAGAGATAAGAAAAGAAAAGAAAATTAATAGGATAATTAGATTTTTAGGATAATTATTTAGATTTGATAAAGTTAGATTAGGATTAACATAAGAATTAAATAGATAAAATATTAAAAATAAGAGATAATTAATAGAATAGATTAGTTGTATTAGGACTCTAATAAGTTTATGACTATAAAAAGGGGTCAAACCCCATAACTTGGGACAAGAATCCTCAGAGAAAAATTCATAAAAAAAGAAAAGCAGTCTGCATCAAGAAAAAAACAGCAAGCAAAGAAGAAGGGAATTTCAATCAAAGCAGCGACAGCATTTTGTCACTCATTGTTTCCGGGAGCGGCATTTAAGCTTAGGCAATAGGTTCTGAGGCAAGTTTCCAGCGAAGAGTAAAAGCAGCTAGGAAGGAAGGGCTGCCCACGTCAACGATTTACGAGAGACATCAACGCTTGGAATATTGGGTTCATTTGCTTGGAAATTGAAGGCCACGTGAAGTCAAAGATAAAAGTAATATATTTGGCCATCATCATCTGACAACATTGGTATGTTTTTATGCCTCTTGAATTGTTTATATTTTATATGGGTTTTTTTGTTAGTTAGTTAGTACACGTTTTTTTATATTCTAAGAAAATAGAAATGGTGTTTAATAAAAATAAGTGGGTATAAGTATAAGGATAATGGCAAATAAGGTTTAAAATAGGAATTAAAATAAGGGATAAAAAATAAACAAATAAAAATTAAGATAAATCTTCTAATGAATATTGAAAATTGTTTAATAAAATTAAAATTATTCCGATGATGGAATCTTTGAGGTGATTACGAATGAGTAACACTCGAAGAATTCTTAGGTGAGAAGATCCTTCTAAGTTTATCCAGAATGATGGAAGACATAGAAGGCATTTTCAAAATAAACGAATAATAAATAAAGATAAAAACATAATAAATAATAAAATTTATATTCTAATAAAAATAAAATAATAAATAATAATTAAAGTTAATAAATAATAAAATAATAATTTGGATGATGGAATCCTCAAGGCGATTGCGAATGAGTAACACTTGAGGAATTCCTAGGTGAGGAGGTTCTTCTAAGTTTATCCAGAATGATGGAAAATTTAGGAGATATTCTCAACATTAAAAACCAAAATCCTAAAAATATTAATAAATAATATATAAAAAATAATATTAAAATAAATAAATAAATAAAAGTAATAAAAATAATTAAGTAAAAATAATAAATAAATTCTAAAATATTTTCGACGACGGAGTCTCTTCAAGGGAGTCGAATGACACCCCTTGAATACTCTTGAGGTGAGAAGATTTTTTGAGAGTTCATCCAGAATGATGGAGGATTCTTAAAAGAATTTTCAATATTTAAACAATAAAATATAAAGGCCATGTAACTAAGACTAAGTTAAAATAATACAAGATTAAAATGGTACCAACTTTGGGCGTTGTAGGGGTGCTATAACCTTCCCTACACGTAAATGAACTCCCGAACCCAAAACTTAAAATGTAGACCAGTCCTTAGAGTCATTTAGGTGGCCAATCACACCTAGGTTAAAAAAGATTGGTGGCGACTCTATTTGGTTAATGTCTAGCGTCCTAGCCATAGGAAACGTTAGGACAGCTTGGCGACTCCACTGGGGACAATTAAGAGAGTTAAGCCATAATTTAATCTTGTGTTATACTAAGTATAAGTTTGATGATCTAAATTTGGAATTTTCTGATGTTGTTTGATGCTCTTTTGTTGATTTCTTAAGTGTTTTGTGGAAATTAATAAGATGAAGTTCCTTATCACACACCACACTTTGCACTTGCATGCATAAAGCTCTCGACCCGAGCTCAGTCCTTTCTAGGAGGGAGTAGAGTACCTATCGCTCTCGTGAGGTGATAACCTCCGCATGGGCTAGCAAAATACTCCCACTCAAGTTGAACCTTTTCCGTTTGTAGCCTGTCATGGGTGAGGATTAGGGTGCCTTACTAGTCCAGAGTGGATGATAGTAAGGAACAATTTGGGAACCTTTAGCTCTTCTATCTAAAGTCATGCATATAGTGAAATTAAGAAGACCAACTGTAAGATAGAGCTATATCAACCTATGCTATAGAAAAAACCCATTACTCAGGACACATGCTTGATCAAGTTTGTTTGATTTTGGTTCACACATGAGACATTAAGAGGGTACCATGAGTCCTTTACCAAAACATTTCCATGCATCACTCATCCATTATTGTTATATGACAACTTTTTACCACACCACACCATTCCATTCATACACATCATCTCGTTTTGATTTATCTTCATTGTTTTTAAACAAAGCATTTTCAAACTTCTTCAAGCATCACCACATGAAAAATGATGAACTCTAATTGTGGTAATAAAGGTTCAAAGATAGCTCGAGCAAAAGTCCATTCATATCACACTTGTTATCAAGCTAGGGTTATGGAAGAAGAACAAAGCATTCACATGGAGAAGATGGAAAAAACTCAAGAGGATATAAGGGGGCAATTGGCCCAAATCATTGAGTTGTTGAAAATTTTGGGTAAGGGAAAGGGAGTAATAGAATAAGTTGTAGTAAAAAAAAAAGATTTGTCTTATGGGGGCATGAAGGGTTCTAGCCATGCGATTTTGAAGATTTATAAATTCTAGTTTTGTTTTTGCTTTTCTTTAAGTAATGCAAGATAGTTTTTAAAAGTGCTTAAGCCTATAAGCACAAGATAAAGTTTTATGTATGGGCTAACTTTTATTTATTCCCTTTTCAATAAAGCGACTAGTGTGATGCACTGTCATTTTCTCATTCTCTCTGTTCATTTGCCATTTCCCACATACTCACATTTACCTTTTATTCACAAGTATCCAAATAATGAACATGATGATAATGATGTCAATAAATCTAGGATTCAATTTTGAAAGAACTACTACTGTTGATGAATTACTAGTCTGCTAATGTTGCAAAAGCAAGAAAATGAAGGAAAGGTTGTTCACCATCTACACTTGATAGATGGAACAAGAAAGGTGAACCTCTTACAGAAGCTTCCAACAAGTTTGTCATTGTTCAATAAACAATTTTTAATGAGAGTATTTACATTTGAAATGATAAATGGCCTTCTTTCACTATCCTTCAAGCATGAGTAAAATTATCCTTTGATTACCCCTTTTGAGCCTATTATATTTTTTGTAATATAACCCACCAAGGATCACCCTCCACACTGGGGGCAAGGAAGATGAAATAAAGAAATTTTGGGCGCACAAATGAAAGTGTTCATGATGAATTGAGGGGCAAAAAAAAGAGAAAAAAAACCCCAGTTTTGTGAAACAAAAAAAAAGAAGAAAAATAGGGTTTAAATTCAAAAGAAAACCCAAAAATAAGAAGAAGAAGAAGAAGAAGAAGAAGAAGAAGAAGAAGCAAGAAAAGAAATGAGTGAACTAGAAAGGTACTAAATGCTTGAGTGTTTTACTTGTTAAATAAAAGTGATCCTTTGGTTTATAAACCCTGAAACACATTTTGGGCCTGCTTTATCCCTTTCTTTCATAAACCCTCACCTGAGCCTACATTACATACCTTTAAAAGCCCATTTTGATCAAATGTAAATGCTTAAATTGAAGAATCATGTACTGAATGAAGACATATTTGTATAATGAGATAATGATCCTTTGAAGGAAATAGATCAATTTGAATGAAGAAACCCATGAGCTTTAGAAGATATCTTGGATCGAAATCAAGAACGCCTATTAGGTGCATGAATTTGGATTGAACACTGAAGGTTGAAGTTTTTCAAAGCCAATTAAGTTGAAAATGAAGAAAAAAAAAGAAAAAAAAGAAAAGAAAAAGAAAAAATAAAAATGAAAAAAAATGAAAAAAAAGAGAAAAAAAAAAGAAAAAGAAGGATTCAAAATTGAAAACCCAAAAAGGGCAGTTTGAATCAAATGAAAGGGGCACCTAAGTTGAAAACCTAGAAAGGCGACTTAGGAAAATATCAGCATCAAAAAGTTCTGATGCGAGGGTAAGATCAGCAAACACTACATGAAAGAACATATCAATAAGAGTGGGATTTTGGAAAAGAATTTTAGATTGACTTGATTGAAATTGTCAGAATGTTTATTAAATGGATACTGAAAACCCTATTCCAAACACACTATCCCATTGATTTTTCTTGATTTCATGTTCCTTTTCTAAGAATGAATACCTATACCTCTTATGATCATTTTAAATTTATTCCACACCTGTAACAAATTGAGAATATGCATAAGTGCATTACATTAGTGGTCGAGTTGGAAGGAAAATAAATAGATGTTGGTAACCTTTTTGGGTAAATTTTTGAAAAAAAAATTTCTTTTGAGAAATCTTGTATTACTAAGAGAGAGAAAGAGACAAAAATAAGGAATGATGAAAATTTAAATTTGAAAGCATGATGACAAGTCTTTGAACATAATTGGACCAAGACTCGTTAAAAGATAGGATGTTAAATGAAAGAAGATTTGAATAAGAAGAATCCAGCAGATATGTGGAATTTGAGAAAAATGAGATGAGCTTGAGAATCTTGTTACCACAATGGAGATTGCATTTACATACATTCATGGAGTAATTCAGGTAACATTCATAGCACTTAGGGCATTATGATGTTCATGATATTCATTACATTCATAACATACATCACATTTCACTATTGCATTTTGACATTGAACTATTTGTTAAGACATTATGATAAGAAGTTCTGAATGATTAAAATTTTGAGGAAAAGAGAAAATATAAGAGATGGTAATTTGAAAAAAATGATGAGGTATGAGAAGATGATGAGAAAAATACTTTTTTGAAAAAAAACCTTAGATGAGAGCAAAGTCCAGTTTAGCTGGCACCTTAAAGAAGGATGAAGCCCAATATTGTTGGCATCAAAATGAAAGTTAAGCCCAGTCAAACCCATGTAAACTGGCATTCTGAAATGAAATCTTTATTTTCAAAAGTCTCAAAGCCTCTGTTGAGAGGAGCTCTTTATTTTCAAAAGTCTTAAAGCCTCTGTTGTGAGGAGCTCTTTATTTTTCAAAAAGTTTCAAAGCCTCTGTTGAGAGGAGCTCTTTATTTTCAAAAAGTCTCAAGGCCTCTGTTGAGAGGAGCTCTTTATTTTCAAAAGTCTCAAAGCCTCTGTTGAGAGGAGCTCTTTATTTTCAAAAGTCTCAAAGCCTCTGTTGAGAGGAGCTCTTTATTTTTCAAAAAGTTTCAAAGCCTCTGTTGAGAGGAGCTCTTTATTTTCAAAAGTCTCAAAGCCTCTGTTGAGAGGGGCTCTTTATTTTTCAAAAAGTTTCAAAGCCTCTGTTGAGAGGAGCTCTTTATTTTCAAAAGTCTCAAAGCCTCTGTTGAGAGGAGCTCTTTATTTTTCAAAAAGTTTCAAAGCCTCTGTTGAGAGGAGCTCTTTATTTTCAAAAAGTCTCAAGGCCTCTGTTGAGAGGAGCTCTTTATTTGCAAAAAGTCTCAATGCCTCTGGTGAGAGGAGCACAAGGTTATTTTTCGAAGTTTCAATGCCTCTGGTGAGAGGAGCACAAGGTTATTTTTCAAAGTTTCAATGCCTCTGGTGAGAGGAGCACAAGGTTATGTCTCGAAGTTCCAATGCCTCTAGTGAGAGGAGCATAAAGTTATTCTTCTAAAGTTTCAATGCCTCTGGCGAGAGGAGCACAAGGTTATTTTTCAAAGTTCCAATGCCTCTAGTGAGAGGAGCACAAGGTTATGTCTCTAAGTTCCAATGCCTCTGGTGAGAGGAGCATAAGATTATTTTTCTAAAGTTCCAATGCCTCTGGTGAGAGGAGCACAAGGTTTTGTTTCAAAGTCTTACAGCCTCTGGTGAGAGGAACTAAATGTGTCTTAAAAATTGTAAATATTTTGTAAAAAAGGAAAAAAACCAAAAAAAATCCGGACAAAATAGTTGTCTAATTGTCTTTGCACAATTCCTGATTTTCAGAAAATGCGCAAAGAGGGGCAGCTGTAGACACCTTATTTTGTCCGGAGTCTTAATTTGTAAAAATAATTAATTGGATTGGGTGACATTGTATTTTAATTTAACAATTTAGAATTAGGCTAGAATTAAATGAGAATTTTTTTAGATTTTAGAATTAACATTAATTAGGAAATTAAAATTAAAATAGGATTTAGGAATGATAATAAAAAAAGGGAAGAGATAAGAAAAGAAAATAAAATTAATAGGATAATTAGATTTTTAGGATAATTATTTAGATTTGATAAAGTTAGATTAGGATTAACATAAGAATTAAATAGATAAAATATTAAAAATAAGAGATAATTAATAGAATAGATTAGTTGTATTAGGACTCTAATAAGTTTATGACTATAAAAAGGGGTCAAACCCCATAACTTGGGACAAGAATCCTCAGAGAAAAATTCATAAAAAAAGAAAAGCAGTCTGCATAAAAAAAAACAGCAAGCAAAGAAGAAGGGAATTTCAATCAAAGCAGCGACAGCATTTCGTCACTCATTGTTTCCGGGAGCGGCATTTAAGCTTAGGCAATAGGTTCTGAGGCAAGTTTCCAGCGAACAGTAAAAGCAGCTAGGAAGGAAGGGCTGCCCACGTCAAGGATTTACGAGAGACATCAACGCTTGGAATATTGGGTTCATTTGCTTGGAAATTGAAGGCCACGTGATGTCAAAGATAAAAGTAATATATTTGGCCATCATCATCTGACAACATTGGTATGTTTTTATGCCTCTTGAATTGTTTATATTTTATATGGGTTTTTTGTTAGTTAGTTAGTACACGTTTTTTTATATTCTAAGAAGATAGAAATGGTGTTTAATAAGAATAAGTGGGTATAAGTATAAGGATAATGGCAAATAAGGTTTAAAATAGGAATTAAAATAAGGGATAAAAAATAAACAAATAAAAATTAAGATAAATCTTCTAATGAATATTGAAAATTGTTTAATAAAATTAAAATTATTCCGATGATGGAATCTTTGAGGTGATTACGAATGAGTAACACTCGAAGAATTCTTAGGTGAGAAAATCCTTCTAAGTTTATCCAGAATGATGGAAGACATAGAAGGCATTTTCAAAATAAACGAATAATAAATAAAGATAAAAACATAATAAATAATAAAATTTATATTCTAATAAAAATAAAATAATAAATAATAATTAAAGTTAATAAATAATAAAATAATAATTTGGATGATGGAATCCTCAAGGCGATTGCGAATGAGTAACACTTGAGGAATTCCTAGGTGAGGAGGTTCTTCTAAGTTTATCCAGAATGATGGAAAATTTAGGAGATATTCTCAACATTAAAAACCAAAATCCTAAAAATATTAATAAATAATATATAAAAAATAATATTAAAATAAATAAATAAATAAAAGTAATAAAAATAATTAAGTAAAAATAATGAATAAATTCTAAAATATTTCCGACGACGGAGCCTCTTCAAGGGAGTCGAATGGTACCCCTTGAATACTCTTGAGGTGAGAAGATTTTTTGAGAGTTCATCCAGAATGATGGAGGATTCTTAAAAGAATTTTCAATATTTAAACAATAAAATATAAAGGCCATGTAACTAAGACTAAGTTAAAATAATACAAGATTAAAATGGTACCAACTTTGGGCGTTGTAGGGGTGCTATAACCTTCCCTACACGTAAATGAACTCCCGAACCCAAAACTTAAAATGTAGACCAGTCCTTAGAGTCATTTAGGTGGCCAATCACACCTAGGTTAAAAAAGATTGGTGGCGACTCCATTTGGTTAATGTCTAGCGTCCTAGCCATAGGAAACGTTATGACAATGCAGGTAACGAAATTCAAATTTCGAACTTGCATAACTCTCACGCCTTAAAGAAAAGCCAAACTACAACTTAGATAATTATGAAAGTGATGAAGATATGAAAGCTGATTGTGAAGCCATAAAACTAGCAGTGATTTGCAAAGCGGAGGACACAAAGTTAGAGATAGGTTTGTTGATAAAACATAAAAGAAAGAAGATGGAGATGGTGTTAAAAGGAATTATATTTGATGAAAGTCATTGCACATATTTTTAGCAAAGGAATTATACACAATAACCTTGCAACGACTAAAATTGTTGTTAAAAAACTTTAGCAACAATAATTTTGCATTTTGTAATGACTTTAAGCATTATAAAACCATTTTCTAGTAGTGACAGTCAACATGCATCACATAAGTTCAGTGACGAAAATACCAAGAAGTGTTTAGAAGAGAGGCAAAATCAACAATGGATGATGAAAAACTGATGGTGAATTTTAAGAAAAAGTAAAAGGAAGGAGACTTAAAGGTGCAAATTTGAATGAGTCGAAAAGACAACGCTGAATGAGTACCAAGCCAGTATCAGGAGACTGAGGGAAAGTACTAGAAAGCCACATGCTATCATTTCAAATTACCTGGTAGATTACATACATCTACAACTTTGATAATTATGAAAGTGATGAAGATATGAAAGCTGATTGTGAAGCCATAAAACTAGCAGTGATCTACAAAGCAGAGGACACAAAACAAAACAAGGCAAAAAGCAAAACAAGATTACTTCAGAACTCCCAATGCTAGCTTTAGCTAAGATGATAGAGTCAGTCTTGCACTTAGACCACAACATTTCTTTCATGGAAATTCTGTAAGTCATTTACCTACTAAATGAAGCAGCAGCTTTCTACATGCTAAATGGACAAGTTACAAGCAAGCTATAAGCTTAAGGCTAATATAAGAAATTTGCATTTCAACCCAAAGGAGGCCATAAAGAAGAAACTGCCAGTAGCTTCTTTTTTTTTAATATTTATACAAAGAAATTAACAAATTAAGTTTAGCAACAGGCAAATTGTCTTATGCAAAATTGAAAAAAGGGGGGAAGACAGTGTTCAGCTTGATTGAATCACAAACAATAAGAGAAATATCGTGAAAATGGGATCAGTAAGCAAGGGGGAACGGAGGAATAATACAAGTAACAAGAACTTGACGCCATTGGCTTGGATGATGAGCTGAAGTGGAGGTAATTTTGCTTAATCAGAAGCAGAGAAGATATAAACAACAAGAAGGATTTTGATGTGCCTAGAGCTGTGAAGGAACAGAGAAGATATTCAATGTGCCTAGAGCTTTGCTTATGGACAAAATGGAGCTATCCACGCATTGCAAGTTCAGAGAACTAAAACAATCACACAGCATAAATATTTTATTGCAAGAAAAAGCAAATGCAGAAGAAATCCTTACATATTTCTAGCAAATATTGGCGACAATGGATGAGCCCCAATCAACAAAACCCTAGCACTATCAATAGCTTTCAAACCCCAAATTTCAAACCCCTTTGCACTATCAACAGCACATGAAAATAATTTCAAACCCAATTTTCAGAAAATGGAAGCAAGCATTTTGATAAAAATAAACTTACTTGTGCGACAAAGATGAGAGATGTTGCAGAGGTGAGCTTGGGGTGGAAAGAACCTGGGCTGATGGAGAGGCAAGAGGGCGAGAGGGAAAATGAGAGACAGGGGCGTGAGGGAAAAAGAGACAAAGGCGAGAGTGATGGAAGAAGCTGGGTCGCTGAAGGACTGGTTGATTTTCGATGATTGGGGATAATTTGGTTAAAGAACTTTGCAACGTTGGCTGTAAAGTGATTTGCAGCCAATATTGACTGCAATCACTTTGCAGCGTAAGGTTGCAAACCAAACACTATAATCACTTTACATTAACTTACTTTACAGTGTAAAATTTTAACTTCTGCAAAACCAAACGCCCTCTTACTCGCAAAGATACTTGAATTAACAAGATGAGCAAACAGTAGTACTGGGCTCGAAACCCAACCCAAGGTCTTAAACTTCAAATGAATCTTTGCCCTTCATACCAGCGTGCCAATAGGACCAATAAACTGTTGGCACTTGGCAGTTTGCCACTGTTTTTTTTTTTTGACGTTTTTCTTTTTCCTTGTCTGTCGCTCGCGAGAACTTCTAAATCAACCCCTTTTTTTTTTCTCTTCGTACCCCACTTTCCTTCAACGAGTTACTGTTCATTACAAAGAATTTGGATTATGAAGAGTAAAAAATGGAGTATATTTAGAAGTTATCGTCGCTGGAATGCTTTTTTTTTTAATCTGCTGCTTGCTGCGACTTTAAACTCTCCCTCTGTCCTTCCCACAATCTTGTCGTGGCAATTAAGTCCCTTTCTTGTGGGAGCTCCAAGAGATAATACTAAAGGAAAAAAGAAAATGGCGATGTGGGTATTTGGGTACGGCTCTCTTATTTGGAAAGCTGGGTTTAACTATGATGATCGTCTTGTTGGCTTCATCAAAGACTATCGCCGTGTTTTCTACCAAGGTCCTTCCTTTGCCTTTTTTTATGTACTTTTTACAAAAGTCTTTGTTTTATTGAATGTTTAAGGAATGGTTGGTGGGCTTTGCTGAAAACAGGGAGTACTGACCACAGAGGGACGCCTGAGTACCCTGGGAGAACTGTCACATTGGAGCCTGCTCATGGCGAAGTCTGTGTAAGTTCTTTTTTGCCGATTACGCTCATTTGCTTTGATTAGATTTACTTGAGAACTACAAAACGTGTCAGCGGTTACTCAATTTTAGGAATAATAAAGTTATAGGATTTATTAATAGGAAAAAAATAGTTTTGTTGTTGAAGTGGTGTTATCAATATCTGTTAAATATTGAATTTCTTACCTTTCAACTATTGCAAGTTAGTTTTAGCTGGATGTCTAACATGGTTATAAGAGCTTAGACTTTATATTGTTGCATGTTGTCCCTTCCAGCTTCATGTGGCAGGCTTTTATGTTTTCGCCTATAAGTGATGGAGACCTGATAAAATGGTGCTATCCCACGTCCATTAAATATCAAGTTTCTTATGGTCTTATTTTCAAGTTGAGCCCTGTACTTATTGCCAATTGATTTTAGGTTGGATGTCTATCATTAATAATGCAATGTTAATTCAAATGCAGCTGCAAAGTAATTGTTTATTCGAAGCTTTGTCATGAGGCTAATTTGGAGCAATTCATTTATATTTCACAAGAGTAATGTATGATATATGGGTTGCTATCTCTGCTCGGATTTTCATTTGCCAAAGAAACCTTGTTAATGCATTGCAAAATTGTTTTTTTTTTTTCGTATTGAAAAGGTAAACATGGTTTATAATTTATATTCTGCATTTCAGTGAGAACCATTTACATGATGTTTTGTGTGTGAGTTCTTTTGCATGGATATGCAGACATCAACATTTATTTTGTTATTATCCATGCAAAGTTATCAAATGAGTCAATATGTGAACTAATAGCTCTTTCAATTTTGTGAGGTCATAGTGGGGTGCTGCTTACAAGATATCCGAGAAAGAAGATAAAGAAACTGCACTGACGGTATGGTCCTGACAGTGAATTTCTTAAATTCTAGTCATATAATTTATTCTTTTGTCCAATAGTTGCCCATCACTGTTTTTTCCTTTTACCAGTTAGTCAGTAATCAAATGTTTCTATATATTCATGTAACTTCTGGAATTGCACCTTATGAAGATGGCTTATTGCTGTGCCTAAAATCATTTTTAGGGATAGTCATTGATACTACCGATTTTGTAGGATTAGTTGGGAACTTTAGGTCCCTGGCTTACTGAATTGATTTGCAAGGGAAATGATCTCAACCTTTTGTGACCTCTGTACACAAAATCACCATGGTGTTGCATATTCTAAATAAGTTGTTAAATAGAATAGGAGTTCAGTGTTGGATGATTGAATTTCTATAAAAAGGTTGAGTTTGAAGATAATTATGGCTTAATATATTTCCATTTCTGAGTAGCCTTGACTCTAGATATCTCAAAAAATGATGTGAAGGTTTACGTGGTGTCTCTACTTACCTTCTAAGTCTTACTCATGTAGTTTAATTTTATTTTGTTGACCTCTTTTTTCTGCAGTGGAAATTGTAAATAACTGTAGATCCAGAGATTCCCAAATAGGTCAACCTCTCAATTTGCTGCCAAATCCATGGGCAAGTTGGAGATGACCCATTGAACTGAAATGGCAGCTAAATAGGAGCAGCCTAAGCATTGAAAATAGGACTCTCAATTGATAAATGCTTTGTTGCTGAACTTTTAGTTACTTAATACATATATAGTTAACCAACATTACTTAGTTTATCTAGCTACATTAATCTCTTTCCTCCTCCTATTAGCATCTTTGCAGTACAAAAAAAATTTGAAAAATCCTTCTGGATTTCACCATCTTATTCTTTTTTTCATTCGAACATGCTTTTTTGTTTTTTTAAATTGTTCCTAAATATTCTTACTCTGTTTGCTGATTGTTGTTATTACTTGTCAGCTGCTATGATGCACTCAAATGTTTCCTTTCCTTTTATTTAATTCTTCATTTTGTTTGTGTTTACTTGCATGTGATTTACTTACTAGCCTAAAATATTTCATCAGTTTGTGATCATTATTTCTTAATGATCTGCAGTATTTGGAAGTGAGGGAGAAGCAGTATGACCAGAAAGCCTATGTTGATTTCTTCACTGTGAGTTTTGAATGTTGATAGATGTGTTAAGAAACACTAGTAGAAGGTAGCTTTGTTAGTCATGTATTTTTAATGAAATTTGTTTCAGGATCCCACAGCTGCAACTCCGGCCGTTTCTGGAGTAATGGTGTAAGTGCTGTTTTCTCATTGATATTTTTTCTTACTTTATTATTGAAGATAACCAGATCTACATTGACACCAAAACTTTCAGGTACATAGGATCTGCTGACAAGAAGCTTAATGAGAATTATTTGGGGCCTGCTCCTGTTGAAGAGATTGCCGAGTATGTTACTTCTATCCATGCATTTTAGTTTGAGTGTGTTTCTTCTATCGCTGTTATGGTTTCTTATCTTTTTCTTTTTTATAAATGAATGAGATTTTATTCATCCAAAATGAGCAGGCAGTTCTGGTATTAAGAAAAAAAAAAGAAGTTTAAACCAGAAACCAACAGAGGGAAGGGGTACAAATACAAATTAATCAAAAATTCTCTCATCAGGATACCATATTTGACAAAGAAACCTATTAATGGTGTTAATGTAAGAAAAGGTGAGGAAGGATGCTCTCTTGGAGCAAAGGATGAAGAGACCTGCAAAGGAGGAAATATAGTCAAAGGGCAATGAAGTTTGGTAACTGAGGTGTCCTCTGACGATCATGTCAATATTTGAGTGAGGTGAGAAAGAGGAGCAGATCCAAGAAAGCAGTGGAAAATAGCTAAGGTTTAGATGTAGCTAAGGGGTTTTAGAGAGGATTTTGGATGATGAGGGAGTCAGAGACTGAAAGTTCCAATTGGATACCCTCCTCACCCCTTGGCCCCTATTTAACATATCTATGAGTGCTTGGGATAACGTGCATTGGGAGTAGGATGTACCCCGGTTTGGCAGTATTCAACAACCTTAAAATGGCATGGTGGCAAGCACCAGGTGTCATAATCTCCTAGGTTTTATTAGGTTTTATTATGCTGGTGGTTTGCTTGTGGGGATCAACTAGCCTTAGCTGTCTCCCGACTGCCAATAGAATGGCTAGACTTTTGGTCATGGTGAGTTGGGTTGGTAGCCTTATAAACTGTCTCTTGAGTCTAGGATATGTCCTGGGCCTAACAAATAGCTGGGGTCAGGTGGTGCCCACAAGCAAACCACCAGCATAACAGAACCTACCAGAGGCTGAAGGTTCGAATTGGATCATCTCCTCACTCCTTGGCCTTTATTTAGCATATTTGGGAGTGCTCGTGATCATGTGCCTTGGGATTAGGATGTTCCTTAATTTTAACAATATTCAACAATCTTAAAATGGTAGGGTGGCAAGCACCAAGTGTTATAATCTCATAGGTTCTGTTATGCTGGTGGTTTGCTTATGGGGTCCACGTGGCCCCAGCTGTCTCTTGATTGCCAACCAAATGGCTGGGCTCTTGGTGATAGTGATTTGAGCTGGTAGCCTTATAAACTGTCCTTAGGACCCAGGGTATGTCCTGGGCCTAACAAATAGAATTATCCACAAAATGTTGAATGGCCTTGGAGCTTGCACCTAAACAGCATCCTTGACAAACTGTAAAATATTAGCACTACTCCCAAGTCTGCTTTCCGATTAGCCTTTTGTTTATTTCCACACGCACACACGTCATAGATGAAAGCATTCCAAGCAAGTTTAAAGATGATAGCCGAAAGGATTTAACTTTCATGCTAGTTTTGTCCCCAAAAAGTTCATAATGCCAATTATCCACCTGCTGTTGAATCCCACAGAATTTCAACTCTTGTTTAGTGATGCACAAGTGAAGAATATGTAATCCATGGATTCAACTTTCTGATTACAGAACAAGCAGTTGGGATTAGCATGGATGCCCTGACTACAAAAGTCTTTGTAAGTAGGCAATTTGTCAAGTTTGGCCATCCATGAAACAAGAGTTTCGAGGGATATGATATTTGAACCTAATGATCCTATACCAATCAACTTTTTCCTGCTTATGTCTGATTGTGTTCCAGGTAAGCAGAATTCAGCCATACCATCCTCCTATTCTTATGCTGAATGAAAGTTAGAGCAAGATTTTGTAGACTTAGTTGCTCCTTCTAGCTCCGACTTCTACGTTGTGAAGGAGAAACATTCCAGATATTGTTGCCCTCTAACACATGTTTTCACCCAAGCTACCCCTAAGGCTCCAGCGTGAGTATAGTTCATAAATTCCAAAACATGCTGGCCTAATTGAATTTTTAAATCCTTAACCCCAAGTCTGCTCTCTGACTTTGGGTGGCAAATGAAGTGCCAGTTTACTCATGTGCCTTGAGCCTTTATCACCTTATCTTTCCAAATGAAAGCAGTACGGAGCTGGACCACTTTCTTGATGACCTCTTGAGGAAGGATAAAATTCCTATACCAGAAGTTCTGCATACTAAAAACCTTTGATTTGACTCGATTATGGCTTCACATAATACTGTTGAGTCCTTATTTGGTGTTTGCTGACGTGTTGGTCTTTGTACCTCAACTGTCCCGGCACCTTTCTCTCTTTCAATAGAAAGGACTTAGCTGAAACGTGGAAGCTGTTATTTATTTATTGACTATGGAAGCTGTTTTAGAGCATGTGAGCACACAGTGAAAGCTGATATACAATATCCTATAGGCTCATTGTTAGGTTGTTTATGAACTGTCAAATAATTTAAAACTATTTATATATGCTCTATTAACTAGAAATGGGAAATTTTCTATACTATTAAGTCCTAAAATCATTGCTGAAATTTGTGGCTAAATCTTCTTCAAAAAGAGAATTCCTCCCCAACAGATCAACTACAGGGAAAAAAGGGGGTTCTAAAACCAGTTTTCTGCAGTGGTTTATCATTAATAATTTGCT